>OY728157.1:894996726-897496726 GCA_963277665.1 Viscum album
TATGGGTCGTTAAAAATCCCTATATTATGGATTTATAATGGTATAAAAGGATTTAAAATGATCCTATCAGTGGAGATATTACATGTTGTCTTCAAAAACATATTTAAGGATTAATATGAGGATGCAAATTCTCATACATATAATGAGAGTCATGCTATGAATTTGAATTATACCACCTGTGAAACATCATTTTATGATGTACCATTGATGAAGTTGACTCAGTATGACTTCAAGAAAGCTTGAGTTATTGGTATCGACACTTGATTTATGTCTAGAGGTTATAATGGTACCACTACGATGTTAGCATCTTGCTTAATTGTAACTCATGAAAATCCATCAACATATTTTACACAGTATGATGAATAGTTGTAGGATATGGATATGCTTATATAGACCATTCATTGGTATCTTGTGAATCTCTGATGAAATCAATAGTAATAAAAGATACATCAATGGAATGATAAGAATCATGGGAAGATGATAGAGTACATGTGACGTTTGACTCATCGATAAGGAATGGATTCCCCTCCACCACCTCCTATACAGGACCACCACCTCCTTAGTTATTTAATTATTATATTAGAAAAATTTGAATGTAAATATTTTTTTCATAATAGTTTAATTAACTAATATGTTTTCAGTTTTATAAAGTCTGTATTTAATATTATTGATTAATTTATTTTATTATTTATTAATTTCTTTTGTTAATCTACATATATTTTTTTAAAAAATTATTTCATTTGTCAAGGGATAACCCTCCCAATAAAAATATAATTTTCAATCCCCTTGATCTTGTTTTTGTGCATCAATTTTTTTCACAATGGGTTATTTGTGACGGTACCCTATACTAAATGACGGTTATGATAGGATATCATCGAAAATTACTCATCATGAATCGTTAGATTTTTTTAGTAATGAACAAAGAAGAATTACCAAACCTTCCAGGATGAAACTATTCTCAATGGTAAATCATAACTCTATAGATAATGATCAATCCCTAAAAACCATAGATAAATAAAATAGAATAAGTAAATCTAATAATCTAATTTCAAAATAAATTTTATAATGAACAAATTAAATTTAAACACTACAGATACATCCATGTGACCTCAGTGGTCTCTATCATACACTATATCAATATTTATCTATGGAAGCTAATTTTGGTTTGAAAACATCAAACATATCTAAAAAATGAAACAGGTATATATTTGAGGATTAAATCTTAGAAGGCATGTCAGAATTATCTTCTCCATATACCTTAACATAAAATAGAAATCCATATCAATCTAGTTTGAAATAGTATATATAAAAGTAGCTGTTATATTCTTCTCAAAAAATAATAAGTACTCACTTCTGATAAACATAGTTATAATATGAATTAAAATTTCATCTATATTGATATAAAAAAATTTAACATTTTTTGTTTTGAAAACATGATTAATCATTTTTATCAATATTAACAATATAAAATGTTTAAAATACATATAAAAATATAAGATAATAATTATGGGAATACCTATATTAGCTAAGATACATAGATGAAGGTGCATCGTTACTCAGCTATCGAACACATACCTACCTTGAATGATCCATAAGAGACAATGAATCTGAACTCCAAGCATTAACCAAAGTAATGTATGACATATTATTTAATGTTTTATCATAATACATGTTGAGAATTCTAGGTTAAGGTTATTATTTATCACATGTATACTAATCCTATCATACCCACATGGGTACCCAATTCTCCAATGTCCACTAATTTTCAAAAACATAGATGTCACTGCTTCTAAAAAAATAATATTTCACTACCACTCAATGAAAACATGATCATTTCAAAAAACAAAAAATCACTAAATTAAAATGGTGAATCTATTTAACATTCAATACACACACATTAGGAAATTCTTATAATTACACACTACACATTCTAAAGCATTTACAAATGAAATTAGAAAATTAAAATAATATACTTTTTTAATACATGTTGAAAAACATTATTTAAAAAATATGAATCATGTTGGAAGATTATGTAATATAAGTGAAATGAGTAGAAATTCATTTTCAGAACACAAAACACGCTATTTATAGGATACATATGAAATAAAATAAGAGAATATAATTATTAAAACAAATAAGATATCTTGTAGTTTTTTTAATGTTTCCGTAATAGGTATCCTACATCAAACATTTATCCTATGGAAACAGAAACCAAAATCCGCCTCAATGTGGTCTATGGAAACTAGAGTAACCACGATGGACTACGGAATGGAAAGAATTGGATTATAGATAATAATATATACAAATATATATATTCATATACATATACACACACACACATATATATATATATATATTATTCTAACTGCATTGTAGTTATTCCCATATCAATTTGGGAATCTGTATAAATATTAAATATGGATATATATTTATCACACATGTATGAGTTTGCAAGTTTCCTTCATGGAGCCATAAGTCGTCTCCATCACGAACGATGGTCCAATTCTACTCAAAGGAGGTCCAAGGAACACTACCAAAATTATATGAAATTAAAAATAAATAAAAATCAAATAAAAAATATAAAGAAGAACATTACTAGATGGTAACCAGAATAAATCCACTAGTTAAATATCCACAAATTTGAAAACAAAAAATGGTTAAATTGAATAAACATCGCACACACATGACATTGAGTTGAACATGTAATCTATAATTGAACCACTCATTAGGGTTCATCTAATCACGGGGCACAAGAAAAGTAGATTGAAATGAAAAAATTTACGGGTAAATGGAAAAAAGAAAAGGGTATAGGATTAGAAGAGTATATTGAATATAATACTAAATAAGATAATGACCCTATATAGGGGGAGAAGATTAAAGTGGTGTGTAGTTGGGGAGTCCCTCAAAATTGTATTTTGAGAGAAGGAGAGGGGGATTAGGATTTGATCATGAAAGGGGTAAGGGTAAAAGGCGGATAAAATTATTTTTATTATTATTATAATTATTATTATTTAATTTCATATTATATTATAATCCTAGAAATATAAAATTATTTGAAATAATAGTTGGAACACCCACAGCCAGCCACGTCCCACTACTAGAGACCATAGACACACAACATTGGATGGAAACACTCTAAGGGAATCTAAGTACTGGCCGTGTGGTCCGAAATTATAAATAATACAGAAGCCACTATATGATTTATGCAAGGTTTATATAATACATATGCCCACTATGTACTGATTTTTTTAAATAATGATTCCCCAGTCCACCTTGATAAAAAATGATTCTAAAATAATTAAATAAAAAATTATTTATGGTAATGTAGTGACACACAAACATACCTCAAATCCCATGTTTCTTCAATAATCCCCCATATCCATAATAATAAATTTAAGAAAAATATTTACATGATTAGGATATATAACCATTTTAATTTCATAAATATTATTTATTTTAAATTAGTTATAATCACGACTCATTAATTTAAAAAATACTATTATTGTTCAGGATGATTATTTTGAGGTAGTCCATATCTAAATATCATAAATATTTTTTTTCATGTTATGATTTGAGGTAATTGTGAAATGTTTAAATAATCTTTAAATGTTTAATTATACCAGAATAGATGTTTTATAATTATTTTTGATATTCATGGTACATAATATATGAATTTTAGGAATGGTATATATAGGTTTTTAGTAATTTTTAAATATAATTTTCTAAATTTAAGAAGGTGTTTGGTCATAATATTACACATATAAGACAAAATATAATTACATAATCATTAATTTAATATCATAATTGTATTTAAACTTCATTAAAAATCCATTATAATAATTTATATAATTGGTAATGCAGGTTGTAAGACTATCCCAAACATGAACATTCTATATTCACATGTGAGTATGATTACGGTGTGGTTTTATTAGGTTATTATTATTCATATTATAGTGAATTCATTTAGATTTTGTTAAATAGAATAATAATAATTGGAAGAACATATATTAAGAATATATATTAAATACATCGATAAAAATTATTATAATAATGAAAAATTCATTACTCCACATTGAAATCTTCCTAGATTTGATGGAAGGAGATATAATTATTGAATTGAAAAGCTAAGAATGAGGGGATATATTATTAGAGAAGAAATATATGTTATAGTAGATGGATGAATTCAAATGTTATAAGTTACATGGAAATTTTTTTGGAGGTTACATCAATAAGTGGTTTGCGGTTTTTTTAATATTTATCTAATAAAAAATGAATGTTAATTTCATGTAATGTCATTCAGAAATTAAAAATTATTAAGCATGATATTTTGGATGGTCAGAGAATACCTCATTAACTATTTTAGATAAAAATATTATAATTTTTTTATTATTTTCTCTTGATTTAATTACATTATCTAATTTATTCATTACTCTGCTTACTAACCATTACCCTGGAAATTTATCATTATTCCGATAAATTAAATAATATTATAAACATAATTTTAAATTCTAATATAAAAAGGTTATTTCAATATATTCGTTTATATTCTAAAATTAATATTAAATAATATAAATATAAATTCACATAAATAAATAAAAGATTATTTTAGAGAAATATAATTTTATTCCTAAATACAATTTTACTATTATTTTTGATAAATTGTAATAATGCACATTACATTTATTAGTGAATGATATATTAGTGGATATTTATTTGACTTTAAATCCATAAAAAATGTAGTTTTTATAGATAATTAATTTAAATGGAGAAAAAGTAATTTTTTTTTCTTCATGAATATATCTTTTAGTATTAAAAATATAAAACATAGGATTATAAATTAAAAATATTATATTTGAATAAATTTTTTTACTCCATAAAAAAATTTTCGTGAAATGCTTTTTTCAAATTATTAATTCATAATTATATTATGATGATTTCATAAAAACAATGGTATTTTCAAGAACAATATTTATTTACTCTTCACTAAAAAAATCAACATTTCAGAAAAATCAAAAAAATCATTCAAATATATTTTTAAAATGATGAAACAAATACGTGGTCTATTTTAATAAAGTATAATACTAATATTTCAAATACTAATTACAAATATATTAATGAATAAAATCTATTATTAGAACTACCATGACGAGAGAATAGAATTTGTTTCCATTTATTAGGATTTATTTGTTATATTATTTAGTATAATATCTTTTCCTATATTCATCCCTAATGTAATTTCATCCTATAATTTTTTTATACACAATATCTCATAAATAAAATCTTTTAACATAACATTATATCCTCTTACATCTCCCACATTGTCTTATTATAATTATGACCCCTCTAATGTAATTTAACAATCACAGTTGTCTGATACTCATCCAATTATATATATTATAATTAATTAGGATAAATGAAACACTATATGAAAATATTGTTTCAAAATATATTTCTTCTGTAGTTATTATATGCTTTAGGTAAAATATTTACTTCATCTATGATAATAAATAAAAATACTCATGAACCTTAGAGGCGTATGGTGGCATAGCCTAATAATTTTTCATAACTAAAATTCACTATAAAATCTAAAAAAACTAAATGTTGATTGGACTTATCATCCCCTTATTATAGATCCATATAAATTTATTTCATGCAAAAGTGAATAATATGACAAAATATCCAATTTTAACATACATTTCATTTCATTGATAATAAAAATATCTAATTTATATTATATGAGTTGTTTTATAATGTTTCTATATATCACCCACATTAATAGATATATCATTCGTTTGTTTTGGAAATAAAAGAATCTTTTATATGAAATGAACATAACCAGTTAGAGTAGAAAATCACTTCTTGTACTATGTATATTATGATCCTATCATAATTCATGAATGAATTCTATAATTTTTTTTTAAAATTTCAATAATGGAATATAATTTTTACATGTACCATGAAAATAAGGTGATCATGATCTTAGTTTGTCATAAAATATTTTATTAGTCCATTCAGACATAAAAAATATTTATGGATGATATATAGTGTAAAATTTAAAAAATTCTATTATTCCTCTTGATGTATCTCAATGAATTTTGATTTGATCCAAGAAAAATGGTCAAATAAAATTTATAGTAGTTCATCATTAATTCTCACAAAATGGTCAGTAAGGATTCATTAATGGTGCTTAAATTATTGAATCTTCCTTATTTATAGAAAATGGGATGACTTTTAATGATGATCATTATTTTACCACATTTCACTAATACTTATAAGAGTACTCAAAAGTATATTTACAATGCCCAATGTGAAATCATCCAACTTCTACATCATCATGGTGATATATTTCATGGACCATTATTATATTTATTCCCAACATTTATCTATTAAAAACTATAATATTGAATCATAATCACCTAATTTTCTTCTTCATATTTTCGAGCAAAAAATATTATACTAAAAGAATATAAATTTTGGTGTTAACATGCTATATAAATAATTTTTTTGTTATTTAATTTTTCAATTAAAGCATAATATCATTATTGATTTAAAATATAACATCTTCCACATAATCAGTAAACCATCTCAAATGATGATTAATCAAATCCCTCATCTTCCTTGGCATTAATTTTATTTTGTAAACTCAATTAAATATTTTTCGATTTTCTTATATTTTCTAGTAATTACCGATCCAACAATATTTGGTCAACAAAATACGATTCTCCTTTAAATAAAAAATTTCATAAAAAACATTACTAAATTGATGTATATGTGATCAGTACCTATCAATCGTAAGTACAAAAGTTTATGATCATTCATATTAAATATTTTAATGACATTGTTTTTCTTCCCATGGTGGTTATTTATTGAGTAGTTATTGTTTTCAATTAGTTCCAATCATATTATTTTAATCATGATGACCTCATTGTTAGTGAATATGTATATAATATTTTAAATCTTATATTAGTCATATTTTTCCCTAGATTGAGTGTTTCTATGTCATTAATGTAGTTATTATGAAATGTGTTTGATAGTTTTTTCTATGGATCATTATTTTCCTTGATTCATAAGAATCCTTGTAATCATTATATATAAGGATACAATGCAAAAATATCATTTATGAATCAGTAAATATAAAAAATCATCATTTTTAAATAATAATGTTATTACCAGTGAAATGACCATCATCCTCATAAATTCATCAAAAAATTTATCATAGTTATTTTAACATATTAATTTAACCACATTTCTGCTTAACTTGGTTAAAATAACATACAAGATGCCAAAAATATTTCAAAATCATCTTTAATATTATTATAATATAAGGAAAATATGATTCTTAGTAATATTAATTAATGTGGGAAATTATATTTTTCCTTTTTTACTAATATTATCAAAATATATTTTATCTTTTGAATAAATATTGATAATATAATATACGTAATTGATCCAAACAACACAACTAATTATATTTTTTAAAAAATTATATTCTCTAAGTGTGCCATACATGTAAAATAGTAAATTCTTATCTTCTTTAAAACATTTTTATTACACAATGATGACATTAATAATTATGAAAATTATATAATCTAGATAAAATTCATATATTTTATTCTATAGAATCAAAAAACAATAGGGGAATTTGTTAATACAAATGGGATTAAAAAATAATAATAACGTACTCATAAAAAATAAAATCATATTTTTGTATATCATCCATAATATATTATAATAAATATCAACAGGAACTAATATAAATTATAGGAAACTATTGAGCACAATTATTTTGATCATATAATTCAAAATTGTGTGAAAAAATGTGCATATTCATTAAATTAATTGAATTTGATATCCTAAATCAATGAAAAACAAAAATTTTCCAATCATCATTTTCTTTAATAGGATAGATACCCCAAAGATGGAACACTCAGTAATATGAACATTTTATCAAAAAATTCATTTAGATGATTATTAATATCCCCTAATTAAAATGATTAAATCATTTAGGAAATCATTGATATATATTATTCATCATAGATTAGTTATATAGAAAACTAATCTTCACACAGATGTAAAATTTCATGTAATTCTTAAAGAGATACATCAGTTCATTCTTGTATAATATATAAAAAGTTTAATCTAATGATATTATTCCCATTAATTGATGTTTTTTAATCTAACCCATCTCCCATTATTTCCTTATTTTAATGTGTTGTAGTTAGATGCTATAACACCATGAATTTTTAAAAAATCAAATTTATATTTGATTTTGTATATGATGCGTAGAAACGAGTATAAATGAAACAAAAAATTTATAATTCAAATATGATTATTTCAACCTAAAGATTAAACTGGAGTAATTGAAAAATATTAATTGAATTATGTATCATAACTATGAATTTAATACAAAATATTAATGTATTGATAAATTTTTCATAAATAATCACTCCAAATTTAGAAAATTCAATTTATTCTTTAATAAATTTTCTTCTTCATAAGGGATTGTTATTATTTTATTTTAAAAAATAAAATAATAAAACTATACATTTTTTATATTTTATTCAACAAAATTAAATTATTTTATATTTCATAATGTTAAGAATTATTTTTGGTTAAAATTTTCAATTCATCTAAATGGAGTAAATTTATTGTTAATGGTAAAAAATACATTTTTTGATATGATCATTTCATTTCAAAAAAATTTGTAATTTTAATTTCCCCTAATTATTTAAATTATATTATAACATAAATAAACAATTAATTAGTAAAATTTAATATATATAATTATATATGGATCAGCATTATACTATATTTAGGATTAAATTTATTTTTATGATTGAAAAAAATCAATTACATGAGAACTGTTATTAAGTGAATAAAATTTCTCAAATTTAATTAATTAAAATTACCTATAATAAAAAGTTATTTAAATTCAATATATATATTAAATATCAATATATTTTAATTTAAATTAATAAAATGACCATTTATATTATTAAAGATAATAAAGGATCATATGATGCTTGAAAGATTCATTTTTGGAAAACCAGTTATAATTGACACATTTTCATAGTTCAATTTTTTGCCATATTATACCACATATGTGAATTGAATTTATTAAAATGGATTCCATTTCATTAATAATCATAATTATTACTATTTAATTCTGTCAATTTTATTTTTATTCATACTGAATGGTATAAATATTTTAATATCAGTTAATATAGTTATGGGTAAAATAAGTTTTTCTGGGGGTAATATAGTGGTAAAAAAGAAAAAATAACAAAAAAATGCATCAAAATTATAGTAACATAATATATTTTGACCATATCATCTATAACATATTCAAATTTTCCATTTTGGTGCTATAAGGATGAGATTATTACATTTATAATAATAGAAGTATTGAAAAGTTCAAAATTCTAGTATCTTATTATTAAAAATCTATTATCAGTTAATATAGGGATAAAAATAAGATATGTAATATTATAAATAATAATTTTATGAGAAAATATTTTTTTTATTATGGTAATGTATTTCTAATTTTAACTGATGTAATAATTAAAATAATTAATACTTAACATCGACAAAATAATTATTAAATTAAAAAGAATATTATATAAATAATTTAAATTATTAATACAAACATAAAAAATATGCTAATGATATTTATTCCAAATAAAAGTTTTTCTATATGTTTTTTTTTTTAAAATTATATTAAAATAATAGTGTGGAAAATGACCTTATTTTTTTAACAAATAATATATTATTAATTGTTAAAAAATTCCTAAAAATACAATATTATTAATATTTTGTTATTATATATTTAAAAATATCATATATGTTATATTTATGTAAGAATTATCCTATTATAGTAATAATATTTACCACTAAATATTGAAAATATTATAATTGATATGTGTAAAAAAGTATTTTATACATCACATGAGTTTGTGTTATGATTAATTTTCCACAAAAATATTATTATTAATTGTTAGATAATATTTATTATTTATATTTTATGGTTAATGATTATCTAAAATGGATCAATTTTTTGAGTTTGTAATATATAAACTACCAATAAAGAAAACAAGTTTCCTTTGTGAAAATGAATATCTTAAAACATAAATCTCTATAGGGTTATGGGATATATTGTTAAAAACATTTAATTTTTTAATGGTGGAGGACTAGATCGATAAAACCATAACACATCTGCATAGTTTTTAAATTATCTAGGAACCAGGTTTTTATGTGACTTAACATTATTTAATATTTTACGGTATATAGAAAATATACAATCCTCTTCAATTATAAAAGGGAACCCACTATCAATTTACCTCTAGAAATAATTTTTCTTTTGGATTAGAAAATAAAAATTAAAATCTCCTCCCATGTCATAAAGTTATTGTTTTTTTAGAGAATAATTCTATAATGACTTTTTGTTATATATTGAAGAGGTTTTATAAAGGGGATGTAATACTCTGATCCTAGTTTTTTTGTTTAATTCATTCATCCTCATCCATAATATCACACTCAACTATGATGATAAAATAAAATAATTCTATCGCATATGTTGTAATTTTATTTTAATTAAATAACCTATATCCATCTCATATTTCATAAATTGGGAAATGAAACTGTCATTTGTGTGTACTATGGACAATTTTTTTTGAACTGATGAAATTCAATTTTATATAACCACAGATAATGACTTTTCACAAATATTTATTTAATATATATATATATATGTATATGTTTTTAATGACACATTTATCATTGTAAAATGATAAAATATCATTTTATTTCTAGCCAAACCATTCACTAAAAATGATTTGTTGTTTTGGGGGACATGTAGACCACTACATCTACAAAGATGTGTGATTAATTTATCATCATCATATCAAATTGATAATATATATAATTATGTTAAAATAAATAATATCTTATTAAAGGAATAATTATCATCTTGTTCTTAAAATTAAAAAATACTATATTTCCAAAATGATCCATGAAAAATCGAAATGTTACACATGTGTTTGTATAACTTCCCATCTCTTTGGTTGTACTCTAGTAAATTATTCATCCCCATATTTATTTATGGGTTTTAAAATTGTATTTCCTGTATAAAAATTATAATTATGTTCTTATTAAAATTTTGGATATTATTGGATTATGAAAAATTTTACTGTAATCAAACTACGAATGTAAATTTGGAGAACAAACGGAACATCATCAAAACATCTGATGTGAAAATAATTGATTATAGAAATAAATTTAAAAAGGTAAAAATAAAATATAAGGAATACTAAAATTCAAAAGTGTATTATATGAATTTAAATAATTAACAATCAACAGTTATTTAGGTTGATAAATAACATACGTGATAATTAAGAAACAAGGAATGGTATTATATGTCAATATCATTTTATTGATTCATGTTTTATTATAATGAAACGTATTATTTTTAATGAATTATATAATTTCATTTAAAATATTATATAATTATACCATCATGATTCATGGTATTTAAGGGATCAGTTCACATTTTTTCGTCGATGGATATTTGATATAAATTTACCGAATGAAAATTGTATCATAACCCAATTTCCAAACATTGATTAATATTTCGTATTTATAGTATTTATAATCAAATAATATGATATAATGACCTAGAAGTATTTATTTATTCATTTACATATTTATTATAGGGATTTTCATTTATCAAACAAAATAACTTCATATATTAATTCTTATAGTAGTTTTATGTTCATTGTAAGGGATATCTATCTAGAATTTTCCCCTTGGGGACATAAGTTATGTTATATATAAATATTCGTATATGATGTGTACCGACCACTACTTTCGTATGATATTCCAGGAATATTTTTATATTATTTTGACATATTGTTAATTTAATGATTTTAAATTTATGTAGGGTTATGATTTGATAGATTCAAATATGTTAAGTGTTTAATTTACAATCTCATCTTCATTTAGGATTTATTATGTTATTGTATCTATTTGGTGAATTATATGATAGTTTTTATTAAGCCATTTATATTTTCTTCTAATATTGTTATTGTAATGACCCATAGTTTTTCAAATAAAATTACCTTCTTATATATATGTCATAAAATCACATGAAAACACAATATAATGAACTACTATATTCTATGTGACCATTAAAGATGTGTTTGTCACTTCTATGTTATGAATTTTGAAAATTTGACATACATGGTCGTGTTCAAGATGTTTTTTTGAGTATAATAAAAAATAATAATTTTTGGTGAAAAATAACCAACCCTTTTGAATAGTAACATACCCTTATAAATATCACATTTTCCAAAATAATATTAACTGTATCCATGAATAATTAAATAAAATTTATGTGTATCAAATAGTTACAATTGACCATAGTAAACATTTCAGAATTTTTGTAGGTCATAAATAATTTATTATAATTAATTAAAAATTTTATAATAAAATTTATTTTCCTAAATTGTGTTCATAAATTTAAAAAATCTAGGGCTTCTAGTTTTTAGATAATTTTATAAGACCCTAGTTAATTTTTGAAAGCATTATAAAATCAGTTTTAATTTTATAAACTATATATTTCATGTAAATTATGATTTTAATTAAATATTAAATTAATTATATTTAGAAAATTATTTACGAAAAATTGACATCATTTTTTGGATTCTACACATTGAAAAATTGTTGGGGTGTAATTTTGGGATTTTCCTGAAATACTGAAATTTTTGATGAATAGTGAAATTTCGAAATTTAAAAAAAATATGATAAATAATCTAATTATAGTGTCATGTATGATTTTCTGCTGATATAAGCCTACCTGTTTCGGGATTAAATTATAAAATTAATATTCTTGTTCATGAAACACTCATTATTCCTTGCCTTGTGGGGAAATAATAAATTAATGTATTTTATATTAAGAAATCCCCTCTCCCCTACACTATAAATACCACCCTTCACTCTCTCATTCCCCAAAACCTCTCAAGCTTCAAGCCTTGCATAAACTCTTCTCGAGTATCTTCCCTTGAACCACCCCACATCCAAGATATTTTGGTCTCATCAAAAGACAAATCCTAGGCCCCTTAATGAGGATCTCCAGAGGAGGATTCAGGAGGTAATATCTCTCCTTCTTTTCTTTTAAATTTCATTCAGTTTCAAGTTATTTTCTTATTCTCTTCCCCATATCATTGTCCAAATGGAATGGTAATAATATTATCAGTAATATACTGATATTTTATGATATTAATGGGTTATTATAACATCCAACCCCCTTCTCCTCTTAATTCTATTTTATAAAATAAAATGTTTTTCGTGAGTTGATAATCTATCACATTCAAGAATGACATGTGTTCTTTTTCCATTTCTACCTTCAGATCTAGTCATGAAACAATTTTTCTGGTAAAATAGAATATTATATATGTATTTTTTCCTATTAAATCTTATGTAACTAACTTATGTGCATATTAATAAATGAGTAAACACGAATAGTTTGTTTTGGTCGAAAAACCACACAAATAAACTCAAACAATCATCATTTAATTTTTATCTAATGACTCATCCACATGAAGTACAATGTAATTCATTAAAAGAACATTTTTACTTATGTAATAAAATTAATAACATGGAATATTTGTTCTGGACGTTTATCCATGTTCTACAAGAACATCAATTCATGAATACATGTGAAACGTTCAAGAAAACAATAAAAACGAATATTCTTGAGCAATGATTTTGAACTCTATAACTTATCAAAAGGCCCATAAAATAACATAATGAATCCAAAATTAACCCTATTCATGTATAAAAGGTTCTATAGTTACTAATTAATGAATATAATGTCATTATATAGGACATTAAAGTAAAGGAAGTGTTCATATATAAGGTAAGGGGAAAATTTAAAAACTAATTTTCATTGTTTATGTTCTCCCTCTTTCACTACAAATTTGGTATGGTTACTCATTAAAAATAAATTTATAATCATTGAAAATACTTTTCTGGGATATACATGTTTTTCAGTAGTATTTATGTAAATCCAAATGTTTTACAAAAGAAATCTTCTTCTGAGAACACTCATTTTACTTCTCATTCAAGGTTGACAACTCTTTTAACTTGTATGTTATTCCCTATTTCATTTGAAAACCCAATGTTTATGAATGTGTTATTATGATCATAAACACATTAATTTTCATTGTTTAGTTATATTCATTTTATATATGATCCTTGTGACATGTATGATAATGGAAATTTTATCATGTGACGGGTGTGCCCGAAATTTTATAGCGCAATATGAATGTTTGAATGTGATTGGTGCGCTGAGAATTATACACCACTACAATGTATTGGGTAAACTGATGAATCTCATGAGTAAATGGGAAACGATGTGAACAAGATGTTATCTTTGTTCAGAGGTATGTGTGGTAATTAACCACTATGACATGATGATTCATTTTTATGCATTGCCACATTTCATGTCTTATAGTTATGCTTCCTCTTATGTTCATGATCCTTTACCTATGTAATTATTATGATAACCCCATGCTATATTGTACTTATAAGTCCCCTTACAGGGCTTCTAGATCACCCATTTTATTTAAATCCTCATGTGTCTACATTTACTAAGGAGATCTCACGTTCCAGTAAGAAGCTAGAGAATAAGAAATTGAATAAATATTTATGTTCGATGTTTTAATTGTTTTGAATTGACATAGTTTTCCCATAGCACTAAACCATTGGATCCTCTATGTTTAATACTATTATGTTATTTATCATTAAAATGATGTAATTGTAATGTATTAAATGGTTGGGTCTCTATAGTTTTTATGAGAGGAAAGTGTATTTAATTTGGTAATTAGTATTAGTGAACCGTAAAGAAAACCTCTAACATGAGACTTAGTACAAATATGAACACAATAATATTTACATAGGGATCCCATAATTTATTAATTTAGTGAAAATTTTTCAAATGAATATGTTATTCCTAAAATGATTACTTATATTTTTTTATATCCTTATCTATTTTAGAATATGACTAGAAACATGAAAAAAACTGGTAAAAAACTCGTGTGAGGGTCAATGAAATGATTGCCCGAATGACATACCCAATTATTTGGTAGGTGGAGATCTAATCTTCATAGTGATTTTTAACAAAATACCTCAGGTTATGAACAATAACCAAAATAATATGGAACATCCTCCTTCACCAATCAGGGAGAAACTTGCTATTGAATATTTTATTAGGCAATGACCACCGACGTTTAGTGTATCTTATGATCCACTAGTTGTCAAATAGTGGGTCAACACCATGGAGAATATTTTTTTTTCTTCTTCTCTGTTCTGAGATAGGGAAGGCGACTCTAGCCATTTATCTTCTTGATGGAGAGGCTGATCAATAGAGGGATTTGATGAAGAAAAACAAGACAATAGAATAAATTGAAGAGAAGGAATGTGAAGACATTAAGATCATGTTTCCTAATAAGTATTTCCCACGAACTCTTCATGAAAATAGGAGAGAGAAATCATAGATCTCAAGAAAAAATGAGGAACTATGACATCCTATGAAGAAAATTTCACAAGGCTTGCAAGGTACACATTAGGTTTTGTTATCAACAATGATAGAAAAATTGATAGATTTTTTAGTGGATTAAAACCACACGTTAAAAAGGCTCATATAGTTTGAGAATTTGGGAGTTAGGAAGAAGTTGTTCGGTGTTCTCTCAATGTGGTAATGGTGTTTGAAGAATAGTCCCATGAATATGGTGATAAGAAACAGGAGATTGAGTTTCAAGATGGTGGATCTAATGACCAAGGTGGGAATAAAAATTAGTGACCCACATGCCAAAATGTGGGATGTTGCACCATGGAAATTCTATTAAAGGGACATGGAAATTCTTGAAGTGTGGGAAAGAAGGACACCATTCTCAAGAGTGTCATAATGACCTAAAAAGGAAGGAGAAAGTGGTGGAATAAAGGATAGAACCACCCATGGATCAATGCTACAACTGTAGCATGATTGGGCACTATGAAATCTGGTGCACCAAACCTCGATTTATCGAGGGTAATTTGAGTCAGTAACCACCGAATCAAAAGGAACATGGGAAGGCTTATGCTATCAATACTGTGGAAGTTTAACAAGATAATGAAGTCGTATAAGTTACACATACATTTCACTCAAGAATATAAAAAAATTTATATTATTTTAGTTCAACACATAAATTTTTATCTTGAAAGTTTTCTAGAACTGTAGAATTTAATCCGTGAAACCTTTAAGTAAAGATATATGTAAAAACCCCAAGTGGTACAATCATTTTTACCCACGTGTTTTACTCTTCTGTTGTTGGCTTTTGTTGGAATATTCTTCCAACTAACCTTGTAATACATCCCTTGGTGGAATTTGACACAATAATGGGAATGGATTGGCTCTAATTATATAGATCACATGTCAACTTTCGGGAAAAGGATATATCCTTCCATATGCTGAACCATTCCATGATCCTCTACAAATTCAAGGAAGATCATGAATCTCCTTTAAAAAATACTCAATGGTGTGTGTGTTGATTCCCAAGGAAGAGGCATAAATTTCCCAAATTGTTAAGTCAAATAGAAGTGCAAACATTGAGGGAATTCCCATCATGATGGAAAACAATGATGTATTTCCCAAAGAGTTACCTTGAATTCACCCAGATCGTGAAGTAGTTTTATAAATATAACTCATACTCAATGATACTCTTATATCAAAGAGTCCCTATAGGATGTCTCCTATCTAACTAGAGGAGTTAATGAAGTTTTTACAATTGCATATGTACAAAGAGTTCATATGACCTATAGCATCACCTTGGGTTAGGATAGTGATATTTGTGAAAAAGAACGATGGAACAATTTGGTTGTGTATCGATTATTGGGTACTCAACAAGATCACCATAAAGAACAAGTATATGTTTCCAAGTATTGAAGAGTTGTTTGTCCAGTTAAGAGAATATGAATACTTCTCAAAGGTGGATCTTTGTTCTGGATATAACCAATTACAGTTAAAGAAGGAAGATATTCATAAGACTACCTTCCGTATAAGGTATGGGAACTATGAGTTTTTGATGATGTCCTTTGGACTTACATATGCACTAGACATCTTCTTGGATGTGATGAATAAAGCGTATAGACATTACCATGCCATATTTTTGGTAGTGTTTATCGATGATATTCTTAGATACTTCAAGAGAAAGGAGGAACATGAAGAACATCTATGAATAGTGTTGGAAATATTGAGAAAGGAGATGTTGAACGCAATGTTCAGAAATTGATACTTTTGGATAATGCATGTCACTTTTTTAAGACATGTGATCACAAGTGAATGAATTTTTGTGGATCCTTCAAAAAAAAGGAGTTTGAAGAATGGTCAAGGACATTTAGTGTCACATAAATCCATAGTTTTCTGGATTATCCGGGAACTACCGACGTTTTGTGATAAACATCTCATGGTTTCCAAGCCCACTAACTAAGTTAAAAAGGAAAGGGGTAATGTATGTCTGGACGGAAGATTGTGAGGGAAGCTTCAATGTGCTAAAGTGAAGACTGATCACTGCACCAGTACTGACACTAAAAAATGTAGAGAATGTTTTGTGATATATAGTGATGCTTTAATGAAAGTAATGGGTTGTGTACTCATGAAAAATGATAATGTGATAGCCTGCGCCTCAATACAGTGGGATAACCATGAGAATTACTACCTGACACATGATCTTGAGCTAGAATCCATTATTGTTTCATGGAAATGAAAGAGGAAATACTTTTATGGTGATAAGATTGAAAAATACACTGACCACAATATCATAAATTATATATTCACACAAAAGGATCTCAACATGTGTTAAAAGATATGGTTAGAGCTAATCAAGGATTACTATTTCTATATTCACAACTATCCTGGAAAGGCGAACAAGGGAGATGTTGCTCTAAAAATAATAGAACCTGCTACTCTATCCATGTTATGAATTGAGAATGATCATATCTTATTGGATATGCAAGTGATGGATTTAGAAATCATAAGGTCAGGGGATACATCCTTCTTATCCCAAATGATTGTGCAACCATCCATCCAAGAGAAGATTATTGAAGAACAAAGGGATGATGTGGATATATAAAAGAGGGTGAGTGATGTAATGGAAAGGAAGCTACAAGAGTTCCATATAGAAGATGGTTGTGTTATTCGGTTTGGAAAACAACATTTTGTGCCTTCATAATCATGGATAATGAAGGAACTATTGGAAAATTTACATAGGTCAAAATTCTATCTCAATCCTGGTAGCAACAAGATATATCGTGATCTCTAAAAACACTTCGTGTTGGATAACATGAAAAGAAGATTTCAGAATATATATCAAGGTGATTGGTATGTCAGAAAATTAAAGCGGATCAACAAAAGTCCAAAGGGATGATGCAGACATTGCCTATTCCCAGGTGGAAATGGGAAACTGTTACTATAGACTTTGTCACCGGTCTGCCGAATACATCGAAGGGAAATAATGCGATATGGTTTGTGGTTGATCGACTCACCTGGACTGCGCATTTTATTAATATTTGGGAATACATTTCACTTAAACAAAATTAAATGATATATGTGATGGAAGTGGTGACACCACATGGAGTTCCAATCTCATTTGTCTCTAACCGTGATACAATGTTCACATCTAAATTCTGCAGGATCCATCAACATGCTTTGAGAAATGAATTCAATTTCAGCATGACCTATCTCCCCAAACAAATGGCCAATCTGAATGGACTATTCAAATTCTTGATGATATTCTAAGAGAATGATCTTTATTATTAAATGGTGGATGGGATCATCGTCTCCCATTGGTTGAGTTCTCATAGAACAATAGCTTCCACTCGATCATTAAGATGGCTCCACATGAAGCTCTGTATGGAAAGCGATGTAGAACACCAACCTGTGGGGATGAAGTTGTATAAAGAAAGATACATGGACCCAATCGTGTGGAAGAGTTGATAGACATGGTTCATTTCATCCAGAAACACCCCAAATTTTCACAGAGTTGGCGAATGAGCTACACTGACAACCTTCGAAGGGACATGGAGTTCGACGTTGGAAATAATGTCTTCCTTCGAATATCACCATGGATGAAAGGTATGCTGTATGGAATAAAATGGAAGTGAAGCCCAAGATACATTGTACCCATTGAGATTCTTGACTATATACGAGCCATGGCCTATAAAATTACACTACCACCAAATACGGCTCACGTTCATGATGTGTTTTACATATCACTCTTGAGAATGTACATACATGTTCCCTCACATATACTAAACTCAGAGGTGGTACAGCTGGATGGCGGTCTCTCTTATAAAGAGGATCCAGAAGAGATTCTACACTAGGGAGCTATGTTTATATTCTACAAGAAAACCCACCATGTCAAAATGTTGGGGCGTAACTCTTAGATTGAAGAAGTTACATGGGAACCATATGAGGCGATGAAGGAGAAGTAACCTCATTTTTTTGTGTAAAGGGAAATTTTTGAAGAAAAATTTCATAAGGGGGGAAGAATGTAATCAACAAATTTTTTTAATGGAAATTACCTTCTTATAAATTTGTCATAAAGTTTCATTAAAACACAACATAACAAATTACAAAGTTCAATGTGACATTTAAACATAGGTTTTCCACTTCTATGTTTTGAATTTAGAAAATCTGACACCCATGGTTCTGTTCAAGATTATATTTTGTGTATAATAAAACAAAAAAAAATTTGGGTGATTAATAAACTACACTTATGAATAGTCAAATTCCCGTATGAATAGTAATATGACCATTATTAATAGTATATTTTCCATAATATGTGTATCCTTATAGATGAATCATTAAATAAAAGTTAGGAATCTTATAAAGTGACAATTTCACCATAGTAAATGTCTTGGTATTTTTGTAAGTCATAAATAAATTATTACAATTAATTAATAAAGTTAATAAAAAATTATTTTAAATGTGGTCATAAATTAAAAAAAATATGACTTCTATTTTATATATAATGTTATAAGACCCTACATAATTTTTGAAAGCATTAGAAAATATTTTTTAATTATAAAAACTATATTTTTAAATTAAATTGTAGTTTAAATTAAATATTAAATTATTCATATTTATAAAACTATTTTTGAAAAATGAAATTAATATTTAGATTCTACACGTTGATAATTGTTTGGGGTGAAATTGTGGGATTTTGGGAAAATACACGAATTTTTGATGAATAGTGAAATATCGTAATTTAAAAAAAATAAGCTAAATAAGATAATTACAGAGTCATGTGTGATGTTCTGACGATGTAAGCCCACTTGGTCTGGGATTAAAATATAAAATTACTATTATTGGTCATTGAAGACTAACTATTCCTTACTATGTGGGTAAATTACAAATTAATGGATTTTATATTAAGAAAACATCTCTCCCCTCCACTACAAATATCACCCTTCACTCCCTCATTTCCCCACAACTCTCAAGATTCAATACTTGTCTAAAATCATCCCATGAATCTTCCCTAGACCCTTATCCATGTCTACGAGATATTGGAATCATCAAAAGACCATGCCTAGTCCCCTCAATGATGATCTCAAGAGGAGGATTGAAGATGAAATTTTCCCCCTCATTTCCTCTATATTCCATTCCATTTCAAGTTCTTTTCATATTCTCTACCAACCTATCACTGTAAAAATTTCATGGTTACAATAATATCATACATATAATTTAATTTTATAATAATAATGGGATATTATATCATCCAACCCCCTTATCCTCTTCCTTTTATTTTATAAAAGAAAATATTTTTCTTGAGGTGTTAATCTATCACCTTCAAGAAGGACACATTTCCTTTTTCAATTTCAACCATGAGATCTGTTCATGAATCAATTTTTATGGTTGAAATAGAATATTATATATTTATTATGTCCTATTTAAATTTTTTAAACTATCTTATTGGCATATTATTAATGAGTAACCAAAACAAGTTTGTTGTTGTCGAAAAAACGCCCAAATTAACTCAAACAATCATAATTTAATTATTATCTAATGATTCATCCACATGGAATACAATTTAATTCATTATAATATCATTATACCTTATGTAATATATTTAATAAAATATAGTATATGTACTTTTTATTTATCCATGTTCTACAAGATCTTCAATTCATGAATACATGTGAAACGCTCAAGAAAACCATAAAAACAAACATTTTTGAGAATTATTTTGAATTATATAACATATCAAAAGAACCATAAAATAAAATAATGAAAAAAATGACACCTATTCCAGTATAAAAGATTTGAGAGTTTCTAAATAATGAATAAAATGTCATAATATAGGACATTAATGTGAAGGAAGTGTTCTGATAAAAGGTAAGGTAAAAATCTTGAACCCAATTTTCATTCTTCGGGTTCTCCCTCTTTCACTCAAAATTTGGAATTGTTACTCCTTAAAAATATTTTATTCATAACTATAATTCCTTTTGTGGGATATAAATTTTTTTCAATTTTATTTATGTCAAATAAAATGTTTTACAATGGAACACTTTTTTTTGAACACATCGTTTACATCTCATTCAAGGATGACCGTTCTTGTAACTTGAATGCTATTATGACGTTCTTTTTAGAACCCAATTTTTGTGAATGTGATATTATGATATGAAACTAATTCCTTTTCATATGTTAGTTATATTTATTTTTGATATATGTACCTTGTGGAATTCATGATAATGATAATGTTATGATGTGATCGGTTCGCACGGAATTAAATACCGCAATATGAATATTTTAATGTCACAGTATGTGACCAGAATTATACTTCGCTCCAATGCATTGGGTAATCTGATTAATCTCATGAGTAAATTTGAATTGTTTTGAACAAGATGCTATCTTTTTTCACAAGTATGTGTGGTAGTTAATAACTAAGACATAAAGTTTCATTTTTATGCATTTCTACATTTCATGTCTTATATTTATGCTTCCTATTATATTCAGGATCATTTGCATATATTATGATTATGCTAACCCCATGCTCTATTGATCTTATCTATCCACTTATTGGGATTCTATCTCAACCCTTTTGATTTATATCTTCTGGTGACTACATATATTAAGGAGAGGTCAAGTGATAGTAAGAAACTAGAGAAAAAGAAATTGAAAAAATGTTTGTGCTTGATGTTGTAATTATAATGTGGGTCCTTGTTTTCCCATGACACTAAACCTATGGATCCACTATATGTAATAATATTATGTTATTTATCATTAAATTTATTTAATAGTAATGTAAGAAATGGTTGGGTCTCTATAGTTTTTTTAAATTCTATGTTTCAATTATTTTCTTTATTTATGTATGCAAAACAACAAAAACATATTTTTAAGAAAAATATAATTTATTTACAATATAGTAAAGACTAATTTCTTTCATATCCTTCTTTTGAAAAAATAGATTCAATATTTTTTTCATATTCTGAAATTATTTTCATTATATTTCTCCCAATATTATACTCTTAAAAATAATAATTAATTGGAACTTCTAGTAAATTCCCAAAAGTGGATATTTTTTAATTGTCCAAAAAAGTGATAGAAATTATTAATTTAGTGTAATATAAATGAATGTAACCTACCTCCATCATGAACTCCTAAAAATTTTATGCTTCAATTAAAATTTCGCAATGTTATTTTCAATGAAAATTGTGGTTCTAATATTTTCTTAAATTTATTTTTTAAAAAGTGATATTAAAATAGTATTTTTTATTTTCTAAAATATTGACTTAAAGATCATTTCATGGAGTTTATATACATAGTTGACAAAAGAACAGTATATTTCCTATTATCTACATGGTTTATGTTTTAAGGGTTACATAATTATTCATTATGTGGTTTTTTGTGATCAGTTTGATTAGGGATTTACTATTTTGATAACATTATTTTTATTTATATGGATGGTTTCAGATTATGTATTTTGATAAGTGAAGTTCTTAACATTTAATATGATTGTTTTAAAAAATTAAGTTTCTTAGGTTTCAAACCTATCATTTTTGTAATGTATTGGGGTTATTATGGGATGGGAGAGGCCATCTTAATCACCTTGATGCGTCATTATTTTTCTTGATAAAAACTAGTTTGTGTACTTGATTTGAAATGTCATAAAGAATTGATGGTATGTCTATGATTTTTATAGTTATTAACTAAATAATTATGGAAATATTTATTGATAATATTGTGACTATATGATTATTTATTACATCCATAGATATGTATTAATATTATATTATGAGTAATAATAAATATTGGGATCATCATTTTCCATTACATATTTTTTTTAATTTCGATGTTATTTAGTCAATGGTGTAAGTTTTTAGTTTTCTAAATTTACATATTGATTATTTCTCATTTAGTCATGATAGCTTCTATGGAACATAACCCTTACTAAGGATCTGAGATCACACATATTGTTTCCTCTCCCATGTATATTATGATTGAATCTTTGTATGAGTTCCAAAATGTAAAATATTTACAGTTAATGTGATTTATTTTATACCATTTAAAATTTATTATGAAACTAATGTATGTATCTAGATTACCATGAATAATGAACAATTTAGTCCTCTGGTGTATGATAACATTTATCTAGGGTCAATTTAAAAAAGTATCATTGGAAAAGTAGATATTGGGTTATCCGTATATAAATTTCGAATCAAATAATAATTAATAGAAAACATGGGACCTTGATTTAGGAGAATCATAGATTAGGGAATATAGCCATCATACATTCATTTAGAAATTTTTATAAAGAGAAAATGTATGTGATTCTAATTTGTAATTTTTAAAATATTTAGGTACAATGATGGTTTTATTAGTATACTAATTATTAAAAATTTACGTTAATAAATACACTTTCTATGTTTTCATGTGGTGGATGTACATTAGAGAAATTTCATTAGTTTAATTGATGTTTGATATATGTGTATCCCTTACAAATAACATAGGTTTTTAGGATGTTTTTATATGAGAATTTATAAATTTTTATTTCATGGAAATGAATATAATGTTAATTGATATCATTTGACGTTAGTATGATCATTTATGTTAAGATAATGTTTTTCGATCAATACTATTTTATGTTGTGGAATAATATTATGAATATAAAAACATAGTTGTTAAAAAGTGATTTTATGATTAATGATATTTTTAAAGACGTTCATAATATACATTTTTTGAATACTACATAATTTATTTTAATATAATTATTAAAAAGTTCATTGATTTTTTTTCTAGAAACCCATCACATTCGAAAATAATACAAGTCTTGAACTCACACTAAAAGGATTAAAACGGTGAATCACCAAACAATTTCCTAAAAGATGTATTAGTTAGTATAAAAATGTTTTTAATTAAATATTTTATTGGATAAATATTATATTGATTTTTTAATCATATTAAAGGTTTATGTAAATAATTATTTATAGGTCAGTCATTCAATTTTAGAAGAAATTATTGTTCAGACGAGGCATATATATAACCATTAGTTTTATTGTAAATGATGATTTCAGAATAATGCAATTATTGTTTGGGGTTTATTATATATGATATGTGATAAATTTTGAAGTTGACAATTTCACTATTATTTATTTTATTGATTTAATATTCGTTATAAGATTACTTATTAATTTAATAATCTATATTAATTCCTCAGTTTTATTTTATAATTCTGGATATTAATGTATTATTTATTTATATGATGGCTTCTTCATTTCATGTGTTATCAGAAAATATAAAAACCATTTTTATATTACAAATTTTTCGAGGAATAATTAATTATCCTTTTGTGTATTATATTATACATAAAAATATAATTTCAATTCTTTAGCAATAAAAAACTCATATTCGATAATCATTTCATTGAATAATAAATTAATTTAAAATTTATATAATCAAAACAATAATATTAATATATTCTTATGGAATAAAAATATTTCAATTATATTATTTTAGGTGAATATTTTAATATATAACAATTTACTAAAAACATGAAAAAGGATCATGAAAACATATTTATCCTAGTATGTTCATTTATATAGAATCAATTTACCTTTTCACATATCTTGGGATTATAGTTTTTTATTCCTTAACATTATCATGATTATTCACTTTCTCATGATCAAAATTATCTATCACTATCAAAATTAATTTCGTCATTTTTTCTCCTCCATGACAAAATTGTCACTTACCACTAAATTTCACCTATTTGTAAATATTATTTTTCTGTTGCTGATGAATGTATTCATAATTCAGATTACCTTTAATTAAGAGGAATTTTTATTAAACATTTTCTGGTATGGTATTTTCCACCAATGTATTTCGAAGTGTATATACCATTATTTTTTAATATTGAGTTCCAATAATAAGGTAATATTTCATTAAATGGGGGATAATATAACAACGTGATATTTTTAAATAATAATATTATTTATTATATACTATATAAAATTTAATATAATACATAAAAAACTTAGGAAATGTAAATTAAAATATGATTTTTATACACTGAAATTAATTATGTAGGAAAATGTTGTATTAATTATTTCATTAAAAATTTATTAAATTACAATACAATATATATTTATTGATAAATTCTACCTAACTACTCACCCATTTTTTAATGAATATTTATTTATTTGAAAAAATTCCAAATATGTTTTTATAAATTTTTATGAAAATAAATAATTTAATTTATAGAAAATTTTTATATTTTTTTGAAAAATTCCAGGATAATTTTTGAGAATATAATGTCATAAATACCATATTGTAAAATTTTGGATTTTTTCGGAAATACTAACTTATCATGGAATATTAAATATTACAATATTTATAAAACAATATTTTTTCCAATAAATTAATCAAACTACACATACAACTCTGAAAGAACAATTATATGAAATTAAAATAAGTACTATTTAGTTATATTTATTTGAATTAATTTGATTTTAATAGATATTAACAAATATTTTGGTATAATTAGTTATTATATGAAAAATAAATTTAAAAAAATAATGTATATAATCTTTATAAATTTATATAAATAAAATAACCCATTAGTAGAATTTTTTTAAATTATATTTTTTTATTTTATATTTTAAATTTATATATTTGTTATTTCTAGATGTATAGATAATGTAAGATCATTTAATTTTGGAAAAAGAAATTTCAATAATTTATTTATTTTAAACACATTTTGTGAGTTCATATTTAATAAAATTATAACACTTATATAAATAGAATTTTACAAAAGGGTTTTCATATCTTCAACAATAAAAAATTTATTTTTATAAATATTTTAGACTTTATTTTTTAATCATTATTTATAGAACAAAAAATTTATTTTATAGCATAGATAAGATTTGAACATTATTATAGAGGTATAAACAAAAGATATAACAATTATAATGACCTAAATTCATTCTTAATTTTTATTTTATAGAAACATTTTTACCCCATCACTTATGGTTCATATTTTTTCATTTTAAATACCTAAAGTCATGATTATGACCATTATAATAATTTTGGTCATGAAAAATGCATAATGTAACTCACATACATTTAACAATATCTAATTCTATCAAATATGGATAAAATGACATAAATTTAGTTATAAGTTTTAATTTTAAAGGTAAATATATTTTATTAGCATTTTATTTTTTATTATAATTTTATTGATGACATAATTATCTTAATGCATATGTGGAGCTATTATAGCATTTATTCAATTAGATTGTAAAAAAAACATACAATATTTAACGTAACATAGTAAATATAAATAATGCGTTTCAATAAATGTTTTCAATAAATAAAATTTTTTATGGATTTTTCAATTGAATATATTTTAATTCCATATTTTCTTGTTATTTTTTTATAATCAAATTAAATGACTACTTCCAACATTTACAATATTGGTATTTTATATTAAATAATTTCATAATTTAATATTAAAAATAATAAGAAACATATATTAATCCATGATATATGTATTTGAAAAATAATATCTCATATAGTCCATTTATTATCTGATTTCCAATTTCTAGTAACAATATTGACCCATAAATGAAAACAAATAGATTACATGGTTAATGTTAAAATGATGTTAAGTGTGTTATGTGATATTATACTAAATAAAATTTTCCAATAATATAAGATTATTAATTGATATAATTAATTTAGTATTAAGAATATTTAGGTATAAATTATCAAATATGAGTCACGTTATAATTACGATTAATATATAAATTACTTATTTTAAAATAATAGATAACATAGTGAAAACAAGAAATATAAAATTTGGAAACCTAATAGGGTAGAAATAGAATATTTTTATAAATTTTATATTCATTTTGGATGTGTGGAATGTAAAAATAATCAATTAATTACATTATTGTTTATTTTTTGGTAGTCTGTTTTAGATTTACCTCCTATTATTAAATAGTTTTCTAGATTTTCAAAATTGATAATGTTCCTCACATATAAATGATAACCCACAATTATCTAATCTAAAAAATGTAGAACATTGTGATTCATAAAATAAATATCCAAATTCATTCATTAATTCCATTCTGAAGAACTATAGTGCTTGTTTTTATTAAAAAATTGACCATATAATGGATTTTGGTTTAAATTAAAGTTGTTTTCTAAAGAAGACGTGTAATTTTGAAACCATTGTTTATTTCTATTCCAACCCCATTAAAACTATCTAAATAATGAGGTTGTATTAAAATAATTGTTTCACATATACTTATATTTTAACATTTTATTTTCATACACTATTTCCATATATTCTTTCATCCAATTTAATGTGAACCCATTGTGCATGTGTACGATAGAATATTTCCTTGAGAACATTTGTAATTTGTTTTCATTCAAATACTCATACATATGGATTTAATTATATATATATATATATATGATATGTATATATATATATACATATATCATTATAAAAATCATTATATAATCTTATTTCTTACAATTCATTTCAATTAAAAAAATGATAATATGATTTGTTCATTCGTGTGGGATATCACCTCCACAACGTGTTGTGGTTCATTTCTCATTACTGTGTCTCACTTATAATATATATTAGTATATTTAATAAAACCATTCTTCATTTATGTTAAAATATAATTAATAAATGATATGAAAATAAATACATTTTCCCGTAAATATTGTTGAATAACTGAAACATTACTAATGATTGCATACAACTTTCTGTCTCCATGTTGACAATGTTGTTCATTTCTCAAAACCATATTAAATGGATGGGTTTAATGTTACTATATATTTATCACAATATTAATTAATTATTTATTATTATTGTGTATATTATGAAATAATTACCCCATTTATGAAAATTAAACTATTGATATCTTTTCGGATAAATGAATTTAATGTTTTCAAAACATCCTAAGTGACCACACCATATTATGAAATTTAATACAACAAGGTAATAAATAAAATAAAATTTATAATAAATGTGAATTTTTTTCAAATCCTTGTTTATTACTCAAAAAAATTTATTATTGAGGATGATTAAGATTGTGTGTGATGGGTTAGACCTGATGTATGGGATATATCATTAATTTACACTCATTGAAAAATTTATAAATGTTAATAGACAATTTCATTTATATGGTTCTATATTACCATTAGGCATATATTATAAATAATCCTTATTAATTCATGTTATTTATGATTAAATTAAAATTATTTTTACTAAATTGATTTTAATGAAAATTCTCTATATGGTACGGTTTATAAAAAATAATTTTTTTTCATTAGGTTATATTACATTGTTGTCATTGTTATCTTGCAATTTCTATGGTAATGAATTTTATTATTTTTATGATGTTTTTCCAATTATTTAATGTGGATATAATTTTTTTAACACAATTCATTCATTTTATAACTATGACAACAATGTTATGATCATTATAATGGTTCTTCATCCCAAATTTCCTTCTTTAGGACAAATATAATGTTGTACACCAATTTTTTGTTTCCCTCCATATTGTGGGAATTATATAATATTTTTATCCTTAACTTATAATATTTTCTTTTCCTCTATTTTTTTAAATTATATGTTTTTCTTTAACATTCCACTTTTATACACTCAAATGACCATGAAAAGTATTAAGAAAAATTGAAATTATTTCCTCTTTAGTTTGGAATATCTTCATTTATATCAGTTTTTTATAAAAAAAAGTATAAATAATGACACTGATATTATACTTTTATTTTATCATATCATTTTAACCCATGTTTTACTTTTAGAAAATGGATTAAAAATACTCTCCTAGTAATCTTCTATACAATGTACATTTTTCATTTTATTTCAATAATGTAAATGGAGTATTTACTTTACCATAATCAATATAAACAACATTTCCCATACTTATCACCACCTATATATATCATTATTCCATTACATAATTTTAATATAATTTTAAATGAAATTTGTTTCTACAATGATTTTTTATATTAATATTTTATATAGAATTTATATTTATCAATAACAATAGCCATTTATCTTACAGATGTTCCACTATGGATATTTCATTAGAATTTCAAACATATTACTTATCTATATGTGTTTAATTGGGTTGGATCTAAATGATTGAGGTAATCAATTATTCAGTTTGAGTCAATTGTATTTTTATCAAACCAATAATTAAACTAATCATGTTATAATAATTAAAATGAATTATATTTGTTTATAATGATTCTTAAATGAAATTTAAATCTAATATGTTATAATAAAACCAATTGTTTACATGTGAATTCAATAACCTTACTACATAATAAGAGACTAGATTAATACACAAGGGTAATATTGTTTTTAATAGTTCAGTTTGTTACAATAATCCCCCATCAGAAATATATCCCCCAAAATTTTCATTTTTCACACCAAAATATATGAGGGTATCATTGTTTCATCACTTCCATCTATTTCCACATTTCATCTTAAAACATTGGATTTCTAATTAGATCTTTTACTAGTTTCATTGTGTCATTTTGAATAAATTTATCCACAATATCTACGATCATCATTGATTTCTCCTAAAGTTATTCATTACTATTCAATAGAACAATCTTTTGATTTATTACATGTGAGGGGTCTGGTATATCTTTTCAACAATGATACATGGAATACATCATTTTCAGGAGATTTGGTTGGTCAGATGGCCTAGTTTATAGTCCACTACACTAATGAAACCAGGGATTTCAATAGGGCTTATTTATCGTGGAAGAAGCAATGACTAATTCCTAATTCTCATGAAATTATTCCTCAGAAACATGTAGAAAAGTACCATGTCCTAATCATCAAACTCTAGGAATCTTAGAAAATTTTCACAAAGTACCATTTGTTGAGTCTGATCGTACTTTATGTTCTATTGAATGGTCATATCCTATTAAAAAATTTCTTTTGAATTTTAAGGACATAGTAGATTGTGTTCCCCAAAAATCATACCTTCATACTTGTGTTCTAAAAATCATTTCCAAATTGGCTCAATAGGAAACCTTTTGAATGCATGATTGGAAACTGTTATTATATGAGTTCTCAACCATAGTATTTTTTGTTTTCACATTCCCCTTTGATGTCAATTGAGAGTGGTCTCTACATTTCCTCCAATTTTTGGATATTCTTCTAGGATTGGGAATCAATTTCATGATGATAAGTTGTATTGAATATCATATGATTTTTTTCTTCATGTTGGAGTCTATTCCAGACTATAGTGTTGAATCTCATTTCATGATTAAATAAAATCAATTGTGGTACTCCAAGAATTTAATAACATCTCTGATGTATATTAATTTAGTTTAATCCAATGTGGAGTCCCCCATAATATGATAGACTTTTGTAGTAATTATAAAACATTCCAAAAACCCCATATAGTATAGTTTCATATGGATATTTTTTTATGACTCGTGACAAGTTCCATAGTTATGTTTTATAATTTCATGTTGGTATGGTTAATGGAATCACGATACTTATAATGTTATTTCTATAATATCTCACTTTCCCACATAATATGAACTATTATTTAAAATAGTTTATTTCATTCATTATATTGTTTCACAAGTATTTCTATCTTAGATCAAGATACATCTCTCTCCATCACCAGCGAATAGAAAAAATTGATCTATGTGCATCATGTAATTTTTTTTTCATTAGATCATGATTTGATGGTACATATAGGCATGCCACAAATCACCCAAATCCATCATTATTAAAATTTAAATTTGAGGATCTCCACATTATTATAGATTACACATCCATATAATTTACCACCATATCTCTCTGACTATCTTATAACATATCCACAAGGTATTATTGAGAAATAATTTTTAAAAGGATAGATAAAATTCCATTCAAAATGATTCTCATGTGAATCCTTTCAAATATAATAAGATCATATCCCTCTAAATTAGATTCAGTTATATAATTTCTAGGTACATTCAACATATATAATTTTACAATGTATTATCTTTTTATAGGTGGTATTGAATTTTGAATTCATAGTTCTTGAACAACTCTAACAATCTTCATTGTATCATATTGATCTCAGTCGCTGTGAATATCTACATGAGTATTTTTTAATCAATATATATCAAATGCTAATTCCCCTAGAGATAATGACACAAAAAATTCATAGTAATGATCACTAAAAAAACTCTAGATCATGTGTTGGGTAGTTCTGTTATTTTTCATTCATCTACCTTGAGTCATATAAAACGGCCATGTCATTCTACAATTTTAAAAATCCCAATCCCATCTTCGGAGAGTCGGGGGTAAATACATGGAAATGTACACCACTTGTTGGAACTGTGTGAATATGATCATTAATACTATTCATGTTAAAATCCACGATTATATCATTACTTAAAACATTTCATGAAGACATGTCCTCCTTATGAGTTATATTGTATATAGGTTTTGACAATCATAATAACTTTCTCACGAATCAATGATGGTAACTCAGATATTATAAAGAAACTACATACACCATTCCTAGATTTTGGCCTCCACCATCATTTAATTTCTATTATATTGGATGGATCTTTGAATATTCCATTGCCTATGATGATAACTCCCATGAATGAGACTTCCATGAACCATAACTCAAATATATTTATATTATATAATGATTCTCATTTTGTAAGGTGTATAACATAGTGTTCAGATTCTAATTTTCCTCCCCCATTGTTATATATAATATTATAATATCATCAATAAATACTCCCAAATTATTTTCAAGGTTATAACTAAATATTATTGTTATCATGTCTGTTAATAATTATAGATAATTAGTTTCTTTAAATGTTATTACTATGAACTCTTCGTTTCGTTCATTCAACAAAAAATAGTCTTGTTGATATCCACATTCGTCACCCTAACAAGATAATATCACAACAATAGATTCACCATGGATAAGTATTTTTCTCCATGTATCTAATAAAACAAGCCATAAATTTTAATAATAGGATACTAAATATTTATCATTTTTTATGAGGTAATGATAATCAATTTAATGGTACATTTACCCATAATTTTTTTAATAGAGAGGAAGGGTGGACCCCATTGTGGTGCACTTGAGTGTATGAAAAAAATTATAGATTACCATATAGTTTTTTCTTCTACTCCCTATATTTCAAAACATTAATTACATAGAGAATCTTGGTTAATGGAATCACCACACTTTTTTGATCGATTAAAAATTGAACTTATTTATTAACAAGAAGAATAATCAATTCATCAATAAATACATTTCTATATTCACTAAAAATAGGCTATTATTCAAGTATGATTCTTTCAATAGACACAATTATTTGAGCTAGATATTCTTTCTCATTGTGAAATAATATCCTTGTTTGAGATTATTATATTAAATAAGATTAATCCACTTCCTTACACTTGTATAAAATTGGGGTTCAATTCGCAATAAATAAAGTGATTTACTTTTCTTGGAAATTTATATTGGATCTAGAAAGGTAAATAAAAACCATACCATAAATTGAGTCAAATTCCACCAAAGGGTGTATGAATAAGATTATTGAGACATTCAACCCAGAAAATTCAATAGGGTGCTAGTAATATTCCTAATATGTAATAATTTCACCATTTTTCATTTTCATCGATAAGACTACTTCCATGAACTGTGTAGGATTTTGAATATTTGTACAAATCATTATGTATATGAAGGAATGTATAGTAAAATAATTAAACAAGTGTTCACTATTAATGAATGAATAACTATCTTACCAATCACCACTTTATTACCCAGACCTACCTCACTTGATGTGATGGAAAAAAGATCATCCATGATGCCTTGGAGGTTGTTTGTCGCATTTGAAAACACTTTTAATATTTCATTCATTTACAAAGTGTCCAGGTTCCTTGAACTTGAGGAAATGTATAATGAATTGGGAGATTAATAGAGTAATCTTATTTTTTAATTTTTTATTGGGATTATATTTTGGGAAATTTATGGCTATGTAACCTTCCTTACTCCACCTAATTATTTTCCACACCACACATAAGAAATTTTTTTGGTTCTTCTATAAATAAATTTGAGAAGAGTGATTTTGACATTCCTTAACACCATTATATTTATCTATCAGACCACTGAAATTTATGTACACATCCCACTTCTTAGTTCTATGATTACAATGAGATTGCATGATCTATATTCCATCATTAAAGGCACATTAGACAATTTATTCCTATATATCAAAACCTCTGATCGAAAGGTATTATCATATACTATGTTTTATCCAAAAATATTATTATTCAACATAGAATTGAGGGGTAATAAAAATGATGGAGTCATATATAAGTTGTCTTATGAAAATTTCCATATACTCCCTGAAAGATTCATCAATATTTTTTCTTGATGGAATGGAAATCCCTATCCATTTTATGTTAGATAGTGTTAGAAAACAATTTCAAAAAAGATTTTTGGAAATTCTATCAACAACACCACCTCAATATCCTCCTTTGGCTTCTTATTCCCGATCAATGTATAACATTGGTCAAACCCTACATCCATATGATAACGAGAAAGTGTAACCTTCACTTGTTTGGAATATTGACATATAAATTTTATCATGTAAATGGAGTTAATCAATTTCTCAATGAATAAGGAATCATGTGATATGTTCATAGTCAATGAACCATACAGTATAATTACCTATATAAAATCATTATTTTTATTAATATGATTATGGAGATACTACTGGTCCAGGATTCTATTCATTAATAGAGTCATTTGAGATAATATTATAACAGTCCTTGTGATTCCTATAACCATTTTATTGGGTATCTCGTGGGGGGCGTTCGTCACATTGCATTTTTCATTCATTGTTTTTCCGATTCCTCTTAATTTTTCACATTTTCTATAATAAATTAAATATTAGTGATGGATTTTATTAAAATATTAACCACATATTGGGGTAATCCAATGATATTTAAGGTACAAATAATAAATTAAAATTATATCCTATATTATTAATTTTTAGGCTTCAATCGATTTTAATCATGAACTATTTCGTAACATTTACTCTTATAATTTTTTTTATTCCATTAATAATGGCTCATAATAATATTATGAATTTAACCAAGCATATACCCTTGGAGTGAAAATATAGTTGTTTTGAAAAGCTAATTTTCATGCACTAGTTCCCAGTCAAGTCAGGCTTAACATGTTGTTTTCAGGATTAACCCCAATATACATCATTGAAAAAGCCACATCCACTTGTTGTATGTATATATGGATGTATATTAATGATAAACTGAATAAGATTTATTTTCCTAAATTGAGGGATGTTTTATTTCACTTATATTGATCAATAATTCTTTAGATCATGTTTTCTAATAATAATCCAAAAAATGAATAAAAAATTCCTTTGATACCAACTATAAGAAACCAATTTACTATAACACCTTAATTAACGATTTAGTAAATAAAAGAACATATTATATAAACTAGAATGAAGATAATTATTGTTTTTTGGGAATTAATTAAATAGAATTACCTCTTGAATAGGGGTTATAACATCATTATTGAAATCATCTTTAACATGCTTCTAAAATTAAATGTATTTTAAGACAGTAAGGGAAAACTGTTGGAAATACATAATATTGGGGTGAGATATAAACCCTATTAAATAAATAATCCATAAATAAGGTAGAATATGTTTATAATTAGTCATATAAATGGGTCCTAAAAAAATTGGATTCATAAATAGGAATAATAATACATGATATAACAAGATCACTTGAAGGAATTATGGGAAATGTGGAAACAAAAATATACATCATCATAAAAAAAGGCCAAGGCTTACTGGAAAGAAAGCATGATCAAAAATGTCTCATAATGGAATCAGGTTAACTCATTATCATAACATTATATATCATGAGACTAAACATTATCCAATACATTAGTTTTATATATAAATTGGGTTCACCTATAACATGGATTTAATTATCATTATTAAATGTTCCACAAAAATAATAACACATTGATTAATATATCATTGAAATTTTGAAAGGCACTGTTTGATTATATGTGATACACAAAATTAGTATATTATAATATTCAAATAAATAAATAAATATATTTCAATGATTAAATGTTTGATAAACCCCCAGAGATGATTAATATGTTTTAAATTAATTAATGATTATGAAATTTGAATTTTGTTATTGTTTGAAAAAATAAATATTGTGATAAAGTGTTGTGTAGTATATAAATGTAGATTAATGAGATGTATAGATATTTTTGGTTCATGTGATTGGGATTGAATTGATAATACAATTATTTAGATATAGTTTTAGAATTGTGTATGTGTGGATCCTTGGTATTGTAGCACAATACTAGTCCAATAATTAATTGATTGTAATGATCATATACTAAACACAATAAAAAAATTAGAAACCCTAATCCCTGTTTAAACATACCCCAATCAATTTTTATAAAGATAATATAAAAAATATTTTTGTTACATGATGAAATAAGATGAAACTATCCAATTAAATAGAAATGGTCATGAAATTTCAAAGGACTGGTATTTTGAATTCATAAAATGATTTAGATATATTTGAAACATGTATAATAAATAAAAAAATCCCAAATTATATCACTATAACATCACCAAATACAAATAAAACTACCATATCATGGGTTTAATGATGATGTTGAGTGGTATTTGCACCTGAGGGAGAAAGTCCATGAAATATGATGTAGAAGCAATGTTCAATATTATCACGCTGTGCATGGAATTAAATTGTGTGGGACGATATCCATCAATTTGTCCTTGTATAATCCAAATGTGAATATTATTCATGAATATAATTTTTTTTCTCGTCATATTTCATCAATAAATGCCTTTAGTTTATTTTTCTGTTAAAACATTCATTATTTTTACAATGTTAAAGGACATCAAGTCAGTATCCACAATAGATTTTGACATCTGTCCTAAAAAAATTCACAATATGTATTTTTTACCTGATATGTTACTTATTTTCAAAACATGTAATAGAATTATTACTTCTCCGGATTGATAGTAGATTCATTGTGAATTATCATCACATGATGATTTACATAGTGTCTAATTAGTCAGTACTAGAATTTAAACTATGTCACTTCCTCAGTAATCTTGTGTCACACCGCTTCACAAAGCTCATTGCGTGAAGTGTAATTTAACTCTAGTATTCACATATTTTAAATAAATTTCAAAATAATTATTGTATCATATAATAAATTAATAATCAAGAGAAAAATCCAAATATTGCCCTGATTAATCAATTAAATACACAAATCAATTTATTTAAATACCTTAAAATATATACAGAAAATAAATCTATAAATTCTAATATTTTATTCCATTATTAATTAGTTTTAATATATAAATTTAAATATCGATTCATATATCTATATGTGTATATAGTTGTACACACATAATAAGAAATTAGTATGGTATTCACTATAAAATATTTTTTCCCGGAAAATTGCGGTGACATTCTGTTGCAAAATGAGATCACATATAAAATCATAAAATTGGAAGATGATATTGAATGTCATATCTCTTAATATATACATAAAATTTTACATAATGTATATATTTACATAAAAATACAAATATTAGGAATAACATATAAATTGAATAAGATAATAAATAAACATGAAAAAATAAAAGATGTTTATCTCTAGAGCGTGTGACTCCAATTTCATGGGAGGATATTCTTGATAGCTTGGAGGAAGATTATATGCAATATTTATTGAGTGGTCTGAGTATGTACATGGGAATATAATAATAAAATAATACCCTTGAATATGTATAAGTGATTCATACTATTAATGAAATGATTTCTATACCAGAAAATAAATTTTAGGTTTTTGAAGATTCATAGTCTTTTTAAATTTTATCAAATAAAAATATAATCATTTTAATTAAAAACTAAAACATATATATGGTATTTCATACCCATATTAGTATTAATTATGTCAATTTTTTTACAATTTCATGTCAAAATTCACACAATATTATTATATTGTATTTAATTTTTACAAAAAAATTCAACTCTCTCCTATAATAATGAAAAATTTGACCTTGGATAATTTTTACATTATAATTCAAAAAATAATTTTAATTTTACCTCAATAATTTTATAAATAATTATATTTTGTCTTGTAAAATAATAATTCTCATTTATTGAGAAATGATAGTTTTTTATAAATAATATTTTTGAAAACATATAAAAACTAACATTTGAATTAATAAAAATTTTAGAATCATATATGTAATAAATATGATAATATTTTATTGATGTATTATTTACATTAAAAATTAATATAATTCGTCAAATTAAATTTTCTAATTGAATAACAATTGTACAAAAAATACTATTTTTATTTTATTGTTTTCAACTAAATATCAATTATAATGTAACTATAATAGGAAGAAATTATATTATTATTCAGTATAGAATAATTTTCTTACACATATCTCTATGGTATTCATACATACCTCTTTTATTAAACAACAAGTTCTATATGTTTTTTTTCGCGATGATGGGCCTTTCATATGGTGGTTTGGTGTACAGATAATGGGTCGTGATAAATATGAGGTTAATATTTCCACATAAATAGTTTCTCTCAAGCATAAGTAGTTGTATATCAGAATGGTATTGGTGAAGTGAAATTCTTATAGATTCTATAACCCTCAAAATATCATATAAATGTTTTTTATAGGTTATGATCCAACTGCTTTATGTAATCATTTTCCTTTTCTATGTCAATTAGATTTGTTAAAACCAATATTTATAATATTCATGTGATCACTATTCAAGGATTTTATTATCAAATGCAATTAGTATTAATGGTTATTTAAATCTAATAGTATAAAATAAAACCAAATAATGCCACGCCCTTTTGATTATATTATTACATTAAAATACATATAATTAAATCCTTAGAGGAATTTAATTTTTAACATATTAGTTTATTACATTACTATTATTATTTTTAAATCTCAAGAATATTTTGTTATTTATTGTTTTTGGAAATTATTAATACAATGTGATTTTGAAATTATATTGTTTAGTAGCATTACATCTCAGTTTTCCATAAACTTCCTACAACATGATTGATTTTATAAAAATAATCCAAGAGTTTTCTTATACCTTAAATTATTAATTGTTTCTTGAACACACAAACACACACCCAGATATATATATATATATATATATGGGTTTCAAATTTGTATATATGAACGAATTCTAAAGGGAATATATGAATTTAAATAGGGTTGATTATTTTTCTACCATGGTGATTCTGTTATTAAGTGTATAATGTTTTTTTTGTGACTAGAATGATTTGGGTAAAAGTGTTTTCCAATTTAATGATGGTTTCGTGAAATTAATGAAGAATGTTTGGAACTTCTAGGTGAACCCTTAAAATTTAAATCTCATAAAACGTGTTCCTCAAGGATATGGAACTGGTCTGGTTATTTAGTTGGGGGAGGGAGGGTATGATGTAATCCTATTCATGGGGATTGTATATATATTTTTGTATCAAGTAAAAAAATTTATGAATCAATAAAAACTATTTTATAGGTGATAATGTGAATGGATTATATTAGTGAAAATATAATATTATTTTTATATTGTATTTTGATAAAATAAAACTACATTTTTTATCACATGGAAATCCTGGGGTTGTTTTCTGGGAGATATTGGTAAACTGATGGACATATTAGTATTATGATCTAATAAATTTCTATGAGGTAGATCGTTCATCTACTCATGGGATATTTCACCTAATCGATTTAGTGGTGGAGGCACCATGTTTTAGGGTAGAATGATTCTTGATTTTTAGAAATGGGGCGTGATTATTATGTGAATGTTTATTGATTTATCATAGAGCATCATGACTATCAACTAAGATCCCATGAATAATTTTTTATGGGTATTTTACATTCCTCTATTTTTTTGTAATGAGTATAAAATTATTTCACTTTTATGAATTCTAACATAAATTTCCAATTCATCTTACGATACTCCTTAATTTTTTTAAAAATTCATACAATATTTAAAAATATTTTTGATTAATTAAAAAAATGATTATTTTTAGGATAACATCATTAAAACTAAATTAATGTAATGTAAATCCATATTTTTATATATTAATATATTTAAACTATTATTTAGTGGCTTTATAAGGACTCGTGATTTTAGAAAATATAATAACATTGATTATTAGAATAAAATATAAATTTCATAAACACATAATTAAGGGTCATAGAGGTATAGTTCATTTAAATACTTAATACAAAATCATATAATTTGGTTAATTATCTTTTAAATCTTCCAAAAATATCATATCAAGTAGTAAACCACTTAGGAATTCCCTACCTAATACTTCCATTGTAACAAAGGGTATGAAACCTAATTAAGGATGGTCTATATTGATCCATATGGGTAATGGTTGGAGTATAAATTTTATATTATATGAATATATAAGAAAATAATAATGTAATACGATAATGAACATATGTTATGGGGTTCATACCCAATTTTTGTTATAACACAAACACCATTAATGGAATTAAACAAGATCGTTTGAAAAAAGATGGTCCATAAGAGTCATAGTTCATCATAAATTAATACTGACGCATATGATCATTTTATAAAAGTGTGACACCATAAAATTATTGAATACCATTTCATTTTTCATAGTTATCTACCAATATAATCAACACAATGGATCATGAATTATCAACTGTTTCCAATTGGGAATTAGTAAAAAACTGTTTCCCATATTAGATCAGGACACTCTAATTTCCCATTATGTTTTAAGATAGAGATCATTCTTATAGTGTATCATTCACATCAACTAGTTTCTGTATTGTTATTTGTTAATATATAAAGAAATAACCAATTAATTGGATGAAAATATTTCTGTCATGAATCTCTTAATGAAATAAATAATTATGAGTGGAACAACATCATAAAAAAAATCATATTAAGAAATCATAACCCTAGTAAATTAGAAAAATTTAATAAATATTTCCTCAATTAGTAATTTTATAACCAATGAAAAGTAAATTTGTTTTATAAAAATATTACTAATATAAATAGTAAACATGGTGAGAAATAATAATGTTTTTATCATTCAGTATTACCCCGCGATAAAAATCAATAACCCCAAAGGATGTAATATTAAATGAAAAATTATTTTAAAACATCACATAGAACATTGACGGGGGTAAATATAATTTCAAAATTTAAAAAAAATTAAATAATTAAAAAAATTGAAAATAATTTTCTTTAGAAACATTCTTAGAAACAAATTAATAATGATTTTAAATTAATTTTTAAAAAATCTTATGGAAAATATAATTTATCAGTTAAATATTAATTTTTAATTTTTAAAACAATTTGAAAATACATTTAATTGAATTTTTTTTAAAAAAATAAGTTATACTCAAATATAATAATGTTCATGATGCATAAAAATATTATTAATTTGGTAAATGTTTTCACAATATATCATTTTATATTTTTTATAAAAGCCCAATAATTTTTTTATAAAATGATATGAATAATCTTTTAAAAATTTATAATATAAACATTGTTAAATGGTCACTGATAAATATTATTATAATGTTAAAAAAATTCAACATTTTTAGAGTACATATTTGTAAAAAATAGTATTTTGATTAAAGATAGAAATAAAGATGATTTTTAATAAAAATATAATTTTTAACTGTTAAGTATATTTGTAAAAGAAAACTAACGAATATAATGTATTATCATGACTAAAATATATTAGAATAAAATTAAGGAGTTCTATGAAAAATACATCACAATATTTCATCATTCGAAGAAAATAAAAAACAATCATGATAAAAAATGAGATTGTAACACATAACTGCTACAACATTAGAAAAAATGATTCATAATCCTAATGAAGAATCAAAATATATGAAAACTATAATATTATTATATAATTAATATTCATGATATAACATGAAAAGGTTATTATATAAATATCATAGAATATGATAGGTTCATAACATAACTTATGCCCCAAAGAAGACAATTTTAGACAAAGATATTGTGTACCGGTTAATTTGATCTGTAAGCCCCATGAAAGTGGGATATTAAAATTTATATGCAAAGGAAAATACCCAAGGAAAGAAATAATATAATAAAATCATTTTACATAAACATAATACATAGGAGAATCATTTGATTAATATGGCATGTGTTTCATAGAAAAATAAATGTTGGATTCCAATCCCTTACAGTAAGTCTTTAATTTCTTCTTAAATGATTGAAATTCATGTTTATGAAATATACAATTATTATAAATATAAATATATAAATAAATAAATAAATATATATCATACTATCTAGGATTTAATTGGGACCTTATATAACCCATTTATTAACAATTCCATGTTAAATCCACGTTTAATGAAAAAGCGTGTTTGTAATTTATGTATGTTTTGATTTTTTATTTTTCCCTCCATTTCATTAGGAATGCTTCAATCAAATACAAATTTTTATAAATGAATTCAATTTCATATATATATATATATAAATATTATGTGTACTTGTATTAATAGTGATCTATATATGTTAGAGATAAAAAATGAATTTCATATATATGTAGAGGGTGTGCCATGTTTATGTATCAAAGTTCATTCCATTTTCAAAATTGAAAGATTGAGATGAAGGTAACTAATATATTGAAATATTATAAACATTTTTATTTCATTTATATCACATGTTTTCATTAAATACATACATATAACCTTCAATGTAACGTGTGAATGATTCACATCACTACATGAGGCGGTAGTCTATCGTACCGACGGACAATGTAATCGTATTCTAAATGATTTTAAATCAAAAATAAACATTTAATATAATGATTATAATATAACAAAAATTTAAAAAATATAATATATTGATTATATTCTATTATTATAACTTTTTGTGATAAGTGGAAATGAATAACGAGTAATATTGGTTCATGAAATGATAGTGCTTCGTTCACCAGAAATTTCTTTGTAACCCATTTGATTAAAGATAAGGATTTAGTTTATTTCATTAATGTAATAACTAATAATTATATTACAGATAATAATTTTATTATATAATTATTTTGTTAATTATATTTTTTTGTGGTGGTGTAACAAATGACATAAAATTCATGATTAGGTACATTGCATATTTTTTGGGTAACATATATTTGTATTATCAAAAATGAAATGTGGATTGGATTTATAATCACACTAAGTATCCTAATATTATATTAATGAATTAAGGTAAATAATTTTCAATTTTTTGATTAAACTATAGTTTAGTATGGTTTTATGAGGAGTGTAGAGATGGTGTCCTTTAATAATTTATTAGAGTGTTACTTTTGTAAACATAAAAAAGAAAAATATGGACCTTCGTTTCCCACATTCGATAATACACTAAAATGGACCACTATCGACCCAAGAATATATTTTGTATAAATATATCCATCAATGATGTATTTTAATGGCTTCATATAATTTCTAACCATTATAGATTTAGTCTAACCACAATAAAACAAATTTTTACCTCAATATTGGTAAATTATTTTTATAAATTTATGGTTCATTATTGAAAGAAATTAAAATTAAAATTTCAGATAATATTATTTTATTAAAAAAAGTTAATTTATTATTAAAAATTCATTTCATAGAAGTGAAAAATGTACATATAAAATTATTTTTTCAAATTCAACTAGAAAGCGACCATTCAATGTGAAAATGTTCAAAAAATAATGTTTTTATATCAATATTAAAAATTAAAATTATTATAATGCCCTTAGTTGGGTTAATAAATAAATAAATATATATATATATATATATATTATCTTTTTTTCCTATTAATGATATCATAAAATATTATGGATGTTTTTAAAAAAATCAATGGATGTGAAAATATTAAACATAATTGATATTTTCACAGTTATCAAAAACATTATCCTCCCAAAATATATAAATAATACACCATGTGATAATTTTAAAAATATTTTTCTAAGAAATGAAATTATTTTTTCAAACAAAAATAATAAGAATTCAAAAATTATTTTTAATATTAGTGTGAAAATGGTGAAAAAACTACACATTTAGGAAAATATAGTTTTCAAGTGAAAATTTTAATTTATTCATATTCATTTTATAAAAAACATATAACATTAATGTTAAATAGTTTATCAAACATAATATATATAAATATCATTATAATAAATCACAAAATTTTATTTTATTTATTTATTGATGTATTAAATATTTGTGAACGAAAAAATATTTTTTAAGAAAATGAATTATTTTATTTTTAAATATTTCTTATTTTTATTTATAATTACATTTTGAACAAATAATTATTTATATATATATATGTGTGTGTGTGTGTAAATAATATATTTTCATAGTTGATTAAATTTTCTACCTTCCATCCCAAAGGATTTTTGATATCTTTAGTTTTAAAAAATAATATTTTAACAGTTTGCAACCTTTTTGTTTAAAACTATTATTGTATGTAATTTTATATAATTTTAGTGTTCCATGAAGTGGAAAATATCAAAAATAGATAATTTATTTGAAAAAAAAATCCAAATATTTTAGGGTGTTAAATTGTATCTCACATTTACTATATTTCACCCTAAAAATTTGTCATGTTGGTTTAAACAATAGAGGATACATTAGCTTCATTACATCCTTAGGTTCCCAGGTATCATTTTTTAACGAGTTGTTTAAAAAAAATTATCAGGACCATGGAATTATTGTGTAAAATTTATTATATTTGATCAAAAAACAATATTCTTAGATCCTCAAAAGAATGATCCTCCTTCAGTAGGACCTTAGAGTTCAATAAGTGTAGTGGATCAATTATGTACTTCATCAACATAGATACATGGAATACATCATGAACCTAGGAGAGGTTTACTAGGAATATTATCAAATAATCTAACATGTCGATATGATCAATAATTTGAATTCTATTAATATACCAATGGAATAGATTTACTTTGTACTGAAAACACAATATCACTTTTTTGTTATTATTCATTTTATTTTCACTTCATATCATAATATAAAATATTAATATGAATTTCTTAAATGCTTTAAGCACTAATGAATCAAAAGATATATGATATAATGATATGTCAATCCTCCAATAAGATGTTATTCTAGAATGTGTATCATTTGATATCCTATATGGATAAATATTTATTTGGTGATGTAATACATTAATCTCTAAATCATCATCCCAAATTTCTACATAGAATATTCCCCAAAAAAGTTTATATCTATATATTTATATTCATAATATAGTAATGTTTGTGTCATATATTTTCATTGAATCATTGTAATAACACTAATTCCCAAAAATCATGATGATTACATACATACTTCTACATTTTTTTAATATTTCCATGTTTGATTGAATATATTCCATAAATTCCATTATTATATAAACATCATTTACAATAATAGAAACCACTTTTTAAATAAATAATTATTCAGTTATAAGGTCATCAATAATATTTGATTTACTTTATTCATTACAATCATCTCTTTATCTAAATTAAACACCATTTACTCAATACTATGAACATATTTTGGGATATCATCCCTTATAAAAATATCATCATGACATTAAATAACATTTCTAATATAATCAAAACCAATCAATATATTTTTATATATTAAAAATAAAAAATAATATTGGATACCATTTTTATATATAATGATTCATATTACATAATATTAGAATTCCAATACATTAATAAATCAATCATACCACTTACATCTCAATCTATTTTTTAGGCTGTAGAATCTTATTAATTAATAAATATTTCATTTAATATTTTTTTGAGTCATGTCTTTACCTTCAACCACATAAACTTAATCAAGATTTTCATGTTTAACATTAATAATTGTACAAGAGCAGACCATACATTTTATATATCATTTTTCGACTCCTCATCCGCAAAAGAAGTAACCAATACTCAAAACACATTATTGGATTGATTCATTATATTTACCATTATAAAATTTATTTTTTTAATTATTCTACATTCAATATTTTAAAAATTACAGAATAAATCAGTTATTTGGGATATAATTATCAACATCCCTTGACTTACCAAAATAATAAAGATAGAGCTCAGATACTCAGTAAGTCATATACTAGGAGATATCAATATATTATTATATGGAAGAATAAGATACGAAAAAATGAATGTGATATTGAAAATTACCTAAGATGTTCATATGAAACTATCTATTTAGCATAAAATTGATTCATGGAATAAAATATAATAATTTTAGAATATTTGTGCCATAATAAAGAGAAAACATCAGAAATAAATCAGGAACTGTAATCACATTTCAATAAAGTGTTGTAACATAATAAATATCATAACTATTTCAGATGTAATGATTACCTACCAATACCATTGGCATTGTGTATTGTTACTTACCACCACTTTCACATTGAGGATTAGGATGCACCGGTTTCCCATTGTGGATATAAACACACCTATATCATATAGTGGAGCAGGAAATAACTATTTTCTAAAGTGGATGATGTCTATATACATGTTTAATAATGTTATTTCTTGATAAATAAATCTGCACTCAATGTATTATAGTAGATAAACCTCATCACTATCTAAAAATAAAATTGTACTTATGTGTGACGAAACATTAAATAACAATCATTGTATCACCATATAACAACATTTGTTACAATAATGGTTCTAATAAGAATTTTATCATTTCAACATAATATAACCCATGAAAAATAAATGGATACGATCAAAATTTCATAAACGTAAAAATTCAAAAATTAGAGGGAAATATTATATGGTATCATTCAATATTATCACAAGTAATTAGTATGTTATGTAAAATGATTTTATCATTCAAGGAAAGTGATTTTGATGTTTCAAAAAAAATAGGGAAAGCATACATTATAGTTAGAAAAATTCATTCTTAAAATTAATAATTTTTAAATTAAATCTACTTGTAAATCACTAGTAAATCTTAAAAATGAATTATAAAAAATATTTGAAAACATATTTTTAGGAATTTTTTTTATTTGTTCGAAAAAAATAAATTTGAAAATAATTTTCTAAAACAATTAACTTATAAAACAGATAATTTATTCTTCATATCAAATTATGGTCATCATAGTCGGATATACTTTTCAATTTGTACACATTAAAATAATTTTTTCTCTCTTATTATTTGTAAAATCCATGATAGAATTGTTTCAAATCTGACCTAAATGCCCCATCCAAGGGTTTTTATAAAAAGTAAAAACTATTTAATTATTCAATTAATAAATAAATAGAATAAGTTTCAAAATAGTTTTGAAAAACATTTTAACAATCAATTTTTTATAATATAAATTAATTTTATCCACAAATAGAGATGGACATATTTTTTCGTAGAGAAATTAATTTAATCTATTCTGTAAAAAAATATAAAATATGGAGGGAAACATAAATTACCATTAAATAACTATAGAATAAAAAATTTCATTAGTTATATATATATATATTTCACAATATATCTTATTTTGTCATAAACCCCAAATCAATCATGATAAACGATGAGATTGAAAAAAAAAACTTACCACATTGGTGAAATATGAATGAATTCAATTTCATATATATATATAAATATAATGTGTACTTGTATTAATAGTGATCTATATATGTTAGAGATAAAAAATGAATTTCACTATATATACAGAGGGTGTGCCATGTTTATGTATCAATGTTCTTTCCATTTTCAAAATTGAAAGATTGAGATAAAGGTAACTAATATATTGAAATATTATAAACATTTTTATTTCATTTATATCACATGTTTTCATTAAATACATACATATAACCTTCAATGTAATGTGTGAAGGATTCACATCACTACATGAGGCGGTAGTCTATCGTACCGACAGACAATGTAATCGTATTCTAAATGATTTTAAATCAAAAATAAACATTTAATATAATGATTATGATATAACAAAAATTTAAAAAATATAATATATTGTTGAAATTATATTATTGTAACTTTTTGTGATAAGTGGAAATTAATAACGAGTAATATTGGTTCATGAAATGATAGTGCTTCGTTCAACAGAAATTTCTTTGTAACCCATTTAATTAAAGATAAGGATTTAGTATATTTCATTAATGTAATAACTAATAATTATATTACAGATAATAATTTTATTATATAATAATTTTGTTAATTATATTTTTTTGTGGTGGTGTAACAAATGACATAAAATTCATGATTAGGGACATTGAATATTTTTTGGGTAACATATATTTTTATTATAAAAAATGAAATGTGGATTGGATTTATAATCACACTAAGTATTCTAATATTATATTAATGAATTAAGGTAAATAATTTTCAATTTTTTGATTAAACTATAGTTTATTATGGTTTTATGAGGAGTGTAGAGATGGTGTCCTTTAATAATTTATGAGAGTGTTAATTTTGTAAACATAAAAAAGAAAAATATGGACCTTCGTTTTCCACATTCGATCATACACTAAAATGGACCACTATCGACCCAAGAATATATTTTGTATAAATATATCCATCAATGATGTATTTTAATGGCTTCATCTAATTTTTAACCATTATAAATTTCGTCTAACCACAATAAAACAAAATTTTACCTCAATATTGGTAAATTATTTTTATAAATATATGGTTCATTATTGAAAAAAATTAAAATTAAAATTTTAGATAATATTATTTAATTGAAAAAATTTAATTTATTATTAAAATTCATTTCATAGAAGTGAAAAATGTACATATCAAATTATTTTTTCAAATTCGACTAGAAAGCGACCATTCAATGTGAAAATGTTCAAAAAAATGTTTTTATATCAATATTAAAAATTAAAATTATTATAATGCCCTTAGTTGGTTTAATAAATAAATATATATATATATATTAACTTTTTTTCCTATTAATGACATCATAAAATATTATGGATGTTTTTAAAAAAATCATTGGATGTGAAAATATTAAACATAATTGATATTTTCACAGTTATAAAAAACATTATCATCCCAAAATATATAAATAATACACCATATGATAATTGTAAAAATAATTTTCTATGAAATGAAATTATTTTTTCAAACAAAAATAATAAGAATTCAAAAATTATTTTTAATATTAGTTTGAAAATGGTGAAAAAACTACACATTTAGGAAAATATAGTTTTCAAGTGAAAATTTTAATTTATTCATATTCATTTTATAAAAAACATATAACATTAATGTTAAATAGTTTATCAAACATAATAAATATAAATATAATTATAATAAATCACAAAATTTTATTTTATTTATTTATTGGTGTATTAAATATTTGTGAATGTAAAAATATTTTTTATGAAAATGAATTATTTTATTTTTAAATATTTATTATTTTTATTTATAATTACATTTTGAATAAATAATTAATTATATATATGTGTGTGTGTGTGTGTGTGTAAACAATATATTTTCATAGTTGATTAAATTTTTTACCTTCCATTCCAAAGGATTTTTGATATCTTTAGTTTTAAAAAATAATATTTTAACAGTTTTCCACCTTTTTGTTTAAATCTATTATTGTATGTAATGTTATCTAATTTCAGTGTTCCATGAAGTGGAAAATATCAAAAATAGAAAATTTATTTGAAAAAAAAATTCCAAATATTTAAGGGTGTTAAATTTTATCTCACATTTAATATATTTCACCGTAAAAATTTGTCATGTTGGTTTAAACAATAGAGGATGCATTAGCTTCATTACATCCTTAGGTTCCCAGGTATCATTTTTTAACGAGTTGTTTCAAAACAAAAAATTTATCAGGACCATGGAATTATTGTGTAAAATTTATTATATTTGATCAAAAAACAATATTCTTTGATCCTCAAAAGAATGATCCTCCTTCAGTAGGACCATAGAGTTCAATAAATGTAGTGGATCAATTATGTACTTAATCAACATAGATACATGGAATACATCATGAACATAGGAGAGGTTCACTAGGAATATTATCAACTAATCTGACATGTCGATATGATCAATAATTTTAATGTTATTAATATACCAAAGGAATAGATTTACTTTGTATTGAAAACACAATATCACTTTTTGGTTATTCTTCATTTTATTTTCACTTAATATCATAATATAAAATATTAATATGAATTTTTTAAATGCTTGAAGAACTAATGAATCAAAAGATATATGATATAACGATATTTCCATCATCCAATATGATGTTATTCTAGTATGTGTATCATTTGATATCCTATATGGATAAATATTTATTTGGTGATGGAATACATTAATCTCTAAATCATCATCCCAAATTTCTACATAGAATATTCCCCAAAAAAGTTTATATCTATATTTTTATATACATAATATAGTAATGTTTTAGTCATATATTTTCATTGAATCATTGTAATAACACTAATTCCCAACAATCATGAGGATCACATACATACTTCTACATTTTTTTAATATTTCCATGTTCGATTGAATATATTCCATAAATTCCATTATTATATAAACATAATTTACAATAATATAAAACACTGTTTAAATAAATAATTATTCAGTTATAAGGTCATCAATAATATTTGATTTACTTTATTCATTACAATCATCTCTTTATCTAAATTAAACATCATTTACTCAATACTATGAACATATTTTGGGATATCATCCCTTATAAAAGTATCATCATGACATTAAATAACATTTCTAATATAATCAAAACCAATCAATATATTTTTATAAATAAAAAATAAAAAATTATATTGGATACCCTCTTTATATATAATGATTCATATTACATAATATTAGAATTCCAATACATTAATAAATAAATCATACCACTTACATCTCAAACTATTTTTTAGGCTGTAGAATCTTATTAATTAATAAATATTTCATTTAATATTTTTTTGAGTCATGTCTTTACCTTCAACCACATAAACTTAATCAAGATTTTCATGTTTAACATTAATAATTGTAAAAGAGAAGACCATACATTTTAAATATCATTTTTCGTCTTCTCATCCGCAAAAGAAGTAACCAATACTCAAACCACATTATTGGATTAATTCATTATATTTACCATTATAAAATTTATTTTTATAATTATTCTGCATTCAATATTTTAAAAATTCAACAATCAATCAGTTATTTGGGATATAATTATCATCATCCCTTGACTTACCAAAATAATAAAGGCAGAGCTCAGATACTCAGTAAGTCATATACTAGGAGATATCAATATATTATTATATGGAAGAATAAGATACGAAAAAATGTATGTGATATTGAAAATTACCTAAGATGTTCATATGAAACTATCTATTTAGCATAAAATTGATTTATGGAAAAAAAATATAATAATTTTAGAATATTTGTGCCATAATAAAGAGAAAACATCAGAAATAAATCAGGAACTGTAATCACATTTCAATAAAGTGTGGTAACATAATAATTATCATAACTATTTCAAATGTAATGATTACCTACCAATACCATTGGAATTGTGTATTGTTACTTACCACCACTTTCACATTGAGGATTAGGATGCACCGGTTTCCCATTGTGGATATAAACACACCTATATCATATAGTGGAGCATGAAATTACTATTTTCTAAAGTGGATGATGTCTATATACATGTTTAATAATGTTATTTCTTGATAAATAAATCTTTACTCAATGTATTATAGTAGATAAACCTCATCACTATATAAAAAATAAAACTGTACTTATGTGTGACGAAACATTAAATAACAATCATTGTATCACCATATAACAACATTTGTTACAATAATGGTTCTAATAAGCATTTTATCATTTCAACATAATATAACCCATGAAAAATAAATGGATACGATCAAAATTTCATAAACGTAAAAATTCAAAAATTAGAGGGAAATATTATATGGTATCATTCAATATTATCACAAGTAATTAGTATGTTATGTAAAATGATTTTATCATTCAAGGAAAGTGATATTGATGTTTAAAAAAAATAGGGAAAGCATACATTATAGTTAGAAAAATTCATTCTTAAAATTAATAATTTTTAAATTAAATCTACTTGTAAATCACTAGTGAATCTTAAAAATGAATTATAAAAAATATTTGAAAACATATTTTTAGGATTTTTTTTTATTTGGACGAAAAAAATAAATTTGAAAATAATTTTCTAAAACAATTAACTTATAAAACAAATAATTTATTCTTCATATCAAATTATGGTCATCATAGTCGGATATACTTTTCAATTTGTACACATTAAAATAATTTTTTCTCTCTTATTATTTGTAAAATACATGATAGAATTGTTTCAAATCTGACCTAAATGCCCCATCCAAGGGTTTTTATAAAATGTAAAAACTATTTAATTATTCATTAAATAAATAAATAGAATAATTTTCAAAATAGTTTTGAAAAAAATTTTAACAATCAATTTTTTATAATATAAATTAATTTTATCCACAAATAGAGATAGACATATTTTTTCGTAGAGAAATTAATTTAATCTATTCTGTAAAAAAAATATAAAAAATGGAGGGAAACATAAATTACCATTAAATAACTATAGAATAAAAAATTTCATTAGTTATATATATATATATATATCATAATATATCATATTTTGTCATAAACCCCAAATCAATCATGATAAACGATGAGATTGAAAAAAAACACTTACCACATTGGTGAAATATGAATGAATTCAATTTCATATATATATATATATATATAAATATAATGTGTACTTGTATTAATAGTGATCTATATATGTTAGAGATAAAAAATGAATTTCACTATATATACAGAGGGTGTGCCATGTTTATGTATCAATGTTCTTTCCATTTTCAAAATTGAAAGATTGAGATAAAGGTAACTAATATATTCAAATATTATAAACATTTTTATTTCATTTATATCACATGTTTTCATTAAATACATACATATAACCTTCAATGTAATGTGTGAAGGATTCACATCACTACATGAGGCGGTAGTCTATCGTACCGACAGACAATGTAATCGTATTCTAAATGATTTTAAATCAAAAATAAACATTTAATATAATGATTATAATATAACAACAATTTAAAAAATATAATATATTGTTGAAATTATATTATTGTAACTTTTTGTGATAAGTGGAAATTAATAACGAGTAATATTGGTTCATGAAATGATAGTGCTTCGTTCACCAGAAATTTATTTGTAACCCATTTAATTAAAGATATGGATTTAGTTAATTTCATTAATGTAATAAATAATAATTATATTACAGATAATAATTTTATTATATAATTATTTTGTTAAATATATTTTTTTGTGGTGGTGTAACAAATGACATAAAATTCATGATTAGGGACATTGAATATTTTTTGGGTAACATATATTTTTATTATCAAAAATGAAATGTGGATTGGATTTATAATCACACTAAGTATTCTAATATTATATTAATGAATTAAGGTCAATAATTTTCAATTTTTTGATTAAACTATAGTTTATTATGGTTTTATGAGGAGTGTAGAGATGGTGTCCTTTAATAATTTATGACAGTGTTACTTTTGTAAACATAAAAAAGAAAAATATGGACCTTCGTTTTCCACATTCGATCATACACTAAAATGGACCACTATCGACTCTAGAATATATTTTGTATAAATATATCCATCAATGATGTATTTTAATGGCTTCATCTAATTTTTAACCATTATAAATTTAGTCTAAACACAATAAAACAAAATTTTACCTCAATATTCGTAAATTATTTTTATAAATTTATGGTTCATTATTGAAAAAAATTAAAATTAAAATTTTAGATAATATTATTTAATTGAAAAAAGTTTATTTATTATTAAAATTCATTTCATAGAAGTGAAAAATGTACATATAAAATTATTTTTTCAAATTCGACTAGAAAGCGACCATTCAATGTGAAAATGTTCAAAAAAATGTTTTTATATCAATATTAAAAATTAAAATTATTATAATGCCCTTAGTTGGTTTAATAAATAAATATATATATATATATTAACTTTTTTTCCTATTAATGACATTATAAAATATTATGGATGTTTTTAAAAAAATCATTGGATGTGAAAATATTAAACATAATTGATATTTTCACAGTTATAAAAAACATTATCATCCCAAAATATATAAATAATACACTATATGATAATTGTAAAAATATTTTTCTATGAAATGAAATTATTTTTTCAAACAAAAATAATAAGAATTGAAAAATTATTTTTAATATTAGTGTGAAAATGGTGAAAAAACTACACATTTAGGAAAATATAGTTTTCAATTGAAAATTTTAATTTATTCATATTCATTTTATAAAAAACATATAACATTAATGTTAAATAGTTTATCAAACATAATATATATAAATATCATTATAATAAATCACAAAATTTTATTTTTTTTATTTATTGGTGTATTAAATATTTGTGAACGTGAAAATATTTTTTATGAAAATGAATTATTTTATTTTTAAATATTTCTTATTTTTATTTATAATTACATTTTGAATAAATAATTAATTATATATATATATATATGTGAGTGTGTGTGTAAACAATATATTTTCATAGTTGATTAAATTTTTTACCTTCCATTCCAAAGGATTTTTGATATCTTTAGTTTTAAAAAATAATATTTTAACAGTTTGCCACCTTTTTGTTTAAATCTATTATTGTATGTAATGTTATCTAATTTCAGTGTTCCATGAAGTGGAAAATATCAAAAATAGAAAATTTATTTGAAAAAAAAATTTCCAAATATTTAAGGGTGTTAAATTTTATCTCACATTTAATATATTTTACCATAAAAATTTGTCATGTTGGTTTAAACAATAGAGGATACATTAGCTTCATTACATCCTTAGGTTCCCAGGTATCATTTTTTAACGAGTTGTTTCAAAACAAAAAATTTATCAGGACCATGGAATTATTGTGTAAAATTTATTATATTTGATCAAAAAACAATATTCTTTGATCCTCAAAAGAATGATCCTCCTTCAGTAGGACCTTAGAGTTCAATAAATGTAGTGGATCAATTATGTACTTCATCAACATAGATACATGGAATACATCATGAACATAGGAGAGGTTAACTAGGAATATTATCAACTAATCTGACATGTCGATATGATCAATAATTTGAATGTTATTAATATACCAAAGGAATACATTTACTTTGTATTGAAAACACAATATCACTTTTTGGTTATTCTTCATTTTATTTTCACTTCATATCATAATATAAAATATTAATATGAATTTTTTAAATGCTTGAAGCACTAATGAATCAAAAGATATATGATATAACGATATGTCAATCATCCAATATTATGTTATTCTAGTATGTGTATCATTTGATATCCTATATGGATAAATATTTTTTTGGTGACGGAATACATTAATCTCTAAATCCTCATCCCAAATTTCTACATAGAATATTCCCCAAAAAAGATTATATCTATATTTTTATATTCATAATATAGTAATGTTTTAGTCATATATATTCATTGTATCATTGTAATAACACTAATTCCCAACAATCATGAGGATCACATACATACTTCTATATTTTTTTAATATTTCCATGTTCGATTGAATATATTCCATAAATTCCATTATTATATAAACATAATTTACAATAATATAAACCACTTTTTAAATAAATAATTATTCAGTTATAAGGTCATCATTAATATTTGATTTACTTTATTCATTACAATCATCTCTTTATCTAAATTAAACATCATTTACTCAATACTATGAACATATTTTGGGATATCATCCATTATAAAAGTATCATCATGACATTAAATAACATTTCTAATATAATCAAAACCAATCAATATATTTTTATAAATAAAAAATAAAAAAATATATTGGATACCCTATTTATATATAATGATTCATATTACATAATATTAGAATTCCAATACATTAATAAATCAATCATACCACATACATCTCAAACTATTTTTCTAGGCTGTAGAATCTTATTAATTAATAAATATTTCATTTAATATTTTTTTGAGTCATGTATTTAGCTTCAACCACATAAACTTAATCAATATTTTCATGTTTAACATTAATAATTGTACAAGAGCAGACCATACATTTTATATATCATTTTTCGTCTTCTCATCCGCAAAAGAAGTAACCAACACTCAAACCACATTATTGTATTAATTCATTATATTTACCATTATAAAATTTATTTTTATAATTATTCTGCATTCAATATTTTAAAAATTCAACAATCAATCAGTTATTTGGGATATAATTATCAACATCCCTTGACTTACCAAAATAATAAAGGCAGAGCTCAGATACTCAGTAAGTCATATACTATGAGATATCAATATATTATTATATGGAAGAATAAGATACGAAAAAATGTATGTGATATTGAAAATTACCTATGATGTTCATATGAAACTATCTATTTAGCATAAAATTGATTTATGGAAAAAAATATAATAATTTTAGAATATTTGTGCCATAATAAAGAGAAAACATCAGAAATAAATTAGGAACTGTAATCACATTTCAATAATGTGTGGAAACAAAATAAATATCATAACTATTTCATATGTAATGATTACCTTCCAATACTATTGGCATTGTGTATTGTTACTTACCACCACTTTCACATTGAGGATTAGGATGCACTGGTTTCCCATTGTGGATATAAACACACCTATATCATATAGTGGAGCAGGAAATAACTATTTTCTAATGTGGATGATGTCTATATACATGTTTAATAATGTTATTTCTTGATAAATAAATTTGTACTCAATGTATTATAGTAGATAAACCTCATCACTATCTAAAAAATAAAACCGTGCTTATGTGTGACAGAACATTAAATAACAATCATTGTATCACCATATAACAACATTTGTTACAATAATGGTTCTAATAAGCATTTTATCATTTCAACATAATATAACCCATGAAAAATAAATGGATACGATCAAAATTTCATAAACGTAAAAATTCATAAATTAGAGGGAAATATTATATGGTATCATTCAATATTATCACAAGTAATTAGTATGTTATGTAAAATGATTTTATCATTCAAGGAAAGTGATTTTGAAGTTTCCAAAAAAAAATAGGGGAAGCATACATTATAGATAGAAAAATTCATTCTTAAAATTAATAATTTTTAAATTAAATCTACTTGTAAATCACTAGTGAATATTAAAAATGAATCATAAAAAATAATTGAAAACATATTTTTAGGAATTTTTTTTATTTGGACGAAAAAAATAATTTTGAAAATAATTTTATAAAATAATTAACTTATAAAACATATAATTTATTCTTCATATCAAATTATGGTCATCATAGTCGGATATACTTTTAAATTTTTACACATTAAAATTTTTTTTCTCACTTATGATTTGTAAAATCCATGATAGAATTGTTTCAAATCTGACCTAAATGTCCCATCCAAGGGATTTTATAAAAAGTAAAAACTATTTAATTATTCAATTAATAAATAAATAGAATAATTTTAAAAACAGTTTTGAAAAACATTTTAACAATCATTTTTTTATAATATAAATTAATTTTATCCACAAATAGAGATAGACATATTTTTTCGTAGAGAAATTAATTTAATCTATTATGTAAAAAAATATAAAAAAATGGAGGGAAACATAAATTACCATTAAATAACTATATAATAAAAAATTTCATTATATATATATATATATATCATAATATATCTTATTTTGTCATAAACCCCAAATCAATCATGATAAACGATGAGATTGAAAAAAAAACACTTACCACATTGGTGAAATATGAGTCATAATCCCCTAAAAATAATAAAAGTATATGAAACCCATAATAACATAAATATATTCATGATATCATATGTAACAGACATAGTATATACACTTTATAAAAAAATATATGTATTACATAACTTGTGTCCCAAAGAATGAAATTTGATACTAATTTGGTAAAATTTGAGCTGCGCCCCCATGAATGAAACATCCTCAAATTGATATTTCTATACCAAATTTTTTATTTATATTAATAAAAAAATAATGGGAAGTATATACACTACATAATTTATTTTAAAAAAAATTAATGTTCTCGGATAAAAAATAAATGTGAGATGGAAATCCATAGCCATATGTCTTTACTTCCCTAATACAAGTACAAACCTCATATATAACAATTATATTCTGTTATATATCTATTAAAAATCATAAAAATTATATATATATATGAATATATATCGTACCATATAGTATTTACCTCTGACCTTTTAATACCATTTAATTAATAATTCCGTGTTATAGACTCGTTTTAGGAAACTACATCATTTATCATGTAGGTTTTGATTCATTATTTTTTCCCTATTTATTTATTCAAAATTAAATAATATAAACACTATAAATCATATATATTCATTATAAATGTATTTAAAGTGATATATAAATGTCAATGATCGAAAATGAAATACCCCATTCATAGAGATAATAGGTCAAATTAGAGCATGTACATTATTTCTATATTCCCAATGGAAATAAAAAAAATTAACAGAAAATAATATATTACCATTAAATTATCCTTTAATTTCGTATAAATAATTTATTTTCATTAATGTTATTTTTATTACCTTCTAGGTAAATTACAGACAAATAATAATGTTTTACAAGGTGATAGTTTTCCTTACCCATCAACAACATTTTGATATCCCTAAATATTTGAATGTAAGAATGAACCAGTGAAATATTGAATCGAGAAGAATAATAAAATCATAAATATAATATATTTGGAAAAATACTTTATTATACTTATTCTTGATAAGAGGTAATGGAAAATTACTGACACCAGTTCATGATGTCATAGTCCACACAGCACATGAACGGTGATCTATGAACACATTTTTTATAATAGGATAATGATATTGGTGATTTATTTAACAAAATAACATCCTAGTATATTTATGATAATTTTATTTTTATAAAATACCATTTTAATAATAATTTATGAATAATGATGAATAAATTAATTAAAATGCATGATTTGGAACGTTACCCTTATTTGAAAACCATATTTTTTATTTTAAAAATGGACTCCTTATATGGTGATATAACTAATATAAGGATTATAGGATTATATGATGGAATTTAGTAATTGATTTTGTAATTTGTAATCCAAACTATTTTTTTCTTGATGTGGGAATGGAAGATTATAATGGGTGGCCAAGAATAATTGAGGCGAGTAAAGAACATGTAAATATAGAACAAAAAAAATATGAAGCACATTTTTCAAATTAATAAATAAAAAAGAGATAATTTGGAAATATTACCACAAAATGGGTGTTAGAAATTTTTTCATTCATTTTTATCCCTTATAATTTTATTTTAAACCTCGTGTATTCAGATATCTACATTAACGATGGTAAATAATTATTACTCGTTTTTATATTTATTATGTTAATAATAATTTTTGAAATATTATATAATTAGTATTAGTTTGATATCAAAATTTTATTGAATTTTTATAATTTTCATTTAAATAATTTTAAATTTTTTTTAAAAAGTTTATCTTGCAAATAAGAGGAGAAGGAGGGTTTTCAAAAATAAAACGTTCAAAAGTTATAAAATGTTTTCAAATAACAATTACGGTTCAAAATGATTAGAATGACCTAAATATGACTAAAATATATGTAATTAGAAATATTTTTCATTTAAATCAATGATAAAAAAATTTTGATTGATTTTTAAAGAATTAAAATATATGGATATTTATAATAAAACCTAATATTTTTCAGTATGCATTTAAAAATTACCTTTTTATAATATTATAACCAATTTTCCATATTATAATTTTGAAATTATGATTTCAAAAACGAAACTTATTTTAAAAAAAAATACTACATGTTTGGAAAAAAAATTATTAAAATAAACACTAAAAATATATCAAAATATTTTTTTGGAAAAAATACCATGTATAGGTGTAAAATCATATTTATTATTATCTCTTATATATAAAAATACATGATTAATGTTAAAAATGCGATTAAATATATAATATATGTATTTTATTAAAATTATTATCTGAAGGTTACTTTTTCTTTTATTTACACAAAACGAATTTTTTCTTAAAATGTTTTGTTAGTCTATGATTTCCTTTATTTTCAATAGGTATTTTTATTTAATTTCGAATTAATGGTTACAAATGACTTAACATTATATACATGTGTATAGAATATAATTTCATAATTTATATAATCATATTCACACCTCTTATTCATAAATATTGTTACATACTTTCTGTTTGAATAATATCGATTCAGTAGTATGTCATGTTTCATTTAAACTCAGGGTTTTGTGCAAAAAATAAAAAAATTATTGCTGTCTGCAATGAATAATATTGAAAAGATTAATATTAATTGATTTTTTTTCACAAAATATCATCATCTTATAGCTTTTCATATTAATGTTAATATATAAGATTCATTTATCTATTGTAATATTTATTCATCATTTCATGTTGTTTTTGGGTTTTATTTTTCTGGGTTGAGACTTGTTCCGATGTTAATGGTGACATTTAAGGTCACATGAGGAATTGTTTAGAGATTTTTTCATCTAAACTAATTTATCTTTTTGAAATATATTTTCCTTATTTTCCATAATTTTATCAGGGGAAACATCTATAATAAACAAGTTATAGTTGATTTCCAATAATATCATCTATATACATTAGATATAAAACCCCTCTTAAGAATTTTCAAGATTTATTTTGGTTGATTGATTTGCGTTCAAATCCCATTGGTTCATGAAATTAAATAAATGAAAAAAAATTAATCACTATTCAGGTTGAGTTTAGAAATTATAATATTCATGATAAATCCATCGATCTACTTATGTCTTAGTAGTATGATTCCTTAATGATTCATCACAATAATAATTTGATCTAAAATAGATTTAGTATCATTGTATGTGAAATTAATATAATCCATAGGGGAAAAATATTTAACGTATCTCCCTTGTTTTTTAATATATGTTAAATGAGTTTTGAAAAAAAAATCATATGGTTTGGATATTTAATTGATAGAGAATAATTCGTCATTAATTAGTTTTGTGTCCATGGAAAATGTTTCCCTAGTTGTATGGGATATAAAAATATTTATGAGTTCATATTCCATAATTTTATTTTTAATACAAATTTATTGTAATATTTTAATAGAATTTATACCAATATTAGAAAATAATGATTAACAATGGGTGACTAAGGATTTGATATAGTGAATCCATGTGACATTCTAAGTAGGGCTCATAAAACCAAAATGAATAAAACACGTTCAATATCTCATAAATTTTAGTAGGATAATTCCCCTTGACCATAACATGTCTTTTTGTGGGATAAAAAATTATCTACATTAGGTGTTGTTGGATATTTTAAATTCCTTCATCATTATAGTCATATAAGGTAACTATGAAACTACATTATATGTTTAAAATAATGTATCAGATATTTCCTTTCATTTTAAGCATCATGACAAGAGGGTGGACAAATATTTCATAAATTTATTAAATTCAATTTTGTATTATCCATCATATTGGGTTTTTTGTTTCTCATTTTCTAATGTAAATATATATTACTATGGTGAAATAAATGAAATATTGGATATGATTTATCTTCATTAAAAGGACCCTTAAAACAAAAATGTTATATCAATAGGTAATGTCAAGGTATACATTTCTATTTCTGTATAATTCATAATTCCATAATTTTGGATTAAAAATAAAATGAATTTCCTATTAGTGACCATAAATAAATTTGTATATTGTTTTTTCTTACTGATTTATTATCATGAAAAATGTATTGTAGTGGGAGAAAAATAAATAAATACATAATTAATTATTTGAAATGATTATTTAATATATCTCATAGTGATTAACTTTCAAAAAATATATAGTTTCTCTATAATTATAGAATTGATTAATAAATATATTATTTTATAATATTTTAAAAATCATACTAAAATATTCTAATTACATGGTACCATATTAGTATATTCGGAGATAATACTGTTATATATATATAATAGAGTGGAATAAATAAAAATAGTGAACTTAGATGAAACTTAATGGAAATAATAAGAGATAAAAATATAATATCACAAAACATTGGCGGAATATTATGGGCCAATATCCAACCTAGTTAATAGATCTCATAGAGTGTTTCATTTCACTATATATTCAAAATAATTGTACGAGATAATTAATATTAATGAATAAATTAGTGATATATAATTTAATATCAAATTTTATGATCATTCATCATATAAATATATATATCTATATCAACATATCATTTTTTGTTTTTAAATGATAAAAATTAATTTATTTATAAGATAAATTATCCCATGTCAAAGAAATGTGTCCCTTGAAACATTTATATTACATTATCCCATTACACCTGATGGATTCAAGTGGATGGTATTGTAAGGGAATATCGACAGTGACATATAAAAATGAATAAATTAGTATAATAGAGATGAAAATTAATTATATTAGATCATTATAAAATTTAATTTAACAATTAAAATAAATATCACATACACTGGATAAAATTTATTTTAAAATTGAAATACATTCTAAAATAAGGTAAATTTAATAGGACATTGTTAAAAATGAAATTATTTTTATGATAAATCAAATTTAAAAATGAATATAAGTATACGAGAATTCATTAATCAGAAAAAAGTAAATATTTTATTTTATTTTCAAATTTAATAAAGAATACATTTTCATATAAAATGGACAATTTGGAAAATATTTAAAAATTTGTTAGAAACTCTTTTTTAAAATAATTAAAATTTGTTAAAAAATTAAATTTAATAAATCAAACACATTTGGTCTAGAACATTAATAAAACAATATGATGAATTTTGACATGGAATATGGCATATTTTAACTGAAATAAGAGATAATAACAGTTCTACTAACCTACATATTTTTTGTTGAATTGGGAACTAAAATAACTTGAAATTAGATGAAGGCACATAAAATATAATAAATATAGTAAAATAATATTACCGGTGGTGTCTTATTTTTAAATAACATACAATTACCCATCATGTACATTTAGTAAAAAAGTAATATTGAATTCAAAAAAAAGATATGTTATAGAGACCTTATTGATAATGTAAACATGTAATGAAAATACCATTGAATAAATAACATCATATGGAATTAAAAATCCCCAATATAATATTTTAAACATGTCAATATTAGAAATTATGGTTTCGTATAAATGAAATAATAAATTTGGGTGATGAATATATAACATATATTAATAAAAGAATATTGAGATGTTGAACACAATCCAATAATCCAGACATCCATGGATGTGCATTAACCATATATATAGTAACGAAAAATCCTAAAATCTTATTTCAAAACCATATTTATAAATATTACCTTTTATAATATTTGGTTATATTGATATTTAGTAAATATATATATATATATATATGTTATTTATTCTGTATGTTTATCATCAAAATCTAATTATTATGATATTATTTTGGATTTTTACAATGGTTAAGTATGCCCTTATTTTATTATAAAATTCATTTAATTACTTAAATATTGTTACCCATATCGTATGGATATCATTATAAATTGTGATAATATATAATTTATCTCCTCTCATATGATTAAATACATTAGAATTATTGGGGGGGAAACACTCATAGATAATTATGATATTTCATTTAGAGACAGGAAAAAAAACAGAGAATTCTAATGTGACCAATATTTTTCATAAAAATTAAATCATATATAAATTCATGTTTTATAGAAAATGAAAATATAATAAATTGTGAGATAATATGCTCATTAATGTAAATCATAAAACTAATGATTTCGAAAAAAAAAATTAAATTTTGAATAAAATGGTATAGATAAGAAATAATTAAACACTAAAAATGAATAATTCTGAAAATATCTATATATTAATGGATGAAATTACTATATAAATAATAACACATATAATTTTTTTTCATAATGATAGAATTAAAAATTTAAGACATCAATATAAGACCATTGAGGCCACATTCTAAGACATAATACATAAATTGTTTGATTATATCCCCAATACCCTAAATAGTTGGTATCATGAGGCCTAACAAAAAAACAGGGTTCTATAAAATTCTCATTACATTACACATTGTGTGAAATTATATGTTGTAATTAATAATTATTATGAAATTTATTTACATTAAAATAATTAATTTAGGAAAACTATCATAGGAAATATTAATCTTTTCTCTAGTTAATAAATGAAAAACAAGATTTTAGTCTCTCTAAATAATTATTTTGTATGATATCATGATAGTATATGACCAATAAAATATAATAAAAATCAATTTCATCTTAACTAAATGAAAATACAATTAAAAGGAAATTTTTTTCTACTATTTTAAAACATGATAAAAATATTCATTATGATAAACTGAATTTTTTTTATAAGATAAAACCCTAATAAGTTTATTATATAACAATATAAATTTAATTATTTTCATATAAAATATTCATTAAAATGATATCTTTTATCATTTAATGGATCCACCATTAGTATATTTACCAATAAAATAATTTTATCTTATTATTTTGAATCTATTTATAAATATTTTTCTGAATGTTAACTATTTTTAAAATTCATATTGAGGATTCCAAATTGTTTTGAAATAAATTATCTATGATTTATCATCTATTTTTTTTATTTTTTTCATGATTACTGTGATAATCTAGAACGTGATACCCACTCAAATTGGCACCTGACTTGAATTGCCACATATAAGAATTGTGTTTCTGGTCCCCACATGTTATTTACTAGAACATGGTCATTGAAAAACAACCAATGTGAATAATTTCTCCCAACATAATGCAATAAAATAGATTATATATATATATACACACAGAGAGACAAAAAACATATAGAAATAAAAAAATAAATTAACATATTTAATAAATCAATGAATACATAGAATATTATATAACTCAAAGAAGCTAGAAAATCCGAGTGTACAAATTCAATATCAAAGAATAGCTAAAATATAAAATTTTCCATTCCATGTGATATAATGGAAAAAACAAACCATATCAACACTATCTCCCTAGGGTAGACTAATAAAAATCTCACCATAGCATTATGCCTCCTTTCCATTCCCTACTATGAAATTAATAAAATAGTGTACATAATTCAAAAGGGTTGTGTAGGGTGTGAGATAAATATTCTTCTTAGGAACAAACCCATGTATTCTATATCATGTATCTAAAAAAATAGGTACATGATCATATTTAAAGGAAAAAAATAATGACAAATAATGGTTTTATATTAATATTATGCAAATACATTTAATTTTTACTTTTTTCATAGTTGCAACTAATTTTACAAAAACAGTTTTAATGGACATAACATATCGAAATTTAATAAAATAAAATTAAAGCATTCATCAAATATCATGTCAAATATATTTATTTTTTAACTAAAACCGAATATTCAAAAAAGAATTTGTTACATCAAGTCATTGATATCTATAGGTCTGGAGAGTTATGATACTCATACCATACTATAAACAACCATTCACATAAACACACTCTATATATTGATTTAATATACATATTATAGGAACACTTTAGAATGCTATCCCACTATTAGGTCTACAAATGTCCATAGATTTATGTGCATAGAGAGAAAGTGATCACCCCATGAGAGTACCCCGAGATGAATGGACAAGGAATATTAGTACAAATTACATATATGAAACCAAGGATTCCAAAATTATCTATTATCCATACTATTTAATTAATGAATATGATGTGAAAAAATTTAAAAATCCATTTCCCAGTACATTTAAACGTCCTTTTATTATACCAAAATATTGTGGGAATTTATTTTATCAAAACACCATTTCCACTAACCAAAATCATTCATTCCAATTCATTTATAAAATAGATTTTTAAACCAATGATGAAATATTATTCTGAAGTTGGTGAGAGATGAATCCACCAACCTCATATTTTGGTCTCACACACCTATAATAGGATCTGTAACCCTAAATGAACACATGGTCAAAAAGAGAGGCCATGATATTTATTACCATGTACTATAATCAAAACATAAAAAAATGAGTTTTTTTGGAAAGGGTAGATCCAAAAAAAATATAACACAATCTCATCGTACCATAACCATCATAAGAACATCCCCAGAAGAAGATAACAAAATGGACATATAAATGATCAATAATATTCACATTATATATCAAAATCTCTAATAAAATGACATAATGGTTCTATCAAGGTTAATATAAATGAAGAATTGGAAGAATTAATCACCATGAGAATTGAACCAACCCACAATAGAGATAAATAACTGAATAAAGATACCCATAAAATGCATAGGTCTCTAAAATCACCATAGAGATATCAGAGGTTGAGAGATTATTGATTATGTCTGAAAATTTTTTTTATTCTACCCTATAATAAACCTAAAATGAATTTTCCACTATTAATTTATGGAGTGTATTAATTTCACATATTTATATTTTTCATTATGATGAAAATCTGTGAAACTCTTCAAATTTGATTAAAAATATGGGTTTTTACATTTTCATTTCAATTAATATTATTACAATGTGTAAACCCTTCATGACATGAACCAATTCATTGATTTATACATGAAAATTCATGCACCCACATCATTGTATCTAAAAATTCAATTCATTGTTACCAATTCATGATATCTTCATAGGGACCAATACATAATAGGGAAAATTAACATAGTGTGAATATTATTCCTAGTGTTCCATAATTATAGATCATGAAATCACCAATAGGATATAAAAAATGAATGATTCTACGAAAAATCGAGAACCAATATTTAGTTTCTATGAACTCGTTGAGAATATCATAATTAATTTATCAAATGATTAACCAGAATCAATTAATTAAATCAAATATACACATTTATAATTAGTCTATATTTATCCAAATACAGCTCTTTATACATGGTTTTCCCAAAAACACACATAAATAAAGTGGAAAAAAATGAGAGAGAAAAAATATTTGAACACTGGAAATAAAATGTTACAAACTCCCCATAATGAGATACAACATCCCTAGGATTTATTAAAGAATAATATTTTCCAAAAACTTATATACTACAAATTCCTCGTTAATTATTCCCACATCCATGTCTTGGTTGAAGATGATATGTTCTGCCACAATAATTTGACTAAAAAAATCAAATTCCAATGAAATAATAATATATGAGAGTCCACAATCTCCACTAGATGTTCCACAATAGAAATTTCTAGATCCAAGTCATTATCATACCAACTCAAAACCTGAAATTGGTTGGGATGCTATTTAACCTGGTATGATTTCATGAAAAAATTTATTTTTCCAATAACTACACTAAAAATACCATCCATAATTTTACTACAAAAATTTACTCAGAATCCTAAAAAGATTGAACATATCTTGGATCCACCATTCCCTATATTCCATGATGATTATGTCCCAATCGTGGAGTCAAATTCATAAATACATGGTCACCAATTGAAAAATACAATTGTTGAAGCTGCCGATATGAATATCATTTATAACATATTTTTGAAATATTTTAATGCCTATGAATATATTAAATCCAAAAAGGAAATCACTTCAATGGGAGTCGGTCCCACAATAGAGGCCACACCCATTTCAACATAAGAGAGAGGTAATATGAATGAGAGACCTATCAAAACCTCATAGTTTTCAATTTTGATTGACGACTAATAATTGATCAAATAAGAATACTCATCCAATAATATATGGTTTTCCTAACATCCAATAATGTAGAAAAGGTAGGAATGGAGAATGTATTATTGGATTTGAATAAGACACTCCATCATACCTTCAGTTTGTAGATGATAAGATGAAATATTCTTATCTTTTATCCACATTCCCTCAAAGATAATCTACATGACATTGAATTAATCCTAGGAAGGAAATTTGAAACAATGGTAGAATGAAAATCATGTTACCCCACTATCTTATACACATATAAATTAACATGTTATTCTCATTTTATGTTTTCCTAAACTATATTGAAATAAGTTAACATTGTCTGTTTAAAAATCACCACCTAGATAAAAGTCATCCCATATGGAGTCCTTGGTTATCCACAAAATTTCCATGTATAACTCATACAATATCCAAACAATCACCCGAAGATGAAGGAAAAAATCCCAAGGTATTTGATTCTATAACATTATCTTTTGGAAGTTCTATTTGTGGGAAACTTCTAATTTAATGTCCCACTTATTACCCTGAAATTATTATTAGAGGATGTCATGGAATAATAATTTTGATAAAGAATAAAAAACTAACATTTTGGGTTTTTATTTTTATTATAAATTATAAATCCACATAAAACCTTTATAGTATTTCCTTAAAGAACATGTGTAATTAAATTTATGCATGAAAATTAAATCAAATGAAATATTATATAAGTCGCCAATTTGAGTCACTCTCCATTGATGTGTCATGGATGAACAATGCCAAACCAGATATCCTCTAGATGATACAAAAATTCAATATAATCATAAAATCCATGATCTTTCTTTCATATGCTCTATCATGTGAAATCAAATACCTTGGCGATGACCCTTTAATCTCTAGAAGAAAGAAGACTCGATAGAGAATGAATGATGGGTCTGACATTTTTCTTCCATTGGAATCTCAATATGAAAATTTTATAGGATAAAAGATAATATAATATCTCATTATATTCATTAAAAGGGTGGAGATCAAAATTCCAGAGGCTAAAATATTTATTTATAAAGAGGTTATACATTCCAAAAATCTATTTTGGTCCCTAGAATGTAATAACCTTCATATTAGTTTTTTTGTCACAAGTAATACTTAATAATCATGTCAAAAATGTCAAAAATATTTTACCACAAACATTATAACTATAATATGTTATTTTATAAAATATGATCCACAATATTTTCATGTATTCTCTCCTACTAATTTAACATACCTCAAACATGCAATGTTCATTCTTAAAATTATATTTTTCTCGTTTTCACATTTATGATAATAAACCACCAGAAAACTATGAAAAGTTAATTGAATCATCATTATTTTGAACATGAATAATATAATCGAAGGAGTTATACTTCGATCATTTGAACTTAGATACTCACTATCCCCCACATGTGGGGAACACTTTTTCCTAAATTTATATTCATTATAATAGGTGGAAGTGGGTGATTAGTTAGTGTGTCCCCTTATATGTCCTTATCTCAATAGTAGTGAGTACAACACATAGACCAAGACTTGATTCTAAAACCCAATGAAGGACCCTAATGAGAAAAATAATTTCATAGATACATATTTCTACTATTAATAATTACTATGTGATATAATATATTTATCTCATGATATATCATAAAGAAGAATGCACACTTCTATCATCATTGTTTTGTTACTATATATATTTTTAGGACCTTTTTGGAATGACATGACTAGTTGTAGTATAAGCATTGATATATAAAGGTACTATCATCCTCTCCAACTGTGGACCATATGAAATCACTTTCTCAACATGAAGGTGAAAAATTCAATCTTGGTAATTCAACCAATGTCATACCACCAATTGTGCATCAAACATAGTCTACCATATCTTGATTTTATTATCATGGTTTTTCACATTTATCAGTGTATTCTAGGAAATGGAACACATAGATAATTATCAATAGTATATATACCAATAGACATGTTCATATATTGTGATAACCAATGACATCGATAAAATTTGGTGCTATTGTTGGAATGTTATTCCTCGGGATCTCACTACTAGAAATATCCAAGTGAAAAAATCATGAGAAAAAGTCACAATTATTATGGTCCCCCATCACATTATTTTCATACATCATATATTCCCCATCAGTAGGATTTATCTATACCATTGGACGTATATAGTTAATATTACATTCATTATATTTTGACGCACTCCTTATAGTTGATATCATCTATATGCTTTTTATATGACTTGTAATCTAATAAAATTAGCACGTAAATAGTGGATATAGAATTATCCACACTATTATTATATAGATGGAAAAAATTATATTTAATATTGTATACATGTAATGGTAATCAAATGTACTACTCATGTTGGTGCTGCGAAATCAACTCTTACAACAATTCCAAATTCATTAATCCAACATGATAACAATCCTTATTAGCACTTATATAATTATTATTTTGTATTTACTGTGCCAGAAATTTAGTTTCTGTCACTACCACTTATCTATAGTGTCGTTAATCTCTTATGTGACACCATATCTCCTTGAGTAAAACTCAACATTAGAGTTATTCCCCGATTATAATACTATTTTTAATATATCTAAATTATGAATAATTTCTGGTAATAGTATCATAATATTAACTAGGAAAAAACATTACAAACTAGGTTTGATTCCCGGAAAGAGAATAAAACATTGGAAATTTTAAACGTCTTTTTTTCTTTTTTTATAAAACACAATGTGGCCGTTATTTATATACATGGGTACCACTATCTTAAATGAGATTTAATTTATTATTAACATATGAAAACTAAAATATTAGATCACACTGATCCACGAAATACTAGTTTATGTCCCGGATAAAATTATATCATTTCCTCTCCATATAACTAGTTTTCATCCTTTGTACATAGTCATGTAAATTGGATAGTTTAAACTAAATCGATTTCATTTATCCTAGTTAAATCTAATATTTACCAATTATAAATTATATCATGGAAATATTATTTTTTTCCATATAATGTAATAGGTTAATGATCAATCACTTAAGTGTCTTGAATTTAACTCACTAACTAAATATCATCCTATGTCCGAGACATGTCTCCCAATATATGTATAATCCTAATAAAACTGGTAAAAATTCTCTCTTGAATTATTAGAAAAATAAAATTTTTATATTTATAAAACATTATATAAATTATTTACTAGGTCTATGAAACCATTAAATATTCATTAGTATATATCATTACATATAACACTAGTTTCTACAGTAAGGTAATTTATGGAGAGTTGTTTTAATCATGGTCCTAACTAATTTGAATAAAAATAGAACTCTTCCATATGTTAAGAAATATATTTTATAAGTAAAAAAATATTCATCCAACTATCCTCTTGTAGAATCCAGGATAATATTCATTAAAAATAAGTATTCAATGATCTAGTAGATTAATTTAACCATAGACTGCATTTAAGTATCTTTTAACCATATCTAAATTTTATGATCTCACTATCCTTTTCAAGTTTCATCATATAAAATATTCCTTTATTAGTGTTATTGACATAAATTCTCAATAAAATGTCCTCAGATATTAGCAATGATGGGTAAAATTATAATGGATTTTGGCATAATGACATGGTATAAACAATCAAGACTTATCAAAAACTCATGTTTACCATCCATGTGTAGTATCATATGAATAGAAAATAAAATAATTAATTAATAATCCTCATATATTTGGATACATGAAATCCCTTATATAATTTTAATTGATATTGACAATTTTAGATAATTTTCATATAATACATATGAGTAAGAATCATTATTTCTAGTGAATAATATATCAAAACTCACAATGAATGTTAAACCATTAAAACTATTATATATTTCTTATGAAATATGTGTCTTAGGAAAATTTTTCTTCCCACAACTTTTTTCACATATTCACATGTCAAATATTTTGGAATCTTTGTCATCGACTAAACCAAAGTAAATATTTTTACCATTACCTCAAATAGATATGTTCACAATTTAATTGAAATATATTATATTAATTAACTATATCATTTTTATTATTGGATTTTTTAATAGCCTTATAAATGTTTACAATGATTACTAGTGATGTACATTGTTTATTCATACTATGCGTGTATATTTGCATCTAAAAACACTATTTGATTTTAAAAGAATGTTATAATGACATAATGTATTTCCATCATACTATAAATCATATCATAACCATTTTCAGGATAGATGAAATAAAATTACATTATTACATCCTCATTAGTGATGCATGTATTTTATAAAGAATGTGTCTACAATGTATGAGATTTAACATAGATGACCCTTTTAATAACATCATGACACAAATGTGTATAAATAAATGTTTATTTAGTAAATTTTCTAATATATATATTATTCAATTATGTTATAATGTAATAAACATAATATATCCTCACAATTATCATCATATATTTGATGTGTGTTAGCTAATTTGTGTTTAGTAAATAATCAACGCTAAATAATATTGATAGATGCACGCTTGGTAATGATATTATTCGATAGACCAGGTTGAACCTTTTTATATCATCCATCCATGATTATATAATACTTCAACATTACACTCTCTAAAATCATAATGGAATCTAATGATGTATTCATACTAGTATCTTAAACATGGAATAATTCACTCTCCCTAGATGCTATAATTCACAATGATTTTTTGATTACATATATTTATAAAGTATTATTTTTCTAAAACTAATTATATAACAATATCAATAGAACCTTAGGTCGTTAACATGTTAGAGCCTAAAACCATACATACTATATCTGTGAAAACTATTCAGCATTCTTGAAAATTTATTTTCATGCCACACCTTTGTAAATTGAACATATATTTTAAATTCTTCGCATACTACCCATGATTCATGTATCACTGAATTATGAATTTATTATTCCTCACTAAAAACAAAATTCACATCGAAAAAGTAAAAATGAAACATTGTGTTCAATAGAAAAATGAGATTAATTTTTTGGTGATACACTGAATTTTCAACTGGAATAACTAAATATGGAAATATAGGAATTGTATACTTCTCAACACAAATTTATAAACCACATTTTTATCAGTTTCTTGTAGAACACAGCTTAATTCACATAGGTTCGTTTTCATACATGGTTATTATATATAAATACACATTTTTGACATGAATAATAAATTTACAATCCCTGATGTAAAACTAAAACATTACCTATATATGATGAATATTTATTAAAATAATGAAACGAATTTATTTTTCAATTCAGTTAGTTATATTTATAATTTTATAAATATATTTGATGATATGTGATGAAAATAACATAATGTTTAATACATATTCATTTGAAGGAAATTATATAGGTGGGCTTTCAATCCCTCTTTACATTAGTATTTTTTATCAATTCTTTAAAAAATGTATACACTAGAACTAAATATTAATCTTTCATTATTGCTCTTATTTTATTAAAAAGTATACAAAAAAAGTATAAATGGAATTCTATATATTGAATGTTTTGTAATATAAAATGAAACTAGACTAAATGGTTGAAAATTATATGAGAAATGTTACAATTTAATAATCATGGTCTATCTTTTAATTTACTAATATCTAGTGTAAACATCACCTATTCATATCTCACATAGAATTCTCCTCACTGTCATATCTATGATAGGACATCATGTAAAATCATCTATGTCTTGATGAAGTATCTGAAACACACATTAGATGTCGAGGATAAAATTATGTAATAAATATTATATACATCTTACAATAGTCTCAGGAAATTATTTTTATCCCCTAAATTTCTTTAATTGCTTATCGGGTATCTAGGACACCATCACATTGATTTGTTAATGTCGTAGTATTTTACACAAGAGCATTTTCTACACTTTGGAATCATAGGATAGTTTTTTCATTTAACTTGTCCAATATTATAACAATGTACTTGGGTAATTTCATACAATTTCCCACCAAAATAAAATCCATAAGATTATACTTTAACTTGATTACATTTATACATTTTATAACAATTAATTTTCAATGTATCCTACGATTATATTGAAACATATGAATCCTATATACTAGGATTGGAATACTCTATCACATTATTATTCTCATATAAATTATCCTTGTTAACCATCCTCATAGTCTAAAATCATTATATATGTCACTACTTAGAGATTCCATGTTAGGAATTGATCTGTCCAACTATGTTGACTCTCATCTCCTTTGTCTATTTAGTGGTGTCCCATCACCTATATATAAATTACTCATTATTTATCAACTATAATAATCTATACTATAAAAAAATAACTTAAGAAACCACTTTTATACCAAAATTGGTTACGTCATCTCACCACTCCCATAGGAACTCTCTGGTCATTGGAGTAACCATCAACTTTTCTGACCGAACATCCCTTATATTCGTTCTTTTCAAATTAAAATTATTGATGATGTTGTGGACTTAATATTTTTTTGAGGGATTTTTTAATTGAATCTAGGTTAATGAAATCATTTTCTATTTTACATTATTGTTCTATTTGATCAGATTAAAATATAACCATGCTTTTAAATAGAGAACAGTCACCACAAATTTAATTACTATCTTTAAATTTTGGATCATTTTATACTATGGGATCACATGTAATAAATTCATATACCTAAAATTACAAACCATGAACATAATGAAAAAAATAAATAATGTCATCATCATGATACATTAAATATTGAATAATCCATCTAGTGAATAAACAATTAACTGAGAATATAAGTTAACTCTTCATGTCTATATCAACCGTGAATTTTATCACCTTCCACTCACATGAATTCATTCTATTAACCTCTACCGATTCTATAATTGTATCACGACACCCAGAAATCATCCAATCAATAATATGTGATGTCACATGTAGATGATGGAAACTCAGGCTATGAAATTAAATCATCGAACAAAAATGTTGACACAAAATACATTATACAAATTAAATATTTAATGATAATGAATATATAATCAAAGTAGAATATTATTACATTTTATAAATCATTATTGCAATAATTAAATTAAATAGGCTATAAACCAAACATGCAAAGGTCAGTATCATCTCAATGCCTTTCAACATGAAACAATATTGTATGATAAAAATTAAATTATATAAAAATTGACTCGATGGTATTTTTTATGAGATGAAATTCATTTAATGTGATTTTAGTTAATCATCAATAAATCTCAAAACATTAGAGGTAATTTTATTAAATTCCCGAAAATTTAATTTAATTTTTATATTATTGATTATTTTTCTCATCTATTTGGACATAAATAGTATCCTTGAAATTTAATTTTTCAGTAGTGATTTCTTTTAAGGGTTAGGATGATTGGACCTAAACTGAATTGTTGTACCCAATGATTGGGTGTCCATCTAATATATATATATATATATATATGTTTAAAAAATACTATAAAAGTATGAATATAATTCAATTTATTACTTTTCCATTTTATATATATTCTATCAACAAAATTCTAGGTGTGATTTTGAATTATATTATATGTGATGTTTTTTAAATTAAACAAGCATCCAAGGGAAACATTATCCTTTTAAATAAATAAAGTTACATAAGAAACTCTAAACTCAATTCAATGGAAAGGTTGATTTTTTAATTAAATAAACTTCCAGGAAGTTAATTAATCTAGGTTTCCTTTGAATAGTTATACATTTAGTAAAAAAAACTTCAATGGGTTGCTTTAAAAATTCTTCCAGGGGAATATTTATATATATTTAAAAAGAATACCATGTGATTCTTTAAAACATCTTCTAATGGATATTTTTTTGTTAAATAAAAAAATGATTCTAAGGAATGATTGTTTGATTACTAAATACCCAAACTGGTTTATATTATATCACTCAAAAATTAAATGTAATTAAATTTCACTTAGGAAATAATTAATCATAATGGTTACAATTAAATTGAATGAAAAAAATAAAAACATTGGTTTAAATATTTAATTTTCACCAAAACTCATTGATCGTCGATGATTGATATCACCATAATACAAATAATTATCGAAACCTTATTAGTTTCATTGGGAAAAAATGAAATCACACCTTCATAATAATATATATTTTATTTAAAATTTCAATGTTTTTGAGAAACATTATTACACATATTCTCAAATAACAATTAAAGGAGCTTATGGGATAATATAAGCATAAATTAAAATTTTATGTTAGGATTTATAAAAAAACACTAAATATACAAACCCCTATTCATAAATTTATATGAGGATCACATGTAATTTAATTAAATTATAGAAATAAAATAAAAGGAACACATAATAGTACCTAATTCATTCGATGTTGCTTGTTTGAGTCATCGACCGTCAATGTTTCATTGTTAAAATTTATAAAAAATAAATATTTATGATCATTCAAAAAATATGAAAAATTCATGGATTTCATATCTATGTTTCTCAGGTGATTGTTTGGGAAATTAATGTACTTTACAACATCCCTTAAATTTTTTGATGAAAAAGGTATTAAACGGGAAATCCATGTCGATCAAACCATGTTATTAATTTGGAATCACTCTATAAGATCATAATAAGAGGGTATTAGATATTTTATCTCCCAAATTTTATTGAAATTGTAGATATTATTGTACAATTGGATAAAATAATACTGTATACATAGGTTATACATTCAAAATTTTCAATTTCGTCCCTTTATAGTAAAAATATACATTTTAGATCTTTGAAAAAATATACGACTTATTAAACATATTAAAAATGTTAAAAATATTTTATCAATCAAATTAAATTATATAAAATTTTCATTGACAATAATTGAACCATTAACACTGTTTGTATGATGTCTAGATATTTTAACAAAATTTTATTATCAAATTTTCATTTGAAAATTTATATTTATCCCATATTCACAATTATGATCAATCAATTTGATAGTTACATGAGATATAAATTTATTCAACATTATTATAAACATTAACACTATAATTTAATGAGTTTTAAATTTAATATGTCATAATTGGATACTCACTGGCCCCAACATGTGGGGTCAAGTTCATCCTAAATTCTTGTTTTGTAGATTAGGTTGAACGTATGGGTACTCATAGTGTGTGACCCTCTATTGAATTATATCAATAGTAATGAGTCCAAAAAAAGATCATGAGTAGAGTTTTTCCACCCATCGTAGCCTCAATGGATATATCAAATGTCATAGCCATGACATCCCCACATAAACACACATTGTGTAATATTATTTATTTGACATGAGATATATCACAAATAATGAATCAATCTTATGTCATCAAAATTTTGATGATTTATTTATTTCATGACTTTGCTGGAAGGACTTACCTTATTATGTGATGTCTATGGATTTATTACAGTACAACCCTCCTGTTAAACATGGACCCATGATATATCACTTCCTTAACTCATAAAAACATATTCGATCATGATCATTCATCAAATTTTGTTCAATAATAATGCAGTAAGCACAAACTACCATTCCACAGTTTCATTATCATGATTTTCACATTACATCAATATATATGATCAAGTGGCACAAAATTACAATGACCTTGGGATCAATGACCAGATGTTCATAGATAGGAATATCCAATGAAAACTATATTATGTGGTGCTTCTATTGGTGGGTTTTCATCATGACATCAATAATTTAGATATCCAGGCGAATAAATCATGAAATTAAGTCTCAATACATATTATCCCTGTACACATGATTGACATACAGTATGTGGTTCCTATTAGTATGATGAATGTAGTCCAATACAAAATATGAATAGTTTTCACTCTGTAAATTCACTCTTGATGATTAATCATTGCATGAAATTCTATCACTAATAAGATAAAAAAATCACTAGATTCTACTTGAATTCCCTAACCTACATCGGTGTTTATATAAATAAGGGAGAACACCAAGAATACATTAATATATTTTTTATGGACTCCACTAACTCAAAGAAACATACAACCATAATGATTAGATCCTTTTCCCCAGCAAAGCCTCTATACCATTATCATTCCCAAAATAAGAAAAATAGTGAAACATAAGAAGAGAATATAATTTCCAAAAAGTCTTTAAAATTATGTTTAAACTCTCCTATATATGTCATTTATTCCCAATGAAGTCATGTTGAATAATTATGTATGAAAATGGGGAGATTACACTACTACCTTATCGATGATTCATACTCCCATGCCTTTTTAGAATTTTTTTTGATTATATAACACTCTGAACAATAAAATTGACTTACCATTATAAACATTTCCCTGATAATCAATGAACTCCACAATTATTATGACAATATAATGGGTTGGATCAAACTGAATATCATCATAGATTATAATGTATAAGTGATCAAAAATGTTTTTCTTGAACTGTGATATGTGTTAATAATCATGAATTTTCATCATCTTATCAAGTAATTCCTACCAAAATCTAACCATCCAATGATTCTCATTAACCTAAAATGACACAACATATCTGGTATATACCATTCATTATTTTCCATGTTGATGATGAGACAACCTAGAAGAAAAATTCCTAAAAACATGCTCACAATTGCTAAACATCATATGAAGACACCGATGATCTGTATATAATTTTTAATGAATCGAAAATATAACATGAATCTAGCATGTATTTTTAAATTTTAGTTACATATTTTTAATTGTACATGATTCAATTAAATAGACCTCAACCAACCCACCACAATAAAGAGGTGATATACATGAGTGAACAGTAAAATCCTAAAATTGATCCCTTTAGATTGACAAATTATTAATTTTTTCATTGGAATTGTGAATAGGGACCATATGTTTATCCCAGGATCCAATAAAATCCAAATCATTGGGATGAGGAATATCATCTAGGATTGGAATAGAATTCTCTGTCTGGCCATCTATATGGTGATGGTATGATCTATGCACCATAACCTATGTCCACAATACATCACGTATTCTTAATTGAACATTAATGTGTACCTATAAATCATTTCTGAAAAAATTGTATATCGAACCTCATGTAACCTCATGATCTTAGGAATAAATATAATACCATGGTCGTCAAATTTAATGGTGTCCCAATTTAGATTTAAATGAACTATCTTAATAAATTGATTAATCTCCAACCATATATAACTCCTCCATTAGGAATTTCATGGCAATTCTACAAAAAATAAAATAGATAATTAATACCACTTCAAAAAAAACTCTAAATAGGATAACGAAAACATGAAGGTTTCTAATTCTCTCCATTTATATATTTCAAGGTGTGACAGTGGAATACATAATCTACAATGTCTCACTTCATAACTGATGACCATAATCACCATATAATGTAATAATACACCTATCTATTTCCTAGTTGATTTTTCAATGAAGAAATAAGAATTTTAAACAATACTCATCTATTTATTGAGACTAAGATGAACAAATTCTAAAAAAATGAGTATAGAATTTAAAGATATAGACCTACCCGATATGGCCTCTCAATCATATAGGGATTCAAAAATTATGTAGAAATTTTCATCAAGATGATGAATATACAGAATAGACTCAAGGAGGAATGATGATAAATGAAAACTATTCAAAATAATATCTAAAAATATCCCTAGAGCATCAAGGTGTTATTAAATATATTCCTATATGGTTCCAATATTCCATTGATTCTAGATGATCTAGTGATGATTCCATCAGACCAAGAACATACAAAATGACAACCTCCTATCTGGGGGATGATGTGTTTTCAATGTAAAATTATTGTAGGTATTCCACCAAAAACTGCAATCAATGGTTCTCAGAATTATATGAATAGATATTTTGTATAATATTGTGGTCCCAAAATTAAATAATATTCTCCTCAAAATAATATTTCCTCCAACACCAATTCATATGAATAATATTATAAGTTTCTAATTCATAAATGGAGTAATTAATCTCATGTTTTATAACATGGATAGAGCTATAAGATCACACATGATCAAACGATATATGAATGTAACTTATAAAAACAGAAAAAGCTTCCTAGAAAACCATGTACCCATTACCAGGCTCATGCATGGTAAATATAAGAGTTGGTACTAGAATTTTATTCATATCGTAAAATGTATACTAACTCATTCAATCCAATATTAATTTCAAAAATTTCCTCATAATGAATATTAAATGTGATTTCAACATTGAGAAATCAATTTAAAACAGTTGATAATATCCAAATAAACCAAAAAATATCTAAATCTCATATATTTTCAATTTTCAATACATTGTGAAAACAATATTCACTATCTAATGATAAATTGATAAAACATTCACCGAAATTTTTTTCCTGAATAACATCACATTTTTATTACAGAAGTTAAAATTATGATATCTATTCATAAAAATGATTCTAATCAATAAATATATAACCAAACCCAAATGGTTTTCATCATAATAATCTAATCTAGATTAAATAAAAATATCATAATCAAAAATTACCATTAAATGTTTACATGCTGATGTAATATATGATTCATCAACATGGTGAAAATTATATGAGAATTTTTTATATAAAATGGAATCACATGATATTCATAATATAAATTGCTTCTCTCGAAATTTATCATTTCTGTATTAGACATTCAAAAACAGATATGATGATAACCTGACTAAAGATAAATATTAAAAAAACACATTACCCTTTGATTAATAATTCAAATCATAAACATGAAGAAAATGATACTTGTTATTAATAACTACTTAGTTCAAATTTTGATAATACCCCAATAATTAGAGAAAACCATATACCTTCAGGGAAAAGAGAACATGAGTAGCTTGATGCAATATAGTATGGACAATGATTCATTTCACTATCATATAATCCAAATGAATCATGATCTCCTTAGCTTCTCATGTTTTTAATCAAAAAATGGTGCAAAATTTAGTTTTGTACCAAAAACTATGTCATTTTAAAACCATCCTCCATATTTGGATGAATACTACCAAAATAATATGTGAGAATGTAAAGATTGTCCTTAAAATCTATGGGAAGGTAACAAATAAAAGAAAAATCATTCAGATGAACTTCTACCACAGAAAATGAACTCTTCAACTCAAGGTGGGACGTCCAAGCACCACATTAGATTGAACTCTCCTGAAATCAATTTATAGGTCCATTATATAATATGAATCATTAAATGATGATGAAAATAATCAATTGTATCATGATGATAAATAGTCTAATCAACACCCACAATGACTTCAAAAATATAAAGACCAAGAATGAGGAAATCCTATAAAAAGACTACATTATCCACCAATTGTTATCAATATATAACCTAAAAACCATACCCAATCCTCTTAAAATGTGTTGTTTCTAAATCCATAATTTATAAATTGGTCTTTTTTATATCATTATTCATATTAAAAATTTTACTAGATATAATTGACTAGGGATAAAATAAATAGATAATCTATCACTATACATGGATGCACATATACATCCATCAAAATCTCATCTTCTACATGAATTTTCTTCAATACTAAAAACATTGGATGGAGCCATGTTATCTTTGGTGAATATGATTTCACTGTAACAGCTTTCAGAGTCAAAAATCAATAAACATAATAAGTCATCGACATTGCCTACTATAAATTATAAAAATGTCCTCAACATTCACAACTGTTTTACACTTGTGTTGGGGAGGCACCAAAAAATAGGTTGTTTAAAAAGAACCCACACTAATAGGAAGTTTTGTGTACACTACTAGATATAATTATAGTTTCATTGGAGGACTAATATAGGGAACCTTCTCCAGTACTCTAGAGATGATCATGGAACATATACTTTTTACAATGTGTTGTAATATAGTTGGAACAAGGTTGGAGAAAAGGCTAAAATAACAAACATTTCTTGAAATATTTGTAACAAACATCAATTATCTATCGACAATATTTGTATAGGTCAAATTAAATTTGTAAATTAATATGATCTGATATTAGTTCTCAAATGATATATGTACTTCTGATCCATTAGTTTGAAATTTTTCACCAACTATGAAGTAACTTGAAGTAGCTCTACCATCCTATTAGTGTACACTCACAATAAACCCTCTCCTAGTTACAATTAAAGTAATCCTAGTGAATTCACCATCATCAATGACATTAAGAAATAAATTAAAGAACAAAAGAGACTCGAAATCCTTCCAATCCAATCTCACATGGGTATCCACCCTTACCTTGGAATCCAACAATCTCTTTCTATTACACTAAGGTTTTAACACTACACACATTATAATGATACTCTCATTTGTATCAAATAAGTAAAATATGGTATTGATATATTCATGATAGTCCTGTTTTAATTGCGTTTAATTAATACTCCTAATAGATAGTGACTTTTTTTGTAATATATTCTTTGATTGATCCCATTATCCTCCAACATCAGGTTATACCACAACATATTTTTTGTGGACATGAGTTACATTTGGTCAACCACAAAAATTTCATGTATAATCTCCTTGATAATAGTTTGAACTAAACTAGGATTCCCTAGAGGACTATTCATTGCACCCTCCCAAGGAACCTATGGAATATGTATCAGATTTGTACCACTACATGTTGAAATAGATGATACGATCATTGTACAAAATAATTTATGTTAAAATTCTAAAAAAATATGAAACATCCAATATTAAGATTCAAAACAAAAAAATAATAGACAAACTTTCTTTATCCAGTGGTATCTTGAATATCTTCACATCAATAACTATCTAGAAACATACCATATCTAACCTATCATGTCCCAATAATATTATATACAATCTACAAAATGAACCAAGATAAGGAATATTGATTAAAGACTACCTTTGATAGCAATTTCTTACGATCATGAAAAAGATACCCTCCCATATTGACACCATACCTAATGTTTACATTATTTAAGGTCATTACCAATCCCCATGGGCTAGCGACTAATACCCATGAACCATAATTTAGCAATGAATAATGATTTATCCCAATCCAAAACAAAATAATTTCATATATATAGAAATATATTCACAAAATATTTAAATAGTATCATATATAAAAATATTCCATACTTAGAGAAATAAAATATAATTGATAAATCTCAATATCAATTCGAACATACTATTGTAAACGTATTATATTAAAACGACAAGAAAAAGATGAAAACATACCACACCATATAATAGCAAGGGAAAATACAACCATCACAATGCCAACCACTATACTCTACTAATGGAAACATTGAATCTTCACTTTCATTTCCTTTCCAATTACTACATGGAAATAAATATAATAAATTATACACCGCTGAAGGTGATACAAGGTATGAGATAAATAGTTTTAGTAGGATCCCATTAGGTAGTTCGATGAAAACTATCTTGATAGCTATCATAATGTGCTCAAAATTTTAGAAAATATGGTATTTTAAAGTGTTATTATATAAAAATAAAGAAAAATAATTAATTTTAAATTTTTACATAGTTCTATATACTTCATGTAAAATAGTTTCAAATTTTTTAAAGAATATAAAAGCTGTAAATGATAAATAAAAATAATACATAAAATTCTATATAAAATAGATTGATGTACAAAATAAAAAAATTCATGGAAAATTCAAAAGTAAAATCATTCAAAGAATAACATCATATCAGGCTATTTGGGTCACGCATATATAATCATATATATTCTTTTGAATCATGTATTTAGATATATCCATATAATATGGAGAGCATAATAACACCCTAGAAATTGAACCCACTATTTTTATATCATGTCCTTATATTAATGGTCCTAGGGAGTAATGGAACAATCCAAGAGTGAACTCCCCAAAAAATGGATGAGTTCAATTTCTACACATTCAACCTATGTACCTATTGAATCACATGTCATCTATTTTAAAAAAAATCAAAACAATTCTATTAAAAAAAATTCAAATACATTTCACAAATCATTGAAAATAACATTTCTATTTCTGAAATAATGGGAAGACCATATTTTCTCAAAAATTAATCATGCACACATAAATAAATAATTCCAATTATTTTAAAAAATTATATATAATGTAAAATAATATTTTTAATAAGACATAGGCTAGAGACTGAACCACCTACCTCAAATTTAGGTCATACAACCCCACACTGGGTTCCACTAACCCTAACAGAACACACAAGTATAAAAAATCATATTAGATTAATTTTAAAGCCATGGAATAATATCCCAGATATAATGAATATAAAAAATGTGTATATCGTGAAAAACAGAAATAATCACATAGCCATTTAATTGAAACCAACAAAGGATCAACCCATAAAAGAAAGTCACATAATGAATCATGAAAGTATCAATAATAATAAAATCACATATCAAAAAATAAATTTACATTAAAAAAATATGATTCCCTAATCTATAAAAATAATGAAAAAATGATTATTCACTCAATGAATTGCACCACATCCACAATGGAGATTAATTTTAAAAAATAAATATTTAAGTGGTGGAGGTCTCTTAAATTTACTTGTCGAGCCACTAGGATGAGAGAGAATCAGATTTATCACAATAGGAAAATAATTAATACTTATAGTTCACTGAATAGAACTGAATGTGTAAAGTACAATGTGTGCATTCCTTTCATGTTTTAAGATTTGACATTTGTATTTCATGTCGATAAACATATTTCCTCAATTTAAAATTTATATTTTTTTCCTTTTATGAATGTGTTAGATTTTTTTGGAATGTATAGAATTTTTAACAAGAATCAATTCATGAATTTATACATTACATAATTTGATCATAATTCCCAATGTGTAAACATGAAATGAATTTTACCAGTTCATAACAAATTCTTAGAGACCTATTCTCCGAATTAAAACTTTATAAAATGTCTAGAAATATCATGAAATGTAATAATTACATGGCATGAAATCTCCGACCATTCATAAAAAAATATTCATTCTACTAAAAATCATAATCAAACACATCTGATTTACGAACATGGGGAGAAACCCACATATCCTTTAACACATTTATTCCAATACATTATTAATTCAAACAATTATAAATCCCCAATATTTTCAAAATTTCCCCCTTGAAACGTATCTCTACTATCAAGAGGCCCAAAATTCACACAAATATATTGGTATAATAACATAGATAAGAGAGATACATTAAAGTGGGTAACAATATGTAACAATTAGTTTTTTTAAAATGTTATTTATATGATTGTTTTTTATTATTATTCATTTATAAAAAACAATTTTAATATATATTAATGACTCTCTAATGAATTTTTTTTTACATTTTAGTGTTTCTTAATAAATGAGAAATATTTTTCCTAAGTCAAATTCTATTTATTGAATTACACTTAATGGTTTTCACTAATTTTGGTACACTTTTTATAATACTTTTTTACAAATTCAAATTATTTTTTTCAATCAAAAGTATCTTATTTTAAAATATATAATATGTTTCAGATTCATCATCTATTTTTGTATTTATAATTTCTTTGGTGGAAATGATATCACAATTAGTGGAATGATCCACAACATTATTACCTTTACATATATCCATTTATATAAAAAATATAATAATTCTAACAACAATTTACCATTTTAAATACAAAATATAACAATCAATTAAATCAATGTGTTTAATAAAATACCCATATATTTGGTGGAATTTATAAATTATTGATTTCTATTAAAACACATTATTATATATATTGATGCTATGAAATATTTCACTATCCCATTTAATGGGTATTCATATATACAACCATTTTATTTCATTGCATTCAATATTTCATTCCTTATATAATACATGATATTATTTTGATGTATTTCTCATTATTTCAACATTCATTGGAAACATATTTTAATAGATATATCATTTCGATAAAGGGTGAGTTTACACTTATATATACACACAACCTTTTTTTGGTACCATGGTATATCACATGGGATCATTATGTATGCGCATGATACAATTTCCATTATTCGAATAAATATATTTTTTGATTATTTTTTTTCTAAATTTTTTCATGTGTTCATTATGTATATGGTGTGGTTCATTTTTTCTATTATTTTACGAATAATGATTATTTAGACTAATTTATTCTTAATGTTATGGGATCCTTGATTGTAACACCCCGACCCCAGTTACCTAGAGTTGGTGAATTATTAAATAACATTGTAATGATAAAAAATGATCCATGTCTCAAAATACAGATTAGTTTAATAGCCCTGTAAGCACTCGATACATTCATAAGTCATACATTACTATATAAAGTGAAAAACTATCACAACATAGTCTCCATATTCCACAATCATATCCACTTAGACTATCCCTGCAAGTCAGTCATAAAATACTTCTTCACATCCTGTAAAAAAATCATAGAAAGGGGTGATCATAGATGCTCAGTAAGGATAAAAATATAGCAAAAACATTCATAAATAAGAATAACCATTTAAGGCATTGTATAACTAAAACAAAAGCCTTTTAAAGATAAAATTCATCATAATATGGAAAAAATAAAATGAAATAATTCCATTTACTTATTCTCATGGATATTCTTCTAGTCTAATAATCCCATGAAATAATAATAACCTCATTCATAATGATGAATTCATAATTTAGACTATCATAACCACATATTCGAGGCATTGTTTCATGACAAAAAAATATATATTTTGTCAAGGACATATTCCAAGACTCTAGTTTGTCTCATGAGACCTATAGATTCATTGAGGAGCTACAACGGGTTCCACCAGTCACATACTATGTCCAATGAACTCCTCGGATGGAATGGTTTAAACATAACATAAACATTAATATTAAAACTGTCATATGACATGTCAATACTTTATCATAAACCATGAATGGAATGAAATAACAAAGCTATAGCCAAACATATTACAAAACCTTCAATACAATATGAATGTTTTTTATCATAAAAAATCAACTTGACCATAGTGGTTAATATTTTATTCCTATGGTTTTTTTTCTTTAATTATACTTATCCAATATAATAAAGACATATTTTAGGGTATTAATAATATCATTTTTACCCTTAATTACCATCTTTACTTTTAACCGTGGTAAACAAAAGTAAAAAGTTACTATTCAAAAAAAATTATTTTCCTCTCATTGAATCAAAGTTTACTTACTAGTATCAACCGTGTCTCTCGGAATTTTGAAATTCCATTCAAAGAAGCAGTAAAATTAAATTTTATTTTAATTTTCTACTTCTCCTTGGAGTTGGTTAAAAAAGACGATGAAAAGTTCAATAAAATTTTTATATATCTAAAATTATTATAAAATGACTCAAATGAATTACATTGAACATATATAGGTATTATGTATCTATTTTGACCTAAAGAAAATTTAAATAAAATAAATAATTATTTAAATAAAAATTAGGTTTTAAACTATAACTCAGTGTTTTTCACTATTCATCAAACATTTAATGTATTAAGAAAAATACCAAAAATTCATCGTAATCTAATTTCGAAATTCCGAATCCAAAAATGAGGTCAATATTGAAAGGTATAATTTTAAAAATTCTAAAAAGTGGGTAATACTATTCATAATGGCAGCTTTGATTGGTCGTGGGGTGTTAGAATCTCGAAGTTGCGTACAATGCAAGCTATTAGATTATTCAAAGGGAAATGTATCGTGGACACTTGGGGTGTTACATTGATAGATATAATTGACAAATTTTTTTATTTTATATTTTTATTCATATTCCATAATCTATTCAATTATTGCAATTTTTCTTGATTTTCATTTTTATATTATAATTTATTGACATGGTATGTCTTGTTGGTTTTGGATTATCATATTAATAATTTTATTCCTCATATTTGATTATGGTGTCATTCATGATAATCAATTTAAATGGTTTGTGGAACTAATTCTATTAATGAATACATTCCCCTCCAAAACAGGTATCGTCAATTCATAATATATTATAAAAACATGAATATGTTATTGATTATTTTTTCCCAAAAATATGAATTTGAACTCCTTATCTCTATATTAATTTATATTACCCTGGGTTAATATAGGTATTAAATAGATTATTAAAAGATTATAAGTGTTTAATCCAAGTTAATTTATTTAATAATTCTAGATTATTGACCTAATATATAACATATTCCCAAACTAATGGATCATTAATTTTACAATGTTTATGTCTTCAATTTTATGAGTATTAGAAATTTATGTGTGTTAATGTATATAAATGTATCTATTTAGAGATAATTTTTATATAGGGGTCCAAAATTATGATTATAGCATCATTATTCAACCATGTTCTTCCTCTCACACATTTCATACTTCCCTGATATTCATGTCTCATGAGGATAAGTAAACAATATTTGAACTACCATGATAGTGGGTCTGAGAAGTGATGTTGTTTATCCAAGAACAATTATCAAACAAAATTATATAGAAATATTAATTAAATAACTAGTTTAGAATGGTATATATTGGTAATATATCATCAAACCATTTCTCGATATACCATTTCTGTAGAAAATTTGGAAAATTGATATTCTCTGTACTCATGTTTTCCATGGTTCAGGTAAAAAGATGATACATCAGAAAAAAAAACTTCAATGGATTCATTAAATTTCTTAAAAAAATTAAATAAATCCTTATTCAATGGAAAAAAACATAGCATCAATTGTCATTCCATGAAAATATAGGTATGTATTAAAAATAAAATTTATATGCTACAGATTCAGTTACCATTCAAAAAACCAGAACTTAAGCTTAGGGTACATCAATCCTAGAATATATTAAGTATGATGACCATGGGTTGTTTGGTGAAAATTCCCATATATAATTATATATGAAATATCAATATTCTATAGTGTATTGAATTTGATCAATAAATAGGGTAAATATAGGATGTCCATCAATAAATGTGAGAGTATAAAAGTTATAGAAAAAGAAATAAATCTTTATATCTCATATTATACCAGTTAGATTTTTATTCTCATTATCACTAAAAAATATACATTATACACCATAATGATACCATAAATACTAGTTGGACATTGAGTTTGTGTGATTAACTATTGTATTGCAATTTTTTTTAGGTATGGTTCATGAATTATATTTCATAAACATATTTCTAAACACTATATATATATCGATGATTTTAATTATTTTTATATTTTAAAATTAGCATTAATTTAATATTGAGTGTTTTATTTTTTATAACATTGCACATTATCCCTTAGTTTGCAGTTATAAAATCCATATGATTCAGACCCAGTTTAGGATCTCATATAGATGAATATTTATATTAGTTTTATTGTTAGTACTACTTAAAAAAAATTGTGAATAAATTATCAATAAATGCTCTCCATTTAGTGAATCAGAGGGCTCTGGGTATTCTATCATTAATTTTTCTTCACTAAAATGATATATTTTTCATGATATGATAATATTAAAATATCATAATCCTTAAATTTCTTGGGATTATAATTTATCACATTGTTTAGATATTTATCATTATTGGGAAGGGTTATCAAAACATGTGGAATGTTTTTTTAAATATTAAAATATATATTCCTTTTCCATCATTATTTTGTGTTTTTCCTGGATGAAATGGAAATTGTGGATGACTTGGAAAAAAAACTATTGATAATTGGAAAATTTAATCTATTTTTCAAGATATACCCTAATTTTAAGACTATATTCCTATAGGGTTATAATTTTGTGTTATTGGGTATATATTAATTTACCCAAATCCATTTTCATCCCAAAAGAAAAAACCATATTATTCAAATATTCTAAATCATGAAACCTCTATTCCTTTCACAGATTTGGCTAACATGTGCATCGATATGTGTGTTTTTATTTTTATTAAGGTCTAAAAAATCATGAAACCTAAAATCTAACTATCCATTGATCCATGCATATTCATCAGGTATGTTATAGAGTAAAAGTTATTATTGAAACATTACTATAAATATTGTATTGAATGATTGGGGTTTCTATGATTTTTTATTTTATTAGTCGATAATATCCTCATGGTGCTATTTTTGGTTCATCAAATTTATTGAATCTTCCAATATAAATATTCTTCAAAAACATTGTTCCAAACTCATACATTAATATATAAATAAAATTTTTATGTGGTTTATACTTGGCTATTATTTTCTAGGGGAAAATATTGATACTTTCTATCAGAAAAGGTCTTTACAATCACATTTATTTTTGTATTAAATTCGATCAAAATTGTCATGATTTCTCATAATTATGAATTGAGAAATAAATAGATTCAATTAAAATCATGTGATGTCATCCGAAATTAATATTTCTCTAGCAATTTTTTTATATGAATGTACGGACACCGATTTACAATATATCACTTATGAAATTTTTAATCGCTTATTGATAAAGGGTTACTATTATAAGGCCATTCCATAAATTTGTTTTCCTATGTATATCATTTCATTAATGAAAATAAATTTTTTTTATTGGATTTAATGGAGGAATTTAAAATCCCAACAATCCATGATATGGATTATCAACATAATTTTTCACATTTTGATTTCTACTAAATATGCTATTAATGTTAAAATTGTATTATACTATAATGAAACTCTATATATCAGTGCATCCCATTGATAGTTTTACCCAACAACAGGATCATAACATATTATATAAGGGAGGTATGTATTTTTCCCAATTATTCTATTAATATAATTGTCAAATACAACCTTAGTACCAAATGATTATGTATTTTTTACCTCAGGTGTTATGAAATACAGACATGATGAGAGAAACCATATTTTAGATATACTGGATTGTCTCCAAAATTGTCATCCCATGGTATATTCATACAAAATAAGTAATTATAAACCATGTATACTTCTACATGGACTTTTATTATAAAAACATTACTCTCTGGATGAGAGAGTAGTTTTATTGTCATTTAACAAATTATATGATTTTATGGTAACATCCTTTACTTTATTTTTATATGTTTCATGATATGTCATTTAGAAGTGCAGGATTCTTGGATTTAATAATACAATTTTATATTATTAAAAAATAATATTGTCTTTATAAATACATTTTTCAATGGAAATGTTTCTAATAATGGGTTACTATAGAAATCTTGTTGTCCTTCCCAATTGATAACTATAATCATTATCAACCTTGATAACATCTTTATAATCAAACACTATAGGAATGAATTAATTTTTAATTTTCATATGATATGATTGAAAAAATTATTGAATCCATTAGTAGGGTATCATAATCAATTATATACTGTCTTAATAAGGTGTCATGTGATTTTTTACCCCTTCGATTTTATTTTTATCTATTTATTGGGTACACTTAAAAATCAACAAGAGTATTTAAATGAAACATGAAATTGATAGAGTCCCATAAGACCTCCATTTATTATATACTATAGAGAGAGGATAGTTAAATATTATATTATTGTGATAAAACCAATCAATAAAATATTGACTTCATTCAACTGTCCATCATCACCAGTAAATAAAAAATTAAACTATTTATTATTTTGAAATATGGTGGATGTAAATAATACATGAATCCTTATGTGATTGTGGTCACTGATGTATTGTAATACCCACAACTAATACTATGATTATATTATATCATGTTTCATATTGAGGGATACCCATTTGGATACCTCCAAATCAATTAATGATCTAATGTTAGTAATCATCATTAGTGGATATTAATCAATGTATGGTCTTCCCCATTATTAGTATCATACCACCATTGATACAGTTATATATTTTTGATTAATCCAATAAATTACATAATATTGATGACATACACTCCTTTGGGTGATTGATATGGGGTGGTCTATTATAATATCTTAACTGTATATTTATTATAGACAGATGTTACCATGAATTATAAAATTATTACTTGCCTATATTGGTTTTTAATCAAATATATATGTTATATGTAGGAACACAATATCTTTATATAAATTCACCTATGGGTTGGAATACAAATTTAATAATTCTATCAATACTTGAGAACATAAATGAGGGGATTGTTTTCAAGAAATTAGTGAGTCACCTATAGTATAACAATATAGATAATTTCATTTTTTTAACAGTACATCTAATATTGGCGAACCATATAGATTGAAGAGTATTAAGATCCATAATCTAGAATTTATTGTTTAAAATTTTTTGGTTCTACACATATATAGATATCAATACGTGTCATCAACTAATATGATTGTGTGATAGAAACAAGTTTTAGAGGATATTGATCATATTTTATAACATTTAATTGTTTGGTATCAAATATTAATTAGTGAGAAGAGGCTAATTCATGATTGGAAAATCATCCCTTGTAATTTCTTCCCATATAACATCATTATCATCACCTCCCTAGTTATGTTATTCATATTACCTTTTGGTGCACTACAATATCATCTATATTGAAATTTTTTTATCACCCTTTATTCTTACCGAAGATAAACATTTCAGTAATGGTAGGGATGATGATTTACTTATAGGAAATATATTTTGTTTTTTATGAAATCATTTTACAATAATAGATTATATTAAATAAATAGTTCAATTATCATGATGATATCATGGAAAAGGGGAGTCCTCATCTTTTACCTTGTGTAATTAGGGATTTTTTGAGAATAAATTAATTATTAATTTATTTCATGAAATCCATCATGTCTATAAATCCATTATCATTAAACCCGCTAAGAATTTGTAACTAGGCAACGACTCATCATATGATATTTGTAACATTGACTCGATGTATATTTCAAGAAACACCTACTTGGTGTACGTTATATACAATAACGATGTTTCTTAGAAATATCATTTTAATTATTTAAATGAGATTAATATAACATATAGAATAATCATAATTATAGGAATAGTAATTACTACTATTCAGATATTTTGTCTAATTGTTTTGTATAAATAAAACATATTGACAATGAAAGATAAGATTTTTGGAAAAATCCCTTTATATTTAAAAATATTATTTTCTCAAATGAACAACTTATAATAAAAAAAAATTATTTTTATACACATTTATAAATATAATTTGATAAAATAACATATATTTTTTACTTTATAAGGGTATAATTATCATTGGGAGATTTTTCAGTAATTTAATGAGAAACTGCCTTTTTTGATGAATAATGAAAAATATAAGATTATCAAACAAAATTGGATTCTCATCTAATTTATTTATTTGGTTAAATTGTAAAATATTTTATTTTAAAGTTTAATTATATTTTATATTTTTAAATAACTCTATTTTGAGTAATTGGGAAAAAATATGAAATTGAAATTTGAAATGAAAACATATTAAACATTTGATTATATTAATTTAAAAACATGCATTATCGACCCAATATCACGATAAATTTCAAATTAATATCTTCCACTTCTCTTATTATAATTTGGAAAATTAGATTCAATATTTTTAATCATAATAATTTCTAATTTCTATTAATTGTATCTTTTTTTGTGAAACAAATAATAGTTAATGTGGTTAAATTCAATTATATTAATTATCGTTAAATTAAAAAAAATAAGGAAGTAAACCATAATTGTATGACCCAACATGACCTATAAATATATTAAAAAGCCATTTAATGTCAATATTTCAACCCTATCCTCCATTTTATCAGATTGGGATTATTATTGGATCCACCTGTATCATGAAGATCATGTATGGAATTATCTCTTCTAATGTTTACATGTGTGACACTACGCCTTGACTAATAAACAACACCACCTATCCCCCATCTTCACACATATCAAACATCTTTACATCCTATAATATGTCCCCAATATTCTACCCAAAATACACCCCTTTCTTGTATAATACTCTCTTTGCATACAAATCTCTCTAAGGTAACCATTTTTCCAAAACACAAAGGAGTCATCCAATAAAGATGCATTGTCTTCTCTTATGTCATTTCTTTTATTTTCATTCACCACCCCTCCAATCACAATTTTCCATGATTTTATAACAAAGACACTATAATAAATTTAATATAATTTTTATATGATAATTTTTCAACCAATAATTATAGACACAAATTTTTAATAGACAATTATCGTACTGTTTAGGTTTACGGTGAACTACCCCTAACTAAACGATGACTGTTCATTATTCCTAACAGCCTCCCACGGTGAAAATTATTATGGAAACTCTATTTATATATGTATAATATTATATTTATTTTTTAATATTATTTATTATTTTTACAATATAGATCTTTATACTTTCCAATTTGTGTTAATATGATAATTTCATTTTTGGAAGTGTGGACTAATTCCAATCAATGTAATAAGATTCATTCATACAGTCCATGTATTGTATTAAGGATGGATTTAGTGAATATATAAGATATATATGATCTAATAAATCTAATTTTATAATGTCATATATATACAAATATTTCATTTACATAATTTTAGATTCATTATATTAAAAGGGAAATTAAAAAAAGAGTGTTCAAGCGTACATAAAATCTACTATCTTCATGAATGGTGTATTACATTATATATATATATATATATATTATAATAAAAATATAATGAATATAATTTATATTTATATCATGGATTAAATTTTCCAATAATGATATACGTATAAATACCAATGATATAAAATAATTACGACACAAATGAAAAACAAATGGTATATTATGTAAAGTGAAACATTAAAATAGGATGGTAAACAAGTGAGTAATATAATATTGTACTAAAAAAATATCTATTATTGTATATAGTAATAATACTATATAAAATATTTACAAAAAAATTCTATTTATTACACATGTGTTCTGAATGAGTACGATGAGAGTCAAGACACATGTTAAAGGGATTTCATCTCATGTTTTATTTCGGTGATATAGAATCTATGATCTCCACACATTCCATTTTTGTGGTGTATATACTACCCATAATTATATTATATGTATAATATAATTAAAATTATGGGTATTCACATATTGATTTTATGATCTTTCATTTATGGGGTTTATGTTTCAAACGATACCATATCGGTAAAAAAAATTGTGTAAATTTTCCTTCATTTAGAGTCATGTTTTGTTATGCACATAAATTACCATTCAAGGTGTTTATACTTATATTTTACTTTTCTATCAGGAATAATATATATTTCACGATATTTAATGCGTGATTTATTTTTTTCATACATGGATATTACTATCCCATGTTTCCATGATATAATATTTTATTGATACAATCTCTTCATTTTTTTATATTTATTATGTTGATGCTTCAATTTATGAAATATTTTGAATCATCTGTTATGAAATATATTGAAACTCGTTATCTTTTATTTATTCATAATGTCCTCAGGTAATAGTGACATTTTTACACATTTTAGTATTTAATATAATATTCTTAATTAAAATTTAAATATATATCTCTCAAGTTAGAAATCTATTATATTCCAAAACCATGTTTAAAAAATGTTTTAAATGTTAATTGAATGTTATTTAATGAAAAATATATTTTAAAAATGATTTATTATTTTAAATTCATCATTTTTATGAATCAAAATCACTTTTTAATTATATGGTTTTTTAAAAAGGTTTAGTGTGTCAAAATTTATATTCAATGTGGAATAGATATTTTACTCAAGATATGATTTTAAAAGACCATTAAAAAATTATTTCCCATATAAGATACAATATGTTGGTATTACTCATATCTATTGGAAAAATTATTCAATGTTACTAATCATATTCTTTGTCATAATTTATTATGTTTCGATAGAATGATGTTGATGAAACAAATTTCTCATGTCAAGGTTATATGATTTTTAAAACCTCTTCTTTTCACAAGTTATTATGATGATGAAATGATTATGAAATCTATCATTATTCATGTGTTATTTCAAGACATCATGTTAATAATACTAATTTCATTTCATGTGTTGTTATATTTTTATACATGATCCTATGTCATGTGAATGTATTATTTCATTATTAGACAGATGGAACCTATATCTCCCTTCAATGCATTGGTTAATGATTTATATAAAATTATATAGACTAATATGATATTTAGAATGATCCTTGACAACTAAAATGTAAATGAGAGTGATTCATGACAACCCGGATGGTAGAGGTGTGAACTCATTCTATCATAATGGACATTGTAGTGAACCAATCCAACCAAGATGGTATGTGGAGTGAACCAAAACTAAAATGATGGCCTTGGAAATGATGTCCGAACTACAATGGATATAGTCTTATATAGGCTTACTTGCCTAACAAAATTATTGTTTTAAAATTATGTAATTATTTCTTGGATTTTATTATATTTTCCATTTCGATTTTTGTCTTATAATATTCAAAGATTTATTCCATGATTCATGTACAAGATCATTTGTAGGAATAGTGTGACCTTTTATTTTTATGATCATAGTCACATGCCCTTATGATCATGAAAATGTTTTCATATCTCTACTATTTACCATTACTAATTATTTGAGCTCACCCCTTTTTATGCTTCATTACCTTGATATTAATATATGTATATTTATAATGTGTCTATGAAGGGTTAAAGTCATATAAGACCTACATGGAGATAATGTAGCTCATTTATCTACAAGTGTATATGTTTTCGATGTTCCCAAAGGGATTGGAATGGTATGGTATTTGGGCGTCTATTTGTATAATGTTTTCTGTATTTTGTAAATGTTATGTGATGTCAATGTATGATAATTAATGTTATATATACCTCAAATTATATGTATTGAATTGAAAGGGATATATTAACACTCACACAATCTACAAATCAATATATTTTCATCCCATTTTGCAAATGTTTTAAATTTTTTATAGGAATGATTTTCAATAGATGAAATGATGTTGTAAAGAACCTCCTCGGACAGTAATGGATATAAAATTGTAGAATGATGATATAATATGTTTTTTGTGTCTAGAAATTACGATAAGATATATGAAATAGATAATAAAATATTAATTTAGTTCCCCTATAACTTCTCATATCACATAAGAGACTAATTTCCTTTTGTTATTTGGATATGGGAAAATGATATGTTGGAATATTATTTTAGTTTCATAATTGTGATAGATAATGTATAATGAAATTTATTTCATTTAATAATAATATGATTATGATTCTACAGAATGAGTGTACATGGGGATGAGATTATGTGGAAATGGGTTTTCATCAAATAACGATTCCATGGAATGGAAATTCCATGGAATTAATATTCCATGTAAAGGAGCTTCAACGATATGGATATTTTATTGAATGGATCATCAATAGATAAATTATTCATATTAAAAAAAATTCATTAAATAGATAATACACATAAAACTATCTTTCATGCGGATTTGAATGGGATTCCATGAGGAAGGACAGTGTTAAAATAATTTGTGTATGGAAATTTCCTGAAGGGAATAGATCATTTTTGAGTATTATTGATTACGTTAGAGAACTACAAATATCCCCAAAAATTATGTTCCTCCATTCTAAAATGACGTATTTCCTTTTACTTTTAGCGATTCTATGTCAGGAAACTTTATTTAACAATATGGATAAATGTTAAAAAAATTAGAAATAGTTGACCTGAAATCAATGTATATTGAATAAGGTTCTACTGAGTGTCACGAAAAATGTGGAATTACCATAAATTTCATGTGAAATATGAATTAGATATTGAAGAAAAAATGTATGATGTTTTGAATATTGAATACATGAGATTGAGTTTATGTGACCCTCTTCGATAATATATAATTATTAAAAGTAAAACATTCTAATGGATGGTATCTTAAAATTATCCCATTGAATGAGGGGGATAATATCATCAAAGAGGGTGTTAGAAATGTGTTATGTATAACCATTAAAACCTTTGTCTCCAAGGCCATGCAAAATATATTTGAAATCCATATACACATGTGAGATAATTTATTTAATTGAAGATATATTTTCATTGTAATTGGAGAATATTATAGCCAATTTCATGTATAGATGTATGATAAATGATCTAATTTCCTTCAAAATCACATTGGAATCATTTAAAATAAAAAATTATTTGTGTTTATCTAAATTACATGTCAAATTGATTGACTAGACCCATCATCTTACCTTATAAAGATTAAGAAAACTAACATGGGGATATAAAGTCATCCAATTAAATCACCATTTTGATCATTATAAATGTCCATGAATCTATAGTTGTAGGATATCCCATGCAAGGTCAATCATAATTGTATTAATACCATCAAACATAGGTAAATCCCCAAAAAAAATCAAATGCTCAAAAAGGGAGGCTAAATTACTTAAAAATTATAATTGTCTCAGAATAGTGAAGTCATTGATGGAGTTATTAGAACAATCACATTAAAATAATTGAAATCTATAAATTTCATGATAATCTATGTAATTTCTACATGATGGTTGAACGATTAAAGTCCATATATCATCATAATTTTATCATTCTAAACATTATAGACGATTTATTCAAAGGGAACCTTGAATATGAACAGAAATTGGAAAAAAAATTGATGATTCAAACAACCCTTTAACTAATCCCTGATCGATTTGTTTTTTAGATGAAGAATTTAAATAAAATACATGAAATACGTAAACAATTCGTATATACATATATAAACATAATAATATATGATTAATTTATTCTCCTAGTTAGTGAAAAAAGATACACCTTTATCATTGGGATAATCCAAATCACTGATGGTTGGAATCTATTAGAATTTTATTTTACGAATGCCTCTACAAATGGAGGAATTTAGAAAGAAATATCCATTTTTTATGGGATCACTTATAGTTTAGATAATCCTAAATATTATTTGTATACAAAATATTAGATTCAATCATGGTTTTTTCTTCAGATTTCCATAACATTAAATTTCAATAATTTCAAAAATGAATAAATAAAATTTATAACATCATATTATTTGGAATAGAGGAAAGAAATTATTAATTTTAATATTTTTTTCAAGATCTGTAACATTATCAAAGGATTTGATCATATTTACAAATTTTCCCCTTATAAAATTATAAAATTAATATATAGAGAATAATTAATTTTAGTAAGACATTGTGATTTCATGTATAATCTTTAAATGATGGATTATATTCCACTCTAAATGGATGAGTCAACATTAATTGAGTTTCAATATTTTATTATTCATATGACTCTAGATGAAATTAAATCCCTGGAGTTTTATTTAATAATGAAATTTCTCTAGATAACTTGATACTATTGATATTGAATAAATTGGAAATGTTTTTTGATACAAAAACCCATAAAGGTAAATGTCATGAAACACTACATCATGGGTATAGTGAAAACTTTTCTTTAATGGATTCCTTCTCATCATATAATAATCTTCTTAGATGCCTTTATGCTCTTGAGAAATGAGGAAGTCCATTGATACACCATAAAATAACTGAGAATCATAGGGACCACAATGTGTTTAATAAGACATATATGTTTTTACCAGTGAGAGATATTTTTATTTACAATCGGATAAAATTCATTTAATGTGGTAAAATTTATGATTAATTTATTTAAGCAATGGTTTTCACTAGAACATGTGAACAAATAAATATGTGAAATACAGAATGAATTATCTAATACCCAAATCATTAATATTTGGAATCTACCCTGTGGTAGCAATTTTAATAACAAAATAATTACTTTATTTTTTATAGCTTATTTCTTATATTGAGATTTTTCGTATTCAAAAAGATTTTTTTTTTATTTTTTTCTATTTAATTATTCACCATGGATAAAAAATATAATTATCATAAAACATATGAAAACTGTCAGAATTAAATCTTGATTCCTTAATGGTATTCATGTTAAATGTATCCATACTATGAAGAAGCATCATTTTATGATATTATAAAATAATATAAAATATAATGGCGGTAGAGGGTCACATTTTATGAGCCCCAGAATAAATTAAATAACCTTAAACAGATTCATTTATCCGAACTGAGATATTTACAAATCCAATATGGATTTTAATTTAATGACCAAACATCATATCAATGAAAAATCATGTCAGGTCTTTACCACTAATTCCATAGTCCATAGTGTCAAATCCTTATAAACATAATGTTAAAAAGAAAAATTAAATCCCATTGTGGTTTTTTGAGTATGTTAACACATTCTAAGGTGATGGTGGGGATGTATTTTATATTACAACCATTTAGGAATCAATATTTATTCCAGAATATTATTATGGAAGATACCAAGTAAATCCTACTAGAAATAACATTATCAATTAATTCATATATAGTTATAGAAAGGGACATTGAACATAAATTTCTAATATCACCATCATTCCAAACATTTGGAATAAATGAATTAAAATTAAAATTGATAACCTATGTAAGAGATCCACCCATGAAAAACGGGTGATTAAATTACAAACATCATGTTGAATCACCACCTTGTAAACTTGGAAAACTGATTGGCATTGCCATATAGACCAAAATAACCCCCCCCCCCTTATTAAGGCCAGATACTTTATCTATGGATTCAAAATACATGTTAATTGAGATAATAATTCAATTAACAGCTTCATTAATCATCTTTGGGATTATTCCATCAATGATATACACAATAGTGGGGAATATATTAATAATTATCACGTATAAAAAGAAAAAATTATTGGTGATGTCATTTTTTATTATAGGATATGGAAAACAACAATAATTATATAAAGGGGATTATTTTCTCTTCAGGATCTCTGAAGTGAATTGAAAAAAAGATCATATCACCCTCTTTGACGAATGTAGTATTAATAAGGTTCTTAAAAATTTCATCCATGAGCTTGAAATGGTAGATGATCAAATAATAAATTTTGGTGTCTTGATCAATAATTGTTATAAAATTACTCTTTGAAATATACACTTAGATATGGTGAATAGAGTTATTCTGATATTCAATTTAATTTTCACAAGAGTTGAAAACATTTTGTACTCTAATCATTCATCCACATTTTAAAATATTTGAACATTAAAATAGAATCCAAATAATTAATAATATAATAAATTTAGAACTATGTATCATAAAAAATTATATTCATTTTATGTTAGTAATACATGAATTATTGAACATCATGGGGGTACTAAATTCTAATCTTTTATGGAAAAATTTCTAATTTATTCTTTGATGATTATAATTTACATTTATGAAAGTAACACATGATTTGGATATCTAAATGTGTACTAAGAGATAATTGAAAAATGCTATATCAATAAAATTTTCCATAATTCCTTTTATGTAACCTATACACATGGTAAATATATCTTCAACAGAATTTTCCTTAGTCTGATTAATGTCCTCAATTAAATCATTAAACTCATAAATAGTGTTATAATGACAGACTACTTTGATCTTCTCATCAGAGTTAATTATTGAATTGAAATATCCAAAATTAATCTATGTGTAATTAATGGTACTTGATATATATTATAATAATCCGTATTTCACTTATATAATGATAATTGATGAAATCATAATCATCTAATAAGAAAAGAAGAATAAATGTTTAGTAAAATATACATATCATTCCTATGAGCCTGGATCCATATTATGTTACTGTTATATAGGAAAATAGTTAATCCATGGAAATAATTTCTTCTACTATATATGGAATTAATATATTTATTAATACATAAAATTGTATCTAACATCCATATTAATTCTTGATTATGTTTGTTTAACTAATAGTTTATAGAAATTAATATGCCAGGATGGGATAGTACCCAGATATTATAGAAAAGTCCAATCATTTAATCAATGTTATTATAGTTTTTACCTTGTTTTTATCATCTATAATCTTTATTATTATATAATTTCTTGGTTATCCTTTGTTTTTGTAAAGGTTGGGGCCGAATCCTCAATTTAATATTTAAAGAAAAGACAACTTTAGACTGGGTAGAGGGAGACATAATTTTTTATATAATTCATCAACAAGGTATTCCGATGATTGTCCTAGACTAATATTAATATTAGTACTTTAAATATAATTTATTTGAATAATTGTTTCATAGTTTAAAATATGAATCTTTTTGTTCTTATAGGTTTTTGACACTTCTTTCTATGTTTTGGAGTTCTGCCTAGGTTGGGCCTTCTTTTGGACCACCAATTTTTTTTGAATGTTGTACCCACTATTTTGAAAACCTCAAAATTAGGTGGATAATTCTTATATATCACAATGAACATGAATTTATCTTCATATACAATAATATATAACTTTAATGGAGTATTTTTTTTTAGATTGATGTCAACGGGTACCCTTTCATAGTAGAACATATCATCATGATTTGTATAATTAATGGTTTTAAATGGATCTTCAATACATGTTTCAAAATAATTAAGGTGTTTTGGATTCCAATAGAACAAATAGAGACCATGAATACTTAAACACATATGGTATTAGAGTTCTATTTATTGAATATGATGACCTTTACATCCCATTCAGATTATAATATGATTTCTACCCTTACAATCATTCAAGCAATATTGAAATCCATTTATATTTCTAAGATGATGTTGTTGTACCATTTTCCAATAAGAATATTCCCATATTTATAAATTTTATATATATTTGAAATTCTTTTATTCATATCTGATATGTACTATGTTTTATAACATTCTACATAATATATGAAACCATGAATAGAAAATTTATAATGTTCTTGATTTTGATATTGTGCATTCTGATGAGAAACTAGTAAAATGGAACCATATTAATAATTTGTATTGATAGGTTTATAATTAACATAACTAAAATTATATGATGATAAATAATGAACTTCAAAAAATATAATGCCATTTTTAGATGTTGCATCTCTAATTGCTGAATAAAATTTCACAACAAATTTGAATTGTCCAACCCATTCAAGAAATTAATAACACATGGATTTGAATTAATATTATTTTATTGAGTGTTTTAAATCATCCATTTTGATATGAGAAGTTCCCAATATAAATTCCATACTTATTTTTTTCTTCTAAAATCACATTTATAATAAAGGGAAGAATATGATTGGGATTTTATTTTTGTAGAATTTAAAATCCATGTTTTCAATTTTTATTTATTTTTCCATAAAAATGAATTATCAACATACTAGTTTATATATATATATATATATATATATTCATATATATATATATATGAATCCATTTTAAGGTTACTAATTTGTTATGTTTGACATTTATAATAGTCTAGGGCGTACCATTTAATATTATATTCATTGGAATCGAAAATCATGAGGAATTAGTTTGTGGCATTATTCATGGGAAATAAAAAACAAAGGAATTAAAGTGATAACCCATTTTCCAGAATTTATATAATATTTCATCACAAGATATTCATATGTTTTTATTATAATTTTATATATTATGAATTATTTTTTATACAATTATATGTCTCATGATCATAAATGTATATGGACATTGGAAACCTAGAATCTTAAAAAACTAGTTCATAGCATCACTACATCATCTCCCATCATGTTCTTGGTTACATGATCTCGTCATATCCATGTCAGATGTAATACATTTATGTATAACCTATGTAGAGGAAAATATGATATGATCGGATTGGATCCTCAGTAAGTGTAATCAACAGAGATATTTAATCATATCATGCTCACTATTATATAAACCCATTATTATCATACATAAATATTAAATTTTTTTTAATATTAACTACGTTAAACAAACACACACTATAGGATAGTAACATTATTGTGGTTATTGAAACCTAGAATCAAAATCAACTGGTCCATCTATGAGCTACATCGCCTCCCACTATGATCGTTATAAATTGATCCCTTCGTAAAAATATCATACAACCTGGGGAATAAAAATCAAAAAATGGGTGATCATAAATTCTCATTAACTATAATAAACGTTGATATATAACCATAATCTGAGCATATTCATATGAGGATATGTTAACTATATTTGAAAACTATACCCTTCCTTTCAAAAATAATAAACATTAATCATGAAATAAAAAATTGTAGTTCAAAAGTCATGAATCATAAGATGATCAATGAAAATTATCCATAAGATTATAACATTGGGAAAAAGTCGTGGATTTGTTTTATAGACATAATCATATAAAATCAATTACATATCATTCAAGACTCACTTTTTAGGCTATCATAGTTGAATGAGTTCTATCCCCAAACTATCGTAATAATAAAATTTCACTCCCAAGACAATCATTTTGGGAGAATCCCACAACTAAAAAAAGTTCACTCCTTATTCCAGTCATGCCTATACCAAGGTATATAAATCCTTAAAAAATGATATGAGGTCTAACGAGTTTCCACCCATCGTACAATGAAAAAACCAATTACATTTTCAATAAGAATATAAAATTTCATCATATCATATCCACGTAAATGAAATGAGAATTATAATAATTTCATTACATCATTACCAACATAAAAATAGATAGGATTCATATTAATTTCATCATACCATAATAAGAGAAGAAATCTAGTTTCAATAGAATTTTGAAATGGTATAACCTATGAAAGGGAAAAATTCTACATAAAAATTATTACATCCTTAACAAAAAACCATTCAGAGAAAGAATAAAAATTCTTATTTTGGATCATATACCTAATGAAAAAATTTAACAACAATAGACGAAATTGAAAATGGAAAATGATATTGATTAAATACTTTAAAAAAATCATGATGAAAATATAAATTTTTATTTCAAAAAAATTTAAAATATTGAAAATATTTAAATAAATTTATTTGATAATAAATTCGAAAAAATATAATGTCATATTCAATTAATGTAATGGATATGAAATATTAAAATACTTTTTATTCTTTACACATTAAAATGAACATTCCTATCACATTTTCAGTAAAAAATCATTATTTGGAAAACAACATTACGATTCTTATGAAAAAATCTTTACAAAGTACAAAATTGGTAAAATTGTCTTTAAAAAATAATTTTACAAAAAAATGATCATTTTTAAATGTAATTTCAGAAAACATGTTTTTATAAGAATATAAATTTTTTAAAGATGAGAAAGATGTAATAATTTATTAAAAATATTTATCAAAATTATTTTCAATCCAAAAGAGTTGGAAGATGGTAATTTTACATTAAAATATCATTATTAACTATAAGATAGATAAAATAACAAGTCTCTTGAGTGATGGATAATATTATTTTATAATCATAATAATAATGAAAATGAATTCTGATAAAGGATGGTAATGTAACATAAAATCATTATGACATTTTTTTAATTTGAATCATAATCCTCATGAACAAATTACATATAATGAAACATAATGTAACATTAGGATAAATTAATTATTAATATTACATATAAATGGTGTTGTATATTCCCAAAATGAATTAATAATGTATCACAATATAAGATATGTCTCAATGAACAAAAAATGAACCAAAATTCCCCTAAAACATTGGTAACTTTTGAACCATAAGAATTAATAACGATATTTCATCAAATTTATATGTAAATACAAATTATTTTAAGTAAAAAAATCATATAATGATGAGGATGTGAAAAAAGTTGATCCAAATATAATTTGTGCTATAATATAATGTTTACTTTATATTCTTATTATTTATCTAGATTTAATGTTTTCAGTATACATATGTGTATGATATCATGAAAATACAAAATAATCGATGTCTAATTTTATTAAAAAAAATTATATCTAGGAGACTATATATTTAGTTTTTTAAAATATTTTTAAAAAAAATTTGATCTAATTATTTTGAATAATTAATTATTCAGTTTTAGTATAGAATGTAAATGTGCATCAAGATATTATAATTTCTTTGGAGAAACATTAGTTTCGTGATCATGTATGTTACAAATCCTAGTATTACCTTTTAGGACTAATTCCAAATATATGGCTGATGTAATTTTCATATCAATTATTGTGGATTATACACACATTCATGGAAAATGAAATGAGTTTTACTAAATATAAAATACATTGTGGTAATACAAGTTCATTTTCATTTAGTCCAAACTGATCACATCACTCACATTATAAACACAACGAAATCAGACACCATTTCCTTGGGGATCACACATTAATAATGATATAATTTTACAGTTCATCCTAATACTTGAACAAAATTTTGACACTTTTTAAAACTATAAGTTCTCATTGATATAGATTCATTTGATGAAAGATCATATTGATCAATGATATATTTCCAATACTTTATAATTCATGTTGACCATTCTTCTTAACTAAAAAAAATATTAAAAATAGGGGGAGTATATATGTTTATTATTTTTCAAAAACATTTATATATTGAATAAAAAAATCAAGTTCTACAATTGATTGTTTTTAAAAAAAAAATTAATATGGTTTCATGACCCATAATTTTAAGAAAACATTTGATTAAAAAATATCAAAATTATTTTCAAACTTTGAAATTTTTATAATATTTATAACGATAAAAATTGTAACAAATGTTTCAAGATATTTCATAAAATTACTCATAATTATTGTTTATAATGAAATATTGTAATTAGTTTTCATAATAAATATATTGTAATAGTTTTTTATAATATCATAATTAGTATTATTAAAAAACCATAACAATTTGAATAGAATCACGAAGAATAAAAATTTAATAACACCAATGAATCATTCATATTTAAAATATACTTTTCTAATCTTCTTGTTTAATTAACTAATAAATTATAATAGTCAATATTTATTATTGTTATTTTTTAAACACATTATTTTTTGTCTAAAACCTTTTAAATGTTTTTTTAATCATGTTTCTTCTCAATACAATTAATTTTTATAAATTGTGTTATCATAAAAGAAATTAAAAACATAATACAGATAAATATTCAAACTCATATAAAATATGGTTCTCATATCAACTGTTTATTTTAATAAAGAATTTAATTCATCTCCCACATCCCACATATAATGCTAGTTTATTTATTTTTCCTAAATTAGTAATTTATAGATTTCACTCTTGAGATGAAGCACCCTTAAATCCCCTATGTATGATACACATTCAATAAATATGATCATTGGTCTCTTCATGTGTCAATGGATACTAGGGACGAATATGCTATGTGATTTTTGTATTGGATTATTGTGGGTGATTGTTGATTTTTTGTATATGTATGATTCTACTCTAACATGTAATATATATATTGCAGGGTTCAGATTTAGTTCTTTTAGATAATACCCAATATGATTATGTCTTATAATATCCGTAAGTAGTTTATGTATTTTATTTTTCAGCACTGTTTATGAATGAGGATAACATAGAATTGGATTTATTTAAATTATTTGGGAAAATATATATGTTTTTATGATAGGAGGTTTGCCAATTTTTTTTATTTATATCATAAAGAGAAACTTTATTATCCTCCCATATACATCCAAACGGGTGTGGACCATTTGATAAGAACAACAATGAAGATTAAATTTTCTCATTTTGTGTAAATTTTAAGGTTGTGTAACTTTTTACTATAGACAACAGATTTATTACAATATGGATGCAAGGATATATTATAATAAGGAATCTGGTAGGGATAACATAATGGATTGTGATGTTTCTTTACTAAATGTTTTGGTGATTATGGGAATGATTGATCTGGTAATGTTCATATTTATCATGGTTGTTATATCTAAACATATTATATCACTTCAATAATTAGTATGTTCAAGAAATTTGTATGGAATATGATCATAATGTTTATGGATATTTTCATTTTAAATAAGAAATAATATCTATTATTAGAGAAGATTTATTTTAACAGTGTAGAAATTATGTTAGGAATGAAGTTATTTTTATATTCCATTTAAAATAAGACATTAGAAAATGAATATTGGGATCATGTTGATGCCAAATCATCATGTAATGTTGAGAAATATGAAAATAAATATAATAAATTCCGAGAATTCTCCACCTATCAATTAGAAGAAAAAAATAAATTTTTTATTTACATTTTTTATTAAATGATGAAATATATGTATAGGAATATCAATAGGGGCCCAAAAATCAGTATTGATCCTTGAGATGCTAAATAATTGAATATTTGAAATCATAAAAAAACTCAAAAAGACGATAAAGTAATGAAGAAATAAAATATTCAAAGAATTTCGGATCTATGATATTTGGATTAAAGGAGTTGTAATATCTTTTGATAGCCTATTCACTGCAGTATCTCATATTGAATATGTAAATCTAAAAGCTATATTACTGTTTGTAGAAACATATTTATTCCTTACCGAGGTTCCTTTTATGTTGAAAAAGGGATTAAAAAAGGTTTTGTATAAAAATGAGTTCCAAATATTTTTGAGAAAAAAATGATCATTAGTTACATGGGAAGGGAATTTTAAGAACTTGATGGATGTTAGAATATGAAATAGACAAAGGATATTGTATGGATTTTGACTAGTAAAATGAATATGAATATGATGAATTAGTAAAATAATAAGTAGATAATGTTGATGTAGAGGAATAAAAAGAGTATTAAAATGAGGAATATAAATTAGGTAAATAATAATCATAATTACTATCTTCATCGTATTTAACATTAGTTTCTGATAAGGTTAAGAAAATATGAAATCTCTTAGAATGGAATGTCTTAATTGAAAAATTAGTGATGTAATCATAAAATAAATCTGTGTAATACCATTAGTATCAAAAAATATTTCTTGAAAAATAAAAACCCTTATGGTTATTGAAATGTTATAAATAGTGGATGTGAAAATTGATTCATATAATATTATAGGTATGGAAATGATTTTTTTTGAACCAGCTATCATAAACCTCCCTAGATGGATCTTGATCAATCCCACACAGAGGGTGAAATAGATAAAATTGGTGATTATATTATTTTTCAATATATAAAGTGATTAAATGATGAAATGCCATATTTTTTTAAAAATATATTTTTCTTTAAGCTACTTATAGAATAAAACTAATGATAAATTATAATCTCTCATGGTTTTTATATAAAATGTGGTAACGATTCATTCCAATTTTAACATTATTATAAAAAATTTAAAAAATAATTTTTAATAATATATTCAGATGAGGGAATGGTAGAATCAGATACATACCATTATTTGTGATCTTGATGAAATATTTTTTGAGTATAAGAATATTTTCTTACAAAATGTTCAATCTATAAACATGTTATCCTCATATATATCAGATTGAGTTATGTTTATTGATGAATTCAAAAATGATATTTCAAAAAGGGTTAAGGATGTGAATGTATTGATTAATAATATTCATGATATGAATTTGTATATGTGAAAACCTAGATCATGTAAAGATGATTTGATAGTAATGACGCATTATAATAAATATTTACTTGTGGAATATAATAGTATGAACATATAAGTTTGAATGAATGAAGCTATGGAATAAATTGATTCAAATCATCAGAAGGATTATAATGTGTTAAATAAAATGAATGATTTTGTGATGTAACTGATTTTGAAATTATTAATATTCTATTATTTCATGTATTGTTGTAAATTTATTATAAAATAATTATAAATATTTTCATCAAATTTTACTGTTCATAATTGATTTTAAATTTTAATTAGTGAAAATATCATTCAGGTACACATAGATGACTAGATAGACATATATTATTTTGTATGTTATATTCTATAACATTTTAATAATAATCGGATCCTTCTCTATACATTTTTAAAATTACAAGGGGAAGAAATATCTATAATGGGATAAAGTTTTATCAAATGGAGAGAGTGTTTTATTATGGTAAGTGTGTTTTATAAAAGTGGATAATTCATTTAAAATAGAAAAAACAATTATTATATGGAGAAAAATACCAAAGTGTAATAATTATTATTTACTTACGGGTTATTATAATAATACTCGTTATATTAAAGAGATAAACATACTCGCAGTGTTATGTACTTGATATAAAAACATATTAGTTAAAAAAATAAAAAAAGGGTTGTATGTAATTAAAATTAATGTTACATTTATATTTTATAGGTTTTGATTTCCAAAAAGGGGGGATATAGTTTAGTCGAAATTATTATATCTTACATTTCCATAATAATAGTTTTTGAATTCACAAAATCATTATTAAAGAAATCTAATAAATTTTAATCTCACAAGTATTTGGGTATGTTTTTTTTAAAAAAATTACTTCTTACTGTACATACAAATGTTTCCAATGTATTGTTAATATAAACCTATAATTCATTTTTTCAATCATCTCATTGGGTATACATTCTATTTTATGGAAAAACCATTAATCAGACATGGACATTGAATTTTTTGTAAAATTTCATTCAAAAGATAACAGGACTATAATATTGATTTAGGTAGTAATACAACAGACTGATCCTCGTAAGGGTTATCAAATATTTAAATGTTATTTTTTTTATTCTATACTAAAAAATACCATTAGCACTCTAATGGTGTAAAAACAATGTTGGACATTCAATTATGAAAGAAAATTGTGGGCTTTCGAGATCCAAATTGTTTGAGGTTGTTAAACCTACCAAAAATATGATCATTATATATTATTTTACAATTATGCAGTCTATTTTAGAGTTTTGAGTATATTTAATTCCCAAATCACATCACCAAAAAAAAATTCATAACTATCTCATTACAAATACATTTTAATACTTCATAGTGTTTTTAGTTCTGTGGAGTCCTTTTCAGTGTTATTTCATTTAGAACAGTTTTTTAATCATGTATGATCATTGTTAAGATCTATTGAATATTGGTATTACATGATTTTTTATCTTATACATATGTTCATGGGATTATAAAAACAGGAAGATGAATGAAAATAAACTTATAGATGGATTATGTGGATAAGTTGACATATCTTATTTTGATCATCGTATCGAGGAATTTATAGGTATCGAAAGACATAAATTATTGTAATAACATATTAGTGGATACCTTTTATCCTGGTTATTGACTCCCTCCCTCGTAATGTTAAATAATTTAAATCATTTTAAAATAACTTGTACCTCATTATCAATATTACTAGAAATTGTTTTTTCTTATTCTTACATGTTTCTATTCTTCTATGAATGTTATTGATATTTATTAATTATTATATTCATTCTATGAAAATTTGTTAATCAGTAAAATATAGAAAACGATAAATAACATAATTTTATTTAATTTTATCAATTATGATTCTAATTCATTTTATCTAATATAATCAGATTTTATTTTGATGTTATTTTTTGATACACTAATAATCATACTATGTATGGTTCCCCCTTGCAGCATCATGCCACTTCTAGTGCTACATCAAGACCTCTTGAGGATGTAATATTTGGCCTACCCAACCAATGTGATGGCTATTTGGAAGGCTAGCCTACTTAAGGTCGATCATGATCTTGGAAATTTTTTATGTACATTAAAATAAGACAATATTTCAAATAATAATAACATATATAAAACTAAAAAAATTCAAAATCTTCTTTATTTTTTCCATTTAAATAAATATCAACATTGTAGTTTTAATTCATTATAATATAAATAATTAATTAATTATTGGTGTGTTTTGGTTAAGAATAAATTTTAAATTATATAACATATATTTATAATATGAATGAAAATGACTATGTTATAAGTATTAGATTCATTATTGGAGTTGAATCAGATATATTACCTAGTAGTTCCTACAAATATCCTTATTTTATTGACATATGGTGTGAGATCTATTTTTAAGAGACTTATCAAGTTCATATTTAGTGTCCATATTTTAATTTGATCTATCTAATCTTTCTCAATTCATGTGTCTCATGCATTAATATTAATGGATTCATTTTTGATCATAGATTTGATTTCCTCATGATTTAATTATACATTAATTTTAATTTTGTATAAATTTGAGTCATTTTATTCATCCTGGTTCCATAAATTTCTTCAATTAATAAAGATCTTTTTGGGATTACAATTCCATAGTTCTATACGTTCCATATCATAGGTTTTCATGCACCTCATTTATTTGCATTGGAGCTTCCACCCATTTCATGGAAGAAAAAGTGGTTTACACTACCACTTTTTCGTGAAATGTCCGTTTTTATCTATGGTACTCTATTGATAGAATTTTTATAATCAATAATCATTGTTAATACTATCATAGAAAGAATATATTGTTGTAACCATACATCAATGACACAGGAGTTTTTATGTGTAATTAGTGCTTCATCTGGGGAAAAGTAGACCATTTTCATTAAAATATTTGTATATTATATAGTTAATCAATTTATGTTGATAAGATTAAAAGAAAATGAAATTTTTTGGTACATTTATAGTATGCGATGAACAATATTTTTTGTAAAATTCTTCAAATCTATACAGTGAAATTCTATAGTTTATTTTAGCTTAAAAAGGTAATTTACACCTTATTTATGAAAGTTCTTATTAAATATATACACATGACTTCACCTTTTTATCGATCAATAGTATATATTAATCAAAAAATCAATTGATCATGATATGAAATCTTTCACTTTAATCAGGTCCTAGATCACCCTAAATGATCAGTGGATTTTATTTCTGGAATGATGAATAATTTTTATTGGGGATTAGTTCACCAGTTATCTATTCCATATCCATATTCTATAAATCATTGAAAACACTCCAAATAAGTCTTTCATTCTCATGTGATTCAGGTGCAATAATTTTTTTTCATAATAATAAATTTAATTTTTCATGGACCTCTTACAAATTCCATTGATCTAAAACCCCAATAATAGTCAAAATATAGATACCAAATGTTTCATTATTCCTTAATTATAATTTATATTTCATAAATACAAGAATGGTCATCCTTTCATTATTAAGAATTTATAAATATTAAACAAAATATTAATTATTCAATCCTAGAGGTAAATATCATTATGAATTCATTATATCACAATCTCATTGGTTAAACCAATGATAATGATTTTTTGAAATGTATACATGTGTTTATAGAAACTTTAATAATCGAAACACCCTAGTAACATTATGATGGATGTACTGAAATCATTTTGGACATCTAATTTTATACATTTAATGTATCACCACATCATATTAACCTAATATGATCACCGAAGATAAACCATAAAAATTGATAAATTTTTTAAAAACCCATGATAACCCATTGGTACATCAAGGAAATTAATTCCCCTAGACATAGGTTATATAACCATGTAACCAATGATATTATATATAAGTCATCTTATTTAAAAAATAATGGTGTTTGATTCTAAAATAAACAAAAGACCACAATAATACCATGATAATGTTGGAAAATATGATGAATATAACAACACTAGTTTATATTCCAACATAAAAAAAATCATTGTGACAGGGTAAGAAAATGATAAAAAAGAACACTACAATATCAATTAAAATAAAATACAAGGTGGATAAGACCCATTGAAAAAATTCTTATAGTTCTTGTTATTCCCCACATCATACTCTATGTATCAACATCTTCTGCATTCTTATATGATATACATTCTAAAAAAAAGATAATTAATCTCTATTTGATAAATAAGAATTATTCCCCAAACCAATATCATTATAATCAATGTCTATATAGAGCCAATGTGTATATGTGATATGGTTGTAAAGAACTCAATATGATAACTTGAAGAGTACCTCTATATTCCCCTAAATAAATAATCAGGTTATCTCACATAATATCATAAAAAATATCATCAAAATCCTGAAAAAAAATAAATTTATTTATATATATATATACCTGGGGTAGTGTTGTAAATAAATCAAAAACACATCCATAATCTGAACCAACAACGCCATGCATAAAACAAATTAATGAAACAACATTGTAATGGTCCATCATCTTGTTAGCTATATCAATCCCTTTAGACAATTGTATTATCTTGAAAAAAAAATCTATTTTGGAACATTAATCATTTATGACTATCATGGACCATTCCATATTAATTTAAACACAAGATCACAAAGGTTATGATATGGTCTAAAACCTAAAATCCTAATTTTAATATCAAATCCATTTATTCATGTAATCAAAAACATTGTTAGTGTAACACATCATTCTAGATTTAATGACTAACCAATAATTTCATTTCCAAAAATGTATTTCACAAGAGTTTATTCATTTAATATAAGAAGGGATTAATTTATGAATTAATGATTATTTTTATTCTTATATAAAGTTAGATATGTTGAGTTTCCATCAACATGGGATGAATTTGGCCCAAAAAATCACACAATGATCTTGTAGATCAAGGGTCCCCTTTCATGACTAAAAGGAATTCAAAATATTATATATCACAAAATAAATTTTCCCTTATATTTAACCATAAAAATATATTATGGGTTATATTATATTAAAATGATATAATCATGGAATGATAAGAATTCGGATAATCTTACCATCGATCTACATGATATGATGCTCATTAACAAGTTGTAATAGGGCACCATTGTGGTGAGGGTTTCAGGCGTATATGTGTATTCAAGATAAACATTTTGGAAATTATTAATATCATTGAATTGTTTTTTGTAGTGTTTGGTAACCTAGGAACCACCAATGATATTTTACTCTACACCAAAACTTTCTTTGTTTCATTTTCTCATCTTGGTTTATGAAACCATTCAATTATAATGGACCTACATAGAACACCCCTTTGGTTCATGCACATTTTATAATAGAACACTCCATTACTTCCCCTAACAATGCACATACCCTTATCTGCTTGAAACCTTTTGAAAACAACAAAAATTCATCTAAACTATTCTTGGATGCAACATATGCATTAATTAAATGGAACATAAATCATAAAAAATGATAATAGCTCGAACTGGTTGGGTCACATGGGATATATTGTCAATGTTATCCATTCATTATCAATGTTTAGAAATAGGATCCTTATAGATGATTTACCCTAGGAGTTATGTTATGGTTTAAAATTTTTCAGAACTATTTTTTGGTTCACTAATATAATTCCCATAAATTACACTAATATAAAACTTATATTTGAATATGAATTATTTATATACATAAATATATAATTCATTTAAATTAATTTAGAGTATTTTCTATAGTGCATTCTTAAAGGTTCATTCCACATAATTTCAATGTTTTAACACATGAAACATATTTCATTCAAAATTATAATTATAATTATAGTTTAGGTATACCCATATACGAGACAAGGTTTAATTATTTATTTTATCTTTGGTTTTCCAATAAAAATGAAAATACAATGGATGTGATATTTATAGCTCCCAAAAAGTATTTTTCAATTTGATGGATTTACAAAAATCATCTAGAAATTTTACTATTAAACTTTCATTCTATTTATATATGATTGATATGAAAGAAAATTAGAGTAATCATGTGATAATAAGTCCATCATTTTCATAGAACAGAATTCTTTGGACAAGAGATATTCATCCATGAGGGTATGTTCCAACATAGATCCCAACAAAACAATATATGAAGATATATTTGATTATAGACTGCACTTGATTGTCTAACATATAATTTATAAGTTATGAAATATAAAAATTCAATGTGATTATATCGATGTGGGATCATTTGGATGATACAAATTTCATAAATCCATATTGTTTTTAGGAATATTCTATTAGTGTTTAACATAATAACCATTATTGTATGGGAACATATACATCACCCTACATTCATTATTATATTCACAACAATATTACGTTTGTCCAATTATTTTTGGTTGAAAGTAAATTTAAAATTTATTTTTTGTTTCTTTTGAAAAATTTGAATGTAAAATATGTTTTAAAGGTCATCTAAATCATATTAAAACACTATTAGTGGTCCTTCAAATATAAAATATCTTCACATACCATTATAGTAGTAAATTTTTTAAAAAATCCTTACAAATATATTTGGATTGGATCTTATCAGAAAATATAGATTCCAAATAAAATACAACACACTATATATAATAAATCTAAAATATTTACTAACCAACTATATTGTTAATATCATAACCATATTTTAAAAAAATTGTTTATAAAATAAAGTCATAAAATTTTATAGAATTGGTTTTCAACAATTTTATATTTTACCAGGTAATCATAATTTTTAAAATCTAGAGTCATTTTATGTTTTATAAAAAATCAAACTATATTTATCATTGGAAACATAAGATGGGTTAATATTGGAAATATTGATATATATTATGACCATTGAAAATATAATTTTCCTGAATTACCATTATAATTTCAAACATAACCGAGTACTAAAAACATGTAATACAATACTATATAATTCAAATTAATCTATATATTTTGGAAAAACTAACCTAATAAATTCTAATGATAACCATGTATTTCATTTCAATATTTTGACACATGATAAATAACCATATGAAATTACAATTACATATTAAATACTCTATTTTCTCTATATTTGATAAAACAATCCAAATGGACATCATAATAAAACAATATCATTATTATTATAAAAAATGATCAAAAGGAATATTAATTTTTAAATATTATTCCTCTTAGTTTTTACACAATTTATAAAAAAATAAATTTAATCATACACAATATTATTATAATTGAATGATGGGATGAGTTCATAGTATTAAAAAAGTATTTATAATTAACATATAGTATCACTGTAGAAAAAATTGAAATTAAAATCCAAACATGATTAACATTTTAGTGTATTTATAAAAATTTAGATCTAATTAATTGTTGAATCAATGTCCAAGGAAGCACTAGAAATTAAAATTATTTAATGTAATATCGTGTTCTCATTATATATATATATATATATAAATTAATGACCAATATTAATAAAATGATACATCATTATTGAAAAGAAATATTATTGTAAATATCTTCTTTTAAAACTAAACTCTTGTTATACATATGAAAAAAAAGTAACCCAGATTGAAAATATTAATAAATTCAACATGTCATTATATATTATAATTTAATAAAACATTTCAACCACAAAATTAATTATTAAAACCATGTGACACTTTGTTAAAATTGATTGAATTTATGATAAATTATTCCTAACCCAATAAATCATGTAAAATATTATATTTATTAATTTTGACCACTTTATAAGAATTTATAATTTTAGTGAATACATGTATATAGGTAAAATATTATCCAACAAAATTAGTGAAAATTTTATAAAGATAAACCTCAAAGTGGACAAATTGAACTATGCTAATTGGGTTATCAAATAAATATAAATATAAAATTTTTTTAGATGGAACATTAGTGAAATATAAATTACTTCAAGTATAGTAGAATTTTATAGAATTTTAATACAATTGGATAATTATAACCACTCACTAAACCATTTTATTTTAGTATTAATATTACAAAATAATGCAATTATACCTTACAAAGCTACCCATCTCGTGTGTTTCACAAACATATATTTAAAATCAAAACTCATATTCAATTTAAAAATATAATAAAATAAATTATGTTTAAATAAGTCATGATCATTCTCTAAATTTTATAAAAAAATTTCAAGAAAGAAAAATAGTTTGTTAATTAAATATCACTTAGATGATTCATTTGAGAAAAATATAAGAATCCATCACATTTTATATCTGTCACCACATTATATATCACACTATTACATAAATTATTAGGTATCCAACTAGATATATTGAATTGAAATTTATTCAAAATATAATATGATTAATGAATTTTATATCCCTACACCTATTAACATTAAAATCCCACAAGTATAAGAATTTTAATTCTTGTAGATGATCCATATTGATAATTATACCTTTATAAGAAGTAATATTGGGAATTCAACTTAGATTTAACCATCAATTTTTAAATTTTTATAAAATAGTGTCATAGATTTTCTGGGTAACACTATTTAGATATGTTTTCCATAAATAATAACAAAAAAATATAATAATTAAAATAATAATTAGAATAGATAATGTTGTCTGAAATTCAATCATAAAATAAATCAATTTATAACTATCCAATATTACAACTACAAACCATGTCTATATGGTTCACAATACTTCAATAAAACTACATAACTATGTATTAAATAAAAGGATAATAACAATAACATCATATCAATTGTCAATATTACTATAATAAACAATACATATTTGAAATCCTAAAAAATCACTTTCCATCATACCACCCATGAAAAATATAATATTTTTTTCCTAAAAATAATATACAACGGTGATTATAAGAACATAAATGTATTTTAAAAAATGAAAAAAATGTGTTCTATATATGTATAAATTGGGTATGCATGACATGATCCAATAAAAAAAATGTTACCCACCCCTGAAATTATAATTATATAAATATAGAATAATTAATTATTATAAATGTCTACAATGATGATAAAATTATTAAATTAATTTATTCATGAATATCTTAAACAATAATTATTACTAACTCAAAACAACACAAATGTTTAATTTTCGAACACATCTCACCCCCTAATTAATAATATCATTAGTTTTAATAATCATACATAGAATCTCATCACAAATAATGCATAATGGAAAAGAAAATTCACTTTCAGTAAATTAACATAACCCCCTAATTATATCTAAAAAATTCATATTTTGATGCAATTCTCCAATAAATTATAATCATTAATTACCTCAAATTATTGGGTTTTCATCCCAAAAAATTTCCATACATTATTAATGAATATTTATCAACTAACCAAATTAATCATCAAAATATTTTTCACTATCTATCTCATCCATTATAAACAGAATATGACATTCTCCTATAAAAATTATCTACTTTAATACACATTATAATGTTTGAGAAATAGTAAATCTATTTTAGTAATACATATACATAGTAAAAATCATAAAAATAGGAATATTTATTAAACAGAAAGATTTATACATAGTATCCCTTAACAATATTTTATGATACACCCAACATTTCAATGGGGTTTACCATGCAACAAGAAATCATTATATTGAATCCGACTATTCATGTAACCAAAATGCTATAAGAACAATGTGAGGGCTATAAAAATAAGTTTAAATTAAATATGAAATATCTAGGACCATAAATATATATTATGGTTGAAATGGTTTGATCTCTAGGTAGGAAAATATGAAATAATAAAAGGAGTATGTCATATCACTGATCACATATTTTGAAATATAGAAAATATGTGACAAATTACAAAATTTCTTGTTAAAATAATAATATATTAGAAAAATATTGATAATTTAACAATCATTAAACAATATACGAAAAATAATTTACAGTGGATACATTCAATGATGTTTTAAAACATGAAAAATTTATATTTAGGTGGTCCATGAATCACCTCACCATTTTCATAATTAACCCTTACTACTCAAAATTTCTAATCAACATCGGTAATGACTCTCACAAATTCCAAAATTATATTAATATAATAGATAATACTTTCTATACCCTACCCAATATACAATAAATAGAAACAAATTACAAATAAAATATAGTAATTTAATCAAAATTTTGGTGTTATTATTATGCCCTATTAGTGATTTTATCATATAAATTCATTGTTGTTATATAATATAAACACTATATAGAATGGATGATATCTGTAGAGTAAATTAAAAGAATTCCACAAGAAATAAAAAATAAAATTTCTAAAATGAGTTAATTTTCAATTAAATATATTAGATTTATATTATAGATAATTATAAATTGTTATTATTCAAAATGCGATACTCATTTTATAGTTATTTTTTATAAATAACTAATGTATATAAATATAAAAAATAGTGTGGATTTTTCACGTAAATTAAAATTATTTAATGAAATTAAATGTAATTTAATGAAATATGTAATATAAAATTATTATTATGAGACATATTAAGTGTTTGACTCCGTTAATTATGAAAATATTTAAATTTAATCAATCATTTTCCAATGGCTAAAGTCAATATCATTCATGTGACTCGATAACATTATTTATTATAAATGTATTTGATGAAATATCACAGTAGTTATGAATTTTTCTAATATCATCTATGAAAATTGTAATGAGTCAATCATTAATCAAGTTAATAATACATAACACAGCTCCCACAATTTTAAAATTTGAATTTTTATAATGTTTTTCATATACCAACTTCATGATCTTATCCCCACTATCTCATCCAAATCATTCAAACAAAGGGAATTAATAGAAATGGATGATTGATCAAACCCTAGTAATGACAATAACAAATATAATTTATTATAAATATATTGATAATTATCTATATGAAACATAAAAATTCTTACAAAAAAATTATAAAATAAAAAATAAATAATAACAATGAGAAATATATGATATCGAATAATAGATACAACTGCTTCTCCCTATCATTCATCCACTGACTATTAATTTTGAATTAAAATGATATATTGAAAAATTATATGGGTTGAAATATAGTATTTAGTGATGAAGGGGTAAATTAAAATGACAAAATATTCATTTAGATGTTTGAATACTTCTCTATCATTAATATAATTCCCATTGAAATGGAATTTTCCCCAATTGGGTCCATCCATATTAAATAATTATTTCACTTGATTAGTCATCAAGGGAATTAAATACTAATGAATTATTAATTTCATGAAATAATATTCCATTTGAATTATTCTTCCTTTCTCAACATACCAATAATTTATCTCCCAATTTTTAGCATACAAAATAATATTTAATATTTTTATGAAATTCCCATGTAAAATATTTACATATTAATTTTTAAAACTTTTTGTTAATATAGTTATCCCCCATTACCATTAGTCAAAATATTCACATCTTCTTTTACGATATTTATTTATCATTAGATAACATGATAAACATTTTGTTATCTTCTATGGGAATTTGATGATTATATGATAATGTTATTTTATAAAATAATCCATTATTTTCAAAATATAGGGATATTTTAGTTGATGATATGAATGTTTATAAAACATAAATCAAATAATATGTTACAATATAATATAATATAAATATCTGATTAATTATTCTTATTTACCATGATTTATAAATTTTTCCATCAATAGATGACTAAATTGAATGGTTATAACTGGGGTTTAATAGTTAAGATGACTTGTTCCTATTATAATTTAGTTAATAAATAATTACATTAATCAACAGTGGATTTCACATTTTTTCTCCCTGTTCGATGATAAATTTGTGAGGGGGGTGGCATTGTATTGTTTCAAAATCAGGAAAAATCTTTATACTATTTCCATATTTCACTGAAAATCAAATATATTCTCACATACCAAACTAGATACAATCATTTTTTCTAATGGAAGGAATTCATTTTGGGTATTAGGCCCCATGGTTATCAAGAACCCACATTGGTCAAGAGGATGGTATTTCAAGATCATTACCCCCTTTTGGTGTAAATATTGCATAATTAAAAGTTCTATTTTATAATTGGGATATAATAATGATTTTATTTGAAATATGGGTCCAAGAGTGGTTACCAAAATAATGTGTTCATGTTTTGAATCCACCAATGTGTTATAGGATTTTATATTAATGTGACCCAAGGTATGTATATGAAGCTATTCATCCGTTTTAAATTATATATTAGAATATATTATCTATTTAAATATTGAATCCATATAACTAGGCACTATGGAGTTTGCACCCATACATTAAGGTGCATGGTGTTTTGAGCACGAGGTAAATCCATTATGAGGTATCCAACGCAAAATTATTATAATTTGAATAAAATATCACATAGTTCGATTACGTCCATGCCATGAAATTATATTTCCTAAAAAAATGTAATGTATTATAGCAGTTAGGATCTTGGTATTGAGATTTAACCATATTATGGTGTCCAAATTACATTCCTATAGTATGAATTAGTTTCATCATAGTTTGATCACAGACTCATTAATAAAAAACGAGGTTTCCATGGATGGGGGAAAATTTATTAAAAAAATTATGATCATTGAATATCTCTATGAAAATGTGATCCATGATCAGTGTGATAGACAATGGATACCAAGTGGGAAGTCTCACTCTATATAGATATAGGTATTATAAACTAGGGTGGCCCTAAATAAGAGATTAATATGGAGCCCTGTCCTTAAGATGGTTTCACATGAATCTTATTTATAGATGGAATTTGAGTCCTCATAGTTCAGTTCAACCCTAGTCTTATGATAGATTTAACATACTCAAGGGTTGTTTGGTTATTACTGTAAGAAACTAGATCTTATTTTAGTTATGGATCTTGATTTCTTGTGTTTTTTTTAAAAATGTGAGCATTTAGATATTTTCTATGTAAAATTCTTGTACTTATCAGTTCTTTCCGTGTACCCAATTACCGCGTACAACCCTGTCTTTAGTGTATAAAATCCTAGAACAGGCTGTATAGAGTTCCATTGATGACTGATTTTTTAGGGACCTGTTTAGGTAAATACACAGCGTGCTCATTAACAATATATGCTTTATACTTTTTAATTTAATTGATTAATCAGACTGGGGTCACATCTAACTGTCATTTTCATCTTCTTCTGGATGTGCCACGGAAGAGAGCATACTAAATCATTGATTATTCTCCATGCCATCGATATGTCATCGTTTCTCTAAATAAATAACTGTCGGTTTCATTGGAATCTCATGGGTCAGTTCTTCCTTCCTCTAGATCCTCTCCGCCTAATTCCCCTTCTTTGGTGATTTATTCAAGGTTGAAATGTTTTGACCATTTTTTAGATCTATGGAGTTATAGGATGATTCAAGGGATTATGTTTGAGTGTTTTCATCATAAAATTTTGAGGTAGGTGTTTTTACATTCATTTATTGTCTTTGAATTTGTATTCTAATATTCTTATATACCATGATTTGGGTAATTTATGTTAAGGAAATAAAACCCTATTTTAACTACCTTATATGGATTTTTGATTAATGTTGTGTTGTTGTGGTATTATGTAAAATTGAATGTCTAAGGAAAACCCCATGGGTTATTTTCCCTGTTTGATGTTTTAGTACCATTTGATGTAGGTTTCTTATATAGAATACCTTGTTTTCATGCCTTTCTAGATAAAATGGAACTGATTTCCATTTTATGCATGTTAAATTCTTCTGATATGCATTGTAATTATTTATCCATGTACTATTTGAGATTACATTGGGCTTCTTTATATCATATATGAACGATTGAATTGGACATGGTTGTGAGAACCTTGTGTAGTTAGACCACATGGGGAATTGACGTAGAGTGTTTCCTCAAACTATTTGTCATCTTTAACCCAATTTGACTGCAGTGGGGAATGATGGTATGTGATACCATAGAGTGTATATTGTTTCTGTTATTATACATAAGGGGGAATTGATGTTGAGTGATTCAATAGATAGTCTGTATTTTTTGTGGAAAGACCAAAGTAGAAATTGATGGTGAGTTCTTTCTCAGAGTGACATTTCCATTTTTTTTCATTACTTGTCCAGAGGGGTTACTGTGTGTGAGATACCTAGTGGGTAACATAAATATTAAATTATTCTGATTCCCCATTCAATCCAAATCACGATCATGGATTTAGATTAATTAGGGAATCTTCTAAGATCACTGTTTTAATACACACATGAATAATTGATGATCATTAAATGCTAATGAATGTAAATGGAAATAGTAGGATTGTTTACATTTGTATACACATATTTCATTGCTAATTTATTATTATTACATTATATATATGCTCAATTAGTTTCTGGAATATATATTTTGGTGGTTTCCTACTTTTTTTCATCCCACACCCCGTTTGGGTCATGTTTTTAGATCTAGATAGATTATTTGGTTGTAGGTGTAGATAAGTTCAAGAGACCTTCTCCCTCAGGTACATGATTATCTAGTTGAAGATCGACAAAATATAATCATTCTTACGATTTCAATGCTCCTAGAGTTTTTTATTGCCTTTATTCTTCTATTCAGTTGTATTTCCATCCTATTGTATTGTTTGGCTTCAATCCTTGACATATGTTACATGCATCATTTATAGATGTGCTCAAGTTGTTATTTACTTTTAGTATTCAAAAATTCACTTGTTTTATGATATTTTTCTTATGATACTGTTTATTATTTGTTATTCTGTTGTTCATGATCTTATATGGTGGGAATATTTTCCCCATCATCACACCCAAGGCCCTCACTGCTAGTCGGCAACCTCTGGCATTCGGAAGAATGCGCTTGATGCCATGTGACCAACCGGGTATGGGGCACCATTGGGCGGCACCCAGAACCATGATGTTACAATTAAACATAATGGAATGACTGTGAATAAAACCGAATCTTTTCTACTAATAGATTATAATAGAGGATAGTCATATGGGAGAATTCATCCCCATTATTTAATAATTTTTGACACGACTTACACTATGGTAGATTCCCATTTGAGTTAAGGACATTGGAATGCATAATATGTATCATATTTTTATTAAAATTAGATTTATCAGAGTTTGGTTTGGAATATGCCTAAATTTGGTTGCCATTCAAGGCCACCATGTCTCGATGAGTTTTACTAACATTCTTGAAATGTTAGTGGAACTATGTTTGACTTTCCTTGGGTGTCTGTCAGAAATTCCTTATGGGTGTGCCAAAGATATCCTAGATGTATACAAGATTTGTCCCATGTTTCCTCCTAACGTATCCAAAAATTCTATTAGAAAAATTAATACTGCCTTTCTATCAAATTTTGAGTGTCTTAAGGACAAGGACTCCCTACCCATAATTTCTTCTATTGGTTGATGTTGAAATTTCGAGGGGGGGTATCACATGATCTGACTGACAAATCTAGATGAATTTCTCATAAATAAAATCATTTTTCAAAGGTTATCCAAGTGAACTAAAATAAACAATATAAGCATGTAGTGTGATCATTATGACATTCTGAAAATTTTTCACATTATTTTTCTGAAATTGTTTTACGTACCCTCTTGTCTTGGACGACATGTCTAGAGGACATAGCATAACATAAATGAAATGTCAGAGGGACATCATAATACATGGTAAATATTTATATGGTACTTTTGACGGCTTATCTAATATGTACATAGGGACTCAAATTTCATTGATACATCTTTGTATGATCTTGTGTGGCTTGGATAACATGACCATCTGACTGCTCAAGAATTGGATAACATGTTTGGGTGCTTGGACATGATTTTTATAAGTCAGGAAAAGTAAATTACACCTTTTCATAAAAATTATTCAATCACAATTAGATTAAAATAGCCATATTTTTTCATTTAATTCATTTATTCCTTAGTGTATTTCTAGAATTCACAATTTTAGGATTCTGATGACCTAGTAGACGTGCTTGAGTTCCTTCACATTACGTCGATAGTACACCATATTTCTATATCACGTTTAATGGTATAAGCATATGAAGATAATATATATGAATATTAATCATTTAGATCATTCCATGGATATATGTAGTGGAATACCTTTTTAAATTAAATGAAAGACTTATCTAGGATGATTGATCTTCAACGCTCTCATTGGTCTAGTTTTCAATTTTGGTTCTATTTTTTGTGTCAAGAGAGTGGAATTTATATTCCCCTAAATATTGAATCATGGAATCCATGAACATTTTGTATATATCATAAATATGATATAGTAGGTGGAGGGAATATCATAACCGGAACATTGCATAATTCTTCCATGGGTCATCTGCGGAATTGAATGTTAAAAAGAAACTGTGACAACACTCATCCATCATCACATTTATTGGTCCCTTGGCTAATCATAGAGATTATATATGATCATATTAAAATCCCAATTTGTCCTTGAAGGATCATGATGATATTAATGATGATCATCATGAGATAAAGAAAACTATCTAGGAGATTTTCTATAATAGACCATGTATTTGGAGTAGTGGAATTCCTCAACACATTTGAATTCTAGATGTTTGGTGAGTGGTCAAAGACATTTATTACTTATGATAACCAAATAAAAAGTGTTCCTTTGATATATGGTCGTCTATATAGTGTGTATTAAATTAATTTTAGGATTCACATTTTTTCATGTCATATTCAGGTGCATCGGAGGATGAAACCCCATCATTTTTAGAGCTCATGCATGGCCCCATGGTATTAAAACTCATTCATCCTACCATAAGAAACATTTAATCCCTCAATGTGAATTGTACATGGTTTTTATAACCATGATAGAGGGTGCACACAACTGTTTGAGGATCTCTTCTATTTTTTACATCGGTCTCATTCATCGTTTTCATTCATGTTGGGAATCTATGTGAATAAACCATGAAAACCTAGTGTATGGATAGTAGATAAAACATGGTTTGAAAAAGATTTTCTAATCTACATAGCCCATATAAATTCATGATTTTATGATTATACGCCTCCTTCCATTAATTCTTTCTATTGAGTTAATAACTGTGTCCTCATTAATTATTCCATTCCTTCATTCATGGGGAAGATTGATAAGCCATTAATGTTTGCTTATGACTTTATCATTCCTCATGTTTTGAAAATCACAATCACCTTTTATTAGGAAAATTTCATTTTACCCATATTTTACTTCTATAAGGAAAATTTCCTTCCCAATGGAATGTTACCCCTAAAATGTTTTCATTATTCAAATTAATATTTTTCATAACTGTAAAAATCAGATTTATATCTAAAATCTCAGAAACGTATAATACATTTATATGAAGCATCCAATTTTAGGATCTGAATTCTAGAAACGAACTCTCATGAAGGTCCACTCTGAATTCTGGATACGAACCCTAATGATGTTCAACTCTGAATTCTAGATACGAACTCTCATGAGGTTCCACACTAAATTCTGGATACAAACTCTCATAAACTTCCACTATGAATTATATTTATGAACTTATCTGAGTTATGACTTCAAGTTCTCTGAATTCAGACTCTAAACTCTGATGAGGTCTAACTCTGAATTCTCATGAACATAGACTCTAAATTTCATATGTTCTAGTTCCAAATTCTAGTGAAATCGGACTCCAAATTTCCTAGAAATTCCAAATCAAGATTTCAATACAATTCTGGTTCTGAAATCCGACATAACAGAATCCAAATCTTCAATATTATAGATTCCGAATTCTATTTTTTTGTTATACTATGAAATTTCATACATTTCTTACATTCTTAAATTTTATTTACATTCATTCTGAATATCACTTTAGTTATTCTTATACATGTTCTATTACAAAACTATAACATTCTTTCAGTTATTGACTAACCATTGGTTGAGTGACACGTGTACATATCCCTCTGATATTCTAGAAGAAATAAGACTGTTGGAGGAGGGATCCGACCGTTGGAGGTTCACCTATAAATATGAGCTCATTTGAAAAGAATAAATAACTTTTAAAAAACATTGACAACTATGCTTACATGTTGTTGAAGTGATTTCTATAAGAGATGTTCTTATCAAATCTCAAGTATCATGAAGAATGATTGAACGTCTAGTTCAAGAATTGCATTGTGTAGATTTTCTTTGAGAAACTCTCATTGTTTCTATGTACAATGTGGGGATTCCGAGGAAAGGAAGACAGAGATTCCAACACCTTGAAGTTGAGGTCTTCCTTGATGAGGAAGAAAGAGGTGTCAAATAATTGATAGTTGAGGGCTTGCAGGGATAACAAGATAGATTTAGATCTTCATATTGAAGTCTTACTCTGGTGTGGGTAAGACAGACTTTCTTGAATGTATAAATACAAGGACCTCTTATCTAGGGTTGTTTTATACCCTTCTCTTTGGGTTAAAAGAGTTATTACTTTTTTCTCATTTTGCTACAATTTTGTTTCGCTGCATGTTGTATGGATAAGGAATGAATATATTTCTTATACTTCCTTACTTGTACTCTGATTTAGTTATATTCTATACACTTTAAGGAAGAATCATAGTAGTCATAAACTTTTGTTTTGATTCATTTCTGGAATCACTTTTATGGAATCAAGAAAGTCTTTAGAACATATAAAGGTCTTGTGGATTAACTTGTTTACCCTTGTTAAACATAACCATCTTAAATATTTCCTTAGGTAATTTTTTAAAATGTAAAATTCCCCCCCCCCAATTATAATTGAGAATCTCATTCTTATTTCAATCCTTCATTTGGTATTCTATAGTTTATCATACTCAGTAACATACCATCTTAACAATTGGTATCAGAGGATTGATTTCATCTGAATTAATCTCACGATTAGATTTAGAAGTTTTATCTTCTCCCATAGATTTTTCAGAATTGAACACTCAGATTCACAATTCAGGATTTATACTTTTTGGAATCTACTTTTCAGAATCATATTTCGGAATCACTTTTTTCATAGATATACAATTTTTCGTGATTAGAATATTTTACTTTTTTACAAAAAATTTTTACTAACAAGTTTTTGTGGAAGGTCATTTATTAAAGATGGCAGGAATCAATATTGGTTCCATAGACAATCATAATCTAACCAGACCACCAATCATTGATGGTAATGATTACGAATATTGGAGAGATCACATGAAGACATTCATTATCAACAGTGGGGTTAAAAATTTTTTTATGCTTACTGGTGGATAAAAAATTCCTGATAATTAAGTAAGTGCCTTTATATATCATGAAAAACATGAGTATCAACTCAACTATAAGGTACGCAATACCTTACTTTGTTCAATTACAAGAAATATATATAGCCATACTTCTTCTAGTGATGTTTCAAATTCTATATGGAAGAAACTAGAAGTTACTCACATTTGAACATCCAAAGTAATTGAGACAAGAAGATCCATGCTTAGAGCCTAATATCATGGTTTTAGTTTTCCTTATGGTGAACCCATATGCAATGTACAACAGAGATTCATGACTATATTGAATAGTTTACAATCAATGGGAGAGAATGTTCTAGATGATAAAGCCCATGATGAAAATAGCATAGATATTATGGACAATGAGTATGAATCAAAGAGAACTGCAATTGATGAAAATAGAAAGGTTACTCAAATTACTCTTGATGAGTTGTTTGGAACTATTCTTCAGCATGAGAATAGAATGAAGAGAGATGCTAATATTGTGCAGAAGAAGAATGGAAATGGAAGTGTATCTTTTACTACTACTTCCAATCATATGAAATCCAAGAATCCTGAGATAGTTACTAGATCTAGATCTAAGAAAGTTGTTATCGATACTGAATCTAGTGGAAGTGAGTCCTCAAAAAAATGAATTAGAAAATCTTGCTCAGAGGATGAACAAGATAGCTGGACATAGGTACATTCAATCACAATACAAGAAAAAGGAATGGAATGACAAGAATTATTCGTTAGTTACATGCAATAAATGTAATAGAGAAAGACACATAAGACATGACAGACATATTATCAAGAGAAACTAAAGAATGCAAAGGCATTCTAAGAAAAATAGAAGGATGTATAACATGTTCAAAGCTAAGAATGTGTTGAAATCCTATGACACATGGAGTTCCAGTTGTTGATACATTTCACATGAATCTTCGGATTATAAATCTTCTGGACAGAAGAATCTTGGTATTTTATCCAGGCTCTCTATTGATAATAATTTCATGATGGATAAGGTACACAATTATTTATCAATGATTAATGTTTCTTTGAATCCTAATGATAGTAAATATAAAAATTCTTCGGATGAAGAATCCTCTTCTGATGAAGATAACACTATACCTACCTATGAAGATGTTTCAAGGTTTTCCAAACTTCTTGAAAATGAAAATTCAAATCTCATGAAGATACATGATAAGGAAAATTCTATGAATATTATTCATACTATGGAAATACTAGATCACTCAAAACATATTGATTAGAAAAATTTTGATTTTGATAATATTTCTAAAAATCATGAGGAAGTAATTTTTGAGGTGAATAAACATTCTAAAGATCTAGAATATGCAATTTATAAGAAATTTTTTTTTGAGACTAGCTCTAGCCCAAAATTAGATCTTATTTAAGACAAGAAAATTGATATAAAACTCAAATATGAATTATTTTCTTCGAATAAGTGTTTGTTGAACTTTACAGTAGGTAAATGTTTTTTTGATAAAATGTATTCAAAAAATCTGAACTCAAAGAAGTACTTCTGATTTTGGATACACAAATTCTAAACCAATTTTTAGTAACAACTACTTTGTTCCTAAAAAATCCCCATTATGTACCAAATGTCAGTGTGGTGGTCACTGGGTAATTAATTGTTCCATAAAAAACCCAATCCTTGGAATTTTATAAGGCTTATTTTTCTACGATGATGTTGGTACCCTAAATTTAACATTCTGATATTTCAAGATCTAATATATTTTACATACCGAAAACCTATCTTTTTTCTTTTTCTTAGGAAAATAGGGAAAGTACCAATATAAATACATGGTACATGGATAGTGGATTCTCCCGACATATGACTGGTAACAAAAACAATTTTGAAAAGATTATCAAAACGAAAGGAGGAAAGGTAACTTCGAATATAATGCTCAAGGAGAAATTATTGTTATAGGTAACATTGTTCTTCATAGAAAAACGTTGATTTCAAATGTTTAATTGTTAATGGTCTTAAGCACAACCTCATTAGCATAAGTCAACTGTGTGATGAAGGCTACCTAGTAAATTTTACCAATGATAAGTGCCTAGTACACAATTCCAAGGAAGAGTTTATTCTTTCTCCCCATAGGCAAGAGAATGTTTACACTCTAAAATTACAAGACCTTAGGAGCCAAGACTTACATTGCCTTATTGTAATGGAAGATCATTCTTAGTGATGGAATAGAAGGTTAGGACATTGTAACCTTAGTAACTTATGTAAACTTTCTAAGAAAGGATTAGTTAATGACCTTCCAGAGCTTATATTTTATTCTTAAAAAGTCTGTGAACCTTGTCAATATTGAAAGAAACAAAAATAAAGTTTTGAATCAGTCGTTGAAGGGTAAACCACTAATGAATTAAAGATAGTGCATATTGATATTTTTGGTCCAACACAAACTGGAAGCATTGGGGGCATGTAGTATGTATTTGACTTAGTTGATGATTACACTAGATTTACGTGGGACTATTTTCTAGAAATGAAGACTGGTGCATTTTCGTATTTCAAAATTTCTAGTGCCCATGTTGAAAATGAAAAAAACCTTCCATTGAAAACTATTCACAGTGATCACGGACGAGAATTTCAAAATTCAGATTTTGATCCTTTTTTTAGTAGAAATGGTATTACTCAATACATCTCAGCACCCAGAACACCTCATCAAAATGATGTTGTTGAATGTAGAAATAGATTTTTTGAAGAGATAACTAGAACCATGTCGAGTGAGTATTTTATTGCCAAAAATTTTTGGGCTAAAGCTATATGTAATTTTTGTTACACTATAAATTGAGTTTTAATTGGACATTGCTTTAATAAAACTCCTTATATGTTATGGAATGGTAGAAAACCAAGACGTTCCTACTTTGAGGAATTTGGATGCAAGGTATTCATTATGAATACTAAAGATAACTTACACAAATTTGCACCAAAATCTGATGAATGAATTTTCTTAGGCTACTCCAGAACTTCTAAGTCTTATAGATTTTTTATGAAAAACACACGTACTATTAATGATACAGTACATGTCAAATTTTAGGAAACTGATCCTTTTGTTTTTAAACAACCCAAAACTACATCTTCAGATGTGTTTTAAAAAACTGATTATCTACCTTTGATAGAATTTCGTTCTGATAAGGAAAATTTTCAAGATGATATTTTTTAAACATTTACCCCAGAAAATTTCTTACCCTAAGTTAATGAACATGTTTTACAAAACCCAGACCAGTTGTTTTTTAAGAATCATCCCAGTGATAGTATCATTGGTGATATAAATCAATTTGTTAGGACCAGAAGATCATTAAGAGATGAAGTAGAGCATCTAGCATTCCTTTCCCAATTAGAACCAAAAATCGCTGATGAAGCTTCTGGTGATGATGCTTAGATTAATGCCATGAAAGGTGAAATAAATGAATTCAAAAGGAATAACGTCTGGACCTTGGTTGAAAGACTTAAGGAAACATCTGTTATTGGAGTAGAATGGGTCTTCAGAAATAAGTTTGATGAAAATGGAATCATCATAAGAAATAAATATAGATTGGTTTCTAATGTCTATAATAAACATGAAGTAATAGACTATGAGGAAATCTATGCCCTAGTAGCTAGACATGAATCTATTCATATTTTACATGCCTTTGCAGCATTCTTCAATTTCAAGCATTTTCATATGGATGTAAACAGTTTTTTCCTTAATGGTTATGTTCAAGAGGAAGTTTATGTTGAACAACCTCCTCGCTATGAAGATACAAAACATCCTAATTATGTTTTTAGACTTACAAAATCATTGTATATCCTCAAAAAAGCTCTTCGATCTTGGTATGATAGAATTACTGGATTTTTGCTTCAAAATAACACTGTTAAGGGAAATGCAGATCCAACTCTTTTCATAATACAATAGAAGAAAAATGTTTTTATTGTTAAAATTTATGTTGATGTCATTATATTTGGTTCAACTTAGAAATCGTTAATAGATTCCTTTGTGGTTCTAATGGTATATGAGTTTGAAATGAGTATGATGGGTGAGTTAACAATTTAACCTGGTTTTCAAATTTCTCAAAAACTAGATGGAATCTACATATCCCAACATTAGTATATTATGGATCTTCTTAAAAAGTATGGATATGACAATACTAAGAGTATATGTACTCTTATTGGTACCTCAAACACACATGATCTTAAAGAAGCTGGTAAAACAGTAGATCAAACAACTTTTAGAGGTATGATAAGAAGCTTACTATACATGACGACCAGTCAGCCATAATTAATGTTTTCAGTATTCTTAGGTTCTAGATATCAATCCAATCCCAAGGAATCTCATTTAAAGGTAATGGAGATAATTTTTCACTACTTAAATGGAACCATTGATCTTGGACTATTTTATACTTCTAGAAATGATTTTATCGTAAATTTTTTTTTCAGATGCTGACTTTGGTTGATGTAGAATGTATAGATATAGTACATCCGGAACTTGTCATTTATTAGGAGATTCATTAGATTCTTGGTATTTCAAGAAGCAACATTCTGTAGCACTATCCACTGCTGAAGCTGAATATGTAGTAGCTGGATGTTTTTTTGCTCAAGTGTTGTGGATGCAACACACAATCACAAATTTTGGATTTAGTTTTACTAAGACTCAAATTTTGTATGATAACACAAGATCCATTTCCCTTAGTAAAAACACTACATGTCACTCTTATGAAAAACATATAGATATTAGGGATCATTTTCTTAGGGATCACAGACTAAAAGGAGATATCATTCTTCAGTTTATCGGTACACTAGATCAACATGCTGACATTTTCAAAAAATCATTACCCTCCGATAGATTTGAATACATAAATCTGAATATATGAATGATAACTGTAAGGTAATATTCTTTAATTAACTTCTTGTTGAACCAATATCCTAACAGTAATAAACTATTTTTAATGGTGGGTGTACATCTGTTATGATGTTTTTCAAATTGTTCATAGTGACTTTTTTTAATGTCTTTTGTAATAGAGTTTTCATGTTTCTTGTAATAATGTGTTTTGATATTTTTTGTAAGGAAAATTTTTGGAATTGAAAATTTTCGTAATGAAAATTTTTGGATTGGAAATATTTGTACTGGAAATTTTCGTAAGGGAAATTTTCGTAAGGGAAATTTTCATAACAGAAATTTCCGTAGTAGAAATTTTCATAATGGAAATTTTCGTAATGAGAATTTTCGTAATGGGAATTTCTGTATTAATAATTTTTGTAACTGAGTTTTGGAAATCAATGTTCTTGCAATAAAACATTTTCATAGTGAGTTTTTCTTAGTCTAATTTTCTTCAAAAATAATTTCACCTATTACGAATAATCTCCCTAGCCATTCCGAAAGGTATGATTTCCTTACATAAGTTTTCATAGTCACTTTAAACATGCTGGTAGTTTCCTTTGTTTTTAAAATTTTTCAGATTCATTTCTTCTTAAATCTGAATGTTTTTAAAACCTCAAAAGATCAGATTCAATATTTCCTTGTGGGTATGTTTTAAACTGTCAGATCAGATCAGATAGTTTTTGAACCGTTAGATTGGTTTTGGAAATTGAAAGGTCATCCAAATCACCTATATAAAGGGGACCCTCGATGGTTGTCCAACATTGATTTCAAGCTCTCGTGCACTGAAATTAAGTATTTCCTTCTGAAGACCGTTCCGAATCTTTCAGTGCTCCTCTCTTCCGAATGTCTGTAGAATCCACTTCTCATGAAATGTCTACTATGAAGACAATCTATAGTTGGTTAGTCTATAGGGAAATGATGGTCCATCTGATCTTTTTTAGTAAGTATCATTCTCTCATTTATAATAATATCAAGCTTAATGGATGGGAAGATTTCTGCGTATCGAAGCCTGGGGATCAGGATGTTGTTTATATGGATTTTCTTGTAGAATTTTTTTAGTCTGTTTCCTTCTATGAATAAGATGGCATAGAAAATTTCTCCATTAAGAGCTTTGGCAATATTTACAAGCTCTTGTACACTAAGTCTACGACCTTGGTGGGGCACTCATGTGGTGGAAAAGCCGAATTTTTCTCCTATATGATACCAGATGTACAAGGATGTTTCATCTAAGTGAAGGCTATGGAATTCCTTGGGATCAGTGATGAAAAAAAGCAACAATTTCCCAACTATCTACCAAAAACCGAATTTTACAGTTGCGGGTTCAAGGGTTTTTCGTACCAAGATGAATTGAAAATGATAACATAATGAAAAGTGATATTTACATCATGGATTTGTTGGTAAATCTATGGAAGATAAATTTGATGAGGCACATCCTTTTTACGATACAGAACATAAAAAATTGGAATTTCAAAGCTTAAATTATTATGTACTATGCTCTTTTATCTAGGCTTATTATTCAGTGTCTTAATTCATTCAGGGTTTCTTGCACGTCCAAACTGAGAAATTTCAAGGTGATGCTGATTAGTGATGAAACCTTTATGAGGATGAATGTTGCTTTTTCAAAACAGATAGGAGAGATATATTATCTTCTAGAGGAGGACACAGAAGTGGTTCCAGAAAATTTAGAGAAATATGAACCATCCAAGATGTCTGGAAATAAAATGGAATTGAAAGAAGTGTAAGTTCAAGGTAAAACTCCTAATTCTAAGGAAGCTCAATTCGAACCTCCCAAACAGAAGAAACAGAAAGCCTATGAAGATGTGGTAGTAGAAAAGTGGGGAGAGATCAAAGAAAAGAGGAAAGAAGGGGAGCCCCAATTTGGAAAGGACACTACTGAAGCTAATTCATTAAGGGATAAGACCACTGAATACCTTGAGAAGGTTGAAAAAGAGAAGAAGATAGAGAAGAACTTGTCTGAGGCTGTAGTTGTAAAATATCTTTTGAATGCCACAGTAGTAGCTTCTGAGAATATTACAGTACTTGATACATTCCTTGTGGAGCGTTTACCTGAAACTCCGGGGAAAATTTTCATCACTCTGGAAAAATCTAAAGAGAGAGAATTTGTTGAAGAAGAAAATAAAGAATAAAAAGTAGAAGAATAAGATGAAGTGGAATAATAAATTGGTGATTTAGATGATATGATTAAACAAGTTGATGATTATCAAGAAAAGTAAAATCCATCAGAAATATTTCCACTCTGATCATATGAGTCAGTGTACTCAAAGATTGTCACTCTTGGAAAGGAAGATGAGAAAGATGGAAAAAAAGATGAAGACAATGAGGAAGAGAAAGGGAAATAATTATCTGAGGAAGAATGATATTAAAAGAACTTTCTTTAGGAAGGAGCATAGAAGGAAAATTCTGATGAAGACAAGATACTTCAACTATGTGAATGTCAGGAAGAATATCCCAATAAGGAATCAATTCCGAATGTTGATAAGGGTAAGAAAGTTCATATGGACAAACAAAAGAAATATATCATTAGGAGATAAGAAATTTAAAGGCTCTTCTAAAAGGAAGCTGGTGAAATTTGAAGAAGAACATTCAATGAGAAAGATGTCGACTTCAGAGTCATCTGCCCTGGGACACGATTTAATTGTTGAGTCTCTGAAGGAGTTGGTGGATACAATTCTGATCTTTCCAACAATAGTCTCCAAATTCCAGATTCATTAGCACAACATAAATCAGAAGTCAAAATATGTATCCATGGTGATGGATAAATGTGTGAAGATTGAGGCTGAACAAATAAAATTCTTATCAATTATGAGGTCCACAAAAAACTTGCAGCAAAATAAAATTATGATCAAAGATAGTTGTTGAATATTTGGAAGATCCTGATCACCTATAGAATGACGTAAAAGAAGATTTTAATACTGAGGATTCCACGATGATTATTTTTCAAGAAAAGCTAATCCTTTAGAAAAATAATCGGAATCAACAAGTGAAGGATCTGAATGAAAGGTTTACTCTGTTGGTTAAAGATGGAAATGGGAAAGAGATCTCCGGATTGAGATCGAAGATAAGCTTGTAAAGTAGGATGAAGTTCTTAAGGATCAGTCTGAGGATCTGATATCTCAAGAATAACGGATCATAGTTTTGGAGAAGCAAGCTGTGGAGGAAAAAAAATTCCTAAAGAAGCTGAAAACCCTTCTGAAGAAGCTAATCCCCAAGAAAAAATAAGACAAATAGACCAATCTGATCTTTTGATTTATTTTACATTATAAAAATACATTCAATCATAACGAAAACATTGGTTGTTTGAATTGTTTATATGTCTCACTAATGTTTCATGTAATTTAATGTTTTTCCATTCCATCAATTTTTTTTGAAAATCACAAAGGGGGAGAAGGAAAAAATAAATCAAAAGGGAGAATAAAAATTTCTAAGTATAAGAAGAACTATCTCTAAGTAAGGGGGGTTCTCATTATGAAGAAATCCATATTCATAATGAAAATCCCATTCCAGAAATGTATAATATGATCCTTAGAGTTTCAAAGCCTAATGGGGAGTTATTCGTATTCACCATTGATCATAAACAAAGGGAGATAAGCATTAATTACAAGTTTAAAAATTTATTCTAAGTCATTACTTTAATTTTCATAAGTATTTTTGTGCTTTCCAAAAAGGGGGAGATTGTTGAGTCAATAAGTTTTTTCAATATAACTTTTTCTATTCCTTAATTCATGGGGTATATTGATAAGACACTTAGGTTTCCTTATGACTTTACCATTGCTCTTGTTTTGAAAATAAAAAACACCTTTTCTTAAGGAAAATTTCATTTTACCCATGTTTTACTTCCCTATGGAAAATTTCCTTCCCAATGGAAATTTACCCCTACCTTATTTTCATTGTTTATATCAATATTTTTCTTAAGTGTAAAAATTGGATTTTTATCTAAAACCTCGGAATCGTATAATACATGGACATGAATCATTCTGTTTTAGGATCCAGATTCTGGATACGAACTCTCACGAAGTTTCAATCCAAATTATGGATACGAACTCTAATGAAGTTCAACTCCGAATTCTGGATACAAACTCTTAAGAAGTTCCACTATGAATTCTAGATACGAACTCACATAAAGTTCCACTCCGAATTCTAATTAAAAACTTCTATATGTTCTGAATCTGAGTTCTCTGAATTCAAAATCCGAACTCTGATGAGCTCTGACTTCGAATTCTCATGAATGTAGACACTAAACATCATATGTTCTGGTTCCGAATTCTTGTGAAATCAGACATCGAATTTCTTTGAAATTCAGATTCCGGATTTCTACAGAATTCAGGTTCCAAATTTCTACAAAATAGAAACCGAATATTATTTATTATAGACTCCAAATTCTATTTTTTGTTATACTAATAACTTTTATTAATTTCTTACATTCTGATCTTTTATTTACATTCATTTCAAACTTCAGTTTAGTTATGGTTATACTTGTTCTATTACAAAACGATGTCGTGATTTCAGTTATTGACTAACCGTTGGATTAGTGACACATGTACATCTCTCTCCAAGATTCAAGGTGAAATATAACCTTTTGAGGAGGGATCTGACCATTGTATATTCACCTATAAATAGGAGCTCATTTGAAAAGAAGAAATAACTTTGAAAAAAAAATTCAACTATTCTGAAATGTTGTTTATGTTATTTTTATAGGGAGAGGCTCTTACCAACACTCAAGCTTCGTGTAGAAATTTTTAATGGCTTGTTCAAACTTTTCCTTGTTCAGATTTGCATCGTGCGACTCTGATTATTGTTGTGTACAATCGAGGGCTTCCGGGGAGAGGAAGACATAGGTTCCAACACCCTGAAGATGATGGATTCCTTACTGAGGAAGATAGTGGTGCCGACTACCTGATAGTTGAGGGCTTGCGGGGATAGCAAGATAGACTCCGATCTTCGTATTCAAATATTACCCTGGTGTGGAAAAGATATACATTCTTAAAAGTATGAATCAATGGACCTCTTATCCAGGGTTATTGGATTCCCTTTTCTTTGGTTTAAAATAGTAATTACTTGTTACATGTTTTGTTACAGGTTTTTCCGCTGCATTTTGTATTGTTAAGGAAAGTATAACTTTCTTATACATCCTTGCATGTACTCTGATTTAGTTAGATTATATACGCTTGAAGGAAGAATCTTAGTAGTTGTAAACTTTTGTTATGTTTCGTTTCCAAAATCACTTTTTCAGAATCAAGCAAGTCATTAGAACTTATAGAGGTCTTGTGGATTATCATGATTAACCTTTTTAAAAATAACCATCCTAAAACTTTCCCTACATAATTTTTTACAAGGTACAATTCACCCCCACCCCTCATGTATCTGAGAATATCATTCATATTTCGATCCTATGTTTGGTATTATAGAGTATATAATACTCAGTCACATACCATTTTAACACTTCCCTCCTCCTGTTATCCACTTTTCTCGCTTACACAAATTATAGAGAACCCTCACCATTATTATGCCATATGATTTGATAAAAATACTCATCTTATGAATTTATTCGGTAATCATCATGTGAAATAGAACCACATAAGTATGGATTTCATTCCTATTTATTTATTTATAATTTTACCTCTCTATATGGTTTGATAATTCATAGTGAGATGATTTACCTTATATTAATGGTGTTCAACTAGAATGAAAATTTCTTCCAAATAGCCTCAATTTATAGGCCAATATTTGATAAGGCTGAGCCTATGTGTATGTTGTAGGTGGTTCTTATATTTTTCATTATATTCTCTTGTGTTATGGTGGTGGGTTCTTTATGGATATATTGTATAGAATGAGCGAGACTCTATTTAATTATCCTCAAGACATTTAAGTAATTAATTGTTTACTTGGGATTCATATAGATATGTTTTTCAAGTCTAAAAATACTATATACATGGTGACATGATTCGAACATTGGGTAGAATACGTTTGGGAGTTTATTTTTAATATGAAGTACTGTATGATTCTTTAGATGGTTCCATCGTAACATAAAAAGCATTACCAGATGATTGAGATGATTTTTACCATCTCACATGAGGTTTCATTTGTCATCAATTTGGACATCACCTAATCACATTGGGTGGTGTTGATCATTGATTGGGTGAGATGATCATCAAATAGTGGTGATGATGTTTTCAAGTTATGGGCACGAACCATTTGACATTATATGGTGCTGACCATCAATTTGAAAAATAATGTTAAATGACCATGATGTTCAGGGATGACGTGTCTTGAGATGTTTTTAGTGATAATCCCTAATCATGATTGGATGTCATGTCATTCGAGTCATTTGTACATTTATAGGACAAAGATGGGGAGGTGGGTTTCACTAACCATTTGGGTATAACATTTTTTAAGATGAAAACTATGACAGTGTGGGTCATTAGTGTGGTTGGAGGTGATTACTATAGAAATCTGTGTGGATGGTGAGGATCCATAAGTTAATTGTGTATAAATAATCAGTTGTGGGGATTATGATCACCATTTATTGAGGCTTTTGGATTAGGATTATATGGGAGGATATATATCGACATTCTATTGGACTTGAATTTTAAGTCGTTGGTGTATTAATATTAAGGATATATAAAATTGTGCCTCTAAAGAATTGGATTCTAGACAATAAGATCATTCGATTACGGTTATGAGGGAATAGGTAAACATTTTTGGGCAAGCCTTTGAGACATATGTTATTGGTTCATAAATGAGGTGTCAGTTGACATGAGGTGTTGGTTGATTATATTTGTTGGGGAACTAGAGGGTTCACCTGGATTTATTTTCAATAGGTGATTCCTTAAAATTTATGCTAAAAATCAAATCCACTAGTGTAATACCAGATGTGGTTATATAATTTGATTACATACCCATCTTATATGGACACATGGGAAGAGTATTTTTTATTTATATTTTCATTGTCACTATATTATATATTATATTACAGAACTTATTAATATTAGATTTATGATAGGGGTAAGTTAGTAGTAACCTTTTACTAATTTTTTTCCACAACCTACATGATTCCTTTTTGGTTAATGTAATAATAATTATATTTTTATCATGTATGTGGTCGATCACTGTATCTGAGACATAGAGATCATGTTATGAATCTCTCATGGTATAGATGTAAAGGGAACATGGAGATTATTGTATTAGACTTATTTTACAATTTTATTCTTTTATTATGTGGGATCATGTTCATATATATGTCTTGAGGTCGTCCAAGGATGACCATTATCACATACAGTTGGTATAACTATACATGTATGCATGTTCTATAAATAGTATCATTTATTACTGTTGATGTATTTTTATGCTATAGTTATTTAATGTTATATCTTCATGTACAGAGGGATACTGATAATAATGTCTTATAACTCTCTCCCACTATTCAATATTTAACACATGATGATAATTATTATAAAAAATAGAGGTTATATTCCCTCAATTATAACTTCATTGAACACTCAATTATAGTTGGAATCCATTGATATATAGGGAGGCACACATAAAGATGATTGGTACCCCAATCCATTTCACTTTTTGTGTGTATAAATTTGTTAGGTGTCTTCAAATTAAATCAAAAGAGTCTTATATACCTTTTCGAGTCATAATATTTATTATATAGAAGGCAAGTGATTATGAGTTAGTATTTACTATATTTATAGTTTGTGTTTTGGTTAATGAAGCCCCAATAATGGGAGGTAGGTAATGTTCCTATGGGAGAGAAATTTTTTTTCTACTATGATTTTTATAGTAGATATGCTTTCCACCTCGATTAGTGAATTAGGTTGTGATTATTATATATTATTGTATATGAAGCATACAATGTTTTGGAAAGGGTGGCTTTCCCACCCATGGACCGATGTAGAAAAGTGTGGTTTTACTATTATTTATTAATAGGAACATGAAATGATTGATTATATATGAATGGATCATGATAAATTCCTTATCATTGTACTTATGAACATATAATAAGTTTATAGGGGTTGGTATTTTTATAGTGTCAACATGAGAAGCTATGTAGTGTTTTCAAACATTAATCTCATTGGTGGAATTCTACTCAGCTATATTGGGAATGGGGCTCCAATGAAATATTTATGTAATGTTTTATATTTTTATATATGTTACTTGCTATTATAATGGTATTCAATGATTAATATGTGACACCTGAAACGATAACGCCAAGGGAAGGGGACATGAGGTTAGATTTATATATGATACATGGCCCACAAATAAGTGAATAAGGGGATATATGGTCGGATATCATGTGACATAGCTATGATAGGGGAAGTGTTATGGTATTTATATTTTAGTACTTGATATTTAATTACATATTAGCATTATATATTTTACTATAAATGTATGACCATGTTATTAATATTTAGAATGTTTGATCAAGGACTACTACTGATGGAGTGTTAGGTGGGTAGTTATTTAGTTCCTCAAGAGCATGATCATGAATAGAACCCTAAGGGTTAAGATGAGACCCCATAAGGTTACATAATTCAGCCTCCTCAACCATAGTCTTGGAAAGCGGATTAGGTACATGTGGGTAAGTGAAATAATATTTTCTCTTTGTGGCTGGGGATTAGAGAGTATCTCAGAGTGATTTGGCTAAGGCTTATACATGGTATTCACATGGGAGTTATGAGGGGGAACCTTTGATTGCTTTCCAAAATAGGGAGTTAAAATCACATCACCGACACATATGTTATGTTTGGGGATGACCATAGGCTATATAAAACAACATGAATATGGTTTATATTATCTTATAGCAGCATAAAGCCTGCATATAAAGAAAGGGGATGTTGGAGAGAAACCTATTTAGAAATTTGAAAAATAGATTTTGGGATTTGTAGCCTCATACAGGAAGACACAAGGGACCTCCATGGAATGAATATCTATCCCGATTAATTGATTATATTTTCCTAGATATTTTGATAGAATTGAGTGATCTATGGAGTTCTTGGTAACTCATAAGGGTGACATGTCCATTATAGACTATGAAGATACTTTCCCTATGTTGTATCATCTTACACCTGATATGGTCCATGAATGTAACTTGATGGAATCATGTTTCTAAATTTGATTATGGAATTCAGTTATGGTGAATGTAAAAATATTCAGGTTAGCCATATTCATGGAGGTTGTGAACTAGTGACTAATAGCCATGGTAAATTTTAGAGACCGATCTTTTTAGAGTTCAGTGACGACATTAGGTGATTTCAGCAGTGAATCTACATATTGAAGGAATCATGTCCTTGGTGAGTCTCAAAAATAAATTCAAGTCAGAGACCCATGAAAAACATCGAGTATTTCCTTTTAGATAATTTTCATCAATTGATGGATGATGAGATTTGTACAGACAATGTGTGGTGAGGCGCCGAAGTAGTGTTGACCATGAAGATAAGTTAAGAAACATGATAAGTTCTGTAATATGATTTATCATACATCTGACATTCGGGGACCATGAAAGAATCAACGATTTAATTATGGATTGTAAGATGGAGTAAGAGATGGTATCTTGGATTTAGCAACATGTGGTGTTAATGGAAGAGACAGAGGGACCCTATAGTGGGGTCTGTGTCTGGTGGGTGATGTATCACCACATGGAGGTAAGCCTACAAGATTTTAACACCCCAATTAATCATACAATTATATTTTCTTTGATGAAATTCAATAGCTTGCACTACACACATCACTGAGTTCGAGAACACAATGACTTACCAAACTAGCCATTAAAAACAGTTATGAACATTATTAATTGAATTTTCAATTTATTATACTCAATATATTTTTAACATCCATATTATGTTTTTTAGTAATTATATATAAACAGTTTAAACTTTTTAGTAAATTTTTTTAAAAAAAAAATTAATTTTAACTCTGTTTAATGGTGAAGCCTTTTTAAATCCAATATTTTACACTTTTACATAGTCTACTTTATAAAATAAACTTCTTCGTTAGAAGCGGGGCATAAAATTTAGTTTGGATAAATATTTCGTGCTTTTCTAGTAAATTTTATATTTTGATGAATTGGGAAAAAAGATAAATTGTAATTGATAAAAATTTCAATAATAAAAATAATTAATAGTGTTAAATTATATAGTTGAATAGTTTTGAAGTATTATTATATTATATTTTTATCATTTAATCCAATTTTGGTCATTGTAAGTAATTTTACATTTAAATTGGACATAAAGACAAATTAATATTTAGATAGTTTGTTTTCTCAAAAACATTCTTTCTATTTTTGACACATGGAATATTTTGTTAATATTAATTAATAAAATTTAAATTTTTTAAATTTTTTAAAATATAAATCATTTTCTCAATTTGGAATATCAAAATTAGATTTGGGTTGATTTTTGGTATTTTTCTAAAACAATTATGTTGATATGAATATTGAAAAAATTGTTTTATTGTTTAAAGAAGACCTTGTATTAAAATAATTTATTGTAATTTTAATTTATTTTAACATCAAAATAGATTCATAATACCTATATTAGTTCAATTTAATTAATTGAAGTAATTTTATAATATATATATATATATAAATCTTAATGATCTTTTTACCATATTTTACTCACCTTCAAGTAACATTTCCAAATTTTCATACAATATAATTTTACCACTTCTTTTAATTTAAATTCAAAAAAATTAGAGACACAGTTGACATATGTATGTAAAAATTGGTTTAATAGGATGAAATTTTTTTTATGAATTGTAAAAATTTATTTTTATTTAACAAGTTTAAAATTAAATATTGTAATTAAATGTAAAAATGATATTATAATTACCCTAAAACATGTATTAATTCCATTGGATATAAGTATTTTTACTAAAATCAGTAATACATTAGGTAATTTATTATTTTTTTTAATAACAGTTTAAAGTGTTAAATTCAATCTTTAAATACTAATCCATTTTTAATATAGGGTTATACCTAACATAATATTGACTATAAATATTCACAAGGATGATAAATAAATTTCCTACATCATGGTAGTTTATTTATAACATTTGGACATTAAATAATGATATTTATTTATGAAACTATGATTATGAAGTTATTATCTTATTAATGATTGATTAAAAAAATTGATGTTATAAATATCAAAATAAATCTAAATTTAATCATTTTATGCATTCTATGAATTTTAAATGTTAATATAACATGTTTTAATTTATTTAATGTTTTTTTTTCTGGAAGTAATCATGTTTTGTTGACTTCTACAAAAACAAAATACTAAATTGTGTCTAAATTGACATAAATCAGTATTTAAAACATATACAATATTATTTAGTGATATAATATTCATAAAAATATAAGGATCATACAATGGACTTATATAATGATATATATGTCATTATCGAACCACTTGAGGTTCTCATGGCATTTTATTGTTTGTTTATTAACCATGTAATGTAAAAATACAAGAATACTTGTTAAAAGGTTAGCTATTTAAATAATAATAAAATATAAAAGAAAATGTTAATGTGATGAACTAAATATGTATAAAACCTATTGGTTGAGAGGAAGTCGACCCAAACCCACATTATCCTCGAACTAAATATATTTGGAGCCATTATAAACCCAAATTGATTTTACAATAAAACAATATTTCAATATCTTCCTAAAGTGACCCTCACCTCACTTAAAAAAGTGTACTTCCAAATTTTCCAAAATCACACATCCAAATCTATATAGATCAGCCAACACCTAATCTAATATCATCCCAAAAACCCTCATATGAAACAATATGACTTAATTTTTTTTTTGAAATCCTACCTATGGATCCCTTTTGATCAATCCAAAAGGAAGCACCTGAAAAACAATTAATAATATCATCACCTCCTTCAATGTTCTGTTCTTCATCCACTTCCAAGTTAATTGTTGTTTCCATACCAAAAAAACTAATCAAGTACCTTCTACAAATTTTGATTTTATTATAAATATGATACAACCATATTCATTATTCGATCCACCATATGAATAACAATGTCACCATACATGTGTACGTACGACAAACTGTATCCAATCGTGGTGCCGTTTTTTATTCATCACATCAATATTTTTATTAGTATAATAACAAGTATAACTGATTTTATTATTAATTATAACATTTTAATGATTATTAATATATAATATATCATTCAATTATATCTTATTTCCCTACTAATAAAATGATATTTTCGCTCGTGCATACGTTCGGCTTACCGTCTCCACGACATGATGTGATTTCATTCCCCATTAAACCCATTCATGAATAATTTTCATTTGATAATTAAATTTTCTATGACCTTAATACCATTATGTATATCAATCAAATACATCATTACTATAACACACTTGACATGTGTAAAAAACATATAAAGGAAAACGAATGAGTTAACTCCCAAAACAATGATACTACTGAAATATAATTAACAAATAAATATTAAAAAATCATTTATGATATCATATTTATTTTTATAGTTCTTTCATAATTTAATGAAAATTATTTCACCATTATACAAGATGTTAACCAACCCTCTACTATATAAATGTACATTGTAAAGGGTATTCATCTCACCTTTTATTCCCAGGAGATTCATGCAATATTTTCCACTATTTTTGTTTGTGTGGTGTATGTACAACCAATGATTGTATTATATTTGTAATATAAAAAAATTTATTGTAATTTAAAATAACATTTTATGATCTTTCTTTCATGGGGTGTATTTTTCATATGTTACCAAATCTGTAAGGGAATTTCTAATTTCAATTTTCACTCATTGGGTTTTTAGCAAACATCATTGGTTATTTTACACCAAGATTATGTGTAAAATCACTTGTTATTTATTTATGTAGAAATTTCAACTCCTTTTTGTGTATATAATTTATATACACATAATAAATCACGTGATAAATTCTCATTTCGTTGACATATAACATGACAAGAGTAATCTTAACTAAATTTCCATCTATTTGATAAACATCCATGTCATTGGTGTTATTTTTTCAAAAATATGTGTGAATGTCCTCTAATATATTTACACTAAAGATCAAATAATATTGAGTGTGTTGATATTTTTCACACATAATTATGTCATTTGTTTGTCGTAATCTTAATGATATATTCTTTATAAGTTATTTCATCTCAATTTACATTCCACTGAGACATCATTGTGGTTATTGGCCAATTCACTTTTATATGGTATATATACTGTAGTTTGAGATTGTATATCATTAATATATTTATTATCATGGTATTATAATTTTTTTACTACCTAAATTATTTGTATTCAAGTCCCTCTCATCTGTTTAGGAACTCTATCAAAAATTTCATTTAAAATGTATTAAATATTTATTCATCTAAATCCTTCCCATTAATGTACATGTTTAAAAAATTGTTTTAAGGATCTATTTATATTAACATGAATGTATTAAAATTAAAATTCATTTTAAATTATTCATATTATTATAGGAAAATTTGATTCAATAATCTATTTTTATAAAATTCTAGAAAATTATTGAGACTTTTAAAAGTTTTTAAGAAAAAGGGGATATTTCTATCAAATAGATTTGTTGGTTACTTTCATCAATGTCAATATACTTCCTTATCATTCATTTAGGTTGATTTATTTTAATAAAATATTATATTTTTTTGAATTAGTTATGTTTGACTATAGATGTTCTATTTTTATACCATTCTGGGTTTGTGGTTAAAATATTGACATTTCGTATGCTAGTTTTAATACAAATATTTAGATTATATTTCTTCTTTTTTATGTGAGGAATTAATTGGACTTTTTATGTGATGGGTGGAGACTCTTATAACTAATTGAATCATTGGTCGGTCTCATGAGATAAACTAGTGTCTTAGCACAAGGCCTTTACACAATCGTATTTGTATTATTTGCAGGAGGTCGTGACTTTGTATTTATGATTTACAAAAATAGGCATTCCATCATTAAGAAATTTTTTATTTATATTACTTGTGATTATTTGATTCATAGAATATACATGTGAATACCTAAATGAAATTATTTGATTTATATTTGACATATTATACTGAAGATAATGTTAAAATGTCTTTTGTTTTAGTCAAATACATTGCCTTAAATGTTTTTTCTTATTTATGATAGTTTCCACTATATTATTATCAATATTGAGCATCTAACCTCACACCTTTTTAGGTTTTTTTCCCAACACGTGAATAAGTATATTATGATTAACCGGTAGGGATTGGCCAAATGATAAGAGTGTGTTCAAAGGGGACACAATGTTGTTTTCCTTTATTTAATGATGTAATGTAAAAATTATGCATGTATCTAGTACTTCCATATATACTAATCTAATCGATCATTCGAGGTGTGATCTACTGTGATCATGCCAATGTTCTGTAATAATTCACAGACTCATGGTAACTATGGTCGGGGAATAACCGTTGGTATCAGAAGAAGTTTAGTTCAAACCATAAAAGCTATATTTAGAAAAATTATGATTATAAAACACCAAAAAAAGATATACTTTGAGGATTAGTATAGAAGGACATCCCAAAAATTTTACAATATAAATATTAATTGGGTTTTCCATGTAATACACCCTTATCTAGATACAAGAAGGTAGAGGTGGCTCTGGCATAGATGTACCTAGCGGTAAAAAAAGTGCATTGAGGTAGACTCGAACGGGAAGTACTGCACGAAAACAGGCCATGCTGCATTATTTGTTACAAAAATATCAGGGGATATTCTTAGGATAGTTCACATTTTCTTTACAATATTATTTGAAATATTTTAATATAATATGACCATAAATAACTATGATTAATCATAAAGTGTTTTTTATTAAAAACTAGGTGTCATGATAATCTCTAAATGATTTTATGATTATTGTTTCTCACAATATGCTTTCTGGTTGTAGTCGATGGATAGATTCCAAGGAACTCATGGTAACATTGAATATGATGTACAAGGTTGGAATAATGGTGGAAATGAGAAACTAAATTGAATTTTCATAGTCATAAACGATATCGTGGTCATGCCAATTATGATTTCAAAAAATATGATCTGAAATATATAAATTAATAAACTCCCAGAATCAACAGAGAAGTGAAAGGAAGTGATTTATAAGAGATACATCAGTAGAGACTGTGGAGAATGGAAATATCAATTTCAATCAAGCTGAAAATGTGGATGGAGACTCCATGGAATTTGTCTCAATGGAATAAAGAATTTATTTATTTGTGGGAAATAGGGACATAAATTAAATAATCTATGTGGAAAAATAAATATTATTATGGAAGAAAATGAATATTATCCTAATAATCCATTTATAGTCATTGCAATAAATGTAGGGGATCTAGGTATTACCTGAGTCAATGCATTTTTACATAGGATAACCCCCAGGTCAAGGAAGAACCTATATGGAAATAAATGGATAGAGAAATTAATTCAATTTGTTGAAAGGAAAACTTTTGAGTACTTTTTTCTGGTATGTGTAACCATGTAGTATGTTATGTGAAAATTCTATTTTTGGAAGAATTTTCTCTTGTTAGCTGGATATAGTTATAAATAACTATTTGGGTTTATATGATCCATGAATTTGAGGAAATGACATGTTATTTATTTTTGGGATGAAAATGTGAGGTTTGAGATAACATTTTTGGTTAAATTGGGTTATGGTTATATTGAAAATTTTATCTCAATTTGGGAATGTTATGAAATATTGTTTTTTGAAAAATGATAACATGTAGACTGTGTGACAACTCATCACATCAAACAAAGCTGTGGGAATTGAACCCACAACCAATGTGAGAATGTGATTTATCGACATCCACTTGATTACGTGATGTTCCTTGTTAATGTGAATAATGTTTTGGTAAAATGAATTTTTTGGTCCAAAATAAGTATATTTGGAATCGTAAGTTTTATCAAATGTATATTCTTACTATCTAAAAATGATTTTGTGATTTCGTGATAAATATTATTTATGAAGACGTTCACTATATTGGGAACACTATATGCCTAATGAAAATAAAATACATTGGAATTTCATTTTTGAAGTAATGGAATATTTTTTATTTTTGAAGAATATATGTTCTTTTAAAGATATTTACGTTATTGAGGGAGATGATTAACCTATAATAGAGAATATTAGATTTGGTTCATTATACTTTTGTATGATATTTTAATAGTAGTTGATGTTCTTTAGAGATAAATTTTATGATTTATTATGAATGACTGTGTGATTAAATTCTCACGAGTTTTGGGTTCCAATCTTAGTTTTCATTATATTAATATATTTTAAGGACAATTGTTTATTGAATGGTATTTGTTGAACATTGGGTATTTTTTTTTAATTTTGTAAATCAATATTAGTATTTCATTATATAAATGATTATCCATTTTGGGGATCATCTTATCATTTACTAACCAATTGGTTTTGGTTAATATCTCAAGGCAATATAAATATATAGTTATTTCTTTGTAGAAAATGTGATTCTTTAGAAGTAAATTCTATTGCTTCTTATGTGACCAAGTCATCTCGAATAGTCATTGTTTTGGAAACATATGTGTTACTGGTATAAATTTATTAAAAGATGAAGAGGTATTAAATATGTAAGTATATATCATTGTTTTTTGGTCAATATCATAAATTAATTCTACATATTTTAGAAATGAATGATAAAAAAACGTTGTCTGTTTACTTTCCCTACTAACAAACTCATGGTCATTTATCCAATCACAAGTTTTTGGTTTTGTTATTATTAAAATTATCCTGATCATGATTTATATCACTCTCAACCATAACTTTACACATTTTTTATCTTAAATATCCATGTTATCCATCATTGAGTCCCAATATGGGTTATCTCCGGTGACCTTTGTACTTCTCTTTCATTATTTTAATGTGATATTTTAATTTACAATTTTTCCTATGTGGGACTTTCAATGATGTTTACAAGAACAATTTTAAAAATATTGAGGAATAAATTTCCAAAAGGGGTGAAAATTTTGACACCACATGATTTCATAGTTTTTAATTTTTAATATTGTAATTCAATAGATTATGCTACACACAACACTGAGTTTGAGTGCTCAATGATTGACCAAAATAGTAGTTCAAAAAATTTATTATAAATTTTATTAAATAAATTTTAAATTTTATTTACACCATATAATTTTAACATCAATATCATGTGTCTTGTAAACATAATACAAGAACAAAATCAATTTTCCATATAAAAGAACTAATTTTAAAAAATTTCAATTTTACAGCCTTATAATGGGGGGCCATTTTTAGTACCAATATATGACATTTTATTATATCAAATTTGATAAAATTAAAATATGCTTCAAAAGAGGGAAATAAAAATTTGGTTTGGAATAAATTTTGGTTCTTTTCAGATAACTTACATATTTTGATCAATAGTGGAAAATACTAAATTTTTATTGAATTTTTATTTAATAAAAATATATTATTGTGTTAGATTATAAATTTAAATGGGTTTTATGTATAATTATGATTATGTTTTTATCATTTAATCCAATTTGGGTCATTGGAATTATTTTTACAATTAAAATATACATAAACACATCCATCTTTTGATAGTTTTTACTTCTAACAAACCAGGTTTGATGTTTTCACAACGGGTTATGTTTATAAATTATTTAATAAAATTTATATGTTATTAATTTGGTAACATATATATCATTTTTTAATTCGGAATATCAGAATTATCTTAGGGTTAATTTTTGGTATTTTTCTAAAAACTGTCAAATTTTGATGCATAGTGAAAAACATGGTGTTATTGTTTAAAGCCGGTGTTTTATTTAAATAATTATTTTAAATTAAAATTAATTTTAAACTAAATATTGATACATTATACCTATTTTATTTCAATTTAATTTATTTAAGACATTTTATAATAAGATTATATATATATAATATTGTTGAACTGTTTGCCATCTTTTACTCACTTTCTAGGGACATATGTAAATTTTCATAAAGCTTAACATTAAAAATTTTTTGAATCAAATTTCAAAAATATGATAGATATAGTTGACATCAGTTAGTAAAATGTGATAAAATATGAAGAAAATAATTTCTGGTGAATAGTAACTTCTGAATATTATATACAACGGTTAAAGGTAAATAGGGTAATTAATGGAAAAAGTTATATTATAATTATGATAACACATTTTTCTAATGCTTTTGGATACATGTATTTCAACCAAAATCAACATTAGTATTTAAATATGATTATTTTGATCAACATGTATTATATTAGGACATTTATAATTATTTTATTTACAAAAGATTTAAGATTTTTAAATTCTAAATTTAAGAAACTAAAACATTTGTAATAAAGTGTTATAGATTAGATAAATTCAAAAATAAATATTCATTATTAATATATGATGATTTAATACCTCATTGTAATTTATTTACAATTTTTAGACAATATGTTGTTAAAAGTTTTTATGACACAATAATGATGCAGTAATTACCCTAATAATGAATGATCAAAATAATTGATATTATAACTATCAAAATAAATGTTAAATAAAAGGATTGATGTATCCCATGAATTTTATAGGTTAATATGACATGATGGGTTTATTTAATTTATTTTTTCTAATTATTCATGTTTTTTTGACATTTAGAAAAACCAAATACTAAATAGTGTCAAAATTGACATAAATAAGTATTTTAAAAAATTACTCTATTATTAAATGATATAATATTTTTTAAAATATTAGGATTGTATAATGGACTAATATAATGATATATATTTCACTAATAAACCACTTGAGGTTCTCTTGGAAACATATATTATGGTTATTGACCGTGAATTATAAAAATACAAGAAGACATTGTAAAATTTAACTATTTAACTAAGAATTAAATCTAAAAGATAATTTTAATATTGTGACATAAACTTATTTAAAACCAATTTATTGATTTCTGTTATAACCATACCCACCAAATACTTTAAATTAATCCAATTTGTGCCATTATTAACCAAAAATTATTTTATAAAAAATTATTTGTTAAAACTTTTCCTAAAGTGATTGTCACATATCTTATAAAAGTGTACTTACCCTTATCACCAAATCACATATCCAAAGCCAGTTGGTTTGGTCAAAATCCAGTTATAATAATCCCCCAACTACCGTCAATTGAACTTGCAGGCCTTACATTGATCAGAAATTCATCATGAAGATCGTTTTTGATCAAATCAAAATTTAGCACTCGATGAAGAGGTAATAATTTAATAACATATTTCAAAGATATTTTCATCTTCCACTTCCCCTTTCATTATTGTTACCCAAAAAAATAACTAAAAAATATTCAACATATTGTTATTTTATTATAAATATTATACAAAAATATTCATTATTCTATCCATCATATGAATGAAAAAGTCGTCATATGTATGTACATACGACTTACCATCTTCACATAATGGTGTAGTTTGTTATTCAACACTTCATTATTAGGATTGGTATAATAATGTGTAAAACTGATGTAAATAATTTATATAATTTTTTAATGATTCTCTATATATATCAAATACCATCCAATTTCACACTATGTCACCACTAATTGAATGATATTTTATCTCATGTGTACGTATAACTTACCATCTCTATAACACAATGAGATTTCATTCCTCAATATAACCATCCAAGAAAAAATTTCATTTTATGACTAAAAATAATGATTAAAAACTTAATATAAATCTGCATATAAATCAAATACATCTTATAGATAACAAAAATGATATTCGCAACCAAAAAAATAAACGAAAATGAATCAGTTAACACCCAAAACAATGATACTACTGAAATATCATCAACAATGCAATATTGTAAGATCATAAAGCCAGAGGGTCCAAGAGATAGGATGAAACAAGCTCCCAAAAAATTATTATATAAAAAGTAAATAGTACCAAGCAGCTCAAAAGATGGGCACCTTTCAAATCCTTGTGTGCATTACACCATTACAATCATCCCTAACAAAACTATCACAGTAGGTGGGAAAAATGAAAGAACAACCTGAACTAACCTCCATAACAACCCTTTTGGATAGGGCATCAACAACCTGAGTTTCATCATGGTAGACATGATAAACATGAAGGAGTAATATCTGAGCAAGCTTCAGACAAGAGATCCAGGTATAAATCATCCTCCATGGGACATTCTGGGACCGGTCCATCAAAATCATGACAGAACTAAAGAATATGATTCTAGCCATATCTATGTAATTCATAATGAACAGCGTACCTGATAGCCTTAATCATGGCCAACAATTTAGCCTTTATTGCATGTGGATGGCCAACGTAATGGAAAAAGAATCCCTTAACGAAACCCCGATGGGTTCTGAACACCCCACCACACCCAGCAGGTCCCGGTGCACCCAAGGCCTCCCCATCAAAATTCACCTTTATCCAATTAGAGATAGGGTGAATCCATCAAATATATTTCTACACACTTGGTTTCCATTCCCTGCCACTAACACCAAGAGATATCAGAAGTAGAAAATCAGAAATTTCATTATGCATGGAACCTGTTTGATTCGTCGAGTCTAATTTAATGCATCAATGAATCACCATGATCCCTTCATGAAGGCAAGACTTGACATTATTGAAGATCAGTCTATTACGAGACATCCATATGTATGATACAATAGAAAAAGTAGCAGCAAGTAGCAAAACTTTGAGCTGCTCACTAAAAGAGGACTTCAGAACTGAGCAGAATAGGGAATCAATAGGGGAAAAATCAGTGCAGCATTGAAAAACATCTTTAAGATAACTTCATAAACGCACAAAAAAATAAAATTGAATAAACAGGTTCATAGGGGATTCTTCTTCCATCATACAGAGAAAACAAACTGGAACAGTGGTGATACCTGCTCACCGCAGAGCAGCTTGAGTGGGTAACCTGTTTTTCCAGATTTTCCAGATGATTATAGAATCAATAGGAATGATATATGGCTTCTGAACAGCCTCCACCCATGATGGAATTCTGGATTCATGACCACACATGATATTGTAACATTCCCTGCTCTAGAAATAGCCATTCAAATATGGTTTCCAAATCAAAACATCAGAATAAAAATATTCATAATTACAAATCTCATCGTAAAGAGAAGTTGTAATAAATATTATAAGATCATATATGATATCATATTAATGTTGTGGTTCTGGTATAATTTAATAACATTTATTTCTCTATTATACAATAGGTTAACCTACCCTCTACTAAGGAAATTTAAAAGGTAAGGGGATTTCATATCAATTTTTATTCCAGTGAGATTCATTTTATATTTCCCAGTATTTCTATTTGTGTGGTGTATGTACATCCCACAATTGTATTCATTGTGTAATATAGTTTAAATTCTCGTTATTTTCAAATACAGTTTATCATGATTATTTCACGGGTTGTAATTTTTTATGTTTCCAAATCTGTAGGGGAATTTCTAATTTCATTTTCTATTAATTGGGTTTTACGCTAACTTAAATGATTATTTTTTTCCAAGATTATGTGTGAAATAACTCTTTTTTTTAAACATCAACTCTTATTTTTTGGGGTATAATTTTGATATACATAATCACTCTATTGATAAATTCGGTTTTAATAGATATGAACTTGATAAGTGTAATCTTACCTCAATTTCCATTTATTGAGTTAATCATCCAAGTCCTTGATGTGGTTTTCCCATAAATATGTGTGAATATAACCTGATTTATTTACCCAAAATATCCGCTAATATTGAGTTTATTAATATTTTTCACATAAAATAATTTAATTGATTTATCCTACATCTATGGATATAGACTTTATCATGGATTTAATCTCAATTTACATTCCATTGAGACTTATTTGTTGTTATTAACCAATTCTATTTATATGGTGTATATATTGTACTTTTACATTGTATATAATCAATCCCTTTAATATAATTCTATTATAATGTTTTTATTACATAAATTATTTGTATTCAGGTGTCCAATTTATTTAGGAAGTCTAACTAAAATATCATTTTAAATTTTTAATGATTTTTTCATATACATCATTCTCAATAATGTGCATGTTTTAAAAATGGTTTTAAGAATTTATTTATATGGAAACGAATGTTTTAAAATTAAAATTATTTTTAAATTTTTTAAAGTGTAATGGGAAAAATTGATTCAAAAATTGTTTTTAATAGCTTCTTGATAAATAATGAGAATTCTATTTGTTTTCATGAAATGGGGATATTTCTCTCAAATAGTTTTACTAATTAATTTCCCCTCTATCAATATCCTTCATTATTATTGATTGATGATGATTTATTATAAAAAAATATTTAATATAGTATTGAATGAGTTATGGTTGACTATTTATGTGATATTTTTATACCATTCATGGGTTTTGGTTAAAATATTGGTATTTTATATTATAGTTTTTATATGAATGTCTATAATATTTTTCAATCATTTCATATGAGGAATACATTGGACATAGTAATTGATTGGTGGAGTCTACTATAACATCTCAATGCATCTAATTTTATCTTGAGAAAAAAGTTTCCTTTCACAAGGCCTTGAAAAAATCGTATTTTTAGTCTTGGAACGATGCCTCGACTATGTGGTTATGATGTCCGACAATATATATTCCATCATTTTGAAATTAACTATTGATATTACATGGGATTATTTGACTAGTACAATATCTATGTGACTATGTAAATGGTATTATTTGATTTATCTTTTCCATATATTGCTGATGTTTATGTTTAAAAGGCTTGTGCTTTAATCATATTCATTTCCTTTAATGTTTATTCTTATTTATGATAGTTTCTAAAATATTTTTATCCCTACTGAGTTTCTAGGTTCACCCCTTTATTATGTTTTCATTTATCTCAGGATTTGAATAAGTATATTATGATTAACCTAAAAGGATAGTCCAATGGATATGAGTGTGTTGAATGGGGACAAAATGTTTTTTTTATTTTTTTCATTATGTAATGTTAAACTTATGTATGTCTCATGTACTTCCAAGGATACTAATCTAAATGGTCATTCGAGACATGATCTCTTGTAACCATGCCAATGTATTTTAATAATGAATTGACTCTATGTAATGAGTCTTGTTTCGTTACAAATAAATTAGGCTCCATGAATGATGTATAATTTTTAGATGCTAGGGTTATAGTAGGCTAGTGTACTGATTTAAATTAGTGGAACACTATAGGTGTTTCTATGGTGTTATTATTTTATTTTCATGGTATATTTCTATTGTAATGTTTGGTCTTAGGTTCAATAGGTGCAAGAGATGTATATTTGGAATATCGAAGTGTTGGAATAAACTCTTATGTGATATATATATATATGGCTCTTTGAATGTGTACTAAAAATTGGAATTGATTTGAGGAAGGATTACAATTTGTGAATCGACATATAGGCATCAAAGTGTGTTAGTATAACTTCTGGTGTGTTGGAATATAGGCTTCAATGGGATGTAAGATTAATTAATTCCAAGGCATATATAAGAATCTATAAAAATTATGTTTGATAATGGTGTGTCATTATTTTTTATCTACAAAAAGTGGAATATATATCTGGTGTGATAGGTTCTAGGAATAATTATAATGAGGGGTATATGTGAGGTGTGAGGTACCAAGTATTCTTAGGGTTATATGAAGAGATTTGTGTCCTCAAATGTCCAATTATTGGTATGGGATTGATGTGATAAGCTGAAGATGTTCTAGGGTTATGATGTGAAAATAGAAAAAATCATATTTGAGAGATATTTTTTGTACTATCATTTCATTTCTATTTTGGTTCAGAAGTGATTGGGGAAGGTAACTCTTATTTTTGGAATCCCCTTGAGAGATTTCTAGTGAATTTATTCTAGGTAGTCCACTTGTTTATGAAATAAATGGATATTTTTAGTATCATATATATCAATGTATTGATATATTTGGGAAGAAATATGTTATGGATTGGATAATGTATTGCATCATGTTTTTTGGATTTGGCCGAATTTGAAACACCCCATGTTTCTCTGTTATGCTTCCTTTTAATTTATTCATTATCATGGGATAAAAGTAACACTGATAACAAGTGCATCATGGCCAATATAAATATTTTTTTAAAAATATGATTTGAATATTATAAATTAATTTTGAATTATATATATTCCATATAATTTTATAATTCGTCTTATGTGTTTGTTATACATAATATAAAAAAATTAAAATTTTCATATAAAAGATGTATTTTTTAGAAAGTATAGTTTTACCAACATTTTAATGGAAAATAATTTTTAAATACAATATTTTACATTTTTATATATTAAAGTTTATAAAAACTTTTTATTTATAATTCGAACATAAAAATATAGTTTGAAAAAAAATTGCATAAGAATTACATTTTCATGAATATTGACAAATACAGTATTTTAATTGAAAACTAATTTTTTAATAAAAATAATTTATATTGATAAATTATATATTTAAATGATTTTAATTTATATATATTTTATATTGTTGTTTATTAATATAATTTAGATCATTGGAATTATTTTCAAATTAAAATTATATATAAACACCTGTCAATCTTTTGATGGTTTTTAATTATGAAAAACATGTTTTCTCTCTTTGAAAATGAAAATTAATTTTATATTAATTACTAAATATATTTTTTATTTCAATCAATACTAATGGATTTCATTCTTGGAATAATAGGGTCCAAATTATGTTAGTAAGATAATTATATTTTTGGACATTATGAATAGAAACATTAAAAATTATTTTTATTCCCCCAGTTTAAGATAAATTGGGAAATTGAAGGTAAAATTAATATTTGAAAAATCACCTTAAAACCGGTAAAAATAATATGGGATTTCTAAATTATACCCTAATAATCTATTGTTCGAAATTAAATCATATAATAGCCACATTCCCAAGAATTTGAAATGAATATTTTAAAAATTATATAAAGTGACAAAATTTTACAATCTCATTATATATATACATTAATTTTAATATATATATATTACATGTTGATAACATGAACTATAGGTAGTATATGAAGATCTACAAAAATTTCAGAAATAATAAAATTCTATTTATTATTTTTAGATTTTATATATTTACCGTTAAAGATGACATAAGAGTAAGGTAAAAAATATTTTTCTTAAATATCATCTAAATAGAATAAAAATTATTAAGAGAAATATAAAATGAACTAATTATTTTAATCCATGAATATATAAAAAACTATGAAATTATATGAGTTCAATAAATATTTTGGTTCGAATTCATATTCTTTCAAAATTTTATTTAATTTCAAATAAAATAATATTGTCAAAATTTGTTGTATTGATATTTTTTTAAATATAACATTTTGTTAAAAAAAAAATTGAAATAAAAATATTTAAAAATTACAAGATGAAAATTATTTGTGAAAAAATTTCTTAAATTTACCAATTATTGACATTTGACAACATATAATTAAATATTTATATCCATTTAATATTTAGAATATTTTTCTGACAATTAAAATTATATATATATTAAAAGGATAAATAAAAATGATATGGTTTAAAATCATTAGAAAACATTTCTATGTTTAATTGTTTGAAATTATTTCAATCTATCCTCATATAATCCTCAAAATTATTTAATTTGGAGCTATTAGTAATATGAAATCATTTTATTAAAAATTAATATTTCCTGATTTTTTCTAAAGTGCCCCTCAACTCTCTTATAAAAGGTCATCATTCTTTCACATTAAATAACACCTCTAAAGCCTGTTGGTTTAGTCAATCCACACCAATTTCTCCTCCCATCATCCGTAGCATAATCATAGTGGCCAATAATTTTTTATATAACCATCCTAATGATCCATTGTGTTAAAATCAAAAAGACACACCCGAAGAAGAGGTGATTGTTCTATCAACCATTTCAATGTTATTCTCATATTCTAGTTCCTCATTATCTTAAAATTACATATAGAGAAAATAAATCTAGTATCATACATATACTAAGAAGTTATTATAATAATTGGAAACCCGTATTTCTCATTTTGCCCATCTTACAAATAAGAATATCACCCTGAGTGCGTACTTTTGTCTTAACATCTCCACGTCGTGGTGTAGTTTTTTATTCAACACATCACTGTTTAGATGGTTATAATGATGCGTTTGATGGATACAAGTAATGAATATAATATTATAATTAGTATTTATAATTAATATATAAACTAATTTCATATCATTTAACCATCAAGGGAATGATACCATCGCTCGTGTGTACGTACGGCCTACCATCTACATGATGTGTTAGATTCGTTCTCTACATTATCCATTCAATCATGATTAAAAAATTTATATTCTATCTAAAAAAGAATAATTATGATCATAATTTTATTTTGGATATGAATAATATATATCCTAGTCATAATAAACATGAATTACATGACAAAACATGAATTAAATAATGATGCAATTAACACCCAAAACAATAGTAATATGAAAATATTATTATCAAATTGATATAAGAGGATAATATATGATATAAAATAAATGGATATGGCACTGATATTATTTAAAAACTTTCTTTAAGAAATATACATGGCGGTTGAGGTGCCTTGAACTCTCGGATAGCGTGTGATCATTTGAGGCTGGTTTTTTCTTGAATCTGGTAATGTCCTTTGCTGTATGATCTTTTTATCTTGTCTGTTGGTTGATTTCTTGGATTTTGGTGATTTTCTTCTTCTCGCTATCTTAATTGAGAGTGTTTTGTGATTTCATGGATGATTAGGGATGGTTTTATGGGTGCGAATGTTGCTGTTCTCTGGCCATGTTTTTATTTCTTCCTCGGAGGCGATGAGACGATGCTGCTTGTGGTGTGAAGTTTGTGATGGTTGTGAAGACGGTGGTGGAGCCAGAAATCTATCCAGCGTCCTGAAGAATTTGGGTTTGTCCCCCTATGATTGGTGTGCGGTTCCGGTGATGGCTCCAACGTCTTACCACTGTGCGGTGGCGCGTGGTGATCGGGTGTCTCTCTGGCGATTTGACACGCTCCTCAAGATGGACTCGCGGCTCGAGGTTGGGCACGTGGTTTCGCCGGTGGCATGTTGGCATTGTTGATTGGGGTTGCACGACATGAGGCGGGATGTGACAGGATCGTGTGATGATGGGCACATGGTGTTGATTGATCTTTTGGTTTTATTTCTTAATTTTGAATGTCGCTGAAATATGTATGAGTTTGGAACGATTTGAACGGTTTGAATGGTTTTCGGTTTCCTTAAATAGGTTTGGGGTACCGGAACCCATAAAATGGCTTCTGATAATGGAAGAAAATGATTTGCAGGCAACCAATATACATGAGGCTAACACACCCTCGACTAAAAGAATGTCTAAGGAAAGGGCTACTTTTAAAATATCATTATTATCCGTCATTGTTTATGCATAAGTGATTACTAGGAAAAATTAATCTTTCATATCCATGTTACGAGAGAATGATTTAAAAATAAATATTTTAAAGGTTTTATCTACTGGACTCATTAACTAAAACAATTTTATAAATGTTACAATCATTTACACTTGTATTCTTTTCTCATTGACATCCTTTTTTTAAAATGGTTTTAATAATATATTTATAAAGGAATGAATGATTAAAAATTATAATTCCAAATGTATCAATGTGGTATGAGAAAAATTGATTCAAATATCTCTTTTACGTTTAATATTTTATAAATTATGTGAAATTAAATTTTTTCAACATAATAATGAGATATTTCTATCAAAGAGTTATTTCATCTATGTCAGTGTCCTTTGTTGGATTTTATGAATAATTGAGATTGATTTATTATGAAACAATATTCCATATTTTAGTAAACTTTTTAGGATATTTTCTATTGTGGATATTATATTTTAATACCATTTATGGTTTATGGTTAATCTAAAAATATTTTGTATGGTAGTTTTAATATTAATGTTTATGTTGGGTTTCAACCGTTTCATATAAGGAATTCATTAGACATTATAAGTGATGGGTGGGGTCCTTTTGATCCCTTTGATGTATAATTAGGTCTGACGAGACAAGATAGTGTCTTGGAACAAGGCCTTGATAGAATATTACTATATTATTTGGAACGATGACTTGACGTAGTGGTTAAGATTCCTGTAATTATGCATTCTCTTGTTATGAGATTTGATATTGATATTACTTGTGATTATTCAAATTTTAGAATATCCATGTGAATGATAAAATAGATTTATTTTATATATAATTTCTATATTTTTCTGAATACAATATTATCAATAGTCTTGTGGTTTAGTTTTATTCCTTTCTTTAAAATCACATGCTTATTTATGATGGCTTCCGCTATATTTTTTACTTTAAATGAGCATCTGAGATAACCCCTATCTTATGTATCATTTTTGTTAGGTTTTGAAGAAATATATTATGATAGACCTACATGTGTATTGTACGGGTTATTAATATTTTTAATGATGGTAATATTTTGTCTTTAATTTCACGATTTAAGGTGAAATTATTGTTTATATCTAGTATTTCCAAGGAAACTAAACTCATTTGTCCATTGGGATTTGATTTTATTGAGATCATGCCTATATAATTTAATATGTCACCGAATTTGGGAAAGGTGGGTTGGGGAATTACTATTTGTATTAGAGAATGTTTAGTAAAAACATTAGAAACTACATTTATAAATAAAACATTATTAGGGAGCATAACCCTAAGATATATTTTGAGGATAAGTAGAGAAGAACCCCTACGAATTTTTTTAAACTATAGACTACATTTATATTCCAATAAATACATTCTCATCTGTATAATACATAGAGATGTGGTTCTTGGACAGAATTACCTAGGGTTGAAAACACGAACATGTTGTTCCAACCTTGACTAGTGGTAATCTTGTACAGGATAAATTCCTTACTTAGAACCTAATTTGTCACTATAAGTGGATATGTTTTGAATAATTCATAATTTATTTACACACCATTATAGATTAATATTGAGTAAAGATGCCCTTAAAGAAACAATATTTATTATTATGGATAACATATTTATATAATTTTCATAATATATTTAGTATTTTACTAGTTGGGAATTATTAATTATGATTCAATGGATAACTTTGTGTATGAAATGTTATATAAATGTCACTTAGTGGATGGAATGGAAATCATATCAATGCACTTAATCCATGCAGATATTTTTGTCCATTGATATAAAATGATTATGGATCTTCTGAAAAAACTAATACTGAAAAACATATAACCATACTGGGGAATCTGTCTTAGGTTAGGAATAATAACCTTACCAATATAGAGCACCTTTATGTATAATTCATAGGGTCTAGGTAAGATATCTTTTGTGAAAAAACCCCCAACATTAAATGCGTCTAATAATCCATTTGTGGCTGAGCAATAGATATATTCCCTAGAGAATATATTGCATTATTCTGGGAAGTAAAAAATGGATATTTTTTTCATTGAATTATACAGTCTCTCTAGAGATCCCTATCAATGGCGGTCATTAATTTAATGTAAAATGGAGGATGAAGAAGTATAAAATATGAAATGTATTTATTTTAAGGAACTATTAATTTAGAAATAATTTCATCATAAACAACGAGATGATATGCAAAGGCAATTTATTAGTCTAAGGAAAAAAGGGGATGTGAAATTGAAAAGTATAATAATAACATAAAAAGGATAGAAATTCAAGTTTCAGAGTATATATGTTACCCAATATGTAAGATTGATCGATTTATTTATAGGGTGAAACCATTCCTCCAATAGTCATTGGTCACATATTCATTCTCATCCTACAATAATATAGTTTCATGTGATATCAAGACAAAAACAGAATTCACTACATATTATATATCATTAATGTAATGAAATGTAAGAACAACATGGTTGAAATGATATAGGGAAATAGAAAAAGGGAATGAATTATTTTGACTAATGTGATTATTTATTGAAGAAACACCCTTGTATTTTCCTAAAAGGAATGGGAGTTTGTGACAAATATGGAGAAAAAGGTTTTGATGATCATGATTAAAGGGGAAGGAAAGAAGATGTGAATTTTTATAATTTTAACGATATAAGACATTGTGAAAATTATTGTCCAAATAGTCATGGAAATATATCATAGAAGAATATAATGGATCAATGTAAACTTATTATATTACTACAATCGATGTGGAATAATTAACTTATATCTATTTTTGGATCGATGATTTATATTTTTCTTATAAAAAAATGTGATATATATAAGAATTCTAAATAATTACTTTTTTTACATTAAGGTTTTAATATTCTGAAGTTAATGACATATTTAGTAATTGTTTAAAATAGAAACATTACATAGTTTGGGTAATCTGATGTTACAATTGATTTTGGAAATTAAGTGACATTTTATTAAGAGTTTAGACAGAAGTTATTTTTTGTAATTCCTAATGGATGGGATGGATTAAGTAGAACAATGGATATTATTGTTTAAGGTTAAACAATATATTAATATTATATTAATCAACATTATAATGACATATTTTATTTGAAACATGATAACCTATAGGTAGGGAAACAATCTGTCGCGTTGGATAAGACTCTGGGAATCAAACCCCAATCCATAGTGCGACTAGGATTTAGCGCCCACCAGTAGACTAAAAGAAGTCGCTAATAATAACAAAATTCCTTTCTATATGGTTTATGATTATTTTTGGATTCTTAGTCAATTTATATAAAATAATAGTATTGATTTATCTATATTTTGAAAAGAACAATGAGTCTGAGACCAGAAATAATTAAATGATGAAAGTATACATGTCAATTAAGTAAACAAATGTATATTTTTAGTCTACAAATTTAATTAATTCATCCAAACTAGGTGAATGTTTTTGATACCACAAAATTCAATCCCAGTTCTATTCTCGATGTATCAAATGTCCCATTTCATAATCATAGATTTATAGTTTTCGAATTTTCAACTTTGTTTTGATCATGTAAATTACCACTCTCCCTTAAAACATGATGGTTATATTTTTCATTCATTTTTATAATTTTATACATGGATCCCTAGTACGTTTCATTTCGGATAACCTTTTTACTTCCCTTTATTTATGTTTAAATAGAGGTCTCATTAATCAAATTTTTTTTGTTGGATTTCAACAGAGATATTATTATATGTCTAACCCCTAGTCTCCATTCCCGTGTTTAAACTTTAAGGAAGAAATTTATTGATGTTTGGGAAACTGTAACACCATATGGTTTCAAAGTATGCTTCATTTTAAATTATTAAATAGCTTGTGATGCACACATCACCGAGATTGAGTGCACCCCGACCAATCAAACAAGTCATTTCAGAAGAGGTTACAAACAGTATTATCCAAATTTCTAATTTTAGATATTACATATAATTTTATCATTAATTTTATGTGTTTATTATAGATAATGTAAAAACAAATTTAATTTTTTCACCTAAAATAAGTTTTTTCCATAAAATTTACTTCTACAACCATTATTATTGACATCCCTTTTTAAATACAATATTTAAAACTTCTATATATTCAATTTGACAAAATAAACTTCTTATTTAGAATAAAGACATATAAATTTATTTCAAATTAAATTTTTTTCTTTTAAAGTAACTATCAACTTTTTGGGAATAGTGAAAAATACTAAATTATATTTTAAAACATCATTTTTAGTAGAAATAATTTATAGTGTTAAAATATTAATTTGAATTGTTTAAAATTATAATTAGATTAGATTATTATTATTTAATATAATTTAAGACATTGGAATTATTTTCAAATTTAAAATTATATATAAACAGTTTTCACTGTTTTGATGGTTTTTTTATTTTAAAAAACCAGTTTTCTCGATTTGACAACATGGACTAATTTTGAAATAATTTTTGAATGTTATTTTTTTTAATTATGAAAATTGATTCTGTATTTTGAATATGTGTGTCCAAATTATGTTAATATGATCCTTTTATTTTTGGTCATTAGAATAGAGACCTTAGTAATTTTTTAAGGTAAATATGCTAATTAATGGTAATCAAATATTATATAATAACCCTAAAACATGTAAAAATCATATTGAATGAATAAATTAGACTCTTGTCATATATTTTTTGAAATATAATCACATAATGTCCTATTTCCAATTAATATGACATGAATATAAAAAATTTAATGAATGGGATGAAATGTCACAATCTCATATTATATATGTTTATTAATTTTAATATATGGATAACAAGGATATAAAAATGACAATAAGTATTATATGTAATGTTAAAATAACTTCCTATATCATAGAATTTTATTTTTAATTTTTAGAGATTAAATTAAGACATTTAATGAGGACCCTATAGTGATGTTGAAAGTATTTTATTAAATATCAAATAAATGGTATAAAAATATGTAAATAAATATAATATGACCTAATTAATGTGCTACATAAATATTATTATTGAATATGACATGTTAGGAGTGTATTTAATTATTTTTTTAAAATTTATCTTTTGAGTATATTTTTTTAATGTCGAATAAATTAATATTATCAAAACTACTACTATTGATATTTTTATACAAATTTCATTCTATTAATAAATTTAAATGTAAAAAATATGAAAAATTTAAAAACTAAAAAATAAATAAACTAAAATTCAATAAATTTACTCATTATGCAAAAATTACACAATAAGCGTAAATGTTTACAACCATTTAACATTAAGAATATTTTTAACACAAAAAAATATATAGATTAAATAAAGAAAAAATCAAAATATTAATGATTAAAATAAAACAAAAACATGTATTATATTTTTTGGTTGAGATTTTTTATTCCCATACAAATCTTAGAATGTAAATAAATTTATTCGAATCTATTAGAAACAGATCATTTTTAAAATAAATTAATATTTCATTATTTTTTCCTAAAGTGCCTCCCATCTCTCTTATAAAATGGAAACTTCATTTCTATGTAACTAACACCTCTAAATCATATTGATCCACCAAAACATTCCCATTTATCTTACCAACCTCTCTTAACTCATCATAGAGGCCTAACATTGGGAAGAGAGCTATCTTATGTGGCCCCATTGTTCAAATCAAAAGGAAACACTCGAAAAAGATATAATTGTTTTATCAACCCATTCAATGTTGTTTTCTTCATCTAATTACACTTTCTATGTTTTTTCCATATGAAAATAATAAATATAGTATCATACATATACTTAGATGTATTAATAATTATGTGACAACAATATTCCTTATTTTTTCCATATAACAAATAATAATATCACCATGCATTAGTACATAGGACTTACCATCTCTACACCATGCTGTAATTTTCTATTCAATAGTACACTGTTTGGATAGTTATAATAATGGGTATAATGGTTATAAATAATGGGCATAACATTATAATTATTTTTTATATTATTATACAATCCAATTTCATACTATTTAGCCATCAAGGGAATGGTATCATCGCTTCTGTGTAGGTACATCCTACCGAATCTGCGACGCAGTGAGATTCATTCTATACGATAACAATTCAATAACGATTATAACAATTATATGAGGAGTAAAATTAATATTTATGAACATAATTTTATTATATAAATGAATAAAATATATCTTATTTGTATCATACATGACTTAAAATACAAAACAAGAATGTGAAAATGAAGTTGTTAATGTAACAGAGAAATATTTCATAGTACATTGTCTCATTAAAGTAATTAAACAGTTTACGCTACACACATCACCAAGTTCGAGCGCACCACGACATAACAAACCAGCTATCCAAAAAGATTTTATAAATAATATTAACAAAATTTTTTATTCTATATAATCCATATAATTTTATAATCGATATTATTTTTTACATAGACATAATATAAGAGAAAATTTATTTTTTCTGATAACAGAAGTATATTTAAAAATGCCATTTTACCACCTTTTAATGGAAAAACAATTTTTAAAACCAATATTTGATAGTTATATATATTCAATTTAATTAATATATATTATTTTTTAGAATTTGGAGAAAAAAAATTTACTTTGGGTAATTGTTTGGTACATTTCTAATAACTTTCTTATTTTGATGAATAGTGAAAAATAAATTTTTTTAATTAAAATCTACTTTTTTAATCAAAATAATTTATAGTGTTAATTTATGAATTTTAATGTTTTGGAAGTACAAATAGATTATATTTTTATCATTAAATTTAATGAAAGTTATTATAATTAATTTCACATTTAAATTTGACCTAAACACATGTCAATCTTTTGATAGTTTTTACATTATAATAACCATCATTTTTGTTTTGACAATTGAAATAATGTTATATTAATAAATAAACCTTCTATGTTTTTAATTTGGTAAAATAGATTTAATTTTTGAATTAGGAATATCAAAACCATCTTAGGTAGAAGATTTGGTTTTTTTCTAAAAACATACAATTTTTTATGAATAGTTATAAACACTACGTTAATGTTTAAAACTAACTTTTTATTAAAATTATTATATATTTTATTTAAATTTATTGTATGTAAAAATATATATATATTACATATATATATTTAATGTAATTCATTGGAGTCATTTTCAAATTAAAGTAGATGTATAAAATATTATGGAACTTTTTAACATATTTTAATCACCTTCTTAAGAGAATTTACATATTTTCATAAGACGTAATTTTACCATTTATGAGAATTGAATTTAAAAAATCCATGGGACATGGTTGAAATCAGAAAGTAATATTCGGTTCAATAGAATGAAAATAATTTTTGGTGAATTGTAATTTTTTGAAATTCATTTACCACGATTATAAGTAAATATAATAATTAATGGTAAAATGATATTACAATCACTCTAACACATGTGAAACTTCTAATGGATAATTTATTTTTACCATAATCAACCATAGGAATAAAATATTATTCTTTTGGTCCACTTGGATTAGATTTGGATATTTATTATAACTTTATTTAAAGAAGAGTTAAAATTGTTAAATTGAATGTTTAATAACTAATACATTTTTAATATATGGTAATACATAAGATAAAATTGACTATTAATATAAATTATAAAGATAATAATATTTCATACGTAATGGTATTTTATTTAAAATTCATAGACATTATACAATTTAATTTATTTATGACACAATGATGAAGCAGTAATTAACTTATTAATGAATGATTAAAATAATTGATATTATAAATATACAAATAAATGTAAATTGAGAATTTCGAAGCATTCCTCTAATTTTATAGGTCAATATGACTTGTCAGGGTTGATTAAATGAATTTAGTTCGAAGTAATCTTGTTGTTTTGATTCACAAAATCAAAATACCAAATAGCGTCATAATGGAAAAAAATATGTTATTAAAAAAAATACTATATTAATAAATTATATATTAGTCCTAAATAACTATGGTCTCTCCAAAGGACTCTTATAATGATATATATGTCATTAATTAACCCCTTGGTATTCTATTTACATTTTATAGTATGTTTGTTAACCCTTTAATAAAAAAATACAAGAAGACATTATAAATGATAAACTATTTATCTAAGAGTTAAATCTAAAAGATATGGTTTAAATGATAAACTAAACATGTATAAAACCTATTGGATGAGATTATTTCTACACCTAACAACCTATGTCTTGAAATAAATTCATATGGAACCATTATAATCTGAATATTATTTTATAAGAAAATAATATTTCAAGTTTTTTCATAAAGTGACCCTGACCTCTCTTATAAAATGGTACTTCCCCTTATCTCAATATCACACCTCCAATGCCATTTGCCTCGGCCACCCCCTGCCCAAATCTGTTTCCAACATCCCTAAATTCAACATAAAGAAATTACATTGAGCATAAAGCCATATTAAGGATCCATTTTGTTCAAATCAATAGGAAACACTTGAAGAAGTGGTAATTACATTATCACCTCTTTCAATTTTATTTTCTTTTTCCACATTCTATTTATTTTTTATATCCAAAACAAATTAATAAATTAAGTAACTTCTACAATATATGATATTATTATAAATTTGTTACTATTTTATTCATTATTCTATCCATCCTATGAATTATAATGTCACCATAAGTGCATACGTACGGCTTACGGTCACCACGCTGTGGGATAATTTGTTATTCAACACTATGTTATTTACAAGGATATAATAATTATTAATATGTATATAAATATTTAAAATAACATGATAATGTTTCTATATAATTAATATACCATCCAATTACACATCTTTTAATCATTAAGGAAATGATATTATCGCTCGTGTGTACGGCCTTACTGTCTCCACGACACGATGAGATTCATTTCAATGTTAATAATTAAAAAATGATAATAAAATTACATATTATTAATAAGTATGTAATATATGATATAATAATACTACTGAATATATATATATATATATACATTTATCTCACTCACTTACTTCCATTCAATACGATATGAAAACAGAAACATTGTTTATGCGTACGTATGGCCTACCATCTTCATAAACTGTGTTTTATATTTCTTATATCTATCTATTGAACATAACTATATTCTAGTGATATATTATATATAAATCATGATTTATATTCAGGAAGTATTTAAATCATGATCTAAATGATATGATCAAAAATGGCATGTTAAAACATGTACGATAAAGAAAGTGACTATTTACCAAAATATTAATTTAAAATGGAAAAAAATTATTAAATGGGTAATATAATGTCATAACTGATTAATTCATGATATAATAGATTTATTATGGTTCTGTTATAATTTATTTACATAAAATTGTTATCATAACGAATTTTAAACATACCCTCACCAAATGAATTTTCAAGGTAAGGGTTATATTCTTAATCTCATTATTATCTGAGATTTTTTATATGTATGTATTTATTGGGAAATATATATAATTCATATCAATGATTCAAAAAAAATCTCCAAATTAATTTTTTTTGGTTTTTTAGAAGGTAATATTTAACTACATCATTATTTCAAATTGTTGAAATATTTATTCTTCTATATCAATCTCAATAATGCCAATGTTTTGAAAATGGTTTTTAAAGATTTATTTATATGGACATGAATATTTTAAAATTTTAATTCCTATAAAATGATTCAATTTTTTATTGGACACATTGATTGAAATTTGTATTTAAATGTCTTCCTTTCTATTTTGTGTTACATTTAAATGTTTTCCTGAAAAACAGATATTTCTCTCAAAGAGTTCCACTAATCATTTTCAACTATGTCAACATATTTTTGGATATTATTATTGATTGTGGTTGATTTATTACTATTAAGATATAAAATATTGTATTTAATGAGTTATGATTTGTTTTAATGTGAATGTACTATTTTTAAACCATATATAGGTTTGTGGTTAATGTTTTGAAATTTCATATGCTAGTTTTAATACTTATGTTTATTTTATGATTGATCATTTTTATTTGAGGAATGAAGTGGACCTAGTATGTGATGGGTGGATCCCACTATAGATCCTTTATTCATAAGTAGCTCTCATGAAAAAATTTAGTTTCATTTCAGAAGGCATTGACAAATTTTTTTTATCATCTTCGCATGTGGCCTTGATAATGCAGTAATGATATCCAGCATAGGAATTCCCTCGTTATTAAATTAATTATTAAATGTGATTATTAGACTAGTAGAATATCCATGTGGAAGTTTTTATGGTAATTTTTTTTATTTTCCCCTTATTATGTTCTATTTTATGTTTAAAACGATATGGTTTTTATTACATATCTTTTCTTAAAACTTTTCAGCTTCCACTAAATTATTTCCCCTTACTAATTATTTGACCTCACCCCTTTCTTACAGATTATATTCCCAAGTTTCCAAGAAATGTATTATGTTTAAAATATAGGGTTAAAATTGGGAAAATGGAATTATCAATAGATTATTTATATAGTGTATTTTTTTTGAATGTGTAATGTAATATTTAGGTATGTAATATTTATCCCAAGACTGCTAAATGAATCGGTCTTTCAAAACACGATTCCTTGTAATTGGGCCAATGTTATGTAATAATGCACCAACTCCAAGATTCCAGGGTTAGGAAATTACTATTCATATCAGAGGAAGGTTATAAATAACATTAGAAACTAGATATTGAAATTCTCTAATTAGAGAACATTACAGTAGGATAAAAATTTATTATTATTATAAAAGAACATCCTAGAATTTTACTAATGTATGGATTTTGTGAATTTTCAATGAAATAAATCCCTCTATGGATATGAGCAGGTAGAGGGGGCTTTATCATAGATTTCAATAGGAGTGTAAAACTAATAAGGAGTTTCATGCATGACCAAGAGTATCGTAGTACACGACAATGTACCTTTCTACACTTTTGGTTATGACACTCCCGGTGGATTTTCTTATGATAATTCAAATTTTATTAAAATCCATTATATATGATTTAGGATTAAATACATCCTCAATGAAAACATCATTTTTATTATCGATTATATGCATAATATTTTTAATTTATATTAGTTATTTTACTTGTTTGTAATTATTCATTATGATTAAAAACTATCCATGTGTACTCCATTCTTATGAAATGGATCCCAATAGATAGACTGAGAACTCTAGAAATATGCATGATCCAATGAGTAAGAATGATCATATATTTCATGGTATTAAAATAACATATATAATGGGGAAATTCTCCCATGTATTCTCATCATATGATGAAATATTATCATGTGTTAATAATATAAGTAAATTATTCTCTATTACCTATGTATTTGATGGGAAGAACGAGAAGAAAAGAATGGTAGAGAGAATGATGGGTAATGGGAAGAAAGAAAATTATGATTTTCTAATATGTGATTACAGTGGAAATAATCACCTTTTTAAATGCTTGAAGGGAATGTGAGTTTGTTAAAATTGGGGATAAAAAAGACACCATGTACATGATTTCAAGGGTAAGAAAATGTTTTCAAATGTTCAATGCTTCATCTACAAGGAGTTTGGACACTATGTGAATCAATGCCCAAATCACCAGATTATGCCCCAAATAATGAAATTGGATAATAATAAAGTTATGATGATATAATAGATGAAAAAAATGGATTGTGTTTTTATTTTTTTTAATAATATTTATTTCATTTTAGTATTGTATCAACAATGTACTTGTTATATGCATTATGTAAATAAATTAGGATTGTACTGTAATACGATTTCATTAAATATTTGAGATTATATAGTTCAATGAAAAGTCCCTCAATAAAAAGTTAATCCTTTTGTAAAATAAACAGTTGAAGGAATGATAAACCTTAATATGGTTCTGATAATGAGTCAATGATTTTGGAATATGATATGATAGATTTGGATAAATTATACTCGATATTATTGATACATAAAAACTAATTAATTTTTTGTTTATTTCTTTACTATTGGATTTTAAAACATTTTTGGATATAATGACTATATCCAAAATTATATAAGGATTAAGGGAGAATTAATTTAATCAATAAAATTTTATGATAATTTAGGGTGTTGCTGTGTTTTAAAAGAATACTTGATGAATGTTTTCACGTGTTATAACATAGGAAAAAGATCATCATTATGTTTACCTTTCTAATAAATTTTGTACTATGAGTTTGGAAAGAAGTAATTTGGATAATTCTAATGGTTGGAATGGATTAAGTTTTTCATTGGATAATATTGTTAAGGATAATGAATTTCATAAGATTATTTTTGGATTTTTATAAAAAATCAATCCTAGAGGTCAGGAGACAAACCGTCATGTCTAGTAAGGCCGTAAGACTTGAAATTGCAATGGAATGGTTATAGGGGTCCATCACCTACCATTGGCCTATGTGATATGATGGTTTTTGTAATGTAGTTTTTTAATTAGTAGGACAATTGAATTATAAAATCATTATTTTTAGAACCCTATACAAATAGGGTAAATTGAATATTTTTGATTTCTATTATCTTTTGTGGTCGATGTTGAGTTTGTGAGATAAACTAGTTAATTGATGGAGCTATACTTTTCTATTTTATTTTTTATATCTCCTATTATATGAATAAATAAATTCATAAAATTTATATAAGGTATATTAAAACCAAAAACATTGTATCCTAAAACCTTATGTTATGTTGAAGAGATGATGTATTAAATCATCATAAATTGATTGATTTGAGGACCTCCATTTTACACATGTTTTTGATTGATGAGCTCATCCACTCCCTATAAATATTTACATTTCTGTTCAAATTTTTTGTATTTAATTTCCACTAATTTTCTTTTATACGATATCCTAATTTTGTGGTGACTTTTTCATTTCATTTTCCCTCTTATTATTACTAAATGTTATTAACCCTATCTCTGGTGTGGGTTTTCCACAACAGTATTATATATTTTAAACCATATATTTTTGAAGATCAATTACAAATTTAGAGGAAAAAATTTAATATTTTATGGGAGAATGTAACACCAAATTATCTCATAGTATGTTACCTCTGGAAATTATTTCAAGAGTATAAGCTACACGGAACACCGAGTTCGAGCAGACCCTGACTTACCAATCTAGTCGTTAAAAAAGATGTTATGAATAGTATTACTGAATTTAGAATTTTATATAATCCATATAATTTTAGAAATCATATAATTTGTTTCTAATACATAATTTAGGAACAAATTGATTTTTATATAAATGAAATATTTTTTAAAAAATGAAATTTCACCGTCTTTTAATGGAGAAAACATTATTTAGAAACAATATTTGAAATTTGAATATATTCAATTTATTGAAATTAAATTCTTATTTAGAAGGGGGAAATTAAAATTTAGTTTAGATAAATTTGTGGTACTTTTTGGATAACGTTCAAATTTTGATGAATAGGGAAAAATACTAAATATTAATTGAAAACAAAATTTTTAATCGAAATGATTTATTGGGTTAAATTAGGAATTTTAATGGTTTTTTATTATAATTAGATTATATTTTTATCATTTAAAACAATTTAGGTTATTATAAGTAATTTCACATATAAATTTTATATACACATGTCAATCTTCTAATAATTATAAATTTTTAAAAACATGTTTTTTTGGGTTTTACAACATGAATTAATATTAAATTATTTAATTAAACTTATATATTTTGCATTTGGTAAAATAGAATTTATTTTTGAATTCATAATATCAATACAAAATTATAGTTAATTTTTTGTATTTTTCAGAATACTTAAATTTTTTGATGAATACTAAAATACACTGCATTATTGGTTAAAATAGAATTTATATTTAAATAAATATTTAATTTATTTAAGTTTATTTACTATAAAAATATATATAGAATACCTATATTTGTTCAATGTAATTCATTAGAGTCGTTTTACAATAACATTAGTAGTATAAAATTCTATTGATATTTTTAACGCCTTATACACAACATATAATAGCATTTAAAAACATGTATAAAAATTATTTTTAATATTTATGTGAATTGAATTTCATAATTCCAGGAGACACGGATGACATCAGTTTGTAAAATATTCTTCATTAGGATGATAATAATTTTTGGGGAATAATATATTTTAAATTTTATTTACCACGTTTGAATGTAAATATTGTAATTAAAAGTAAAAAATGATATTATAATTACCCCAAAACGTGTCTAAATTCTATTGGATATGTTTATTTCGACCAAAATCATCCTTATGAATAAACTATAGTCTTTCTGGTTCACCTTGATTAGATTATGTCATTTATTATTATATTATTTAAAGAAGTGTTAAATGTTATAAATTCAATGTTCAATAACTAAACCATTATTAATAAAGTGCTATACATAAGTTAAATTCGAATAAAACTATTCATTAGAAAGATAAAAATATTGTCTAAGTAATGTAATTTTATTAATAATTTTTATAAATAAAATAATTAAATTTATTTATTACACAATGATGATACAATAATTACCTTATTAATGAGTGGATATAATAATTGATATTACAAAAAACCATGTAAATGTAAATTGTGAATATTCATGCATTCCACTAATTTTCTAGGTTAATATGACATTTAAGGGTTTATTAAATGAATTTTTTCCTATGTAATGAAGATATTATGACATTCAATAAAACAAAATACCAAATAGTGTCAAAATAGAGAAAAATGAGTTTTAAAAATAGTATTGTATCATTAAATTATATAATAGTCATAAAATTTTATGGGTCCTACAAAGGACCCTTTTAATTATATATATTTTATTAATTAACAACTTGGGGTAATATTGAAATTTTACATTATGTTTATTAACCATGAAACACAAAAATACATGAAGACTTTGTAAAAAATAAACTATTTAACAACGAGATAAATCTTAATGATAAGGATAAAATGGAAACCAAAAAAAGACTAAAAACTATGGGTTGAGAGGATTTCAACCCATAACAACCTATGTATTGCTATAAATGTATTTGGAACCATTATAAACCGAAAATTATTTTATAATAATATAATATCTCATGTTTTCTCAAAAGTGACCCTCAACTCTCTTATAAAAGGGTAGTTCACCTTCTCTCAAAATCACACCTCTAATGCCAATTGGCTTGGCCAAAACCTACCAAAATATCATTCTATATTCCCTCACTTCAACATATAGGCCATTATTTTAGCATAAATCCATCATAAAGAGCCATTTTTTTCAAATCAATAGAAACACCAAAAGAATATGTAATTATTTTATCACCCATGTCGAAGTTGTTTTATTCTTCCTCTTTCTCTTTATTAGTTATTTTCATGCAAAAATAAAAAATCTAGTACCTTATACATATTTTATTGTTTTTATAAATATGGTACAACAATATTCACTATTCTATTAATCATATGAATGATAAATTCACATTTCTTGTGTACGTATAACTTACCGTCTCCACGCTGTGGTGTAATTTGTTATTCAACACTATGTAATTTTGAAGGATATAATGGTTTGTAATATTTATATAAAAAATAAAAAAACATGATAATATTTCAGAATAATTAATATACAATCTAATCTGAATCCTTTAAATCATTAAGTAAATGATATTGTCTCTCTTGTGTACGTACAACTTACCATCTCCACGACACGATGAGATTCATTTCCACATTCACCATTCAATTATTATTATAATATTACATAATATTAATTAGAATGTTATATATGATATAATAATGATTCTAGAAATATATATATATATATATATATATTTACATTTATCTCATTCACTTACCTCTATTCAATACGATATGCAAACAGAAACAACGTTTATGCGTACGTACAACCTACCGTCTCCATAAACGGTGTTTTCGATTTCATATATCTATCTATAATACATATTTATATACTTAATATATATTATATATAAATAATTTTTTATATTCTGGAATTATTAAAATCATATTCTAAATGATATGATCAAGAATAACATTTTAAAATACATAAGATAAAGAATGTGATTATAAATCGAAATGTGAATTTGACCTGGAAATTATTATTTAATCGAAAGTATAAATTCATTAATGACTCCTGTTTGATATAATAAATATGACTATTGTTCTTGTATAATTTAAAAACATACAGTGGTCAATATACATGAGGGTAAATGTACCCTCGACCAATGGAAGTTGCAACATAATTGTAAATTCATCAATAGAATTATTATCTGAGATGGTATATATGTAAGTTTTTACTGGGACATATTTATCTTCCATTTTCATGTTTCATATAAATTTTCTCAAAAGGAATAGTTTACGGTTTTATGGAAGACATTCTTTATATAGATCACAATATTAAATGGTTGAAATATTTCTTCTTCTAAATCATTTTCATTAATGTCTATGTTTTCGAAATGATTTTTAAGGATTTATTTTTATAGAAATTAATGTTTTAAAATATTAATTCCATTAAAAAGATTCAAAGTGGTATTTTACACTTTTATTCAAAAATTTCATTAAATTTCTTTTTTGTAAATTATGTGACATTAAAATGTTTCCATGAAAATGGAATATTTATCTCTAAGAGATTTACTGCTCATTTTCTACTATGTCAACATACTATTTGGATATTCTTCATGATTGAGGTTGATTACTTATAAATAAAATCATCAATATTGTATTGAATGAGTTATGATATGTTTGACTGTGAATGTACCATTTTATATACCATTCATTGTTTATGGTAACTGTATTGACATTTCTTATGCTAGTTTTAATACGAATGTTTATGTTATGGTTCATAATTTTCATATGAAGAATATAGTGGACTTAGTAAGTGACGAGTGGAGCCCTCTATTTCTCCTCGAGACATCGATAGGTCTCATGAGATAAATTAGTTACTTGGCAAAAGACATTGACACATTTTTTATTTATCATCTTTGCATGTGGCCTTGACTATTTTGTAATACTGCCTGACATTACACATTCCATCATTATGAAATTAATTATTACATTTGATTATGAGAATAGTAGAATATCCATGTGCATGTTTATAGTGTAATGTTTGAATTATTTTCCCCATATTATGTTCAATTATATGTTTAAATGGATGTTTTTGTTACACATCATTCAATAAATTTTTATAGCTTCGGCTAAATTATTTACCCTTACTGAGGATCTTAGCTCACCACTTTCTGAATGATTCTTTTCCCAGGTTTCCATAAGGTGTATTATATTTGATATGTAGGGTTAAGCTAGGGGAATAACGGAATTATCAACAGATTATTTATGATGTGATTTTCATTTGATTGTGTACTGTAACGTTCATGTATGTAATATATTTTTCATGACTACTAATCTAATCAGTATTTGGGACATGATTCCTTGTAATCATGCCACTGTTATATAAAAATGCACCAACTCCACGCTTAAGGGGTCATAGAAATACAGTTAAAAACTGAATCAATGGTAATACTGTCATATTATTATCAATGTTATATAAGAGGATAATATATGATAACCTAAATATAAATATTGTCCTGGAGTAATTAAATAATATGTTTTGACTATTATTCAAGGGGAATAATCACAATATACTAATGGAAAGTATAACGTAAGTGTTAATTTAGAAATCCGATTATTATCTGTGATTTTTTAATCTTAAGTGTTACTATGAAATATTAATCATTCATGCCAATGTTTAAAAAAAGCATCATAGGGAATATATCCATGGTTTTAGTTAAGGGACCATTTAACTGAAAATTCATTTCAAAAGTTTTAATGATTTATACAACAAAAAATTTCTCATTAATATCCATGTATTCAAAATGGTTTTAACAATTTATTTATATGGACATGAATTTTTTAAAATTTTTGTTCGATTAAAATTTTTCATTTTTTATTTCACACTTTTATTTAGAAATCTCATTTAAATGACATTTTTTATAAATTGTGTGACATTTATGGTTTTAAAAGTAAAAAATAGATATTAATATCAAAGAGTTTTTATGATAATATTATTTTATTTTCATCTATATCAACAGATATTGTTAGAATTTATTCTTAATTAGGATTGATTTATTAAGGTAAAATATGCCATATAGTATTCAATGTATTATGATAGGTTTTTTGTGCATGTTCTATTTTAGTAACATTCATTACATACGGTTTAACTAATAACATTTTGTATGCTAGTTTTAATACAAATATTTATGTTATATTTAAACCAATTAATATGAGGAATGCATAGGACATTGTAAGTGAAGGGTGCGGACTAATATATTTCTACGATGAACCGATAAGACTTATGAGACAATAAACTATATAGGAACAAGGCCTTGATAGATTTTTTTGTATTGTCTTGTCATTATGCCATGATGTAGTGGTTAAGATGTATGATAATATGAAATCCCTCATTATAAGATTAGTTATTGATATTAGCTTTGATTATTCGATCTGTTGTATATCAATTTTAATTATTAAATTGTCTTATTTGATTTATTATCTTTATATTATGATTATGATTTTTTTTAAATTCATGTGTTTTATTTTTATACATTTCCTTAAAAGGCTATTCTTATTTATGATGGATTGGGTTATATTGTTTATCATTATTGAGTATCGAAGATCATTCTTTTTTATGATTAATTTTCCATAGGATTCCAAGAAGTATATAATGATTATCCTTCAAAGGTGGACTATAGGATATGAGAGTTTGAAATGAGGATAAAATTATGTGTTTCATTTCAAGATGAAATTAAAAATTCATGTTTGTATCTTGTATTTCCATGTCTACAAAACTGGTCAGTCATTTAGAATTTGATTTTATTGTTATCATGAAAATGTCATGTCATAATTCACTGAATCTGGTTAAATAGGGTTGGGAAATTCCATTTGGTATAAGAGTAATATCATTAAAAACATTAGAAACTAAATTTAGAAAAGAACCTTGATTAGGGAACATTATCTAAAGATATAATTTGAGTATATGTATGGATGACCCCCCCCCCCTCTAATTTTTGGTAAAGTAGAGACTGTATGGCTATTTAAAGAAATAAATACCAATCTAGATACCACATGTAGTTGTGGTCCTATAATAGTTGTACTAAGTGGTGAAAAACTTGACATGGTGTTCTAGGATTGACTCGGGTTAACCTAGTAAACGACAATGGGCCTTACTGCGCACCTAGTTTAACACTCCTTGGTGATATTCATAGGATAATTTATATTTTCATTATAAACTATTATGACAAGTTTATGTGTAAATATTTATTCAAGGGAACCATATTTATGATTATGGATTAGATATGTATAATTTTTTCAAATAATGTTATGTATTTTACTAGTTTTGAATTATGCATTATGGTTCATAACCAAATAAATTATATTCCATTATATAGAAATAGAACCTAGTGGAAGGAATTTAAATCACATCAATACATATAATAAACTTATTTATTTACTTAATACATCTGATAATGATAGTGGATCAGGTGACACAACTTATACTAAATATATTTTTACCAAACTGGGACAACTGACTCAGGTAATGTATAAAAACTATAACTATATAGAGAAGCAATATCGACAATACAAAGGATCAATGTTATACCACTCAATGAGACAACAACCTCCGACAATCAATGGAACTATAAATCCATTTGTGGATGATCCATGAATAAGTTCTTTAGAGAAAATATTTCATACATTCAGATGTAATGAAAGGGAGATTGTGGTCATGGAAGTGTACCATCTCTCAGTAGATGTGGCTCAATAGTGGCCATTAATTGACCCAAAAAATGGTAAATTAATATATATGAATCATGGAATGGTGGGAGTTTAATTAAATTTAACTATCAAAATAGTTTTCTGCTGAACAATGAGCTGATATGGAAATACAATTTCTAAGTCTATGGAAAAAGGATGATGGGAATGTTTCCACAAAGGAGGACATCTTCACAAGGATAGAATTTAATTCCGAATACTATATACACATACCATTAAGTATGATTAATATATTCATTTAATGGTTTAAACTTTTCCTCTGATGGGAATTTGTTTCATAATCTTTCTCATCATATGGAGATACAGTCTTGTGTGCTATAATGACTAAAAAAGAATTCAATAAGTCATGTGACATTAAAGTAATGAAACTGAAGATGATAATGGTTGAGGAAGAGAAAAATAATGAAAAAATGGGGAAGATTGATTTATCCTTATGTGATTATTGAAGGATGAAACCCCATTGTATTTTCTTAAAAGGAATGGAAACTTTTTTCAAATGTATAGAAAAAAGGTCAATAAGATGATGATTGTATTGGACAAAAATAAGTTGATAAATGTTATAATTGCAATGATATAGTCCATTATGAAAAATATTTTCTACTACATCAAATAAATATATCCCAGAATAAGAAAATTGATCAAGGTAAATCTTATGTGGTTACTACGATCTATGTGGATTGATATATGTATTTGTGTTATTGGATTCAATAATTATTTACATGTTATAAGAAGAATGTGATATATATAAGTATTGTACTAAAAAACCATTTATTTTCATTAAGGTTTCAATATGATGAATGTAATCATATATTACTTATGTGACAATAAGAGAAATATTAAATTGTTTGGGGAATCTAATTCGACAACGGATATTCGAAATATAGATACATATTATATAGAGTTAGGACATATGTATTTTGTATGACAGTAATGGTTGAAATGGATTATGTTAGACATTAGATACTAATTTTTAACTTTAAATAATTATTAACATTATTTTTAGATTTTTTTTAAAAAATATTTTTAGAAAATGGACTTCCCGTAGGTCGTGCGACAACACGTCACGTCAGACGTGGCTACAAGAATGGAACCCACAAATGAAGTGTGTTAATGTATATTCATCTTCCACTGGCCAAAATTAGGTCCCTATTTATAATAAAATAGTTTTTATTATGGTATATGTTTATATTATGAAACCTATATAAATATTATTAATATAATAGTTTTGAATTTAACTATCCTTTGACAAGAATGATGAGTTTGTGTAGGGATTAGTTAAAGGATGAAACTCTACGTGACTATTAAGTAATATTCATTGTATTTTTAACTTATGAAGTAAATTATTTCTAAAATACTACGTAACATATTATGAAACAAAAAAATTTTATCCTAGTCCAATTTCTGATGAATTAAATAGTCCCTTAGATCATCGCAAGTTTATATCTTTCTGATTGTTAACAATATCTGAATCATGTTCTATATCACTCTCTATAAGAATATCATGGTATCATTTTTATATTATTTCCATGGTTTTATACATTTAAACCTAGTATGATTAGTTTCTAATGACCTTCATAATTCACATTTGTTATTTTAAAATAGAGGAATCATTAATACATTTTTCTATATGGGGTTTGAATAAAGATATTTTGAAATGAAAAAACAATTGTTTTTAATCTTGATATTATATTGAGAAGATGTAATTTATTGATTGAGGATATAATGTAACACCCCAACTACCATAATACACTTTCTATTAAATAATTCAATACCCTGCACTACATGCATCATCGATTTTGGGGGAAACTTGATGTATCAAATTAAATGTTTAAAAATATGTTATGAAAATTATTAACTGAATTGTAAATTTTATATATTCCATATAATTTTATTATTAATATTATTTGATTCTTAGACATTATATAATAATAAGTTCATTTTTTCAGAAAAAGTGATTTTTTTTTAAAAAAAAGTAATTTTATTGAATTTTTGATAAAAACCCATTTTTAAATCCAATATTTGAAACTTTTATATATTAAAATTTACCAAATAAACTTCTTCCTTGGAGAAGGGGAAATAAAATTTATTTTTGATAACTTTTTTATGCTTTTATGATAACCATTATATTTTTATGAATAATAAAAATTAAATTATTTTAATTGCGAAAAACTATTTTAATATAAATATTTTATAAAATTAAAATATACATTTGAATGGTTTTAAAATATAAATAGATTATATTTTATTCATTTAATATAATTTATGTCATAGGAATTATTTTTACAATAAAATTAGCCATAATCACATGTCAATAATTTGATGGTTTTCAATTTCCTAAAACCTGTTTTCTCAGAATGATAATGATAATTATTATTAATTTTAAGACTGAAAATTCAGTCTTTAAATCATAAAAAAAGTATTTTATATTTGGAATCAATTGTTTCCAATTATGTTAATATAATACATTTATTTTTTTTCATTATGAATATTATCAATAGTAATTATTTTATCACCACTATTTATGTTAAATTAGGTATTTAAAGGTAAATATAATATTATAAAATTTCCATAACAGCTATAGAAATCATATTGGATGAATAAATTCTATCTTTATAATATATATGGTTATAAATTTAATCACATAAAGGCCAATTTTCAATGATTATGACAAGAATATAATAAAAAATAATGAATGTAAAAAAATATTACAACCTCATTTTATATAAGTCGATTAATTTTAAAATGTGGATTACAATGAGATTCCATTAACTATATGAATAATATATAAATCTAAAAGAATTATCTATATCAAAATATATTATATATAATTTTTAGAAATTAAATAATTTTTGTTAATGATGACTCATCAATGATGTCGAGATTATTTTATTAAATATCATATTAATTAATTTAAAAATATAAAAATATATATTATATAGACTATTCAATGTTCTACATTAATTTTCAAGGTGATTTTGTCACGTTTAGAATGTATTAAAAAATTTCTTTAGATTTTATCTTTTATATAGATTTTATTTATTTTCTAATAAATTATTAGTGTCAAAAATTATATTATTTATATTTTTATAAGAATACCATTTTGTTAAATAATTTTAAAGCCATAAAAATATTTAAAAATTAAAAATTAAAAATAATAAGGTTTAAAATCTAATAAATTGACCAATTATGGACATTGACACCATATAAGTATATATTTTATAACCATTTAATATTTAGAATATTTTTGCAACACATAAAATTAGAAATATTAAATTTGGATAAATCTAAATTATAAGTACTAAAATAAAATAAAAAATATCTAAATATTATTTCCTCTGAGGATATCGAACCACAATTATTATAGAATTTAAATAAAACAATTTGGAGCTACTATAAACACAAAATTATTTTATAATAAAATAATATTTCACGATTTTTCCTAAAGTGCCCTTCACCTCTATTATAAAAGGGAAACTCCATTGCTCTTTAAATCACACCTGTAAATATGTTTGGTTGGGCCAATCCTTACAAATTTAAACTCACAACCTCCCTAAAGACATCATAAAGGCCTAATTTTTTCTGAGAGACATTTTAAGGAGACCAATTGTTCAAATAAAAAGGAATCACCTCAAGAATAGGTCACTGTTTTTTCAACCCTTACAACATTATCTTCTTTATCTACAAGCTATTTATTTGTTGTTACCGTATCAAAATAATAACTAAAATATTATCCATGAATTGATATTTTTTTATAATAATGGTACAATCATATTCTTCATTTTATCTAACTTATGAAAAACAATATCACCATGGATGTGTACGTACGACATATGGTATCCACACAACGGTGTAATTTTTTATTCAACATTATTTTGTTCTGAGGAGTATATAGATGAGTATAAAGAATATAACAAATGAATATAACATTATAATGATTATGTATAATTAGTACACCATCCAATTTCATACCATTTAACCATAAATGGAATGATACCATCACTCGTGTGTATGTACATCCTACCATCTCTGCAACATGGTGAGATTCATTCAATACATTAACCATTCAAGAATAATTGTAAAATATATATAGACAGTAAAAAAGAATAATTTTGAACTTAATTTAATTCTGTATATGAATAAAATATATCACATGAAAATCAAACATGACATACTAGTTAAAACAAGAATTGGAGAACGCAGCAGTTAACATCCAAAACTACAGTAGTACTAAAATATTGTTACCAATGAGATATAAGAGGTTAATATATGATATCATAATTATATAAAAGTTCATAGTGTAATTTAATTACAATATATTACCATTATAGAGTGGGCTAAATCACCCTTGACATGAAGAAAGTATAAGGTAAGGGATAATATTGAAATATCATTATTATCTGAGATTTTTAGGCGTAAGTGTTTACTAGGACATATTTATCATTCATGTCTATGTTTCTGAAAATTAATTTGAAAATTTATTTTTTTAATCATTTATTTAAGTGACACATTAACTAAAACATTGTTATAAATGATTTAGACATGTATACTTATAAACCATTTTCATTAATGACCATTTTTTCAAAATGGTTTGAATTATTTATTTATAAGAACATCAATTTTTTAAAATTTTAATTCATTTAAAAATTTTCAATGTGGTATTGAACACTTTTATTTAAGAATATGTTTTAAAAACAATCTTTTATAAATTGTGTGACATTTAATTATTTCAATGTAATAAAGTTATATTTCTATCCAATAGTTTTAATGATTTTATTAGTTTATTTACTCCAATGTCACCATCCATGGTTGTATATAATGCTTAATAGAGATTGATTTTTTATGATACAATATTCCATATTTTATTGAATTTTTAATGATATTTTTTACAATAGATGTTCTATTTTTAAACCATTCAAGGTGTAGGGTTAAAGTAATAACATTTTTTATTCTAGTTTTAATATTAATTTTTATGTTATGTTTCATAATTTTTATATAAATAATGCCTTTTACTTAGTATGTGATGGTTGGGGTCGGCTATAGACTCTCGATGCATTGGTAGGTCTCATCAGATCAACAAGTTCCTTGGAACAAGTCCATGATATAATATTTTTGTATGATATTGGTATAAGGTTGTGATGTAGTGGTTAAGATGCCTAAAATTATTAATTCTCTTATTATGATACTATTTTCTGATATTACATGTGATTATTCAACTTGTAGAATATCCATGTGATTGTTTTAATAGAGTTATTTGATTTATTATTTCAATATTATACTAATGATAATTTTTTCAAAAGTATTCTATTTTGGTTTTATACCTTGACTAAAAATTTAATTCTTATTTAAGATCGCTTCCTTTATATTGTTTATCATTAATGAGAATATGATCTCACTTGTTTATTATGTTTCATTTCATCCCATGTTGTGATGTAGATTGTTATGATAGACTTATAGGGATAATCTATGGGATAAGTGAGTTATAAAAGACGATAATATGTTGATTTAAATTTCAATACGTAGTGTAAAACATGTGTTTGTATCTAGTACTTATAGGTTACTAAACTAATCTATCCTTTGAGATTCTGTTTTCTTGTGATCATTCAAATGTAATGTAATAATGCACTGATTCTTGTGAAATTGGTGTTGTAGAGTTAAATAATTTCTCATCAATTTCTATTTTTTGTGTTTTTGTGTGATCCATCTCTTTTATTGGTTATAGGAACCAATTTTTTGGAGTTACATTGATGAATGATTTTAAATTTATGTTAATATAAATTCATTAATTTTTATTTGGGTTTTCATTTAGACATTGGTTCATTAGGGGCCAAAATCATTTCTTTTATTGGTTGATATGCTAGGGTGCATGGTTTGCACCAATAATGTGCCCCTAGGAGAAACATTACGACCCTCCAAGTGTAATAAGAATGGTTTTTGAAACCATATTAGAGGTAGTTAATGGAAATGTGAGGACAACATCAAATTTTTATAGTGTTTTAACATATGGTATGGCAATGTTTTGGGAAAACATGCACATACACCCTGCTAGCATGCTATTCAGAAAGTGGGTACTACGTGATTTGTTAATGGTTTTCATAATTTAGAAGTAAAACATATCATATTTTTAAATGTGTAATGATATTATCCTAACCCACCATACTTTATTTTCCCCCCACTTTACTCCCTCTTTATCCCGCACTGTAATGTCCTGACCTGGATCACCACTAAAATGTCGACTGGACTAGTCTCCACATGAACTGGAGCATGCTCCCCATATGGTAGAGGCTGTCAACTAATAGTGAGGGTCTATGGATATTCAGTGGGGAGATTATTCCATAATATCAGAGTTCAATGATATAAAATGGAACAAAATAGTGGGAAATAAATAGTATTTATTTTATAACACTAGCCAATGCTATTTATACAATAGATGAATGCATTATAAGTTATGGATACATAATTTAATGTTATAAACAATACAAAATGGTTTACACATGATGTACTATCTAAATAAAATTCAATGAAGCCCTGCAGTCATTCAACTCGAGCATCATGAGCTCCCGCTTGGTCCTCTTTTCCAATCTACCATGTATTTGCATCCAACATAATCCTCCAATAAAATAGAATCTACATGGGTACCTCAGTGAAATTGTTTCTAAAGTAGGGTGAGAGATATAAATCTATGTAGACATGGACCACAAATTTCTACCACAAATACGTAAATTTATTAAGTTATTTAAATAGTGTGAAAGCTTGCATAATTAATATAAGCAATACAATGTAATTATATACCCAAGCACCGGCTTCAACTCTCATCTAGTGTTTGTGCCTACATTATACATTCGTCATGTATGACCGAAATTCATGAAATATTAGTTTAAATTTATCATTTATTAAAACCAAGATTAATTACATAAATCTCTTGATCTAGCATATTCCTCACATCCCCTGTATAATTCACTCATCAAAGATGTCTCTAAAGACAATCTAAGTGAACAACGAAAAGACTGAATCCAAGTTTGTTCTTTGGCTTGGATATCGCATCATAATTTATTTAATTAGATCTCTCATATACTATTTATGCACCCGTACACTAACAAGAATGATTTTATCTTGGGTCCCTCCACTAATAGTGATTCACCCAATTCATTGACTAGTCTTGACATTTTCTCATATTAAATTCACAAATAATTTTGTCGCAATAGTTTTTATTATCCAATTAACTCATTACATGTATGACCATTTGGACCCATAGTCCAATGTTAATTAACGGGTGTATAACATCATGTCTAACACCCTCGTGAGTATTTGGAGCATCAGTCCTTGTCTCACAACCCATGGGTAATTGGAGAATTAGTCTGTATCCTATAAAATAATATTTTCATTCAAGCTCATTGTAGAATTACATGCCTAGAACTTTTTGAGTATTGGGAGCATCAGTCCTTATCTCACAACCCGTTTATCAATCAAACATAAATATTAAGCATTTTTGTATAATGACATATCTAACACCCCAAAACCAATCAATTAATTAATTCATAAGTTAATTAATTAAACAAATAATTAACTATATAAATATCCTATAAAATAATTCTAGAATAAGTTAACCGTTCACCATATCAATATTTAATAACTAATTATCAATTAATTATTCTTAATTAAGTATCCCAAATAGTTACCTTATATGAACCTCTCCACATAAACCATGTTTTATCCAGGATATTAACAATTACCATGAACGTCATAAATATCTCAATTCCAACATGTTGAACAAGTCCCACATATTTATAAACCATATCACAATTAATATCATATTTTTAATAAACTCCATACTAAAAAATTGGGGCAAGGAAAATAAATATGCATCTAATGGTATTATTGGCCAACACTCATAACAATAAATCAATTTAAAATATACAATTAGTTCATGCAAATTAATTAATTCAACAACTAATTAATTAAATCAAATATCTTGACCAGCTCATCAATTAACTATCCATTTACCATCTATTTATTAATAATCAATCCATTCCTTAATTATTACTTGTATCCATTTTTGATTCTAAAAATGTCAAAATATTAAATATTATTAATATTTAGTAATTGCCACAATTTTTTTCCCTATCATGGCTTGATAATTAATTCCTCAATTAGTAACCCTATTAATCAACCATCTCCATAAAAACCCGTTATCTATGTAATAATATCACATTATCAAAATTACCAATACATGATTAATACCAACACATGATCAAATTTTTATTTCCCATGTGGAGACATCATTTAATAACATCAAAAGTGACATGCATCGACCTATCATATATCGACACCAATAAGAAGATATATGAAATGAAAAACCACGACAAGCATGATATGACATTACTATCGACCATCAATTTATCTATAGTCATCATTTTTAGAAAACATTTAAGTTCCAAAATCTAGGTAACAAACATTCTCGATTTATTTAATGAAGTTTATATGCATTTTTAAATATGTAGACAATGATTTGGAACCCTACCTCGGGGTGGAACCATTGTTATTCTACAATACATTAGTGAATATTGAGGTAACCATTCCACAACTAGACTGCATTTGCACATGCACACACCCTCATATACATATAAATGTGTGTTTATGTGAGTTTGTCAACATTGATACATAAATATTCAATATTTTAAATTAGTACCCATATTCAAAGTAGTAATGAAAAACACACCTCCAACATGGTAATAGAGGAAGAAACAAGTAGAGGCTACTAGTGAGCTGGAACCTATTTATCAATCACACATAAATATTTATCATGGGTGTAGAATTCCAACTCTAACACCCTAAAACCAATCCATTAATTAGTTCATAAATTAATTAATGTAGACTATTAATAAATTAAAAAACTAATTAACAACATAAATCTCCCATAAAATAATTTTATAGTCTGTTATATATTCATCATCTCAATAGTTAATAATGAATTATCTATTAATTATTCATAATTAATTATCCCAAATAATTAACAAGGCGGAACCCGTCCACAAAAACAATGGTTCGTACATAACATTAACAATTAACATGAATGTCATAAACATGTCAAGTATAATATGTTAAATAGAGAACACATATCATGAAACCATCTAACAATGTATATCATATTTTTTAAAATCTTCATCATAAACAACATATGGGATGAAAAATAAACATGCATCCAATGTTATTATTGGCCAACAGTCATAACAATCAAAAAATTAATAATCCAATATTTTTCCATGAAAACTAAAAATTCATAAATCAAATATTTAAATCAGATCACTTTACAATTTATTCAATTAATTAACCATTTATAATCTATTAGGTAATAATTAATCCACCTGATAATTATTACCAGTTTCTAGTTTATATTCTAATCGTGTCAAAAAATTAAATATTACCAATATTCAGTAATTTCCACAAATTTTTCCATCTAATGACTTGAAAATTAATTACTTAGTTAATTACCCTATTTCTCGACCATACTCTTCCAAATAATTTAATTATATAATCATTTAAACTTAACAAAATTATCTATACATGCTTAACCCCAACACATTAGCAATTCCTCATTTATCTCACGTGGAGACATCATTTATCAGCATCAAAAGCGTCATGCAAGACATATCATATATCATCAACAACATGAAGACATATAAAATCCAAACCACAGAAATCCGGATATGACATCACTACTAACTAGAAGTTTATCTTAAATTATCATTTCAAGAAAACATAGGTGTTCTATGCTCATGGAAACTCACATTATCAATTTATTTAAATAATCTGAAAATAATTTTAATATAAATATATATTGATTTGGAACACTATTATGGGATAGAACTATTTTTATTATGCTACACTTTAATGTACATGGCGGAAACCATTACACAACTGGTCCACTGCTGCACGTACAAACACCCTTATATATATATATATATGTATTTATATGGGTGTTTTATATACATTGATCAGAAAAAATTTAATATATTAATACGATAACCAGAATCTAATTAGTAATGAACAACGTGCCTCTAACTTGGTATCAGGGACTCATAAAAAATTAACAGATGATAATCTAATCGGTGAAAATAAATAGTGGTTTTTATAAGATTATATAAAACCACATATTTGAAGAGGTTCAAGCTCATTCGCCTCAACATTGGAAGTGGATGTCAGAACATAGACCAATGCTTAATTAAACAACATTTTCATACCCTACAATTATAAGACTCCAACAACCAGATTAAACAGAACCATAGGATTTTTTCCAACACCAAAACAGGCAATAGAAAATTTGTTAAATGCCAAACTGATTAAGGAGACATTGAGGGAAGGTCATTCTTTAAAAAAATTTAACTAAAACCAGAAGAAAACAAGAATTAAAATCAAGTGGATGGAGAAGGGGTCGTTCCACCGTGGTTGCGTTGCTGCTGCTAGGGGTTGTCTGGGGTGGGTCGCACATTGTCGGGTTGAACTGTTAGGAGGTGATCGCTCAACATGGGGGATTTTCTAGCCACGGAGGGAACTATATGTGGTCTAGAGGAGGAGGGAAATCAGAGGATCCTTGGGTACTGTATGGTGGGTAATGTGCTACTGTGCATTGAAGAGGGGTGGGGGAGGTCCTCCTATTTTCATTTAATTTCAGTCAATAATAAAATTAAATAAAAACCCTTAGTAAAATTGCATTTAATTTATTCTAAATAAATTATGATAGTAATAAAAGTCATTATTATTTCCACTTTTGTATATATTTATTCATTTCCAACCAAAACACCAAAAATATATTATTATTATTAATTAATTATTTAATAACTATAAAAAGTTAATAGTACTAATAAATATACACATAATAATATTCATAATAATAATAATCACAAATCATTATTATTATTTCCATAAACCTTTTTTTATTAGGACTAGATCTCCCAATTAACCATTCTTAACGGAAAAAAATTCATTGAAAAGGTAAAAATCCAAATTAAATTATTTTATCGTTAATTTAATTAAATATAAACAATATTAATAACGAAAACATCATCATTATTATTATTCCAACATTCATTTTTTTAACACCATAAACCCCTAATTTATAAAAGTATAATTAATTTGATATTTGTGATAAAAAAATCCATCCCATAACCCCCATTTAATAATAAATGGTCATTTATAAATTCTGTAACTCTTCATTTAAAAAAATTGTTCTCTGATAATCCCAAAAGTCACATTAATTTCATAACTATCAGTTAATTAATTATTTATCATTCATTTAACTAAAAAACCACTATAACAATAACAATAAAATTATTTTTAATTTTATTAAATCTAACATTTATTTAATCACACACTCTCATATACTCTTATTTAAATAAATTATATATTATAATATATAGATTAAACTACACGGGATGGACCAAAACCATTTGATACCCATATGGATCCATTAAACTGATATTTTCTTGATTCAGTGCTCTTATGACTCAATCGAACAAACACTAATATAATAGGATAATTACACATGTCGAAAAACGACACCTTTAGGTGTTCCAACACTCAGAATAAAATTCTGGAGATCGGTTTCAAAAACAAACCTATCTATAAAAATATATTCTTAATAAATTATATTTAAATCCATTTCAAAAACATACAACATTACACGTACACACAACATTGGATAACCATCCTCCTCATTCCCACTTAGGCGTTGAGATAATCCCCTAACTATGCTCTGATTTGTTTTTCATTTTGTGCATTGTATCCAAATATGTAGGTCCATTGATTCTATTTATTACATAATTATTTTTCAATCTATATTAAATGATCAAATTCTATGTGGTCCATTTTATTATACTTTCCCAAAATGTTCATAAAATGATGTTATAATCGAAATAATCTTGAGTGTGAGGTTATTATCAAGAAATCAGACACCAATGAGTATAATGTAATTTTTCCTTGATTTAATTATTATTTCACTCGTGTTGTGGGTGTTCTTTCTTAATTTCACCATTGGATAGAATGAGGGAGACTCTAATTAATTACCAATATTCAAATTGATTAATTGATGACATGGGATGCCTATGAGCATGTTTTTCATTGTCTAATAATTATTGTCATAATGCTGAGAGGATTCATACCAAGTGATGCTTAGAATGAGGTGTTACTTTTATTAAATTAAATTCTATATGAACATTTTTGGGGTTCTAGGGTAACATTATTGATGTGGTCATAGGATTTATATAGTTTTGAATTTCTGGAATGATGTGATGTTGATCATTGGCTGGGAATGGAATGGATATATTTCTTGTTGTTGATCAATTATCATTTGAAATGGTCATAAGATTGACGTGATTTGATCATCAGGTTATGGGAATGTCCTTTGCGATGTTGGATAGAGTTGACCATTAGTTTGTGAAACAAGTTCACATCTCCTTGTGATTCTGATATAATGTGACATACAAAACACATTTCCTGATAACTGCTCATAATTATCAACTAAGAAGACATTGGGGTTGTGTGCACACTGATATAAAATAGATGACGTCATAGTGGTGACCAATCACATTGAGAGAGGCCTCTATTAGAATCATTTTTGGATGGTGGTGACCATCATTGTGGTTAAATGTTCTTATCTATGAAATCCATGTGAATGGGGAGGATACATTTGATGATGGTTTTTAAATAATTAGTTTGTGGGTAAGAAATCCCTTATATTGAGGCCCTTTGGAGAGGATTATGCGGGAGTAAAGATATCTCCATTTATCAAGAAATTTTCTATTCTTGTGATGGTTATATTATTTGGTGGACAGACACATTGTGCCTCAGTATGTCAGGTTCCAATATAATGGAATCATTCAATAATTATTCTAAGGGACATTGTACACATTATTGGGAGATCCTTCAGGATGTTAGTTATTTGTTTTGTAATTAGGGTGTGAGTAGTCATGAGATTACAAATGATTCTATAATATATTTAACCCGATGTTTCACCTTGTTTGATTTTCATTGAAAAATTTCTAAGAATATATTCTAACGATACACCACAATCATCTATATTAACGGTGGCCAAGAAGGAGATTTATTTATTATAGATGTTGAGTCCATGTAAATAGGGTTATTTATATATACATGCATTCCATCTACTATTTTAAATTTAGTACAAACCTACTTAATATCAGATATATATTAAGAACATGCTTGTGGTGGACTATTTATATATATATCTCTCACGCCATATATGGGCCCTTAGAGACATGTAGAGACATTATTATTTGGTGATTAGGTTTGGGACAAATCTAAGGAGTTGGACATTTATGATCATTAAATACCTTTTTCAGGGGTTAGATGGAATGTGGAATTGGAGGTTATTGTAGTAGTTAGAGTTTATATTTATTCTCTATTTATCAATATCATCATGTTGTTATTTATGTATAGATCATCGCCATGATTAACCTATATTGACTAATATTTGTATCATCATTCATGAATTAATGTTCTATAAATGGTGTCATTCATTTAATATGTTTTCTATTTACATTATCTCTATTTTATGACATTTCTTTCAGTACAATGAGTAACTGGTCTAGTTGTATTATATTATTTTTCACTAATATAAATTTTACTACATACATTTATTAATCTCAACTCCATTTTGAATATGCACCATAGTATCAGTTCTTTACACCATCACTACTTGTTGATAGCCTTTGCTGTATGGGGTAAAAACATAAGGCCTATTATCCTTCTATCCTGTATCATTATTTCGGTGGATAAATTGGTCAAGGACATATAAATTTATAGATTCTTGGAATACATTCCTAGTTATATTCGTTTCATCATGTTTTCATGTCAAATTCAATTCATGAAACCAAGTTATCCTGCCATGGGTTCCTTCATTGGATCATTCTAAAATGTAAATTTCATATCTCCTGATTAATGGTGATCACATGAGGTGCATAAAATCTAGCATGAAAAATAAAAAAAATACAATTAATGATATAGTTCTACATTTTCTAGATTTTATTCTGAATGTTATATATCTTTTTATATTTTCTAACTAGTAGTCTATAATGAAATCAAATGATCAGTAAAAGATCACATAACTACAAGAGATTATTTTTATGGAATGTTCTCTTATTGTTTTTTTGTGACATGATATTAAATCGATATATCAATGGTCTTCAACAATATTGGGGTTACACGATTTGTGATCATTATGAGACTATGTATCCTATTAAATGATACATCACCTAAGAAGGGGATATTTTTTCAGTCCCATTTCGTGGTCAAACAGTCATGTTGAAGGGCCATAGAATAATGAATAGCGATCACACGAGGCCCATGGAACCTTCATAAGAAAAATAACATTACATTGGAATAAAAAAACCCTCATACATCTAGAAATTATATATTTTCATAAAATTATATTTGGGTGATTTAATAGTTTCTATTTATTTTTACATTACTTTATTAGAGTATCTCATTAGGGATCAATGACATGATCACCATCACTCTTATGACGCCTTCACAGGAATGGAATATATTATCTATATGGAATTTTATGATCAATGTTTCTCTCTATTGGGTCATTGTTTGATCATCCAAATAACATTTAATATGTATGGACCGTTATAGTGACCTTTATAAGGACATGTGATCATGTATATTCTCAGTGGTCATGTGATATGTATGATATATCCACCTTATTTCTATGTTGAAATAATGATTCTTCCTTCGTCTTGACGAGTAAATAAGACCCCCGATTTTGGTATTTGATCAATTATATAATTTCCAATACACATTTTTTTGTAATCACCCCCCACACATATAATGATTGATGTCTACAAGGACAAGGATGAGGCTTCAATTAATTTGTGAACCAAGAACAATTTTTATTCCCCATGAAATTTTGTTTTCCATGAGTAATATAATAATAATTGGATTGATTGAGACAATAATTCCACATAAGAGTAAAAGTCCCAATGATCTTGTGATCTTTTCTTTCATGTGACTAAATTGCAACGCGCTGATGCAATATCCAATTAATATTCATCTTAAATATAACCCCATTATATGCCCACATTACTAGATCATTTCAAAAGGTTTTGTTGTCTTCATACATTGTATGAATAATTTTTCCACAACAATTTTAAATGAACCAAAAAAAAGTTATTCTTATTTTTAGGAACCATAACATGTCCTCCCAATTATATTTATATCCCATGGTATTTTTATGACACAATGTATTGGTCATGTGATAACATACCTTTACAAGGTTCCTATAAAAACCTCGTTATTATGAAATCTCAAGACTAATGATTGATCCCATGGTTCAATATGTTATGTGGTTCATGATATCGTGAGTACTATATCATTTATTGCGATCAGAAATCCTTGAATGGTTTTAGTGATTCACATGATTTTATGTATGTCATGAACCACATTAAGCATGATCCATGGTAAACTGAAAAGATTTTATTCATTAGTATAGATTTATTCCAAATATCATGCATCTATTAATGAGTCTACGTATTGGGCTATGATTTTCAGGAATCATAATATCGACCCTCTTTCTGAATTTTTCTCAAAAAATGAGTCTATTTAAAGGATTCCCCCAGGTGAACATTATAGATACCCTCTATCACGCTAACATCATTTATGTGGATTTTTCTAATGAATAATGTTTCCATTACTTTATCTAACAGTAATATTCTATCTCATTGAATACCATCATATATTGTCTATATTCATTAAAAAAATCTAGGTGTAGATAATTGGTTGTCACACTGATCAATTGGATATCTCATATGTTTTTAACTCTCAAAGGGATGAATATGGTAGCCATATCACTCATCATTAAATTAAATAGAGATATTAAAGAATTCTCTTATAATCATTGAATAATTCAAGAAATTGTTGGAGATCATTGTGGGAGATGGATATGGTGGTAGTTTTTATGTTGAATGCTAATGGACATGGGTCAGGTACGACTTTTACTAATTCTCAATCTAGTTACATCGTATTCATATAGAGTTAGTTTCATTTACATCTCATTTATTCATATACCATCAGTTGTAAATTGGTAATGATATAATTAACCATTGGTTTCCAAAATAAAATTTATTTCATCATTATCAGGGTATAGCATTGATGGGAATTTGATCTATTTACAAATTATGATCAATAAGTTTTATTGTGGATAATTATGATACATTTTTTCCATGTGATGATGTCTGGGGTGACCTCAGACAAACCGTGAGTAGGAAAATGGAAATGTTCATCATCGTTAAAGAGAAAATTGTGACGTAGCTGATCCAATGCTCACGAATTTCATACAAGGACTTGATAAACATTTTATTTTATCATCGAAATGGTTTGGACACCAACTATACACACTCATCGATGCACTCCCCAACAGGAACAGAAAAATATAGGTTCACATTTTTCTATCCCTAAAATAAGGAGTTTTCATCATGGGGATACCAATGGAGACCAGAGAAATCCACAAGCCTACAAAGAGCGTGGTGTTTTCTATCTTATTGAATTGATGGATTTTCGTGGTTGAGTATTCACTGTAGATAATTTTAGTTGGCTGGATATTAATGGAATCTTTATTGGTTGATGGGTGTCTTTTTAATTTATTCATCCCAAAATGAGATCGCTTTTAAAAAATAGTAGGTGATATTAAACAATTAAACATACCATTATAGATTGGAGGCCCTGTTACAGAGCATATTTGAATATATATAAGATCATTTATAATGATTAAAATATCATAATGTTATTGGGATACCTGAACCTATTGGTAATGGGTTGTGCAGTAGAAGATGGTTTTCAGATGATTTAAAAAAATATCAGTATAGTGATAAAACATCATCATCTCGGACAATGTGATTCCAAATAATTTCCTTCTATATCGAATGAATTATTCAATGAATAAAATTAATCTGAATAATTATCTTTTTAATCGAGTATCGCTTTTCTATATCACGCCCCTATGGAATGTATCTTCAAGAATATAAGGGTGTACACCTATAGATATATAATCCACAAACACTTCATGAACTAGCGTGTATGTCTATCATTTAATTTTGGGAGCCAGCGTGAATCTCTCGTGATATTTTTGAGGTCTCATCGATCACCATGATATACATTCATGGATTCACAAAGGCATTCATGGATCATTTTCCCATTTATATGTATTATATCTCTAGGATTTAGGATGGAGGAGAATCTATCAATTCCGAATGATTAATAAAAAATGGAATTAGATTCCTCTAGACATATACATTGGTTTTCTAAAATACATAGTTAGGGTTCCCTCAAATTAAAAAATTATGATAATTTAAATGAGATATATATGTGTTTATATTTTATCACATAATTATAATTTATAATAAATATTCCAGGTTATAAACATAATTCAATAACTCATGTTATAATTCCCTCTACATATAAATTAACCATAAATATTTTTTAAATATTCCATTTTATAATATTATTCCATGTATTAATATAAAAACATGTAAATTTTTTTAATAAATAAATTAAACCCATTTAATTTAGAGTCAAATGACAAGGAATTTATTTATTTATTTGTGGCCGATAAGACTCTGTAAACTATCATAAAAAATGTCAAGGCTCACAATTTCCTATATACATTTTCAAAAAAATAGGTCAGATTCAGGAAAACACGGTTATGTGTCACCCAATAGTACCTTATCTCTATAAAACTGAATAATATTAATAGGACATCAACGGAGTTTTGAACCCCATCAATCCCCTAAATAGATAATGGGTAATAATAGCAGTAAAAACCATTCAGCAATCATACATTGTGTATTATAATCTCTTTATCATATGATATCTTATAGTGGACTACCAAAACATAGGGTGATAAGAGGGACTTTTTTAGATGGGGTTATACACAACTGCCTATAAATTCATTTCCATTATAAATTAGAGGAGGTTCTGCAACACCCCTAAAATAATAACTTTTATAGGGGGTTGAGAACCTCCTCAAAAATGTATATAATTTTTTTGAATATTTCATTTTATTTTAGAGGCAGTAATGTCAAAACTGGAACTAATATAATAATTAGTGGCACTATATTTTCAATGTGATTTTTGAGTCTAATATATATGTAAATAATATTCATTCCAATTTTTTAATATATATATATATATATATAATTAATTTGGATTTTAGAGGTTATATATTGGGTAATTATTTTAATATAAATAGTGCAGTTTAAGAAAACCTACTAATCTCTTAAATTTTAGGGGTTTTGAACCCCCTATAAATTATGACATTTTAGGGGGTTTCGAGAACCCTAAAATTTATAAAATAAGAGGGGGTTCAAGAACTTCTTCAAATCAATTATAATTTAGGGGGTTTCGAGAACACTAAAATTTATAAAATTATAGGCGGTTCAAGAACTGCTTCAAATCAATTATAATTGTGGGGGTTATCCACCCCCAATAATATAGAAAACTAGAGGGGGTTTTGAACCTCCTCTAATTTATAAGACTATAGGTGTTCATGAATCGCTGATAGTCCCTATGATTAGTGGGGGTTTGAACTACCTCTAATTTTATTTAAAAAAATTAATCACATAGAAATAAAAATTTTACAATATATATGTGTTACTGAGAATATGTGTGTGTCTATATATATATATATATATATTATAGAAAAAAATTATATTATTTAATTTATAAACATTATAAACATATATATAGAGACATTGTAAAAATAATTTATATAAAAAATTATATATAAAAAAGTATAAAATAATAAATATCGGAACACCGAATATAAAATTAATTATAAGAATATTAACCTAAATAAATACAACATATATCTTGTTTTATAAATACTAAACATTTATATTTTTATAAAAACCATAAATATATTACATGAAACAGATTGGAATTCTAATTTTGTGTGTAAATGAATTTAAAATTTATATATATATAAATTTTTATAATATGGAAAAAATTAATATTAAATATAATTAAAAAAATATATATATAATAAAAATAATATATATTAAATAATAATAATAATAAATACATATATATTATAAATATTTTATTAAATGTAAAATAATATATATTATTTAACTATATTTTATATAGTGTAGTATACCACATTAATTATAAATCAATTAAGAATATTTTTGTATTTCAATTAATTATATTATTACTTTCTTTATTAAATACATTTATTTTTTTTCTATGTGTGTGTATATATATATGATATAATATAAATATATATAATTATATTCAGAAATTTATAATATTAATGTATTAAATAAAATATATGAATTATAAAAATCAAAATATATATAGTTATATAGTATTTATAATACCCACATATAATTTTTTAATAATTAAAAAATTTGTTTAGTAATAATAATATAAATTTATTATATTTGTTTTGCACACACACACATATGTATATAAAAGTAATTACATAAGTATATAGATTATACTTTTATTATATATTTATAATATACAAATTCATATATATATACTCAAAATATATATATATATTTATAAATATATGAATAAATATATTATTATATATTTAAATATAAATATTTGTGTATTTTATATATACATAGATATGATATGTTTGTATATATATATATATTATACACCAATATTAAACAAATATTTATATATATATGAGACAATTTTATTATATTATTTATAATTTTAGAGGGAGAGATATATATATATATATATGTTTATTATTATATTTATATTAAAAAATAATTATAAATTATGGTATATAATAAAGGGAACATCGATCATTAGAGTGGTCATGTCGCACCCATGTATACACCTGGTCTCGTTTTCAAATCCCAATAATTGATTTTATTATCGTGTGATGGTTTTGGGGGAAGGATAATTTTGTGCGCAAGGAACAATATTGGGTCCCGTACACCTGAATATGGTGTGTCTTTTGGTGGTGGGGGGGGGGGGGGTCCAGGGGTTTCATGAAGTCCCCTTGTGGGTGTCAGATGGTGCTTGTTGGGGGGGGGGGTCTGGGTTTCGTTGTCCTAAGAGGAAATCTACTTTTTCGTTGGGTGTGTGAGGGTCTCATGATAGGTGTATGAAGGTTGGTTGGATTTATGCCTTAAGGGGTGTTTTCGTGTTAGTGGTGTGGTGGTCCTCAGGGTGTTAGGGTGTTAGGTGTGTGTACGGGGGGGGGGGGGGGTTGTGTCTCTAGAGTGTTAGTGTGTAAGGTAGTGGAAAATGTTAAAAAAAAGAAATGTTTATGTGTGGTAAAAGGATAAATTCCACCAAACATTTGATTTGAGGTCAAATTACCAGATAATCTACCATACACTAATTTTTTTTTATATTTAGAGGTGGTTAAAACCACATCCATTTCCCCAATTTATGATGAATATACAGTGAAATTCGATGGTTTCAAACCCCATATAATTTTTCCACTATGTAATTCAGATTCATATTTCCCTAAAATTCCCACAACCACCCCTAATAAATGATGGCATCCACTATAGAAATTTTTTACCATTGATGCCATTAAACTAGTTATAGGTGTTTATAACCACCTCTAAAAGAAAAATGAAACACCCTATAATCATGTTGCTTTTTATAGGGAATAATGACACACACAAGGTTCATCATCATTTCCATTAAATATTATTTTTCGACATAACTGGACTGATTTACCATCAACATCTGCACCCATGGATTTATGATGGTACTACCTTCTTAGTCAACATGGAATGATATATCACTTCCTCAACTCATACAACATAAATATTTTCATGATCATTCAACCATTCCATACCACCAATGAATATCCCAACACAATCTACCATACCATGATATTAATATATCAAGTTTTCCATTAATCAACTTATTTAATCAAATAGTACACAATGATAATGATCAATATTTTGGATACCAATACACATGTACATATATAAGAACAACTAGTGACACCTGAAACATGCGTTGTTCATATTATAATAGTTTTCCTCATGATATAAAGCTACTAGAAATTACATTGAGTGAACATAATGAGAAGAAGTTTCAATTCTTTTGGTCCTCCATCACCTAATAGATTCACATCATCAATGTCTGGTAAATATGATCTTTATAGACCATAGATAATTAATTTCATTTTATTTTTGTAGTATCTATAGGTTACCATTATACCATGAGATATGTAACAACCATTTGATACGACACTTAATCCATGGACATGATGATAAATATAGTGGATGTAGAAGTGTAAACCCTATTCTTCTATGAAAAAAACATGTAATGATTCAAACATTATAAATGTAATCGTTAACAATGTACATAAAAATGTTTTTCCAATGGAACCTGTGTTATAAAATCCAACTTATAATAGTGACTACTTCTATCTTCCCTCAATCTGTTAGACCTCACAATAGAATAATTCTTCAGCTGATATATGGATTTAGTCATGGGGTCTTTTTTAATATCATTTATAGAGGTTATACAAACTGTCATTTCACATATCTGATTGGAATTCCTCAAGAGTTGAAAAATAAGAAGTATAATAAATATCCTTTGTTATGACATGGGAACCCCATCATGGACCACTTCAATAATATTAACATAATAAACTAGAATATGTTCTGTAATATATGGCAGAAAAATGAATACTATGAAAATTCATTATATCCAAAAGAATAATACTCTCTACATTGAAATACATTGTATACTCCGATTCTTCTATAGAATTGATGAACATATGTTTCATCCATATTATCCTTCTCACGGAACCACCATTTAGGAAAAATACTTAGACTGAATGCAAATTTGGGCCATCGTTATATGTTTGAAAACTAGCATCAGTGTAAACTTGTAATGAACCTATGGATTAATAAATGGATATTAAATCATTACATATGATCATTTCACTCATTATAGTAACAAATTCCCAAATATAATACTAGTTTTTTGACTTTATAATAATGGAATAAATTCCTCTAATATAGTGACAAGTCATTAAATTCACTGGTATTGATCATTCCCTTTAGTACTCCAACCAAAAAACCATTCTTTATAACATGAGGAGTATAAAAATAAGATATGGTAACAATATAATCATAGTAAAGGCAAATAATTAAATATACTTATGAATAAAATGAGGATATGTGTATGAAGACATGATCGTAACATCAAAACATCATAATTTTCATATTAATGTTCATATACATGAGTCATGGCCTAAATATTACGAGTTCATAGGTCATGAATTGAAAGGAAAACAATGGCATAATAACTGAAATCATATCAAATGAGTAGAACATGGAATTATGAAATATACATAAACAAGTAATATTAATCTTTTTTAGTGAATACACATTTCTAGATCTTATCATGGAACTTCATGGGGAATACACCTACTCGAAGAGACACACCACCATCCCTAGTTACAGTCATTTCCACATAAGGGATCAGGTCTCCCAATATTCCCATAGTAGACCGGGCTTACCCATCATTCCATATTCTATACACATTACCCATCCATCCATAGTGTATTGATTTTCCAAATTTTCCAATATATGATTAGGTTTCCCCATCTTCCCTTTGGTGATCTGGTTTCCTCATCTTCCCATTCTAGTTCAAGATTGTCGAATTTTTTCCATAATTATCTAAAGATATATTAATGTTTACCCAAATCATTTGTTGGAGATTTAGCTCCCACAAATTTCATAATGAAATCAGACATATGTGTTCCATAAAAACATAAATCATTCATCATATGAACACCCATGTGATGAAATGGGTTTCATACACATCATCCAATCATAACATAACCAATGGAATAATGGGTTTCAAAAATATCATGACATCTAAAAAATGAACAATTGAATAATGAAAATGAATTTTATTGTTCTATAATTACCCAATTAAGTCCAAAAACATGACAATGTATGTCCTAAATGATGGAAAATAATTTTTAAAGATGTTTACTAATCTTTTTAGAGGAAAATCAAAAATCCCTTATGGAAAATAATATTAAAACAATAAAATATCAATCATAAAGTTTTTATTAAAAATAATATTTAAATTATACAATTTAATATTTCAATCAATTTTAAACATCATTGAAATCAATCTTTATGAAAATATTTTAATGACTATTCAAATCACTATTAAATCATTTTTAGAAAACCTTGGTTTAAAGGAAGAATGATTCATGAAGGGTGAGAGAATAATAAGAAATATATCATATAATTTCATGAAAACAATTATATTCATGATACAATATATGATACATAATTATATACACCTTGTAATATAATATAGTGGAATAACGTAACATGTGCTGCAACAAAGAAAAATTGATGCCAAATTACATTATATATTTAGTAAATTATGATATGTAATCACCATGAACAAGAGATCATCAAATGGATAGGTAAATAAATAAATGTTTCATGATGATAATCACAAAATAATTTCATGGGATTTATTTCAAAAATCATAATAAATAATTATTATATTTGGAACATTCCCCACAAAAATTGAAGTGAATCTCTCACTACTTGAGTAATGTTATAATCACGAACCCCATTAAATTGTAACATGAATTCAAGAATTAAATATAATTAAATAAATTGAATTAATGATACAACATATCATAGGTAAGTATAAGTTTCAAAAAATACAAGGTAGGGTTTAATATTTAATTTATCTCATGAAATTAAAATGTGAGATGAAATTCCTTTACATTATATCCTGACTAACGGTGTAATCATGAACTCCTATTGTAAAATAAAATATTTTTTTAATACAAATAGATTAATGAACAAAATTCATAGATATAATACCATATATTAAATATTTATGACTTTTTAAAAACCCGTTATTATTAATTCCTTGTTTATGTCATGTTTATTGTAATAACTGCATTGTTTCTCATTCATGTTTTTACTTGAAATTCATAGTCCTCACACATATATTTTTATTTAACTATCTCTATATTGATAAAAATCATATAAAAATCATATATATTTTTTATGTTTTTATTGATTTCAATTCATAAAATTTATTTATATATTATAAAATACCTCGATCATTGTGATAGTAGAACATAAGTATGCTAGAATGGAATTTTTATTTTTTTTATATTAAATGAATGAAAAAATATGAGATCTATTATCATTATAAACTAATATTAATGTTATATATATATATATATCATATTTAATCATTAATGAAATCCTTATTACCATCCACGTAAAATAAATATGCGAAACGAATCACTTCACATCATGGAGATGGTAAGTCATATATACACATAATTAACGTTATCATTTCCCAAAGGATTATGTGGTAAAAATGTAGAAAAAATATTATTATTAAAAAAAATATAATTATGTCATAATTATCAAATATATCATATAGAACATTTTTCTATCATAATTACAAAACATGGGAGTTGTTAATGAGAAAATGAACAACATTGTTTCGTGAGGCATTATTTCACTATACAAAATAAATATAAATTTGATTCACATTTTAGTAATGTGTGTGTAATTGTACATAAAAACAATAATTTAAAAAAATTATTTTTTATTATGTGGATAATATACAAACATGAAATAAAAATAATTAAATTGTTTTATGGTAAAATAATATAATATCATTTTGGTGATGAATATTACCTCTTGTTCTGGAATCTCCTTTTGATTTGCAAAAACAATGACTCCCTTAGATGGAATTATTAAAACATTCATCCAAATAAGATGAATTTATAGATGTTTTAAGGATAATTTAATTGATTTTATCAAATACAAGTAGGTTCTAAAGTGTTATATGAGGTTAAGAAGAGGTTCCCTTTTATGAGAGATTTGATGGGTAAATTTTCAATCATTAGTAATATAAATTTTTTAAAAATTACATATCAATTGAAATACCTCTAAATTAACACTTATTCGAATATAAAAAATTATAATGTATTAAAGTCATCATAAAATATATTTTATACTTTTGTGGTCCTATTTTAATCATAATAATGTGAATTAATTTTTTTTAACCCATTTGAATTTATACTATGATCACAAATTTGTAGATAATAATAAGATGATATTTTTACATATAAAGAATAAATTAGGCCATATGTGAAAAAATTATTATATTTTATATCTACTTTAATCTCATTGTCATTATTTAATATTTTTTCAATACAAATATATTTTAATGAAGTCATAATTTCTGAAAATATCTTTATTGTCAATTTGGACACTATTTAAACCATTGAAATTAGTAAAATACTTAAAAGAAGATAAATTAGATAAATTTAACATAAAAACCCATTAATTATTATATTAAACTAAAAATATTTTTAATAACTTAATTTTTTTCAATTTATATTTATTATAATATTATTAATATGATTTAATTCATTGTTTCGTTAATTGAGTATTTACTACATCGACATTTTGAAATTATTTATGAATAATATTTTTCAATAAAATTTAAAAATATATTTATGTGATGTATATAAACGATTTATACTTTAAAATATTATATATATTCTTTTATATCTTGTATTATACACCATTTTAAATATTTTATACATATTATCATTAAGAATGAAAAATTTGGTCACTTCTATTGAGATTAATAATTTTTAAATAATTTTCATGGAAAAGTATCAATTAAATTATTAGATCTAAATAAATATGTCGTCAGGGTATAAATATATTCATATAATTTATTTTTTTCAATGATTTACCATAATTTTATAAATTTTATTAGATCGTTTTTACCCGTTATTAACCATTTTACCCAAACCCATTGTAATAAAATTTACAAATGGTACTATTCATATTTTCTGAATATCAAATAGTCCAATTTATTAAATATTGATGTTATGATTCTAAATGTGGAATAAATATTTAATTATTAAAAGAATTTAATTTGATAAATTTTGTTTTAATTTATTCATGTTTGGAGGACACAAAACCCAATTTTTTTAATGTGAAACTGTTCAAATGATTGACATATATTATTATTCAAATTCAACATGAAAATGATTAAGAATACATAAACTAGATAACATTATTAAAATTTTATATAATTAAACTTTTTAACTAATAATATATATAATTATAAATTACAATTTATTTCAATGAAATGATTTTTTCAATTAAAATTCTATATATTTTACAATTCATCAAAAAATGACACATATGAAATAATAAATAAAAACTCAAAATAATATATTTTCATATCCCACAACAAAAGAAGAAGTATTAGTCTTATAAAAATTTTATAAAATTCTCATAAAATAGACTTTTAATGGTTCATCAATTAAATATTGGGGATATTTCTTATTATAAAAATAATTATTTTATGTGTTCAATTGTAAAAAATATAATATATTAAAGTAGAAATCCTTTTTATACAAAAATAGATTGAATATTATATGTATATAATATTAATTTTATCCAATAATATATTATTTTTCATTTATTGGTATAAAATATACTTGTGTCAATTTAATTAGTTTTCTTAGGAAAATGGTTCAATTAATTTTATAATGAATTTTATCATTAATTTATCATGAATATGTAAAAAATATCTATAAGTGTGAAAAACAAAATTTCATAATTTAGTTAATCATGCTCAAACCCACCATTGAAATCAATGTGTGATGAATGTCATGTTTAAATAATTAAAATAATAAAAATGTGTTTCTTAGAAACTTAATTTTGCTAGTAATGAATGACAAGACCATGTTGTGTGTAAGGAAAGGATAATTTTTCAATGTTTAAAAATAATAAAAATATTAAATATTTGGTATAAAAATGTAATATTATGATTTATGTGAAATTCAAAATTTCTACAAGATTAAATTAACTAATTATTTTTTTAAAAATCACTATGTGTTACAATAATCACAATAATAGTTCCTTAGATCCTACAAATACTAGGAAAAAATCGATTGTACATCTCAATTACATCAGGATTTTTTTCATATCATTCCAATTAAACTCTCCAATATTTTACTGGAATCATCCAACCATAGTTAATAAAAAGGTAACATATATCCAAGTACACATCATGACATAAATGATATATCCCACTACCATAAAATTAGAGATTATACCCATTCATTAAATCTCAAACAATTTTTGTGGAATCATTTTACTATAGAGATTGACACCATGTGACATATGAAGCAACACCTCATAGATTAATCAATATTATATATTGTTTTTCCTTGTTAATATATGTAAATAGCATAACCCATGAATCCAATATGGATACGTCTCTATAAATATTGATACATAGAATGTAGGCTCCTTCACATAAGTCTATCACGAAGAAACATTCATTCCAACATGGTTAATCTAATCTATTACTTCATTATTATTTACCATAATTATTTTTTCATTTTCATATAATAATATAAATATTATTTTATTCCGATTAACCTTGTTATAGACACTTGTATCACATTTGTTCTAAAAAACAAATTCTCTTATAGAAAGATATAAATTCATCATTCAGGATCATGATTCATCCATCGACCAATAAATTGATAAAATAATCTATAAAACATTATTGTAATTTTTTGAATTAAAAAACGATTTTGGATGAGTCAAATATATGTATTAAACAAACATACCATTTATAAAAAATGGGTTGATATACATTTTTCAAATTTGATAATCAGGGATTGACTCTGTTTCAAGAAATATCATAATGTATTTATGGATCAAAAATGGTTAGAAGTTAATATCGTACACAATGCCAGAAATTGTCCAAAACCCTTCACAACAATTATTTCATTATTACCTTTGAAGTTACAACCATGTGTGGGTTTTTCCTGAATACCAATTTTCACAAAATAAGTTTTTCATTAGGTGGAAGATTTACAAAAATCCAATATTAATTTTGATATATGGAATAAATCATAGAATTCATGTATAATTTATTTTTAGAGACATATTTTTACATATATTACTTCTTTTTTGGTTATAGAATCACCATCCACAATGAATATTCTTCTACAAGAATTAGTGCTAAGAAAACCATAATTCCCCGGTTCTCTAATATATTGAGTATAACTATTTAGTAATTATGGAAAGAAAACTTCATGATTTATAACTACCTCTTATAAAGATTTGTATTTTACTAAATTCGATGAATCGAGGTAATTTTCATTATAAAAAAATAATATTTCTCCCACTGGTAATAATGTAAATTTTTTCCATTTCATGAAATATTTCTTGTATTTCCCCAATATATTTTTTATCAGATGGGTTAAAAAGGTAATATCATTTGGATTAAATAACATTACCTTTAAATATATACATCGTGCATCTTGATTCTAATTTCTCACTTGGTATTTTCATGAAAAAACCCTCACATCACAATACAAAAATGTGTGATAGATTGGTTGAATTTACCCATTAAAACTCCCATGTAATCCAATAGTATATCTTTAGTTGGTTATCATTAATATTTATATGCCCCTATCTGCAAGGAATATCCCCAAAAGGTTATAAGAATAGTTTCATGTCTCATCAACTGTTTGTTATTGGTGAACTCACATACATAATGTGTTTAAAGTTAATTCTAAATATGGGTCTCACATTCGTTTTCAAGGAATAAATACGCAGGAGTATTTCTGAAGAAATTGAATATTTATGAATCCAAATCAATTTCAATGCTGATTAAAGCTGAAAAAAGTCAAATGAATCATTAATATATGTATTTTAATGATCCAAAAATGTATAAGAGAATAATTGGACGATTATTATACATTACTGTAAAATAGCTAGACATCATCTTCCCAACAGGCATAGTGTACCACATTCATTGTAATATGAAGGAAGAGAATTGTAAGCAGTTAAAAGGATCATTAAATAAATTTAAGGCACTATAGAATTTGGATTGTAAACTTTTTAATAAAAATATAATGAATTCATGGTATTTTATATTTCTAACTTTTCCAGAGATGTAGTGGATACAATGTCCACTAGTGGTGGTTAATTTTACTTGGAAATAAATCTGTGGTCTTTTTTAGAAATAAACAGTAAATAAATTATGTTAGAAAGGATGGAGAGAAATATATATCTACTTAATGGACATTAACTAAACTACTATAGATTTATCAAAAACTAAATTATATTATTTATGAGGTGAAACAACTGAATTTGATTCACTATGAAATCAAAATTTCAATCAATCTTATAATGAATCTAGTTTATCCCTCTTGTAAAAAACATATTGAAATTATAAATTACTTCATCAATGAAAATTTCCAACAAAGTATGGCCCAAATGGAACATGTTATATCGGATGATTATGTGTATGAAACTCTAACTAACACATTGGAAAAACATGTCTTCTGGAAACATTAGTAGAACCTCGTTGATCTTCTATCTCTATGTTCATGTTGAGGTTATAGACAATCCCCTCTCCCATATTATGATATTTTTTACTTTTTTGTGGAATTGATCTGCTATACATAGTAGATATGATCTAGGGGATTGTATATTGGGATTGAGAAGTAAAATATATGTTATTTTTGTTTATTTCCATAGGGGGTAAAGAAAATTCAATTTGTTAATAGTTTAATAGTGTCAGGTTTGTGGAAAAATAATTTAAATACTTCTGTGGCCAGATAAGAATTATATGTTATGATGAAATAACCACAGATTAACATGGACATATTTATGAATTAAAAAAATTGATCTCAATTTGAATTGGAATCACTTTTTGTAAAATATTCATAGATAACATGCAGTTATAGTGTTCAATGACTTGTTTCATGAATTTCTTCTTTTAATAATGGTTTCATATTTAATGAATATGCCTATAGATTTACAGCAATCCTAATGGGGGATTTATGAAAACAATATATTATATTCTAGAAACGGGGTCAATTTTTTTAAATACATAATAAGATAATAGGGATGTCTGAAAATGCACGAAGTGTTGATGGTTAAATATGAGATAATAATATGCTTCATGAGAGGGATACATTTTTCTCCTCCATCATGAAGTAAGGATCATTGTGAATAGGTTTTTGGGGATAGATAAAAAAATACACTAGAGGAATTTGATAATATTGAACGGATGAACAAATAAATATAAGGATACCCCCAATTCATTTTCAATGAAAATATTTGAATGAAATGTTAGTTTTTGTTTTTTTAATCTTGATGGATGAAAGCATTGTGAAGAAATTTTTTATAGTGAGCATGAGAATTAGGAAATTAATATTTTATTCTTGATAAATTATTTGGTATATTGGAAAGATTATTTGATGGTTATGAGGTTTTCTAAAATGACTTAGTTATCTTCCTAAAGTTAGTTTATTTTTTTGAATGTAGATTTATTCACCAATTTATTGAGTTTTTTTGTGGAGATTCATGGATAGAAATATTGAACATCTGGTGTATGTGAACAATGATTTCATGTGAATCAATTCAGGACATTAATCCATGAAGAGTCTCATTATATTTAGGTATGAAGGCTAAAATAAAAATATACTAAAGAGAACATCAATTTATTAAACATAGTACGAATTCACCCAGTTTTGTGATCACGGAGGAGTCAATAGATTTGTTCCAATAGAGGTAGTTTCATATCCCTAAAATATTTTCAGGGAAATTGGCCTGATATTTGGTAGAATTATTTTGATCTAATATATTCATCATCTAGTGAAGAATAATTAAATTACGTATGAATGTCACGCTTTTAGAAATATCTCATTAAAATATATCATGGTGGTGAACAAATAATAATTGATGTGATGTCATTTTCAATGTGAATGTTTAAATTAATAAACATTACAATCATAATGGTTTAACAGGTTCCTACCAATGTGGAAATTATGTATATCAATTTGAAAGACAAATTTGACACCTTGATTAACCCCATCCCTCCAAGGTGGTTTTGGGGTCTTAATCATTTTCGAATTATCATTATCCACCTTTCTTACTCCCGAAGGAGGATTTCCAGGAAGGGAGGTCTGTAACATATAAGGATACTTCTAATTGAAGAGCACTATGAACTAGAACATAAACCACTCATTGCAGTTTTTCATGGCCATGTTATTTTCCTTATCCATTATGGATTGGAGAGAAAATATCAATGGTGTCAGTGAATTAAATTTTGTTCTATAGTAACTAATCTTTTGAATTTAGTAATTTCTATTGAATACCTTTTACCAATTCTTGATTAATTAATTAATAAATAAATAAATATCTAACAATACATTAATAATCATAGTTGTAAAATACTATTAGATTCAAAATACTCCCTCAGTTTAGTATTATAGGGGAATTAATCCTCTAAACCACTCTTTGTAGTCAACAATATTTTGATATTCCAAATAAATTTAGAAAGTCATAGTGAGAAATAGAATGAAAAATTATATTAATTCATGGTTCCATGAATTATTGACTAGAGACCCAACATATCATATTTTTAACCTCAGATCACTCAATATGTTTCCAATAACATGATAGGAATCCATCATTAACTACATACATTCTACCAACAATAGTTAATTAATCCAAATAATCTCATTAAACACTATTTTTGTAAGAGTAACCATAAACATTGGCTGACAAGAACCCCAAACCTCATTTATGTTCAAATTTGAAATATATAAGGATTTTCAACATAATATATAAACATAGGGGTTTTTTATTTCGTTATGAATTTATTAATTTTAATGGATTTTTCATGATTAATATGAACCGAAATGTCTTTATATATTTTTCACTCCAAATGTACTATTCTGTTTTATCTGTTTCATGTCTCAATTTTTTATCATGATTTTAATTGAGGATTAATAGATGTTGGAGGCCTTATAATAAACCCCAATTAGTGGTTTTATAGAATATTGTGAAATAGAATTCAATTTTTTGTTTTATTTTACATTATTTGATTTGATAAATTAGATATAAATAAATATATTACTATATATTATAAATCGAAGTGGTAAAAATTATTTGTTATTCCATTCACTGTTATAAATTTTCCACCACATTACTTAATGTGTAAGAACCCAGTTTTTTCTGTAGAAGTCTTGAATATTCTTGATGATATTCTAGAGCAGCGCCTTCAGACGGCATGTAATTTCGAGCCCCGGAGTGGCCGTAATTAAATTTTCAGTGCGTTCACATTGGAAACACCAAATAAATGTGATAACATCTAAATGGTGCTTCGGATCAGAGATCCGAGTGTACGAATGTGTCCGGAATGAGGTGTTTACCCTAGGAAATACATAAAACGTGTCGGCACAGGATGTTTGGACCCCTCTCCCGCTTTCAGAACGTTAAACCGATAATTAAATTAATTAATTTATCCCTTTAACGGTTTAACACAAGTATCTCATAAACGGTTGCTTAGATTGGAAAAAAGAGGGCACTATTGAGTTCATAATGTGACATTTACCCTCGGAGGGGTGTATGTTTTGCAGGCACAGCCCATCTGTGAAAAATGGTCCCAAGGGCCTTTCCGTAATTTAGCGGCTTCGGATGTTAAATTTTATAACTTTTGAACAGGGTCTCGGATTAAAATTATGAGACCACCGTTGTGCTCAGGAGGGAGTTTTTACCCTAGGGAAGCCCTCATTTTTGTCTACATCGGCAGCGTAGTCGGGGGGGTGCTGGGCGGGGGGATTAAGTGTTTTCTACTTAAATGCACCCCCACCCTCTTCTACTCCTTCTTCTTCGTCTAGACAGCGGCAGGTGGAAGCTCCCTCCCTCTCCTCCTCCACTCCGGTGAGCCAGCACCGGCGAGGTAGGACAACACCGATGAACCACCCGTGAAGCTTCGGGCTACGCCCCTGCAAGTAGGATGTTGCGTTTAGTTTTTTCATTCCCGCACATAACTTCAAACGCGAATTTGAATGTTGAATTGATGTCCGATCTTCTATCCAAACCCATAATCGCATAGATCTCATTTCGAGATTTCCGGAATGCTATCCGGATCAAATTTCCCACCACCAGATCATTTTCGGTGGTCCTCTAATGTTTCCGGCCACGAGGCCAGTTTCTGGCATGGTGGTCCAGCGGACGGCGCCCCCTCAACACGCCGACGGCGCGACATTGGACCACGGAGGAAGGAGCAAGCGGCTCTCCAGCTCGGCGGTCTGGGACATAGGTGGCTTCCGGGACAACGACGGCTTCCGGGACAGCGTCGCGGGCGGCTCATGCGGTGCGGCGGGCCGAGCTCGTCGGTCCCCGGCGGCATCCGGGGTCGCGGCGCGACCTCGGCAGACAGAGACCCGCGAACTGCGGGTCTCCGCATGGGGGCAGCGGGACCGGCCATCCAGGCCGGTCGGGTGACAGCGGGCCATGGCTAGCTGGCCGCGGCAGAGTGAACCGCACCCACGGCTGGGCCGTAGGCCCGCTGTGGGCAGACCGGGCGGACATGGCCTGTCCAACCCAAGGGGGGCGGGGTCCCCCTATATAATTTCCGAGGCCCGTAGCTTTCGATAAGGGTGTCCATTTTGCGCGCAGTCTATGGTGGCGCAGACCGTGCATCGAGGGGAACGTTTTTATATGGTCTCGTGAATTTTTATTTCCTGAAACGAGGGGCCTCGTAGGTGTGGAACGTCTCTATCTGTTTTGTCATTTTTCCGGGGGAAATTGTTTTGGACGGCGCGGAGGCGTCCGACATCCATTTTGAACGCCGTCAGTGGTGGTGTGACCCTGGTGCTAAGGTGGAGTTTTCAATTGGTGTTCTAGGCGTTGAAGCCTGAGTTGAGGTTTGGGCCCCACAACTCGTCTTCTGAGCTGCGAGCTGCGTATAGAGACTTCCTCATCGGGCGTCTGTTCGGGGCGTGCGAATAGTCGTTTCTGGATGTTTTTCCGAGGGGATTAAAATGGTGCAATCCGCCTTCTCTAATTTGGAACGATGGTGTGGGGCCCACGAGGGCCGTTTCGGCGTCGACGGTGATTTTCCATCTCTATGATTGGAAGACCATTTTGGACAAGTTAGTAGTCCTCCTTGTGTGATTTTTCTAGAGGATCATAATGGTGCGATCCGAACGTTGAGTTTCGGGACCGGGATGCGGGTACCATGAAGCGCCGCTCGTGTGCGGTGCGCCGGAATGCATCTTTTTTTCCGGATATCTATTGCACTCCAGTGAGTAGTTATTTTGACGTGTTTTCCCGAGGGGATCGCAATGGTGCGATGCGCCCGACTGTTTTCAGGGCCGAGGATCAGGATCACAGGACGCCGTCCGGGCGTGAGGTAGTGTTAGAGTCTTTTCCTTCGGAAATCTATAGGATGCGAGTAAGTAGTCAATCTTGCGTGTTTTTCTGTGAGGATTACAACTGTATGATCCATTTGGTTGTGCAGAGCCTCTTATGGGATCTTATTAAATGTATAAATTTGAAGGTGCCCCGTGGGCGGTTCTTCTACTGTGTTTGTAGCGGACCATTGGAGTGTGATCGAGTGCACTCCTAGGAGAGTGAGGTTGGTGTTTAAAGAGATTTGGTTAATTGTGCCTCAGCCGATGAGGTGGCATGTTGGCGGAGAAGAATTTACGCCCTTCGCGTTGACGATGGGGTTCCATGTGGACGATAGCCTTAGGGATTCAGACGTGGTATCCTCAGGGAGAATATGAGATCCCTTAGAGGTACATGTTGTTTGTACCTGATAATGTTTGCGTGCTTGGTTGGGATTGACGTGGGGACACACGACGTGTGGGCACCATTTGTGTGTCGTGTTCTGCTTTGCGTACATTGACCTCTCGTCACGTAGAGGGTCCCTCTGTGCTCGTTTGTTTGACCAGCAGGGTGGAGTTTTTCCCTGGGCTCTGTGCTTATTTGTTGAACAGTAGGGTTGAGTATTCTCCCCTGGTTTCGTTCTCGATGGATCGACCAGTAGCGGTGCTAGTGGAACCCCGTGATGGTACAGGCGCTGAACCTCTTTTGGGTGAGTTGTTCTGGAGTTGGGTGGTTGCGCGATACCCACACCATGTTCGGTTGGCCAGTGTTGTACCCTCCAGTAGATATGGACAGAGCAGTTCTGATTTTTACCCTCCAGCGGGGCTGGGTAGTGGATTACTCATCGTCTTCTTCCTGTTTACCCTCCAGCAGGGCTGGGCAGTGAGTTTCTCACTGACTTCTAGTGTCTACCCACTAGCTGAGACTAGGAAGTGGGTCTCCCGACGCACTTAAGGTCTACCCTGCAGCAGATAATTGGCAGTGGGTCACCAGACGACCTCTTAGGGTCTACCCTCTTGCAGGGCTGGGCAGTGGGTCGCTTGTCTTCTAGTTCCAGTTCTACCCTCCAGCAAGGCTGGGCAGTGGGTTGCTTGTCAACTTTTTCCAGGTCTACCCTCCAGCGGGGCTGGGCAGTGGGTTGCCTGATGATGTATTGAGGTCTACCATCTAGTGGGGCTGGGCAGTGGATCGCCTGATGATTTATTAAGGTCTACCATCCCGCGGGGCTGGTCAGTGGGTCGTTGGATGATGTATTATGGATTACCCTCCAGCAGGGCTGGGAAGTGGGTCACCCGATATCATATAATGAATTACCCTCCAGCAGGGCTGGGCAGTGGGAAACCTGTTGGCATTCCATACTCAGTCCTTCCTACTAGGCTAGTCTGTGGCTTTCCTCCGTGGTTACCGGAGTAGGACCCGTGGTTGTACGGGTCAGTGATGGAGTGACTTTAACATTGAGGAGACCTCTCGACTGTGGGGCAGTGACGTGGTGTGGTTTGACGTTCCCCCAGAACTCTCAAGTACGAGGGGCGCTTTTCCGCCAACGATATGCGTCTTTGTGATGCGACCTAAAACCATGCGGATGAGTCAGTGCCGCCCAAAGAGGATAGTTTCGGGTTGTGGTGGTTTGAGCCCCTTGACTTGTAGTTTGGGGTAGACGTGCGGGATTCTTGGCATCGATGGTGTTATTTCAGGGACTGTTGGCTACTCGCTTTATTAGGCAGAGCTACGGGATTGATATCCCCTTAAGACGTTGTTCAGGCATCTTGATTGAGCATAAGGATATGTATATACCTTGTTCTGGTACCCACTTCTTGGGTTTGGTTACACTCCTTCCAGGATATGTGAAGACGTGCGGGGTATGCCACGTGATTTCTATGTCTAGCTTCTCATGGTTGGACGATTCTACTATAGGTAGCGAAGACACTATGAGATGTTCATCTTCTCACCTTTTCCAGCAACTTGTGTTTGGATGAGTCTACCACCTTTCTCTTGTGGGGTTGATCTAGACTCTCTACTATACTCTTCACTGCACTCCTTGGTGCACTCCTTTACTTTCCCTGTTCGATCTACTACTCACCCGTCGGTACCTCCTTTGTTTCTCCCTTGAGCCTTCGGGGTATCCTACTGAGTATTTTTATACTCACCCCTGCTTGGGATTTTCCCGCACTTGGCGTTCCCTTGCAGACGACGGACACATGGAGAGTGACTTCAGAGGATCATAGAAGTTCGGGAGCTTGGACTCCGTGCGGTGGTCGTAGCCAGGTTCCAGGTGGGAGACCCATCAGCTGTTTCTTTTTGTTTACAAGTTTCCGGGTTTTGGCACATTTTTTGGTTGGGCTAGTGTTTTGCCCCTTTTTCCTTTTCAGCACTTTACTTGTAATGTTTAGAGGTCGATGCCCATTTGTGGTATATATATAGAAGTTTTTATTTTTACTATTCATTTTATTTATTTTACTCTGCACTTTTGCGTTGAGTGGGTTGCGTGTGTGTGTACAGGTATTTATGCAAAAGCCTACCAGAGTTGTTGTTCCTTGAGCGCTGGTCACCAGCCCCTGGCCTATGGAGGCGGGCTTGGGGTAGTCGTGGCTTCAGACTGGGTATGGTTGGGTTGTGACAAAGTGGTATCAGAGGTGGTTCATTCCTTGGGAAGCTTTTCGAACATCCCTAAAAGAAGATTTGGTTTGGATTTAGGGAAACAGTGTTAACGTGTCTCGAGAGCGGCTCTCAGGCCAGGGAGTCCTGTGATGGTGCAGCGGCTGACATATCCATTCACTAAGACCATGATAACCCGCTTGTCGACTCGGCATGCTGAGACACTTGTTGTAGGGAATATTGTTTTGTGCATCGCATAGGATTGAGTCTTTGATTGTCCTTCTTGATTCACCTCCCCATCGTTGTTGTATTGGTATATACATATATGCTCATCTGACCGCGGCACTCCTTGATAATTTTCAGGGTGTCTCCGCGAGGATAGCCAGCCAGGATACCCTCTTTGGTTCATGATGACAACCCTATGAGCTACGAGGCCTCAGACCATGACCCATCATGTGATCCCCTTTCTCCAGGTGGGCCGGTAGCAGCACCCCCAACTATTGAGCAGCAGACAGCTTCAGTAGAGAAGGCGGGGCTTGAGCGCAGGTTGAGAGCACTCCGTGAGTTCCAGCGGCAGAGACCGCGATGGTTCAGTGGTGAGCCAGACCCTCAGGCAGTAGAGGTCTGGCTCAAGGAAGTGGTTCACCTTTTTAGGCTTGTGAAGACGCCGGCAGATTACCGAGTGGCTTTGGCAGCCACCCTTTTTCGTGGAGCAGCTCGGCGTTGGTGGAGTCTGGTGACACAGCTTCATGATGAGTCATCGCTTTCTTGGGGAGAAATTTAGTTTTTTTCCCATGAGGAGTTTGGCCTCTCCTTCTTACGCTCCCTTCAGATTAAGGAGCTCCTTCAGTTTCAGCAGAGAAGGATGTCTGTGGCCGAGTACGCTGCTAGTTTTGTAGACCGTGCACGCTTTTACCCGGACATGGTCCTTGAAGACAACATCCGAGCACGAAAGTTTGAGCAGGATCTCTGCCGAGTGATTCGTGCTGCCATAGTACCCTTCTAAATTTCAACATATGCGGGGGTTCTAGAGTACGTGTCGTTGATAGAGATCTTCTTGTGACCTTCTAGTGTTGGTGGTGGCAGCATGCACGTTGGAGCCGAGATGTCTGCCACAGCTAGTGGTAGTCGGCAAGAAGAACATCAACGTAGGTAGATTTCTGACAACCAGACTCAGGGGCATGGTCGTACACCATAGTGGAGCCAGAGGGCACCAGTGCAGCCAAGGTAGAGTTGATGGTACGCTTTTGACGGGCGAGATCACTTGGCACAAGACTTCCCGATCCGAGTTGCTGAGAGCTTCGGGAAGGCAGCAGGTGCACCACCATGGCAAAGGCAGCGCCGTGATCAGTGTAGTACCCATAGTGGTTGTTCTAGACGAGGATCGGCAGGAGATGGTAGTGAGGGATTACTTTTTGAGGTCTTCTCATCACCACTAGTTGGTCCATGTTAGGCTCCGGGAGATGACAGTTGGAACCGCGGATAGCCGCGAGCTTTGGATGTCTATGATCCTGAAGAGCCTGAGGTGATAAGAGGTATGCTCAATAGCTCTTCTACTTCTTGCAATAGAATTGATAGACTCTGTTTGTGAAATGCTTTCCTCCCTTCTCCATGCTTGAGGTGTTACTATGGTGGCGCGGGGCATCAGTGTGACTTTATGTTGGTATGATAAAAGGCGTGAGTCGTTTTTCTCTAGTCGATGGTGTTGACACCTTCACTCCCCGAGAATGTAAGACAGTCATGGTCATGGGAAATCAACCGTGAAACCATGCATGATCAGATATCCTTTGGAGTTTCACCATATGGATATATTGAAGGAGGGAATCACCGGGCCTTGTTACAGGTGCGGGAGGTGATTCCAGTCGCGACGTGCGATGTAGTGGTTTGGTCGGGGAGGTTAGTAACTCTTGAGGTCCTTCAGGCCATTTGAGACCGTGCGATGGGATGGAGAGGTTCCCTACCGCCTTGCCCTAACCCCAAAAACTAGTTTGGGTGCATATCATCTCCCTCATGACTCTACTGGGGAGATTTCTGTGTGCTCCCATGCACATCATCAGTGACGGCAGACCTCGTGTGAACAGATCAAATCCTTTGGTCTGTGTGTGGAGGAATAGAGTTGTGCAAGAGTTCTTCTAGGTACGGGAGAGCCATGTGTGGGTTTAGTACCCTGAGTGGTTCCCTGGTTTTTATTTTCAAGGATGAAAACATTGAAAGGGGAATGATGATAGAACCCGATTTTTTTTGGAATACTTTAGAATATTCTTAATGATATTCTATAGAAACGCCTTCAGACGGCGTGCGATTCCGAGCCCCGAAGTGGCCAGAAATAAATTTTCAGTTCGTTCACACTGGAAATGCAAAATTAATGCGATAACTTCTAAACGGTGCATCAGATCAGAGATCTGAGTATACAGATTGGTCCTGAATGGGGTGTTTACCCTAGGAATGACATAAACCTTGTTGGGTCAGGAAGTTTGGACCCCTCGCCCGCTTTCGGAACGTTAAATGGATAAATAAATTAATTAATTTATAAGTTAAATGGTTTAACTCAAGTATCTGATAAACAGTGCCTCGGATAGGAAATATGAGGTCACTGTTGAGTTTAGAACGTTCCTTTTACCCTATGAGGGGTGTATGTTTTGCGGGTGCGGCCTGTCTGTGAAAAATGGTCCCAGGGGCATTTCCGTAATTTAGAGGCTTCAGACATTAAATTTTATAACATTTGATTGGGGTCTCAGATTAAAATTCCATGACAGCCATTGTGCTCGGGAGGTCGTTTTTACCCTAGGGGCGCCTTCATTTTGGTCTTCATCTGTAGCGTAGTCGGGGGCGTGTCGGTCGGGGGGTTAAAGTGTTTTATACATAAACGCACCCCCACACTCTCCCTCTCCTTCTTCTTCGTCTGAAAATCAGTAGGTGGCTGCTCTCTCCATCTCCTCCTCCACTCTGGCGAGGAAGCTCTGGCAAGGCACGACAACGCCGACAAACCACCCGTTAAGCTTCGGGCTACGCCCCTGTATGTAGGATGTTGTGTTTAGTATTTTCATTCCCGCACTTAACTTCAAACGTGAATTTTCACATTGAATTACTACTCGATCATCGATCCAAGACCATAATCGTGTAGATCTTCTCCCTAGATTTCTGGAATTCTATCCAAATAATATCTTTGACCAACGGATCGTTTCCGGTGGTCCTCTGAAGTTTCCGGCCACGCGGCCGGTTTCTGGTAAGGTGGTCCGGCGGACGGCGACCCCTCAGCGTGGCGGCGGCGCGACAGCGGACCATGGCAGAAGGCAGCAGCGGCATTCCAGCTCGGCGGTCCGAGACGATGGCAGATTCTGGGACAGCGGCGCGAGTAGCTCAGGCGGCGAGACGGGCCGAGCTCGCCGGTCCCAGGCGGCGTCTGGGGTCACGGCGCGACCGCGGCGGATAGAGACCCGCGAACCACGGGTCTCCGCATGGGGGCAGTTGGACCTGTCATCCTGGCCCGTCGGGTGACAGCAGGTCACGGCCATCTGGCCGAGGCAGAGTGAAACGGACCGGCGGCCGGGTAGCGGGCAGGCTGTGGGAGGACCGGTCGGACCAGGCTGGTCTGGCCCAAAGGGTTGTGTCCCCGTTTTTAATTTCTGATGCCGTAGCTTTTTCTACGGGCGTCTGTTTTGTGCGCCGTCTGTGGCGGAGCGGAACTTGTGTCGAGGGAAATATTTTGAGATGGTCTCAAAAAAAATTTAATTCTCAAATCGAGGGGCCTCAGAGGTGTGGCGCGTCTCTAAGTGTTTTTTCATTATTCCGGGAAAACTTGTTTTGGACGGTGCAGACACGTCTGACATCAACTTTGACTGCTGTCAGTGGATTTACGACCCTAGTGTCGAGGGGAGTTTTCCAGTGGTGTTCTGGGTGTTGATGCCGGAGTTTTGGTGTGGGCCCCACGGCCCGTCTTCTGAACTGCGAGCAGCGTTTAACAACTTCTTCATCAGGCGTTCATTCGGGGAGTGTGAGTAGTCGTTTCTAGATGTTATTCCAAGGGGATTACAATGATGCAACCTGTCATCTCTAATTCGGCATGATGGTGCGGGACCCACGAGGGCCATTTGGGCGTCGATGGTGATTTTCCATCTCTATCACCGGGTGACCGTTTTGGACAAATGAGTAGTCCATCTTGTGTGATTTTTCGAGAGGATCCCAACGGTGTAATCCGACCATTGATTTTCAGGACCCAGATGTGGGTCCCACGAAGCGCTGCTCGTGTGCTGTGCGCCAGAAGGCATCCTTTTCTCCAGATATCTGTTGCATTCAAGTGAGTAGTGCTTTTGACATGTTTTCCCGAGGGGATCAGAATGGTGAGATGCACCCGACTATTTTCCGGGCCAAGGCTCGGGATCACGGGACCTCGTCCGGGCGTGAGGCGGTGTTGGCGACTTTTCGTTCAGATATCCGTTGGAGGCGAATAAGTAGTCGATCTCACATGTTTTTCTGTGAGGATTACAATGGTATGGCCTGTTTGGTTGTGCGGAGCCTCTTACATGATATTATTAAATGTGTAAATGTGATGGTTCCTTGGGGGGTGGTTCTTCTATTGTGTTTGTAGCGGACCTTTAGCGTGTGATCGCGTGGACTCCTGGGAGAGTGAGGTTGGTGTTTAAAGAAATGTGGTTGAATATGCCTCATCCGATGAGGTGGAAAGTTTGCGGAGTAGAATTTACACCCTTCTCGTTGACGATGGGGTGTCGTGTGGACGATAGCATTAGGGCTGGAGACGTGGTATACTCAGGGAGTATACGAGAGCGCTTGGAGGTACGTGTGGTTTGTACCTGAGAATGTTTTCATGCTTCCTTGGTATTGACATGGGGCCACAAATCGTGTGGGTCCCATGTGCGTTATGTGTTCCGCATTGCGTACTTTGACCTCTCGCAATGTAGAGGGTCCCTCTGTGCTCGTTTTTTTGACCAGCAGGGTGGAGTTTTTCCCCTTGCTCTGTGCTCATTTGTTGACCAGCAGGGTTGAGTAGTCTCCATGTGGTTTCATTCTCAATGGATCAGCCAGCTGCGATGCTAGTGGCACCCCATGATGGAACAGGCACTGAACCTATTTTCGATGAGTTGTTCTAAAGTTTGGTGGTTGTGTGATACCCACTCCATGTTCGGTTGGCCAATGTTGTACCCTATAGTAGATATGGCCATAGCAGTTATTAGTATTACCCTCTAGCAGGGAAAGGTAGTGGGTTACTCATCGACTTCTTCGGGTTTACCCTACAGCTGGGATGGGTAGTGGGTTGCTCACTGACTTCTAGGGTCTACCCTCTAGCAGAGACTGGGAAGTGGGTCACCCGACGCTCTTAGGGTCTACCATATAGCATAGACTGGGCAGGGGGTAACCCGATTACCTCTTAGGGACTACCCTCCAGCAGGGCTTGGTAGTGGGTCTCCCGTCATCTAGGTCCAGGTCTACCCTCCAGTATGGCTGGGCAGTGGGTCGTCTGTCGACTTATTCTAGGTGTATTCTCCAGCGGGGCTGGGCAGTGGTTCGCCTGATAATGTATTGATGTCTACCCTCCAGTGGGGTTTGGTAGTGGTTCGCCTTATGATGTATTAAGGTCTACCCTCCAGCGGGGCTGGGTAGTGGGTCACCAGATGATGTATTATGGTTTACCCTCCAGCAGGGCTGGGCAGTGGGCCACCCGATATCATATTATGATGTACCCTCCAGCAGGGCTGGGTAGTGGGACACCTGTTGGCATTCCAGACTCAATTCTTCCTACTAGGTTAGTATGTGTCTTTCCTTTGTGGTTACCAGAGCAGGAACCTTGGTTGTATGATTCATTGTTGGAATGTCATTGACTTTGAGGAGACCTCTCGACTACGGGGCAGTGACGTGGTGTGGTTTGACATTCTCCCAGAACTCTCAAGTGCGAGGGGCACTTTTCCCCCACTGAGACATGTCCTTGTTATGAGACCTAAAACCGTTCGGGCGAGTCAGTGCGGCCAAAAGCGGATAGTGTCAAGGTGTGGTGGTTTGAGCCCCTTGACTTGTAGTTCCGGGCAGACATGCGGGATGATGTTCATCAATTGTGTTATTTCTGGGACTGTTGGCTACTCGCTTTCTTGGGCTGAGCTACGGGATGGAGATCCCCTTACGACGTTGTTCAAGATTCTTGATTGAGCATAAGGATATGTATATACCTTGTTCCGGTACCCACATCTTGGGTTTGGTTACTCTACTTCTAGGATAGTCAAAGACGCGCGGGGTATGCCACATGCTTTCTGTGTCTAACATCTCGTGGTTGGACGAGTCTACTATAGCTAGCGAAGACTCTATGAGATGTTCATATTTTCACCGTTTCTAGCTCCTTGTGTTTGGATGAGTCTACCTCCTTTATCTTGTTGGGATGAGATGGACTCTCTACTGTACTCATCACTGCACTCCTTGTTTTACTCCTTGTCTTTCCATGTTCGATCTACTGCTCACCCTTCGATACCTCCTTTGTTTCTCCCTCAATCCTTCGGGGTATCCTACTGAGTATTTTTTTAATCACCCATGCTTGGGAATTGACCACACTTGGTGTGCCCGTATAGATGAAGGACAAGTGGAGCGTGACTTTAGAGGAGCTTAGGAGTTCGGGAGCTTGGACCACGTGCGGTTGTCGTAGTCGGGTTCTTAGTGGGAGACCCATTAGCTATTTCTTTTTTTTACCTATTGCTGGGCTGTGGCACCTTTTCAGGTTGGCCATGTGTTTTCCCCTTTTTTCCTTTTAATCACATTACTTGTACTGTTTAGAGGTCGATGCACATTTGTGGTATATATATAGTAGTTTTTTTATTCTTTTTGTTCTTTCTTTTACTCTGCACTTTTCCATGGAGTGGGCTGTGTGTGTGTGTACAGGTACATAGGCAAAGGCCTCCCCGAGTTGTTGTGGCTTCCGCACTAGTCGCCAGCCCCTGGCCTATGGAGGCGGGCATGGGGTAGTTACTGCTCGAGCCCGGGTAGGGTTGAGTCGTGAAAGAACATTTCATTTTCTTATATAGTAATAAACATTTCAATTTAACTTATAATTCCAAAAGATGAAATTAGAGATAAATATAAATTATTTATAATATTAAATAAATGATTTCAATATTTTATTTTATCCCTCTATATAATAAACTTATAAAACATAATTATGATAAGTTGTACCTAGGATTGCGTTACATGGATGATTTGTAATAATATTTTATAAATTTTCATCAAAACATCTTAAATCATGTGTATCCATTTAATTTTTTAACATATAAACATCATTCAAAAAGAGATACGAATTAAAAAACAAAATTAATTGACAATGTGAAGAATTTCAACTTTCATATAATTATTATAATAATATTTCACAAGTTAAATTTTTCTTTGAGACCATTTCACAAGGTAAATTAAATATTTTTAAATCCTTCTATCACCACCTTGTTTATATTTTCAAAACTGAATATAATTTCCATTCTAATCTATAATAATAATTTTATAAAATTTGTAACCTTATTACATTTTAAGGGTTTTATATTGATTTTTATTATTCCATAGATTTTGTGCGTTGAAACTTTTTCCATTTTGTAACTATTTTTCAACATATTATTTGATTAATTTTTATTTAATTTCACCCATATTAAATTTTCTATTATAATTTGGATCTATTGGTAATGTGGATATATCTCTCATTGGTAACCATTATCATTAGTGTCTTAATTAAATACTTATATATGAATGTTTTATTTATTTTTTGGAATTATATTTTTACCCAATTTAAATAAATATATCTAATATAGAATGTTATGTTAGATAGTGGTATTTTAGTATGGTTTAAATACTCATTATTTATTCAAAGAAGTTTGAAATATGAATTAATTATGAAAAAATAAATTTAGTAAAAAAATATTAATTATAATATTCTAGGAATATGGAGTGAAAGTAACAACTTCATTGCAATTGACCCAAATTTAATGAGTTCATTTCTACAAGTCACATAAAATAATAATTCAATTTCCCAGTTAAATTATAAATTTTAACAGTCCTTAGTTATCATGACATGGCTCAATGGGTCCACTATTGTGAATACCTAATCCTTCCACTGATAATAATAGGATAACAACAATCATGAAGTATCTATATCCCAGTCATCGGAGGCCTTATCCAATGTTCCTACACACATGAAAACATCTATATGCTTGTACAATCCATGAATGTGAAAATACTGAAAAAAGCAATAATACAAATAAATCTCACAGTAATAGTATGATGAGTTGTAAAGGAATTTAAACATGACCCAATAAAATCCCTTCATAATTAGTCAGGATTCATGTCCATCCTGAATTTAACTTTGGGAACTATAATTAAGATACCAAAGGAACTCACATTGGTGTTCCTGGTCTAATTATATACGATTTCTTGTCATTAATCTTGGAATCAATCAAAACTTCATCTCTCAAATGAACACAAGACTTGTTCTGTCAATTCTGGTTCATGGGTGGGTATAAAAATTCATATTTGGACACTGACTATTCACCAATAAGGAATAATAAATAACATTCAACAATAAAAATGAATAATTTTAAAAATAATAATACATGAATATTTGGGTACACACAACAAATACACTCAGCCTCAATGTTAAATTAACAACCATAATACAAGATAAGGATTCTTTCTTGAATCTTCTAGAAAAAAAATATTGGGCAGAACATGCTCTATAGTATGATAACATTAATTAAATCCATTTGAGATGTTATCTGGGTCGGTTTGATCAATTAGAAGTACTCATTGATACTTCAAATAGATAAAATTACAAGATGAGGATAAATCCCATTTCCATGTGGTATACCAAAAAATAAATAAGGAATAATCCTATAAGTATAGGGACTAGGCCCACATACAGTTAGACAAGATCATACCAAGAACTTAACTTAAGGAAAATTGTATATAGGATCTCACTACAAGATTCATAGAAGGATTAGAACATATATAACTAGTAATACTTGAAAAAGGGATTGTTATCCTATGGATATGTTGTAATTCTATACTAACACAATGGGAATAAATATGGGAAACACACCTAAACAATACTTCTCTACAATATAGATGACAAAGGATCGTATAAAACTGTGAATGTGTAAAAATAGTTTTGTTGGGTAACATAATTTCCCCCTTTAAACTTGTGACATGCCCATGTAAATTTTCAATGTATGTGTCTGGGTATTATTTCATGGTGTGTTTCTTCCTGAGTACATCTTAATGTGTTCCATTACAAAGAAGAGCCTATTTACATTCAATCTAGGCTCTGTATGTCTCGGATTAAATGGTGTGATAATGAATGTGAATTGCATCACTTATCCTTATATAATATATGGTATATTCTAATCCAACTCGAAGAGGTCACAAGACATGTAACAGTGTCACATGTCATGTGATAGTAATCTCCAACTTCAATCTATAACTGCTGATAAGTGGGGCCCACAAGACCTGTGTCTATGAGTTACATGCCATGTATCAAATATTTTTTTCTCATATCTATGTTCTATGATCATTTATATGCCTATAGAAATCGATCTATTTACCTTCCACGATTGAAAATTGATAACCCAAATAGTCCTCACCTCATTGTCGATCAATAACATGTTTCGTCCATCAAATTAATTCATAAATCCCCATAGCATTCCAGTTATCGAAAATAACTAAATAACATGTAATGAGGTATCCAAAACCATATTATATGACCCTTATTAAATCATTACACAACTATCAAGTCATTTCGATCCAAGATCTATTATATTCGAATGTTGTTCCAGGAAATGTGACTACAATGATGAATATTTGGTGGCTGTCGAACCACATGACTATGAAGAACATAAACAATGATAAATAAATAAGGGAGAAATTCACACACAAAAAATTGGGGAACAAACCTCATCCAATTAACATATTTTCCTTAAAATATCAAAGTTACAATGTCACGATAACATTCAAATATATAAAATAAATATTCCTAAATAAATCTTCATAGTAGATCACACATAGAAAAAGATTGATCCATATAACGATGTGTTGGTTTATAAATTATTTTTTATTATAGAAAATAAAATGGTAAAATAATACAATAAAAAATACATCGTTCTTTTATTTGGGTCAATAACTAAATAATTATTCTAATGGGACATGATTGTGGGTGTAATCATTTGAAATATCATCGCACTCATTACTAATCTGGGATCTAGTTGTTTTCTTCCTAAAAAATATCATTATTCATCTATCTAACATTACATTATATCTCAAGGGTTTTTTGGATAAATCTTAGAATAAACCATAACTATTTATTTATAGAACATGTTAGGTCGATTGAACAATGGAATAAAATAATATTATTTTATTCAATAATTCTATTTATACTATTTGTACGATAAATTTTCCAACAAAATCTCACACTAACCAAGCATATGTCCTGCCTATGGTAAACACCGCATTCTAAACATAATGGTGGATTCGTATTTCATATTTTGGAATATATTTATAATTTATTCCATCCTTTCAGTATTATTACATGCACATGATACATAATATATTTAATACATTTAATGAATTATTCTGGACAAATTTGTCCTTAGACATCCATGTTATCTAAGTTACTGGTCATACACATAATCCGTACAATATCACAAATTAATCTATGGAAAATATGAGTAACTAAATTCTACCCACATTTGGGAATTACCAATAGAATTCCTAAAACAATTGGTATAAAAATAGATGTGGGTAATAAGCATGAAACCGAGCCTACAACACCGATGTAATCTCATAGAGATTCATTTCTAGCTACCAGAAATGAACTAAAGGAACCGATCACCCCAAATAATCTTCTCATAGTGATCCTCGGTCTCTACTAGGTAATCATTAAAGGTATCTCAATCTGATATGTTCAGCTCTCCACAATCAATAATGTGTGATGGATCATGGACACACCTCCTCAGTTGTGACAAATGGATTTCCTCATGTCCTGAGGCTTACATTAGAGGTAGAACTAAGTGGTAATTCACTTCTCCAACTCTATGTTATATATAGGAAGGAAGAATGAATATATTAGATAAATTTTCACCTCATATAAATAAAAAAATACTGGTTGAGTTGAAACACATATGCATACATGGTATCCCCCCTTAAGCTCCAAAGGACATCATCATCATTCTACATATGAATTTTGACAACTAAGTATAGTCCTATTATGTTCCAATATGGTATAATACTTCATGGTATTTTCCCACATGAAATGTTATTGGATGAGTTCTGATTCTCCTAGATTATTCCAAGAATATGGATACATGTGGGTTAATCAATTTAAAAACAAGAATGGTTTATATCGATGGTGGAATGAAAGTTGTTGTTGATTGAAAACTACACTAGTTGTCGGTGATCCTATAAAATACATAAAATTTCCAACATGAATTCTCATATCATTTAATCAATAACAAAAATGATACTCTCTATCCAAACATATTTTTGGAGGCAAAATGTTGTGCTCTTATAAACATGCTTCATGAAAGCCTCCTGTAATCCCTTCAAAAATTGGGATGTGAAGAGATCATCATGACAGGAAAAAAATCATTGGTGGAACACCATGTAGTCAGACTATATCATACATACAGATTATTCCCAGAATCACAACTCAACTCTTCTCATTAATAATTAGGAAGTGGAGAAACATGGATAGTAGGTATTTAATCACCCAGATGTAATCTAGTTCCCTCTAAGTATGTGTTAAGACTATGTAAAATTCCATGGATATCACATACAACATCTTATCTAGCATGATAAGGGATTGAGATAAACTTACTAAAACATGGTTCTCATTCTTATCTTGCTAAAATGTAAGGAATCAAGAGACAATCTCTACAATTTCATCCATTATACATTTCCAACAAAACTAACATCAGAGATCCAGGTACATATTTTCCACACATGGATGTAGCACCAATGGATTTTTCTAAACCAATATCATAACTGCTAGCTACAGATTTAATGGTAACATCATGAATCCTGTTAAAAAATCTTCTCATCTTCAAAAAATACATCATGAGTTGTATAGTAGATATCTGAGTACAAAGAGGCACACATAATTAATTATCAAGATGTGCCTCGTAAAATATATGTAAACATGAAGGGGTAAAAATGATTGACTTGATGTATGATGTTAAATATCTCCCCAAAAAGGATCACTATAATGAAGAAAAAATACTCTAACAATTTATCCTATTAAAGTGATAATGATCACACGATGAGATAATTTTCTACCAGGATCCCCCACCCAGAAGTATAGACAATTTCAATGTCATTATCCTAGAAAAAACCATCATAAACATTTCCTCATGTAATGGTCATTGTGAGAAAAGATATACACGAAAATTTTGTGATTATAATATATGATAAACCTCACTCCACTAATGTGGTCTCAACTAATGTGATCTATATGCTATCACTTATTTCTACTACATCTGAACACAATCAACCCCAGTTCCTAATGCATCAAAAAACACTATATACTAACAACCTCTTCTATAAATCATAATATTGAAGTAATCGTCAATATCTATTTTAATAGCTATGTAGACTTTGGGAACCTCTATGTTTATTCAATGGAATCCCTTCTCTAGTTAATATGGTCATGTCTGTTAATATTCTAGAGAAAGAATGTATAATTTTTTTGTAATACTATACCATCCCAAGGATAATCCACACCTCTATTAGGATCTTGGGTGGGTCTAAAGCTAACAGTTCCTCATCCATGTATGGGTTAACTACAACACCATCTTTTGAGATACCATTTCCCAAAATGTGGACCTTCGATATCTAAAACTGATTTTTTGATGGAATTTCATTCCTCTAAGAATCTTGTAGTATTTCAAGTACCATCATCAGGTGTCTCATGTGATTGTACTTGGACACCGAGTACATAAGGATATCAACGATGAAGAAAACCATGAAAAAATATAGGAAAGGATGAATGATCCATTTCATAAGTCCAATTAAAACTATTCGGGAGTTTTTCACTACAATGGGAATGAACAAATACATATAGGGATCATAAAAAATCTAAATGTCCTCTTTGTTATATCAATATGTACCTCACCATAATCATTAGATAATATAGTTAATTCATCTATAATACAATTATTACATTCCTACAATATTTTAGTTTATATTTTTATTGAATTAGGGTATAATTCTTAAATATCAACCCACAAGAAGAAAATGTATTTACTACTATAGTAGTATCAATTTCATTCATAATACAAGTTTTTGTTATAAAAAATAATATATTTTCATGAAAATATTAACATCAATCACCTTCGATTATTTTTTTATCTTACCCATACATAAAACAATCGAAAAACAAATTTAATTCATGGGATAAACAAAATAATGATCAGTAAGGTACACTGAAATGGAAAAGAATCATTTAACCAAGAATAATTATAAAAATAAGAAATCATTTTCAGAATGGCATACATCTCATCCATAATTTATCATATACATACTTTGTGAAAAGAAGATATTTTTATAAAATGTTGAAGAAATAAGTAATAAAATATAGGTAGAATTGGTAGTTATTTACATAATATAGTAACCATCTCACATAAAATATTATTTGTAGCCCTAACATATTACATATAATATAACCATAATGGCTACCTTATGAGGTAACCATTACAGTTACACATGGAATAACCCTTGTGGTCACCTTTCAACATAAACATTCCCAATGAGTTGGAAGGAGATATTGGTCCCCCCATTCATAATAAGTAATTTACAGGATCCATAATCTAATTATAAATCAATTAAACGACGTTCATAAAAATATTTATTATGAATTTTGAAGATATATAAATTTAAATGTGTATTTTTAATGAAAACTCACATTCCTTGGGTTTATCATAAATCAGCCCTATAGAACATATTGTATAATGATTTAATGTAATTTATTAATATATTATAGAACTATATTCATATTTATAATTCCTTATATGATCCTCTTATAACAACTCCCAAGCTATTTTTTGATAATATTTCAGGATTTTCCTTGTTCTGATTGATTTTATTTCATAGTTTATATCATTGGATCACAATGGATTATCTTGTCAAATCAAATAAAAACATGTTAAGTTGAATGAAATTCTATTAATATGATTAAATAATTTTAAATGATATAATATTTAATTTTTTCGGGTATGGCGATGAGTCATGAGATAAATATTAATGAAAATGGTGAAATTTATTTTACCATATTTTACAACCATCAAGATCATATATCATTTAATTTAATATCTTCATTATATACTGGATAAAAAATATATATGTTAAAATTATATGTTTAGAAATATACTATTTTTATATAATAAAATATTTGTGACCATCCTTGAAGGTGGTAATGGGAAATGGAAGTGTACTATTCATGATGGCTGTAAATCGACACTTCATAGTTAATATTCTTATTTTTTGAATAAAATGGAGGGGAGAAGAAGGGAAAGGTTGATTTTTCTTAAATGTGATAAAAGTAAAGTTTATATAAGATAATATGGTTTTCATGATACATGGATATGGGTAGGTTAATAGATAATTAGAAATGAAAATAAATTAAAAGGAGATAAATGAAAATGAATGTGGATTTTCCAAATTCAATTTTTGTCGATGATAACCTCTTAATGAACCTGGGTATTGACCATTTGGTATGACCAGAAGGTCATGGACATGGGGATGAGGTTTGGGAAGGTAATTGGGTAGAAATTTAACAAGCTAAATTGCATTGTGATGTTATTAGAATAGGTGGTGATGGGTGGAATTTATATTGGAGGGGAGGGGTGTTTTCAAATTATTTTATTCATTAGTATATTATTTTGGCTCATGAATATGAATAGTTTGAGATTTATCACTATCACTATTATATAAATTATTGAGAGTTAAATATTTTTGTCTTACATAATACTTACATCATCTATGACTCAATAATGAATGAATTAGATAAATACCATGAATTAATTTATTTCACTATTCCCAAAATTCAATTATTTTCAAAAAAATCCCATAAATTCACCATTTCCATTTTTAGTTGATTATAATTTAAAAATGAAATAAATTTTCTAGATATATTTTTCTAAAAATGGCGAATATTTTTCTTAAATAAAAAAATATTTATTTGGGTTTTTTTAATATTATTAATGATTGTATATCAACATTATAAAATAAATAATGTCTTATAAAACATATTTATGATTGTAATAATATAAATATATTAATTAATGAGACTATTTTGTAACAATAAATTATTTTTAGGACCTTACATTACTGACAAAATTGTAATTAAATTTTTAGGAATTAAAAAATTACAACACATAATTTCTAATTTTAAAAAAAGAAATATTTACTTATTCAATTATATAGATATATATAATTTCCAATCATACTATACATACATTTTATTTATACTCCCATATATGATGTTACTTTTAAATTATTATATATTCCTTAACTATAATTAATACAATTTTTTTTTATAAATTTATAATGAATATGATCTATATAATTCTCGAATGAAGGAAATTTATTTTATTAGATCTTGGGTTGTTACATCCCACACTTTGTGAGATTCATCTTCACAATATTCATCCACTTATTTAACCAGTGATGATATCATTCCCTCTGGGCATGTTTAGAATCCTATGATGTTTCTTCATCCATCTGGATTCTCTACAAGACCATAACGTGGTACATTATCTTATTTTGCAATACATCCTCTCTATGATAAAGAACATAAACAAATTTCTCTTCATATGAAGGGTTCTATTTCTACTAATACACATCTTATCTGAAAACATGAAATGACTCTAAGACATACATTATCTAAATAAAAAATACAAAAATATTATGTACCTAAGATAAACATGACAAAAATGATACTCACTAGGATACTATTCGAACATTATCTACACATTAATAAGGTCCAACAAAATATTTACATATCTTTCCATTTATACCAAAATGCGTAACACATTTTCAAGGATATTTTTTAATTAAACAATGATATACTACCTCAAAAAAAATATTTCTTCCAATTATCTGTATAAATTTGATTACAACTCTAAGCTATCATAATGTGTTGTGGGATAAAATTAAAATTATCATTTAATTTCTCTAGTAATAACGGTATCATCATTTTCCTTTATATATCTTCAACCCAACTCATGCATTTTGACACCAATTTCAATATATTAACTCAAAAATTGACATCAGAATACTAGAAAAAAACATTCTTTTCTATGAAATATAATCAAAAGAAAGATGTCGATCCCAACCTCCCTGGTGATCCATTGGACAATAATTTTAAATTTCATCTATTGAAAAAAAATCACTCGGTCAATGTATCAGTATGAGTATTACACTCTATGATAAAATTTGATTTATGTAACAAAAATATATGAATGCTTTTTATAAATTTATATCTGAACCTAGGATCATGGTTAGATATAAGGGATATTGTTACTCCATGTAACTAAAAAATAATTCCAATTTATAGACGAGAAATAATATATTGATATAGGGTTCCTCAAATAAGAAGGAAATATGGATAATTATTCAGTCAATCAACAATAACACAAATCACATTTTTTTCCTCGAGATGTCTTTGGTTGTACCACAATGAAGTATATTGATATTTTTTTCCATATCCACTCTAGTAAATAAAAATGATGAATGTTCCCCATTATTATTTTCTATTCATCTTTAACTACTTATCATGTCCAAAATTAATCTGAATATCATAAATAACTATTATCCTTCCATCCCACCATTAATACTCCAAATGTCTTTGTAAATAATATTGCCCGCAGGATGAAATAAAAATAAAGAACTATGAGAATTTGTTAACAATATTAACCTTTTAAGGTAATCACATGGCACACATAATATCTTTCCAAACATCAATATATAATTTTTATCATCATTATATACTTGGAAAATAAAAATAAAAACCATTTATACATTTTTCTATAACACAGTGTCTCTCTTTTATTATTTTTTAATTCAATGAAATAGAGAAAAATGCCCTGAAACCTTAAAGAGAATGAAGAAATTTCATTGACCAACAGCATCCAATGCATAATTCATCAAAACATTAATCATGGGGTCATATCTTATATGAATAATGGTTAATGTAGCATTATGATTTCGACTTAAGGAATCATTCAATTCATCTACGTTTTGAGGATGGTAACTGATCATGAAATTATAACCCTTTATCTGTTCCATCCATCCTCTCTCCATCTTGATCAATTCATTTTGAGTAAATATATGCATAATAGCATTTTGATCATAATATATTTCATATTTTGATCCATATAAAAGATGTATCAATATTTATAGTTAAAGAAAATATATCTTCTAAATACATAACACATGTATGGTAAATTAAATCATCAAGTTTCAGTTTGGATGATGAATAACAAACTACCTAATAATTTTGCATCAGAATTGAAAAAGGCCCCTTCGATTAATAATCATAATAGATAAATAAAATAATTTTTTTGGAACATATGGATAAAATTAGAGCATTCATCCTTCTTATTTTCAATTACTTAAAACATATGTACTTTTCTTTTGTCTAAATGAATTTAACCCCTTTTAATGTTAACCTAGAGGGTGAGATAGGTAACTGAGAAACCTTTTTATCCAACCATCAAAATCTTCTGAATAATCCAAGAAAACTATAAATTAATGAAACATTTGTAGGCCGTGGACACTCATAAACCACATCTTTTAAAAGGATCAACTATTATTCTACCATTACTGTATTGTGTCGTTGAAAAATAAATATATTCCAACCAAAAATTACATTTTCTAACTTTATCATATAACATATTCTTTTTGAGAGTTATCAAGAAAACCCTTATATGTTTTTTACAATCCTAACAACCTTTTGAAGAAAATAATATATAACTAGTAAGAACAATAACTAAATTATCCAAATATGAATTAGAGATTATATTCATAAGATTCATAACTATAGCATGGATATTTTTCAAACCAATATGAATAAAAAAACTCTTAATTCCAATATCTATTTTATAATGTTGTTTTTATAATTTCATCCTCCATCACCATCAGATGATGGTACCCAGATCTCATCTGAATGATGAAAAATATAGAGCTCCCAGGATGATATCAAAATATTCATCAATATGTTGACATGGATACATATTATTAATAGTAAAATAATTCAAATATTTATAATAAATTCATATACACATAGAACAATCATTCCTTTTAACAAACAAAATAGGATCAATGCATAGCGATGTTCTATGTTGAATTATTCCGTTCTCATGAAACTAATGAAATTATTTTTTCAATTTGTGAATTTACAAATAATCCATTAATAAGGGGTTTTGAAAATTACATAACATAAGTAAATAGATCATAAATAAATTCACCTTCCGGAATTTTTATAACACAAGACAACTCCATAGAATAAAATTCGAGGTATTCATTTACTAGTAAAACACCATTAATATGAATAGTTCCTTGGTATTCAATAATATGTCCAAGATAATAGTCATTTCCATGTTTTAGTATTTTCTAACCTTCTTAAAATTTTTATCAATGGTATGGGATAATTCATATATTAAAAATAAAACAAATTCTTAACAACCACTTCATTATATCTAAAATTAATATTAACTTTATAAAAACAGTGACCTTGTCTCCTAATAATAAAATCATACTCTGCTACAGGAATAAAAAACAATGTTTTCAAGTAATGTTATTAAAAAGACTATAATATTATGATTTTTAAAAATTTCAATTACGTTTAATATTTTACCATGTTTTTTAACAATATAATTATATTTCATTTCATGTGGTGAAATTTTAAATTTAACTTATAGATTCTAAGAGTTAAAGGAAATTGTAGACCTTATCTGAAACAAACCCATAGAAAAATAAAATTAAACAAGAAAATAAAGTTATACATTATCATTGGTAAGCCAAAAATATATTTATCACTTTTGGAAATACGATCTATACCAATGGTTTTAGGAAAACCATTGTTATAGATCACTAATATGGACCTATAGCAAAGGATTGGCCAAAACTGTTGGTATAGATAACTAATTTGGACATATACCAACGGTTTTGGACAAACCATGTATAGGGGGGCCTATAAATTTTTTTTGGGGAAAATCATTAGTATAGGTTACTTATATAGACATATGCCAACAGTTTTGGCCAAACCATTGGTATAGGTCCATAATAGAGCCCTTATACCCACAGTTCTCCCCAAACCATTGGTATAGGTCCCAATATCATTTTTTTTAGAACTGTTGGTATAGTTACATGAATTTTTTATGCAATATTCTTACAATGAACATTAAATAAGTCACAATTTAAATTATTGAGGATAATATATATATATTTATATATATAAATTTATGAAAATATTATCATAAATGAAAAGATAGGTTAGTGGTTAGGTCGTTCAATCATAAACTGCAGGTATTGGGATCAAAACCCACCGAATGCTTCTTTTTTGAAATAAATATACCAATGGGTTTATGGAACCGTTGGTATAGATTTTTCATACTAATTATATCAACTGTTTTGAAAACTATTGGTATAGTTCTATACCAACAACTTTGGGAAAACCGTTTGTATATACATATCCCCACAACTTAATTCATCATTTACTTCCATAATGTCTAATATCACCCCATTTATAACACTTTACATATTTCTTATTAGAGTTAATCATACAATATGTATGTTACTTTTCATTGAAATCTCTTTCCATTTTTCTAATCTTTCCACAAGTAAAAAAATGACAATATTTGTTATGTGATTCACTAAGAATATTTTTTCCACATTTCCAATAAATTTGAAAATGAATTTTTATATAATTAAATATCTTTGATTGATTGATATCCATTTCATTCTATCTATAAGTCTTATTCTTTTTTTTGTTGATTTACATGTGATTATGGAAAATATCCATTTATACCATAACATCACAAAAAAAATTCATAACCTTTGAATTCGTGTGATCTAAAAGTGCTTCGATATTTTAGCATCAATCCAGAGTAAAAATGATTAATTTTAGAATAATTATCTCGAAAATGATATGGAACATAACATTCCATTCGTGTAAATTTTTCATCATACACAACCACTGAAAATTCAAACTATTGTTTCAATTGTTGGAATTTATTTTATATCATATGATGAACCTATAGAGGAAATAATTTTTTCTAAGAAATAATTCTTAAATCCATCTCATTCCATTGCATCAATCTCCTCAATATCTCTGATATGCCATAACATTGATCTATACTTGTCATAATTACCATAAAAAAGGTAAATGGAGAGAATTTTTTTTGGATATATGAACACCCAATGATATAAAAAATATATCAAGGGATTTAATCTTATATTAAACTGATACGTGGTAAAAAGATAAACTCAAAGTATGTGGGTGTTGTCTAATAAAATATTCTACTATTATCAGGTGACATTATGGTAGATATGGATCGTCTTTTGAATTTATTCCATGAAAATTTATATCCTATGATTACTTATCCATAACTGTTAAAAATTTCTCTGTTACAATTCACATTATTCTAGGATTTGTATTCAGAATGATATCGTCCTCTCGATGCCTTCGTACTCACCTTCCATGATTTTTTATGGAAAAAATTTCTTAAAATACAAATATTAGATAATGAATCATGATAATATCCAAAATAAATAACCATCAAATAATCTATAGAGTATAACTGATTTATGGATTATTATAAATATCATCATAACACATAATTCATGTCCAACCTGAATTTAACTTTGGGAACTGTAATTAAGATACCAAAGGAACTCACAATGGTGTTCCTGGTCTCATTATATACGATTTCTTGTCGTTAATCTTGGAATCAATCAAAAGTTCAACTCTCAAATGAACACAAGACTTGTTCCGTCAATTCTGGATCATGGGTGGGTATAAAAATTCATATTTGGACACTGACTATTCACAAATAAGGAATAATAAATAACATTCAACTCTACATATAAAAAATTTTAAAAATAATAAAACATGAATATTTGGGTACACATAACAAATAAACTCAGCCTCAATGTTAAATTAACAACCATAATACAAGATAAGGATTCATTCTTGAATCTTCTAGAAAAAACATATTGGGTATAACATGCTCTATAGTATGATAACATTAACAACATCCATTTGAGATGTTATCCAGGTCAGTTTGTCCAATTAGAAGAACTCATTGATACTTCAAATAGATAAAATTCCAAGATGAGGATAAATCCCATTTCCATGTGGTATACCAAAAAATCAATAAGGAATAAACCTATAAGTATAGGGTCTAGGCCCACATACAGTTAGAAAAGATCATACCAAGAACCTCACCTATGGAAAATTGTATATAGGATCTCGCTTCAAGATTCATAGAAGGATTAGAACATATATAACTAGTAATACTTGAAAAAGGTATTGTTATCCTATGGATATGTTGTAATTCTATACTAACACAATGGTAATAAATATGGGAAACACACCTAAACAAAACTTCTCTACAATATAGATGACAAAGGATCGAATAAAACTATGAATGTGTAAAAATAGTTTTGTTGGGTAACATAATTTCACCCTTTAAACATATGAAATGCCTATGTAAATTTTCAACGTATGTGTCTGGGTATAATTTCATGGTGTGTTTCTTCCTGTGTACATCTTAATGTGTTCCATTACAAAGAAGAGCCTATTTACATTCAATCTAGGCTCTGTATGTTTGGGATTAAATGGTGTGATAATGAATGTGAAATGAATCACTTATCCTTATATAATCTATGGTATATTCTAATACAACTCGAAAAGGTCACAAGCCACGTAACAGTGTCACATGTCATGTGATACTAATCTCCTACTTCCATCTATAACTGCTGATAAGTGGGGCCCACAAGACTTGTGTCTATGAGTTACATGCTGTGTATCAAATATTTTTTTCTCATCTCTATGTTCTATGATCATTTCTATGCCTATAGAAATCGATCCATTTACATTCCACGATTGAAAATTGATAACCCAAATAGTCCTCACCTCATTGTCAATCAATAACATGTTCCGTCAATCAAATTAATTCATAAATCCCCGTAGCATTCCAGTTATCGAAGACAACTAAATAATATGTAATGAGGTATCCAAAACCATATTATATGAGCCTTATTAAATCATTACAAAACTATAAAGTCATTTCGATCCAAGATCTACTATATTCGAATGTTGTTCCAGGAAATGTGTGGGAAATGATGAATATTTGGTGGCTGTCGAACCACATGACTATGAAGAACATAAATAAAGAAAAATAAATAAGGGAGAAATTCACACACAAAATATTGGGGAACAAACCTCATCCAATTATCATATTTTCCTTAAAATATCAAAGTTACTATGTCACGATAACATTCAAATATATAAAATAAATATTCCTAAATAAATCATCATAGTAGATCACACATAGAAAAAGACTGATCCATATAACGATGTGTTGGTTTATAAATTATTGTTTATCATAGAAATTAAAATGGTAAAATAATACATTAAAAAATACATCGTTCTTTTATTTGGGTCAATAACTAAATAATTATATTAATGGGACATGATTGTGGGTGTGATCCTTTGACATATCATCGCACTCATTACTAATCCGAGATCTATTTGTCGTCTTCCGAAAATATATCTTTATTCATCTATCTAACATTACATTATATATCAAGGGTTTATTGGATAAATCTAAGAATAAACCATAACTATTTATTTATAGAATATGTTAGGTCGATTGATCAATGGAATAAAATAATATAATTTTATTCAATTATTCTATTTATACTATTTGTACGATAAATTTTCCAACAATATCTCACACTAACCAAGCATATGTCCTGCCTGTGGTAAACACCGCATTCTAAACATAATGGTGGATTCATATTTCATGTGTTGGAATCTATTTATAATTTATTCCATCCTTTCATTATTATTACATGCACATGATACTTAATATATTTAATAAATTTAATAAATTATTATGGACAAATTTGTCCTTAGACATCCATGTTATCTAAGTTACTGGTCATATAAATAATCCATACAATATCACAAATTAATCTATGGAAAATATGAGTCACTAAATTCTACCCACGTTTGGGATTTACCAATCGAATTTCTAAAACAATTGGTATAAAAATAAATGTGGGTAATATGCATGAATCTGAGCCTACAACACCGATGTAATCTCATAAAGATTCATTTCTAGCCCCCAGAAATGAACTAAAGGAATCGATCACCCCCAAATAATCTTCTCATAGTGATCCTCGGTCTCTACTAGGTACTCATTAAAGGTATCTCAATCCGATATGTTCATCTCTCCACAATCGATAATGTGTGATGGATCATGGAAACACCTCCTCAGTTGTGACAAATGGATTTCCTCATGTCATGAGGCTGACATTAGAGGTATAACTAAGTGGTAATTCACTTCTCCAACTCTATGTTATATATAGGAAGGAAAAATGAATATATTAGATAACTTTTCACCTCATCTAAATAAAAAAAATACTGGTTTAGTTGAAACACATATGAATACATTGTATCCCCCCTTAAGCTCCAAAGGACATCATCATCATTCTACATATGAGTTTTGTCAACTAAGTGTAGTCCTCCTATGTTCCTATATGATATGATACTTCATGGTATTTTCCCACATGAAATGTTTTTGGATGAGTTCTGATTCTCCTAGATTAGTCCATGAATATGGATACATGTGGGTTAATCAATTTAAAAACAAGAATGGTGTATATCGATGGTGGAATGGTAGTTTTTGTTGATTGAAAACTACACTAGTTGTCGGTGATCCTATAAAATACATAAAATATCCAACATGAATTCTCATATCATTTAATCAATAAAAAAATGATACTCTCTATCCAACCATATTTTTAGAGGGGAAATGGTGTGCTCTTATAAACATGCTTCATGAAAGCCTCCTGTAATCCATTCAATAATTGGGATGTGAAGAGATCATCATGACAATAAAAAAAATCATTGGTGGAACACCATGTAGTCGGACTATATCCTACATACAGATTAATCCCAAAATCACTACTCAACTCTTATCATCAATAATTAGGAAGTGGACCAACATGGTTAGTAGGTATTTAATCACCCAGATGAAATCTAGTACCCTCGAAGTATGTGTTAAGACTATGAAAAATTCCATGGATATCACATACAACATCTTATCTAGCATGATAAAGGATTGAGATAAACTTACTAAAACATGGTGCTCGTGCTTATCTTGCTAAAATGTAAGGAATCAAAAGACAATCACTACAATTTCATCCATTATACATTGCCAACAAAACTTACATCAGAGATCCAGGTACATATTTTCCACACATGGATGTAGCACCAATGGATTTTTCTAAACCAATCTTGTAACTGCTAGCTACAGATTTAATGGTAACATCATGAATCCTGTTGAAAAAGCTTCCCATCTTCACAAAATACATCATGAGTTGTATAGTAGATATCTGAATACAAAGAGGCTCACAGAATTAATTCTCAAGTTGTGCCTCCTAAAATATATGTAAGCATGAAGGGGTAAAAATGATTGACTTGAGGTATGATGTTAAATATCTCCCCAAAAAGGATCACTACAATGATGAAAAAATACTCTAACAATTTATCCTATTACAGTGAGAATGATCACATGATGAGAGAATTTTCTACCAGGTTCCCCCACCTAGAAGTATAGAAAATTTCAATGTCATTATCCTGGAAAAAACCATCATAAACATTTCCTCATGTAATGGTCATTGTGAGAAAAGATATACACGAAAATTTTGTGATTATAATATATGATAAACCTCACTCCACTAATGTGGTCTCAACTAATGTGATCTATATGCCATCACTTATTTCTACTAAATCTGAACACAATCAACCCCAGTTCTGGATGCATCAAAAAACACAACATACTAACAACCTCTTCTATAAATCATAATATTGGAATAATCATCAATATCTATTTTAACAGCTAAGTAGACATTCGGAACCTCTATGTTTATTCAATGGAATCCCTTATCTAGTTAATGTGGTCATGTCTGTTAATATTCTAGAGAAAGAATGTATAATTTTTTTGTAATACTATACCATCCCAAGGATACTCCACACCTCTATTAGGATCTTGGGTGGGTCTAAAGCTAACAGTTCCTCATCCATGTATGGGTTAACTACTACACCATCTTTTGAGATACCAATTCCCAAAATGTGGACCTCCGATATCTAAAACAGATTTTTTTGATGGAATTTCATTCTTCTAAGAATCTTGTAGTATTTCAAGTACCATCATCATGTGTCTCAAGTGATTATACTTGGACACCGAGTACATAAGGATATCAACGATGAAGAAAACCATGAAAAAATCTAGGAAAGGTTGAATGATCCATTTCATAAGACCAATTAAAACTATTAGGGAGTTTTTCACTACAATGGGAATGACCAAATACATATAGGGACCATAAAAAAATCTAAATGTCCTCTTTTTTATATCAATATGTACCTAACCATAATAATTAGATAATATTGTAAATTCATCTATAACACAATTATTACTTTCCTACAATATTTTAGTTTATATATTTATTGAATTAGGGCATAATTCCTAAATATCAACCCACAAGAATAAAATGTAGTTACCACTATAGTAGTATCAATTTCATTCATAATACATGTTTTTTTAAAAATAATATATTTTCATGAAAATATTAACATCATTCACCTTCGATTATTTTTTTATCTTACCCATATATAAAACCATATAAAAACAAATTTAATACTTGTTATAAACAAAATAATGATCAGTAAGGTACACTGAAATGGAAATGAATCATTTAACTATGAATAATTATAAAAATATGAAATCATTTTCAAAATGACATACATCTCATCCATAATTTATCATATACATACTTTGTGAAAAGAAGATATTTTTATAAAATGATGAAGAAATAAGTAATAAAATATAGGTAGCATTGGAAGTTATTTATATAATATAGTAACCATATCACGTAAAATATAATTTGTAGCCCTAACTTATTACATAAAATATAACCATAATGGCTACCTTATGAGGTAACCATTATAGTTACACATGGAATAACCCTTATGGTCACCTTTAAACATAAACATACCCAATGTGTTGGAAGGAGATATTGCCCCCCCCATTCATAATAAGTAATTTACAAGATCCATAATCTAATTATAATAAAATTAAACGACGTTCATAAAAATATTTATTATGAATTTTGAAAATATATAAATTTAAATGTGTATTTTTAATGAAAACTCACATTCCTTGGGTTCATCATAAATCATCCCTATAAAACATATAGTATAATGATTTAATGTGTTTTATTAGTATATTATAGAACTATTTTCATATTTATAATTCCTTATATGATCCTCTTATAACAACTCCCAAGCTATTTTTTGATAATATTTCTGTATTTTCCTTGTTCCGATTGATTTTATTTCATAGTTTATATCATTGGATCACAATGGATTATCTTGTCAAATAAAATAAAAACATGTGAAGTTGAATGAAATGCTATTAATATGATTAAATAATTTTAAATGATACAATATTTAATTTTTTCTTGTATGGAGATGAGTCATGAGATAAAATATTAATGAAAATGGTGAAAAACATTTTACCATATTTTACGACCATCACGATCATATATCATTTAATTTAATATATTCTTTATATACTGGATAAAAAATATATATGTTAAAATTATATGTTTAGTAATATACTATTTTTATATAATAAAATATTTGTGACCATCCTTGAATGTGGTAATGGGAAATGGAAGTGTACTATTCATGATGGCTGTAAATCGACACGTCATAGTTAATATTCTTAGTTTTAGAATAAAATGGAGGGGAGAAGAATGGAAAAGTTGATTTATGTTAAATTTGATAAAAGTACAGTTTATATAAGATAATATAGTTTTCATGATACATGTATATGGGTAGGTTAATTTATAATATGAAAAGAAAATAAATTACAAGTAGATAAATGAAAATGAATGTGGATTTTCCAAATTCAATTATTGTCGATGATAACCTCTTAATGAACCTGGGTATTGACCATTTAGTATGACCCGAAGGTCATGGACATGGGGAAGAGGTTTTGGAATGTAATTGGTTACAAATTTAACAAGCTACATTGCGTTGTGATGTTATTAGAATAGGTGGTGATGGGTGGAAATTATATTGGAGGGGCGAGGTGTTTTCTAATTATTTTATTCATTACTATATTATTTGGGCTCATGAATATGAATAGTCTAAGATTTATCACTATCCCTATTATATATATTATGGAGAGTTAAATATTTTTGTCTTACATAATACTTACATCATCTATGACTCAATAATGAATGAATTAGTTAAATACAATAAATTAATTTATTTCACTATTCCCAAAATTCAATTATTTTCGAAAAATGCCATAAATTAACCATTTTCATTTTTAGTTGATTACAATTTCAAAATGAAATAAATTTTGTAGATTTATCTTTCTAAAAATGGAGAATATTTTTCTTAAATAAAAAAATATTTATTTGAATTTTTTTTAATATTATTAATGATTGTATATCAACATTATAAAATAAATAATGTCTTATAAAACTGATTTATGATTGTAATAAAATAAATATATTAATTAATGAAACTATTTTTTAACAATAAATTATTTTTAGGACATTGCATTACTGAAAAAATAGTAATTAAATTTTTAGGAATTAAAAAATTACAACACATAATTTCTAATTTAAAAAAAATAAATATTTACTTATTCAATTATATAAATATATATAATTTCCAATCATACTATACATACATTTTATTTATACTCCCATATATGATGTTACTTTTAAATTATTATATATTCCTTAACTATAATTAAAAAAAAAAATTATTATAAATTTATAATGAATATGATCTATATAATTCTCGAATGAAGGAAATTTATTTTATTAGATCTTGGGTTGTTAAATCCCACCCATTGTGAGATTCTTCTTCAAAAAATCCATCCACTTATTTAACCAGTGAGGATATCATTACCTCTGGGCATGTTTAGAATCCCATGATGTTTCTTCATCCATCTGGCTTCTCTACAAGACCATAACGTGGTACATTGTCTTATTTTTCAATACATCCTCTCTATGATAAGGAACATTAACAAATCTCTCTTCATATGAAGGGTTCTATTTCTACTAATACACATCTTATCTAAAAACATGAAATGACTCTAAGACATACATTATCTAAATAAAAAATACAAAAATATTATGTACCTAAGATAAACTTGACAAAAATGATACTCACTAGGATACTGTTCAAACATTATCTACACATTCATAAGGTCAAAAAAACTTTTTACATATCTTTCCATTCATACCAAAATGCGTAACACATTTTCAAGGATATTTTTTAATGAAACAATGATATACTACCTCAAAAAAAATATTTCTTCCAATTATCTGTATAAATTTGATTACAACTCTAAGCTATCATAATGTGTTGTGGGATAAAATTAAAATTATCATCTAATTTCTCTAGTAATAACGGTATCATCATTTTCCTTTATATATCTTCAACCCAACTCATGAATTTTGACACCAATTTCAATATATTTCCTCAAAAATTGACATCAGAATACTAAAAAAAATATTATTTTCTATGAAATATAAACAAAAGAAAGATGTTGATCCCAACCTCCCTGCTGATCCATTGGACAATAATTTTTAATTTCATCTAATGAAAAAAATCACTCAGTCAATGTATCAGTATGAGTATTACTTTCTATGATAAAATTTGATTTACTTCAAAAAAATATATGAATGCCTTTTAAAATTTATATCTGAACCATGGATCATGGTTAGATATAAGGGATATTGTTACTCCATGTAACATAAAAATAATTCCAATTTATAGACGAGAAATAATATATTGACATAGGGTTCCTCAAATAAGAAGGAAATATGGATAATTATTCAGTCAATCAACAATAACACAAATCACATTTTTTCCTCGAGATGTCTTTGGTAGTGCCACAATGAAGTATATTGATATTTTTCCACATCCACTCTAGTAAATACAAATGATGAATATTCCATATTATTATTTTCTATTAATCTTCAACAAATTTTCATGTCCAAAATTAATCTGAATATCATAAATAACTATTTTCCTTCCATCCCAACATTAATACTCCAAAGGTCTTTGTAAATAATATTGCCCACAGGATGAAATAAAAATAAATAACTATGAGAATCTGTTAACAATTTTAACCATTTAAGGTAATCACATGGCACACATAATATCTTTCCAAACATCAATATATAATTTTTATCATCATTATATACTTGGAAAATAAAAATCAAAACCATTTATACATTTTTCTATAACTCAGAGTCTCCCTTTTATTATTTTTTAATTCAATCAAATAGAGAAAAAACGCCATGAAACCTTAAAGAGAATGAAGAAATTTCATTCACCAACAACATCCAATACATAATTCAACAAAACATTAATCATGGGGTCATATCTTATATGAATAATGGTTAATGTAGATTTATGATTTCGACTCAAGGAATCATTCAATTCATCTACATTTTGAGGATGGTAACTGATCATGAAATTATAACCCTGTATCTGTTCCATCCATCCTCTCTCCATCTTGATCAATTCATTTTGAGTAAATATATACATAATATCTTTTTGATCATAATATATTTCATATTTTGATCCATATAAAATATGTATCAATATTTTTAGTTGAAAAAAATATATCATCTAAATACATAACACATGTATGGTAAATTAAATCAGCATGATTCAGTTTGGATGATGAATAAAAAACTACCTGATAATTCTGCATCATAAATGAAAAAGGCCCCTTTGATTAATCATCATAATAGATAAATAAAATAATTTTTTTGGAACGTATGGATAAAATTAGAGCATTCATCCTTCTTCTTTTCAATTACTTAAAACATATGTACTTTTCTTTTGTCTAAATGAATTTATGCCCTTTTAATGTTAAACTAGAGGGTGAGATAGGTAACTGAGAAACATTTTTATCCAACCATCAAAAATTTCTAACTAATCCAAGAAAACTATAAATTTATGTAACATTTGTAGGTCGTGGACACTCATAAACCACATCTTTTAAAAGGATCAACTATTATTCTACCATTACTATATTGTGTAGTTGAAAAATAAATATATTCCAACCAAAAATTACATTTTCTAACTTTATCATATAAAATTTTCTATTTGAGAGTTGTCAAGAAAACCCTTATATGTTTTTTACAATCCTAACAGCCTTTTGATGAAAATAATATATCACTAGTAAGAACAATTACTAAATTATCCAAATATGAATTGAAGATTATATTCATAAGATTCATAAATATAGCATGGATATTTTTTAAACCAATATGAATAAAAAAACACTTAATTCCAATATCTATTTTATAATGTTGTTTTTAGTATTTCATCCTCCTTCACCATCAGATGATGGTACCCAGATCTCATCTGAATGATGAAAAATATAGAGCTCCCAGGATCATATCAAAATATTCATCAATATGTTGACATGGATACATATTATTAATATTAAATTAATTCAAATATTTATAATAAATTAATATACACATAGAATAATCATTCCTTTTAACAAACAAAATAGGATCAATGCATAGTGATGTTCTATGTTGACTTTTTCCGTTCTCATGAAACTAATGAAATTATTTTTTCAATTCATAAATTTCCAAATGATCCATTAATAAGGGGTTTTGAAAATTTCATAACATAAGTAAATATATCATAAATAAATTCATCTTCCGGAATTAGTATAACACAAGACAACTCCATAGAATAAAATTCAATGTATTCATTTACTAGTAAAATACCATTAAAATGAATTGTTCCCTGGTATTCAATAATATGTCCAACATAATAGTCATTTCCATATTTTAGTATTTTCTAACCTTCTTAAAATTTTCATCAATGATATTGGATAATTAATCTATTAAAAATAAAACACATTCCTAATAACCACTTCATTATATCTAAAATAAATATTAACTTTATAAAAAGAGTAACCTTCTCTCCTAATAATAAAATCATACTGTACTACAATAATAAACAACAATGTTTTCAAGTAATCTTATTAAAAGGAATATAATATTATGATTTTTAAAAATTTCATTTCCGTTTAATATTGAACCATGTTTTTTAACAATACAATTATATTTCATTTCATTTGATGAAATTTTATATTTAACTTATCGATTCTCAGAGATAAAAGAAATTGTATACCTTATCTGATACAAATCCATAGAAAAATCAAAGTAAACAAGAAAATAATATTATACATTATCATTGGTAAGCCAAAAATATATTTATCACTTCTGGAAATACGATCTATACCAATGGTTTTAGGAAAACCATTGTTATAGATCACTAATATGGACCTATAGAAAAGGATTGGCCAAAACTGTTGGTATAGATAACTAATTTAGACATATACCAACGGTTTTGGACAAACCATGTAGAGGGGGGCCTATACAAATTGTTTGGGGAAAATCATTAGTCTAGGTAACTTATATAGACATATGCCAACAGTTTTGGCCAAACCATTGGTATAGGTCCATAATAGAGCCCTTATACCAACATTTCTCTCCAAACCATTGGTATAGGTCCCAAAATCAATTTTTTTTAGAACTGTTGGTATAGTTACATGAATGTTTTATGGAATATTCTTACAATGAACATTAAATAAGTCACAACATAAATTTTTTATGATAATATATATATATTTATATATATATATATATGAAATTATTATCATAAAAGACAAGATAGGTTAGTGTTTAGGTCGTTCAATCATAAACTGCAGGTATTGGGATCAAACCCCACCGAATGCTTCTTTTTTGAAATACATATACCAATGGTTTTATGGAACCGTTGGTATAGATTTTTCATACTAATTATATCAACTGTTTTGAAAACTGTTGGAATAGGTATATACCAACAACTTTGGGAAAACCGTTTGTATATACATATCCCCACAGCTTACTTCATCATTTATTTCCATAATGTCCAATATAACCCCATTTATAATGCTTTACATATTTCTTATTATAGTTAATCATAAAATATGTATGTTACTTTTCATTGAAATCTCTTTCCATTTTTCAAACCTTTCCACAATTAAAAAAATGACAATATTTGTTATGGGATTCACTAAGAATATTTTACAACATTTCCAATAAATTTGAAAATGAATTTTCATACATTTAAATATCATTGATTGATTGATATCCATTTCATTCTATCTAGAAGTCTTATTCTTTTTGTTGTTGATGTACATGTGATTATGGAAAAGATCCATTTATACTATCTCATCACATAAAAAATTCATAACCTTTGAATTCGTGTGATCCAAAAGTGCTTCGATATTTTAGCGTCAATCCGGAGTAAAAATGATATATTTTAGAATAATTATGTCAAAAATGATATGGAACATAACATTACATTCATGTAAATTTTTCATCATACACAACCACTGAAAAATAAAACTGTTGTTTCAATTGTTGAAATTTATTTTATATCATATGATGAACCAATAGAGGAAATAATTTTTTCTAAGAAATAATTCTTAAATCCATCTGATTCCATTTCATCAATCTCCTCAATATCTCTGATATGCCATAACATTGATCTCCACTTGTCATAATTTCCATAAAAAGAGTAAATGGAGAGATTTTTTTTTGGATATATGAACACCCAATGATATAAAAAATATATCATGGGATTTAATCTTATATTAAACTGATATGTGGTAAAAAGATAAACTCAAAGTAAGTGGGTGTTGTCAAATAAAGTATTCTACTCTCATCAGGTGACATTATGGTAGATATGGTTCATCTTTTTCATGTATTCCATGACAATTTATATCCTATGATTACTTATCCATAACTGTTAGAAATTTCTCTGTTACAATTCACATTATTCTAGGATTTGTATTCAGAATGATATCGTCCTCTCGATGCCTTCGTACTCACCTTCCATGATTTATTTACGGAAAAAATTTCTTAACATACAAATATTAGATAATGAATCATGATAGTATTCAAAATATATAACCATCAAATAATCTATAGAGTATAACTGATTTATGGATTATTATAAATATCATCATAACACATAATTCAAGTCCAACCTGAATTTAACTTTGGGAACTGTAATTAAGATACCAAAGGAACTCACATTGGTGTTCCTGGTCTCATTATATACGATTTCTTGTCGTTAATATTGGAATCAATCAAAAGTTCAACTCTCAAATGAACACAAGACTTGTTCCGTCAATTCTGGTTCATGGGTGGGTATAAAAATTCATATTTGGACACTGACTATTCACAAATAAGGAATAATAAATAACATTCAACTCTACAAATGAATAATTTTAAAAATAATAAAACATGAATATTTGGGTACACATAACAAATACACTCAGCCTCAATGTTAAATTAACAACCATAATACAAGATAAGGATTCATTCATGAATCTTTTAGAAAAAAACATATTGGGTAGAACATGCTCTATAGTATGATAACATTAACGACATCCATTTGAGATGTTATCCGGGTCAGTTTGTTCAATTAGAAGTACTCATTGATACTTCAAATACATAAAATTCCAAGATGAGGATAAATCCCATTTCCATGTGGTATACCAAAAAATCAATAAGGAATAAACCTATAAGTATAGGGTCTAGGCCCATATACAGTTAGACAAGATCATACCAAGAACTTCACCTAAGGAAAATTGTATATAGGATCTCACTACAAGATTCATAGAAGGATTAGAACATATATAACTAGTAATACTTGAAAAAGGTATTGTTATCCTATGGATATGTTGTAATTCTATACTAACACAATGGTAATAAATATGGGAAACACACCTAAACCCAACTTCTCTACAATATAGATGACAAAGGATCGAATAAAACTATGAATGTGTAAAAATAGTTTTGTTGGGTAACATAATTTCCCCCTTTAAACATATGACATTCCTATGTAAATTTTCAATGTATGTGTCTGGGTATAATTTCATGGTGTCTTTCTTCCTGAGTACATCTTAATGTGTTCCATTACAAAGAAGAGCCTATTAAATTCAATCTAGGTTCTGTATGTCTGGGATTAAATGGTGTGATAATGAATGTGAAATGAATCACTTATCCTTATATAATCTATGGTATATTCTAATCCAACTCGAAAATGTCACAAGCCATGTAACAGTGTCACATGTCATGTGATACTAATCTCCTACTTCAATCTATAACTACTGATAAGTGGGGCCCACAAGACCTGTGTCTATGAGTTACATGCCATGTATCAAATATTTTTTTCTCATATCTATGTTCTATGATAATTTCTATTCCTATAGAAATCGATCCATTTACCTTCCACGATTGAAAATTGATAACCCAAATAGTCCTCACCTCATTGTCGATCAATAACATGTTTCGTCCATGAAATTAATTCATAAATCCCCGTAGTATTCCAGTTATCAATGATAACTAAATAACATGTAATGAGGTATCCAAAACCATATTATATGACCCTTATTAAATCATTACACAACTATAAAGTCATTTCGAACCAAGATCTATTATTTTCGAATGTTTTTATAGGAAATGTGTCCGCAATGATGAATATTTGGTGGCTGTCGAACTACATGACTATGAAGAACATAAATAAAGAAAAATAAATAAGGTAGAAATTCAAACACAAAATATTGGGGAACAAACCTCATCCAATTATCATACTTTCTTTAAAATATCAAATTTACAATGTCACGATAACATTTAAATATATAAAATAAATATTCCTAAATAAATCTTCATAGTAGATCACACATAGAAAAAGACTGATCCATATAACGATCTGTTGGTTTATAAATTATTGTTTATCATAGAAATTAAAATGGTAAAATAATACAATAAAAAATACATCGTTCTTTTATTTGGGTCAATAACTAAATAATTATAATAATGGGACATGATTGTGGGTGTGATCCTTTGACATATCATCACACTCATTATTAATCTGGGATCTAGTTTTTGTCTTCCTAAAAAATATCTTTATTCATCTATCTAACATTACATTATATCTCAAGGGTTTACTGGATAAATCTAAGAATAAACCATAACTATTTATTTATAGAATATGTTAGGTCGATTGATCAATGGAATAAAATAATATAATTTTATTCAATAATTCTATTTATACTTTTTTTATGATAAATTTTCCAACAATATCTCACACTAACCAAGAATATGTCCTGCCTGTGGTAAACATCGCATTCTAAACATAATGGTGGATTCATATTTCATATGTTGGAATCTATTTATAATTTATTCCATCCTTTCAGTGTTATTACATGCACATGATACTTAATATATTTAATACATTTAATAAATTATTCTGGACAAATTTGTCCTTAGACATCCATGTTATCGAAGTTACTGGTCATATAAATAATCCGTACAATATCACAAATTAATCTGTGGAAAATATGAGTCACTAAATTCTACCCACATTTGGGATTTACCAATAGAATAGCTAAAACAATTGGTATAAAAATAAATGTGGGTAATAAGCATGAATCTGACCCTACAACACCGATGTAATCTCATAATGATTCATTTCTAGCCACCAGAAATGAACTAAAGGAACCGATCACCCCCAAATAATATTCTCATAGTGATCCTCGGTCTCTTCTAGGTACTCATTAAAGGTATCTCAATCTGATATGTTCAGCTCTCCACAATCGATAATGTGTGATGGATCCTGGACACACCTCCTCAGTTGTGACAAATGGATTTCCTCATGTCTTGAGGATAACATTAGAGGTAGAACTAAGTGGTAATTCACTTCTCCAACTCTATGTTATATATAGGAAGGAAAAATGAATATAGTAGATAACTTTTCACCTCATCTAAAAAAAATACGGGTTGAGTTGAAACACATATGAATACATGGTATCACCCCTTAAGCTCCAATGGACATCATCATCATTCTACATATGAATTTTGACAACTATGTGTAGTCCTCCTGTGTTCCAATATGATATGATACTTCATGGTATTTTCCCACATGAAATGTTATTGGATGAGTTCTGATTCTCCAAGAGTAGTCCAAGAATATGGATACATGTGGGTTAATCAATTTAAAAACAAGAATGGTTTATATCGATGGTGGAATGGTAGTTGTTGTTGATTGAAAACTACACTAGTTGTCGGTGATCCTATAAAATACATAAAATTTCCAACATGGATTCCCATATCATTTAATCAATAAAAAAAATGATACTCTCTATCCAACCATATTTTTAGAGGCGAAATATTGTGCTCTTATAAACATGCTTCATGAAAGCCTCCTGTAATCCATTCAAAAATTGGGATGTGAAGAGATCATCATGACAGGAAAAAATAATTGGTGGAACACCATGTAGTCAGACTATATCCTACATACAGATTAATCCCAGAATCACTACTCAACTCTTCTCATCAATAATTAGGAAGTGGAACAACATGGTTAGTAGGTATTTAATCACCCAGATGTAATCTAGTACCCTCGAAGTATGTGATAAGACTATGAAAAATTACATGGATATCACATACAACATCTTATCTAGCATGATAAAGGATTGAGATAAACATACTAAAACATGGTGGTCGTTCTTATCTTGCTAAAATGTAAGGAATCAAGAGACAATCACTACAATTTCATCCATTATACATTTCCAACACAACTGACATCAGAGATCCGGGTACATATTTTCCACACATGGATGTAGCACCAATGGATTTTTCTAAACCAATCTTGTAACAACTAGCTACAAGTTTAATGGTAACATCATGAATCCTGTTAAAGAAGCTTCCCATCTTCAAAAAATACATCATGAGTTGTATAGTAGATATCTGAATACAAAGAGGCTCACAGAATTAATTCTCAAGATGTGCCTCCTAAAATATATGTAAACATGAAGGGGTAAAAATGATTGACTTGAGGTATGATGTTAAATATCTCCCCAAAAGGATCACTACAATGAAGAAAAAATACTCTAACAATTTATCCTATTACAGTGAGAATGATCACATGATGAGAGAATTTTCTTCCAAGTTCCCCCACCCAGAAGTATAGACAATTTCAATGTCATTATCCTGGAAAAAACCATGATAAACTTTTCCTCATGTAATAGTCATTGTGAGAAAAGATATACACAAAAATTTTGTGATTATAATATATGATAAACCTCACTCCACTAATTTGGTCTCAACTAATGTGAACTATATGCTATCACTTATTTCTACTACATCTGAACACAATCAACCCCAGTTCCGGATGCATCAAAAAACACTACATACTAACAACCTCTTCTATAAATCATAATATTGGAGTAATCGTCAATATCTATTTTAACAGCTATGTAGACTTTCGGAACCTCTATGTTTATTCAATGGAATCCCTTCTCTAGTTAATGTGGTCATGTCTGTTAATATTCCAGAGAAAGAATGTATAATTTTATGGTAATACTATACCATCCCAAGGATACTCCACACCTCTATTAGGCTCTTGGGTTGGTCTAAAACAAACAGTTCCTCATCCATGTATGGGTTAACTACAACACCATCATTTGAGATACCATTTCCCAAAATGTGGACCTCCGATATCTAAAACTGATTTGTTGATGGAATTTCATTCTTCTAAGAATCTTGTAGTATTTCAAGTACCATCATCAGGTGTCTATGTGATTGTAATTGGACACCGAGTACATAAGGATATCAATGATTAAGAGAACCATGAAAAAATATAGGAATGGTTGAATGATCCATTTCATAACTCAAATTAAAACTATTAGGGAGTTTTTCACTACAATGGGAATGACCAAATACATATACGGACCATAAAAAAATCTAAATGTCTTCTTTGTTATATCAATATGTACCTCACCATAATCATTAGATAATATAGTTAATTCATCTATAATACAATTATTACTTTCCTACAATATTTTAGTTTATATATTTATTGAATTAGGGCATAATTCCTAAATATCAACCTACAAGAATAAAATGTAGTTACCACTATAGTAGTATCAATTTCATTCATAATACAAGTTATTTTATAAAAAATAATATATTTTCATGAAAATATTAACATCATTCACCTTCGATTATTTTTTTATCTTACCCATATATAAAACCATATAAAAACAAATTTAATGCATGGTATAAAAAAAATAATGATCAGTAAGGTACACTAAAATGGAAATGAATCATTTAACCAAGAATAATTATAAAAATATGAAATCATTTTCAAAATGACATACATCTCATCCATAATTTATCAAATACATACTTTGTGAAAAGAAGATATTTTTATAAAATGTTGAAGAAATAAGTAATAAAATATAGTTAGCATTGGTTGTTATTTACATAATATAGTAACCATATCACGCAAAATATTATTTTTAGCCCTAACTTATTACATAAAATATAACCATAATGGCTACCTTATGAGGTAACCATTACAGTTACACATGGAATAACCCTTATGGTCACCTTTCAACATAAACATTCCCAATGAGTTGGAAGGAAATATTGCCCCCCCCCCCATTCATAATAAGTAATTTACAAGAACCATAATCTAATTATAAAACAATTAAATGATGTTCATAAAAATATTTATTATGAATTTTGAAAATATATAAATTTAAATGTTTATTTTTAATGAAAACTCACATTCCTTGGGTTCATCATAAATCAGCCCTATAAAACATATAGCATAATGATTTAATGTGTTTTATTAATATATTATAGAACTATTTTCATATTTATAATTCCTTATATGATCCTATTATAATAACTCCCAAGCTATTTTTTGATAATATTTCTGTATTTTCCTTGTTCCGATTGATTTTATTTCATAGTTTATATCATTGGATCACAATGGATTATCTTGTAAAATCAAATAAAAACTTGTGAAGTTGAATGAAATTCTATTAATATGATTAAATAATTTAAATGATACAATATTTAATTTTTTCGTGTATGGCGATGAGTCATGAGATAAAATATTAATGATAATGGTGAAATTTATTTTACCATATTTTACGACCATCATGATCATATATCATTTAATTTAATATATTCTTTATATACTGGATAAAAAATATATATGTTAAAATTATATCTTTAGTAATATACTATTTTTATATAATAAAAGATTTGTGACCATCCTTGACAGTGGTAATGGGAAATTTAAGTGTACTATTCATGATGGCTGTAAATCGACACGTCATAGTTAATATTCTTATTTTTAGAATAAAATGGAGGGGAGAAGAAGGGAAAAGTTTATTTTTGTTAAATGTGATAAAAGTACAGTTTATATAAGATAATATAGTTTTCATGATACATGGATATTGGTAGGTTAATATATAATATGAAAAGAAAATAAATTAAAAGGAGATAAATGAAAATGAATGTGGATTTTCCAAATTCAATTTTTGTCGATGATAACCTCTTAATGACCCTGGGTATTGACCATTTAGTATGAACAGAAGGTCATGGACATGGGGAAGAGGGTTGGGAAGGTAATTGGGTAGAAATTTAATATGCTACATTGCATTTTGATGTTATTATAATAGGTGGTGATGGGTGGAAATTATATTGGAGGAGAGGGGTGTTTTCTACTTTTTTATTCATTAGTATATTATTTTGGCTCATGAATATGAATAGATTGAGATTTATCACTATCACTATTATATATATTATGGAGAGTTAAATATTTTTGTCTTACATAATACTTACATCATCTATGACTCAATAATGAATGAATTAGTTAAATACAATAAATTAATTTATTTCATTATTCCAAAAATTCAATTATTTTCGAAAAATGCCATAAATTCACCATTTTCATTTTTAGTTGATTATAATTTCAAAATGAAATAAATTTTGTAGATTTATCTTTCTATGAATTGAGAATATTATTCTTAAATAAAAAAATATTTATTTGATTTTTTATAATATTATTAATGATTGTATATCAACATTATAAAATAAATAATGTCTTATAAAACTGATTTATGATTGTAATAATATAAATATATTAATTGATGAAACTATTTTTTAACAATAAATTATTTTTAGGACATTACATTACTAAAAAAATTGTAATTAAATTTTTAGGAATTGAAATATTACAACACATAATTTCTATTTAAAAAAAAGAAATATTTACTTATTCAATTATATAAATATATATAATTTCCAATCATACTATACATTCATTTTATTTATACTCTCATATATGATGTTACTTTTAAATTATTATATATTCCTTAACTAGAATTAATACAAATTTTTTATTATAAATTTATAATGAATATGATCTATATAATTCTCGAATGAAGGGAATTTATTTTATTAGATCTTGGGTTGTTACATCCCTCCCTTTGTGAGATTATTCTTCAAAAATTTCATCCACTTATTTAACCAGTGAGGATATCATTCACTCTGTGCATGTTTAGAATCCCATGATGTTTCTTCATCCATCTGGCTTCTCTACAAGACCATAATGTGGTACATTGTCTTATTTTTCAATACATCCTCTCTATGATAATGAACATAAACAAATCTCTCTTCATATGAAGGGTTATATTTCTATTAATAAACATCTTATCTGAAAACATTAAATGACTCTAAGACATACATTATCTAAATAAAAAATACAAAAATATTATGTACCTATGATAAACTTGAAAAAAATGATACTCACTAGGATACTATTCAAACATTATCTACACATTCATAAGGTCCAAAAAACTATTTACCTATCTTTCCATTCATACCAAAATGCGTAACACATTTTCAAGGATATTTTTTAATGAAACAATGATATACTACCTCAAAAAAATATTTCTTCCAATCATCTATATAAATTTGATTACAACTCTAAGATATCATAATGTGTTGTGGGATAAAATTAAAATTATAATCTAATTTCTCTAGTAATAACGATATCATCATTTTCCTTTATATATCTTCAACCCAACTCATGCATTTTGACACCAATTTCAATATATTTCCTCAAAAATTGACATAGGAATACTAGAAAAAAATATTCTTTTCTAGGAAATATAAACAAAAGAATGATTTTGATCCTAACCTCCCTGCTGATCCATTGGACAAAAATTTTAAATTTCAACTAATGAAAAAAAATTACTCAGTCAATGTATTAGTATGAGTATTACACTCTATGATAAAATATGATATACTTCAAAAAAATATATGAATGCGTTTTAGAAATTTATATATGAACTTGGGATCATGGTTAGATATAAGTGATATTGTTACTCCATGTAACTTAAAAATAATTCCAATTTATAGACGAGAAATAATATATTGATATAGGGTTCCTCAAATAAGAAGGAAATATAGATAATTATTTAGTCAATCAACAATAACACAAATCACATTTTTTCCTCGAGATGTCTTTGGTAGTACCACAATGAAGTATATTGATATTTTTTCCATATCCACTCTAGTAAATACAAATGATGAATATTCCCCATTATTATTTTCTATTCATCTTTAACTACTTTTCATGTCCAAAATTAATATGAATATCATAAATAACTATTTTTCTTCCATCCCACCATTAATACTCCAAAGGTCTTTGTAAATAATATTGCCCGCATGATGAAATAAAAATAATGAACTATGAGAATCTGTTAACAATTTTAACCTTTTAAGGTAATCACATGGCACACATAATATCTTTCCAAACATCAATATATAATTTTTATCATCATTATATACTTGGAAAATAAAAATCAAGACCATTTATACATTTTTCTATAACTCAGAGTCTCCCTTTTATTATTTTTCAATTGAATCAAATAGAGAAAAACGCCCTGAAACCTTAAAGAGAATGAAGAAATTTCATTCACCAACAACATCCAATACATAATTCATCAAAACATTAATCATGGGGTCATATATTATATGAATAATGGTTAATTTAGCTTTATGATTTCGACTCATGGAATCATTCAATTCATCTACATTTTGAGGATGGTAACTGATCATGAAATTATAACCCTTTATCTATTCCATCCATCCTCTCTCCATCTTGATCAATTCATTTTGAGTAAATATATACATAATAGCTTTTTGATCATAATATATTTCATATTTTGATCCATATAAAATATGTATCAATATTTTTAGTTGAAAAAATTATATCTTCTAAATACATAACACATGTATGGTAAATTATATCATCAAGTTTCAGTTTGGATGATGAATAAAAAACTACCTGATAATTCTGCATCATAAATGAAAAAGTCCCCTTTGATTAATCATCATAATAGATAAATAAAATATTTTTTTGGAACGTATGGATAAAATTAGAGCATTCATCCTCCTTCTTTTCAATTACTTAAAACATATGTACTTGTATTTTGTCTAAATGAATTTAACCCCTTTTAATGTTAATCTAGAGGGTGGATAGGTAACTGAGAAACATTTTTATCCAACCATCAAAAATATCTAACTAATCCAAGAAAACTATAAATTTATGTAACATTTGTAGGCCGTGGACACTCATAAACCACATCTTTTAAAAGGATCAACTATTATTCTACCATTACTATATTGTGTCGTTGAAAAATAAATATATTCCAACCAAAAATTAAATTTTCTATCTTTATCATATAACATTTTCTATTTGAGAGTTTTCAAGAAAACCCTTATATGTTTTTTACAATCCTAACATCCTTTTGATGAAAATAATATATCACTAGTAAGAAAAATAACTAAATTATCCAAATAAGAATTAAAGAATATATTAATAAGATTCATAAATATAGAATGGATATTTTTCAAACAAATATGAATAAAAAAACTCTTAATTCCAATATCTATTTTATAATGTTGTTTTTAGTATTTCATCCTCCTTTACCATCAGATGATGGTACCCAGATCTCATCTGAATGATGAAAAATATAGAGCTCCTAGGATCATATCAAAATATTCATCAATATGTTGACATGGATACATATTATTAATAGTAAATTAAATCAAATATTTATAATAAATTCATATACACATAGAACAATCATTCCTTTTAACAAACAAAATAGGATCAATGCATATTGATGTAATATGTTGAATTTTTCCGTTCTCATGAAACTAATGAAATTATTTTTTCAATTCGTGAATTTACAAATGATCCATTAATAAGGGGTTTTGAAAATTTCATAACATAAGTAAATAGATCATAAATAAATTCACCATCTGGAATTTTTATAACACAAGACAACTCCATAGAATAAAATTCAAGATATTCATTTACTAGTAAAACACCATTAATATGAATTGTTCCCTAGTATTCAATAATATGTCCAAGATAATAGTCATTTCCATATTTTAGTAGTTTCTAACATTATTAAAAATTTTATCAATGGTATGGGATAATTCATCTATTAAAAATAAAACACATTCCTAACAACCACTTCATTATATCTAAAATCAATATTAACTTTATAAAAAGAGTGACCTTCTCTCCTAATAATAAAATCATACTATATTACAGGAATAAACAACAATGTTTTTAAGTAATGTTATTACAAAGACTATAATATTATGATTTTTAAAATTTTCATTTCCGTTTAATATTTTACCATGTTTTTTAAAAATACAATTATATTTCATTTCATGTGATGAAATTTTAAATTTAACATATCGATTCTCAGAGATAAAAGAAATTGTAGACCGTATCTGAAACAAAGCCATAGAAAAATAAAAGTAAACAATTAAAGAAAGTTATACATTATCAATGGTAAGCCAAAAATATATTTATCACTTCTGGAAATACGATCTATACCAATGGTTTTAGGAAAACCATTGTTATAGATCACTAATATGGTCCTATAGCAAAGGATTGGCCAAAACTGTTGGTATAGATAACTAATTTGGACATATACCAACGATTTTGGACAAACCATATATAGGGGGGACTATACAAATATTTTGTGGAAAATCATTAGTATAGGTAACTTATATAGACATATGCCAACATTTTTGGCCAAACCATTAGTATGGGTCCATAATAGAGCCCCTATACCAACAGTTCTCCCCAAACCATTGGTATAGGTCCCACAATCAATTGCTTTTAGAACTGTTGGTATAGTTACATGAATTTTTTATGGAATATTCTTATAATGAACATTAAATTAATCACAATTTAAATTATTTATGATAATATATATATATTTATATATAAAAATTTATGAAATTATAATCATAAAAGACAAGATAGGTTAGTGGTTAGGTCGTTCAATCATAAACTGCAGGTATTGGGATCAATACCCACCGAATGCTTCTTTTTTAAAATACATATACCAATGGTTTTATGGAACTGTTGGTATTGATTTTTCATACTAATTATATCAACTATTTTGAAAATTGTTGGTATAGGTCTATACCAACAGCTTTGGGAAAACCGTTTTTATATACATATCCCCACAGCTTACTTCATCATTTATTTCCTTAATTTCCAATATCACCCCATTTATAACGCTTTACATATATCTTATTTGAGTTAATAATACAATATGTATGTTACTTTTCATTGAAATCTCTTTCCATTTTTCTAATCTTTCCACAATTAAAAAAATGACAATATTTGTTATGGGATTCACTAAGAATATTTTTTCCACATTTCCAATAAATTTGAAAATGAATTTTCATACATTTAAATATCATTGATTGATTGATATACATTTCATTATATATAGAAGTATTATTCTTTTTATTGTTGATGTAAATGTGATTATGGAAAAGATCCATTTAAACCATCTCATCACATAAAAAATTCATAACCTTTGAATTCGTGTGATCCAAAAGTGCTTCAAAATTTTAGCATCAATCCGGAGAAAATATGATTAATTTTAGAATAATTATCTCGAAAATGATATGGAATATAACATTACATTCATGTAAATTTTTCATCATACACAACCACTAAAAATTCAAACTATTGTTTCAATTGTTGGAATTTATTTTATATCATATGATGAACCAATAGAGGAAATAATTTTTTCTAAGAAATAATTCTTAAATCCATCTCATTCCATTGCATCAATATCCTCAATATCTCTGATATTCCATAAAATTGATCTCCACTTGTCATAATTACCATAAAAAAGGTAAATGGAGAGATTTTTTTTGGATATATGAACACCCAATGATATAAAAAATATATCAAGGGATTTAATCTTATATTCAACTGCTACGTGGTAAAAAGATAAACTCAAAGTAAGTGGGTGTTGTCTAATAAAATATTTTACTATCATCACGTGACATTATGGTAGATATGGATCATCTTTTGCATGTATTCCATGACAATTTATATCCTATGATTACTTATTCATAATTGTTAAAAATTTCTCTTTTACAATTCACATTATTCTGGGATTTGTATTCATAATGATATCGTCCTCCCGATGCCTTCGTACTCACCTTCCATGATTTTTTTATGGAAAAAATTTCTTAACATACAAATATTATATAATTAATTATTATAATATTCAAAATATATAACCATAAAATAATCTATAGAGTATAACTGATTTATGGATTATTATAAATATCATCATAACACATAATTATATTTAATTGTGCTCTGATACCGACTATACTGACTTGAATATAAATATGACCCAATCTAGTTAAATCTACTAGAATACACTAACTATATTCCAAATGATATATAAATATATATTTTTAGATGAATACAACACAAAGAATGCATATTGTTCAATAAGAATAAATTGAAGGGTCTACTAAAAGATTATACCTTTCTTCTAGAATACAAAAGTTTTTAATAAATCCTAAATCATTTTAATGAAAATCGTTAGAACAGTGATCTTGGATTCATTTTTTACTTAACAATCCTAAAATCCCTTTGATTTTTTATAAAAATGAAATAATGAAAACAATTTCATTATAGAGATTATAAAAATAAATGAACCATTAGTCAATGAATACATATAGACATATTAAATCATATTCAAAAATACATACTTGACACGTAAGAAAATCATATACATAAATTGTGAAAGGAATATATTTTTATAAAAAATATAACACATAAATAACACAATATTGGAAAATTAATCCATTAATTATATAGTATTGTAACCCACATTATAGCCATATGATTTGTAGCCATCACATCTACAATACAACATAACTCTCATGGCTACCTTATGATGTGACCTTTGTTGATACAATTGGCATAACCTTTGCATTCAACATCCAACATAAAAATACAAAATAAACTGAAGGGAGATATAGGTATTATCGTCATTCTTATTAAATTTCAATCAACTAATAAACTATAATTAAAAAATAATATCTTTCTAAAAAAATACATTTTAATTTTGTAAAAATAGAAATTTTAAATTCGATTTATAATGTAATGTCCCTTACCTCAGGTTCATCTTACATAAAAAATTTTTAGACCACTTCTATAATATTTTTATGTGTATCATTAATAAATTAAAAAACCATATTAATATTTATAATTTATTATTTGATCTTCGTAGAACGTATTTACACCAGTTTATTGATAATATTTTAAATTTCCATTGTTTCAGGTGCTTTTATTTCATTATTTCCAAGATTGGTTAATTATGGATTTTTTTGTATGGTGGAATAACATCTATAGACATGTAAAAATTGGAATTATTTTGTTTTTATAATATAATATTATACAATATATCATTTGTTTTGATATTATGATTATCTATTAGATAAAACATTAATGTAAATAATTTTTTTTTCAATTTTTATACCGATCATGATCTTATACCATTTTACATAATAACATGATTATATATGGAGTGAAGATTTTTTTTGACATATATTATGTTTAATAAAATCATATGAGACTATAATAATTGTTTTCTATCTAGACATGGTAGTGGTAATGGAAAATTAATGTGTATCATCCATGATGATGATAAATTGCCACATCACAGATGATGTTGTCATTTTTAGAATTAATGTTAGAGGATAAAGACTTTGATAATTATATTTTCTATAATAATTATAGAATTATTGTTTCTACATGTTAAAATAGTTTTCATTCAACTTAGAAAATGGAATGTTAAGAGAGAGTAAAAATATAAAATAAGTTAAGATGAAAATAAAAGAAAATGAATGAGGATTTTACCTCTTTAATTATTCTGATTGAGATCCTCCTTAATGCTCTTTGTATTTCATTTTAGAGAGAAAACAAGGTCTTGGATGAGTGAATAGTCATGGTAAGGTAGTTTTTTCTAATTTATACATGAATTGCCCCTTTGAGGATTGTTGAGAATTTGTGGTGAAGGTTTTATTTAAAGTGGAAGAGAGGTGTTTTATCTCATTATTTTATTCATTAGATTATTATTTTAACTCAATAATATGAATATCATGATAATTATAACAAAATATAACAAAATAATTTATTAATGTAATAAATTTTTAGCTTAAATTATCCTTATATAATATATTAATCTATAATTAAATATTTGGTTGAAAATCGAACATTATTTTCTTTCACGGTTAACCAAATATTAATGTATTTTAGAAAAAGTTCAAAATATCATAATAAGGATTTTTCGATAGGTAGAATTTAAAAATCAACAGTATTTTATAAAAATAATTTTCTAAATATGATATCATTAGTATTTAATTAAAATATCCATTTATAATAAAAAACCAAATTTTAAATTATAACTAATTTTATAACAACATGAAAAAAATAAAAATGCCTAATAAAATTATCTTATATTCATAATATGACAATTGATTAATTTATGAATGTATTTAATTAATATAAATATTCTTGTAATTGTTTTTATTATTTATAAAAGTATAATAATTTATTTATGACTTAAAAAAATACCAACACGTAATTTTTAATTTTGAAATAAACTATTTACATATTTTATAATATAAGTGTATAATATTTTAAATTATAAGATAAATAAATTTTATTTATACTCTAATGAAAATGGTTAGATTTATATTTGTATAGATTTTTTAATTTGAATAAATAGATTCTTTTTTTTAAACATTTTTGTTGAATTTTAATTATTTAATTTTAGAATGAAAATAGATTATTTTATTGGGACCAGAGTTTTAACAATATCATTATATCATACTCATAAATAGTGAAATCTAATCCTTATGTCAACCATCAAGAACCATTGTTTCCATCTCAACTGATCAAATAAGTCCACAATCCTCAGTAGTTGTTACTTGTTCTTCATGGTCACAGGGTTCTTATATCGATAATCTACAGACAACCACAATCTCATATCCACCTTCTTGTAAAAAAATTGGGGCCGTCTAGGGTGAAACATGAGGTCTAAAAAATCCTTTCTCCTTCAACTAATCCAACTTAACCAACATATCATGACGCTCTATAAGGGATATATAATATTCTGGTTAGGCTATAACTGTAATCTTGTGGTATTTATCAATGAAGAATTCTATCTCTTAGTAGGGAGGAAAATCTTGAACATCCATAGGGACGATGTCCTCATACTAAAACAATTACGATTGAAACCAAAACCTCATAAAATCAACTGAACCATGGGTCATGATTTATATTTAATGAGTAATTTGTTAAACCATCCAATGCATGAGTCTATACTAAGTGGAATGTGTTTCTTTTACCACAATAATTAGGAACCTTGTTCCATCACATCTTACACACTCCATCCCCCACCTAAAACAATAGACATGGAATTGAAATGTAGATAACAATAACATTCCTGGGATGATGTCGTATAGACTCATTGATGCCACTAAGAGATCCCAATGTAATCTTATTCTTATAAGAGATAGGTTACACCATAGAAAAAGTGTGTTATAACAAATTTGTTTGCAGTTGGAGTCTCCAAGAATATGTGTTGATCCAAAGATCCATCTTTTAATCTCTAGGTCAGTATCATGAGAGGGGGTAGGAGAAGAATGAATTAACATATGTGAATTAGACCTCTAAATAATGTAGTCAAGACATAGATTGTATCTTAAATCATTCATGGATCTTCATGGTCATTTGTTTCAACATCCTATATTGGTCCATGCCATTTTCATCAATATCCATGTTCCATGAATGGACCACCTAGGGGTAGTGGTGGTAATCATTCAAAGTGTCTCCCACCTCTTTCCTCCCTTCTAGTTCCTCTTCTACATCTGGTACCTTGGAAACCTTCCTTTTCCTTCTTTTGTTTCTCCTCATGCAAGATGTCCACAATCATCAATTGGGTAAATTCATCTTTCTCAATGATGACTATACACATATTAGAGACCAATATCAATGTATACCTCTCTAGGAAACTACACTTGAATCATTTCTCACATCCATACACCTAATACAAACTTCAAATCTATTATTCTGATTTATATACTTCTTCTTTCCCACTATCATAATACAATGGTTATATTTTATTATCCATGAAACTATAAACTAATATATATAACTATATGAAATTGGTAAAGGTAGTAATTCAAAATGGGATAATGATAACTTATATGTTTCTACATAGAACTCTCTAAAATGATCAAGCCATGGAAAACTGATCAAGAACCATATCATCCATGTACATGGAGAGGTTGGTAATCCATGAAGAATACTAAGCCACTATCGGGATTCCCTTCTAGAGATTGATATGCTAAAGAATATGTACAACCCTCAGTATATATAATTGATAACTCCTCTTTGAAGAGTCACTCGAACACCGATCATCGTATTTTCTCCTAGTCATAATTATTTAACACTAGGTCCCACTTCTCTTTATTGATCCATGGAGAAGGCTCACTACCAGGAACACCATCTAATATAATAGTGTAATGAAAATATATAAAATCATGCCACTACATCATGCCATTTTCCAGTCAACTATGTGTCATAGTATCTAATATATATATAGAGGTATCTAAGATTGATTCACATGAGGTTCACTCAACCTACAAACCTCATTATCTAGAACTGTGGGTACCATGTGGTTACCTAAAAGATGTCATATAGTTTGTGAACCACCTAGAAGTAACACATCTGTAATTGGTCCCTATATCATTCTCGTATCACTAAGGGGATCATCCTCAAGATCATGATTTTGAATCCTAACTGGTATACATCATAAATGAATTCTAAAAGTAATCAACATGTAACACGTTGAATGATTTTATCTAGAGATATGACTCAAGAAGGATATGGAATCCATAAAAGGTAATTTTATAAATATAATAATATACTAGGATTCCATCTCAAAATATCATCATAGAACTCATCCATTATAACACAATATCGATTATAATAATAAAAATGATGTTCGTCCTGTAGTTAATTATCACCTGGTCATGCACATAGATGTACATACTGATAGATTGATGTGATGAAATACATTGATTATGATCACTCCCAAGTACATGTTGTATAAAAAACTCAATATATATTAGACCAAAACATAGAGGATCTTCACCATCGAAATTTTGGTCATAATGATACAACTAACTCCACCTATGGATAAATGATGAAAAGTGGATCTAAGTTTGGGAATCAACAAAAGATTCAAACAACTCTATCAATGAATTCATGCTGAATATATTTCAATCTTAGGTCTTAGGGGAAATTTCAGAATAACCCTTATAGAATGGATGTGGGGAAAAGACCATAAAATATGTCTATACTATAGAGGAATATAGTTACTAGACAACATTTAAGGAGTAAATAATGTGTATAAGAGTTTCAAAAAGTAACCATTTGAACTTAGGTTCTATCCATCTAAGCATCCCATGTATTTTTCTATATAAATGAACAAGAAATTTTTCTCCCCGTGTAATTTTTTTTGTACCAGTACACTTTTCATCAATAGGCATTCTGCTAAAGCTTTGTCTATGTGGTAAAACACAACATTCCCTTGGACAAGTACTTCAACCTATGTTAATTTACACTCTATGGTATACATAGTGTGTCAATTGTACGTGTTGTGTGACACATATATACTTCCTAAAACAGTATCCACCACTAATAGGTCCCAGAAAACATTTTTCTATTCCTCACACACTTAGTATTGTGTAATATTATAGATTCTCCAATCATCTTTTCATAATCTGTTCCACACCTACAACCATCTATCCGACCAAAATCCCTACAAGTAAACAAGGAACGACCTTTTCATAGCCTCATCATATATGGAAAACATGTTCCACATATCAAATCCATTTCGAAATCTCCAATAAATGAGGTTCTCTATTGCATGAAGATGAACATAAAATTCTGTATCAAAAATCATTTGATATAATACTACTCATATCATTATACAATGATCATGTTGGGACAATACCATATATACAAAGTTGGAACATTTTCCATGAAATAGATATGAAAATGTCAAATTACCATTGGATGTTGAACCACATGTTAGTGGAGAATAATTATGAAGAATGAAGATTAAATGGAGAAATGAAAATTCACAATAATTATAAACAATCCTTTCCATTATTTATGATGGCCTTGATCCCTCATAGATAGAAAGGAAAATCAATGAATCATATATTAAATATAATTTCTCCAAAATAAAACACTATAATATATCCTATCTAGAAACAGAATTATCCCTAGATCAATTTGGTTGTTGATTGATTGGGATTATCATAGAAATTAATAATGAGAAGTAATATTATCATAACAACATCCTATATATATTTGGATAAATCACTGAAAAATAATGATCCAATGTCATTATTTTTTGTGGGATCCTTGAATTTGCCTCACAATAGTCATTGATCTCTGATCTAGTTGTCGTATGGAAACAGAATCTCATTCATCACCTCAAAAACATTCCCAATGGTCTCTATGATTTAGTGTCTAATCATATGAATTCCCTATATCTGTTTATTTATAGATTATGTTCGGTAAATTCATCAACAAAATAAATTATTATTATTTTATTCAATTAATTAATTTATTTTAAATACGTGATGAATTTTCCACAAACATCCTACATCAACCTAGGTTATGTCACACAATTGATAAAACCCTTATTTTAAAATAAATTATTCCCACATATTTTTTATTCCTACCATATTTCAGAATCTCTATACCTTTTTCAGGAAAACTATCGATGTGTCCAGTTTAATATAGTTAATAAATGTCAAACAATAATTCTTATCATGTCGGGCAACAAAACTAAATGAAATCTCAATTCAGTGTCATAATAATAATCCATACAATATCATAAAATAATACATGAAAAATATAATATAATACATTATTTTCACACATAGTTTATTAAAACACACAATCTTCTCAATTTTGACTGTATTAATTTTTTATATTCTATAAATAAAATTTGAAACAATAAATCTGAATAATTTTGGTTAATATGAAGGGATTAAATGAAAAAAAATTAAAAATAATAGGTTAGTTATTTATATATTTACCCTTATTTGTTATTAATTTTTACATTTGATGTTTTGTTCAAATTTTATCATAACTCGTCATCTAAACATAATATTACAAACCATCCAACCCTCTTCATATCCAATGTAAGTATATCATGTACAATGAAAATCATGTCCTGTGATATATTTATTCACTTGGGTAATTTAAATGAAGTCATCATTTTTTCAATAATATTATCAAAAACAAATCTATATATACTAAAAAATAATGAGAGTTTTCCACCACTATATGTGGATCATATTGGTGACCCACTCCCAACTATCTCATACAAATCAATCATACTAAATAAAGTATATTATTATTTGTAGATGATCATACCCTACCAATATAATAAAAGTAAATGTGATGAATGAATGAAAGTACAATCCCCTATTTATCTGCAAAAATAATCCATGAACTCTAATTACTACGAAAATGATAAAAAATATAAATAAAATAATGAAATTAGAATTTTAGAGTAGTGTGTTTTATTGATGCCACATACATTAAATATATATTTTTAGTGAAAATTTGAAAATTTATAATTTTATGGGAAATATATATAATTTAATAAGAAAATATAAGAACTAAAAAAATATTCGTGGGGTTTTGAACCCCTCTCTTAAAATATTTTTTACTATTAAATAGAAATATATATCATTTATGAAGTAATAAATGGATTTGAATTATTTCATTTGTTTTTATCTGGTGTGTAAGGGAAATTAAATGAAATATCCTTTTCATTAATAATTTCACATTATGGGATTCAAGAAACAATGATTAATCAACCTATCATTCGATGATCAAACAATATGACTCACATATTTTAATGTATTTGGATTATGATTATTCAATTCATAAGGGAATTTTACCCCTCCCTTTTCTATATGTATGGAATCTATATAGATATCATTCATTATTAATGGACGTGATCTCATATTTTTCTATTCTCATTCAGAATAATCTAGAATACTCACTATTGATTAATTGTAGAATCTATTTCAATTTGATATAAAATAGATGAAGGTATTTAATGATTAAATTAATATGTTTTATCATGACATGATATCATAATTTATCAAATTCTTGTATTTATTACACCATCCATATCTATTTGGCGATTTAACTAAATAAAAATTCATTGTTAAATGTCATGAATTGTTACCGTTGTAGTCACCCACCACCCATTATTATATATATTGTTAGAAATAAATAAACACACTAATATTAATTATTTTATATGTTATGGGGGATATTTTCGATAATGATAAGTGTTATAGACTCATTAACCGTAATTGATATTGGGGAATATAAGACCATCATTACATATTCCAATTATAATGATACATACTTTTAAAAGAACATTGATACCATGTGTGAAAATCCTAACATAGCTTACATATACTTCTGTAATCTAAACATTACTCCTCTAAAGAGTCATGAAATCCTAATAATGGATGTTTTAATGTATAAGAGTGTTTATACACAAGTCATCTATTTTATGATACATGTGAATATTTCATCATAATAAATACTCACATGAGTCACTAATGGGAATTACATAAGTTATACCCATATTTGTATCCTATTGAAGGGAATTTTAGTGCACTCGTTTCGAGTTATATAACCTTTTTTGATGTATATTTATGCATGCAATGTGGCTGGGAAATTTTCAGGATATTTTAAATGGGTTTTAGAAAAGTTTAGATTTTTTACATGGGATGAACTGGTTTAGAATGGATAGTAGAAACCTTCGACAAACCCAAATAAGAGTGCAATGTGAGGAAGAGGAAATTTTGTGGTAATAATGTCATGGTGCATGATTTAAGAATCATGGGGCCATATATTTAAATCATTCAACTTGATTTAGTAAGATTTCATATTGTTAACGCACTTTGTGTCTAACCATGCATTGAAAATGGGTATTTCACCCTTTGGGATAGTAGGATTCACATAATTAGCACATAATTTTTTTAATTATGAGAGCTAACTATATACTACATTAGAATATGTGTTTTTAATACTGATGATTCAAGAGATATACAATAAAACACATATTTATTCACCCCCTTAATCCCAACATAGTATTTATTATTATCATGGATTTGAATACCTATTCCACTCATCTTACTGGCTCTTTGGCAGATTTTATGGTTGTATTAAATACAATTATCCTCATGTAAGTCTCTTTCCTTGGTAGTTTCCTTGTTTTATATAGATCTACATCCCACTCTCACTCTCTCTGCCAGTTTTATAGATCTATATTTTTTGCATGTAGATGTAGGTTTATTATTTCCCTAAATGATGTGAGTTAGGATAGTTGATTTTAGGTAAAGTGATTTAACGTGGTTTTAGGTAGTTTTCACACGAATTCATGGACTGGTTATGTGTTGGTTTTTTTCTCTGAAACTTTAAGGTTAGATTATTCACTATCAACACCTTTTTTTATAGAATATTACTGATTTAATTTCAATAAAATATTTATTTATATTAATTTATTATAATATTTATTGATTATGAGGGCTTGGATCCCATTTTTCATAATTTATGGATTTAGGAAAAAATGGGTTATTATTGAGAATGTTTCTTATTGTGGGATTTTAGAATGATAATTATATAATCTTATGCACGATCAATTTATGGGAAATAGTTTGTGAAAATCATTTCCAATAAATTGGGTTGTTTATTGAAATGCTGGATGGCTTAGATGTAGTATAATGAAGTTTTGAAAAAATTATTGATTTTAAATAAATGATTATTTTATATGTTTTTTAGAATTATTTTAGAAAAATAGGGGGGGTTGAATGGGAATATATTGTGTTTTATGTTATATTTTCAAATTTATCTGGATATTTGTTTTTTTAGTTTTTATTAGAATGTTTTCATGAAATATTGGTTATGTAAGGGTTATTTTGGATGGATGATGTTTGTTATGAATTATCATCATGTGGTCGTAAAGTTACAAAATATAAGTGGATGGTTTATAAACATGAATTTCAACCACCAATGTACATTAACCTCATGTGGTTGGTTTTTTGGACATATTATGTTATTCACAATACCACACAAGATTAATTTGGATGTTCCAATATGTGTTGGGAAAATGGCTAACGATGGATTTTGTTTCTCTCATTGGTATTTTTTGGATTTTGGTAAAATTAATTAGAATGGTTGCATTTGGTTTGTTGGAAATTGTTCCTTTATTTCATGGTTTTATATAAATTATTAATATAAATGATCTAATCATTATTATCATGTTTGAATATTTAGGTATTTCCTTTGGGTATAATCTACTGAGTATTATTACTCACCCCCTAAATTGGATGGTTAATGCTCTGGAATGTTGCAATTAGATATGCAATTAATGGTAATGCATCCAACTTCTCTAGTAGTGCATCATTATTCATTGATTTTATTGTGAATCATGGATCTTGGAGTTTGTCAATGTATTTATGTCATTGCATATTTGTATTTCATTGTTTTCTCTTCCTCTAGTTATTCTGATTATTTTTGGGTAAGGGTTTAGATTGGTTGTATTGTTGTCACTTGGTAGTGGATTTATTTGGTTAACAGTGATTAAAAGAATCTTGTAGTGTGGTTGGGTGTGGATCATATTGGTTTTTCATATCTACTATAAGGGAAAATAGTTCCCCAATTGTATTTAGAGTACTTATCATTTAATTTCATATTTTGGAACCTTGGGATTTTCTAATATGGAATAGTAGCACATATGCATCAAATCAAGCTAATATGGAGGGGAGAGAAGTTATAAGTGGTATCGGTTTTTTTATCCTTAACATTTTAGTGAAAGAATATTTTTCGATCCACTGGAATCTGTTGTTAGTCTTGGAATTGGAATTACTTCGTGTTTTATTCCTCTAGTTGGGATTTTATCAAGGATTTAGATTTTCTAAACTAGAAATTTAAAGCATAAAATGGTCTTAGCAAACCATTTTATAGCTAACATTTAGTAACCAAGGATTTGGGTGCATAAGTATTTGGAGACACTTATAGAAGTAAGATTTATTTTTTGTTGATATATATAATGAGAGGTTCATGGAATGCCTAGTAGAAATAACATTCCACTAGGATTCCATTTTTCAATCGACGTGATGACTTATATTGTGGTGTGAATGTGTTTTGTTTATAAAAATAAGGATTTTTTTTAAATTTATGGATTTGAGAAGAGAACGATTTTTTATTTTGGAAATTGTTTCATTTTAAAAACATATTGAATTTTTCAAAATCGGTGAACCTGGAAAAAATGTTCATTTTGGAATGAATGTTTATTATATCAGCAATGTGATATAATTTTAAATATTAACCATTCAGTTTCTAGGGATTTATACTAATGGTTATTCTTGTGTTAATAAAAAAGGAAATGAGTACACATCATAGAGACCACCTAATGGAATATTCACAATATTTTGTGTCATGAGACTCCCAATATAACCTGTATCTAGTTCATAACATTGTACAATATTTAGAAGATTTTTAATTTTGTAATTGAATAGATGAGATGAATCTTATAAATCACTCTATTAAATTTCAACACTAGAATCCACCCATTTTTTCAGGGTGATTTAAAACTAGAAATTGAGGAATTGTGGATAAATATGATGCTTGTGATATTTGATTTACAAGACACTATTGTGGAGATAAACTTGATGTTGGAAACATACATGTTGTATGACCATTCATGTCACTACTGGGAGTTGGAATTCTAAGATAGAATAAACGAAATAAAAACATTGAATGGTTTTCAGTAATTGTTTAACAATCTACATTACCCACACAAAATCATGATTTAGATAGTAGTGGATTTCATTAGTGAGGAAATATAAATAATTGGTAATGTAATATGTGGATGAATTCATCAATTGATTATGGTTTTCAAAAAATATTGAATCTAGTGCGTCATCTAAGTCGTACGTCATTGAAATTGAATTAAGGCATGAAATTCATTCAAAAAAAGGAATTATGTGTATAACTGGTTTTACAAAAATGGAAAATAGAGAAATAGGTGCTGAATGTGAAATCTGGGGGGATCCCATCAGGGTATGTATGTTGATACCGACATGAAATAATGTGTAATCGAAGACGTGGAGAAAGTAAAAGATGGATACTTATTTCAATGGTGGGAGTATCACTTAGAATTCAGAAGTAGGATTATTGAACCTCCCATATTATCCTCATACATAAGAAAGATTATTCTAGTGTGGCTTCTTAAGACTCAGGATGTGGGATTGTACAACACGACTTTGTGCATGTCATAATTGCAGGCTGATGGGTCATTTACAATGCTATTGTCACTGTGCTCTAAGACTGTCTATTTGTTACACTCCTATATGGTATTCGGTGTCTTTTGAATCAATGGGCTGGGGTATGATGCACACCCCTCATAAGAATAGAATAATTATCCGTGGAGATTTTAATAACATTCAGATCTTTAGGAAGGGGTGTTTTAGCATGTGATCAATGATTAGTGTGTGGCCTGTGAGCAGGTGTTTGCAACTAATCCATTTGGGGCGTCTGATCTATTAGGATCTTCCATATATGTTGGTAGGATCCATTTGATATCTAACTATATGACATTTTTTTATATGGGTGTGTCTCGTTTAATTATTTCTTCTCCAGAAATTGATTCATTGGGTTATAGTGGGTAAATGATGCCATTGGTTTTAACACATCTAAAAAAAATATGTGAATAGTATTAATGAGACACCATATTTTGATAATGATATTTATATTATCATGAGGTTGGGATGATGTGGGACATCTTAGTGCTTGACATTTATTTTTACGTTATCATAATGGGTATGGATTGGTTGGCAATGATTAGGAACGACATTGATTGTTATGAATGAATGATAAATTTCACTATGGAGGATAGAGTGAAAAATCTCTTTAGAGGAGAAAATAGTTAATGGGTTTTTGTAATGGATTTTAGGACAGAAGCGGTAAGGATTATCTTGTATCAGATAGTGGCTATGTCGGTGGAATTGATCAAATCGCTAGAAACATGTAATTTTATTGAAGTGGTAAACCAATTTAAGGATGTTGTTCAAGAATAATTATCAGGTATTCCACCCTTCAAATAAGGGGAGTTTATCGTCGATCTAATTATAGGGAATAGTCTTATATAACATCAAAATTATCAGATGGATATAACAGAATTATGGGAAATCAAATTGTCATTGGAGGATTTTGATAACAAAGGTTTAATCCATCCGTGCACGACCATGTGGGTTGCGGTAGTTTTGATCATCAAAATGGGAATGGGAATCTTTGCTTGTGTGTTGAAAATATTAATCATAACCACGATATGATGAAAAATAGATATCCACTCCCATATATAGGGGAAATGATTGATCAATTGTTTAGATCATAATGGTTTTAAAAAATTGAATTATGATCAGGATATCATTATTTTTCGGTGTAGAATGGGGATATTCAAAAAACAGCTATTAGGAGTAGATATGGATATTATTAATATATGAATCTTCAAATTGTGATAAATAATCCACATCAATTTTGATTTAATTTAGGAATCAAATATTTTAGAGATATCTGGATTATTTCATGGTGGTATTCATAGAGGATATATTGGTGTATTGAATGACAAAATTAAATAATGATAAATTCATTGCACTAGTGTTTTTAATAATGATAAACCACTGATTTTATGATTTTTTATGAAGTGACATATATATATAAGAGATATGTTTTTTGGGCCACATAATATTTTGACATGGGCATTTCAGTAGATCCAATGAAGCCATAGAATGTTATCTCTTGGAAAATGGAAAAGTATGTTATCAGGATATAAGACATTATTAGTCTAGCTTGGTATTTTGATTTGGTTTTCAGGTTATCATTACCAGATTAATTAATGAAATTTTTGACAATTAATAATGACCTATTTAAATTGTATGAGTAGTTCTATAATCCATTTGATGTGCTTAAGTGCCTCCTTACATCAGCACCATGCATGTTTTTTCAGAACCAACTAAAGGGTATATGGTGTATTGTTATACATTAGGATCAAGGATGGTTTGTGTTCTAATAAAGGGGGGTGTCATGTGGTTGTAAATAGCTCACAATTGTTGAGGTCTATAGAGAAGAAAAACTCAACACGTGATTTGGAATTGGTGATCTTTTTTTATGATTTAAAAATATAGTGTCAATATCTCTTCAGTGAAAAATTCACGATGTATACAGAAAATAATACCATGATTCATGTCTTCAAATATGGAGACGTGAATCAATTTCAATGTATATGGATGGAGTACCTCGATATGTTTTATTGTGTCTTGATATACAATCTATGTAAAAGAAATTAGGTGTAGTAAGCATTACGTTGAATGCCAAATGATCGTGTGGAAAAAACATTTTATCAGTGGATGTTTATATCGGTCATAGCTGAAATAATGTTGGAATATGAAGACCATGGTGATCTATTTGCATTCAATACAGTTTCTATAATTCATGATTTTCTTTGTTTGGTTATAGATGTGAATATTATAGATTTTGAGTGTGGTACTATGAAGTTGAAACACAATAATGGGGATACCATTAAGGGGAGTAAAATGTATAGGAATTTATTGTTATGATTTTGGAATCAGATGGTTTAATTGGGTGGTTTTCATCATATTCACCTCAATTATTATCTAAATTCTTGAATTTATTTTAATATGAGTTATTTGAAAATGTATAAGGATTTTAAACTGTAGATATGGTGGGATTTAATGGAAATTATTGTGTCTTATTTTGTTTCCAAAAGCCTGACTATATGGAAATTTATGGAAAAGCATCACGGACCAGATGGTGTCTTGCAGTCTCTACCTATATTGGTGTGTAATTGGGAATATATAGTAATATATTTGGTTATAGGTCACCCAGGAATTTTTAGTAATAATGATTCCATATAATTTATAGTGGATCATCTCATAATGTCATCCAATTTAATTCCTCTTCAGGAATCCCATACAGTGGATGATATGTCTAAAATCTACAATCCGGAGGTGGTAAGGAGGTATGGGGTTATGTTTTTGATTATATTATATAGTGATTTGTTGTTCATGTATCATGTATATAAATCCTTAAAAATGCATTGGAAAATCAATTGATGATGTTTATGGAATGTCATTCTTATAAAAATTGGAAATCCAAGAGGATGATGAAAACATTGGAAGAAATGTTTTCATCCACTGTGATGGATAATGGCTGCCCATAGACATAGAAAATGTATTATGGATAGATATCACATAATAACTACTATCAATCCTCAATTGATATGGAACCTTTTGTAGAATTATATGGGAATCCATGTTTTTATACAATTTTTTGTTTGATACTGTAGAAATAACACTGGTTTGGCCAAGGCATTTCCAACAACCAATATAGATGACTAAGTTAGTCAAGAAAAGAATTCATATAGATCAGAGTCTTCAGAAATTGTATCGGGAAAATCATTATCAGTTGTTGTCGTTCAAGGTGGATTACCATGTGCTCTTGAGAATCTCTCTAAGGTAGGGAAATTACCATTTTGGAGGGAATTTTTTTTTACTTTATGGTAAATGAGGAATTATGAGATAGTTTATTGGATCAAAGAGGATGAATATATATTATATTTTCAACTTGGTTCAGGGTAGTGCGTAATGACATTCATGATTTTCAATTAAAAAAATATGTAGACCATGTCCATGTGATTTATTTGGATCATGTTAGAGTAGTGTCAGATGCTTCATTGGTACATTTTATAGTAAGGATTATGGATATGCAAGAGGTATTATAACATAGAAAAGGCGTCATGTTTTTTATGTCGCAAAATAATAAAATTCACGAGGAAGCTTGGGAATGGGAATAAAAGATAGTTATTCAATGTAATGACCTCTTTTTGTAAAATTATATTTTTCTACATTTCATGGATGGAAATTTAAATGGTAGGGAAATTGTAGTACCCCTGTTTGAGCTAAGTAAAACATTCTATGTATTTTTTTTCCATAGAATGTATTTATGAAATTATTTATACACTTTGAAAGAGTTTTAGGATTGTTTGGTAGCATTTAAAGCGGTGTAGTGTTTTGGAATGTCTAGTGGAAACCATAAAAAACCTTGTAACAATGCACTGTGAGGCAGAGGAAAAAGTGGTGGGAGTATGGTCAAGGAACATGATTTTCAAACCATGATGTTGGACCAGGTAATACGTGAAATGTGATACATTTGGATTTCACATAGAAGCGAAATTGTTTATCTAACCGTGTGGGAAAACCATGTGGAACACCTTTTTGCATTGTAGTTATCAAACATTTATCACACCATATGTCTAACTGGAGAAATCATAAGAAAAAGAATTTTAAAAAAGGGGTTTCTTAGGATTTACCCTAAAACACCCATTTCTTCGCCCACTCAATTCAAACATGGTATTTCTTCTTCTCATGGATATGGTCACATATTTCATCGATATTGTATGTGTTTTATGGGATTTCTTAGTATAATAAAGGTGATTCTCCTCCAGTATTTTTTCTATCATAGTTTATTCATGATTTTCCATAGATATTCCTCTCTCTCTCTCTCCTAGTTTCCATGTTCTACATCTATGTCATGTAAGTACAGGGATTATATTTCCTAAAATGAAATGATTTGGGCTTGTTGTTGTTTGAAAAAATTATATATTGAGGTTATTTATAGTTTTCACCAATATTAGAAGTTCGCCTATGAATTGGACAATTTCTCTATAGCACTAAGTTTTGTGGTTTCTCTCTCGTCACAATTTTTTTAAACATAATGGATTTTTTTTCAAAATAATGTTTTTTCATGAAATTTATTTTGTTTAATATGATAAAATATTTAATGGAACCCATTTTTTTATAATGTAATGATTTGAGGGGAAATGGGTTATATTTTTAACGGTACATATTCTGTTATTTCAAAATGAATACTTTAAAATCATTGTCGTGGTCTATTTTAGGAAAATGTTCTGTGAAAATGTTCTCTAATAAAATGGTTGTGAAGTGAAATGTGGTTTTTCATGAATATAACCTAATTATTTTTTAAATTAAAGACTATTTTTTCATAGGTGGTTTTGGATTGTTTTTTCGAATTGTGTGGGGATAATGGGTAGTTTGTTTTGAACAGATTGTATTCTATGGTTTCATTGGTCTTGTGTTGGATGATGTGATTTTTTAATGGTTATTTTCATGGTTTTTTTATTATGTGCTCATGAAATATTTTGATGATATGGATCATGGATGCGAATCACAACCATAATGTGGTCCATAAGTACCAGTGTAAAATGTGTATGGGTTGTGGACATGAAGGTCCATGATCAACTAACAACAATATCATCTAGTTCGTTTGAGGAAATTGTTGTGGTATGATTTTGAGGACACAATATTTATTTTAATTTTCTAATAATAATTGGGAAAAGATTTAATGATGTTTATGGTTTCTCACAATGGTATTGTGTTGATTTTGGTAAAATGGTTTGGAATGTTTGTGTCCAGATTGATGGTCATTGTTTCCATGTTTCATGGTTTTATATAATTTTTCAATGAGTTTTATCCTATTTGAATGTGTATGTATGTTAGTTGGGGAGGATATACTGAGTATTATTAATTACCCCTTGTTTCTATATGTTGGTTATTTTTAACATGTTGTATTATGGAACAATGTTAATGGTAAGTCATCCCACTTCTTGAGTGGTACCTAGTAATGCATATGCGGTATTTTCAATCCTGACACATGGATTGTATTTATAGTTTTATTTAATAGAATATATATATTTTTTTGTTTAGTCTTCTGATTTTTAATATGATTTGATTTTGGTTATGGGATTCGGATTGGTATTATTGTTTTCACTAGGTAATGTATTTTATTTGTTTACATTGAGGATGTGCATAAAGTTGTGTGGTTGTGTATGTCTCATTTAGTTGGTTTTACCATTCTAGGGTAAAATCATTCTCCATTTGATCTGCAATCCCTCAAAAGATTAATTCAGCCTTTTTCAACATGTGTACATCACCTAATTACATATTGAACCTCAAACTCATCCGATGATAATAAGGTGGAGAAGAATGATACCAGAATCATATTCAAGGGTCGATATTAAAATTATAGAATGAAGAATATTATAAAATTTATCTACAATTATATCAAACAATTTGAGGAAAAATATCAATTTCGATATATACTACCAAAAATATCACATATTAATAAGATTTACGTATAATTAATTATTGAATACATGTAACCTCAAATGAAATAATTGTTAATGAAAATTATGTATATAGAAACATGAAATATTAATCACGAGTCACACAAAATAAAGTGATAGTATAATATCAAAAAAATTAATAGGAATAATCAAAATATATAAAAACATTATTCATTTTCCTTACCATATTGAATTCATCCACATTATTGTTATACAGTAAATTCAATTCCTATTAACACTCAGTATTTTCATCATAAATATATTCTATCATGATCATGATCATTATTTTAAACCTCAATAATATAGATCATATCTAAACTTAATAACATGAAAATAAATAATTTACATCCTATAAATGCCTTGTCTTTTTAATGTATCTAATCAATATTAGGTTTATTCTCACTATCATTATAAGATTACGAACTAACCTATAAAGTATTCATGGGGGGAGATATAGGAGCCCACATCTCAATCATCAGCACATATGTGTCCAAAATGATGACAATTATTATTATTAAAATCATCACATAATTAACCCATTCTAATAAGACAGGTTTTAGTCATTAGATAACAGAACATTTTTTTTATCAGGACAATATAGGTGGATTGTATCGTTTTAAAATATCTCATTGGTAACATATTTAATTTCACTGAATGTGGACATTTATGCTTACAATTATATCAAAATTACTAGATTATTCAAATTGTGAAAGGATAATAAATATCTATTTTTGAAATTATTGATAACTTCATAATTATAATTGTTTATAATGAAATACAATGATCACGAGAGAACATGATAAATGTAATCCATAAAATATAAAAAACTGTTTCAATAAAATAAATATTATATGAGAAATATGCTTTCAAATTTGATATTTTAGAATACATAAATTCTTGATATCAAATTTATTTAATATAGAAGACATTAATTATTTTATAATATAAATAATTATATTTTAAATTCAAACTTTTATTTTGAAAAATTTAAACTTATTTCCTTTTTATTTCAAAATCATTTGTGAATAAATAATTTGGAATATCATTTTAATAAATGTCATAAATTCATTATATAGAGTAATGATCGTTTTTGATAATGAAACTATAAAAGAGTTTTGTAATTTTTTTACTATATTGAAATTTTTTTATGATTTGGATAACAATGAAAAGTCAATTTCAAAAAAATTAAGTGAAAAATTGTAATATATTACTTTTAAATGATAAACTAAATAATGGAACCTAAAAATCCCAAAACTTTTTCATTTGATATGTCGGGTTGAAAACAAAATTACAATAATCATATTGATATTTTAAGGTTTATAAAATAAATTTATTTAAACCCACATAATAAAAAAATTAAAATATTATTCATTTGGAAAGTGTTAATTATATATGTGAAGATAAAAAATTAAATCATATATATATTTTAAAATAATAATGCTTAATATTCTAGGGTGAGTAAATATGTATTTGGAAGAAAAAAATCATTTGGGGATAATGATAACTATTATTAACATAATAAAATTATATCATGAAATAATAAAAACAATGAAATTCTCCTAAAATGATCGATGAATGGAATTGTGATATAAATACAAATTATAAGAAAAAATTATTGTAATAAATTGTCAAAACGTAGTTACTATGACTCAGGAATAGTTATAGTGTCCTGAAATCCACTATAAAATTTATGAAGCATTTTAATATAATTGCATTTCATGAAATATCATGAAATGAAACAAAAAAATTATTAATATAATATTTTTCAAATTATATGTAAAATAGTTAGTATAAAAATAATTTATCTTAAAATAGGTACGTAATAGAAAAAACAACTCACAGAGTGGAAATTTTGGTGAAACACGCATATGTTGTATTCCATGTTAGTCAAGCATTATCAAACTACCATTATAACAAACAAAAAAATCATAATGAATTATTATATAATATTATTATAATATTCATAATTCTATAATATAAACTTATAATCAATTATAGTAAAATTATTAATGAGTTATATTATATTTTTATCATCGAATGTTATGGATTTGGAATGTATTGTGAATGCTTTAATGTGTCCATTTTCGAACATTATTTGTTACCATGTTTTCCATTCCTAAATATCTCATGTTGATGAAATATTTTTCTAATTATAATGTTTTGATTTTATTCTATGAGAGTGTTGTTTGTGATTTTTGAAGACAAAATTTGGGTTTTGTTTGTTTGGATTAATTTTAATGAAAAAACAATGGTATAGTAATAATATGACAACGAGCTTGTACCAAAGTGGTACATGTTCCTGGTTGTTATCCAAGTGACCTGAGATCCAATCTGGGTAGGGAAGAATTTCCAGGTACTGTAGCAGGGTACTGTAGCAGGGTACTGTAGCAGTGGTAGAACTGTAGGAGTGGCGACACTGTAGCGGCGAGGGCACTATTGCAGGGGGGTTGTAGCGGTGGTTGTTACTGTAGTAGGAACTGTAGAAACATGGGTACTGTAGCAATACCATATGGGCTTCAAAGCCTTGTATTTAGGCCACTTGGCCATGGGCCTTAGGTCTATGTAATTGGTCTCCCTCTACTATAGCTGCGGCGGATACTGTAGCAGTTACTGTAGCACCATAGGGAATATAGCAATACTATTCACTGAGGGGTCCTTTGGGCCATAAAACGGGCTTTCAAGCCTTGTATTCAGGCCACATGGCCTTGGGCCTTCAGGATATGTAATTGTTCTCCCTCTAACCACACTAAAGAGGTCTTTTTTTTAATTAATAAATTGAGGCTTCAGCCCAAACCTATAAAAAATGGTAAATATTTCATGGAATCATAAGTATGATCCAATAAAATTCTGAAAAGGATTCACAAGATATCAATGTTACATCATTAAATTTTATAGAGGTGGAATTGTATAGTAATAATATGTCAAATACCATGATAAAATATCCATTCCCATAATGAAAAAAATTAAATCATAATTTTTATTAACATTAATAGAATTTATGTTTTTATATATAACATTGATAGAAAAATATATGATTATTCATGTTGTATTTAATTGATACAGATAAAAATAGGGTATAATTGATATAAATATGAATGAGATTACTTAGTGTTATTTGTGGATATATTGGATCTCTATTTTTTTGACCGATAAATCTATGATATATTCTATTTTATTATTTGTTACCCTCTTAAGACCAACTATTGAACCAATTTATATGATTGATCAAGTCATTGATTTCTCAAATCCTATCTTCCATGTGTGGAAAAAATAAAGAGACTATCACACTTTAATTAAAATGTTCTCATAACATCCCTAATACTTGATATTATAGATATATCTCATAATATTGGTTCAAAAATGTAAAATTAATATTTATTATGGTTTTTTTCTAAGAAGAGTTATTTCATATTCACTAAAATCAAATTCTGTTTAGTAATTATTCACTATAATAATTATTATATTCGAGAAATGATTAAAACATCATGTTATAGGATTATATACATCAAATATTAATCCATGAGTATGAAATAATCCTTATAAAGACCCATATTCATCTCAAATTCTATATAATTTGGATTTCATATGTACTCGTTGAATAAATATAGTAATAATGTCGGTCTTGAGAATATATCCATATCTGCATTAACATAGATTACCTTTAGCCTCTTTGAATACTGAGTTATATCTCCTTCACAGAATTCTATACATGACTCAATACATCCTACCCAAAATATAAGGGTATATAATTTTTTTCACCAAGAGGTTTTATGATTTTTTTTCAAAATTGATATAATTTCATCTATATATTTTGGTACATGAAAAATTGAGTTTTAACAGAAAGAAATATAATTTTTATATTATATTTTTAACCCCATCCTTATAACATATTTATTAAACATGGAGATTTAAATTGGTAAGGTTTTTTTATTAATTATAGTTTTTTTATATAAATAAACGATATAGATTAAAAATTTATTTTTTTAGTATAGTCTTTATGGTCGTTGAAAATATTTAATTATCGAATTCATCTTGTGAAAAATAATTTTTTAATATTTCAATATCATGAAATATTATTTGAAAAATGAGATATACTTTGGTAATAATATTTTTGAACTTATTATAATGAAAAATCATTAAAATTTTCCGAAAAGTGTATTTATTTCTATGAATTTTTTGAAATAAATATATATTTTTTAAATTTGTTGCTTCGTTAAATAATTTAAGAGGATCCATTTAATTTTAAAGTGGTATGAAAATTAATATTAGTTAAAATATAATATTATTAAACTAATTTATATAATTTTAATAAATAATATGAAAACAACTTTACTTAAGTTTTTTTTTGGGAAAACGATTTTTTGTCACATTTGGATGTTTTATAAAAAAATATTTATTCCACACAAGTGAACTATATTTTCCAACAATGATTCCATATTTTAAATCTTCAAAACTAATATAATATAATAAATTCCAATAAATATTTGATCAAAATGAGTATTAAAAATAGAAAAAATTCATTACCATTGATATGAATAAATTTTGTTTTCAGGTGGATAAACGGAATATATGGGTATTAGTAAGACATAAAAAGTTTCTCATGTCAAATTATATGACAAAATTAAATATTATAATACATAATGTTTAATAAGTATTCATTTTTTTGACTATTGGAATGTTTAAATTGTGAGTAAAACTATTTTTTAAAAACACATTTTTTGACATCTCCCCACATATAAAATTGAACCGCTTATCCTCTCCAATTAAAACATCTAGTGCCTTTTTGATTGGAAAATATATTACTATATAAATTCCTAAAATACATACCCATATCCTATATTATAGAGTTTAATTATCAAAAACTTCTATAAATGAATTAGGTGTGTACTTAAACTGTTTTGTTGATGATTAGGTATAGTCCATGACAATGTGTTTTCCTTATATATTTTGTTCTAACTCCATAAAACATTCATCAATCATAAAGATTTAAAATAATAATTCACTACTATATACATGGTTTTTATTCTATTAATTTAATTACCAATATTAGTCTCCTCTCAAATCATATTTTAAATGAAATCATTGATATTGGGTTTGTGGACTACCACCTTATGAAGTCATGTAATTCAATTTTCGTCAGTGTCATGTAAGGATGGATACAGTGATAGATCAATTGTTTATATATGGTATTATTAAATAATTTTATTTTTTAATTATAAAATCAAAATTATCTGCTTACCATTTTGTTGGTGGAAAATGATAATGTCGCTCATCTAGAGGTGTGGATTATTTCCTCTATGAAGTGTTGTGATATGTTTTTTTAATGGATTCTAATAATATGAGATATAAATATTTACTATTAAATGATTAAAAAATAATTATCTTTTAATTTTTAATTAATATTGACCTTATTTCTATTAACTCTATCTGAATATGAAAACAAAGTTCACGAATATGTATGGTATACTATATCCATTAATGGTGTAATTAATTTTCATGTATCATACATTTATTGTTTACAATAAATATTTTAATATTGAATGAATATTAAATAAATATATATATTAAAATTATGGATAGTATGTAACCATATTCAATATAGATGGACCAAAAACCCCAAATAAAATAATATATGTAAAAAGGATTTAACTCTTCAAATGGGTTTTTACATATAATTGTAATTATACAGGTGTTAATGATTTATAAGTGAGTCACATAATGAAATATAAACATGATTAGGTTATATAATATTTTTATAATAATAAAAAATTAATTAAAATGTATTTTATAATGTGTTTGAATAATTTTTACACTTGAGCTATGAGATTTATTACATCACATTTATTTATAGGAGACATATTCTATGTTCCACACTCGTATTTTTCTTTTTGTTTATATAATCGATATTAATAATTTTATAGAATTTTAATACTTATTTTAATTATATTTAATGTTTAATATTATTACATTCCTCAATTTTGGTTTTAATTCAAATGTTACTAAGGTGGTATGGGTATTATGTTACATCATCATTTTTTAGTATAGGTTTTTATAAATATTATACAGTAATGAAATCATTTTCTATATTTATAAATAGTCTCGTGATTATTTTTATAATTTAGTTTTTTATTGAAATTTTATATTTTGATTTCATTTTAACTCTGTTTACGTAGTCAAGAGATCAGAATATGGTTTTTAAGGAAATATTAATATATTTCTATTTTGGCCAAAATTTATTTTTATTCCCAGTCCATGATTTTATAAAATGATTTATAAACTTATAAAATATTATCCAGTGATTTTTATGAAAATTTTCATCCATTTATTAATAATTTTATCATAGTTTTGGAATTTATATTCTTGTATTTTACAAAATAAAGATAATTTATGTTGGTATTGAAAATTTGAAAGGGATATTTGTTTTAACATGTATGTCATCAATAATATTATAGACTATTATGACCACTCAATTATTAAAGGATTAATTTTCATTATTACATGAATATATTCAATGAATATTTTTTTCCAAATATTTTTTATACTGATATATTTTAAATAATATATTTCACAGTTGAAAAGTAATTATCCTAAAAAAAATTTACAAGTGATTATTAATATTTTTTCCATATATGAAGACATACATTGATATTATATATGAATTTTTGGGAATATGATCGAATGATATCATCCCAATATTTCCCCTGGATAATTTTTTACTATAATGACATGATTTTTTTGGACCCATTTTATATCCATGGGATAGGAAACCCTATTCTTTTCATGGAGTTAATCTATGATTAAATGGTGAAATGATAATGAAACCGAATTTATTTCAATGAGTTTTAATGGAGAAATGTTGATAAAACCAACTTTATTTAAGAATTTAATCTTGTGATGATTTTTTTATGATATCAAAGAAGGAATTTAAAGGATTTCAATTAGTATATGATATGATATATATATCCCCCCAATTCCTGATCTAATGATTAATATCTCTAGATATACACATTTAAAAAATTGTGATAAACCTAGTTTATAAAAGAATTTATCCATTATGATAGTCTTTAGAGTGAAAATTGAGTTCTATTATTGTTTGGGGTGTGAACCCATTCCAATATGATACCCTTTTGTGTAATACTTTTCAATTAAATAAATTATTTAATATTCATATATGTAATCCTAAAATAAGTGTCGAATAAAAATTATATATACTCATCGATCAGATTTAATGATTTCATAATTATTTATGTCTTCTGAGCTACCATTATTATTTAAATGACTCATTTTATAGTCTATGATATTCTATGTATGGGTTTCTAGCATTCATCTAAATTTTTTTCATACCATTATTCTCAAGTTATATTGATATTAACAATTTTCACAATTATGAACCATATGATATCACCCTTTCTTGGGTTTTATATTTCTATTTAATTATTTATGATTAATTTCATGATATTTATAATAAGGTTTACTATCATGAATGACATATTAGAAGATGATGTAGTCCACTTATGATCTTATTCTTTGTATATCTATGTATGAAATAGAACTATACATGAATGATTATAGTTTGGATCATTATATTATGTAATGAATATTAATCTATTAAAATGAATTATTTATGTATGACATGTGTGGGACACTATGGATGAGGATCTATAATAGTTATACCTAGGGTAATCACACTGAAGAAGAAACGTTGGGATTTGACTCAATTGAAAAATAGTTAATGAAAATAGGAATTATTTTACAACTATATTTGCAATCATGGGGGATGAGTTTTGGAAATGCCAAAAATATTTTCAAACAGAAATGAATAAATTAAATTGATGATCACCATGAATATCATAGTTTAACCATATGGTGTCTTTTATTGAATGAAATAAGTCATGATTTAGAAATCCTTCAAATTAGTTTTCAAGATTGATAACTCAAATAAATTATACCTGATATATCAGATTACCATTTTGGTTGTATAGATTGAATGAGGATTAAATGTTAATGTCGATATTGTCATAGGTATTCAAAAATATTGAAGTATCCTATTTGATTATAGATATTTTAATTCATATATTTCAATAACGGTCTCATTGAATATAAAATCATTACGGCATTGACCATATGATGAATTACCAGTGAAACCATTTAATTGTATTATTATTTAATATTTTATCTATGGTTCATCTCTTGTATAATATTGTGGGAATTTTATTCTTCCAATTAATTTTATTCTACCACTTGTTTATGTTTCTATTATCAAAGGCATGGATTTGATTTCACTTTGAAAACTAAAAAACAACTTCAATGGATGGGATGTCGTGTTTTACATTCTAAAAATACCATTAACAATATTTAATTGTGATGATAAATACGAACTCATAATGTAAATAATATAAATTATATGTCACTTCAATAATATTAATATTTATTTTCTATCATAAATTATTAGGGAGAATCTCAAAATCGATGATATTCTTATTGTATAGGAGTATACTAATGCCTTTCCAAAAGAGTAACAGAGTATTTTATAAAATTTGGTGTTTATATTACTAAAAATATTAGATCTGGTGTTAATAAATATTTTAATGACTCCAAATATATTTATCTTTGTTGATTTATAGTGATTTAATATGAACATCAATGAAAATTTTTACATTAGTTTTATTAAACTGATTTATGTTATTTTGGTTAAGAAAAAACATGGATCATCGTGACTCTACATTGACTATCTGACAATGAACAATATTAAAATCAAGAATATTAATCATATACCCCATATTGATGATTTTTTTGATTGAATACGTACAACTCAATAATTATACATTATTCACATTTGTTTTGTATATAATCAATAGAGTATAAAGAATGATTAAATACATTATAAAATAACTCATAGAAGGTGTAATCAAAATGAATATATAGTGAATCCATTTGGTCTTTATAATTACCACGGTATATTTATGGATTTATTAAATTGAATTTTTATATGGTTTCATGATCACTTTTTGGTAGTCTTTCAAAATGATATTAACATATATTTATAGATTAAGGAATAATAGAAAGATAACATGAGAATTATGTTAAAAACCTTAAGAAAAGAGAAAATGTTTGAAAAATATATAAATTGTAACCATTGTATATAAAATATTTACATTTTAGGACATATAATATCAAAAGGTTATATATATATATATATAATATTATTATGATTTTTAAAATAAATAATATTCTTTATTTTATACATTATACATATTATCGATATTAACCGAACAATAAATTAATCATATTTAAATGGGAGTCTTATAAAATATAATTTAAATTAGGAATATATAATATTGTTAAATACAATATAAAATATTTAATTATCCTACTAATTTAGAATGTATCCATTAATTATATGTATTTAATCCCAAAATTTTCTAAAATTTATTTTCGTTCAAAAAAATTTGTTTTCTTCGAAAAAAATCATTTCAATATTTTATGACTAAATATTGTAATTTAATTTATAACAATTATAAAAATTTATATATAAAATAATAATTTCATTTTTATCTATCAATTCATATTTATCATATAAAAAATATTGATAATATTTTTAAATTATCAATTTTCAATAAATTTTACAAAATATTTATTATTATTAAAAACTATATTATCATTGAATGTGTATGCAAAGAGAAAAATTTATTAGAGTAGTTTTAAAATATAATTATATCATTTTGATTTAAAATAATACCACTATTTCCTTACAAATTGATTTCATACTATATTTTGGTATAAAAAGATTTTGAATTTTAATTTTATGTATTTCTAAAAAACATTTTTCCTAAATATTTTCAGGTTTAAATTTGAATTAACATATAAAACATATATATTTATAGTTTTGATAAATGGATGTTCTATTACCCTTGGGTTCTTGTATCTAAAAATTAATTGATTATTTTCATGTTTATAATGTTTAAGGGTGACTACTGAGAGAGTTGGGTGAACTCTAAATATGTATTTGGGGATATAGTATGTGTGAAAGGGCTTTACATGGATTGTTTAAACATTGTGAATATAATAGAAGAAACTCGGCCCTGTTTTAGTTTTTATGTAGTAACTTCGTCACGATTTGATCATGTTTAAAGATACCACGCAAGGAGGCCTTGATGGGGGTTCCTTATTGTAGTAGCTAGTGAACATTTAATGCATGATTTTTCTAACTATATGGTTTAACCATGCACAAAGTCAAAATTAGATCCTTAAAAATAAGATATCACTCATTTTTGAGATATCTATGATAATATGGCCCATATTTTACCCTCATATGATATTTATATATATTAATGTTTGGGGATCCTTTTCAATTATTATTGTAAATGATCTGGATACCTCCCTTTGGGTTTTCATGATGATTATCTTTGTATGTGACATTCATCATCATTCATATTTTGATTATTTAGATATTCCTAGATCTACATCTACTCTCGTCATGGTTTATATGACGTAAGAATTTTATAGGTAGATATAATTTTATGAATGAAAAATATGTTGATATTTGGTTTTTTGTAGATATGAGGTTAAATGTATCGCCATTTTTTGTAGGATCATCATGGTTTGTGTGATATTTCCTCATTCATTATCGAATTTCACCAAAACCGTCGAGGAAGGTGGCTTCTCTCTCAATTACTGAGTGTAAACAGATTGGAATTATTTCATGTTATTTATAGTGTGATGAATTTATCATGAAATCAATGTTTATGAATTGGTGGTAACTATATTTGTGATGCTTTTGTAAATTGTGGAAATTTGTAAAATTGGGTGTATTGAATATAGTGTATTATTAAATTGTATTAAAATATTATTTTTTAAATGGATATTTTATAGAATTTTTGTACATGAGTTACATTTAATGTTTTCAATAAAAATTAGTGTTTTATTGAAATGATTTTTTTTGTTTTGAAATTTTATTGTTCATTGGATTTCAATAACTGTACAATTTTGTACCATTGGGTCACATGGTACGTGACAAATGAATAGGGGAATGTGTCATTGGTGCAAAAGGTAATTGGACTAGATAACACTAATGAGATTGGAACCATCAAATGAAATATTCATGGATCTTTGTGTTGTCAGCCATGAATGGGGTTTCCCAAAAGAATATTTCGAAATGATTTTAATTCTTGATTAATTTCTTTTTCAGGAATAATAACATTTCGGAAAATTGGTTTCAATTTCATGAGTATTAATTTGGTTAAAAATGGTTTTTGGAATGTGTTTACATTTTCTTGTAAAATGTTTTTTCATAGTTGTTTAATATAAAAAATATTATATTAATGTGTATGATATCTATCCTAGTGTCTTGGGTAAGGAAGTAACTGGGGAAATCTTTCAATGTTTACACTAACCCCAGGATTGACACATTGGTGCTTTAGTAGATGTTATCTTATGAGAAATGGTAAAAGGTTTTGTGAGTTGTGTTTTTTGCACCACCTCATTATACATTGGTTGTTTGGTGATCATGTAGAATAGAGATTGTAGAGCATGGAGTCTTGTGGTATTCTTGGATTATATTTTTATTCATACAATGTTTTCATTGATTTTTATATTGATTTCTAAATGGTACACTATGCCGTGGTATTGATATAAAGGAAGTGGCTCAGTTATCTGTATTTTATTAATGAAAAATATTGTGATTTGTCTGTTTATGGTTGTTTAGATAATGGTATTATTTATTAAAAATGTATATCTCCCCCCATAAGTATTTTAAACCCATTAGAATTAATTTGATGCATTTGGTGTCTTGCAGGTGTTTATCAAGGATATGAAATGATTCATTAGTTTTTCAAGCCAATGATATTAAGTGGGTAATTACGAATGATATCATCTTGTTTGGTACTTTTCTAACAAGTAGCCATCAGATTTGTTGTATTGATGTTATATTCATTATTTTCTATTTCCTATGTTGTGATCATAGAATGAAGTAGGATTTTCAGAAATTAAAATTTATAGCATAAATGGATACATCTAATTTTTTTATGATGAACATCAACATACTACGGTATTGGGTACAAATATTTTTTAGAGAAACTTATAGGATCTTGGAATCTCATTTTAATGTTTTTACAAAATGGTATAAGAAAGATATGAATTTTAGTAAAACTAAATCCCATTATAATTGCATATTTAATTTGGATTATGGATTGATGAATATGTGTAAATATTGATATTTTTAGAAAATGAAAAATATTGAGTAAAATTAATGATTTTGAAAACACCATGATAAATGTATTTTGAAAATGGATTTATTGAAAATATTAAAATTGGATTTCTCAAATATGGTTAAATGTAAATATTGTTATTTTTAGAAAAAAAAATTATCATAGTACATATGATTGAATATGAACTACAAATCCATCAGTTTCTAGGGAGTGAGACATAACGAGTCTGTTTTTTATTTAGAATATGGAACATGGTAGGAGTCTTAAAATCAATCCAGAAGAATCTGTGTAGAACAATATTGCACATGAGACATAGGTGAACGAAGAGTTGGTTCAATGAATCATTCAATAATTTCAATAATTGGATATTTAAAACTAGATGTATGATCCAAGGCATGTTAATCATTCCATATAATTAATAAAGAATAATCCACCCATATTATTTGGTGATTATGAATTCTAAGAGAAGAGGTGTGGATTAAAACAATGAATCATATCATTGAATTCCTTCCCACAACGATGAATCTCAGAATCAAAATTTTCACAAATATGATTGACGATCTTGAACGTCAATGGTGGGAACATGTGATTCATGCTAAACAAGAAAATGAACCATGTTAGAAGTATATTGATGATTTTATTAACAAAAAATCCTATACTCACACATTTAGGAACCAAAGGATGCTAGGACTCCTTATACAGATGTCGTAGAATCTCTAATTCATAGAATTTGTGGCTAAATTAATAAATTTAGTTTGATTTGTTCCAGAAGATTCATAATGTGTGGCCTTAAAGGCTCACATATTCAAATAGAAGATATTGAATGAGATTCAATAGATGATCATGATTATCTGTATTACAGATTAAACAGAGATGGAGAATATAGCAACCATAATTGAGGGAGATATATTAGGATATATATATAGAGACCCTATTCATTATATAAAATTTAAACATGATTTATTATATAATCATGAATATAATAAAACTCAAATTATCAAGTTTTCTTGTTTCATTGGTGATTATTTACATTACATAAAAACATAAAACATGAAATACACATAATTATTGAAAACATATATTACATTACTGCGACATTCATTAATACTTACCATTTCATGGGACAAACTAAGAACATTCATAATAAAAAGGCGGATTATAAATCCTAGTAATGATGTAAAAAAGTAATAGAATTATGAATACAATGCTGTTTAGAAATTAAGAATATAAATTGTTCATAAGATAAACATAAAAATAATGGCATGAAATATTATGTTTATCATAACATGGAATCAGGTTTACCCTTTTCCAAACATGGTATAAGAATTTAAAATAAATAATGGAAGAAATCACATATCCCAATATGATTTATCAAGACACTAATCATTTCCCAATTCATTAGGGCATGATCATGGCACACACTTGACAATGATTTCGATATCATGCTTATAGGTGACACATAGATCATATAACAAGGATTCATTCAACATCATCAATACATACATGATAGATGAATGTGTAATACATTTATTTATGTTCCTAATTAATAAGTATATGTTCATAGAGTGTAATACCCTTGATATAATAATGGGTACGACATTCATTGCACAATGATTTCGGCATGGAAAATCGTGGTTCAATTTCTTTTTCATAACAACATTATATAGAAATACATAGAATGGATAAATCATAGATAATTGGGTCAATCATCATTTATACCAAAATTGGATAGTGACTGGATCATGGAACACAACATCCCAAAATATTAAATATATTTTAAGACTCATAATACAAATGATGTTCTTGTAATGTAAATGAGAAGAGAGAAGTATGTAACATCATTTCGGCATAGAAATGACATAGGTAAGGGTCTACATGGGAGAATATAGATGATACTGCATTGAAATGACATCAAATGTACAATATGAAATTTATTATAAATGGATTAATATATGACCAGTTCAAATTTAAATGACTATTTTTAATCATGGAACATTAATTGAAATGAATGGGGAAGTTTTAAGATCCCTTATAAGAATGTGTTATCCCACTGGATTGGGAGAGGCTTCATGGGAGATTAGGGGTGACTTTGAAGGACCCTATTGATTTTTGGGGAATATGGTGGTTGTGCATCATTGATCTTGAGTTAGGTGGAATATGTTTATTCATGTGTTTATATATTAAATTTGGGGGAATTATTTATTATTTTGGTTTTAGACCCTACACACTAAAATATTCAAATCCAGAAACCATCCTATGGTTTTTTCATGGTATCTAGAAAAGGTGAGTGGTATACATTATATTAAAAGGATGAGGGTCGAATATATTAAAATATTTCCCATTCATTTGTGGATGCATGTAACACATTCAAAAAAATGATTTTAAAATCCTAAAATATTTTATATTTCATGGGGGGTTATCTATGTCATTATAAAATAAATCCAATAAAACTAAAAATATTTTTTTTTTAAAAAAAAATATATTTTTTTCTTTAGTATAAATTTTACACAATTTTATTAAATAACTATTGATTCATAATTATGTCATAAAAACATTTTATTTTTTTATGGTATAAAATTATTACACAAAAAATACTACACTCTCAAAAAAATCGGAAAAAACCACCTATGGATATATTAAACACCATAATTCAAAAAAAAATTTCATTTAATCTATATAATATTTTAAATTTCATATTTTTTTTACTTTTAAGTTAAAAATATATATTTAATGAAAATTTCTGTATTTTGATAACAACATTTTTCAAACCATAATAATAATTTCAATTGACTTAAAAAAAGATAATTTATAAATAATAAAATTAATTTAGTAATAATATTTTATAAAAATATTATTTAATCTGAAAATACATTATTTAATCAAAATAGAATTCTTAATAAAAATTTATTAATAACAGAAATTTTTTATCTTTTAAAAATATATTACAATGTAAAAATAATAGAATGAAATTATATTCATTATTCTATGGAAAATAAACATATTCATAATTATTTGTCCTTTTAGAAATTCCCTTTATTTCACAATCATCTTCCCCAAGAGTAAGGTTTGCAATGGTGGGGTTGTTATGACGTCATTCAGTGTCCTCAATGAATTTTATAGGTAGCTATATTATTTTTGTAGTGTATTAAATATTTTATTCCAATTAATCATATATTTAGTTTTTATTAAATATCAAATAAATGAGTAGTGTTGACATTGATAATATTGATATTTTTATAAAAATATTATTTTATTACTTTTTTAAAAGCCGTAATTTTTTTAAAATTTACAAAGTGAAAATTATATTGTAAAAAATTTCATAAATAGATGTATTATTGAATGTTTACTAAAAAAAGTGTTCATTTACACCCATTTAATATATTGAATAATATCACCACAATTAAAATTAAATAGATTAAATAAAGATAAATCAAAATGATATGGTTTAAAATAAAATAAAAAATGTTTAAATTTTACTACTGGAATTTATTTTCACAAATTATTAACATAGACTCTAATTGTTTTTGGAGATATAAGGAAATTTATATCATTTTATAATAAATTAATATTTTATGATTTTTCCAAAACTTCCTCTCACCTATCTTATAAAAGGGAACATGACATTCCCTTAAACTCACACCTCTAGATATACTAGGATCTGCCAAAATCTTACAATATATCCTCTCAACATTATTCACCTCATCCTATAGGCCTAATATTTGATAGTGACATATCCTACGGAGCCCATTTGTTCATATCAAAAGAACAATTCCAAAGAAGAGGTAATCGTTTTTTCAACCATTTCAAGGTTTTTTTCTTCATCTAATTCTTATTTATATGTTGTTTCCATATCACAATAATAACTCTAGTATCATCGATATACTAAGATTTTATTTTTAACTATTGGAGAACCATATTCCTCTTCTTATCAATCTTACAAATACCCATATCACCAAGTATGTGTATCTATGTGTTACCATTTCCAAGAAATAGTGTAATTATTTATTGATAACTATATTGTTTTTATGGATATAATGATGAATATAATGGATATAAATAATTAATATAATGTCATAATGATTCTTTATTATTAATATACCATCCAATTTCATACTATTAAACCATCAATGGAATGATACCATCGCCCATGTGTACTTAAAACCTTCCGTCTCAACGAAGTTGTGTGACTCATTCTATACGTTATCCATTCCAGAGTGATTTGAAAATTTGTATGATGATTTAATAAAATAATTATGAACTACATTTCATTATGGATATGAGTAATATATATCCATTTCATAAAAAACAAGTCTTACATGAAAAACCATAATTTTAACATGAAGCAGTTAACATCCCAAATAACAATAGCACAGAAATATTATTAGCAATGTAATATAGGAATATAATATATGATATAATAAAAATGGATATGGTCATAGGATAAGTTAATAGTATGTATTTTCCATTATATAGGAGGATAAATCACCCTCGACTAAAGGAATGTGCCTAGTAATGGTTAATTTCAAAATACTATTTTTATCAAGGATAATTTATATGTAATTGTTTACTGAGGCCATTCATGATCATGTTTCTGAATAATATATTCAAAAGTAATATTTTTATTGGTTTATATGATGGCAGCTTTAACAAAAACATCATTATAGATGATTTATGTTCTTATAATTCTAAACCATTCTTATTAATTTTCATGTTCTCAATATGGTTTTAAGGTGTTTTTATATGGACATGAATTTATTAAAATTTCAATACATTACAAATGATTCAATGTGGTATGGGACACATTGATTAAAAATTATATTTTAAATTTATTATTTTATAAATTGTGTTATATTTAATGTTTTCAATGTAAAAAGGGATATTTCCCAAAATTATTTTTAATGATTTTATTATATTATTTTCGGCTATGTCAAAATAATTTGATGGATTTTATGCATAATTGAGATTTACTTATTTTGATAAAATATTCTATTTATTATTCAATGTTTTAGGATATATTTTACGGTTTATGTGCTGTTTTAATACCATTCATTCTTTATGGTAAAATTAATAATAGTTCATATGATAGCTTTGATACGAATATCTATGTTATGTTTCAACCATTTTAGATGAGGAATGCATGGGGCTTAGTAAGTGACTGGAAGAGCCTATTATAGCCATGTGATGGATTGGTAGGTATCAAGAGACAAAATTCTCTCTTGGTATAACGACTTGATATAATATTATCTATGGTATTGACACAAGGCGTTGATGTATTGGTTAAGTTTTCAGGAATTATGCATTCCCCCATTATTAGATTAGTTATTGAAAGTAAATGTGATTATTAAACTAGTAGAATATCTATTTTAATGTTCAAATATAATTTTTTGATATATTATTGAAATATTATGCTGAATATAATGTTTTCAATAGGCATGTGATTTAGTTTTATACATTTCTTTTAAATTTCATGGTTATTTATGATGGATTTTACTATATTGTTTTTCCTTATTTAGAATCAGAGATCACCCCTTTCATACATTTCATATTCCCTATTATGTGAATGATTATATTATAATTGACCATTAGGGATAGTCTAAGGAATATGAGTGTTTTCAAAAAGTCTAAATAGTTGTTTTTCATTTAAAGATGCAATGTGAATCTTATGCTTGTATCTAGTATTTCCATGTCTACGAATCAAATTTGTCCTTTGGGATTAGATATTATTATTATCATTAAATTTTAATTAAATAATTCAATGAATTTTGGAAACAAAGGTTTGGGATTTATAGTTGGTATGAGAGGAATTTCTGTAAAAAAACATGGAAATTAGATTTAGAAAATACCATTGATTAAGGAATATTACCTTATGATATACTTTGAGGATAATTATTGAAAAACCCCTCAGTTTGGAAAATTATATATTTCATGGATATTACATGTAATAAATCCATGTAGGGATTCTACAATTGGGCATGGTTCTGGAACAGATGTACCTTCGGGTAAAAACTCTGAAAAGTTATTTCAAGCATGACTCGGGGTAACCTAGTACACGACAATAGGCGTTACTGCGCACCTAGATTGACACTCCTTTGGGATATGCTTATGGAAATTCACATTTTCATTATAAACTATTATGACAGATTTATTAATTATTATGCACCCAAATAAACCATTTCTATGACTATGAAAATATATTAGTGTGTATATTCCATTAATAATGATTATTTTTCTAGTTTTCGGATTATTCATTAAGATATGATCTTATAGTGTGTATGTTATCATTTAGAAATGAAACCTAATAGATGGAATGAGAACTATTTAAATACACCTGATCCGAAGAGTAATAAAGATCATATCATTCATGGTCTAAATCCATCATTTCAAAGGTAAATTTTCTCCCATGTATTCTCATCATATGATGAATAAATAGTATCATGTGTTAATATAATAAGAAAATAATTCTCCAAGTCCTATGTATTTTAAGGGGTGAAAGAGAAGATAAGTACGAGGGAGAAAAAGGTGGATAAAGGGAAGAAGGTAAAGAATGATTTTCCTTTATGTGATAATTGTAGGAAGAAACAAACAAGAATTTTCTTAAAAGGAATGGGTTTTTGATACAAATGTGAAGATAAAGGTCACCCAGATCGTGATTGTAAGGGAAAGAAAGAAGCAGTATAAAGTTTTAATTGTAATGATATAGGACATTATACAAATTATTTTCTAATGAGTAATGTAAATATAAGTTAGTAGAATAATATGGATGAAGTGAAAGCATATATTGTTACTACAATCTATGTATAATAATTAATTTATGTGGGTTTTTTTATTGAAGAATAAAATTAGTGTTACAAGATGAATATGTTATATATAAGGATTTTATCAAAATACTTTTTTTTAATTAAGGATTTAAAAATATTATGGTAATCATATATTATATATGATACAATAAGATAAATACTAGGTTATTTGTGGAAGATGATGTTACGAATGATTTTGGGAATTTCATGAACATTTATAGAGAGATTAGATAGAAGTTTTTTGGATAAAACTAATGGGTGGAATGGATTATGTTGAACTATGGATATTATTTTTAAGGTTCAAAAATTTATTATGATTTATTTAGTAAAGTTATAATTCTATAGTTTTAGAAAACGGACAACATGTAGGTTGGAAGGCGACCCATCATGTCTCGAACTGATGTGGGAATAGAACCCACAACTGTAGTGCGGAAAGGCTTTATCACCCACCAATGGACTTCATGATGTCCCTAGTTATTATAACATATTTTTTTATATGCTATTTATTTATATTTGGAATTGTTTACGATAATGATAATAGAATAATTTAAATATTAATTTATTGTGAAAAGAAATACATGTTAGTGGTTGGAATTAGTTAATGGACTAAACTCTATATGTCAATTAAGTAATATTACTTGTTTTTTAGTTTAATAATTAAATTAATTCATCAGAAATATTTAAAGGATATTGAATACCAAATATATTATCCATGTACTGTTTCTAATGAATCAAATGGCCCCACAAATCAACAAAGATTAATTGCTTTGGGATCGTTAAAATTTTCCTGATCATGTTCTCTATCACTCTCTATTAGAACATGATGGTTATATTTTTCTCTCATGTACATGTATTTCTACATAAGCCCAAGTATGTTTTATTTTTGGTAACCTTCATACATCCATTTTGTTAATTTTAAATATAGGTCTCATTAATACATTGTTTGATTTGACATTTCAACAATGATATTTCAAAAACTCAATCGCCTAGTTTTAATCATGAGTTCAAATTTCATTAAGGAGATTTTTTTAAAGAATTGATAATGTAAGGCCCCAACCATACACAATATTCTTCATTTTAAAGAATTCAACATTTTTCCTTACACACAACACCGATATCGATCTCACCTTGACTTTTCAAATTAGTCGTTTTAAAATTGGTTATGAATAGTATTCACCACATTTTTAATTTAATATATTCGATATATTTTATCATTTATATTATCTATTTCATAGATATAATATATTAACAAAATCATTATTCTATAAAATAGTCGTGTTCTAAAAATATTGTTTTACAGCCTTTTGAATGGAGAGAGCTTATAAATAAAAAATATAACATTTTTATATTTTCAATTTGATAAAAATAAACAACTTATTTAAAATTGGGATAGAAAAATTGGGTTTTGATAATTTTTGGGAGCTATTCTGATATCTACAATATTTTGATGAATATCGAAAATACCTAATTTCAATTGAAAAAGAATAATTTTAATCAAAATAATTTATATTGTAATTTTACAAATATAAATGGTTGAAAATTGTAATTAGATTATATTTTTTTATTTAATATTATTCAGGTAATTATAATTAAATTCACATTAAAATAATATTTAAACGAATGTCAATCTTTTTATGGTTTTTACATTGAAGAAACCCGTTTTCTCGATTTGAAAAAAGGAAATAATCACAAATTTATTACTGCTACATGTCTTTTTTGAATATTGAAAAATAAATTCCATATATTGAATTAGTTATTCCAAAATATTTTATTAGGATACATTTCGTTTTGTTTATTATAAATTGTGACATTAGTAATTATTATTATAACCACAGTTTATGTCAAAAGTGGTAATTAATGGTAAAAGTAATATTATAAAATTATCATAACACATGTAATAATACAATTAGATAAATATATTTGACCATTATCATCATTGGATTGAAATGGAATCACTTAATGGCCACATTCTAATGAATATAAAATGAATATTACAAAAATTATTGAATGTGAAAAAATATAAGAATTTTATTTTATAATAGTACATGAATTATAATTTATGGATAATGAGGTGGTAACATCAAATATATGTATCATTTGGAAAGAATAAATAATTTAATAAAAATAAGAAATTTTTTTATTATTTTTAGAGATTAAATAATTACTATTAATGATGACACAATAGTGATGTATATATTATTTTATTAAATATCAAATAAATGGTATTAAAAATACTAAAATAAATATAATATGACTAATTAATGTTCTCCGAAAATTTTATATGTTGTTATGACCTGTTAGGTGCATATAAAATATTTTTTTTCAAATTTATCTTCTGTTTAGATTTTATTTAATTTCTAATAAATGATAATTTTGAAAATTGATACTATTTATAATTTTATAAAAATAAAATTTTCATAATTAATATAATTCAGAAAAATATTTAAAAACAACAATGTGAAAATTATGTGGTAAAAAATGTCATAAATTGACCATTTATGGACAATTGAGACCATATAATAAAATATTTACAACCATTTAATATTTTTAATATTATTACAACAGTTAAATTTAAAGTGACTATATAAGGATAATTTGATATCGTATTGTTTAAAATAAAAGAGAAAAATATCTAAATTATATTGGATGAGAAAATTTCGACCCATCCTCATATTAGTCTAAAAATAAACAATTTGGGGATATATAAATAGAAATTCATATTATAAAAAATTATTATTTCAAAAAAATTCCAAGATTGCCTTTTACCACTCTCATAAAACGGAACCTCCCTTTCACTTTAACTCACACCTCTAAATCCATTTGGTTCACCAAACCTTACTATTTTCTCCTCCAGACCAACATCACTTTATTCTAGATGCATATCGTTGGGCAGAGAGCTTCCTAAGGTACACTTTTGTTAAATCAATATTAATCATTCGACGAAAAGGTCATTTTTTATCAATGCTTTCAATGTTCTTTTCATAATTTTCATCCTATTTATTTTTCTTCTATATAAATATAAAAAAATTAGTATTTTATACTTACTGATATGTCATTAAAATTAGGGTACAACCATATTCTTCAGTTGATACATCTTAATAATAACACTATCACCTTGCATGAATGCGTTCCACATAAATTCTCCATGACATGGTAAAATTTTTTATTCAACAAAAAATTGTATAAATGGGTATAATGATGAGTATAATGGATAAAAATAATATATATAACATTATAATGACTCTTTATAGTTAATATACAATCCTATTTTATACCATTTAACCATGAAAGGAATGATACCATCGTTCGTGTGTTGGTACAACCTATTGTCTCCACAGCATGGTGTGACTCATTCTATACATTAACCATTGAAGAGTGGTTATAAAATTTATATTATGATTAAAAATAATTATAATTAAATTAATTTTATTATGTATATGAATAAAATATATCCTATTCTTAAAAAACAGGACTTATATGACAAAACAAAATATTAAAAAAAACCTATTAAAACCCGAAATAACCCTAATAATGAAATGTCTTTACCAATGTGATATAAGAGGATAATTTACGATATAATAAATATGGATATGATCCTATTATAATTTAATTACTTTTTGAACCATTATAAATGAGGCTAAATCACCCTCATCAAAAGGGAAATTTTAATATAATGGTTAGTTTCAAAATCAAATTATTATACGATATTATTTATGTTTTACTATTTATAGGAACATATTTAACATTCATCTAGATTTTTTTGAAAATGATTTCAAAAGGAATATTTTTTAATTTTTATGTATGTTTCTCTTTAATGAAAACACCTATATAAATTTTTCAAAAAATTAAACTTCAACACAATTCTCGTTAATTACCACATTTTCAAAATGGGTTTAACGGTTCAGATAAATGTATATTAATGTTTTAAAATGTTAATTAAATTCAAATGTTTAAAAGTGGTATGGGACAAATTTATTCAAAAATCACTTTTAAATGTCTTATTTTATTAATTTCATGACATTTAATACTTTCAATGTGATAATGGGATATTTATCTCAATATTTTTTAATGATTTTATTAGATTATTTTTGTTCATGTCAACATACCTTATTGGATTTTATGCTTAGTTTAGATTTATTTATTATGATACAAAATAATATATTATATTGAATGTTTTATGAAATATTTGACTGTGGATGTTCTATGTTAATACCATTCAAGGTTTATGGTTAAAGTAATGACCTTTCATATTCTCATTATAATACGATTGTTAATTTTATGGTTTAACATTTGAATATGAGGAATGCATTGGTCTTAGTATGTGAAATTTAGGGACAACTGTATCCACTTGATGAATGGGTATGTATAATTAGACTAACTAGTGTCTTGGAACAAGGTGTTAACATAATATTTGTGCATGGAATTGGCATGAGGACTTGTTGTAATGGTAATGTTGTTCAACCTTATTCATTCCCTAATTATGAGACCAGTTATTTATATTACATGTTATTATTTGACTAGAAGAATATCCATATGAATTTTTATATGGAGTTATTTGATTTTTTATTTCCATATTATGTTGAACATATTTTTTGGAAATGTATTGGGTTTTAGTTTAATACCCTTACATTAAAATTCATTTTTATTTATGATGACTTCATCTATATTTATTTTAGCTACTAAGAACTTGATCACAATTATTTCTTATGTTTCATTTTCCCTAGGTTTTAAATCAGTATAGAATGACTGACCAGGAGGGATAGTCTATGGTATATGAGTGTTTTAAAATTGCCTAATATATTATTTTTAATTCAAGATGTAATGAATAACATATGTTTGTATCTATTATTTCCAAGGCTACTAAATATATCGGTCCCTTAGGATTTGATTTTCTTGTGATTATCCCAATGTAATGTAACAATGAAACGACTCAAGGAAACTAGGGTTTTGGTGTTACATCATGTCTGTGTTGATTATTCGATCATTAGTTATTCTGAATGGTATTATTTTGAATTCATAGTGCACGTACCTTGTATGAAAATAAGTCTCGGGAATATCCTTCTTCTTCACCCTTACATGGTAATTTCCTGAACACAGATCCACCTTGGAGATGTTTTGTTCACCATGTAGGATATAGAACAATTCATCAATTCATGGAAAAGGATACATGTTCTTTGTTGTGATATTTTTATCTCATGATAATCAATTAAATGTCGTATGGACCTTTTCTTCTTCTTGACGAATATGACAAGTGCACCACAGGCTTGAGATGATAGTTCTAACGAAGATCCATCCGACTCCTTGTAATTCTATAGAATTGGGGATCAATTATCCATATCTCGAGATATTTCCATGTCATGGAAGTTTATGTCGGCTCTATATAAAGAAATTCATTATATGCCAATAATTACATCAAATTACAAAAAGGGAAGTATGATGGGGTTTTCTAGGATGTTCAATCCTAAAATTGGCACTGGGGAGGAGTTATATTTATGGGATGCAATAATTTCCCCATTTTTCATTTTCACTGCCATCTCTAATTATATTAATTGTTGTTATATTTTTATTTTTCATCTAAACATTAATTATATAAATAAATGAGTAGAAATAGAATAAGGAATGATTTTCATTATTATTTATTGGATAACCAGTGTACCTACAAACATATCATTTTCAGGATTGAAATCGGCAGTAGTGAGGGAAAAATATCTCCCTTTATGCCATAGAGGTTGTGGGTTGACTCGGAAAACCCTTATTGTGTGGAACTGGTTCACAAAATTCCCTACTTATTTATAGTTGTATCAATGATCAATCTATTGTGGGTCAAACAAAGGTTTACAATCCTCTATCATAGAAGTGGGGTTTTCTAATTGAAAATATCTAGCAAGGTTCCATTCATTCTGGAACCTAAAGAATTTCTTTAACTCTGTCATGCAGCTTCTAGGGTTATTCATTCCTACCTTTTTACAATGATGGTGTTGCAATTTTTTAGCACTATTGGATTTTTTCATTAAACATATACAATTGAAGTCCATTTTACACTTCATATCCCAATGATACCCCTGATATTCAAATATATACATCTCAACTATGAGGGAACACTAGAAAATATTATCATAGTTGTAAAATTCATATATTTTCAAGGATTTTTTTCAAGGTTTTATCCAATAAAATGAGAGTTCAAACTTGTATTGAATGGTATCAACAAAACCAGAAGAAAATAATTCACGTATGATGATGATTCCCTTGTTTCCACAACATATTCATAATCCTTTTGATTTTGTGTAATGAAATCACATTCCATCTAAAGATGGAGGGTGTAGGGAAATTATTTATCAAAAAAAAATTTCCATTAATCATCCATCCTATAACATCAATCTCTTCCTCAGGATTTTTATATTTTATCATCATCCAGCATTGATCAACAACACATTCTATATGATAAGATCCAGAATAACCTTATCTTGGTTGGAACATTGAATAATCGGGATGATCATCTCAGTGGAGTTGAACCATTTTCTGGAGATTCAGGGATTAGATGACCCATTGACAGTGGGAGGCTGTTGTATCCTGAAGATATCAATTTCAACATGTTAATTCTTAGAATGGGGGGGGGGTAATTTACTCCTAACCATTGATTATATTCTATACATGTGTTAACTGAAAGAGTATAATGTCAAAATGTTCAATTCTCACTCCCATTAGAGTAGGTATCTAATTATATTAGTGATGACATTGATCTTCATATCAATTGTTTTCCTAATTAATTATATTATCAGTCATTAGTTTGAATAAAAGGAAAAATTCGGTGTAAATATTTTAAAGTATTACACACATACATGTGAATATAATGACCAATATAGATAACATTTAAATTATATTTATCTCCTTAACTCATGAATTTATATGCTTTGATCTATATTATATAGGATCTTGATCAAATCATTTATTCCTAGCATACTTTTTTTCTATAATAATGATTCATACTATGATTATGAATTTACTAAAGCATATCACTAGAAGTTTCAAAAAAATGAGTGCAATAAGGCCCGTTTCTGAGCACTAGTTATCATTTGATTCTAGCTCAATGAGGGGTTTTCGAGTTATACCCATAGAAATATTTATACCAGATCCACATCTAATTGTTTGTATCTAGGTAGGGATGTATTTTCTTTTTAAACCACACACTCTATACTACCCATAATTTTGATATTACTATCAAATATATAGTTCTATCTCTAAAGAATTCACTAGTGTTCCTTAATACTAATTCAAAAATAACTAAACCTATCCTCTAATACAAAATATTAAGAGCATGATCTATATTTCCCATTTAAACATGATTTATTACATAAAACTGAACTTAATACAACACAAGATATTGGTATTTCTAGTTTCTTTGGGTCAATAGAACATTAAATAATAACATAAATCATAAAATACACATCATATTGGAATCATCTATTACATTACTACAATATTCCCTAAAACATAGCATTGCATTGTATACCGTGAGGACATAGAAAAGAAATGGGTGATCTATAATCCCATTAAGGGAGTAAACAGTAAATAACATTAACAATACAATATTTGATAGTCAATAATAATATCAATGATGAGTAAATTAAACTGAACATAAATGCATGAAATACCATGATTATTATGACATTCAAATGTTGTAACAACATAAAACACAACATCATTAAAAAAATGGAATAATGTAAACCCATGTATCAAGATGGATGAAAAATTTACTATAATGGAATCAGTTCAATCCATATCCCAACATGATTTATCATGATTCTAATCATTACCCAATTTAATGGAGTGTTATCCGGGTGAACCCTTCCTAATTATTTCAATATCATTCATAAGGGTGGCACAGAAATCCTATAACATGGATTCATTACGCATCATCATAAATTAAACAATAAAATAATGAGGAAAACATATATTAAAATCCCTATAAATATTTATATAATCATAAATGTGAATTCTATTGGTATATTATTAGGTTTGGAATTCACTAATCGATGATTTGGTCATGAAATATCATGGAGAAAATTCGGCTGCAAACCGAAGTCATATAAAAATTCATAAAATGGGTAGATGAGAGAGAAAGGAAACTATAATCATTTCTAAATGAAATGAAATGTGAGTAGATAATGGAACATAACATCCCAAAATATTAAATGTAATTTAAGATTCATAATACAAATGAAATTCATGAAATGGAAATGAGAAGTCTAATTTTTCTTACAAAATTTAAACAATGTAACAGCATATGTATGGGTATTAATGGGGGATGATAAATTATTCCCCATTGAATTAAAATAAAAAAGACAGTACATAATTTATTATTAAATAATAGAAATGCAATCAATTGAATTTAAATTTACTAATTTCAAACAAGGTTATTGAGTTGAAAGGACGAGTGGAATGTGATTATCCCTTACATGGACGTGTGTTCCCAAAGGCATACAGAGGTTTCTTAAGATATTAGGGGCACCTTGGGAGGACTATAAAGAATATTGGTTATGTGGTGGTTGAACTTAATATAGATTTAATGAATACCAAAGAGTTAATGGGTGGGTTTATATATAAAAGTATGGGGAAATATTTATTATTTTTTGGTTTGGATACTACACAATAAAATATTCAAAACAAAAAACCATCCCATGTTTTTCACATATATTAAAAAAATGGGAGATGTATAAATTTTTCTAAAATTTTATGTGCCTATGATATTAATATATTTTATTTTCCTATGTAGAGGTGAGACATACTATAAATGAAATGATTTAAAAATATTATAATGTTATATATGTCTTAGAAGATTCAATAATACTTTATAAATAAAATAAAATAAACTAAAATTCATATTACATAAAATGATAATATATTTTTGGATGAATATTCATTTTATACTATTTTATGACTTCAGTTTTGGGTCAATATGATGTAATAAAAGACAATTAATATTTATAAGATATTTAATTTTTACCCCAAAACTATGACCTTCTATGAATCTAATAAAAAAATCAACATTTGATAATTTTAACATCTTGATTATAAATAAAAAAATACATTTTATCAAATTAATTTTCTAAATATGCTATTTTTTACTTTTAAAATAAAAAAATAATATATTGAAAATTAACGGGTTATGTTAATAACAATTTTCAAACCTTAATAAAAATTATAACTGATTTCCAAATAATTATACAATAATTTATATTTAATCAATTAAATTTATTAATAATATTTTATTAAAATATAATTTAATTAAAATATCAATCATTTCATCAAAATAGGTTTTAATTAAAATTTAATATTAAAAAAACTCACTATTTGTGCTTGAAAAATCATTTACAAGGAAACAATAATACAATTATAGATTAGTCATTAATCTATAAAAACAATGCACATAATCATAATTCCTCACATGCCCTTTGATTTTTTCCACGTAGAAGTGTTTCTATTATTTCAAATCCATAGCCTTTTCATTTTTCATTGGGTAAGATTCATTTGTTTTGATTTATTGTCTTCTTAATTGTCACAATTGTCTTTAATAAAGATTAATTGTTTTCACTTACTGCATTAGGTATGATTTTTTTATTTTTCTTTCTGATTTTCATTGTGTTTGATTACCTTATAGTGTTTAAATATGCAAATGCTATAAATTTAATGTTATGATGATATGATTTTATATTGGGTTGTCTCTATTCTATTAGTGTTAGTTTAATTCAATTTATTTTTTATTAGTCCAAATGTATTTAGATTAGTTTAGGTCTATAACTATATGTTCTTATTTTAGTTAATCAATTTGTTTGGATTACATTGATTTAGTTTGATCCTTGTTGAATTTATTAGTTTCTATTTAAACTAATTATGTTTTCTCGTTTCTAGTAGTATTAGTTATATGTTCTATTTGATTTGGATCATGTCAGTACTATTTGGTTTTGTTTAAGTCCATATATTTTGGTTATTCTGATTTTAATGAATAAATTTGGTTTGATTAGTTTTATAAAGTCAGAGTATTTTGATAAGTATGGTTTGTACTCTTGGTTGATGTTATCATTGGTGAAAGACATTTTGGGTGTTATAATCATGTGGAATTTGAAGATGGTTTGTTTATTGTTGGTTTAATATTTTCTTGATTCAATGATGAAAATGGAATTTCATGTGAAACTGGGCCAGGAGCAGTGGTGTTCAGTATCAACGGTATGGAATTTTTTATGAGATGATGCATTTTGGAAATAGTTATTTGATTGACATAAATGGGGCTATAATAATGGTGATAGTAACTGATGACATAGAGCATTTGGTGTCACATGATTTCAGCTCTCACATAGATCTCGAGACGTGCTTTATTTCCACCCAAATTATATGGTGTGTGGCCGAACTACTTGTTAAGATTAATTTTAGAATATGAATTTTAGTTCATGTTTGAAATTTATTTCTGGCTATTTTGGTAATCTATGGTGTTCGTTCACACATAACCGAAAATATTTTTTTAAAAAAAATTAAAAAAACAAAAAAAGTTAGAGATTTCATTCAATGAAATTAAATATATATTTTTTAGTTTGGGTTAGTTTATTTAGGAACCTATTAGTTATTTTATATCAATTCAATTAAAATCAATGGAGTGGGGATAATAGTGGGGGTAGTGGGGTGAAAGAGGGGTGCAAGGGGGAGGGTTGGTGCAGGGGTGGGTGAAGGAGGGTTTCATGTTCAGTATTTGGTGCTAAGTCGCCAAATACTTCCTCAATTATACTCTCCCTAAAGAACCTAATGAAATTTTGTAGGTTAGATTTATAGTTATTTGCAGCCACAAGACTAGTTACAAGAGCTGCAACAACTGAGTCTAGAAATGTCTTGTCCAATTATTAGAATGATCCAGCCAAACCTCATACCCATGTACTATATGAAGTAACTGAAATGCATCCATAATTCCATTGTCCATAAATTAAATAACAACCCCATCCTTTATAGTCCTATTAAATAAAGGAGACCATTGTGAAAATTCTTTTTATATCTTCTGGTGAATCGCTATAATGATTCATCTTCGCTCTAGCCGTCCTTCTGATCATGGATGCATTTTTTCCAGAGTGGGAATACTCTATCAAGGATATGGTATGTGAATCTTAAGAAACTGAGAAACATCTGATTGAAAACCTAAAACATACAGGAGATTTAAGGACATTAAAAAACAGAGGAATTTATTTTGTAGATGTGCTTCATGGTGTTAATGTCATCTAGGATGACGTCCCCAGACCTCCTTGTTTCATGAAATTGGATGTTGGTGTTTTCTCTATCACTGCTAATCCAGGAGGCCTTCAATAGAGTATAGATCAGTGTAAATTCTCAATTATTAGATGTATTTTATATTCCAAATGAGACAAACCATGGCCCAATGAAGATCTCAAGTGATAATTTCAAATTGTTGGGGAGGAAATGAATGGAAGAGGTTTCTTACATGTTATGATGAATAGTAAGGACATCCCCGAATCAGTGCCGAAGATTGGAAATGTTAATTTTAAGCGAGGCGCACTGAGGATTTCTGATTGACATATTAATTTTGATCCTTTCAATCAATGGAATTCAACGGCTCAAATTTAGGTTAGAATAAATGGCCTAAACTGGGTGTATTGGTACCCTACAACCATGAATGATATTGCTGATTATATTCGAATTCATCTGAAATTGGATCAAAGAAATATTCATGGAGAGATAGGAATATATGTCATAATCCTGGTTGATCTGATTTTGATACCAAACTGACAGACTCCGTCACTTTCATTACTAATGACCATAGGTTGATGTATATGTAGAGTATGAATATGTTCCCTGTTTTGCGATTACAGGAGATTTGTTGGATACAAAATCTCTAAATGTAGAGTCATTTAGAAGAAATTGAAGCCCCCTTCTGATGCTAATACTTGGAAAGAGGTTAATAGGAGGAAGAAGGGAAAAGCTACTTCCTTGAAAAAAAAAGATCCACCAGGAAAATATGGACCTAGAAAATGGGTGATAAAACAATAATGTACATTTGATGTTAAAAACATCAATGGTAAATCTTGGGCCTCTCTTGTTACTGAAGAGGAAGGAGATGCTGATTTACCTCATTTTATCACTAATCTGTCTGTACCATGTCCTTGCAGTGGGAATATGGCTTATGTTGGAGTTAAAAATAGTGGGGATGATGAAAAGTTTCATGAAATTGCCTATGATATTGTGGGACTTGTTGATTATAATCATGCTAATCATTGTAATTTCACCCTTGTTAATCATGTTAATGTTTTAACCTCCTAGCCTGGAAATAATAATGCATGTGTTGTTTTCTAGGATGTTAATTGTGAAGAAAAATGATCTGGATTTATAGACAAGGAATATGAGTCTATCTATATTGAATTTGCTCAAGTTATTACGATTCTTATTGAATATTTTTAGAATGAACAACTCAAAATCATCTATGATATGCCGGAACAAATATTTATTTCCCAAAATGGTATTTCTCAGACTAGTTTATCTTTATATGAGGGTAGTAAAACCCTATTCAAGGATAATTTGTAATCTGCAATCATAAACATGGATTTTGTTGGTCAGATTGTTTCATATAGGGCTGGGAAAACTCCCATGTCTACTGATAATTTGGAAACTACTAGCATAAACATGGATTTTCCATGTCTGAGATTTGTATACGGGTCTGGGTAGACTCCTCTGTCTACAGATATTCTAATAGGGGAACATAAAAGTAATCCAATTGGAGACAACAACAAGGCCAATGCATCCTTCAATGGGAGTTGTATACTGGATATGTTTACTCAATTTCAAAATGAACTAAAGTGTAATGAAATTTTAAGACAATGATCTACTTATGTTTTTAATCTTGCAATCAATACTGGAATTTTAATTTTGAATGGAGTTAATTTTTGTTTCACTCATTAGATTAATACTCGTTTGAGTTTCACTAATAAATGTAATCCAATGGGGCTTTTCACTGCTGTATCAGTCCAAGGAATGTAATTGGGCTATCCCAATAAAAAATTATCTTTCATGGAAAGTGTTATTATAAGTATGGATGGGAAATAATCTTCTGCTTTTAGGAGATCAACCAAGTACAAAAGCTCTGCTGTTAAGAAGAAAGGGAGCTCTATCTCCAAATCCATGTTTAAATGAAGATTATGTTATGGAATTTTCCGGGATAGCACAACACTAAAATATATAGTTCGCTTACGCTTTTTGTTAACAGACACAAACTTGGTGTTCTTGGTCTTTTTAAGGAAAATATGATCTTTTATGAGAAATTTGCTTCTCTTACCATGATGTGATACCTGTAATTTGGTACTAATCAGTCCAATAATTACTCAAAAATTCATTGGATTTTTTCTCATTTAATACTTGATGATGTCTACCTTAGTCATTCCTCAGAGTAGATGGTTACCCTTAGGTATAATTGATTAGGAATAACCAAATATTGATAATACATCTTTTAATACTATTTTTATCTAGAAGGAAGATATTTATTGATGAGTATTATTACTTTTAGAAACAAAATTATGGATCCTTAGTATCTTAGTTCTTCCGTTGGGAAGAATTATCTAGCTCACTTAAGTGGGATGGTTTTCTTGTAGTGTTTCCAATAATTCATAATCTCGTTTTCTAGACCCTACTAGAATCTGGATTTGGGTGGCCTGGTTCATCATTAACATATTGAAGTTATATAGAATCTGAATTTATTGTTTTTCATGAATAATCTTATATGTGGTTAGAATGAAATATACAAAATGAATCATTTTTAGGTAGATAAAAGTATCGAATTTCATGGTGCCCCTCTTCTTGATCTTCTTGATTTGAATTTTAGTCAAATGAAATTCTTATGATCTATTTAACCTTGAATATATTTTTTGGTTTGTGTTTTATTTTAGACATTGGAGGGGGTGTGCATGGGTTGTTTTGGGGTTGAGCTGGGGTTGTGTAAGGGTGTGTGAGGGTGTGCAGGGGGTGGCGGTGGTGTAGAGTGGTGTGAAGGGTTTGTGTCTGGTGGGTGTGTGTTTGGGGTGTGCAGGGTACATGGGTAAGATGTGTTTGTAGGGGGTGGAGGGAGTGTGTGAAGGGGGAAGGAAGTGTGCATTAGAGGGGGGAGGGGTGTTCTAGGGTTGTGTTGTGGTGTGCGTGGGATGTGTTCTGGGTGTGTGCAGGGGGATAAACTTGTATCGAACAAAACCAAATTAAGCTGAAACTCGAGGAAAACTAATTATATACCATTAATAGGAAGAATAATTGTTAATTAACAGGAATTTACTATTTGATAGTATCATTTTGAAACATGGATCTATTTCCCCCTTGCTTGAAGGAACATTATTTGACCCATAGGGAAATGTGGTTCATATATGTTGGTCAGTGATGTGTATAGTCACAGGATACAAGAATGTTTTAGTTTAGTTTTTATTTTATTTTGTTTATCACATTCTCCACTTATGTCTTTTACTTCTTTCTATGGACAAATGGTAATTATATTTTGTGAAGGGGGGGGAATGGGGTTCAGATTGATTCAGTCTACTGGATTTGATCTGAGGTAATATTATATGGATTCTACTTGTCTTGTACTTCATGTATTTGGGTATTTCAGTGTTTTTACACCATATTATGTTTTCAGTAGTACGTTGGATCATTTCATGTTGGTTCAATTGGATTTGGTTCTCCCAATCGAGGTAAGGCTTTAATGTCGTTAGTTGGTTTCTCACTGGTTATGTAGCATCCATTATGTTTTTTAATTTTCCTAATATCCTTTCTGTAGTGTGGGGATCCCGACTCATTGGTTTCGATTATCCAAGTTAATGGGAGACTTGCTTGTGTCTGCATATGTAAGAAAGTATATGTATGTGGGTCCCCCCATTACGTTTATAGTCAAACATGGCAGTGATTATGCACGTATGGGGATATGTTTACCCATGTATATATATATAAATGCATAAGCAGGTGAGTGGAGACTGTTATATGCATATAAGCATATGTTCAAGGATCCCCCTGCACATGCTCATGGTTATGTGGGTGTGTGCATAGGGGATAGGTGTCTTTGCATGTGTCTGAAAGTGTGTATACCTAGTGGGGAGCAATAACTTTTAGTTAGAAATATCCAATAGCCGAAGTGGACGGTTTGGTTCCACCTTGAGGTAGGATCCGTATTCTAGCCTCGTTAATTAATGAATGCTTCAAATTGAATTTTACTTCTTTATTAATTATTCTTAATTATATTTAATTGAAAATCTTGAATAAGTGTTCGTTAATATAATTATTTCATTTGATAAATAATTTCATGTTTTTAAAATAAAACCACACCAACGGAGGTGCACCGTCTGCGAAAACTCAAAGTGATTATTATGTTGATCATGTTTCTTAAATTATTTCATTTTATTTGTGCTGAATGAGTTTTAGAATAAATGTTAAATATATTTAAATGAATTATGTGATAAATAAATTCCATGATTTTATAATAAAACCCCTCCGACGGAGGTGCACTGTCTTTTAAAACAAATATTAGTGATAGTTATATGTATCATGTTTAGATTTGGTTTGAGTCTTTCATATGCCTCTTGTTGGTGTTTGTTTTAAGACTAATTAGTTTATGTTTTATTTGAATAATATAAATTCACTTATCATACTTGTTTAACTCAAATTTCATTACCTGAGTAAGCATATTCCCTGACCATGACACTTATCTTTTCATGCTTTGAATATTATAAATAAAATTTCCAAGTTTAGGAAAAATGAATGAATTTGTAAATAGTTTGTGTAGAGTGTATGATTATTTCCCATCATTTTGATGCCCTTTAGACGTTGCGTCATTGTGCCGCTCGGTACAACCTTATCTGGAGATCCCTTGTTATAGCATATTAAATAATTGATCTATTTTATCATCTACCAGCGGTGCGATGGTCAGAATGTTTTCCCACCTCCTCTCACTCCCTTCGCTCCTAGTCAGTAGATGTTGCCCTACAGATGTCGCTGGACCGGGCCAACACGCCGCGGTCACACCGTTGTCACGCCGCGTTCACGCCACAGTCACCCAGTGGTCATGTTGCGGTCATGCTGTGATTTGGATATGTTTCAGGACGACACCCCACGACGGTTCATAGTGATAGTATTCTATGAGTCATGTGATCAATGTTGAGATTGACTAATCACAATTTCTACCAGCGATGCGATGACTGAAATGTTGTCCCGCCTCCTCCCTCTCCCTTCGCTCCTGGCCGGATGATGTTGCCCCACAGATGTCACTAGACCAGGCCAACACGCCGCGGTCACGCCGCTGTCACACCTCGGTCAGGCCACGGTCACGCCACAGTCCCGCCGTGATTTGGCTATGTTCCAGGATGACAACCCACAGAAGATCACAAAGATAGTATTCAATGAGTCTTGTGATTAATGTTGAGACTGACTAATCACAATTTCTACTACCGGGGTGACGACTAAAATGTTTCCCCACCTCCTCCTTCTCCCTTTGCTCCTGGCCAGAAGATTTTTCCCCACAGATGTCGCTGGACCAGCCAACACACTGCGGCCACGTCGCTGTCAAGCTGTGGTCATTCCGCAGTCACGCTGTGATCACCCCGCCTCCTCCCGCTACCTTTGCTCCTCGCTAGAAGATTCTGCCCCACAAATGTTACTGGACCGGGCCAACACGTCGCGGTCACACCGTGGTCATGCCATGGTCACACTATGATTTGGCCCTGCTCCAGCCACATCCATCCCACACAACCCCCCTTACACCTTCATTTCGACCCATTGTCACCAGCATTGAAGTCCACGACAAGGGATGAAACAAGGGATATTGTTGGATTGGTTTTTCTCGATCCGGTTGGGTATGATGTCATATTAAATATCATTACCTATAGTTTGATATATGTATGGTGGAATATCTAGAAAAGACGAGCCTTTTGGGCCTTGATTGCATCCAAATATTGGGAAAATCATAACGGCTCTATGAAAAAAGAAAATTACACAAAGAAATTTCTAAGGCTCTTCTACATCTCCATAAACACATGGTAATAGTCCAACATCATCGTGTTAGTAATTTATATTTCATGGAAAACCTCCATGAGTGTTTTCTATGAATGATCATCCTGTCTTCTATCTTGAAAAATGGTATTCCACCATCTAATGGTTTATTTATGGAAAATGGAGGTCTCTAGCATCACACTCTCATCCACAGATTTCTTCTATCTTGATTAATTGTATTCCACTATAAAATGGTTTATTTATGGAAAATTGTGGTCTCTAGGATCACTCTCTCATCCACATATGTCTCAATCCGAGAAAAAATGCACTTTTTGTTGTCTATCTAATCATTTTCATCCAACATTCCTGTAATTCATAGAAAGGGTGGTGGATGTGGGAGATAGAACACCTGATTATGTTTAGTCATGGAATTTAGAATGTTTCCAGCTTAAAATATAACAATCTAATAAAATCCATAGTAAAATAGCTCTTCAGCATGTGTCACCAATGACTGTACAGGGTGGGGGGGGGGGGAGGGGGGCACGATGTGTGTGCAAGGGGGGAAGGGGTGGGGTGTGCAGGGGGGCGGGGGGGTGTGTGCATGATACCAACTGATTCTAATTAAAATGAATCATTTAGGGGTTGTTCATATGTAGTCCTGTTGAAACAAAATGATTCCAATAGATTTCTTCATTTTTTTGGATTACAACCTGAGACCTTGCACTCATCTCAATACACATGTTGAAATCATTCAAGAACATGTAGCAGGTTTTAGAAATCTGCCTTGATATATCAAATTTCCTCATTTTCTTGTCATTTATTAATTCAATTTCCCCCCCGTAATATCAGACTTTATTCGATCACTAACAGGGGTGAGAGAAATTCATACCTCATCAATGATTTTTTCATGCACTTTCCAAAAATTCCACATTTGCATGGAATAAATAAGTCTGACAACTTTTCAAGGGTCTTTTTCATGCATCCCCCATCTAGGGGACACACTATATTCACTCCATCAAGGAAAATATTTCCTTATAATGTTTTTTGGAATACCATTTGATAAATCATACCAAGATGGTGACTTTTTTTCAGATATAGAATAGTTATTCCAGCTTACATCCCTTCATTTTCTCTCCTCATGAGAACTCATTTCACCTTCAATTCCCTACATTGTATGGCACACTAATAAGAGAAAAATAATAAATAAATTGCAATTATGGTGGATGAACTTTATCATCAATGTGAGATGTTGGGTTGATAAAATTTTCTCAATCAGTTTGTCATTTCAAATTTAGTTCAAGGTCTGGATGGAGTCATCATGCATGCACTTCTGGATTTTGAATCAGCCTTGGGAAGCATGGATTTCTTTCATCCCACCTAGTTTTATATTTTCATTATAACATGATGATAGTGAAAAATCTTCTCCATGATATGTGCAAGTGTTGTAGGGGGATGTTGTCCAGCATGGGGTCCAGCAGGGGGGGCTTCTTGTCCAGGGGGTCCAGCGGGGGGTGGGGGGCAGGGGATACCGTCCAAAGGGGTCCAGCAGGGGGGAGATGGGTAGGGGGTAGGGGGAGGGTGGAAGGGGCAGGGGAAGGGGGGGATGTCTACAGGGCAGAGGGAGGTCTACAGGGCATGGTTAGGGGGTGGTTGGAGGGGGCAAGGTGAAGTGGGGAGGTCTTCAGGGCATGGGGTGGTCTGCAAGGGGGTCTGTAGGGCAGGGGAGGGGGTGGGCAGTGGGGCAGTGGGGCAGCTGGGAAATGGTGCAGTGGGGCATGGGGGTTGGGTATGGTGTGTAGTTAGTCTCTATAGGTTTCATTAATCTTAGATAAGGTTGAATAACCATTACAATCCATCTATAACTCCTCCATTTCTTCATGATTAGGTTTCTCCAAATATTCCCTCCTATTGACAACATATTGCTTTCACTAAATCATGTCTTGATATTAGTTGCAACAAATCAGATTTTTTATGATACCACTATTTGTTGTTGGTACGGATTTAACACCTTCAATTTTAAAAATCCAGGCCATTTTGTCCAATTTTCTCTTCTTTCACATGTTTATTTTTGTTTAAAAATTTCATATTCACTTTAGAATTAGAGAACTCTCTAGGTTTTCCATTTTTTGGTTTATCCTTTATAACTCATCAGACTATATGATCAAAAATTATTTCTTACCATGTTCAACCTTCTTCATAGGTGTGGATCCATTTTTAGATATGATATATTCTATTTGATTATGAATTTTTCCCTCTAGTATACTTTTATTATCGGGTGGGATAAAAACATGTATCAAACAAAAAACAAATTTAGTTGAAAATCGAGCCAAACTCATTATATTCCATTAACAGGAATAATAATTGTTAATTAATATGAATGTAATATTTGACTGTATAATTTTTAAACATGTATATATTTCCCCCCGCTCCCTTCTCTCATGACCGGTAGATGCTTCCCCGCGGATGTCGCTGGACCGGGACAACACATCGCGGCCATGCCACGGTTTGGCCATGCTGCAGGACGATACCCCATGGCGGTTTGGATTCTTTAACTTATATGATGATCAAGAACCTACCTAAAACCATCTATGATCATTATTTGATAGTGATAAATATAAATAAGGAGAATAGGGGTCTGGAACCCTTCATCTACTCAAAAATTTGGTCAAATATGGAAGGCTTCACACAATTTTTCATTGAATCATGGTTGAGGAAAACAAAAGAGAATCCATAGGAATGCCGAATTAAATGGTATAAATATCTATGAAATGGCCTTTTTGATTCGAGGAGTGGTAGAAGAAACAATGAATATTCTATGGTATTGATTCAAATAGATATTGAAAGGCTTGAAGGCTGTATGAAATGGAGAAGGGATGCTGATGTGTTTTCATATCTCAGTGACAAGTAAAGGTTACTGAATGATAAATTGCTAGAGGATGATAAGACTTATATGGATAAATCTATAGCTCTTATGTAGAAGTAAGGTGATAAAAATGCTATATTTTCAAGCATGTATTAATTTGAAATGAGTTTCATGTAAGGTTAAAATCAAATTGCATGTTCGATCCTTCCCTAATGATATGGTTATCGCTCAGAACATGGACCTTAATCATTTCAAGCCTCTACTAGAAGAACCATCTTACTACCCGGAAAAGAGGTTGGATAGGGATGATAAGGAGACACGATTCTATCAGGGCATCCATTGCTTGATTAATGAGATTGATAATAATTTCATTGAGTCATTTCCAACTAGGGAGGAGACAAAGGAAGCTATTTTCAGTATGAAAGCTGAGTGCACACTAGGGCCAAATGGATCCCCTGGATAGTTCATTATGGATGTATGTGGCATCATTGGAGGTCATGTGAGTGATTTTTTTTGGTATTCCATCAATGTGGGTGCTCTGCCAAGAATATCTTGAGCATCCATGGTGGTATTGATCCCTATGGTGGAGTAGCCTGAAACATTGATTCAATATCACCCCATCTTCCTACGCAACTTTGTGTATAAAATCTAATCCATCATCGTGAATTAGAGGACTTATACCTTTATTATATGATTCATATCTAAGGAACAAAATTGGGTTATTCATGGGAGAGGCATCCAAGGTGAGGTAGGAATTGCACATGAAATGATGGAGGAGATCAGTAAAAAGACTATGGGATTAAACATAATCATCAAATTTTACATGGAAAAAGTGCATGATAGGATTGAGTGGTGCTACCTCATTATAGTTTTTAGGATTTTTGACTTTAGTGCATGGGTTTGTGATTGGATGTTCATGTGTTCTTCATCCCTACAACTATCTATTTCCTTCAGTGGGAATAAATTTGGATTCATCAAAATGGTTCAAGTTCTCTATCAGGATGACCAATAATATCCTACTTTATTTATCATGGATCATAATGAAATATCAAGGAATATAAAACACAACATAGAGGAGGGGGTCATTTTTCATTATAAAAATATGGAAATAGATATTATGATATCACATTTTATGTTCGTTGATGATATTATTTTCATCATTAATGGTAGGAATAATTGCCCCATAAAAGGATGGGAAATCTTAATAAAGATATATGGGAAAAAATTGGGAAGAGGATTAACTTAAAAAAGAGAAATGTTTACATGTCTTGAATGTGTGGGTCACGTCGAACCAGGGATATCTGCATTAATTTGGGTATGCATAAGATATCATCCTACTATTTATTTGGGTGTATCCATTTAGAACTGCAGAATCAATAAATGTTTGTTTGAAGAGTTTATATATAAAATAACATGTCAAATATATAATTGTAATAATGTCTTTCTATCCATTGGGAGTCTCATAACATTTATAGATAGTGTGTTATCATCTAAGGAAATTCATGTGCTATCCATTATTAGGGTACCAAACAGAATGATCAACACAATTGAAAAACCATGAAAATGTTTCATTAGGATGCCAACTATATGTGTAGATGCCAATGGGTGAGCTACAAGTGGTTGGAAGTACCAATTGATGAAGGGGGAGTGAACATATGGGATAATAAAGAAACCATGCCTTCCATGAAAGTGAATCTTTAATGGGAGATAATTTAATGGGATTTTAGTTGGGTGAGATTCATGAAGCACTGATACAATGTTATGTGGAATGAATGGACCTATGGATGGTGTTTTGAGATCAGTTATAGGAGATACAACTTGAGTGGGGAACCCTTATTCATTACATGCTTCTCGAAACCATATTTATCCTTCAAAGAAGTAGTTGGGTGTCCGACTCTCATCCAGGAAATACTAAATATTAAACAATGTCATATTTTTGACAATATTGTATTGAACGAGGAATTGGATAAATGCATCCTTATATCTCCAAAGACATGGTATTTTAATGAAAGTGGCCTTCGAAAATGTTTGCATGTTAGGAATAGAAATGACGAATAGGAAACAACCCTGTCGTGAAAATGTATCACATCAAAGCTAAATTTGTTGGTTTGGAAATTTAGGAATAGGTCTATTCTGATAGAGGAATATGTATAGGAAAATGTATATCTCTATCCTCCTGTTGTTAGTGATGTGACAAACTAAATCATACTACGTAATGAATTGTACACCACTGAGCAGTGCTATTGACTCTACTCCCAAAGAGTTCCTAGGTCCATAATATGTACTAAATCCTGAAGTGACTAAAACATTGTTATCCCATATCATCCCTCAACCTCTCATGAATCCATCAACACATGACCCACCAACATTGATTTTTAGCCTAAATGACTGTAGGTTCAAACATACCCATGCTAACCTATTGGCATTTTTCTTTTCATATTCTATCAGATCTACCCATGGAATAAAATTTATATGAGATGGGGAGTCATACCCAACAACATGGAGACTCCCTATTTTAGCCACCCAATTTCGAATATGCACAAGTATCCTATATTGAGAAAAATATATTACCACCCTTTTTTCTAAGACTCCCAAATAACCTATGACCCAATAGAGAATTTCATGATGTGAACTTTAGCATTATCACCACATGTATCTGTCCCCTGAAACCAATTAAAATTTCATTATTCCATGGATTCTCCACCTTCATTCACATCCATGATCCATGCAATAAATCTCCATAATACTGCCAAAACATCAATCTTGAAGAAAATATTTGAGAACTACTCTTGACTTAGGTGAAAATGACTCAAAAACTCTAGTGGAAATGATGGAATAGAGGATGAAGGTACCATGGGGGATGATGTATATTATCAATAATGGGAGGATATTGTTGGATCATGAACATAAGGTGGAGTATACATCACCTGAAGACCCACCCCAAACTATATCCACCACACTAGTCAATCGATAGAACCAAAAGCCTACAAAAGTAATCCAAAACAAAGAAGAAACACCAGAAAGAAAACCCATATACTCCCAAAACTTGTTTCCTACCAGAGTGGAAATATAAAACCAAATAGCACCATGCACCATGTAAGAGTATCTTGTACTAAACCATGTAGAAAAATCCAAACAACAACTCCCCCAGCTGAAACCCATATTCAATGGTCCTATAATTCCATTCAGAAACACGAAAATCACAACCTCACCTCAAAAATCCCCCACAAAAAACCTATAACCCCACTATGATAATCACTGTAAGTCTCTATTGGATAATCCAAGCATCTCCTAGCCTTAACATTAAGAAGCCTCCAATGTAGGGGGCTACTGTCCAGCGGGGTCCAGCAGGGGGGCATCTGTTCAGGGGGGTCCAGAAGGGGGGGTTTCTGTTCGGGGGGGGGGGGGGGGGGGGGGCTGTTGTCCATGGGGTCCGGGGGGGAAACTGTCCAGGGGGAGAAGCTGTCCAGGGGGGGTGGTTGTACATGGGGGATGCTGTCCATGGTGGTCCAGGGGGGGCTACTGTGCAGGGGGTCCAACATGGGGGGCTGTCCAGGGGGGTCTAGTTGTGGGGGGGCTGCTGTCTAGGGTGGGTGGTTGTGCAGGGGGTCCTGTCGAGGGACTGGGGGTGTCCAGGGTCTGGGGGGGGGGGGTTTCAGGGTCATGGGGTAGGGGGGGGGGGGTTCCAGGGTCTGTCTAGGTGGGTGGGGATGGTTATCCATGTGAGTGGAGGTCTCATATGTCTAGGGTCTGGGGGAATGTCCAGGGTCTGGGGAGGTGTCCATGGTCTATCCGGGGGGTCCAAGGTCTATCCAGTGGGTGTCTAGGGTCTGTCCGGGGGGTTTCTAGTGTCTTTTTTAGGGGGGGGGGGTGTCCGGGGTCTGGGGGGGAGGTGTCTACTCTCTGTCAGGGGGGGGGGTGTTCAAGGTCTGTCTAGAAGGAGGGATCTGCAGGGGCGCTGTCTAGGGGGGGTTTATGTAGGGTGGGGTGTCCCGTGTCTACGAGGGAGGGGTCTGTAGGGGGTGGGCTACTATGGGGGGCTATGCTGGGGGGGGGGTTGTCTATTTTTATGGGTTTTCAGCCCCTATAGCCATAGTTTCTAAATATGGATATTGGTCTTTTTCCACGGTTAATACATGTGGCTAGAGGTCTAATTCCATGGTTTCTAACTGTGGTAATAAATTGTGTCCATCCTCTAGTATTTCCATGGTTCTAAACCGTGGCTATAGAGATATTACCAATGTTTGAAATGTGGCTATATCTCTATATCCATGGCTTGAACCGTGGCTGTATAAATATAGCCACGGTTCCAAACCATTGCTATAAAGTCAAGGCCTATAGCCAGGAAAACATAGAAACAGTTTCTCAAACCGTGGCCATTACCTATAGCTATAGTTTGAGGATCTATATCAATGGTTTTAAACTGTGGCTATATCTGAAACTTCCAGTACTGAAATTTAATGAATCATGTTTTTCCCATCCTCTCATATGAACAAAATACTAGGAATCAAAAATTTACAGGCACATCCCCTTTAAAGCAATGAACCATGCACACTAAAGGATTCTCTATTGTTTTTTAACATTTTGATGTTGGGAAACTGAGAGATATGCATAGTAATTTTGGTATTGTAACCCTTATATTACCTATTCAAGATTTTCGTATTCATTATATGGTAATACTTTTATTTTTCAAATTATGAAGAGTATTCGATAGGTTGAAGCAGAAATCATGAATGCAATCTTCTGTAATGAATTTTGGAATGTTATACTGATAATTTGACAAAGTTCATAACATTAATGGTACTTATCCCTTAGTTAATTGTTTCCTCATGTTAAACACATTATCATCTCCATTCACTAGATGTTTCATCACTTGATCTTCCTAATGTGTATTCTTTGTATTAGATTAAAAATGACCCAAAGAAGGTTTATAGAATAACAGTTCCCTTAATATTTCTTCTCGGTGTGAATCTGTTTCACCTATCAATGATAAGGCAACAAACATGACTGGACTTGTGTTTGCATGTTCCTCATGCTATGATGGATTCCTCATCACTACATTGCAAATTATAGAATTGTCTTCAAAATTTGTAACACTACTGTGGAGCGGACTTTCACAGTAAATTCCATCATGGGGAGGATCACCATGGTGGATTACAGTAAGTGATGATTCCTATTTCTCCTTATTCTTTTGGACACATGGAGGGTTGTCGTGGCTCTAATCTATATATAGTCACTCTGGATGGACCTAAGTTTCATGATTCAAGCCTTCATGATAATGTGTCCAATGAAGAACATCAATATTACTACTACCACTCTCATAATTTGATAATGAGAGGATAAGTTCTTGAGATTCCACAGATAAATGTCGGAGGCGTTCAATAAGTCCATCATTAAGAGAAACCCACTCACTAATTTAATGTTTATTTTCCATTAGTTATTTTTTAGGCATATTCATGGATGTTATTTTATATTTAGTTAGGGACACTTTTTGGGAGAATTGGTTATCATGGGAAAGTGAATGTTCCTGCCTTGGAGTGGTTAGTGGAACAGAAAGATTACCTCCAATTGAAAATGGTGTATGTTCCCGATCTTGTGGCTCGTATGATATGGTGCATTATGCCCGATGACATTAATGTAATTGAACTTATGTATGTATCTACTCTGGGATGGCATGCCAATGTGTAATCCCATGTGTGGGAACATATTTATGTGTTTGTTTCACTAGTGTTGTAGAAGTATTCTTTATAATGTCCTCGCGTGCTTCCATAATATGTGCATAGATTTGTGTCTGCCCTTTCAAAATTAATAAGATCTGTTTGGAAACTACAACGACTTGAACGTAAATATACATCCATTTCGTATCTGGAAGAGGTGTATGTTCATGCTCCTAAACTCCATTTCCTATAATTAGTTTTTGACAGTACTCATGTATGAGGGGAAATAGATGGGTTTTTCAAAGATATGTTGTCAGAGCATTCTGAATGACTTCTCCGGGTTCTACCAAACGAAACTATTGGAAAACTTGATGAAAATTGGCAGGTGTATGTACCTGCTGGATGATTCTTATCAAGTATTAATGACAGACTTCCTTCAATTATGGAACACGAGACTATTGGAGGAATTGGTGATATTAAGAAGGTGAAAGTTCATGTTTACAAGATTCCACCATATTAGATTGGCAGGATTCTTTAATGGCAATTAGATGAGCATACTGACTGGTTGATAACTTGTAAGAAGGTGTATGTTCCTGTTCATAGTACTCCACCAGATTTATCTGGTGGGATTAGTGTGCTACTTTCAGAAGACTCTACTGAGCTGTAAAATTATGATAGACGAGTGTATATGCTCGTTAATTTTTTTCCATCAAGTTAGGGTGAAGGGATTCTCCAGAAGTGGTAGAGTTAAGAACCTACTCCCTATTAACCAGACGGTATCCCCAATGGTTGGTATTTCATGGCTAGTTCTGAGAGACCTTGGTCAAACGTCCATAGGCAACACCCCCATCTTGTTGGGGGTTCATTTAATGTTTTTTATATTTTGTGAATTAAATTATTTTATCATAACATTTTGGTTTTGATTAATGTTTAAGATAGGATAAATAGATAGTTAATCATTTTAGATTCAAGGATTCTCTAAAAGAATATTGTAGTTCTTCAATAATGAGAAATCATCTTAAATAATCATTGTATGGAGAAAAAACCAACTGATGTTGTTCCTAATGTCATTTACCCATTTGAAACTAGTATCATTGTTATCATCATTAACTTATTTGAATTATCCAAGTTGCATCCTCAAATCTAGATGTCTAGATTCCATTCAGTGAATATTATTTTTATAGCTATTTCATAAATCTCGTTATACAACTTTAGTAGTCCAAGGCCTAGGAAAAATGATTACACATTTTATGATAGAGACATCATGATATAAGGATGTGTCATTCCACCTCACTCAATATTCCTATTATCTACATGAGTCAATTATTCATAGTTATTAACAGTTTTATATACATATAGTATATTCTCACACTTAATGAACATGTGATAGGAGGTAGGGTAGAATCATGTTCATCCATACGTGTTAATTTATCCTATATAACATGGAAACACCTAATCTATTAATTTACTAATGACTATATTTGTCTAATAAATTTACATTGAATGTTTAGGGGGAACCAAATCTATAAGACTAAATTTTTATCTTCAATCTATTGAATTACTGATCGAGGTGATTTTGAATCGCTGGCCTTTTCTTATTAGTAGTTGTTTCATACTTCACCCATACACATGACCATGTTAATGTTCTTGACTAATTAAATTATTTCTATTAATAACACATTATTTATTAGTATGATTCATAGTGATTACCAGACAATAATTAAATGGTTTTGTTGAATTTCATACTACATTACATTTTGGGTTCTTCCCTACATGAATTCAATTTTATCATATTATTATCAAATATTTCTATCTAATGTTTCTATATAAGTTTGACTGTATATATTTTCAAATATGATTCTCTTCATCACCTCGATATACTACCGTACACCAATTCACTTCATCAAATATTTATACAGTCAATTACATAATAATTCAATTTATATATTGATCCATTACATAAAAGTCCCCCTTCTTCATATTAATCAACATCAACAATCCTGACTAGTGGACACAAATGTTTTTCACATCATCTTGTTTATTTTTTATATCTGTTATTATGTGGAATTATTGAAGGTGATTTTGTAAGATCGTTTTTAACATCATTTAATTAAAAACTACCTTATATATATTTCTATATAGTCATTTTTCACATCATTTATTAAATAAACGGCATGATAAAAATTTAATACTATATACCAAAAACATCGACATGAATTTTTTTTATCTTGTCAGATCGAACAGAAAATACATGATAAACTAAACTATATATGATTAAAACATCCATTATTTCATAAAAAAAAGTTAAAAATCTATTCATTGGTTTATCATGATTGTTCTATTATAACAACGTAGATAATCCAATCAAAATAAGATTATCGTGTCAGTTATGTGATAACTAGCATGATAAAAATAGTTTTCTTGCAAGTATTTTCTATATAGAATCACTACACATAAAAAAAGAGTAGAAAATTTTTATGGGATCACATATATGTGAACCATGAAATTTAATGATTTGAAGCTTCAGGTGACTGGAAGAGGTTTGACGAAAGTACGAAGGGGCTCAGTTGATAAAATATGTATGTTAGAAGGATTAAATGATGTGAACTAAGGTTACATGACTTTGATATGGGTTACATGAGGTGTATTATATCGCGGATTAAAAAACATAATCTGAATAAGAGACACATAATTCAGTATAAATCAATCCTTTATAATTACACAACATGAAGTTGGATTATACATTTTGTAATTCCATTATTTTTTACATTGTAACAAATTTCCAGATAATTATGTTTTCAAACCTTAAGTTTGCAGAGGGTCTCTCTTGACACCATGTGACATGGATATCCACTCTTCAATTTTTGGGGGATTCCTTCTTCTATGATCGATTCATAGCTTTCATCATCAATTTTTGGTGACCTGGGTTGATCCCAGTATTTACATTCCTTCATTTTCTAGTATTTTCTTCCAAATTAACCAATTTGATCCCCATTATTCATTAAATTTTATATCATATGATCTCCAATGATTCTACTAGGAGGGTTCATGGTTGTTGTTGGTGTTTGGGTGTCACTTTTCTGTCAAATGGATGAAGTTATTGTTGGAGGGGTAACTTGATATCTATTATGTGGTATGTTATAAAAATAATTATGTTGAAGACAATTTGATTTAAGGGATTAATTTCTTCTCTATTTATTTTCATGAAATCATAGAGACGACATGATTTAGCCCTAGTATTGTGATGAAACATAGCTAATAATTATTTTAACTAGATTCCCTAATTTTTTATCAGTCACTTGGAGATGTTGTTTATTTTTCAATAATAAAAAGTTTTTATTTATTTTATAGATAGTTTGAAATTTATACCTTTATTGGATTAGAATTTTGTTCTTGATTGAAATTGGTAAATAGGATAAAGAGAAATTAATTTATAATTAATTGGATACTATTTAAATATTCCATTTTAATGAATCTGGTTGTTGTTTTTATTATTTGATGATAATGAAATGGAATCATGTGTGTATGTTTCATTGAAACGGTTAATTATCCTGAATCCTGATTATAATTTTTGATTAAGGAATTACAGGAATGTTCAATTAATTGTTTAATTAATCATTCATTTCATTTTTAGTTTTTCTATTACGTTTCACATAGATGGAACCTATTACAATGAATCCATTAATCCACGATTTAATAAGAAACAATTATCTTTTAAAATATAATTCATTTTTTAGTCCTAAATTTCCCATTGCGTGTAAATTACTTGTGTCTATATCATTTTTATTATGAGGGATAATTGTGTGTGATGGTGGGATGATATTTTTTAGGGATATGCTCCTTGTATCAGTGTTTGTTTCCTATAGCTATGATGTGTTGTTAGCATAGGATGGTCGAGCCTAAATGGTTGGTGTGGAATGTGTGGAAGGGATGCCCGAATGTGTTTTCAGCCAAGGATAGATGATCTATGGGGTATATTGTGAAATATAGTATTGGGGGAAATGTTTATTGATGTAATAGTTGATTCCTATAGTGGTGAGATGCATCGGGATATTCATGTGGTGTTAGGAGGACACTAGAGATGACATAATGTGTTGAATTGGAAAACATGTTGATATTAATGATGGATTCTTGATCTAATTATTTTCTTTGCCGAAGTCCATGTATATTTTTATTTTATTTCCCATTCCCAATCATGAGGATGATGATTTCGATTAATCATCTTCAAATAGTGGTGACTAAGTGTGGGCTATGTCATGTACATTCCATGATTAGATTATTTGGTTGGATGATTCTATACATCAACTATAACTGGTGAAAACTCAATGGGTAGTTCAAAAAATCCCCATGTTGAACCCCTTGTGTTTTTTAGCATAGAATTTTTTCTTAGAATAACTGTAAATATGAAAACGATGATGTTATTAAATGAATAAATGTTTAAGACATATGGCTGGATCTTGGAGGGATTAAATGATCAGGTTATAAGTAAGAGAATACATGGACTTGTTTTTCTAGTTATGGGATTGAATAAAGAATTGTATATGATCCTAATGTAATGAAATGTGGAAAATGATGATGGATATTTAATTGTTAAAAATTAATTGACATAATTTTAAAATAATGTAATGGAATAATATAACATAATTTATATCATCAAATAATTTTATTGGATTCCTAGTATTAGTGGTGGAAACTGAGAGTCTGAGAGACATTAGCTGCAATTGGAACTGAGACTAGGTTCTTCCCATAGAATGGTTGGGATTGATATTATATCATTCACTATGTATTTGTTTATATATGATACCCCATCCTGTCGGTTCATGAAACTGACACACCAAGGATTCTAATCTTTAGGGCAGTGTTTTCCCCAACATCTCAATGAGATGATGAGTGGAAGACTACCCAATTATCTCCAACCACTTCACTATGTAGTAACCTTTCCTAGTATGTATGCTAGTTAATATTCCCCACATATCTGTGTAGAGGGGTGTAATGGATTCTGGTTATTTCCTACATATTTATTTTTGATATAGTTTCGCAATGACGACTAGAGTTATAATGTGTAAAGTTTGTGATGGATTATGGATCCTTATTCTGTGCATGGGATTTAATGGTTTCAGTTATAATACTAGATTTATGATACACTTTATACTTATTTTGGTGGCTATCGAAAACTAAATTGTTACATTTCATAACATAGATGTGGTGGTGTGATGCAAGAGGTGCATGTTGGGGTGCTTCCCCCAGGTGTCTGCGGGCAAACCAATTTCATAGAGAGAAGCTTAGGATGTTAGATGATAGGGAATTTTAGATAACAGTGGGGGATCTTTAATACAGTACCCATGATATTATTTATTATATTATATACTATTTTATGTGTTACTTGGTGAGTTTATCCATGGTTAGGATAGGATTATAGTATACCTACTTTTGTATAATTATAGTTTCATGTGTTGTTCAAAATTCTTTAGCATTGATTCTTTACAGTTTTCAAGAGATGATCCTTGAATGATCTTTTTAAGAATTCTTCTATACTCACCAAATATATATGTAATATGTTACCATTTTTATTGTAGTTGGTTGGATATCAAAATATTAACTACTATCATTGGGTTTAATAGGAGTGGTTTGGGATTCTAGGTCACTGTCATCTTTTCTATTTCATTTGTACATTCCATTTTCATTTCAGTAGTAGTATATGTTTCATGAAATTACATATATGTTCCATTTATTATCATTCATTTTGGATTATGTTATGGGGATGATTTTTTTTTCTTTCTTGTCCATCAATCATTCATCTGTTCTCATAGAGGGTAATGCCTCCCATCTACATGTCCACAATACCATCGATACTAGTCTCCAACTCATGGCCTTCTCACGGTGCGAATCATGTTTCACTGTATTTATTTTTTCATTGAAGGCCAAGGAGGTGTAAAACTTGTGGGGATGGGGTCATGAAATAATGTAATTAGAGGCTGGACTTCTGATATGATTGAGTTTGGTGTATTAAACATGTTAGGTTTCATATATTGGGATGGAAATGATTTCATATATGAATCGAAAGCATTATAAAAATTGGATAATGGTTGGGACACAAGTATTTATGGCCCCCAGTGACTGGATTCATGGTCCATTACATATAAATATTCTGCTAATCAACATGATAATGGTTGCACTATATACACTAATGAAATGATTATACAACATTCTCCTTTTACCTAATGTTTGAATGTGCGGTACAAGGGATAGGCTAACCTAATAGTAATAGAAGAAAACTATGAGTTAAAATAAAATTACTATATATTAATATTTTAGACGATCTATGTAAAAGGTATTTTCCGAGGATCGATCTAGTTCAAGGTCCTCTTCGGGTTCTTTTAGAATATGTTTGAAAGGTTTTGCAAGTAGATTGATGTTGGGTATATGTTAAAAATGACAACACATTGAGTATGAAACCTTGATGGTTCCAACAATATATAATACAGAAGAATAAGGGATCCATTTATGATATGGTAACAAATGATGATTGGAATGAGGTGTAGATAGACATCTGAATGATCTATGTACTAAATGAGAATTGGGTATCGTTGGTTGTGACGATTCTAAAAGGGAAGTGGGGAATTTGTGGCTCTTGTTCGATGATGATTGTGAGGTGGTGGAAGTATCACTGGTGGATTTTCATGACATGTTCATATTTGATTTTATTTTATTAATCAGGAAGGAAACAAATCTATAATAAATTCTTAACATTTAAAAATGTTGTCACATTGTGTGAACATTCAAGACCCATTCTAGGAACTTTCTTATGACACACATCTAACATGATTCCATATGATGTGGCCAAGGTGATACATTTTGTGGAGGATGTTTTTTCCTGAGTCCTATTCTAGGCCACCAAATTTATGACTTTTTACATATCTCATGGTGATCCCAAGATCACATTAAATCAAACAGATGTTATCCAAAACCTAATTTTGAAAATATTCGAGTTGTTATGAATCCTCATGAAGCAGATATGTGGTCTGCAATTATTAATAGATAGGATAGAAGATATTCTGATCGGCCAGGGGTAGGTCCCATCCCACAATATCTCATTTCTATGGGGGAGGTCACTCACATGACAATTCCAAAGGATCATCCTTATGGTGTACGTAGGGAGGACATGGTCATCAATGGTGATATTTTATGACCTTTCTAACCAATTCATGAGTTTCAGTTGTTACAATTTAGGATCATCTATTGATGTATTTCCATATTAGGTTGTAGTAATAGTTTGATCGTATTTTGTCTCACCAGAGAGTAATTGTGGTAGGTTTATGGCTTCCAAGGGATGATTCCTTTCCACAATGAGAAAATTGTGGCTGTTTTGATGGTTGTTAGTTGGGTCAAAGTGGTCGCGGAGAATATCATTATCATCTTTATAAATTAGTGTTTCTTGTTACATGGGATCATGATGTCATTTGAGGTACCCTTTATTTTTTTCGATATGGTTTAATTCATTTATTATTCCAGTAGTGACATCAACGTTCATATCAACTATCTTACACATGCTTTGTGAATTTAGGTCGAGTGAATTACATTTCCCTTAGGTGTTGACTATGCCAGTCAAAGGTCATGCTTTCTTGATTAATTGAGGTAGAGACTTTCAGGTAGTGAATGAGTAACTCCACTCTCAGAGATATTTACTATGATTATGGGAAAAACCATATTACCTCAACCTTAGCATGGATATTTTGTATTCTTCATAGGATATAATGGATTCCATTACAATGAATGTTTTGTTCTTTGATGTTGATGGATAATCAACAAATGTTGTTTAGTGAACTTGATGCTCATATGGGGATGATTAGTGTTCCATCCTTATCAAAATTTATTTTTTATCTATCACTGAATACATTGGATGTTCAATAGTTATATTTTCCTAGGGTCGTAGATGTGTACCCTGATGTATTTGTAGAGTAGTTTGTAGTGTCACCCCTCAATGAAAAATTGAGTTTGAGATCAATCTACAACATGGAATGTATCCTTTATAAATTTTATCATATAAGATGTAACATTGTGTGTTTAGAGAGATGAGTATAAATATTTTTGGTCTATTGAAGTGTGGTTTTTTTTATTAGGGTGTGGTTTATGGCGTACTTGAGTTTTTCAAAAATAAAACTGACCAGAGCTTTTAGTTTTGAATTTATTATTGTCCCATGAACCTAGAGAAAATGAAACAAAATTATCTTAATCCATGGATTGAAGACTAATTCAATAAACTGAAGGTAGTATTATGGTTCTCAATGATCAATTTACATTCCAGATATCGTCATATGTGTGTAAAATATTTGGATATCCCCAATCCATCTGTTGATTTTTATAATGATCATTATGAAATTATTGTGATGTCATTTGATGAGATGAATTTTCTAGCTATGTTAATGGGTTTGGGGAAATCTATTTTCCATGATATCCTAGATATGATATAGGTAGTTTTCATCCATGTCATCATTGTGTAGTTCACATCTATGAGAATCATGGAGAGGATCTCTGAGCAATTTCAGGATATTTTGTCATCCAAAGTTGCTTGGGATGTACCTAAGTTGTGTGTTTTGGGTTCGAGAAGTCCATTTCTTATGGAATGGTGTATCCCATCAGGTATTAGTTGTCTATCATTCAATGATATAAGATGTTTTTTATTGGGAATATAAAAAATATAGTGGAATATTGGCATAGTTTCCATGGTCTTATTAGCTAATACATAAGATTCATATAAAATTTATCTTGCTATTGGAATCCTATAACAATGTTGACATTAAAATATTAATTTATTATGTAAAAAGATTAGTTTCAGTTAGCATTTGAGTATTTGAATGGGAGGTCGGTTAGTGATCCATTTCCATGTCTTACTGCAGATGGAGTTCAATTTAAGGTTTTCTCTAATGCATCATATATTGTGTTGGGATATGTTCTGATGCATAAAGTGTCATTCATTTCATCTTTGTCATGGAAATTACATCCCCAAGACTATAACAATTCTACCTACATTCTTTAGTTTGTTAAGGTAGTGTTTTCCCAGATATTTTTTGACAAATTACATCACTTCTATTCATTTTGTGGTATTCAATTATCATAATATAATAATGTATGTTTTCTTACAACATGACATCAAATTGTTCCAGTCTCCTTTGTTGATGTTATCATATAATTATGACATCATGATTTCATATACACCTACATAGAGGAATGTTTTAGATGATGCAGATATTATGAAGTCATGCTAAGATGCAATGTAAGAATCGTGAGATTACTGGAGTGTGCTGGAAGAAAAATAATCATTACACTTAGAAATATGTAATCCTGAGGGAAATTTGTATTTTTTGTATTGTAGTGTAGTCATATAAGGTTTATTAGGTGGGGGACCCATAAATGGGGTATTTTTAGTTTGTGGTGTGGAGATACTGATTTGTTGGTAGAGGATCCCGTAATGTTTTTTCTGAGGATGAAAAACTTCATGTGTTGTTTTAGGGAATAATTTTTTTCCCTTGACGATGCAAGATATGTTTCTCATGGAGTCACATAGTTCACATGTGGCTGTATATAATGGAGTAAATATATGTACCATTATTTGGGAAGTCAGTTTTGATGTCCTATGTTGAAGCATGTAGTTTCATATTTTCTTCCTCGGTATATTTATTTCTAGAATGCAATGGTCGAGAACAAGGCGGCTATGAAGCTATAAGAGAGGTAGTGAATCAATTCATAAAATTGACCCAATTCATGGTCATCAAATAGTCACTCGTAGTGGATGTTTTTTCAAGGTAGTATTTGGAGGTTGTGGTGATACTCTATAAGGTTCCAAGTATAATAATTTCTTATTGATACAATTATTTTACTTCAAGGGTTTGAATAGGTCTCCATCATTATATTGGTAATCATATATTCTATAGAACTACTTCTCATTCGTTCCGGAATGGTCAAATAGAATGGACAATCAAGAAACATAAGGAAAGGTTGTGCAAATGTGTCCCTAATTTTGGACGTTTGTGGATGAGTCAACTGCCTTTGGTAATGTCTTGATACTATAATAGTTTCAATTCCTCCACCGGTATGGCGTTGTTAGATGCTTTTTATTGATGACCATTCCATTCTCTATTCTACTAGACTAAATAATGAGAGTAATCAATTCTAGGACTCAAACTGGTATACAATATGAAAGAGATGTTTCAGGTGATTCACATTAGGATGAAGATACACCAGTATCATAAAAATACTTGTATAATCAATTGAGGATACATCCATATTTTTATGTTTGAGATGTTGGATTCATAATGGCAATACCCCATCATGGGGATTGAATATCTGGTTAGGGGAGAAATCATTCTCCCCAATATTTTATGCCATTTGAGGTTTTTCCTCATATTTGAATCATGGAGTATTGGATAGCTCTTCCTCAAATAATGAGAATGATGAACGATGTGTTTTATATATAACCAGTCCATCATCATCTTCCTGATAAATCTCATAACATCTATTTGATGGATATCGATGTTAATGATGATGAGATCATTAAAGAGGGGCTTGTAGAGATTCTAGACTACCATGACAAGGTGATGAGTGGTAATTCCATACCTTGGGTTCTTGTATTTTGGGGGGATGGTGGTGTGGTGGAGGGAGACGTGGAACATGGGTTGCAAGAACACACTCAGTACCCGGAGCTATTTGACATTTAGCTCTTCCCTTATAATGATTTCTGGGTTTTCATTGTATAACATTATCTTGTATATGAAATGTATTTCTATTGTTTCATGTTGTGGATTTCACTTTTTTGAGTTATATATTCTTAATGAGTGTTTATAATAGGTTTTTTGTTTAGTGTTTTTTCATAGTTCTCCTGGTGTGGTGGGTTTCTATGGTGGTGTCGAGATATTTGATTGGTATCATTATGGGTGGATGTTTAGATGACCAATTTATGGTTTCCTCTCTGGGTTAGTTTTGGATTATATAGGATGGTAATTTTATTATAGGTACGTAATGTTATGGAAAAAATCTATGTGGATCCACCCTTTGTGAGATTACAAGGATTTAGGTTCTTATAATATTCTTCAACGAAGCCTAGAGGGGATGGATTACTATAAGATAGTTGTGGGAAGGATTTGACACTATGGAAGAAGGTTACATTAAATGAATTTGGATTACATTATGTGTAATACATAATGGTTTTTAAAATAATGTAAATTTAAGAGGTGATATGTTTTTTAATGGAAATAAAAAACTAAAAATTACATGATATAAAGGGGATTATGTTTCTATAATTTCCAAATTATGTATGTTTTAAAATATTTGCAACCACTCAAGTTGTCAAACCTGAGGTATTTAGCACCAATCTATCAACTCCAGGTTCCCTGAATACCCCATATTCAATTATTGATGGATTCCATCATGAATGGATGATTCATAGCTTCCATAATATCTTCGTGGTGACCAGTGTTTATCCATGGTGTTCGTTTATTTCATATTCTAGAAGTTTCATCCCCTTTTATCTTTTTTCCTATAGATCATATTTTCATGATATTGGGTATGACCTATCTTATTTTTAAATGGGTTTTATTGGGTTTTGTTGGTGATGTGGTGTTGTGGAGTCCTCTTATGGATGCAGTTATTGTGGGTAGATGTGAGATATATTGTGTGGTTCATTCTGGTAAAAAAATATCAACAGAATTTAGAGTTATGGGATTATTTTCTTATATTATTATCTACGTGTAACCATATATAAATAATTTTTTATACCTTATATCATTATGTAATTTACATAATAATTATTTGAACCAGATTAAATAATTGGTATTGGTTACATGATGTTGTTGTTGTTTATTCCAAGAAAACATGTTTTTGTTGATTATTCCAAGACAACATGTTGTCTTTAGTTTTTCTATACAGTGTGATATTGATTCCATGATTGTATTATCATGTTCTTTTATGAAATTTGGAAAAGAACATAAATCCAAGATTAATTGATAATTAATTGGGTAACTATTAAATAGGAATGTTTAATTAATCTGGTTGTTGTTGTTATAATTTTATTATTATCAATTTCATGCAAGTGAAAATTTAAAATTTAATTGGTTAATGAACTTGTATGAGGAAGATTCTTATTGGTAAAGGAATTTATATCATTTTAAATTATTAGTTTTATTAATCTATGATAGTTTTAGTAGCTTGTTTCTTAGGTATCCCAAAGATTGATCCTATGAAAATGAATAAGATAATTCTGTATAGAATTATAGTCATTTATGTGAAACATTATAATTATTTTTTGGGCCTATGATACTTGTTTTTTGTCATTAACACGTTATTTTTTCCTTAGATCTCTGATATCTCGTTATGTCTGAGATAACAACGCAGTTCAATAAGATGCTCAAGATGACTTCTACTTGGTTGGTCACATGGACTCAAGCACATTTCCTAGAATTCCAGAGGATGTCGACTAGCAGCGAGGGCCTTGGGTGTGATAGTGGGGAAAAATCCCCTTATTGGCATAGTAACACAACGTACATAAGAGATAGTAATGCCTAACAATATGAAAAAGTGGAAGACTGACGAAATGAATATTTTTAGAAAATATATAAAAATAATGCATGATACACATGCCTATGAAAGCAGTAAAACAATTCGCAATGCTATAATAGAAAATAGTACTAGAACCATGTACAAAAAAACAGATAAACAACCCCACATCATCATAAGCATCAGCTTGGTCCCATGCTCTCCATCTCCATGGAAGTCCAGTACCTGATGTAGATGGAATATTGACATTATCTACACCTACAACAATATAATCTATTTGGGCCCAAATTCATAGCCCAAATAGGGTGTGAGACTAAATCCTAGTAGGCAACCACCACAAGATTTGGGCCTAACAGTCAGTGAATATATGATAGGTAATGACTAAAGGAAGAAATAAACTAGGACATACACAGCAGTATCCAATCCAAAATTTTAATGCATTCAGTTCATATATCAAGAAACAATTAATCAAAGTTGGTAAACAAAAACAAGTAACCCTCTGGGAAGTACTCACGACATATCCCCTATTGTCGTACCTCGTATCACAAAAAAAGTACAAAACACAAAGGGTAACCCTCTTTGAAGTACTCACAACATATCCCCTCTGGTCTTACCTAGTAGCACAAGAAATCACCTAAACACAAAAGGTAACCCTTGGGGGTGTACTCATAGCTTATCACCACTAGTCCTACCTAGCAGCACATGCTACTGTCTAGGCAGCACACACAGTCTCACCCCTCTGGCTCAGATCTAGAATAGACACTCTAAGGAGGCACTCACCGTCAATCCCTCCAATAGTCTCATATTAGAAACTAAAGGCGCTCTAGATATGCACATACGTCACATTCCCAGAGTGGCCCGCGTCGAGGGTCTAAAGAAACTCTAATGAATCACTTACATAAATTCTCCCTGAGGTTACTCAATTTAAAAGTAAACAGTATCTCTGGAGAACCCCAAACGTCCATTCTCCCACTGGTCTACTACACCAGTTTCTCATCGCCTTGTGTATGTCACGAAATAATAGTAACATATATCATCTAATGTAACCCTAATGAAATACATGGCTAGAAATACACAGCATATCAGCATGTCAGATATAAAAAACACTCCATCCTACAGTACTAGTAAAGATAAATAAACAAGGAAGCCTAATAGGATAAGAAAGACCAAACAGTCATAAACAAACATGCATGGTAAAACCCATTACAAAGAATAGAAATTAACCTTATTAACATTCAGTTTACCTCTACTCAAGCATACAAGAAAAGTAGGAAATTAACAGGGAAAAAACAGTAAACACGCAATTCCCAGTTCAAGGGTATTGTAATATTTTGCACATATAACTAAATGACATTCAATGTAAAGGCACAAATCAGCTACCTAGGTGTTGTATGATCGATATACGTGAACCTCAAGACTTGAATCACCCATGAATATCGTAGATATACAAAAGACTAAAAAGGATCAACCAAATAAAACTTGAGAAATAGGAGGAATCGGAAAATGAAGCACTATCAGAAGGATGATCTTTCTGAGGTGATTCCAACACTATCGATGGTGTTCGATTCAAAGAACAGTACCTTGATCAGGATCTCGAAGGAAGATCAGAATTGTTCTCTCACTATCAGATGAACCAAACCTAGAAGAATGTGGTTATGTCCATCATAGGTGATCCTAATGCATTTAATGAAAAAAACACAGCTTTTACTTGCCATCACTCATCGCTGAATTAAGCAGTCTTCAGGTCAACACACACGAGTGTGTGCATGGAAGCTACACGGCCAGCACCCAACTACCTATGGTAATTGATTAAATGACATGTAATCATAAATTATAGGGTGTGAACTTCCAAAATTTCCAGAATCTATTATTTTCTCAAAAACATCAGAAAAGGGAAAACATACAAGAAATGAAGGTCTGGGTTCTTACAAACTTCCACACATAAAGATATTTATCCCTGAATTTCTTTATCAAGTAATAATAGAAGAATAATTCTCAAATAGCTCTATCCACATTGATCATACATCAACGTCCCTCTCCGAGGTCTCATTTTGTACCCGCCCGTGCTGTCATAGCACTTGTAACAGAGGAATAGACTGGCCACAGGTAACATTAATAATATGATCAAAAATATAGATAGGTTACTCCTCAAAAGTGGGTTTCACCTATAAATCAACCTCCTTAGGGTGAAAAACATGAGAGGTGTCTGAAAAGTAATGTCCATGATGAGAAAAATGTGGAAGATGTTTAGTATAGCTAGGTACCTCTTAGGTAACTACAACCTAAAGGAAACTGGCCCAACTCTCCCAAACGTACCTCGACCAAAGCATAACATGTATCCTTATCCTTCGGTGTTCCATCCCCAGTGGGACATAATGGGAAACCTGAACCCTCGACCTCGAACACTAGACATCATCTCTGCTGATCAGCATAAGACTTCTGTTGAGAGAGTACAGTAGCCATGCTTCTTCGAATCAACTCTATATTCTATGTGGTCTCCTGGAAAAGATGAGGTCCCATCATAGCTGCCTCCTCTACCTCCATCCAACACAAGGGTGGTCGTCATGGCCTAAAATATAGAGCATCATAAGGTTCTATAAGAATATTTTCTTGAAATCTATTATTATAGGAACACTAAACATGTTGTACGTGATTCTCCCAAGAACCACAAAAATTCAGAATGCATGCTCAAAGCATGCCCTCAAGGAAATGAATTTTATTCTTGGACTGCCCATCTTTCTGGGGGTGGTAAGCTATAATCAAAATCACCTGTGTACCCAAAGCCTTCCAAATCCCCTGCCAGAACCAAGAACTAAAATGGGCATCCCTGTCTGAAATAATGGAGTATAGAACTCCATGAAAATGTAAAATCTATTGGATGTACAACCATACGAAATCATCAACACTAAATGTATCCTTTATTTGATAGAAGGAAGAAACTTTTTTCTGTTTTTCAATCGCAACCCAAACAACATCATTCCCTCGAGGCGACCTCAACAAACCTATCAATAAGTCCATTGCGACATCAATCCATTTCCACTCGGGAATGGATAACTGCTACAACAGCCCTACAAGTCGCATAGGTTCCCCCATTACCTACAGATAGGTGGAACACATCATCATGAAACAAGCAACATCTTTCGTCATACCCGGTCACAAATACTGATGGTGTAGATCAAGATACATCATGGTGACACCGAGATGAATTTCCCAAACTGAGGAGTGAAAGTGCCACATTAGCTCCTCGCATATTTCTACTAAAACCCATACACACCCATGAAAATGAAATATATCTTCCCCACCTATGGTTCATCTAGGAATAAGGTCCACTCCTAACACGCTTTCCCATAGAACTAGGCTTCGTAATCTGATAGTTTCCTCAATAGCACTCGATCAATAATAGTAGAGGTAACATCTACAGAATAATGAAAAATCGTCCCCTGTCTTTCGAGCACCTATAAATCAATCTCAGAGAACATAGCCATATGCTTCCACTCACTGTTGTCCTCCTGAATATCTTGTATCTGAGTTCTCCTACCTAGTGCATCAGCCATATGCTTCCACTCATTGTTGTCCTCCTGAACATCCTGTATCTGAAAATTATCCCAAGCCATAACCTGCTGGCATCCTGCCCATGAGATCACATCCCACCAATTCTTGGAGGAATCTCGAATCATGTACGTAGTGATATTTTCCTTCCTCTCAAGAGGCGTATCTAGATGATCGAAGATAAAAAGAATGGATTGTAACCACGACTCTACAACCTGAGGTCCTCCTTCCCCTATGATGGTGGGAAGATTCTGCAACTAAAAAACCCCCATTAGCTCTGCCATAGGCGGGCCATGATGCGGTACTTCGTGGATGGTCTGTGTGAGCCTCAAGATTCCCTCTCGGTACTTTGCATCAACACATCTGTCCAAAATGATGGCTGGTGCCATGACTGGCCAAACAAGAGGATCTGCACATTATCCCTGATCAGCCTTGCCTGGTGTTTGATCACAACCTGCTAACTAGTTGAGAACTGAAGGTCGTCTCGATCTCATGACTCTGCAATGTCAATTGCACACCTTAGACCAAGATTTAAAGGGAATGAAACATAGACGTATAAGAAGGGAACATGTGAAATAAATCATTCATGTTTTTCAAAACATGGATACATGGCGTGTCTAATCCCTACACGTCGTTTTCCCTTAAGCAATTCACATGGGAATGTACTTCTGCCAACCAAGGTCTTATAACACCCCATACACATAGCGTGTTGTCCGAACACATGGCATGTACTTGACATCCATTCCACTATTTGAGTCCTTCTACATGACTAAGCTACACAGTTCCCCTAGTATAAGACTACATAGCGTGTTCTCGCCAGACACGAGATGAACATAACAAGCTTCATAGACCGGTGTTGTTAGTGACACAACCGATTACATGGATGAAACTACATGGTATGTTTCTGTCAGACATGATGTACTATGATATTTTTCCAACCCGTGTTGTACATTACATGGTCGGGTTCTCGAGATACACTACACGACATGTTCTAGATGGATACAGTGTGTATTAGAAAAGTCTCAACTGACCCGTGTTGTAAGTGAACACAGCCGGATAAACAGATATACAACACAACATGTACATCAGGTACACGACATGTCCTACAAGAGATTCCAATCCCTGTGTCACCACCCACATAGTCTGAGACATAGTTAACGACGACATGAAGTCTACATACATTACACGGAGTGTACCTCCGAAAAATAGTAACTTCTTGATCTAAGGAGAACATGGAGTGTATTCATCACTACAAGCACGTGTATTCTGGGTTTTTCTATATAGTAAGCCATAGAAACTACTCTAGAACCCAGAAAAACAATGAAACAAACATTATTGTTCCAAATTATGACACGTGATGGCCCATACCCACTTTTGAATCAAAGATCTTCATTTTATACATGTCATAAACAAGGGAACTATTCAATGATTCACCAAATTCCAGTCCCCGGGGGACCATAACACCTAAAGACCCAATTTTTGGCATTAATTCCACCAAAACATTCACAATTTAATACCCTATAAACTAATAATCTATCACAATAGCATGCATATCTAGCATGTCATCTATCACAACAACATGAAATTGCAAATGCACCCTAAATGGAATGGCAAGAATGCATGAAATGTGGTTTCTAGAAAGTGACTATATGATGAATTAGATGTAATTACCTCATCTCATTAGGTGGAAACAAAAATATAACCGCAATAAAATCAATAATAACATCACAAAACAAGTTAACCACCAAATGGTGAAAATCAAATCTACTGTAAAATTGAAAACCCAGAAAAATTGCAATAATGATGTAGATTGGGTTTTCCCTATACACAGGTTAGATACTCATGGACACAGTTTATTACCAACTACAAATTTTTTCCTATACCTAACTATATGCTCCATAAAGAATGTCAAGAATAAATAATTCCTTTAATACCTTTATCTAACGTCCATGTTCCGAAGGTTTCCCAAAGACCCGTACCTCGTTGGTCACATGCCCTCAAGTGAATTTACACGAATGCCAGAGGATGCCGAATAGCAGCAAGGTCGTTGGGTGTGAGTGTGTAAAAACTATTCCCTCATATGCAGAGTAACACAATAGATGTAAATAAATATACAATAGTAGAAGCAATATTATTGTCAAACAACAAAAAACAGCTGAAGATAGAAGAAATAAACTACTTGAGCACATATATAAAAAAATTTCATGATACATATGTCTAGGAATGCAGCCACAAAAATAACATTGATGTAATAAAAAATATTACTAAACTCGTGAATAAAAGAAAACAGAGAAACAACTCTTCAGCATATCAATCCTCAGCTTGGTCCCATGCTCTCCAACTCCACATCAGTCATCTACAAGAAGTAGAATGGAGATTTCCCTTTATCAGTACCTGTAGAAATATTATCTTCATGGGCACAAAATTGTGGCCCAAACAAGGTGTGAGACTAAATCCCAATAGGCAACCACCACAAGAGTTGTTCCCAATAGTCAGTGAATATATTCTAGGTAATGAGTGAAGGAAGCAGTAATGAAGAACAACATCAACCAATCCAATGTTACTATAAATTCAGTTTAAATATAATGCAACAACTAATCAAAGTAGGTAAACACAAATAGGTAACCATGAGGGAAGTAGTCATGACCAATCCCCTATAATCCAACCTCGTACACAAGAAAACAGTTAAAGACAAAATGTAACTCTCTGGGAAGTACTCATGGACTATCCCCTCTGGACCTACATAGAAGCACGAGCAAAAAATTAACATAAAAGTCAACCATCTGGGAAGTACTCATGGACTATCCTCTCTAGTCCTACCAAGCAGTACAAGAAACCCTCTGGGAAGCACACACAGTCTCACACCTCTGGTTTAGCTCTAGAATAGACTATATGGGGAAGAACTCATCGTCAATTCGTCCTACAGTCTCGTATTAGTAACTAAAGGCGCTTTAGGGAAGAACATAAGTCACATTCCCTCTATAGCCCACATCAAGGGACTAAAAACTCTCTAAGGAAGCACATACATCAATTCCCTCTATGGTCTCATATTGTAAAAGAAATTGAACTCTCTAGAGAAGCCCTTACGTCCATTCTTCCAATGGTCTACTACACCAGGTTCTCATGGCCCTATGTAACTCCAGCATGCATTGTAATGCGTATCATCCAATGTAACCCACGAGAACTACTAGACTAGAAATCTACAGCATATCATCATGTTAGATATACAAAACACTCCATCCTTCAATACTAGGCATGGTATGTAAACAAGGAAGCCTAACATGCTATGAAATACCAAACAGTCATAAACAAACATTAATGGTAAAAACCCTTCCAAATTATAACATTTGACCCCATTCACATTCAATTGTCCTCTACTCAAGCATACAAGAATAGATGGAAATTAACAGGGATAAAATAGTAACAACGCAATACTCTGTTCACGGTTGTTGGGCACTTTTACACATATGAATCAAATAATTTCAATGGAATGGCAGAAACCACTTACCATGGTGTTGTAGGATCGATATACGTGAACCTCAAGCCTCGAATATCCCCTGAACACCATAGATCTAAAAAATGCTAAAAATGATGAGCCAAATATAACTTATAGAAGAGGAATCAGGAAACAAAGCTCTTGTAGATTGAAGGGCTTACTGAGGCGATTCCAACGCAATCGACGAAAGTCGATTAGGATAATAGAAAAATGATATGGATCGTGAAGGAAGATCTGTGTCGTTCTTTCAATATCGGATTGACAAACATACAAGGAGGTGGTTCTACCCATAAGATGTTACCCTAGTGCATTTAATGAAAAAGAAGAAGAATGTACATGACATATACTTTATAAGTAGATGGTGTGTACTTTCCGTCACCGGCTACCGCATTAAGCGGTCTCTAGGTCACCACACAAGGTTGTGTGCTTGGCCGCTACATGGCCAACACCTGGCTACCTATTGTAACCGAGTACAAGACATGTACTCATAAAGTAAAAGACATGTACTTAAAAATTTTATATAAACTCCACTTTTCTCAAAAACACTAGAAAAAAGAAAACATACTTGAAAAGAAGATCTTGGTTCTTACATTTAAAGGATACATTCGTTTTATTTGGTCAATAATAATTTGTTTTATGTTTGTTTAATACTACATCTGATTTGTTCTAAGCCATTATATGGCTGATACTTGAGGGATTATGTGGTATGTGGATCAGGGAGCCACATATGTGTTGTGAACCGGGGATGGATGAACCTAGAGAGTTGTAGTGTTATTTCGGTAATGAAGGCCTTTTTTTAGGCAGTAGTTGATTCATTCAGTGGAAACATGAATTAGGATATGTATTCAGTGTTGTTTTAGATAACATAGATGAAATAATGGGTTGATGATGGGATATGCATTGATATTAATGGTAACTGATTATTTGAATTAGTTTCTTGGGAAAAGGGAATGGTTATATATATATAGGGTGTGTGTGGAAGTATATTTATTAGGATCCCCCTTAGATCTTCATGGGGAAAAGTTTAAGAAGGAATACAAACTAATTGTGAACTATGATTGAATATAACTCTTCACCTAAGCATGTATACTATGTTCACAGCCCCATCAAGGCTATTATCACCATGTATGACATATAATATCATCATTTGGGGGGAGTGAGACATCTTGGTGTAGGTTGTATAGGATCAGTAGTTTGAAAATATATGTTCATTTCTACAAACAATCATAATAATGAATCTCTAATACATTACTTCATCATCATAATAATATCAATAAAATTAGATTACAATGATTATTGTTTTGAAAATTATCCTCCAATGGAGAATGTTTAGGGAATGAGAAATATTTTTTCATTAATACACCTATCATGTATCCACATAAACGACAAAGATGACCAGGATTTCCCAATGTTGTTGCAAAAATATCCTCCCTACCCCCAACTATTCGGAAACCCTATGTTCTATACTCATGTAGAGAATAGTGTATAGAATATTTAAAAATATATATAATTAATCATAATATATAAATAAATAAATTATCATAATTAAATGAATATTTTGATCTTCTTAAAATCCTCTCACCCACATGCCTTGAATATTCCACAATATTTTATTCTTTTTTATCACCCAAGACAACAAACTTTTTCATGTTTGGTGGGGGGTAGGGTCAACCATTGTAGTGCTTGAAGAATCGCCACATTATTTTTGAACTTATTCACTCTACATTTTTTCTTCTAATAATAAATACTCTTTCTGACATTAATTATGATGGATAATGTTTCTAGTTTGGATATCCTGATGGGATCCACTTATATTTTGTCAATTAATAATAAGTAAATCATTTATAAACTAATAATAAGATAATAAAAATATATATAAATATAACAATTCAATGAGAAAAATTTTATATCTTCTTCAACATTAAAAATATTTCCTCCATGTGTCATAATATATAAATTGATATATATAACTATGATTATTATTATTTGTACTCCCAAAAAATGAAATCTAATGTGGGTTTGATTAAAAATCCTTACACCACTTTTCATCCAATTATAATCAAATATTCTTGAATATTCTAGTATTAGGTATATCAATGGTAATATGATTTGAAAGTGATAATAATATATTACCATAAAAATTTCAAGTTAATTGAAATAATAAAAATTTATCATACCAAAATGTTCCCCCATAAATGATATTATGTCACTTTTTCTATAGTTCCCCAATCCTTAAAAAATAAATATTATTCTCGTAGCCTACAATGAAAAAAAAATCTAGAATAGATTTGAATTTGGACAAACTAGTATATAATTATCAACAATGTCTACTGGAATCCTCATATCCAATATACGATCTAGTAATGAATTTTTTTAACATGTTATGTTACATTGACCAACCCAAAAAATCTATATTTAAAACATGTAAGTAGATGCCTCATATAAATAATGATGAGGAATCACATCCAAAATTTAATTTTAATGTTACTCAATGTTGGAATGAGTGTGGTCATCTATATCAACATTTGGGGGATCAGATTAGTTAAATTACATTTTCTAACAAATGAATGAAATAAAAAAATAGTACACAAATAAAGAAAACTTAATTTGAAAAAAAAAATGTAAAAAAAAATGAAAAATAAATAAAAGTAATACCAATCATAAAAATAGTTTAATGTGATGTGAAATGAAATAAATCAATTAGAAAATAAAAAAATCTTGGTTTTAATATAGAAGTGTAAAATATTTTTTTATTTTACATAATAAATTTTAAACAATTGTGTTATTACCCAAAATATTAATATATAAGTTATCTATGGATAAACATTGATGTATTAACAAAAATAATAAAATATAACCAAAAAATTAAACATATTAGTTAAAATACATTTTTTTATAATGAGAATAAAATTAAAATATAAAAAAATAAAAATTTAATAAATTAAACCATAAATAAACATATGTTACATGTATTATTAGGAATGAGTTAAGGATTGTTCTCCAAAATTCATTCATCATGGTTATTCTGTTTGGATTGAACCATGTCTATTTGGTGCCTGTCAATACTATCAATCAATATTTCCATGAAATTATCGATCTCACATAAATACGAAATATAATCATGTTTATCATCACCAACATACTACATTTTACTTTTGAAAAATAGACTACTATATATAATATTTATCAAGAATATGGATAAAATCTCCTTTATGTTTCCATTATGAAAGGATAAGTTGTGTATTACAATTTTTTTAGACTAACTAATATCACACCAAATTTGATGTGTTTGGAAGTATTGTTACCATTAAAACATTTGTAGTTAAACACTAGAACTACAACTTTAATGTAATAAGCCTCTTATATTTCTTCATTTACTCCATAATATGATATTGATGTCTGGATTATGATTTTGTCTTTGGAACTTGAATAATGAATTTATTTTTTGAACACCATCTCACTACTATTCAAAACCAAACTTCTATTGTCCCGATATTTCATATGAAATTTATATAATTAAATTCATACATGGACTATTTTATCAAATATAAAATTGGGCCTCCCACTAACCATATAAATTTTTTTGATACATCTGACCTACCAATATGATCTCATTAAACCATGGAGAACAGTTTTATTACGCTCATTAAAAATACACATATCATTATTATTTTGATAACATTGTTCCAAAAAATTAATATTAAATTATATATAAGGTTCAACACAATCAATGATAATCAAATTTAGAAATGTGCCTTCATAAATTGTTCACCTATCAACAATTATACATTACAGAGCTAGATCCCCTTTTCTCTATAATTTACTCGTTCTAGGAGATTTTTGTGGAAATAATAGTGCTCCTCTAAAAAAATAGCTTGTAGAAAACTCGAACACCTCCATGGAAATATACTTCTCAAGAATGATGGCTTAATGTAGATATGAATTCTTAATATACCACCTTAATATCATCATATTTCATTCAAAAGTCTATATCCGACATATATATAAAGGTCAGTAAATCTTAATTTGTCTCACCACGTGAACCATTTAATGTATTATATTATCAACAAATGGAGGATAATATATTTGCAGTTTACAATGTATAGAAATTACTTCATTCTCCAAAGAGTACACAACATTACATTTAGTCACATTATCAAAATTTAATTTAAAAAATCATTATAATAATTATTCTAACAAGAACATAAAATATTCTACACAATGAGTCATGTATTAGTTATTTCATCAGGATGTGAAAATCATGGTATTTCATACATGTAATATTAAATTCATTTAAAAGCAGAAAATTATATATATTTAAATAATATCGATGTGGAATTTTGATATTACGATGACATTGAAAAAACTAGTTTTCTCCCTCTTGGATAATGTATGATAAGACAGGGGTAGGAATGCACTCCTTCAATCATGTGTGGGAGATAACTCCAAATGCGTTATTATTGAATGTGATTATGATTTTAATACATACCATATTTATTTTTCCATTAAAAACTAATAATGTTATAATTATTATGTCATAGATATTCTCATCCACGTGTATGGAATAATTTTAATGACTAACATGAAGTTATCTTCAATATATTATCTCAAAATAATTAAGGTTTAATCCAAATATATCAATACTTACAAGATATATGTGCCTTAAAAATGTCACATCAATGTTTGTCAGCATCTAAAAATACTCATTAACAGATAATGGTTTTGGATCATCATCAAATTCATGTGAGACATTTAATAAATCATCAATTTTTCCATTATAGGGATCCATTGAAAAAAAATCATGAACCATTTATAATATTTTACTCTCATGATTTAGTTGATAATATGAATTTAGTTGTTCACAAATTGGACAAGCATTATTACCCTTAATATTTTATCAAGTAAATTTACCAAATGTATATTATTTTTATATAGTGAACATAATCATTGAATAATGTTGAAAGTATTCAATTTTATAAGAATAATACACCATAGTTAATTCCTCACATAATAGTCTTAAAGATAAATTATTATTGAAAACAACATCAATATCATTTCTGGTCACTTTTCTTCAGGAGATCATAACATTCTTCTAGAAATATTTTCTCTTCACACAAAATCCATGTTATAATTTTTAAATTACTAATAAATTATGCCATCAACTATGTGTTCAAATATATCATTGATATGGATTCGTTCCATCCATGCATTGTACATGTTTGAATCATATAGCACTATTTAGGAATTTTGGAAAATGATGATCATTACTCCTTCTATGTGGGCTGAGAGATGGATCTCATAGTTTTCCACCACATATATGCTAATATGAAACCCATCAAACCAATTTTTTCATCATCTTAATTTTTGAAATATGGGTTGAAACTATGTATTATAGGATGATAAAAATCCTTGGCAGAGGTCTCTTTAACACCTAAATCAGTATGTAAATATTTATTCAACTTATATAGTGAAGTCACACATTTAGGACATGTTGACATTAATTCATAATCCTTCCTATGTAAGACACTTTTATTTAAGAAGTATTGTATTTTTTGGTACCCTGATACCTTTTTACATAGAATAATATTTTATTTATAAATTTAATTAGGAATATCATTATCTTTTGAAAGAACATCATTATACAATTATATCTAATCAATAAAACACGTGTCACTCCATCCATGTCTCACCTTATAGTTAATAAATTATAACATCAATTATAATAAAGTAAATTTACTACAATATAGAAATAATGGGTAATTATAAAAACCATATACATTCTAAATTGTTGGTTCTTTCTCAAATATTATTCTTCCATATCATTATTCATTTTTTCAATTCCATAAAAGATAACATATTGAAAAGAAACATCATCAGTAGTTCTGTTAATGTATCCAAATTCTCCCTTATAAATCTATGGGAAGTGACAAAAAATAAAATAATGGAAATTAAATTATCATTGATCTATTAGTTGTTAAACATAATCATATTTAAAAATATCATGCATGGATAGAAAAAAAGAATTTGAATTGATCATTTCTTCATAAAATTCCAAAAATTTAACATCACCATCAACATATTTGTCACTTATTAAATGATCTGTAATGAATCATTGAATCATTATTATCAGTAATAAATAAAGAAAATAAATATCTTATCAATGGAATATAATGGTGATGTTTTTGAGAACAAATTATTCATGAATTAAAAAGTAATTTTTTATAAAAGACGTCAAATTTTAAAAGAAACAAACCCCTATATATTTTTAATAAAAAAAATATGAATATTTAAATATAATATTTATAAATTCTTGAAAATAAGGGAATAGTTGTTTAAAGATAACTGGTAAATCAAAATTCATCATTTTTCAATTTTTTATCGAATAATGCCACCTCATATAAATTATATTTTAGAAAATATCATTAATATAAAATTACATTTTAAAAAAATATATAAAATATGTTTTTAAAAAATAATTAATTACAAATATAAAATAATTTCACAGTATAATTTAATTTAAAACATATACAATGATTTTTTTGAAAAATGGAACCATTAAAAAATATTCAACATGGGTATAAAACAATTATTACCCATTATTGTGAATAATTTTTATAATCCATATACATTTATCTCAACATAAAAACTTAATATTGTATATTATACAATACTAAATAGTGAACCTGTAGGATTCTACGTAATAAAAAACTAAATATATGCAAAGAAACATGGTCGTTACTTCAATTTATATCTATATTCTATTAAAAAAATCAAAATGTAGTGTAACCCAGTAATCATAAAAAATTATTAGATTGAATCAAATTAATTATATACCATAAAATGTGTGTTTTAGTATAATTATGATTATGAAGTGAGTTGTTATTTAATAAATCATTGAAATTAATATATAATAATAATTGCGACAAATGAATGTGGATGAAAAAATGATTCAATAAATATATGATTTATTTATATTCAATAGGTTTTCCCCTAATTTATATTTTTAAAAGATACCTAAGATTTTTAATTCCATCTATATATTCTAAAATCACAAACTCAAACATTTAAATAATTCCATGTGTAGACCCCTAAACATCCCATGCAACATTTTATGACACCATTTCCAGCATAGGAAAATAGAAACATGGTAGTAAAAATAATGAAATAATTCATTTTAATATACCTATTCCAATGGAACGCGTATTTCATTGTATATTACATCATGAATAAATACATATCTAAGATACTATGTTGATGAATATCATTAATCATATATATATTATATAAATTAAGATAAATAATAGATTACTAATGAACCCTAGTTACGCATGGTTATATGAATAAAATAACAATAGGGATCTATAATATTTCCTAACAATACCCATACATCGTGAAAATAAGTATAATTAACTATAGGATTGAATTGAATTTAAATTAAACTAAAACACAACGAAATTTTTTCAATATGAATGAAAAATTTAATACTATATGATATTTGAGTTAAAAAATAAATAATAATAATGAGATTAATTAAATTAAAGTAACAATGAAATACCAGAATGTCATACAAGAAAAATTTAGTTTTCTCATTTTTATTATTTTATAAAAATATTTTGTACGCATTTAAATATATTAACCCATAAATTTATCATAATGTTTGGATCCACCTATTATTAGCATAAGATATCATAATAATTCATAATGATCACCAATGAACCAGTAAAATCCATTAAAATTTTAATGAAAAGTTTTAATATCAACAATATATAATCAGTTAATAATAATAATAAAATGGATATGTGGGAGGATATTATTGAAATTATTATAACAAAATTATCATATGATTAGTTAATTTAGTCCACCTACCAACATTCCAATTCCATAATATGATTTTTAAATAAATTGTTTAACCATTGTATAATCAGTTCACAAAACAAATATTGTATTGAGAGATATGATGAAAAAATGAAAAATAATAGTTAGACCATTCATGAGAAATGATCAATGTGTGGGGCATACTAGATTGTTGATGGAAAAAAAATTGAATTAAAAAAAATGAGGCTGATTATACTGATGATATATGAAGTTGGAAAACCAATTTTGGAGGAAACTAGATCGATGGAATAAATTATTTTTGGGTTTCTGCATTAGTGAAATGAGTTCTCTTTCTCTTTATTGAATGAAAAAAAATTATTGAATATGTAAAATCATAATATTTTACAATTTATATTAAATTTTCTATATTACAACTAATGTGATAAGGTAATGATAATTTCTACATAATATTATATAAAATATAATATATGTTAAAAATGTCATTACCATGTCAGTTATTATGCAGCAGATGAGAAAAATTTGGGTACATATTTTTTCAATATTGTTTTCTGATAAAGGATGTTATAAAAGAAAACTCAAAGCCTTTTAACAGTGGTTTTGGATATCTGACCTGAAAAAGATGACATGCTAATTACATTTTTTTCAAGTTCCTATAAGATCAGTTTTTACCACGTACTAAATAATGATCATAAATAGATGTTTTTTCCATCATAATGCTTATATTTATTATGTAATTTGTCACCTCCTATGATTCAAAAAATACATAGCATTGTATCAATCATGGATTGCAAGCTTAATCTCACCTTAATCCAATCAAAGATGCAAATTTTTACCAATTTTCATAACACTCATATACAGAGTAGGAATATTCTATTAACCTTATCACTCTATAATAATATTATCATACATATAAATTCATAAATAGTTGTAATAATATTATATTGATTTTATTCATATTTATAAACAACATATTCTCAAGAATGCATGATCTTCCCTATAAAACATCCTTGATATTCAGTCATAGATTCTCATTTAACTAAAATAGATAATAAGGTATTCCTTATTTAATGTCCTCTGTATAATTCAATACATTAAAACGACTTTGAAATATATACATGGAACACTGCATTAATTTTACATATAGACCATCATTTTCTGATGTTTAAAAAACATCATATTCCAATATCCTCTTAAGATATTTTACCACATGTTTATAATAGTTACCTAGTTGAATAATTCATATTTATTTTATTTTTTTCTAATCTTCTCCACTATATAAATAGTGGGTATATATATGATAATTATATTAGAAATACCAATTTATCTTATAGGTTGATCTATGTAAGAAAATTCCTCTTCCCATATAACTCAACTATCATAATGGTTTGCCTCAATTAATTAATTATTATAAAAGTTGGTTTGATGTGGTGAATTTTCATGCAATATAGTATCTTTATGATAAATAAATGTTCACAAAATCAAAATTATTAACACCATATGACTAGTGAATTTTTTAAACATGATTTTTATTATCATTGTTCACAAATATTATAGATAATTTTATCCACTCCAAAAAATCATTATATATCAATTACTATACGTTCATTAATCATAACACTAATATTAATCATTTTATAAATCCTATATTATCATGTTTCTAATTTTGTACCCTCATGTATTACATTCCCCTTATCACAATCATAATTTTATTAGTAATAGATTGAACCTATTTTGAAAGAATACAATACTCACTTCTGAAAAAATATTAATATAATTTTTATATAATTTGAATTGTTTTATTTTTATTCTTTTATGATGGTGAATAGAATTTATTAATATTTTATAAAGAAGAAATGTTTAGATGAAAAATGAAAATTTCCATTTATGCAGGTGTTATCCCACACACACACACGAGAATCATTCCCAATCTAAATAATATAAAATTTATGAATTAAATAATATTTTTAGAATCATATTTTTATATAAATATTATATTTATTCATTATAATCTATTTACGAACAATCCATTTGTTGTCGTTATGAAAAAATGATCTCATCGCATATAGATGTTGAAGTCTATAGCTAACACAAGTTATTATTTTATTTTTCAAATAGATAGAAGTATGGTAAAAACCAGTTATCCCATAAACGTAATCAAAATTTAGAATATTAATGATACTAATATAATTACATCACCATTTGTATTTTAAATTAATAGAATTTAAATAAATAAATAAATGATAAGAAATAAAAATGTGTAATTCATAATTTTATCATCCCCCGTAGAAGACCTCCATTTAAAATTGGATTATGGCTTTTAGAGGTTGTCTTTTGAGAATGACTTATTTTCAACGATGATTATTGGAGTGATGTGGATTTATTTCCATATATTTTGGTTGAATATATGATTCATATGCGATTAAGAGAAGTGTAAATGTGATGGATAATTTTTTTATCATAAAAGAGATACATTTTTTAATAATATAATAGATAAAGACATTATTTATGGCAAAGTAGTTTCCATAATTGAAAATAATGGATTGGATAAAGGATATTTTGGATCAATAGACAATAATTATTTCTATGCATTTTTTGACAAAATGTTATGTTTATTACTCGTAGATTTATTTACTATTAACATTTTTTCCTTGGTAAATAATTTCATACATTATGATTTATATTTAATTTATCAAAATAAATTGTATTTCAAATATAATTTTTACATAAAAATTCAAAATATATAAATCATTTTTATATAAATATTTATATGTCTGGAATTAATTAGTAATAATATTAGTGCAACAAACACATAAAACATAATTTTATAATATGTTTTTATTATATTATAAATTATGAATTATATAAATTTATCAATTTTTCTGATTTCCCTGAAAAAATTAGGTTTATTTAAAACAAATCGTGTTATTTTTTATTATTGAAATCCAAAACCTAAAAAAAACATCATAAAAAATATTTGAAATGATAAAACATTGTATTGAATTATTTAAAAATAAATGTAATTTACATTTAGAAATGAAAAACATGGGTTTTCAAAAATTAATTATAATATTTGTTAAAATGGTGAATTCTTCCTCTCAAAATTATTAATAGTCATTGATTGTTTTATATAGTTTAAATTGATTATTGGGTTATGGTAATTTTATAAATGTTATAGTATTATTAAACAATGGTATTTTTTATATCAATAAAAAACCAATATATTCATTAAATTATAAAAAAGTAAAATTTAAAAAATATTGACATTATGAATCCATTGTTTTATTTAATTTTTAAAATATATATATTTAATATATTTCAATAATTTATAGTATAAATTGATATATATGTTATAATTAATGTATTATTTTTATTTCAATTCATTTTTATATATTAACTTATAATTATATTACTTTCTACATTTTATTATTAAATTTAATTTTCATATATTATTTTTATAAAAATTTATTTAATTAAAAAATAATATATTTTCATAAAAAAATGGGAATAAATATATATTAATAAAGAATATTTTTAGCCTATATATTTTTTACCCTATAATGATCTTATTATTTATTTATCTATAGTAATTGAACATTCGTAATGTAATGGTTTTTATATGTTCATTTTTTCCTATATATATTTAATAATATAGTAAATTCTATATATTCCTTCCAAGTCAAGTAATCATTTATAGTATTTATAATTTACCTAATAATAATTATCATCATTAATTTTGGTTCAATGTTTCATTTTAAGAAACCTATTCAACATTGTTTTTTATTAATAGAAATTTTTTACAAATATATAAAGGGATTATATCCCCCGCCACACAAAAAAAGTTTCCCCTAGTAATTTTATTTATTTTACAATAATGAATGAATCTAGGGGATCCACTATAAACTCATGATATATTTTCAAATATAATATCAATATAAGAATATTAAACACTAAGAGACACATTATTTGTTACATAATATTAAGAATTTATATTTTATTTAATCTCAACCATTTTTTTATAATATAAATACATAGATGAATATTAGAGTTTCTTGTGATATTAATTTCTTATAATGATTTTCAAGATCATATTTTTGACCAAATAAACATAAGAATTTTATTATATGATCTATGAAAATTAGATTAAAAGATAATATGAATACGAAAACAAATTTTTATGACATATTCTCTAATGAAACATTCATTTGAACCGATGATACATCTGATAAAACAAAAATTTTATTATATTATCCTATCACCCCATATTAATTGAGTTTTTATAGGGTAATTATCCAATTATGATTTATAAAATATCATGCTGTATAATAAAACCTCAAATTATTTTTTTTATCAATCTTTAATTTTCATTAAGATTTCATGAATCAACTAATTAATACCCTGGGGAGTGTCAAATCAGTTTTGCAATTAGGAATATTTTTCACAAAACATTGATGTGTGATTTAATACCCAACCATAATTTTTAGTGTCATTAACCGGAGGTAAATATTTTATAGATCATGTATACACCTGTTTATATATAATAAGTGATTTCACTATAAGGAAACAATATCCTATAAACTATATAAAATCTTCATGATGTTATCCTGTATTTCTATGTATAATATGGCTTTCACTAGATTTACCCCATATGATAATCCAAAATGTTAATAAAAAAATCAATAAAAATAATATAATATGTGTTATCCCATACTAATCTGATATGTGATCAAAAAAATTAAAAAAACAACATATAATAATAAACAGACTTTCCAAATAATATATGTCTTACTTTCACTGATGATAAATAAAAAATGTAAAAATTTTTAGGGTACATGTGATCATCTTTTCCATAATCAAACCACACCTGAATCACTTATAGTTTTAAAATATTTTATAGACATATTCATAATTTGGTAAACTGAAACTTATGAAAGGTTTGAAGTCAATTATAATAATAAGAAAACATTACAAAATTTTATCAATTGTTAGAAAATAAAAATATGAAAATTGATGAGAAGTGGATAAATATCTTTTTAAAAAGAAAACGAAAAAAATAATATATTCTAATAATTTATAATATATGGAAATGTGCTTACAAATGAACAAACAATTCCCATGGAATAATATCATCTAAGACTTATGTAATAATCACGATCCATGGATCCCAACATAGCAATATCAAAAACAATTATGGTATAGGACTAAAAAATGTAAATCATATCATTACGAATATAGTGAACCATGACGAGTTCATTATTTAGCCTCTGAATATATCTAATCTACCTCATGATTCTACTCAACTATGTGAATACAGATAATCTACATCATTTTCAACAAAAATATTATGAAAATAACTATTATATATTTTGTTCACGATCATTATTAAAAATTAGATAATCTACATCATTGGTAGAATAAATATTTAGAATATATAAAATCTTCATCATTGTTATTCTCACCATATTTATATAAATAGAAAAAATAATTAAAAATGCATAAGAGAGATATATATAACCCCATTCATCCATAATCCAGATATATAAATATATATATATATATTTGTCTCTCTGTGTTGGTGTGTGTTTTACATTAAATCTATCATTCCAATTTCCACTCACTTAATAAAATAATTGAAATGAGACCAGTTTCAAGAGTACCATCATTTTACATATTATATTACATCATGAAAATAATGTTTAATGATGTCATAAAAAAATATCCAATGTCAAAAATATTGAAAAAATATATATTTACATAGTTATAAATTATTATTTTTAAATTATTGGATATATGCTTTTTAAAAATAATAATAAATTACCATTTTGTACTAACATGAGAACACCGTAAAATATTTTACCTAAACCAAAATACTTTGACCATGACTGAAAGGGATCAAATTTATACGTTGAGTGAAATTACGTTATTATAAAAAATATTATTAAAGACATATTTTTACAGGAAAAATCGTTGACAATAAATGAATACAATAATGAATTATTTCATAAGAAAACATACCTTTGAAATCATATTTATACAGATGAGTAATATTTGGGAATAACAGTTCTACATTCTAGAAATATATAAATATTTCCTTGTATTTTAAAAATATTTCTATTTTAAAATCAATTATAATACAATTTTAGAATTAGGAAGTGAATCATCTTGAATAATATATCTCATAACATTTTATGAAACTATAGACGATTTTTTATGAAGAATTTATACAAAAGTCATATAGTATGTTGTTATGGTAAAAATTAAACACTTGCCTTAAATAAAATAAATTTTCATTAAATAATGTACCTTTTAAAATACTCTTTATCATAAGATCTATAAAAATTAATTAATTAGTTTCCATTGGAATTGAGTAATGCAAGAGAAAAATATATTTTTTAATGCGAAATAATTTTACATATTTTGATAATAATTTAATTGAAAACAATATTTGTAATTAAAATATAAATATTAAAATTAAAAATAAATAAAATTAAAATTTTATATTTAGAGATATATAATAATATTTTTATTTCAAAAATTTTAACATTTATGGGATTGGTAAACATGGAAAAGGAAGATAAAGAACTAATTTTGGGAGAATGAAAATAATTATGAACATCCCCAAAAATTAGGTTGGAGGAAATAAATAAATTAAATTTCATCAAAAATGAATGATTAAATTCAATTTGATATCATCTAGGAATATGATAAATTCCTCTTCTAAAATCATTTTTTAAAAGAAATATTTCATATTCAGAAATAACAATTATGTTTTGAAATCCCCATTACGTATTAAGAAATATTGTAATATGAATTCATTGAATGATATAAATTAAAATTAAAATGAAAATTCCATATGTAATAGAGAATATAAGATACTATATATCCCATAGGTATTATTAATTCAGTTGTGATTATATTAGGTGCATAAAGAAAATCAAATAACAAGAAACAAAAATTTATTTAAACCACCCTTACATTGTATTCGAACTCATTAAAACACGATTTAACATATTATCTAAAAAGTTAAATTTTCCTAATAAATAATTTAATATTCTTATTCAAAATATTAAATTTTATACTCTAAAATTATAAAAAATTATAATAATTAATGAGTTAGTTGTATTTTATTTTAATCTTCAGATGTAAGAGATTGTGATTGTTTCTCCCAAACGTCAAAGTGTCGATATTGATCCATATTATTTGAAATATGTGTCAATATTACTATATTATTAATTCCAATTAATGGCATGTTTTTATTGATTTATAAGTATGTGATTTCATTCAAAGTGTCTTCATTATAGTTATAAGATTGTAAATTGGGGATGTTATTATTTTATTTATTTTTATTGAAAAAATAGTAGTTTATTAAAACAAAATTAAATATTAATGTAACATCCCTAGAACACTAAAATAGAATTATTTTCTCACTAATTTCATTCAATACAAATTTTACTTTTTGATAGTCTTTATGGATTAAAAATCAGATCATTGTTAATATAAATGGTCAAACCAACCAAAATAAAAAAAAATTACTATTATTTATAAGTGAGTGTGGTAAATAAAGCTATTGATTAGTCATAATATCGTTTTGAATAAAATATAATTATATCGTTTGTATTTTATTTAAGGTTTTAATCATACATTAAGAGTCTTGGACGAATAGAAAAATCATTTTTAAAAAAATTGGGGTTCATTCATGGAGACCATAGTTCATTGGTACACATGGTTGACATTATAGTTTCATATAAAATTAAATGAAAATTTGAATTGGATTATATTATCATAATGTTAATGATTTATTAAATATTATATTTTTTTATTAAATCACCTCTTATAAAAAACCATGTAAGTTGGTTCTGATAAATATATATTGCCACATATGGCGGTGGTTGTATTCCAATAACATAGGTGGTGTATTGGTTTATAATTGTTGAATGGAAAAGTGAAAATAGTTATCAGATAATCATAATAATATTAAATTAAAAATATTATTCAATTTTTATTATTTTAATAGGGGTTGATTAGTTTTGAAGTATGTATACGAATAAATGAATAAGAATAAACGAGAAGCATTAATTGTGACATTTTTTTACTCCGTGGAATTGATCCATTTAAAATTTTATTACAAATTTAATTTTTTTTAAAATTATACAAACATCTATAAAGTGTTTATATGAGTTTTTGGGTATTATATGTGTAGTTTATGTTCTATTTCTAGAGGCATGGGTATGAGGAGTTGTGGGGTGATGAAGATTCCTTATATAAGGGAGAGTTGTGGCTCTTTTGTTTAGATATAAAAGATAATGTCCCGACTAAATAGATATTCAGATCAAATAATAAAAAATACTATAGTGGGTCGAGGTATATTATCTATAAATCCTATAACTTTAAATTTCTGAAATGTTTTTAACTGTTTTAGTAATTTACATAATGATTTTTCTTAAATTTATACAATTGTTTTGATTTTTTTAGGGAATCTAATATAAATATTTGTAATTTACTTTTAATTCATAAAAAATAGAAGATATGAAATAATTTATACCAAAAAATTCCAAATATAAATTAATTTTTCTTCAAAAAAAAATTAAATACATTATTTTTTGTATTTCAATACATTACCCCTCAAACCAGATCCGAAAAATGTTATTTTTATGCATAACAATTCAATAAAAATAATATTATGTATGTTAATTTTTTTCCAAGAATTAAATAATTTTATAAATAAAAAATAAGAGTCTTAATAATTTCAATGAAATCCCAAAATGTAATTGCACAATGTGAACCATCCGTAAAAATGGAAAAAAATGATTTTATTAAAATTAAAATTACATGTAATTCATGATTTTATACACGAGTTTCATGATTCTAAATTAAGAAAATATAATTACCTAAATGATTAATTTTTATATTTATAGATAACATCAATCATGAATTTCATTTATAATTTCCAATATCTTAACTATTTTATTTATATTTAATAAAATGCATAATAATAATAATAAAACATTTTGTACTATTTAACTAAAAACCAATTTATTTATAAAACATAAAAAAATAATACTTGGTTAATATTTATATCATAAATCGAAATATAATGATATCATTAAAAAATATAAAATATAAAATTCATTATTTTATATTTTAAATGGATTTTCCAAAGATAATGAATGCTATTTTGAAGATAAATGTATTTAAAATATTAACTATTTTTGTCATTAAATAATATAATTTTCTAAATAAATTTTCTTAAAATGTTATTGATATTAATAAAATAAATTTTAATGATTATTCCATAATATATTTATATTTAAAAAATAAAAACACACAGATCCTAAATATTATATTTTGAGGAAAATATATTTAAAATAGAAAATTATATTACTATTTAGATTGAAAAATTAATTTAATGTTTTAAATTTTTTAGTTTTTTAATATTAAATTTATTTTTTATTATAAATATTTTTTATTATTTAGTTTTATTTTTTGTATACCATCCATTTCGATGAATATTTTATAACAATTATATTTATCATAATAAAAGTTTTCAATATTTATTTTGGATCACTATGGAAAATTGGAGGGATGTTACAAAAAGTATTTCAATAATTGTAATAATTTAATAAAATCATTGTGAGTGATAGAAATAAAAATATCATAATCTATTGGTTCCAGTCTGGTACATTTTATGAATAAAATGAAAGACACCTATATTTTGTGAAATATATTTTTAATATTAATTTTAAACATTCAATATTTTGGGTACACACAACACATAGCAAATTATGAGTTACTTGAAATTCTATGTTTATATTGTTTTACATGTAACACTTAGTGTATCATACATTACACACATCACCAATTTTAAGTGAAATTTGACTTACACATAAAATAATAATTCTAGTATTTAATATATTAGTGATAACCTAGCCATTAGATTGGTATGTGGGAATATGTATAAGTAAATTTTGATAATATATAGTTTAAATATGTATATAAAACGAATTCTTTACTGTCAAAATAATTATAAATGACAGAAAAAACTATTTTTTAATTATTGAAATATTTCTGAAAAACTATTTTTATTCCACGTGCTTGTTTTACCTTAATAAATTAAACTAATCATTTTTGGTGAATTATTTTAATGAAATTATACAATTTATATTTAAATAATATTTGAATTGTCATATTATCTTTTTCTTAGATTATATATAATAGTAAATATAATTATACATATAAAAATGTATATTTCAAAAATGTTTTTATTCAAAAATTTTCCAATAATATTTAAATTATTATTTCCCATCATTAATTTTGTTATAAAAATTATAAATATGTTTTATAATAGAAATTAAAAATTTTCATTAAGATGTATTTAAGAGAATTTTATTCGAAGATAATTTTTTCGATGAATATTGAAAAATAATAATTTTTATTCATAATCATCATATATATATGTGAAATTGATAAATTAAAACTTTCATTAAGATGGATTAATATGTAATATTAGTTAAATTATATATTTATTAACCCAATTTTTTTAATTGGAATCAATTTTATATTTAATTTTGATATTTAATTTAATTTATACAAATTAATCGTTAGAAAACATGTTTATCATCACATATGAAGATATAATTTTAATTTAAAATTTCCTAATTATATTAATTGAATTTATAAAAATGGATTCCAAATTTTGAATCATGATAATTTATATTATGTTATATGTTCATCTATATTATTGTATATAATTATTAATAGAAATAATAAAATTTATTTATTATAGTTAAGGTAAATATAAAATACATGGTGGTTAATCAAAAATTATAAGGGTTAAAATAGAAAATAAAATTCATAAACCGATTAGATATACATATTCTAATCACATATCTTCTAGGATTGGTAATGTTCCATTTTTGATACGTGTGTTTTGAGGGAAACATTTGTACACAATTTTTTTCTCATTAATTACTAGAGTGGCACTCACATCACATATGAAAGGAAACCAAATATGCTCTCCAATTGAAATTTAAAAAATTTATTTGTTCCCCAAAGACCTATAATAAAATTATTAAATATGTAAACATATACATTAATCGTTATTTTTTCCATAAATAATACATATTATTCCATTTCTTGAAAGAATGAAATTTGTTGTCAGAAGAATAGTTATTGTCCATCACCAAGGATTTGACATTATTACATCCTCCTCCTCCTTCAATTATTATTTATACATTAGGATATAATAGTATCATTATTATTTTTATAATTATTTTTATATGATGTTAATGACCTTCAACCATATCCCCTTTCATTATATGGTTTATAAAATCATATTCCATAAGAATTGTAGATAGCTACTCTTCAAATTGATGTTATTTGTTTTCCATCCCCACATCTCACAACTTGATTTTAAAATAAACTCATTCTTTATATATTAAATTTAAATTATTATTATAATTTTTTAATATTGATATGAAATTTTTAATCTTAAATTCTTTTTCATGTGAATTTGATAATTTCATTCGTGAGTATATCAGACAAAAAACTCAAGAGGCAATGTTAATAGTTCATTCTTTAAATGGAAGTAACTATGTTTTTGTTTATTGAAAATAGCTGATATATAATGAATTTAAATGATTGTGGAATGATAATATATTATTTACCATTGTTTTTTTACTTTTCATTTGGAAAATGGAAAATTAATTCATTCGTAGGAATGACCTACCCACTCCGTGATCAGTACATTTCATTTTATATCTCTAACACATAATGAATGGTTTAATTACTTTTTTACCAAAATTATATGATATATTTATATAACCATAGGTTTTAGTTAAATGATCTTGTTTTTATTTATTTTTACTATATAATGTGACAAGATAATGTTTTGGGATGTTTTGAGGTTTTTTCTAGGTTTACAGTTTTATCATAGTCAGTAGAAACCATAAAAGGCCTACATGAATTAATGAAACTGAAACAGTGGGATCAACATATGTGCATGTTTGTAAAAAATGATGTAAATTATCATTATAAACAATACACTTTAGAACATATGGGAAAATAGTTGGTGAATTGTTTTTCAATCCATGTTATCCAATTATATGATGGTTGGTTAGAGGTAGTTCATTGTGTACCATTAGCATTCAGTTTTCCTAACCTTTCACCCTATCCATAATTTATGATATTATATATAATAAAATCATAGATATAATTCAATTCGGAAGAATTGATTCATAACCTTATTGATGAAACTGAAGAACTGATGTATTCAATAACAAAAATCTCAAAAAAATTTGTTCAAAAAATATAATAATATAATAAGGTTAATAAGAAATAATTAGATTTACTATCATAAAAAGATTAAATTAAGTATATCGGAGATCATAAATAGGATGTCTTGATGCTAAAAAAATGTGAAGTATCAAGAAAAACACATTAATAATGATATGACATCAGGAAAACAGATCAGTCATGAAAATGAAACGATTAATTTGGATCATATAGGTCACAAAGAACCAAATAATTATACAAATACAACAAATATTCTAGTTATAAGGCCTGATAAAAAATATAATGTATACATGGTAGAATTTAAATGATAAGCACATAATCAATGATTGAAGATTAATTTTGACAGAAATTAAAACCATAATATTCAAATAACACAATGAAGAACTAGAAGTATTGTATATACTCATATAAATGCAATAAAAATGAGATGTTATTATTGTGGAAATATGGGACACTCAATAAATGTATCATCCATAAACTATTGGAACTTAATGGATTAATAACAATAGAATATTCCATAAAAAAATCAACATCACATAATATCATTTTATGGTAACTATTTTCATTTTTGAATATATCGGGACATGGAAATATATTGTTCATCGAAAATGTAAGGAAATGTGTGAAGAATAATGATTGTTTTTCTAATAAGTAATTGGTTATATCATAAAATTAGCTGAAATGATAAAATCATTTTCTTTGATGTAGATAAAGATGTTATATAATACTTTATGAAGGATAAATACTATCAATCATTATCGATAATGATTCTAAAAAACATTAATACAAAATAATATAGATGAGTAGAAAGTGGTTTTAGATATTTCGTCTAAATATTCTTATTTCATGATAATGTGGATCATTAATAATAGATGCGCATCACATATGATAGAAATAAAGAACTGATTAAATTAATTACATATATAAATAGAGGTATTGTATGTTGAGTTAAAGATGATGGATTGAGAATTTTTGGCACATGAATATTCATGTTTGGTGGAATATTAATCAAATGTGAGGATATCATGGTTATTGAAGGTCTCATCCACAACATTATAAATGTATGTCAACTGTGTGACTCGGGACATGCCATATTATTTTCAAAAATGTTATGAATCATTTCTGAATATAATGGAGTAGTGTTTTTAAGGGAAATACTACAATGGTAATTGTATACCTTGAATTTAGAGAAAAAGATATGTTCTTTTTGAAAAAGGATTAATAAAAAATGATGTGATGTAAACATCCTGGACATTTAATCCACATATCATTTGAATATCTATTGAAATTTTATTCTTTTTTATACCTTCCAAGGTAATAAAATGTTAACAACCACATGTGTGATGATATTCAAAATGGGAATATCATTCCAAAGGCACATAACTCTAAATAGAAATGGTAAAAAATGTGCATGTGTATTTCCATATTGATATGTGTGGACTTATATTACCTTGAACTATTGATGTGAGATAATATTATGTCATCATCTTTAATGATTTTATCATAATGGAATTTTATTCAATTATCCCTGTCAATTCATTGGTGTTATATTTCCTAACAACATTTCAAATGGACATTGAAATGGTGATGGGTCAAAGAATATGGAATATCCAATAATATAATTGAAAAATGTTCACAAATACCCATGTGGAGTATCTCCATTAAATTTTAATAAGGAACATAGTTTTGGTAGTAAGAACAACATAACACAATATAATATTTTATAGAAAATTTAAATTGTCAACAACAACGTGAGAATAATGCAAATTGAGAAATTTCATCTTGATAATTTCTTTAAAAGAATAAGTGATGGCATAAATCTAGAAATCAAATAGAGCATTATTGTATCAGAAAGAAAAAAAGACTCCATACGAGCTATGGTATGGAATGTTGAAAACATTGAAGAACATTGACGACATTGTAAGTATGTGGTTCATTCTTAATTAGTAGAAACATAGGTTGTTATAATCCCACAGCGATAAATTAATATTTCATGGAACTCGAAGAATACGGAACTATATGAATTCATCAAAAATAGGATCAGAATATTTATTGAATGAAATGATGTAACTATGGTAGATAATGATAAAAATCTACATAAAATACATGATCAATCCAAAGAAGATAGTGATGAAGAGATTAGAAGATCATGGTATATTCTACATCCATCGGATGATTTATAAGAAGATTATGATAATGAAATGGAATAGGCAAAACAATTAATTCCTTAATGATTAAAGAGAAGAGTCTAAATTTATAAATTTAATTTAATTAGTGATTACAAAATGTATATATAGCATGGAGGATGAAGAATCCATAAATATAATCATTCGTTTCATATGTATATCCATAATGATGTGGTAAGGAATCTAGGGATGAAAAATTGGTCATACATATGATTGATAATCTAAATTAAATTGAGATGAATTAGACATGGGTGTATTGTTTCATTGATAATAGATATGAGTTTCATCAGGACTAAATGAGTCTTTCACAACGAGACCATAGAATATGTCATGGTAACTTTGAAACAAAAAAATTCTACTGTTTATAGGGTACTCCCAAATTGATTCTATCGAATTTGATGAAATCGATCCACCTGTTTCAAGGCTAGAGACATTAAAACTAGTCTTTCAAATAATTTTGGAAAGAATGTTCAGTATTATTCAAAATTATTTCATGTTCGCATTTACGAAATGAGTCCTTGAAGTATATTTTTATATTGGGAATTTATATTATTTCATTATTCATTATTATGAGAACATACTTTTTTGGATGAATAAAAAACTATAAAGGATGAATAAGTCAAGAATGGAATTGTATTCAAGGGTCGATCAGTTTTCAATGAAGATTTTTATTCAGTGTGGTGGTGTTTATTAAAATATTTATTTAAATAATGAATTTAAATAAATGATTATGTTGATGTTATATTTCAAGGAATTAATATTTTATGGATCAGATGTAGCACAATCTAATCCATTTATGGAAATCATGAAAAGTGAATTATTAAATATCAATGATTGAGTAAATGACATTTTTTCCTAGGTTTATAGGTGATACATAGAAATAATCAATCATTAATTTCTAAATATATATTTTATATGGATTTTTGTCGAACATCGAGGATGGTTAATTTCAAGGAGATGAAAACTATGTTGGCTACCCAGATGAAACATTCATTGAATGAGTAATCCAAAGCAGTTAATGTCACTTAATAGAGGAATAACATTGGATGCATGTTGTATATTACCATGATTTTATTTTTTTCCCACATGTCAAGTAGAATGATATAAATGTTATCCCAGGGATACCTATATACATAATGTCAAATGTATACTTCTATATATTAAGGGAATGCTGAATTTTTGTTTAATGTAAGGGAAAAAAATATAATACAGTGTTATTCATATGAACCGATGAAGATTGGGCCAGATCACCAATTGACTGAAAATCAATGTCAGTTGTTGATTATATATTGGAGTATTCTGTATTTCTTCACATTGTAGGTTACACTACTGCATTTTGTTGTGCATCACTAAAGATGAATATATTTTGGCTACTCTCTAATGTAAATAGTTATTGTGGATGAAGCCAAAATCTCAGGATATGGTAGTTGTAATGATGTCTGTGATTGGAATCCATTGAGATAATTCTAGTAAAATAAATCATTGAAAAATTAATTTCATCACTCTAAGACATAGAACATTTAAAGGAAGTATAGTTTTATTAACTAAAATGTGGATTACTAACATGTGAAATTAGTGTATGAACCTACATTTCTACATGTTGAATACATTCAAACAAAGACCTTTAAAAAATAAGTATTTTAATGACATTAACTAGCTCTGGGAGTTCACTTGACTCCCACACATCAATATATGTATATGTGGGACAAATGTCAACAAATATGGAAATTTTTCCCTAATGTACTCTTATGTGTAAATGAAACTATTGAAGTCCACATCTAAGTGAAATATGTGTTCATTGAAATACAGGATGACATATTGTCTATAAAAGGTTTTATAATGTCTTAATCAAGATGCGTGGAGAATTTGATTGTCGGATCAATGATTTATGTGGAGTTTTAAATATGATTACTGAATAGATGATTGATAAATGCTTTCATATCTTGATGGATGAGCTTCGTTATTACAAGAGATGAGTTTTTTTGGAATAATCTAAATCATTTATGAACTATTAATGATACTCTTATTCATCACGTCATGCATGGATCATGTGGTTATCGATTATTTGTTGATTAAATCATTGATCAGAATCTTAATCTCATGAAACCAACGTTTTTAGAAGATGGAAGAGGCTTTAATGTGGTATTATAATGTGATGAGTTTTCAAAAAACCATAAAGGGGAGATCATTGGTGAAAACTACCTCAATGTATCATCACAATATTTTTGGGTTGAATGTGTTTTTGGAGAAATAAGGTTTTTTTGGTATGTTATGATGTTCTAGAGATATTTCAGACACATTATGTGGATAAAATATTAGAGGATGAAATGGAATCTATGGAAAGGGTAGATAACATTGCATACATAAGGTGACTTCATTTCACTATGATTAAAAACTTTGGTAAAAAATTTATAGGATTGTTAGCATCTCAAATAATGGTTTACATTTTAGGAAATTAAAGTATATGGAAATTCATGAATATCAGGAAACTATGGTTCATTAATGACATTTCGTAAACATATAGGTAAATTTCAAAAAGCATCAAGTATTATTAATTGTTTGATTGTAATCATTAATACTACAAGAAGCTTCAAGAATGATAATTTAGTATACTTCATTTCAAGTACATGGATCTTCATGAAAATGTTGGGGGATGTTCATGGAATTTTGATGATGTGGTTGGATTCTTCTGGGGATGGAGGAAACACTTATAAATAATTCTCCACCTAATTCAATTAAGATATCATGACTTAATGATATTTCTGAGCCTCATGATTGAATAAGGTGATTTAAAATGGGTGTGATTGTGAAAAAATTTACGATGAAAGTGTCTTCTAAAAGTCTAGTATAGCTGAATGAAAATTATTAGCATTATGAATGTAATGATTTGTAGGACGTCAATCTATGATTCATGATTGTTGTGTTCATAATGAAGGCTATGTGAGCATCTCGAAATGAGGTTTCTATGGTAAGGGTATTTTATCTTTCCAACTGATGTGAGCATCGTGAAGGAAGATATCATCATTAATGTGTTGAAAAGGGATTTCCCATTTAACAGATGGTAAAATTAAATTCATCAACTTGAATAAAGTGGGATTTCAACAAAAAATACTTCTCTGACAAATGATCTAGTAAATATTGTGTATTGTGGGACATATATGTCTATAAAATATATTTCAATACCCTCAATAGCATTTATAAGTAGAAGAAGTAGTTGTTGTTCCTTTCCAGCTGTAGTTTGTCATCTAATGTGAGTTAGGGAGTTACCATTGTAAAATAAAGGAGCGGACTGAAATCATTTTAAATTTAGTGATCTTGGGCAAAGATGTGATCCCAGTAAAAAAATATTTTTTTACACCGTAGTGGATTTGATAAATTTGAAAATCATTGTTCTATGATATGTGGATGTAACCCAGTGAGCTAATCCATGTATAATTGTTGTGTCTCATTTATGATATAATAATTGTGCCTACATTTCTATGGGATATAGAGAGAAAAACTTTTTTAACGATTAAACAATATATAAAGGGATTGTTGTTTTTGTATTTCATACCATGATTCACCCCACCCCCTCTATGTGAATTTACCCTAGTTGGGATAAAATCCCTAAACTCCTTCAGTTTCTCACCAAAGAGGTAATAATGCCATGTTGTAAATTGATCGGCCATATCAACTAAATAAAAATCTTGTTTTTGGTAGTTATTGATGAGATTTATAATATTTATATTTCTAGTGGAATGTTCATTTTTTCATTTTAATATCTATCATTAGTAATTCTAAAGCAGATAATTATTGAAAAAAACATCATTAATAACCATCCAGACCAAGTAAATTGTTCATAGATAAAATAAAAATGTATAAATATATCTTTTTTAAATAAATAAAAAATTCATATTTTGGTATACATACAATATTTCAACAAGATACAATAGACTATGAATTTTTTTCTCATCCTTAAAATTCATCTTAGAATACACCTATATTTTATCCCAAATTTATAAAAAAGCTTATCTATATTTCTAATAAATTAATGATTTAGTATATAATATTACACATAAAAAATGGATGATCTATAAGTGTTGTTTATTTTGTAATTTTTTAAATAGCATAAAAATGTAAACTGAAATAACATCATTATTGAAAATCTCCCCCGCATGGCGTCACATAAAACTACATGGGATAACCTGTAATCATACATATAGTGGGGGTGATATATAAATCCTAGTTATAGAATAAGCATGGTATAATTTAATAAATTTAAGAAAATACTCATATCTACAGGGAATAAATAGAGGGATAATAATACACAAGAACAATGAGATATGATATAGAATAAAAATATTAAACGGAACATGTGAAATGAGATTACAAATTAATACACGACTTCATAATCGTTTGGCATGTTGAATCCCAATAATACATTATGGAAAACGTAACATTAAGGTGTTATGTTCACTATATGTCCGAACATGACATCTCATATGACTATAAACTACCCAACGAATTGGATTAATATATAATTCTGGGTGCACATATCACATTCATTTAGTTTTCATGATTAAGTGTTCCATGTATATTATAAAACATAGATTAATTCATCATGAATTTTTATTAGAAGATGAAAGAGTGTTTAATATATACATTATTTTCGATTTTAAATAAGTACACATTTATAAAGTTGAACACCATTGATTGTAAATGGGTTTGGTATTCCATACACTATTGTGTTGGCATAGAAAATTGTGGAGAAATTTTTTGAGAATAATAGACACAAAAATCATAAAGTGGGATGATGATGGTTAAATATATTTTTCAACACTTATAAATCAAGTAGAAAGTAATAGGGACATGGATATCCATATCTCAATATAGTGAATAGGAAAGAGAAGGCATAATAGAATAATGAAATTTGAATAATGAATAGAACGAGAGGATCCCTTAATCGAGTGTACGACTCTGAATTCATGAGAGGAGATTCATAAGGGTATGGGTCACCAGTGGAGGACTCTAGTTTTTGGATGGAATAGTATGGACGTTATTAAAGGATTTTTAGTGAATTGAAATTGGAGATTATATGGATTTATATAAGAATAGAGCGAGTATTTATTTATTATTTTTCAAACATAGGTTTTTAACTCCATATAATAACAAAATCAAACCACAAACATTACTATAATTATTTCCTATTATTTCTCCAATTTTTTCATTATTTTATTCGTAAATTATTAGACCGTAATAATATAATATTGTTCATTATTTGTATGATTATCATACTTTTAAAGAATAGATTTCAAAACCATATAATATATAATAAGTTTTGGAATATTCATAATGGATTTATATAAAAAATTTATAAACATTATGTAGCATTTATTCAAAGGGAAAAAATATTTATACGCATTATAGTATTTATTACATAACTTTTAAAACATTTATATGTCATAATACACAATGTGTATCTATGCGGTATATAATTTTATACCAGAAAAATCGATTATCTCATAAAATTATGAAACATTCACCATTAGATAATTTTTTAATAATTATTATCATGATTATGTTATTAGATATCATCATCGTATTTTTAAGTTAAAGAGAATGATGATAATTTATCCCTTATATGATTTTAAATTTGGGATTCATAGGTTTTAATCCTCTAAGTAATGTCTATCACATCCATTTTTAGAGTAAATTGGATTTGTTAAGTCCCTATTTATAAACTAATCATGTGATCACTATTAAATGAAAAGTATTTTTTAATAAAATGTATCTCAAAATTCATTTAAATCTAATATCACATAATAAAACTATTTAACTACATTATTATTTTATAACCTTATATGAAAATTAATGTAATCACAATCAAAATTTTATTTATAATATTTCATATTGATTTAATCATCACCCTATTTGGAATTTTTCCCAATGAAATTATATTTCCCACACTATAACATTTTAGTGTAACTCTATTTCAGCCCTTCCATTGGTTCCCATGTTTTGTTATTTTATCATTTTGATTCTGTACAATAAATTGACAATGTTCATTATTGTATTTTGAAGAAATATGTCTATACATTGAACGATCTTCATCAACTACTCCTAAAAGGAAATGCCATTGTCCAATGTTAACAGCTTTGTATTTAGTACATGTGACATGTCTAATATGTTTTTTACATGAGTTATTTGTGAACTACAATATTTACCTAAGATTTGATATGTGGGAGTGCAATTTTGAAATCCACTGCTCTGATATGATCAATGATATGAAAGGTGAGGATATATTTGGGATGAATTTTTCCCTTCTTCCCAAATCTCTTGAATTTATTACATGGATATATTTGCAGGAATAACATATATCTAAAATCAACCTCTATGTATTATCAATGTCTGTCAGCAGAACTATTCCCTCAAATCTGAGCATCGGTGAAGTATATTTCATGATCCCTTTTTTGTATTGATTTACCAATATGATTCTCATAGAAATTGAAATATATTTGTTCTTCCATGGTTGATGGAGAATGTTCTGTAATGTGAATCATCCAACAACGCCTTCTTTAACTTAATCCATGATGGTACACATTGACATGACTGAAATATCACACCTACTTAAACATTAACATTAATTATCTAGGAATACCGTAATATTATAGATTCCTCATTATTTCAAAATACCAAATAATATCATCAGTGATGTGTTATATTTTATTTATGGCAATGTTGATCAATTACTTGTGAAAGGATTGATCGTTTTACATTATTTATGATTTCCACTTCCATCCATTCCATATCTATGAATATAATATCGATGTAAATTCTAATTAATGATATAATCAGTATGTCTTTTTATCTTATATCATTTGAAAAGTAATTCACTTATATAGGATTATATGGGATTGAAAATTCATTGTTATTGTTCATCTCTAAAAATCATCATTGGCTCATATTCATATGTTTCTATGTGAATATATACTTGAGTGTTTTTTGATAGCTATATATTGACAAAATATACAAAAAAATATAATTCCATAATATTATTAAATAATATATCACTGCATTAAACTTATGATCATGCATTGGGGAGTTTTTTTCATCAATATTCAACTTCCTTAAATCATGCTCCATGACTTTGTCAATTTTTAGTAACACACTGACCAATCCATTTATAGGAGCACCAATGAAGACAATGAAAAGTTCAACACTTGTGGATAGTGTGAGAATAGGTATAGTTACAATCCCCCTTTCATTCAGATTCTTGATTATATTTTCTCATTCATCATTCCATGATGTTTTTAATCTCTTCAAAGTTATCTTGTTATGATGTTTTTCCAATTGTGAGGGAATTCTCAATAATCTATGATAATACTCCGAAAAAAAAAAGAATCTATGGATATCTACAAATGATTTTGGACTTATCCATCCTTCAATTGAATATATATTTTAATTTTCCACCAATTTCCAATTTCATATGATTATATTCCCCATGAAGGATTCTTCTTTCATCTAGAACACTCTAGGGATGTGCTTGGAATAATTATTCTCCTTTCATAAGGTATCTAGCACTACGACCAGATTCTCCCCATGATCCAAATTAATTTTTTAGAAAATTAAAATATCAATTATTAATGTTACCATTAACTTTTAGATGTAACATATAAAGACACTACTCACCAAATAAATAATGAATAACGGATAATTAGTTAGTCTGAATAGAATTACAATGATCTCATAGTTCCATTAACTTTAATGAAAATCATTCATTATGATTTCCAACTTTTTTTAACTTAACATGATAATCACATTCGAAGAGTCGTTGATATCTAGTAGATGATGTTTTTTCATTATTGTTTTATTTTTGCAATCATGTTTTCCAATGAAAATATTCATTGGCCCTTCTATCATGTTGATGAATAGGATGGGTGCACCCCAGGGTGATGAACATGGGAATATTGATCCTTTATATCGATTCCTATGTAGTTGTTTCCCTATATTTTGAAGATATAAAAAATAAATTCAATAATGAGTCTTTAAAAATGAGAACACCCCATATTAGATCATTTTTGAAAATTCATCCTTTCATTTAAGAGAAATCAGATGAAATTCTGTATGTAACACATCATCATATACCCTCACAAATGAACTGTCTTCAAATATGGTTATTTACTTATAATCAATCATTTGAGGAATATGTTCTTACTTGTAGGGAAATAATATACATTCTTTATAAGGGGATCTTGAAGAAGATTCATCCTCTATATTGAAAATGTATAGAATAAATAACAATTCATAATATAGATAGTGATTTCATTATCACAGAATTTTATGGGCTTTCTATATATGGAATGGAAATACATTCCCATAATTACATCAATGTCCACCAAAGATGCTACCAAAAGTTTATCTAGAATGATTTATATATAAATATTTACATGGTAGTTGTTATATAAATATGATGAAATAATTTCCCAATTTTTTGTTATCATTGAAAAATCTACATCCATGATTTGTGGTAGTGTTTGAATAGATCTATTAAATTCTTATGATATGAATAAATGAATTGAAAAATATATGATAACCATACATTTATCTTTTTGATTATGTTTATCATCAGTTACGTAGAGAAAAATAGACTTATGGATGATTGATTTTAAAATATTACACACATAATTTGGAATACAATTAAATGAAAATGATTTATTAGTAATTAAATTTATTTTATTAACTTTTGTATTTGTATGATTCAATCTATGTTTGAAGAAATAGATTTCCTAAAATAGTATCTTATTGTATTTTTTTCATTCATAATGGTTCATAATGAATTATTGAATTTATCAAATCATATGCCATGGGATTGTCAACCCAGGTTTGTAGAAAGGCCCACTATCATTCACCAGTTCATTGTAGATTCTAGATCATCATGGTGTTTGTAGGTTCTTCGATAAATTAAATATATTATAGAGCCACATCCGATTCTATTATCCATACATGGTGTTAGTTTCCTGGTAAAAACCATAGTATATACATAACAATATTTAGGGATCTTTTCTTATCCTAAGACACATCCTAATGGATTTCACAATTTTTTTTAATCCAAATTCGAGAAAAAATAATATTTTCCCTTGATGCCGAATATAACAAAACGTCTCTATATTAAAAATTAAGTCATGATCTATTATATAAGATTATAATTAGTACAAATGGGTATATTAGTAAGTATACTATCCTATAGAATTAGGTACATTACAAAATAACATATATTGGAAAAAACATCATTATTGAACACTACCGTAACAAGATCACGGATAAAACTTCATGGGATAAGCTATATAAATACATAATAAATGGTTGATCTATAGATACGAATATAGTAATATTATTAAATAAGGTAATAAACATTATAAAATAAGAATATAACTTGATAATAAAAGGATTTATAATGATAAATATGATAAATGATACATCATATAACATGATAATCAAAGAATGAAACATTGGAAATGTGGAAAAAGCATAAAACCTAACATCCAAAAAATATGTCTAGGAGAACATCAAATACGTCTTGAAAATAAACATACCACCTATGAATCATGTTCACACACTATCCTAGTATGATGTCTCAGGATACTAATCATTAACTTGTTCTTTCGTGAACTATATAATTATAGGATCACGAGTCATTTTCATTTAATTCTCATTATTTAGTATTCCACATGGATCTTAAAATGTGTATTCATACATCATAATATTTTATTAGAGTATTATAGAATTTTGAATATATTATTCTATTTCCCAGTAAACAAAGTATAAGGATATATAATATAAACACCCTTGATAAAATATTGGTATGGTATTCACTATATAATAAATTTTTAACATATAATATTGGTGAACATCGGTAGTCTAATGACATCACATTATTGTTCAAAAAATTGGTTGATGAGATTGAAATATGTATATTATCATTTTGGAATAAAAAATTACATAATTGGGATAGAAATGATTATCTCAATATAATGAACTATAAATATAAGGATGAAGATAATAAGGTTACATGAATAGAGAATAGTGTTTTTGGATCCCATATATGTGTGTATCTGTCGAAATGATTTATAAGGGATTCGTTTGATATAAGGGATCCTTGGGGGACTCTTATGAAGGGAGGGAAGTGAAAGGACCTTCTCCCAGGACATAATGTGAATAAAAATTAGATATTTGATGAGGGTATATAGGGAATGATAGGGGATTTCTTTATTATTTTTCAAGATTAGGTTTTGGTCTCTATAAAATAAAATAACAAAAACAAAAATAAATTCTTACAATGGTACTAATCTCATGGATAAATGCAAATGTGATTGGATTTCATTATTTTACTAGAAAAAGGGATATACATGATTAAATATTACCCTTGATTATATGTAGGTGGGTAATATTATTAATGAATGGATTTTAAATACTTAAAATACATAATATATTATAGAGGATTCACAATGTCTTGGTAAAATAATAAAATCTCATAAAATCACTTTTTATTAAATTAAAAACATATATTTTGCCATTTATTTCCTTTTATAGTATTTATTAAATAAAGTTTGTGTAATTATAATTTCAAAATACCAACAGTATAGTTATATAGTTTTTAATTTTTTTACCAAAACATATAATTTCATATAAAATTATAAAAATTGTCCATTGGATAACATATATATTTTTATTATAGAAATAATTTTCACTTTAGATTAATAATTTTCCAAATATGCATATTTTTATATTTAAATAATCATTAATAATTTGTGTATAAATGTTTTGTTTCATAATAATAACAGATTTGTACCATAATTAAAATTAAATTTTACATTATAATAATAAAATGATGATAAATATTTTGTAATCAGTTTTTAATGATTATATTATATAAAAATGTTATTTCTTTCATAAAATATATTAATTTGTCAAAATAAATTCTTTAAATGAAATTGTATATTACCAAAAAATATAATTTCTATTTTATTGTAACAAAAATAAATTTATAATGTTAGAATAATGGGCTGAAGATATACTCCATTTTCATCAAAAAAATACTGAATATACACATATTTGTTATGAATTGATACATATCACTTAAATACACCAACAGACTAAATACAGGTAGGGATCATGATTTTGAGACATTCATGGGGTTGTTCAACGTACATGTTTTTAGTAGTGATGCCAATGTGTATTAACATATACCCTACATAATTTATACCATGAATAAGTTATTGGATATCTTATTGGTATTGGTTAATGTAAAAGCCTAGTGATTATTTCCCCCAAAAATTATATGATAAATGGTCTTCATAGGGTACAATCCTACATGTCCAGGCCATCACATCCTTATTCTGTGTGAATTTAATTTGTTAAAACAATATATTTATACAAATCATTTGATCACTTTATAGTGAATATTTTATCAAGGTAATGATAATTAATTGTAAATTTAATATAATCTGATATAACAATTCAAATGAAGTTCATGTATTTTCCATAACCATAGAAGACATATAATTAAATCACAAGCAAAATTTTATCTATAATAGATCGAGGCATTACTCGAACACTAAAAAAATTACTTCAAATTCATTGGAAATATATTATTCATCAATAATATAATGACACTTAGTGAATTCTTAAAAAAAATCAATGTCGATACTCGTAATAACAATATATACTCCAGAAATATGTCTTCAGAATATGTTTTTTCTAAACCTGGAGTTCATGATATCGTGAAAAAAAATCAATTTTTGTGAACCAATGGGATCCTATAAATCGATCAAACAAATTTTCAATGAAGGTAATGTGCTATAAATTATATATCGTAACATGATTATTATTACAATAATGATAAAATATATTAATATTTTTATTTCCTTTAAATGAAAATTGTTGCTTCACACACTTATGTACTAGGGCGACTGAACCTTTTACTTTGAAAATTTCCTAAATTCACATTCTATTACCGAAATTATAATGATTATATTAAATAAAAATGAATTGAGATAGGACTATTCCCATCTATGATAATGATTCTAAAATCACATCTCTTGTGGGTAGAAACCTTTTTAAATTATATGGGAAAAAATTAGTAAATTTATATTTTTTGGAAAACTAATATTCTTGATCGTATATAGATATTCCAAGGTCATTGATACTAAATAGTAGGAGATATTTCTAAATTTAAATGAAAAAATCATTCTCCCCTTCCATCAAATTTTGACATCCTATAATGAGCTACTCAATTACATATTTAGTTTTCAATATAAACCCTATGGTATAATAGTCAATGCGAAATTTTAATATTATCAACTAATACCACCTCAATATTAGGACATAGACACCCATATCATGCACCAGGAAGTCCAAAATCAATTCACCCATAACAATATTTATTGAATAACATTTTCACATAATTTTGTGATGTTATTTTTAACCAAGAAATTTTTTAGGTTTCAAAACACAATGATTCATCTCAAAAAGAAAACCTAGAATATAAAAACACGAGAATCAATTAAAAATGGAATTCAATCATAGTAAAAATTGATTTCAAAAGGATATAACTCAAAACAACCATACATATCTATATTAATGTCTCTGATTAACTACTCATGTTCACATACATAGCTCCATAAAATTTCATTCTTTCCAAAAATTAAAAATTATTACATTAATGATATATCACTGGTTGAGATTTCATAGAATTATCAGGGTCACCTAGTCATTCATAGTTTTTATAAGGAATTTATTTTTGTACACACCTATCATCAAAGAATGTGATGCATGCGAATCATTATATGAGTCTCTAGAACCTTACCATATTGAAATTTGACAATACTTCCAAATATGACCCATATAGTATCAATTGTGATATTATCTAGGTGGTTTTATTAAACCTCACATTTGTGATTCAGTGAACCACATTTAAAACAATTGGTACCCATTTCATTAGGATAACGATTCACAGAACCAATCATCTAATATTGAGTCACCCCATCACTGTGTAAAATGATTTCCCACTTCCTTTTATCCCCAGAATTAGAGTTCCTACTACTCCATATAGATATCTTGTCACAACTCGTCCCCCGGGGCCCGTTCCGTGACTACTGCAAGCCCGCCGTCCATATGCTAGGGGCTGGCGACTAGTACCAAAGGAGTAAAATCCCTAAACTGGGATAACATTTCTTTTATAAACATTAAACACACATAATCCGAGTATAAGAAAGAAGCATAAAACTATGTCAAATTGTATAAAATGAAGTGACGAATAGTAAAGGGGTCGGAAATACAAGCCCAACTGTAAAATACAAGTACAACTAAAAAGGGTCTAAAAAACATAAAGGTGAAGAGAAACTCCTGAAATGTCCACCACAGATCCTACCTAAAGGGTAGGTACAGATAGCCTTCTCATCACTTCTTATCTGTCAGTCTCCTCTGGGTACCAACTCGTCATGTGGTCCACCCCCGGGAAATGTCCAACCCTCGTACACTCAACCTTGGTCAGCACATTCTGTCATCTGCACCCACATAACAAGGCCTAATAATATCTCATGCAGGGGTGAGTATAAAGATACATAGTAGGGACCCCGAGACCCTCAAGGTATCACCAAATCCATCAATGATAAACCAAAATGTATGAAATCAACATATAGCCATTAAATAGGTATATGACCATACATATACCTAATTTATCAAGTAACCCATCTCAATAATGAGGAAAACATGGAATTCACTTACTCTGCTCACAAAGTTATACAAATTTGGTTGAGAGATAGAGATGATCATATATAGCCACTGAATCATCTAAGCTGTCATACCCCCACAGGATCCAAGACCAGTGGTTAGAACTGTCAGACCCATACAGGATCCAGGATTAGTAGCCAGAGCTATCAGACCAACAAATGATCCAGGACCAGCTATTCTGTCAGACCATAAATTGATCCAGATAGAGAATTCAGAATTTTTAGACCAACACATGATTTAGGAAAAGTCATTAGAACTATCAGACTAACACAAGTTCTAGGAACAATCCACACTGTATAACCAACCACAATGTTTCCATAAAGCACGCTTGATTTCGGTAGGGTCCTCTACTCAAGACAAGTGTCCATTCATCAAATACCACTAATTCCCAAGATAATATATCCAAAAGATCATTCTTTCTTATGAAATTCATCGTGATAGACGGTGCGTCAATCAGATGCCTGGTCTAAGAGCTATTGGAATTTATGTTCCGAGGGCTTGGTTGGATCTAGGTTCAATCAAATCCAATCGTACCACAAGATGTGTCCAAACATCAAGTGGGGTATACCGAATGAACTATCTTAATTCAATCTTTTTGTCGCTGCAGACGGTTCGACAATCAGACACCCAAAGCCCAGGTTACATACGAAAAGGTGAATTCAGGAAAACTGGTATGGGTCTAGTCCGGCCCATTCGGACCGACCTGGCTTGACCTGGATCCGGACTGGGGTCGAACCCGTTCTATGGGTATGACTCAGTCTGTGGGTCTGACTTGTCCCGTGGGTCCATCCTGACCCGAGGGGGAGGGCCAGCCCGTGGGGGTGGCCCGAGCCGCATTGGGTCCAGCCCGATGGCCCGCGGGGGTCCACCCTAGCTGCGTCCAGGGGGGCCGCACCCCCTGGTTCCCCAACAGATTATCCATTCGGGGAGGTAGATCTGGCGCCAGGCTGACACCAGTTTGACACGTGGGACCCAGCGGGGTCCCACTTTTTCTGGGTGACCGAGCGGCCAGCTGACTCCTCGCGCGACCCCATTTGCTTCGTGCCACTTCTAGCGAACCGGCGGCTCTGGTCGCCAGACCTCTTCATGGATGGGCTCGAGCTGGCTGCTTCTGCACCACCGAGGCCCGCCTTATATCCACCACGCGGCGACGATTACCTCGTGCCTTCCCCGGAATCCCATCGGTTTGGGCCATCGACTTTTGCGGTGACCGACCTTACACAGACCGCCTCTATACTACCGTGGTCCATCGGTCATAGGTCACTCCTCTGGAGGTGTGGTCACTCCACTGCTTCCCCTCGGTGACATCTGTTGCTCCATCCATCGATGACCTTTCCACGGGTCACCAGACGAGTATTGTTGGACCAATTTTCATTCCAGAAGAAGTCGTGCCCTCATAGAGATGTCACCTTCAATCAGCATCGGTTGATGACGAGAAACACTCAACCCAAAATCATGCCATTTTGAGCTTCATAATTCACAAGAAAGGCTGATTGCTGGGGTCATGTTGTTCGGCCCATGCCCTTAGAGTTAAGGTGATATCAAGTGGCTTCATCTTCTAAACCATGACATAAAACATAGAACACAGTACAATATAAAAAAGCATGAGTCCCCTACCTTGTATCAATCATTTGTGGAAAAGAAGATGAAGAATTCGTGGATGATGTCATCGATGTTCTACAAGGATGACGCTTCCTCCCTTGTTTCGGTTGGCGATCAAATGAGACGTTTTTTGTCATTGGTGGAAGAAGTCCTTCGTTGGGAGGATCATTCTTCGTTGAAGTGAACATGTTTCTCCCAAATTCCCCCCTCTTCCCATCCTCCACTATAATTGAAAAGGGAGTCCCTTGACAAAATAATAGATTTATCTTATTAGTTAGTTGTCAAAACACATTTCAAAAAGATTCAAATTAACGAATTAATTAGGCTAGCCCCACTTAATCATATTGGAGGATGGTGACACCATTATTTGGGGAGATCAAGAGGTTTATCCCCACATAATGGGGAGTTCAAGAGTTTAAGTGACCTTGGGTGGTCCCCACCACATTAACCCCACATGAAGAGGGTTTTTAGACCTCAGGTGGGCCCCACCACCATAACCTCTCATAAGAGGTTATGGTGTGGTCTCCCCCACATTCAACCTCCTCTTGGAGGTTTTAAAAAACTAAAAATAAATTATGACAAACACATAATTTATTTTATTATTCCCATGTAAAACCCAAAAACACACTTTCCTTCTTGACCATCTTCCGTCGAGGTGAATGTCGTCATAAGAAAATATCGGCACTGCGAGTTCGATGGAGCCCCCAAATTTCAGTTCCAACCACCTGTTCAAAAGTTATATAATCTTGCTCGTACGTTTACTGAATGTACTTAAAAAAACATCAGAAATTGATTCTAGGCACATCGGGCCTCGGAATCATGCGCTGTTAATATTCACAGACTCATAAAAATCACATTTATTTAAAATAATTTCCACTGGATTTCTGGATCTTTAAATTCTCCCCACCTCTAGGATTTACATCCACATAAGCTATAACTCAAACTAAGGGAAAAAATGGGGGTACTGAGAACACATATTAGCATGCCACTCCCAGGTGATTTTGGTAGGTTCCCATACTGCCAGTGATCGCGTACTAGAGGTATTGAACGTCCAAGTAGGACCCGCTCCTGTCGATCCTCAATATCTTATAGGACCTCCATAATGTCTCCCCATCTTTGATGTCCAGCTCTCCATGGTTGATGATATAAGAAGGGTCGTTCACGTATCTCCTCAGCTGAGATATGTGGAAGACAGCGTGCACCTGGTGAAACGGAGGTAGAAGAGATAAGCGGTAATCCACCTCTCCATCTCTTCTACGGACCATAAATGTTTTGATGAATATTGGAGATATCTTTTGGCATTGGCCAAATCTCTGTAGACCTCGTCAAGGTGTGACCCATAAAAAGACATTCTCACCATTCTGAAACTCTAGAGGTCTCTTTCTCCTGTTAGCATATTCTTTCTGCCTACTCTATGTAGTGTTCATCCACTCCTGGATGTTATGCACCTTTTCCATGGTAGCTTGTACCATATCAGGTCAAACCATTTCAGACTATGCAAGGTCTCCTATATAACACCTTCAAAGGTGACATGTCTATGGTATAGTTATATCTGTTTTTTTAGTAAAACTCCACCAAAGGTATGTGATCCTCTCAGCTATGACCGATATCAAGGACACAAGCATGTAGCATGTCCTTGATTGTCTGAATTGTCTGCTCAGTCTGACCATCAGTCTGAGGATGGAAGGTGGTGCTCAGACGTAGTTGCATCCCGGAAGACTTCTGCAACACCTTCCATAGTCAGGATGTAAACCATGCATCATGAACTGGGACAATAGAAGTAGGTACTCCATGTAGCCGCACAATCTCTTTCATGTATAGGTGAACCATGATCTCTACTGAACCCTACTCTCTGGTCGGTAGGTACTGGGTCGACTTGGTGTGTCGGTCAACAATCACCCAAATCATGTCATGACCCCTAGATGTATTTGGAAGAACCGTCACAAAGTCCATTGATATCCCACCATACATCCTCTCTGTGGACTCTAATGGTTGAACCATGCCTTCTGGTACCTAGTGTTTCGCCTTCACTTGATGACAAGTGAGGAATCGAGAGACAAACTCAGCTACCACCTTTTTCACAACTGGCCACCAGTTCTGTCATCTGAGGTCCTGATACATCTTCACCACTCCTGGATGTACTACTAAAGGGAACGTGTGGATCTTCCTCAACACATCATCCTAACGTGAAACTAGTACCATAGCACATCCTCTGAAGAGGATGATGTGATCCCCACCTTCATAAAATCCATCAGGTTCCTGCTAGGTGGATATCAGAGCACGTTGTGTCTCACAGTTAGCGTTCCAATGTTGTGCTTCCTTGACTCTCTAAAGGAGTGGGGGAGTGACATGTAAGAGACTATAGGAAGGATGCTCCATATCTATTCACAAAGGATATCGGTAAATCACCAAGCTACTCTGTCACCTCTCCTAGAAGCTGTATAACAGACCTCCGGCTGAGTGCATATGAAAAAACATTACTTTTCACAGGAGTATATTCAATATCGATGTCGTAGTCCTGGAGGAACTAAAGTCATCGACACTAACTTAGGTTCAGGTCCTTCTGATAGAAGATATACCTAATACTCTTGTGATTAGATTGAATAGTAAAACTATCGCCCATCAGATTGTGTCTCTTCATATTCAAGGTAAAGAATACTATTACTAACTCCAAGTCATGGGTAGTGTAGTTCTGCTCATGCAACCTCAGCTACTGAGAACCATACACAATCACTGCTCTCTCTTGCATCAGGACACACCTGAGTCTTATCCCTGATGCATAGATGTAATCTACGTACCCCATGCCTTCCTACAGAAGACTCAAGATGGGGCCACTATTCAGCCTCTTCCTCAGCTTCTAGATGCTCTACTGGCATCTTTATGACCACATGAAGGGTTTCACCTTCTTCATCAAAGCTGATAGTGGTGTTGTAACTCTAGGGATGCCTGATACGAACCTTCGATAGTATCCAACCAAACCCAAGAAACTATGTACCTCTGTCACACATTTAGGTGGATCCCAAGTAAGAACCGCCTCAATATTCATTAGATCCATTGCAACTCTATCCTCCGAGATGACATGTCCCAAAATGTGTGCCTCTCTAATCCAAAATTGGATCTTCGAGAGCATACCATAAAGCTGGTTCTCTAAGAGTGTGTCTAGTACTACCCGAAAATGGTAGGCATGCTTCTCCTCAGTAGTTTAGTAAATCAGAATGTCGTCGATGAAGACTACAACAAAGTGGTCGAGGTATGGCTGGAAGATCCTATTCATGAGTCCCATAAACACATTGAGAACATTGTTTACGCTGAAAGGAATTTCTAAGAACTCGTAGATTCCGTACCGACATCCGAAGACCATCTTATGTATATCCTCGTCTCGAACTCTGAGCTGGTGTTAGACTTATCTGATGTCTATCTTCGACAACAACCTTTCTCCCTTCTGATGATCAAAGAGGTCGTCAATCCTTGAGAGTGGGTACTTGTTCTTCACGATCACCTGGTTTAGGTGACGGTAGATGAAAAAAATACTCAAGCTCCAATCATCATTCATGATGAATAGAATCTGAGTTGCACAGGGAGAAACACTGGGTCGGATGAATCCCTTCCCCTAAAAGTCCTCCAGCATTAACCGCTGCTCATGAAGCTCAGCAGGAGCCATCCGATATGATGGAGTAGATATCGTTTTCATCATAGGGTACATGTCAATGTAAAAGTACACCCTTCTGTGAGGAGGTAGACCTGGGACATCATTAGGGAAATCATCAATGTACTAGACCACTAGTACAAGATAGCTCATACTCTCAACATCAACTGCTCTGAGGGTAAGGCATGCCAACAGATGAGTGATCGGTTGCACCATCCTCTAAGTAAGTCTTTCATGTGATGCCAAGGATCCCTTCTCGTCGGTGAATGTAAACCTGGTCCCATCCATTCAACCACACCGAACTTTTTTCCTAATACATTTGGTCTTAGCATGGAATGTAGATTATCAGTCCATAGCCAAGAAGGCATCGTAAGGCCTCGACGCCGCTACGAGGAGATCACAGCCGAAGCTCTCTCCTTCTAGAGTAATCTCACATTGTCGGCACTAGTTCATAATCGTCAATTATACTCCCGAAGGTGTCTCTAACCATTATGATTGAACCAATGCGTCTATCGAAATCTCCGAGATCTGAACAACGGCAGTGGAAATGATAGAGTGATTGACACATGTGTCTAGTAGAATTCCAACTATAGGGGAGTAGACATAGATCGTACCACAAATAATCTATAGAGTGTCATGGCCATATGAATTAGATTCATGGAGCTGAGCTCTCCTCTGTCCACCATCTCTCTGTGGTCGGGGTGGACCTATTGGTTGTGGTGGCAGTAACACCTCGAATCGTCATCCACCACTAGATGCATGACAAGCTCCTCTTCCACATCCACCTACTCCCTGCTATCCTCCTCGTTCAAAACTGTGCCTCTTCATAGGAGGTCCCTCAACTATCTTCTGATCATCAGTACGATGGGTCAGACAGTAACGAGCCATGTGACCCTACCCACTGCAAGAGTAACATTGCCCTCTCCTGGCATGACTGGCTTTGTCTCGTGTTCCCCGCACAACTGAACCTGTTTCTTGTGGTCATCCACTGGATGGCCTGGTCTACATGGACCTTTGAAATTTTTTTCTACTCACAGATGTAGAATACTTCACTACATGTTGACTAGAGATGGGACTCACTGTTGGTGACTACTTAGCATGGAATCTCTCTACTAGGAGGGCTCTCTCGAACACCCCCGCCTGCGTCGGGATACTGAGGGTGATCATCAAAGCTCTTATCTCTCGCCCGAGCCCCTGATCAAAGGTCCGGGCCCCTGATGAATGGGTCCCTCACCATATTAGATGAGTAGTGTGAATGGTCGGTGAACCTCACTAAGTATTGCGCCACTATCACGATACCCTTCTGTAGATGCAGTAGCTCTTGTATCTACACCACACTTAGGGTGGCTGGGACAAAATCTAATAGAAATAAGCTCTCGATGTCTGCCCTAAGAAGTGTCGCCTCAACATGCTCCTACAGAATCTGGATCTTCCATCTTCCTGCTACTATAAGAAGAAGACACATAGAAAATATCACTATAAGATCTGCTGGTGTCCCAACTAGTCTGAAGACTCTCACCACAACTTTCATCCAATCCTCAGTGGAATGTGGTTCTATCTCCCCCCTTAACCTGGGTGGCCATTGGCGCTGGAACTCGTGAAACGCGATCAAGCGGCGTGCACTCTATGATACTGGGTCTGGTGGTATCGGTGGCACAATGTGTGGCTGTACCACTGGTGCCTCTGCTGTTATAGGGCCTCGCACCGAGGCCTCGTTCTTCGGTGGGTTGTTATCTAGTGCAACTCTCAAAACCCTGGATGGATGTTTTCATGGGTCCATCCTTAAAATATAAAGGTCCACCATAGTCAATAAGTTATACCAGGTGATTTGAATGAAAAAGATCACATAGAAAACTCTAGAAACACACATGCAATCAGTTTTTTTGTGCACTGAGTATGAAATCAGAAGTCAGGGTCATTGTGCATGGATACGTTGGCCACGACACCAACACATGACTCCCTGGAATTAATCTCACACATAGTAATCCTAACACTGATTCTTCAGGGAAAATAATTAGTAGAGTCCTATGTTTTGCGGTAGAAACGACTCCGTTGATACCAATTTGTCACGACCCATCCCTCGGGGCTCATGTCGTGACTCCCCCAAGCCTACCTTCAACATGCCAAGTGCTGGAGAGTAGAACCAAATGCGTAAAATCCCCAAACTGGGATGGAATTTCCTTTGAAAACTGTAAACACACACAATCAGAGTAAAATCTGGAATCAAAACACTAAGTAAAACTGTATACAAAGTGGTGTTGAAAAGTAAAGGGGTCAGAAATACAAGCCAAACTGCAATGTACAAGTACAACTGAAAAGGGACTAAATAGATGAATGTTGAAGAGAAGCTGCTGGAATGTTCCCCACAACTCCTACCTGAAGGGTAGGTACAGATAACATCCTCATCATTCTTCTTTCATCATTCTCTTTCGGGTACCAACTCGTCGTGTAGTCCACCCCCGGGTACCGTCCAACCCTCGTACACTCAGCCTCGGTCCGCGCTGTTCGTCATCTGCATCCAACACAATAAGGTGCGGGAATATCCCGTGTAGGGGTGAGTATAAAGATACTCAGTTGGGACCCTGATACTTTGAATGTATCATCAAATCCAACAAGGAAAAAACATAGAGTATGAAATCAATGAATATCCATTACATAGGTATATGCCGACAAATATGCCTATGTTATCATGTAACCCTTCTCAATCATGAAGAAAAAACAAAAGTCACTGACACAACACACACATGTTTACAAATTTTGTAGATATATAGAGATGATAAGTTGTCTCCACTAATTCATCTTATCTATCAGAGCCACACAAGATCCAGGACCAGCAATTAGAACTGTCGGACCCACACAAAATCCAGGAATAGTAGTCAGAGTTGTCGAACCAACACATGATCCAGGACCATATATTCTATAGAACCAACACATGATCTAGGAATAGAAGTCAGAAATATTGGACCAACACATGATCCAAGAACAGTCATCATAACTATCAGACCAACACATAATCCATGAACAATCAACAACGCACAACTAGCAACAGGGTTTCCATAAAGAACACATGATTTAAGGAGGGTCCTCTCCTCAAGCATTGTTTCAATACATCAATGTCTACGAAGTCCCATGTTGATGTATCCAAATGATCTGTTTTTTCATATGAAAATCAACACTCCAGACGGTGCGTCAATCGGACGCCTAGTCTGAGAGTTATTGGCATTTCAATTCCGACGACCCGGTTGGATTTAAGTTCAATACAACCGGACCATACCTCATCCTCATCCAAAACACAACTGGGGTATACCCAAAGAACTGTATTAATCCATGATTTCCATCGCCGTAGACAGTTCGTCAATCAGAAAACTATAGCCCATGTTATGGGCAAAAAGGTGAAATCAGGTCAAAATTGTCGAGGTCCAGTCCGCCCTAGCCAAGTACAGGGGGGATGCCGCACCCCCTGGTTCCCAAACGACATAGCCGTTCGAGCAGGAGGAACCGGTGCCAGACTGGCACTGTTGTGTCACGCAGGACCCGGTGGGGTCCCTCTATTTCTGACTGGCCATGCAGCCAGCCGACTCCTCGCACAGCACCAGTTTTGCCAGGCCCCATACGTCAACCCGGCTGCTCAAGCCGTCGGACCTCTTCGTCGTTTGGCTCGAGCTGGCTACTTCTACACCACCGTGGCCAGGGGCCGCGACCCTCCTTATGTCCAATGCGTGGTGCCAGTTTCACCGCACCTTCTCCGGCGTCCCGGTAGCTCGGGCCACCATCTTCCTTTGTGTCATGCCTTCCCCTGGGCACCACTACACCGCTGCGGTCCATCGGTCATAGGTCACACCACTACTGGCACAGTTGCACCGCCACCGCCCCATGGTGATTTTTTTTCTCCATCCATTGGTGATCATTCTGCGGGCCACCAGACAGGTTCTGGGGGATCAATTCTAATTCTGGAAGAAGACGCACACTCCTCAGGATGTTGAAATCAATCCGCATTCATTGATGATGAGAAATGCTCATCCCGGACTCATTCAGCGTTCATCCTCATAATTCACAAGAATGGCAGAGGGGTCGAGATGTGTTTTTTTGGACCATGCCCTCTACGTTTGGGTGATATTAAGTGGATACATCTTCTAAACCATGATTGAAAAATGTAGAACACACAACAATATAACAAAGCTCGAATACCCTACCTTATATTGTTCATTGTGGAATAGAAGATGAAGAATTTGAGGATGACGTCATCGATATTCTATAAGAAAGGCGCTTCCTCCATTGTTCTTGTTGGAGATTAATGGAGAAGTTGATTTTCATTGGAGGAAGAAGTCATTAATTGGGAGGTGCGTTCTTCATTGTAGATAACAAGTTTCTCCCAAATTCTTCCCTCTTCCAAAGCTCCACCAAAATGAAAAAGGAATCCCCCAAAAAATAATTATCTTATTATTTAGTTGTTGCCACATATTTCAATAAGATTTAAATTAATGAATTAATTAGGTTGGCCCCACATAATCAATGTGGAGAATGGTGCCACCATTAAGTGGGTGCTCAAGAGGTTTCTCCCCACTTAATGGGGATTTCAAGAGTTTATGTTGTCTTGGGTGTTCCCCACCACATTAACCCCACATGAAGAGGGTTTTTAGACCTCGGGTTGGCCCCACCACCATAACCTCTCATGGGAGGTTAAGGTGTGGTAGCCCCAACCTCCCACATCCTCTTATAGGATTTAACCAAACAAAAATGATTTAAGAGAATTAAATTTTATAATTTTTTATTCCAACGTAAAACCCAAAACTAACTGCCATTCCCGACCATTTGCAGTCAAGGTGAAAGACTTATTAACCGAATACTGGCGCTTCGAGTTCAGTGGTGTCCTCTGATTTTAGTTCCGAGCATCATTTCAAATGTTATAAAATCTCACTCATAAGTTTAATGAATGTAATAGAACAAAACATCAAAAATTGATTCCGGGCACACCGGGCCTCGAAATCACGCACTGCAAATTTTCACGGACTCGTTAAAATCTTATGTTTTTTAAAAAAATTCCACAGGATTTATGGGAAATTACATGTCTACAAGATTCCTCCACATGTATTATCATATATATTCTTTTATTAATATAATACACTATTTACCATATCTGTAAAATTCTAAATACAAATATCCAAAATCATTGACTGAATATATATCCTCATCCGGGATTAAAAATTATGATCCATTAAGGATGTACTTCCTGAAATTTTACATGAAAAGCATACTACAATCATAATTTGAACATCATATTGTGTCACTGTGAGAATATATTTCATTAAAATGAAGATGTAATTTTTTATTGAAATCCTAAAATAATGTACAAATAATCATTTGTTAAAAATTAATCATGTGTCCCCCCATGTAATTCCATGACAGAATTTATCCATAACTACAAAATCCAACTAATAATATGATAATAATTAAGTTTTGTATGTTACAAACATCACCTTCATCCAATATTGAGATCAAATGAAATCCAATATTAATTTAATCATTTTATTCTAAAATAAATTATATACTAGTTATGAATAACCTTGAATGATGGGTGTATTTACTTGTGTAACAAATCCAAATCATTCACATACCAAGAGTTATCTTTTTGTTCAATATATCAATGGAATGAAAATTATGGAAAATACATATAAGTGAAGGTAGATTTACTTATGTATTAGGTGGAATAAAATTATTAGTATCCTCTTTTGGATGAGTTATATTCTGCCTATATGGTTTCATTCCCTAAAAAGAACAAAAAAGTACTCTAGTATCATTATTTATAATTTATGTATTATAAATTTAAAATTTACCACATCATTCATTTCACAACTTGGATTTTCAAAATTCAAAAATTCCCCCTACGAATCCTTTTTCATGGAGAACGTGACCTTTTTTATTAATAATGAAATCTTTTTCAAATTATATAAAAATTAAAAACATTTCACCGTTACAGAAATAATTTCTTGAAATGATTTATTCATTCCTTGTGGTAAGTAATTTTTTTTAATGCATATCATGCACTTTTCATTAGATAACCCCAAGTTTAGGAGGTTATAAATCCAATAAGGGACTCAAAACACTCATTCAACCAAACTCCCTAGCAACTGGATTTTCAAAATAAATTAGATATATTCAACATTTTATGAACATTATTTCAGGTTTGGAGAAAAATAAACCTTTCTACAATCATAATAGATAGACATAAACTAATCCCATATCAGAGATCAACGAAATCAAAAACAATTTTTCCAAAATGTAATGTAAACTGGAAAAAGATTGAATCCATTTTTGACATCCTACAAGTCTACATATTCTTGATAAGTTACTTGTTAGGATTTAGACATTGGTTATATCCCTAAGATATAAATTGATAAAAAAATTATAAGTGTTTCATAAACAATTTTGGGATGATTTTTCTCTTTTAAGAAAAAATAATCAATCATTGATGACTATAAAAAAACAAACCACCTTACGATTCAAGAGTATTTAAAATACCTTCCAATAAAAATCAAAAAAATATAAATAACATCTGTGTAAAAGAGTAATAAATATAAATTAATCAAAACAACCAATAGATGTAAAAAACCAAGTACATAAAATAAGACAAGAAGAAACATTCAAACTGAATCATGCTCAAAAATAACCTACCCTCCAACATTATCATGAAATGTCAATAATGAAATTGGATACCTTTAAATTACATTTATCGTTTAAAAAAATCTAAAAATAAACCATTGTTTCCAAGAAATGTGTTAATATAAATTCCATTAGGATTTCCCAACAGACATCCCATTAAATTTCCCTATGATAATTTTTTTTAAATTAAAAATATATATGAAATTTAAATGGATTTTTATCCCACCTCTATATTATTGCAAGGAAATTAATCCAAAAAATCCATCACAAACTTTTTTAAATAAATAATAAAATCCAAAATTACATTATCCTAGTTCTTATTTGGTGATTTGGATTGTACAATTCCATTTCAACACACAACCATGACCCACATAGACACAATCTTTGTGTTACAATTTATGGGGGAACATGATATCCCTATATAATCCCTTTTATTATTGTACTTCATAACCATTATAAACCACATTCAACTCATACCAAACCATTAGTACCAAATCATATCAAACCATTTTAATAAAATCTTGTCATCCCTACCAATAATTCCCATAAAAACATCACAAGAATCAAAATGAACATAATTTTAATATCCCAATTTTAATATTATGAACAACATGTTTTCCAAAACATAATTAAATTTATGTCTTCCTAAAATATAATTCACGTGTAAATTTATATAAAATTATAAAATATTTTTCAAAATAATTCCATGAAATTAAATAATATGAAAATAAATCCATCTTGTTCTAACAATAGGAGTTAATATAACGACCACAAACCATTTAGACATAAGTGAAAACAATGAAGGACACAACACCATAAAATGCAAGATTGAAACACCTAAAAATTCATTTAATATCATTCCATTATATATTAAATTAATATTCCATAAATATTTAAATGACACATCATGGTTCTATCAATAATTTAAATATATCCATGATTCCATGTGAGGTAAGAAGAATATATCATAGGAAATAAATGAATAAAAATAACATATTGTTGAATACTTGCCACCATTGAATATTTCTTCACAAATGAATTAATCCATGATCATGAGGGATTATCTCCCCGTATATGGAGTGAAAATGAATGATTTTTAACGTATTATTTTTAAAAAAAAATCAGATGTTTATTATGTTAATGATATTAGAACCATGAATTTCAGATTTAATATTTCACAGTTTATGGTTAAGGTAAATAGTTAGGAAAATAATCCATGAACTATGCATGATATACTGCATCAAACCACACATCACATGGTTTGGTCACTTGTTTAGAAAATCGATGTTCCAACCTTCTTATTCCCCTCATTTAATCATTTTATGGTTTATCCTGGTAATTTTTACCAAATCCCAAAAGAATGTGTGTTTTCACCAATGCTTGAAAGATAGTTTGATTCTCAATTGAATCATATTTTTTGAATGTTAATTTTTTATTTCAAATTTATTTTACATCATGATTTGTTTTTGAAAAATATTTACTAATCTAATTTAAATTTTTAAATGAATTATGGTTTTGTATATCATGGTATTTGGATTACCTTTTGTAAAGAAATTTTTTTTATTATAAATTGGATGTTTTTAAATTATGGTCGGTTTGAACAATGTGAAATATTTATTTAAATTCATGGAAGGTGAAAAATTAATGTTATTGAAATGTCATGATATGACATGGGGATATTGGTTGGGTATGAGTTGAATCAGATGGATAATGGTAATGATGTTTCACCATAAAAGAGATAAATATGGATGTGATGTTAATACAAATATGGTGACACAAAAAATATGTTTTTATGAGTTATGTTTTTTTGGGGACATGTAAATTTACATGAAAACCAAAAAATAATGATATGGGTTAATGTACATGTTGATTTATTCAGTGAAAAATTGGTTTAATGGCATGGTTTATTACTTTCCGTTGATAATATTCTTTGTTAGAAATAAAAAAAATATATAATTTTTTAATATATTTTATAAATTTTTGTAACACCCGAGACATTTATGTTATATAAATCATCAAAGGAATATTTTTCTACACAAAACACTTGTTTGGCTTTATTTACACGAAATCGCGACCTTCCTCGATAGCTTGCGTCGTACGCAATTCCGAGTTTCACTAAACAAGGATATGCTAATAAAATATTATTAAAACTAGCAGTTATGAATAGTAATAACCACTTTTTGAAATTTTAAAAATTTTATTTTTCAAAATGGACTTCATTTTTGGATTCGGAATATCGAAATTATCCTAGGGTGAAATTTTGGTATTTTTCTGAAAACATTCAATTTTTGATGAATAGAGAAACCACTAAGTGGTAGTTAAAAAACTGAATTTTTCATAAAAAATAATTTTACCGCTTCTGTGAGTGGAATTTCAAAAATTTGAGAGACACGGTTGATGTCAATAAGTAAAATGTGGTTCAATAAGATGAAAATAATTTTTGGTGAATAGTAACTTTTAACTTTTATTTACCACGGTTAAAAGTAAATAGGGTAATTAAGGGTAAAAATGATATTATTATTACCCTAACACATGTACTAATTCTATTTTATAGGTTTAATTCGACCAAAAACAAACATAGGAATAAATATTACCATTTAGGCCCACTTGTATTAGATTAGGACATTTATTATTAATTTATTTAAAGAAGGGTTAAAATATTTAAAATCAAAGTTTAATAACTAAATCATTTTTAATATAGGGTTATACATAAGATAAATTCGACTATAAATATTCATTAGAAATATAATAATATTTCCTATTTAATGATATTTTATTTGTAATTTTTAGACTTTAAATAATTTTATTTATTTATGACACAAAGATTATGCAATAATTATTTTATTATTGAAAAATTGACATAATTGATGTTATAAATACCCAAATAAATATAATTTGAGACTTTATATGAATTACAATAATTTTATAGGTTAATAGGACATGTTAGTATTGAGTTAATTAACTTTTTTCGAACTAATCATTCTGTTATGATTTTCACAAAAATCAATTACTAAATAGTGTCAAAATTGACATAAAATAGTTATTTAAAACAAATATGATATTAGTAATTGTTATTTTATTCCTAAAAATCTAAGGTTCGGCCAAATGACTTATATAAGGATATATATATTAATAATAAACAAATTGGGGTTCGTTTGGTTGCTTATAGTAAGTTTATTAACCTTATAGTGTAAGAACACAAGAAGACACGGTAAAAGTAAAATTATTTAACTTAATGTTAAATCTAAATGATAAGGTTAAAATAGGAACCTAAACTTGTATAAATTCTATTTTATGAGACTATTTCGACCCCTACCTAACTTATCTTCGAAATAAATCAATTTGGAGCTATTTAAAACCGAATTTGGCCTTATAATAAAATAATATTTTTAGTTATTCCAAAGGTTCCCCTCTCCTCCCTTATATAAGGGCACCTCCTCCCTCTCTTCCTCACACCACTTGGAGCCTTCAATCTTGGACAAAACCTACCTATTTCTCCTATCCACTTCCTTAGAGACATCTTAGAGGTCCTGGTCTTCTTCAAATACAAATTTTAGTTCCCTAAAAGAAGTTCTCAAAGAAGCACTTCAAAGAAGAGGTAATGTCTGTTACCGATTCTTTCATCTTTATTTCTTCTTCCACTTCTTCTTCATTAGTTGTTTCATTATGAAGTAATAACATAATTATCAATAATATAATGATATGTTATTATAAGTATGAAACAACCATATTTCACCATCTATCCATCCTACGGAAAATGAAATCACCGCGCGTGCGTATGTACGGAATACCGTCTCCACGCCGTGCTGTAATCTATTTTCCACCACCACCTTAGTTGGATGGTTATAATGGTGGAAATAATAACTATATATGATTATTGTAAATTTATATTGATTCTGAAATAGTATACATACACTCCAATACAATTCCATGATCATGGGAACGGTATCATCGCTCGTGCCTACGTACGGAATACCGTCTCCACGATGTGATGTGACTCGTTCTACATGATATTCATTGAATAATGATTATATAAATAAATTTAATGAATTAATATGATATATATTACACTAATAACACTCTGGAAATTTGTTATCTATAACCTAAAGAGAAGAATAAGAATTTATTCGACAAAACACGCATAAGAACAAAAAGTAATAAACACCTGAATAACAAGTTGTAATGAAATATTACTAATAAAAAGCTAATAATATGACTATATGTGATACTATAACAATGAGTATGATTATGGAATAAGTCAATAACATTATTTAAATCATTATACAGATGTTTCAGACACTTACGAGGCAAATCAGACCTAAGGTAAGGGAAATATCACAATCTCATTTTTATCCAAGATTGTTTGTACTTTGGTATTTAATGGGGTGTATTTTATCATCCACATCCATGTTTCCTCAATATGTAATATTATTTCCATCCACCTACAATTTTTTAAATCCAGTTTTACCCTTCGGTGAGTTTTTAGTAAAGGATACGAAAGGAATCATTTGTCGTTTTTCGTACGAGGTACTTTTTGACTTTTCTGACAAAAGTACGAGAAGAATGTTTTATTTAACTTATATGGCATGAATGGATTTTTAAAAAATTATTTCCAAGAATATTCCTTTACATGTTTTCATGTTTATTTTTAATCAACTTATTTTAGTATAAAATTCTCTGACATGTTAGGAAAGGAAACATGTTTTTGAAATAGAAAGGATATTTTCCTCAGGAATGGAGTTCAAGTGTTATATCAAAATTATTTTCCATCTAAGATAATAAAAGGGTTCTGTTTTTATCCCTATTATTACATTGATTTGATTATGTTGTGATGGAATTATTTTTATGAATTCCTTTATCTTATATGAATTGTTTTATGATGTCACGTTGTTTACGAATCCCGTTTTTATTAAATGGGTTATTCTATGATGTATGGTTAATGATTTTGTGGAAAACAGAAAAATGGTATCATTATGAGATTGGTGGGACCTATATATCTTTCTAATTTATTGGGTAAAGATTTTATATCTCATGAGATAGACATGGCTGGAACGGCAGGTTAAACCGGTTCAGTGAAACATGACCGAAACGAGGAGTGAACTCGGTTCAGAAATGGACTTTGTCCACTAAGATAGTTTTGGAATTGAGTCTTGACTAACAAGAAATGATTCTCTATGATTATGTGTGTATGACAATAAGTTTCATGTTTTATGTTATTATTATTGGGATTACATTTCACTACTATGATTTAACCCATGTTATGAAATTATGATCTCTTTAGAGGTTAAGATTTCCAAAATTTATGTGCTTAAGTATATGATGTGATTGATATTTCTTTTGTTTACCCTTACTGAGCATTTGAGCTCACCCTTTTGTATGTTTTATTTCCCCAGGTCAGGAAGAAGGTTATCAATTAGAGTATGCCAAAAAGGAACTCTAGATATGATAAAATAAATGGGAGGCAAAGTAAATGCATTATGAACCAGTTGTTTATGTTTTCCAGTTTCTAAAGACACTATACCTATACGGTCCTTTCATGGTTTTGTTATATGTTTTAATAAGTGTGCTTCAATTTTGAAGTAATAACAATGTATGTATAGTATGGGTTGTTATAGTTGGTATCAGAGGAAAGGTATAGTCAACATTGGAAACTAGGATGTGAAAGCCTTAGTAAGAATATTAAGGATAAGTCTATGCATAAAACACAATCCCGGTGTTTTAGAAATGGGCATGAACAACCTATGATAAGACCTTAAGTGTGAAATTTTATTCTTTATTATGTGGTTTTCCTATTATAATTAGTGTTGCTCACACTATTCTTCTTGGTTTTAGTCAATGGATGGAACCAGAAGGAACCATGTTAGTGAGGAATCCGACGGGAAATGCAATGATTGTCCCCCGGAGAAACCAAACATTATGGGAGCTGGAATAAAAAATCATGTAGCCATGCTCACACAACTTTCTCAAGCTATGAATCATGCAGGACTTCCAAACGATCAAAGGAAGGAGAAAAATTCTGTTGAATCCTTTATGAGGTAGCATCCACCATCATTCAGAGGGTCTACTAATCCATTAGTTCCTGAACAATGGATTAGTACTACTGAAAAGATATTTTCAGTTCATCAATGTTCTGAACATGATAAATTCATCTTAGCAGTGTATCGTTTGGATGATGATGCTGATCAATAGTGGAATCTTATTAATAATACGAGGCAAAGGGATGAAATTGAGTCCATGGAATGGTACGAGTTCAAGAAATTATTTTTCAATAAATACTTCCCTCATATTTTCAGAACAAAGATGGAGAAAGAGTTTCTTGAACTGAAGAAAAAGGATGATGAATCTGTTGGTACCTATGAAGAAAATTTTACAAGACTTGCAATGTACTCTTCTGGTATTATTATCCAACCTGAGAGTAGGATCGATCGATTCTTTAGTGGCTTAAAACCATGTCTCCGAAGGGCGTTAGCCACAAGGGACTTCAATAGCTACGTGGAAATCGTTCGATGTGCTCTCAATGTCGAGATGGAGATTGGAGTAACCCATCAGTAATATGGGTTTGATAAGAAGAGGAAAATGGAATTCAAAGGAAAATCTAAAGAGAAAACATAAAAGAAGATGAGCTTTCTCTTATGCTCAATGTGTGGAATGAAACATGGAGGGAGTTGTCTTAAAGGGACAAGTAAATGTTTCAAATGTGGAAAGGAAGGTCATAGGGCATTTGAATGCCTCAATGATGTAAATAAGATGTCTAATGATGCAAACAATGGAAGGAATACACAGAATTAACCTAATACACTTCAATGTTTCAAGTGCAAAGAGATGGGGCATTATGCCAATCAATGCAAAAATCCAAGGGTTGATGATGATGGTCGACGTCAACAAACTCTTAAGGCTAAAGACAAAGGAACGTCACATGAAATTTCTATTAGCGATGTGGAGTACGAAAACGATGTGGTGAAAGGTACACATACCATCCACTCTAAAGTAGAAAATGTTTTATTTGATTCTGGATCCACCCACTTCTTTATTTCTGAATAATTTTCTAAGGATATCACCGTATTACCTCAACAGTTAGATGTTGAGTTAGCAGTGACAACCCCTAATGGCACAACAGTCGCATAAAAAGTTTATAATTCTTCTCCGATTGATGTTTGAGGGAAATTGCTTCTTGCAAATCATGTAATCCTTCCTATAGTGGAATTTGATGTGATTCTTGGAATGGATTGGCTTTCTCTACATGGAGCTCATATCAATTTCCAAAGAAGGGAAGTCACATTTCATATTCCAGATCAATCTATGATCGTCTATCAATGCAAGGATGAACATAACCTTCTAGTGGAAATTTATTCCATTTTATGGGTATTGATTCCACTAAATGAAGGTTATTTATCTCAAATGGATGGTGAGAAACTCACGATTAAGAATATTCCCATTGTATGGGAGTTTGATGATGTCATTCCGGAGGAATTATTGGGTCTTCCACCAAATCGTGAAGTTGAGTTTTCAATAGAACTCGTACCTGGTGCTTTGCCTATTTCAAAGACACCTTATAGAATGGCCCCAATTGAGATGCAGGAATTGAAGAAGAAACTCTAAGAGAATATTGATAAGGGGTCCATACGCCCTAGTGCGTCACCTTGGGGAGCACCTTTTCTGTTTGTTAATAAGAATGATGGATTAATGAGACTCTGCATTGATTATTGAGAACGTAACAAGATCACTATCAAGAACAAATATCCTCTCCCATGCATTGATGACCTATTTGACCGACTACGTGGAGCTCAATACTTTTCCAAGATTGATCTTCATTCAGGGTATCATCAATCAAGGGTCAAAAGGGAGGATATACCAAAGACGACTTTCCGTACAAGGTATTGACACTATGAATTTATCGTGATGCCATTTGGTCTTACTAATTCCCCTGCTATCTTCATGCATTTGATGAATAGAGTCTTTAGAGACTATCTTGATCAATTTGTGGTAGTCTTTATAGATGATATTCTTATCTATTCAAAGTTCAAGGAATAACATAAAGATCACTTGAGAATTATATTGAAGACCCTGAGAAAGGAAAGCTTTATGCCAAATTTACCAAGTGTGAATTTTGTCTTCAAAAATTTGCATTTTTGGGTCACATAATCTCGAAAGAGGGGATATCTATGGATCCAGCAAAAATAGAGGTTATCAAAATATTGTCGAGACCAACAACAGTAACCGAGATCCGAATTTTTCTTGGTTTGGCTGGATATTATCGACGTTTTGTGAAAGATTTATCATGATTATCTAATCCACTCACCAAGTTGACTCGGAATGGAGTTCAGTTTGTTTGGACAGAGGAATGTGAAGAGAATTTCAAGGAGTTAAAAAGACGGTTATCCAGTGCACCTTTTCTCAAACTACCTTGTAGTGGGGAATGGTTTGTGATCTACAGTGATGCATCCAAGAAGGGACTGGGATGTGTTCTCGTGCAAAATGATATGGTGATAGCTTATTCCTCACGACAGTTGAAAATACATGAGCAAAATTACCCAACTCATGATTTGGAGTTATCTGTGGTAATCTTTGCATTAAAGATTTGGAGGCATTATCTTTATGGAGAAAGGTGTGACATTTATAATGATCATAAAAGATTAAAGTATATTTTCAAACAAAAGGAGATGAATATGCGCCAAAGAATATGGTTGGAGCTGATTAAGGATTACAACTACTCAATCCATTACCACCCTGGGAAAGAAAACAAGGTGGCAGATGAATTAAGTCGGCAAGACCATGCCAGTTTATCCATGATGAGGATCACAAAAGATCCAATATTTATGGATTTAAAAAGGATGGATCTTGGAATTATAATGAAATGGAAAAGATCGTATCTTTCTCAAATGAATGTTCAACCATCTATACATTTGATTATTAAAGAGGCACAGAAAGAAGATGTCGAGTTACAAAAGAAGGTGAGAAATGTGCCTGAATTCAACCTTGATTGTGATGGGATAATAATGTTCAGGAATCGGGTTTGTGTTCCTCCCATCCACGAATTAAAGAAGGAGCTGCAGGATGAGGCTCATAGTTCTTCATTCTCTATCCATCCTGGAAGCATGAAGATGTATGGGGACCTTAATGAGTACTACTGGTGGGATGGAATGAAAAGAGATGTTGCTGAATATGTCTTTTGATGCTTGGTTTGTCAACAAGTTAATGCTGAGAGACAGAAGTCTACGGGGATGTTACAACCATTACCCATACCCGAATGTAAATGGGAAAACCTCACTATGGACTTTGTCACAGGACTTCCTAAAACATCCAAAGGCAATAATGCTATCTGGGTCATAGTTGATCATCTTACAAATTCTGCACACTTCATTGCTATTAGAGAGGATTTCTCTTTGGATCAGCTTGCCAGGATATATGTAAAGGAAGTGGTAAGATTGCATGGAGTACCACTTTCTATTATATCTTATCGGGATCTGAGATTTACCTCGATGTTCTGGCGAAATCTTCAGCATACTCTGGATACAGAGTTGAGTTTCATCACTACTTATCATCCTCAGACAGACGGTCAGTCTGAGAGAAAAATTCAAACTCTAGAAGATATGTTGAGAGATTGCTCTATGGATTTCAAAGTTGGTTGGGATCAACACCTACCATTGGTGTAATTTTCTTATAATAATAGCTTTCACTCCAGTATTCAGATGGCTCCTTATGAATCTCTCTATGGAAAAAAATGAAGGACTCCAACTTTCTGGGATGAAGTTGGGGAAATATAGCTATTAGGACCCTATCTCGTTGATGAAATGGCAGAAAAGGTCAGATCTATTCAACAACACATAAGAGCAGCTCAGAGTCGACAACAAAGTTATGCCGACAACTGAAGAAAAGACCTAGAGTTTGAAGTGGGTGATAAAGTGTTCTTACGAATATCTCCCTGGAAGAGGGTCATGAGATTTGGAAAGAAGGGGAAGTTGAGCCCTAGATATATCGGTCATTTCAAAATACTTGATCGTGTTGGGAAGGTAGCTTACTGATTTGAGCTTCCACCAAATCTCTCTCAAGTTCACGATGTGTTCCATGTATCTCTCCTAAGAAAGTACATACCAGATCCTTCACATGTACTCTGCTCAAAAGTTGTACCGCATGAGCAGGATCTTTCTTATGAAGAACAACCGATAGAGATTCTGGATAGTTGCAAAAAAGTCTTATGAAACAAGACCACTTGATTGGTGAAAGTTTTAAGGAGTAACAAACAATTAAAACAAGCTACATGGGAACTTGAGGATATGATGAGGGAGATGTATCCTCAACTGTTTGTTACAAGGTGACGAATTTCAAGGGAGAAATTCATTTTAAGGGGGGTAGAATGTGCCACCTGAGACTTTTATGTTATATAAATCATCAAAGGAATCTTTTTCTACACACAACACTTTCTTGGCTTGCTTTACACGAAATACCGACCTTCCTCGATAGCTTGTGTCGTACGCAATACCGAGTTTCACTAAACAAGGATATGCTAATAAAATATTATTAAAACTAGCCGTTATGAATAGTAATAACCACTTTTTAAATTTTTATAAATTTTATTTTTTAAAATGGTCTTCATTTTTGGATTCGGAATATCGAAATTATCCTAGGCTGAAATTTTGGAATTTTTCTGAAAAATTTCAATTTTTGATGAATAGTGAAACCACTAAGTGGTAGTTAAAAACTGAATTTTTCAAAAAACATAATTTTACCTCTTCTGTGAGTGGAATTTCAAAAATCCAAGAGACACGGTTGATGTCAGTATGTAAAATGTGGTTCATTGAGATGAAAATAATATTTGGTGAATAGTAACTTTTTTTCTTTTATTTACCACAGTTAAAAGTAAATAGGGTCATTTAGGGTAAAAATGATATTATTATTACCCTAACACATGTCCTAATTCTATTGGATAAGTGTAATTCGACCAAAAACAGACTTAGGAATAAAATATGACCATTCAGGCCCACTTAGCTTAGATTAGGACATTTATTATTAATTTATATAAAGAAGGGTTAAAATAGTTAAAATCAATGTTTAATAACTAAATCATTTTTAATATAGGGTTATACATAAGATAAATTAGACTATAAATATTAATTATAGAGATAAAAATATTTCCTACATAATGATATTTTATTTTTAATTTGTAGACATTAAATAATTTAATTTATTTATGACACAAAGATGACGCAGTAATTATCTTATTAATGAAATATTGACATAATTGATGTTATAAATACACAATTAAATATAATTTGAGACTTTTTATGAATTACGCTAATTTTCTAGGTTAATATGACATGTTATTATTGATTTAATTAATTTTTTTGAACTAATCATTCAGTTATGATTTTCACAAAAATCAATTACTAAATAGTGTCAAAATTGACATAAAATAGTTATTAAAACAAATATTATATTAGTTTTTGTTATTTTATTCCTAAAAACCTAAGGATCGGCCAAATGACTTAGATAAGGTTATATATATTAATAATAAACAACTTGGGGTTCGATTGGCTGCTTATAGTAAGTTTATCAACCTTATAGTGTAGGAACACAAGAAGACACGGTAAAAGTAAAATTATTTAACTTAATGTTAAATATAAATGATAAGGTTGAAATAGGAACCTAAACTTGTCTAAATTCTATTTTATGATAGGATTTCTACCCATACCCACCTTAGATTCGAAATAAATAAATTTTGGAGCTATTTAGAACCGAATTTGGCTTTATAATAAAATAATACTTTTAGTTATTCCAAAGGTGCCCTCTCCTCCCTTATAAAAGACAACCTCCTTCCTCTCCTTCTCACACCACATTGAGCCTTAATTCTCGGCCAAACCCTACCAATTTATCCTATCCACTTCCCTAGAGACATCCTAGAGGTGCTGGTCGTTTTCAAAGACCAATTTTAGTGCCCTAAAAGAAGGTCTCAAATAAGCACTTCAAAGAAGAGGTAATGTCCGTAACCGATTCTTTCATCTTTATTTCTAATTACACTTATTCTTCTTTAGTTATTTCATTATGAAGTAATACCATAAGTATCAATAATATACTGATATGTTATTATATATATTAAACAACCCAATTTCACCATATTTCCATCCTACGGAAAATGAAATCACCGCGCGTGCGTACGTACGGAATACCGTCTCCACGCCGTGGTGTAATCTATTTTCCACCACCACCTTACTTGGATGGGTATAATGGTGTAAATAATGAATATATATGATTATTGTAAAGTGATATTGATTCTTAAATAGTATACATACACTCCAATACAATTCCATGATCATGGGTACGATATCATCGCTCGTGCGTACGTACGGAATATCGTCTCCACGATGTGATGCGACTCGTTCTACATGATCTTCATTGCATAATGATTATATAAATGAATTTAATGATTTAATATGATATATATTACACTAATAACAATCTGGAAATGAGGTATCTATAACCTACAGAGAAGAATAAGACTTTATTCGACAAAACACGCATAAGAACAAAAAGTAATATACACCCGAAAAACAAGTTGCAATGAAATATTACTAATAAGAATATAAGAATATGACCATATGTGATATCATAACAATGATTTTGATTATGGAATAAGTCAATAAAATTATTTAAATCATTATACAGGAGGTTAGAACACTTACGAGGCAAATCGGACCTAAGGTAAGGGAAATATCACAATCTCATTTTCATCCGAGATTGTTCATACTTTGGTATTTATTGGGGAGTATTTTATCATCCACATCCATGTTTCCTCAATATTTAATATTAATTCCATCCACCTACAATTGTATAAATCCAATTTTACCCTTCGGTGAGTTTTTAGAAAAGGATACTAAAGGAATCTTTTGTCGTTTTTCGTACGAGGTACTTTTTCACTTTTCCGACAAAATTACGAGAAGAATGTTTTTTTAACTTATACGGCATGAATGGATTTTTAAAACAGTATTTCCAACAATCATCCTTTACATGTTTTCATGTATATTTTTAATCAAATTCTTTTAGTTTAAAATTGTATGACATGTTAATAAAGGGAATGTGTTTTTGAATTAGAAAGGATATTTTCCTCAAGAATGGAGTTCAAGTGTTTTATCAAAATTATTTTACATCTAGGATAATAAAAGGGTTATTTTTTTATCCCTATTATTACATTGATTTGATTATGTTGTGATGGAATTATTTTTATGAATTCCTTTATCTTATATGATTTGTTTTATGATGTTACGATGTTTAAGAATCCCATTTTTATTACATGGGTTATTTTATGATGTATGGTTTATGATTTTGCGGCACACATAAGAATGGTATCATTATGAGATGGGTGGGACCTATATCTCCCTCCAATGAATTGGTTAATGATTTTATATCTCATGAGATAGACATGGCTGGAACGGCAGGTTAAACCAGTTCAGGGAAACAGTAATGAAATGAGGAGTGAACTCAGTTCAGAAATGGTCTTTGTCCACTAAGATAGTCTTGGCATTGAGTCTTGACTGACATGAAATGATTATCTATGATTATTTTTGTATGCCACAAAGTTTCATGTTTTATGTTATGATTATTGAGATTACATTTCACTACTATGATTTATCCCATGTTATGAAATTATGATCTCTTTTGTAGGTTAAGATTTCCAAAATTTATGTGCTTATGTATATGATGTGATTGATATTTCTTTTGTTTACCCTTACTGAGCATTTCAGCTCACCCTTTTGTATGTTTTATTTCCCCAGGTCAGGAAGAAGGTTATTAAGTAGAGTATGCCAAAAAGGGACTCTAGATATGATGAAATAAATGGGAGGAAAATTGGATGCTTTATGAACTAGTTGTTTATGTTTCCATGTTTCTAAAGACACTATACATATACGGTCCTTTCATGGTTTTCTTATATGTTGTAATAAGTGTGCTTCAATTTTTATGTAATAAAAATGTATGTAAAGTATGGGTCGTTATAATTTTCATAACATGTTATATTGTATTTTCTATATTTGATAAGTCATTGGGGGAAATACTACTTAGTTATATACTCACCCCATTCATGGTGACTATAATGAAATTGTAGATGTTATTTATTGAGACACATATAATATAATTTTATCCTAGTTATTTATTGATTTTTCCTGATACCAAGGGTGGAGGTGTGGACTTACATCTTGGATAAAATATGATATCTTCTTATTCGTTTCTTTGGTTTTATGGATTTTTTCATATATTAGTTATTTTGAATATGTCCCTTTGATTCTACTAATACTATAATGGTTTATATTTTTTATTTTTTTCATCTTTAAATACTATAATCATTCCTCATTTATAGGAATTTTTTTTATTATGTTAATTGTTTTTTTGTTTTTTCTTAAATGTGAAAATTTCCCCCAAATGATTATAAAGCCCACAGATTTTATTACCAGGAATTTGTGTCTTGGGAATGACAATTATGGTTACTTGAAAACCAATCATTTCTCAAGGAACTAATATGGGGAGGTTTTGTAAAATATACATCATGGATAAATATATGGTGATTATGCACTCATGAAAAAATTTAGTTGGAAACCAATAAAAAATACAAACATTTTGAAATATAATGTAAATATTACATGAAATATTAATTAGACATAAATTTTTTAAAAAATATTAATAAATTGTCATTAGTAATAAATATATATTTATATATATATATATAAATAATAAATGTATAAAAACAATATAATTATTATACTATAGGTTCATATGTGAATGAAGGAAGTGGATACTTACTGTAATTAGTTTCTTGTTTGTTATTTATTTCTTAGAGACACTGAAATTCCACTACCATTTTATTGTTTGTATACAACACATTTAAAATGTAATATAATTAATATATTAATTCTCCTGATATTTTATTTATTATTTTATTTAATAAATTATGGGGTCTTATGATTCAAAATATTACTAACGATGTAATATATTTTCATCTCAATTTTATTTTTTTTGATTCACATGACATATATAGTAAAATTTTAATTTATTATGTGTATATAGTTACCAATGATGTATAATATTATTAACACCTCTATTTAATTATTTATTTACATATCCATTATATGACATATCCTTCATTATATTTATGTATCACATGTTACCAAATTAGTAATATATTTTTTCTCTCTGATTTTCATTTTTAGGACACAGTTATGTTATGTCCTTAATTTCTTCATTAAGTTCAATATGATAACCCTTTGAAATGGTATCTGATTATAATCATTCACATAATGGTAAGATATTTTTCAGTTAATGTTATTATTATTTTTGGATTTAGATTAAATGTTAAAATAGTGGTTATAGTAATGTGTTACAATGTTTCCATTTATCAGGATTTTTTATGATTATGCTTCAAATGATGATCTATTGTGATATATCTCTCTTTAAATAGACGAATAGTATTTCTATATGGTTATATAATTAGAATAAATAATTTCTCTTCATTTTTCTTTCCATATTTAATCAACGGTTCAAAATTTTGTTCTTTTTAAAATCCATCATTATTTCTCAATTTATTTGAAAAAAAATTATTCATAAAATTGTATTTTAAAAATATAAAAGTTTTATATTGAATAAATTTATTATTTATTACTGAAAATTTTAAACATTATTATTTATTATATATTATTTTTAATGGAATATTCCATTTTTTGCAGACAATCCTTATTTGTCCATTACTATAAATTTGAAAGGAATTATTGTTTCAATGTAGAATAAAAGAATACACTTTATAATAATAATTAATATTTTTAAGATTCTATTATATGTATTAAATTTTATTTCCCTGGAAAGATTCTTTTTTCACAATGTTCTTTTCCATGGAAAATTATATTTTCCACAAGAAAAGATTTATATATTCTCCAAATAATATTTTATAAGTGTTAAAAATTATATTCAAATAAAATTAATTTAAACAATTAATATATTTTTCGAAGTTCATTTCAATGAATATATATTTGTTTTCATTATGAAAATATTCATGTATTTTCAATGATTCCATTTTAAATTTTAATGGTCAATTTCAATGAATATGATTATCGTTGTGTTCATGGTTTTAATTTTTTTTAAGAATATGAAAGTATATTTTTTTAAATATTATTTACATGATTTCAAAATCTTAAATTATATTTATTATGCTTATTTAAAAAACATATTGTCTAAGAATATGTTTTCCCATGAGGAAATGATATTTTTATCAAGAAACGATTTAAATTTATTATTAATATCCCTTTATATGTTTTGAGGTTATTTTGAAGGTAATGTATTTTGAAAATATATTATGCATTAAAAAGTGTTTTGCACATCGGAAAGTATATTTTCATTAATAAATTGTTTAAATAAATTTTCAATGATTTCAATATAAAATTTAAATGTTATTTTACAGGAAACCAATATTAAATTTTTTTAATGTTCATCACATATAGGAAAAAATACTTTCCTCAAGAAAAGATTACAATTATTTCAAAAAGGATTTATTATATGTTTTATACTATTTTTTAAAAGAAATAGATTTATAAAACATTTTATGTTTTTAACATTATTTTCAATAGTATAAATGTTATTTTATTTAAGAAATGTGTTGAATGATTTTTAAATCTATCATTTTAAGTTTCATGTTTTTTATAAAAGATTATTATGTTTATGACATATGTTTTTTTCATTAATTTTCATATAATATATCGAGTAATATTTTCATAAGAAACTACAAACATGATGTGGGATTATGAGGACTAGTGGTCCCACAATTGATGAATGAAATATATTTAATATATTAATTTCATATGCATTCAATTTTCCTAAAAAATATAAAAAACTCCTAAATAGAGAATATGAATGGAAATAAAAATATAAAGTTATATTAATAGTGTAATTTATTCAATAGGAGCAACTAATGAATGGGGTGAGATGGGTATTCAGTGACAACTATTTCATCAAAATATAAGTGAAAAGATGAATTAATTTATTGATTTTTTTTTCAAAATGACTATAATTAAAAAATACATTAATGTAAACATTATGAAATATGAAATTATTAGGGGGATACATAGAACCATGGAAATTAGATATAGAGAATCTATGTATGGTTCTCAGATGACCATCAACTAGATAGTGATTTTTCAATCATTATTGAAATGAATTTTAGGGTCTCTCAAATAAAAACAAAATTGATTCATTTTTCTCTAGTAATTAATAAAAATTGCAAAATGAAATTTTTTATATGGATTTAATATTATTTTATATTTTCACATCATTAATGTGATGAAACCAATTAATGAAATGATTAACTGATGTAGTGTATTTTAGGTACATATTCGATATTATCAATTACAGGGGATTTCTATTATATATTATTTATAACATTTTATACATCATTATTATATTAATTAATCACAGATAAAATGAAAATTGGTGGTGGTCCATTACTCTTTTTGTTGTTTTTAGTATTTATTCCCCTATTATACACACATTTAGTGATGAAAATTAATGTAACTAGATGTTCAGTGAATAGGCCACATTCTACTATTTTATGACAGTTGTTTGACACACAAAATCAATATATCATGAAAAAATATGATCGATGATTTGATTATATGAAATTAAAATGATTGGTGGTATGTTTTTCTATATTTGGGGATACCTTTTGTGTGTATTCAACATACGGTAGTGGAATAACATGATATTAGTAGCTCCAAATCATGTGAGGTGACCTATTTCTAGGGATAAGGTGATCAAGAGGTTCAGTTAGGAAAAATCTTTCACTTCCACCAATTAAAGTAGTATAAATAATTTATAAATGCAGTGGAATAAGAAACCACATGAAGCACATTGGTTTCTCTATAATACCATGTTTCATGGAATGTAATCTGGTGATACACACCATTTTTGTCCATGCAATCTATGATAGGGTTTTCATGGAGGATATATATAATTTATGGTGCACTAATCATATCCTATAGTGTGTGACTCAATCATCAGACTCTTCGTTTACTAGGGGATTACATTGACATGAATATAATAAATATCATGACTAATCTAAGTGTACATGGACATATATGTGTACTTATAAATGTTCAATCACATGGTTATGCTCATGTGTATATTGGAAACAAAATGAGAATGATCTATGATATAAGGTTAAACCCGGTGTAGAAGGAAAATGAAGTGTACTAATAGTACACACTGGGTTATTATTTAATTATTTATTGTATCCATTATTCCATATAGAATTAAAATGACTTATTTTTGGTTTTTACCTTGATCCTTCCTCGGATGGTTTATTATAGAATCACAAAACATGAAAATGAACATGATCCCTTATGAGGTTCATCAGTATCTTATAGAGTTATTTGAAACCATCTCTGGAGCTGGAAGTGAGGTCCAATATCCTCACCATCATCTTCTCTACATGGTGATTGTGTAATCTATGGGACAAACAATACACAAATGTCGATCCCCTATGTGGTAGGTTAACCTTTATTGTGTTTTTTGGTATACCCTATGGCCTTGGGTATTCTAATAATCTATGAATCAATATTTTATTACATATTTCAAGTACATATTATGGTGAGACCTGATGACCATGGCATCTCAAATAGAAATAATTATTTCTATTTGAATAAATGACCATATTCTTATGTTTGATTTTTTATGGAACCTACGAGCATGATTAAATTGTAATTAATATAGTTGTGACCATAATTTGAGACTATGTGTCAACTATTAGTATATTTCGATATTATTCTCTTGTATTATGTTTACATATCATTGTGATGACATGAAAACTATTTTTGGATGTTAATATTATTTATTACTGGTTTCCTACTATGTACTTTTATAGTCACACATTCATGTTACCTACCCACACATATCATTTATTAACTAGATGATTTTATTTTTCATCGAGGTTCTCAGTGGTGTAGGAGTATAAAAAGTTTAAAATTACTATAGGAATTGTGTAGTTAATACTAGGAGTAACATTTTTGTAGACCATTCTGTCTATCAGGTTGGACTTATTAGTAGTTCTTGTTGGAATTGTATTGGTCCCTTATCACATGCATCATGTTTTACACAGATTTATTGATTTAGATGTGTGAATAAATTTTATTTCGGTTCTAATTTTTATTTCAATATTTTAGGGTTTTGGGAATGTGTCTAGTAATATAGGTACCTTATATTAAGTCTTCCAATTTGAGTGCGATAACTACTCAGTACTGGATAAAATCCTTGGGACTAATTGTGGTGGGATTGTGGTAGTCACTATAACATTCTCATCATACGAGTGGTCCCAAAAGGTTCAGGTTGTGAAATATTTGTATCAAATGGTTTCCATACTAGCGATAGTGTTTTTGTGTTTTTTCTATGTAGTGATTTTAGGTTTGGTTTTATTGAGAAAATATCATGTGTTTTGAGTTCAGATTTTAGGCTATGGACTCCAGTGTTGATTTAGTGGCCGAGAGAACTATTAATTAAGACTATGACTCCATTATTGTTGTTTTGGGTCATCAATGAACTATTTGGGTGGGGGGGGGGGACATTGGAAATTGATTCCTATGAAAACCGGTTGTGGTTTCTATATCCTCTTTGGTATCCTCAGCACATTTAATCATTTATAGTGGAACATCATTTCAATATAATAAGGGATGTAAAATGTTTTCTTACTAGGATTAAACAGAATGATCTTGAGCATGACCCCAGTAGGGATGCCGTGTTTATTCAAGCACCATTTTTGGAGGTGTTGAAGTCCTACAACAATCTTTTGAGTAAAAAAATTACTTATAAAGTACCAACAAATATGTTGGGAAGGATGAGAATTATTCATTAGTTTTAGAAATAGAAACCCCTCAGGTTTATGGGTGAGCCATAAACCAAGGATTCTAAGGAATTTCTAGATATATTGATGCATGTAATTCATATTATTAAGACACACAATGTCCAATGAGTGGTCCTTATTGAAATCCATCTCCATAGATCTAGGGGATGATGGTGGGGCATAGCGACTCAGACATAATATGGGGAATCTATTTCCAGGAAAAAGTTAACGAAATATTTAGACAAATGTTTTCAACAACGACAATGAGGGAGGTCTGTATTCGTAATATTTTATAGCTATATAATGGAAGTACTATAATATAAGAGTATTAATAATGGTTCAACAACCACTATTAGTACTTTATGGATATGGTGATTGCACATTTCATTGATTATTTGTCCTTTGACTGAGGACTATACAGAAAAATTTGATCAATCATGATTCCTCTTTGAATTCCTTTCTATCCTAGGGTGATAGAGTGTGCCTTAGTAGTCAATATTTGTGTGGATACTAATACATTTCCCATTCATCCCACATGGGAAGATATATTAATTGATAATTTGGTAGTGGGTAGTCCAAAAAATATAGGGAATGTGATATGTGATATGTTTCATGATACACTCATTGGATTGATGATCTACATTTTTTGTCTCACATGAGTGATCTAGTCATCCTATATAGAAGAAATGCTATTCTAAAGATGTTCGGAGAAATTTTTAGTTGAATTTCCAAAAATTTTGTGTTATTGTAAGAGATGCATATGATGGTCCACAAAGTAAGTGGAAGAGGTCGGGGAAGATATGTCAATATGGTAGCAGACATAGGAGAGGATTTGAATTGAAAATTGGTGGTGGGAGACATTAAGGATTGATACCATAACTACTCCTAGGTGGTATGTACCAACATAAATACATTGGTTGTCAGTGGAAACATTTATTTCATTCAATTTATTTTATGGACACATAGGATCTATGGATGATTTAAGGCATGCTATTTGTGTTTTCTACATTAGTTGTAGTACTGATAGACATGGGTTTGAGCCACTTCTTTCATGACACCAATATGGTTATTCTATTTGAGATTCTGTTTGATATATTATCTCAACCCTTTTACATAGAGACTATTACTATAGTAAAATCATCAATTAATAACATCTAACATTGGTTTGACTAGACTTTGAGAGGGGAGAGTTTCCTATGGGATATCCTCTTTGTCTCAATGAGTTCCTACAATAAAATCATATTTATATAGTGGATTTCAAAAGATCATTACAATAAATAAGAGTTCAGTTGGAGGAGGTAGTGTGTATATAAGGATTATATCAGGATTTAATTTTTTTATGAGAGGGAAACATATATGGAGTATGATGGGATCATGCATAGGATAATGCAACTGATTACACACTCTATGGATATCACAACCCTTGATTTAGTAGATGTTATAACCATTTAACTTCCAACCTTGGTGGATGAGTATGAGTATGTCTTTCCTAACGAAGTTATAGGCTTACCTCGCTACTAATATATATATATTTCAACATATACCTACACCTTAGGATGAAAAGGATATAATCTCTATCATATTATATTGTCCCCAAAAGATTCACTATGTGAGGGTACATTTGGATGATATGAAGAGGAACATCCTTATCATCTATAGTTATTCACCCTGTGAATCTGTATCTATCATATACATGACTTATTTTGAAGTTAAATTTCCCTTATTTTCCTTTCATTGTTTGTTTTGGATGGTTTCCAAAGGTTTTATAGAGAAATAGATGAGTTTTAATGAATTGGGCCAAACCGTGAGCCCAATTCCAGATTTAAAAATAAATTTTGTTTCCTTTATAACTTTTTAATTATTTAATATTTTTCCCTAATTACAATTCCAAAATGGCCTTCTCTGACCTATTAACACCAAAATATAAATTTGGAGCCTTTATAAATCTATAATCTTGGTGGATATGGGTTTTATTTAAGATATTGGGCATGCCCGAAGGCCCATTTCCTACATTAAAAATAATATTTAAATTTTTCATCTCTCCTTCAGTATTTTCTTTTTTTTGGAGATTCCACCTCCCCCTCGACCCTAATAAATTCAGGCGCGCTCCTATCACCTTTACCCCCTCCTTGGAGCTCTTTGAAAATGAGAATTAGGGATGATAATCATAGGGTGTCTCAAATAGTCCAGAATTGAAGAGGTAACATTATCCCTTCTTAACTCTCTAAATTCTTACTACATTGCCTCCATTACAGTTCCTAAATTACCTCCTAAATCTTGTTCGAAAAAGCCCTGAATTTTGGCTATTTTCAATTTCTAAAACTATTTTTTTTGGAGTGATTTATTCAGGATACATCAAGTAGGTGAGTCTATTTCATTCCTCTTTCAAATTGCTTAGGGTTTCTTCCCTAATTCTTGAATTTTAAAAATTCCAGAAGGTAGGGTTCGTGCCTAGGTTCTAAATTACTGTATTTTGGGTGAAATATTGAGGTTGTAGGTTTCTTTTAACTTCCTTGAGGTGTGGCGGTCGTGCGGTTGATGTTTCGCCCCAATATTTGAGGGTTTCGACACATTCTGTAGGTGATTCTATGGATAACCATTTAATGATTAGTTAGTTTTCTTGATTAAAAAATTTTACATGTTCATTATGTGCTGTGAATTATGAAAAAAACATTTTTGGTAGCAATGGTAAAGCATTTGTTTTTTATGTTACAATTTTTCTTGAAGTGTGTATTTTTCAAATGTATTTCATGTGTCATCTCTTGTTGTAGTTTTGTAAAATGTGGAAGTGATTTATTAGTTGTTTAAAGGGGCTGCCAATTATGTTTGGGTAATGATATAGTTTCATGTGGGCCTAAAAAGGCGATGTATTTGAATGGTTTTAATTTTATAACCTTGTTATACTCCTTGAAAGTGTTTTATGGATTTGTGTGTTCTCATGGGTATCTTTTGTGATATTATTCATGGTGATTATATAACATTTGAAAGTGGATTATTACATGTTGATTGGGCTTCCAATTATGTTTTGGTGGGGTCTTGGTGTGATTTTGGCTTAAAAAAGGTTTTTGAAATGGATTTTATGTGCAATGTTTGGGTATACTCTTTATAATTGTTTTATAAAAGTTTTGAATGTTTAATTGGGTTGTGTAATAGGTCAAACTATATCAGCTAACTGTTTTGGTAGGAGTATATTTATAAAAGGTCCATTTAATTTGTGAAAAGGCTGTTATGTGATATGTATCATCTTGGAAATATTTTATTAAATTTTTTGTAGGAGATATTGAGGAGTGAAATTGATGTGAAAGTGATTTGAAGAGTTTTGTGTGAGTGTGATGTGAAAAATTGAATTTTGGATTATGAAAGAAGTGTTATTTTCCATGTGTATGGGCTGTTTGGTGAATTTGTGATGTGGAAATGATATTTTAATGTTCAATGTATATTTCATGACTTGTTGAACTTGATTGAGAACATGAGGAAAACATGGGTATCTTGGTGGGTGGACGTGTACTAGTATGCTAGTGAATCCGTGGGGTTTGGCCTAAATTTCATTTAGCAAGATTGATGCTTACAACTATAACTAAACTATGATGATGATGATGATTGGGGACCACTAGGTTATGGGTATGTTCCCTACTAGTGGATTGTGCACAAGAATTGATATTTGGGATGGTTACTTTCACAGAGATACGAGGTACGTCAGACCCACAGCTAGCTAGTGCCTAGGGGTTATTTCCTATTTCTTGTGCTCATTATTTACTTTGTACTTACCGTTGGCAGATGGTATAGTTGGCTGGAAAATTCACTAGTGTTGACATTATTTTTTAAAAGTGTTTATTCTTAATGATAGCCCACTTGAAAACTGTTTTTTATTCAAAGTTGCATCTTTTAGAAATTGTAACTAGCTTTTCATGTTTTTGAAAACATTCATCCTTTTCGTCTTTAAATGTTTATCACATGGAATCTCTTAGTGGTGGTATCCTACTGGGCATTCGCTCACACCCTACCTAAACCCTTGGGTGTAAGTAAACTTGTTTATTTTTGTTGTCGCAGGTTGGGTACAGTTTTTTGTTCCAGTGGTTCGGGTTTCTAGAAGGTCCTTGGTGGTGAAGTCTTGTAGAGGTGTCTTGAGGGCGGTGCCCCTTTCCATGAGGGTTCTTGGGCTGTCTTTATTTGGTTTTGTACCTTTGGTATAGACCTTTTGAGTTGTTTTAAGCTATGTAATTTAGTTATGAATTTTTGTAAAAGATTGTTTGGTTTGAAAAATCCAGATTTGTTTCATTGGATTCTTTTGTTGTGTTATGTTTATAAACTCAGGTAAATCATTCCCAATTTTCATTTTATGATACCCTGGAACTTGTGCTAGCCCGTGGGGATCGGGAATGCCCTTCAGGACTTGTCACGAGATGGGTAACATAAACCAATATTCCTTTTTAGAGAAGGTGAGTATAAGTTTTCTTTAATCCTATTGTTTCTCACCTGAAAAAACAAGGTGTGATGTGTGTACATCTTCTAATCCCTTGTTTCATTGAAATATCGAGTTAGGGTAAAATGAGTTTGGAATGGGTTATGTATTGGAAAAACTTATCGGGGATTGCAGTGTAGTTGTAGTTTGCAACAAAAGAAGAAATCTAATTCTGGTGGTTTCCAAATCCTAACTGCGTGGTCGAAGATGCTTCAATATTTTGAGCTCTAGCCATAGGTCCTAAAGAGAAGCTGGCGCGTAGTGAGGGGAAACCCCTGTGTCATTTAAACCCTTGTGCAATGTCCTATCCTCAATATGAAAGATAATAAGAGTTTAAACCTATGGTGTCATTTTATTTCTTATATTGTTCATGTTTGGTGGAAATAGGTGGAGGGCCTTGTACCCATGTCATCGCCCAATGTTATTCCCTCCCCCTTTGGTTTCCACTGAGTCTTTAGAGAAAGTTATGAAGTTTTGCGAGACAGGTTGACCACACAGTTTTCACTTGGTTAGTAGTGACCATGCCCCAAAAAAACCATGTAGATAGAAGAATCTCCACTGTTAGTTCAGGGTTTCCCAAACCGTGCAGACTAACCATGTGGTCATCCCAACACTTTATATTTTGGGGTTTTTCTGTACCGGCCGATGCTGGTGGATTAAGATTGTTGGTTCTTATGGTGGGGAGCCTATTTTTTCCCCGTACCAATAACTTAGACTTATCCATGGTCAAGGATTGGTGATATGTAGTCTCATTCAGATCAATCAAGCTACCTAAATATTCCTTGGGTAACCATTGAGATTGGAGAGTGCTAAATGGTTTAGTTATAGCAATGTATGTGTAACCTTGTTCGATGTTGTTGTTCGTTTAAATGAATTGCTTGGTTCTTGTTCGGATATTGTTTGAGGAGTTTTCCATTGGGATAAAGAATGAATATAATTGATTGTTTTAGGAAAGTGGTGTATAATTTTGTTGTGAAGTATTCCTTCCTTAATTGATCAATGGAGGTGTTTTGGCCTTTGGGGGCGAAACCTGGAAAGGGAGTATATCTTGGTTTATCAGTTTGGTTTGGCTTTCGTATATAGCCTTTCTGTAGCTTTCCGGGGACGGAAAGTTTTCATAGTGGGGAGAATTTTCATATACATGACTTATTTTGAAGTTAAATTTCACTTATTTTCCTTTAATTCATTTTTTTGGATGGTCTCCAAAGGTTTTATAGAGAAATAGATGAGTTTTAATGAATTGAGCCAAACCGTGAGCCCAATTCCAGATTTAAAAATAAATTTCGTTTCCCTTATAACATTTTAATTTTTTAATATTTTTCCCTCATTCCAATTCATAAATTGTCTTCTCTGACCTATTAACACCAAAATATATATTTGGAGCCTTTATAAATCCATAATCATGGTGGATATGGGTTTTTATTTGACATATTGGGCATGCCCGAAGGCCCATTTCCTACATTAAAAATAATTATAAATTTTTTATATATCCTTAACTATTTTCGTTTCTTCGGTGATTACACCTCCCCCTAGACCCTAAGAAAGGCAGGCGCGCTCCTATTGCCTTTCCCCCCCTCCTTGGAGCTCTTTGAAATCGCGAATTAGGGCTGATCATCATAGGGTGTCTCAAATAGGCTAGAATTGAAGAGGTAACTTCATCCCTTCTTAACACTTTCAATTCATACTCCATTCCCTCCATTCCAATTCCTAAATTAACTCCTAAATCTTGTTCGAACAATCCCTAAATTTAGGATTTTTTCAATTTCAGAAACTTTTGTTTTTGGAGTGATTAATTCAGGATACTTCAAGTAGGAGAGTCTATTTCTTTCCTCTTTCAAATTGCTTAGGGTTTCTTCCATAATTCTTGAATTATAAAAATTCCAGAAGTTAGGGTTCATGACTAGGTTTTAAATTAATATATTTTGGGAGAAATAGTGAGGTTTTAGGATTCTTTTATCTTCTTTGAGGTGCGGCGGTCGTGCGGTTAATGTTTCGCCCCAATATTTGAGGGTTTCGAAACTTTCAGTAGGTGATTCCGTGGATAACCATTTAATGATGAGTTAGTTTTCTTGATTAAATAATTTTACCTGTTCCTTATGTGCTGTTAATTATGTGAAAACCATTTTTGGTAGCAATAGTAATGCATTTGATTTTAATGTTATATTTTTTCTTGAAGTGTGTATTTTTCAAATGTATTTCATGTGTTATCTCGTGTGGTAGTTTTGTAAAATGTGGAAGTGATTTTTTAGTTATTGAAAAAGGCTGACAATTATGGCTGGGTAATGATATAGTTCCATGTGGGCCTAAAAAGGGGGTGTATTTGAATGGTTTTATTTGTATAACCTTGTTATACTTCCTGAAAGTGTTTTATGGATTTGTGTGTTCTCATGGGTATCTTTTGTGATGTTATTCAAGGTGATTATATAAAATTTGAAAGTGGATTATTACATGTTGATTGGGCAGAAAATTATGTTTTGGTAGGGTCTTGGTGTGATTTTGGATTAAAAAGAGGTTTTTGAAATGGATTTTATGTGCAAAGTTTGGGTATACTTTTTATAATTGTTTTATGAAAGTTTTTAATGGATTATTGGGTTGTGTAATATGTGAAACCATATCAGCAAACTTTTTTGGTAGGAGTATATTTTTAAAAGGTCCATTTCATTTGTGAAAAGGATTTTATGTGATATGTATCATCTTGAAAATATTTTATTAAATTGTTTGAAGGAGATATTGAGGAGTGAAAGTGATGTGAAAGTGATGTGGAGTGTATTGTGTGAGTGTGATGTGAAAATTTAATTTTTGATTATGAAAGAAGTGTTATTTTCCATGTGTATGGGATGTTTGGTGAATTTTTAATGTAAAAATGATATTTTAATGTTCAATGTATATTTCATGACTTCTTGAACTTATTTGAGCATAAGGGGAAAACCTGGGTATCTAGGTGGGTGGACGTGTACTAGTACGGTAGTGAATCTCAGGGGTTTGGCCTCAGTTTCACTTAGAAAAATTGACGCTTAAAAGACTAACTATACTATGATGATGATAATGATTGGGTACCACTACATTATGGGTATGTTCCGTACTAGTGGCTCGTGCACAAGAATGGATATTTGTGATGGTTACTCTCATCGAGATATGAGGTACCTGGGACCCACAACTAGCTAGTACCTAGGGGTTATTTCCTATTTCTTGTGCTTGTTATTTACTTTGTACTTACTGTTAGCATACGGTATAGTTGGCTGGAAAATTGACTAGTGTTGACATTACTTTTTAATAGTGTTTATTCTTAATGATAGACCACTTGAAAACTATTTTTATTCAATGTTGCAACTTTAGAAATTGTAACTAGGTTTTCATGTTTCTGAAAACATGCATGCTTTTCATCTTTAAATGTTTATCAAATGGAATATCTTTGTGGTGGTATCCAACTGGGAATTGGCTCACACCGTACTTACACCCTTGGGTGTAAGTAGACATGGTTATTTTTGTTGTCGCAGGTTGGGTACAGTTTTTTGTTCCAGTGGTTCAGGTTTCTAGCAGGTCATTGGTGGTGAAGTCTTGTGCAGGTGGCTTGAGGGCGGTGCCCCTTACATTGAGGGTTCATGGGCTGTCCGTATTTGGTTTTGTACCTTTGGTATAGACCTTTTGAGTTGTTTTAAGCTATGTAATTCAGTTCTAAATTTTTGTAAAAGACTGTTTTGTTTGAATAATCCAGATTTGTTTCATTGGATTCTTTTGTTGTTTTATGTTTATAAACTCGGGTAAATCGTTACCAGTTTTCATTTTATGATACCCGGGCACTTTTTCCAGCCCGTGGGGATCGGGAACGCCCTTCGGGCCTTGTCACGGGCAGGGTTTGGTGCCATTTTTGGTGGTGATCGATTCGGTTCTTGACAGTATCATTGATCTAAAATATGTTCAAGGAATTCCTGGGGGTTTTTTTGGATTGAGATCGATTAAACCAGGTGATTGTGAAGAAAAATATTCCACTATCGACTATCTATGAATTCTTTGATCGGTTGGTAGGGGGATAATGTTTCTCTTATATTGGCCTTAGATAAGGTTATAACCAGCATCTATAATGGTATGAGGATATACTAAATACAGTTTTTATATGGAAGTGTAGTCATTAGAATTACTTTTTAATTCCCTTTTTTGAAAAAACTCATCAAAAGTGCTCATGGGACTAGTGAACTATATAATTAATCAATTTGTAGAATTATTTTTTGCAGTATTCTTTGAAGATATAAAAGTTTTTTGATGTTCGCTGGGGTTAACTCAGGACACATTAGGATGGACTTGAATGTACTCCGAGTGGACCAGTATTTTGGGAAATACTAAAACAACATTTTATGAATTCAGGAGTTCAACATTCAAGGATGTGTTATTTTGGATGAGAGTGTAATAGTGGAGACAGTGATATTTGATGTAGTTTTTGTCTGGGATCCTCTAATGAGTATGGTGGATATAAAAATATTTATTGTGTTTTAATTATATTACTGGATATGCATACATTTTTTTTCATAGGATATCAATTACTTTTAAAACATTTAACCAAATGGTGATTCCTTTGATGTGGTAAAATAGGCTCTAGTGGTCTTTTTTGGGGATGAGGTAGAGGTTTATGAGTACTCCCTTCATTAGACTGCATGGGGGGTGATATGTATGAAGTATTATATGATTCATCAGTGAATGGGATTGGTTATTTTCAAATATAGAAGTTGGTTTTGATTTTCTTAATGTAGGGATAATTTTTAACTTTTCAAAGGATATGTGATGGAAGTACATACATTATAGGATATTGTTTTGATATAATTTTATTTCTCTTCTTTTGAAGAACATACATGGGAGTTGAGGATGTACTTGGACCTCCTATGTTAGTTTTGTTTTCTAATGATGATGAAGTATAATGTAGGTTTGGTCTCTCAATGCATTATATGTCAATAATTGATGGATGTGAACAATGTTTCAATGGGTTTATATATACCACTTAATGTTACATAGTAGATTTGGGATGTTGTATCCACAAACACTATGATAGGGTTACCAAAGATGTATAATGGATACAATTCCATCTAGGTGATCGAAGACTCACATACCAAGAAAGATGAATTTATATATATATCTAACTGTAATTTTCTATAGATGTATTGTGATTACAATATTCAAATAAGGTTGACTATGTCCATCTATTTCCCTATACATACATTTTTCTCCATGATTCATGCATCCTATCACAGTTATGGAGGGGTTTGGTGGATATATTTGAGATTCATTCATGATTGAGCACATATTTTCCCCCACAGATTGAAAACCATAATTATAATTTCCATTATTATCATGGACGAAAAGTTGTTGGATTTCATGATAAAATTTTTCGATATATTTTTGGTTCAACTATGTCTTATGGAGTTTTATACAAAAACTAATACCATTAGAACTTTTTTATGGAACTTCTAGAGGCATCATATGATAAAAACTATAGCTTGCCTATATATTGTACCTACCATGGATAGTCAATATTTATGTAAATATAGATAATTTGAACAATAATTGCGAAATTTTGGATAATCCATGGGAGGATGAGAACTGCAAAAATCCATCATAATTCTTATACGAGTTTAAAATAAAGGACTTTGTAGTTTAGGGAGTGATACCTTGTGTTTCGGTGAGTAGAAACTCATCAATAATTCTATCGATTTAGATATTGTGGAACACTATATCTAATATTTATTATTTGATTCCATATACCCCATAGTGTTGGTGAGGTGGGGTACATCCTGGTTCTACACCCACAATATACCAGGTATATTATGTGTTCCACATGTCATATATGTGGTGGTAAACTCAACACCTATCTGATGTTATCAACACTAGAATGTTGTAAATCATGGATGGTGAAACATTTTGAATGTAACTTGTTGTGACTGAGGATACGAAGGTGAAGAACCGCAATTGGTGAGTGATTTGTTTTGTGTGTATATAGTGACCACATGTAAATTTTCTATAGTGTACCAAGGAGTTGGAGACCGATATGTATGATCAGTAACCATATCATTTTTTAGTTATTTTTTATTATAGGACATAAATCCCAAATATGGGGAGCATTTAATATCATTTATTTTATTGAATTTAATGAATTTTATCTAGTAAGATTATCCTGATCTGGGCATAAAAACAACATGTGACTCTATGCCAAGTGATCATGAAATATATTTTAATAAAGTATTAAATTAATTAATTACAATATCATATATATTTCCAGAAAATATATAATAGATAGCTGAAGGGGACTCATATTAAAACATTTCAGATGCCGTTGAGTTAAAATTGTGAGTTTTACCCAAGGGGTGACATAAAATTGGGCCACATTAGAAATTCAAGATTAGATAAATCACTAGTGGATTATGAAATAAATTTAATAATTTATCTATTATCATTAAAATAATTATTTTTACCAAATACTTTATTATAAATAGTGTAATTTGGAATATTTAAATGTTATCCCATAACCTTGAATATTTTAGATATTGGATTGTTGTATAATTATCAAAAGAATAATAACTGGATCATCAATCATCAATCGATGTGCAATTGAATAAAAATATCACACCAATGAAAGAACTACAGAATCATAATAAACAAATGATGAATCGAAATTCATATATGGCTTTGTTAATAGTGATGTTTCCCCAATGGATTTTTTATAATGAACAACATGAATCCATTGACCAATGAATTGATTCATGGATTTAGCATATTGCGCTTAGGGTATGATATTATCTATGATTGGTGATTTATATTTTTTATTATTCAAATATATTCATTTATTGTTCTAATGTGAATTAATGAGGTAAAAAAAATGTAATATCCATTTCTCATTTTTTTCAATTCATCCACTATTATTCTCATGTTCATCATGGAAATGTATGTTATCCAAGGATTGATGAATTCCCTTAATTTAATTGTTTTTTACGATTATTTGATGTAATGATTCAATAAATTGGGTATATACGATATCAAGACTACGATTGAATTGAATGATGATAGAATATTATCGATTGGTTTAGGATTTGGGATCCATGTTATTGGTTATTAGTGTGTTTTAGTGTCATAGTTTTACAGAATCATCTCGGAATTGAGATGGGTAACCTGTATAAAGAGAACAAGATACATTGAGGTACGATTTAGCTAGATCCCCAATCTCTATAGAGATTAGCTATAAAAATCAATGATAATAGTATAATAATAAGAAGGCACTCAAATATATATTGGATTTATAAAACATCATGTTACATGGAATGTAACTTGATGATACATGTCATGTAGGTCCCATGTATTGGAGACATTGTTTCAAAATATGTGATATGTGTCTCGTGATTTTTGACCCATGATACATCGTGTGTGACTCAAAAATGTGACATGGTATGCTATCCTGGAGTATACAACAAATAACAAATCCAACAACACAGTTGGACTAGGAGTACACAAGAAGACTCATTCAATTGGACATTAAAATGAACATGGTAATTCACATGTGTATATGGGATAAACATGGGAATGCACCTTGATAAAAAAGTTTAACAAGTTCCTAGGAAGAATTTCATTCACATATAGTACACATTTTATACTTCATCATATATTGATTTGATCCATTATTACCTTTACAATTGAAACGTTTTGTTAACATCAATTCCCCTGATCCTTTCCCAGAAAATATAGTATGGTATCATTTTGTTAATATGTTAATGTGATCCATTTTTAGAATATTCAATCACTGATATTAATGTAAAAATATTTCAATGGGGAATAGAGGGATAACTTATATAATCAACGTCATCCAAATGTGGGGTTCAAATAATCTTCTAGTCTAAATGTACCTGATAATAGATCCACTATATATAGAGTTAATCGTTATTTGTTTTTTTAATCCCATGAAAATGGTTGTGATCCCCATAAATTTACTCGTTATCTTCATATATCTAGAACATACTTATTATGGGGATACATATAATGCATAAAAAATCAGATGTACAAAATTAGTGTTATCAGACTCATGGGACATGGTATCACAGATCACTTTTAGAATAAACCTTCTATTAGGAATTATAGACTTGAAATATGCTTTTGATCTAACCCATAGACTATGTTTATTATGTGACTATATCTAGATGTTCTTTTAATGTATTCTTTTCACATATCCTCATAACAACATGAATTTTATTCTATATGATTTATGATTCGTGGCTTTAGGTTATTATAATGGGTATTGATATATACACCCCTCGCAAGGATCTATACAAACACGTTATTTCATATAAAGAGTAAATGAAAATCAATGGGGTTATAAGTGGGAATGTTGCATACATAGAATTGATTGGGGATTGATAGACTGTGGTTCATACCGGGAGTAAAATTTGACTTTATTCCCCTATTGAAATTAAGTTGGACAAATATATATAGTTTGTTCATTCGTATATGGACCTTATGGCATTATAATATTTTTTGTACTTTGATTTTGGGATTTATATGTCCTCATTCACTTTAAATGAGTTTTTTTTTACATTTAATCATTTTATGGGAATATACATTTTAATATGAATATATGAAGCATACTTTAGCTCCTCCTATTTTAGTTATAAGCCTAATCAACACTTATTTCTTGACATTTTCATATTTGAGGTGGATGGGGTAGTCACAATTAACTAATTGATGTCCTAGAAGGACCTGATGCGTTAGGACATGGAAAATTAAAAAATATTTTATGATATTTAATTTTAAATATAATATTAAAAGAAATGTTATTTTTCACAAAAAAATTGAGTGATTATTTATAAATATGTTTTAATCATTAATTTCATCCTTCGATGTTACAATTTATTTATAGTGATATTATAGAAAGGTGACTCTCTTAAATTTTCCATGGATTGTTAGTTACTATGACAAAAAGATTTTTATGAATCTTTTTTTCATTAAATTTTTATATAATGAAATAATTATGTTAAAACCCACTTCTATTCAGTATATATTATTTAATGAAATGATAAAATGATCATGAAATATATAATTATTCTAAATGTAATTATATGAGGAATTTATTTGGAAATTAATTTTCCTTTATATAGTTATGATACGATGAATATTTTATGAGTTTATGGAACACATATTTAAGATTTTAATTATCTAATGTGATGGATTTATATATTCCTCTAAGGAATTGGGAAAAATATTTATATCTCATGAAATTTACAGGATTGGTATGGTGTTTGAAATTAGTATAGTAAGTGATTGTTTCTTCTATGATGGTCATTGGAGTGAACATTTATGACTATGTTGGGTTAGGGAGTCAACCCATTCCACTATGACAGCCTTGGAAACAATACCTATTTACATAGTTAAATATTTTTTATGATTATTTGAATTCCACAATTCTATGTATTATTCTGATTATATTCTTCTACAGATCATGATCTTTGATTTCTTCATTATATATGGAATATGAAATACTTATCCATATTTAATGACACATGATAATGGTCGTAGAAATGCAAGGTATGGTTTTAAAAATTAATTATAATGTTCTTGATACATTATTCTCATGTTGAGATTACATATCTCTTTTTTACCATATGTTTGAATATAATCCCACCCTTTCATATGTTACCTTTCCCATAGTAATGAATAATCATTTTATGTATTCTATTATAATGGTGATTAAAAAGGTGGAAATATTTATGTTAGATTTTGAATATATTTTCCAATTTAGATTATTGGACACTTTCATCCAAAAGAACCATACTATTATAATCCACCGGCATATATTTATGTAATGTAATGAATATTCATTTTAAATGATATAATATTTGTGTATGAAAATCCTAGGTCACTATTAAATGTGTTTGTGACTTTTTTATATAATGTTCATGATAAAATATGTTAACTAATTAAATTATAAAACACAATTAATATTCAGTAGATTCATTCCACAGTAAAATTTTCCATCTCTCTCTCATTGTAAGGTATTGTTTGAAAATAAAGCATGAAATGACATGATGATTTTTCATGGTTAACCCTCACTGTGATACATCCAAGGACCATACAATGATGATTTTTCATATATAAAATCCAATAAAATCATGTTGTTATTTATGATGTTCATAGTAGACTCATTTCCCTCTTGTATTATAACCAATAACAATATAAATGCTCATGGCTATCTCAATTGAAGTGTGCTAGCTACTTCTTCAGAAGATCCCATCATTGTTTGTAGACCATATTGTCCCTTCATTATCATTCATTGATGAATCATATAATATTGGTAGAGGATCTATTAATTCCCCACATTCATCAACTGCTTAATACCTCTTTACCACAGATGTACTGGTAATCGTCAAATCCTTCACGCTACACTTACACAATATTTCATGAAACTTTAATGACTTTTACAAAAGATTCCACTTTCTTCGTGAAACACATCGTTCACCGAATGTAAATATTATGAACAAGTCATATCATACACAAAAATTGTTTAAAATTTGTGAAACTACAATTATTTCATTCAAGAGTATAATGAAATGTTTATCAATCAATTTCTTCAACCTTGACACCAATTCTTGAATGAATGAATTTATCCCTAACACCAAATCATGATACAAAAACTATTATTTTCATCAAAAAATAATGTTTTCATGATATATATCATTTAAATAATCATTTATAGTAGTGATTTATTTAATTATACCCCGAACAAGATGGTCTACCCCTCAACATTACCTTATGTATTGAATGAAGACAACTTCTCCCTTTCAATAGTCATACATTCTATCCCTTTGTCAACAAACCAAAAATTCACCCATTTTTAATATGAAACATGGTAATGAAAACATATTAGTAAATTAGGGAAAATCAAAATTCCTCAAATAGGGGAGGGGGTCACACAAAAACCATTTTTCAAGTGTGGGTAGTCGACTATACTATAATAGACCATTGATGCCTCTCAAACACATATTTGGGAAAATCCATTTCTATAAGTTTTCCAACCTGTTGTTATAAAAGAACATACTTAAACATTACAATACCTTGATCCACATTCTCCTTGATAAAATGATTTTTTATTTTAATATTTATATTTCATTTTTGATGTAATAGATTTTTTCTATGATTTATGGAACTTGAATTATCATAATGGATTCTGATTGGAGACTTATATTCCACTCCAATATCATTAGGCTATGGACTCATCCACAATAATTGAATTCATTGTTGAGTGGTCATAATATAATAAACTTTTGTGATGCTCAATGAAATTCAATCTTGTTTCATACTTAGCCAGGAAATACAAAATCCACCAATATAGAAAAAAAGCATATAACGTTTATTTCCTATAATCCGGTAAATCGTCCCAATCTGCATATGAATATCCCAACACCTTTTGACTTAGTTCTATCATTATACATCAAATAAAAATCCATTGTTCCATTTATATATCTTGTAAATCATTTCACTAAATGCATGTTTATTTCCTTGGGGTTTCATTGATATCTCACTACATGGAACGTGGAAACAAATTATCTGGTCAAATCATAGTCAAATACAATAATCGTTCAATGATTTTCATATAAAATTTGAAATTAATGGCCTTTCTATCATTACCCATTGATAGTTTCATTCAGGTAGGCATTAGAGTAACCATCTCCATAGACCTATCCATTCCAGAAAGTCTAAAAACCTCCTTGGTTTATTTTGATTAACAAATGAATGCTCCATTCCTTGATAATATCAACTATAAAATGTGGAATAATTTCATCTCACAAATCATTAACATTTCAAACTCACTTTTGATGAATTCAGAAAACAGTATGAATTGTTATTTAGGTGATCTACCATATATTATGTCATCGACATAAACTAATACTATTATACATTTATTACAATCATGATTGACATAGAGATTGTAATAAACACTTCCATGTTGAACTCCTCGCATCGTCAAATATTGATATAGTATTTATTATCATGATATTGGTGCATGTTTCAACCCATACCAAGTCTTATTTAGCGTAAAAACATTGTTCTCATCTCTATGAATGGGAATTACATCTGGCATGTAAGAACCTGGTTCATCTTTTTATGTATGGTCCTGTCATTTTATTTTTATACTTATTGGAAAAAGAATAAAGAGGTTGAATAATGGATCGATTCCCTACATGGATATACTTGGATGTTAAATATTGTGTATCCTCAGGATACATAGTGTAATCAAGTCGGAAAGTTGGTGCATGATGTGTAAGGGATGTCTGCTGAGAAATGAAATGAAATAGAACCGACACTTCTTTTAGTACCTCATACACACAATGCAATTTCAAATTTTTTCTAAAGTAGGAATTGGAATAATTTTCTGTCATTCTGGATAGAGGAGGCACTGGGTTCACGAGATAGCATCAGGAGAGGGGGATTTGGCTCCATTTTGTCCATCTAAATCTCTAAAATGTTGTTTTTAGTTATGTTGTAATATAATCGGTAAGCTCTCAATTCATGTTCATCTATTCTTCATGAATTATTTTTGATGAAGTTATCATACCATGATAATTTTACATCGTTTTTTTGATACACTTCTTTGTGGCTTCAATTAAAACCTTGAAATGGAAATGGAAAGCCATATGCCAATGAGGTAGGTTGTCTTGTGCATTCTGCTAAATGTCAAGTGTTTTATATGTGCTGGAGTACAATGCACCAACTATTAGGATGTCACTTTGTTTATAATTGAAACATGTTAATATCAAATGTTTATTTGGTAATTAGTTTGATGATATATATAAGGATTGAGGTTTATGCTTTAATTAATGGCCAACTCATGGGTGTGTTTCCCTTGAATGACTAATGTTTTTTCATTTGGACCAGGATACCATTGAGGAAGGTATTATATTTGATGTTATGGGAAGTTAAAAATTTAATCATTCAATTGGATTTAAATCCAAAAGATATTATTATTGGTTATTCAATGTGACAGTTAAATTCTTATGTTGCGATTGATAAAAAAATCCCATCTGAGCTTAACTTTTCCAAACCCTTGTAATTGTTTATAATACTTATTGTCTTTTGTTATGACTGATTCCCATGTTAATTGATCAATGAATTCCATGTAATAACTTAATTTACACGTAGTCTTATTATTATAATTTCATGTGGGTTAGACTGTACTATACCTGCAGGCGAGATAGTGACATGCATGCAGACAAGATTGTGATATTCCTAAGTGTGATGGTGTGTCATGTCTGCATGTAAGGATTTGTTATACAAGAAGGATATGATGGTGTATGCATCTATGAGGGGTATTTTTATCCATGTGGTAATGATTTTTATATGCATGTGGGTGCTATTTTGAACTTCATATCATGTGGTAAGCCTTGTGAGGCATCTCCAAAGCCAATGAATACTCTAGGATTCGGTATCCCCTTAAAACTATTTAGATAGTCTTTCGAGACATCTGGGGTGCTAACTTGATATATGCGATTTTTAGGATAAATATTGATATTATGATGTTTAAATTTCACGGCAATATAATTGTTTGTTTAACATGAAATGAAGATAAATGGAAACATGAATTGTAGGATTTTTTACTTTTTAGTACTTCTAGGTTTGCTAATTTTCCTATCTGTACACTTCTATTTTATATACTGATTTAAATATAGAAACAGATCCACGGTGATTGACTACTATGATCTATTTCTCACACCGAATTTGTGTCATGTTCTTGGGACCAAAGTGATTTTATTGTTGCAAGTGTCATTAAGGGAAAGTGACCTACTACATGTACATGGTCTGTTGTTAGAAGTAGGAGAGCATGGGACCAAGCTATGGTTCATTATGATTTTGAGTATTCCTTTTATTTCTATACCATGGTATTTTATTTTAAATCTAATTTCATTGTATCTTTTTTTTGTTCAGGGAACATGTGATAGGAATCATCATCAATTATATTCTATGAATTTTGGTTTTGTTTATTAGCATTCATTTGCAGTTTGTTTCAATTTTATGGTATTTACTACATCCAATGTTTTATATTATTGTTTCATTGTGTCACACTCTACCAATGAGGGAAACGTTTTCCAACTATCACTTAATAGGGCATTGTTTCTAGTTAGTATCCTCTAGCATCTGCGAAAATGTGATTTAGTTCATGTGCCCAAACGGTTACATAACACCTATTTAGTGGAATCGTGAAATGGGAAATTACAATGTTGTATCAGAGCTACATTTCTTGTGATCCTTAATATTTAGCAACATTATACATGGATAGAAACGAAATGGAATTTGGTAATTAGATATGTCTAAGAGTATCTACACTGGGTATAGGAAAATCCAAATTTCGTCAATTTGAATTTTTATTATTAGATTTTGATAAATTCAGTTTGATTCAATAATGCCATTGGGAAATGAACATGTTTTTTAATGTTTTATTCAAATTATTGTTGTTATATTTTATTACAACCCAATTATATGGGGTTAATCCTACTCCTAAATCATATATAAACATGTTATAAATTTAATGCCATGCATTTTCGCTAAGCCATTTAGAAAGAATTACTGATTTCATGTTGTGTTGAAAAATCTTTTGCAATAGATACATGTTGTTGTGATAGGTTCCATAATAAATTTACCAGATTTAGTGATAAGGGTATTGAAACATGTTGGGTTTTTAATTTTATGGACATCATGATTTGATCATTGATGTTTATGGGCCCACATGGATCAGAATATAATGGGTCATGTTTCAATGTATTATATTTAATTTTATTGTTATATGTTATGCTTGGGTTCCGATCATTTATTATGGGGGATTGTGGCCCCTTAAGGATCATAATTTGGAAAACCATTTGATGGGTTTTCTCCAGAATAATGGGTTTTAGGGCAATTTCAAGTTTCATTCTGGAAGAATTCATTTCACATGATGTGTATTATTTCTGGCATGTTGCGTGATCTTTTTATTGTTGTAAGGGAGTTTTTTTTCATTGCTAAAGGCCATGTACTCATAGTACACACTATGTGTAATGTGATAGTGTGTCCAGCCAAGTGAGAAGGACAATGAGATGGTGGGTTTCGCAGTTAGACAGTCGTGTACTTTTAGTACATGTCGTCTGGGCTTACATTGACCCACACAATGTGAATCCGACCGAGTACAAGAACATGGACATTAGGGGGGACATTTATACACACTTTGTACCCGACTAAAAAGTCGTGTACTGAGTTTTTTTATACACCCAGACTGGTGGAAGTACACAACCATGTAATAGCGTAAGTGTATAATCCTTTTGTGCTCTCTATATGGGATGTACTCATCAATTGTTAAATTATGAGGTTTTCATCTCCTTTTTTCATGATTTATTGTACTTTGAAAATTGATCATAAATATATCTATGATTTTTCTGACAATGTTGAGTCATTCCACCATGACGACCTCATGTTGTACACCAGAAAAGTGGAAAGGATCATACGCTGAAGGTGGTAGGACAAGGGCTACATGAGGATCCTCTAGATGTTCCTGTTGCGGCACTAGTTTCCATAGTATAAATAAGTACCAACTCATAGTAATTTCAAGTATTCTTTATGTTTATGAAGACCGTCCATGGAGTACCTTAGCATGCCACATCTATCCCCGAATAGAAATGATAATTCCATCCGTAGCTTCCACCCACGTTTTCATGGTAAGGTGAACCATATGCTATATAGTCATGGATGGAAAATCAGATGTGGTTTATTCAATAATCTATTGATTCCTTCAGATATGGGGGTCATGCTCGCAACTTATATGTTGAATGATTCATCCAAGAGGTTGTGGGATGTTACGACTTAGAATGAGAGAAATCAAGACATGACATTGGGATATTTTCAGGTAGTTTACTAGGAATACTACTTTCCGGAAATACGGAGTGACGATATAGACTAGGAGTTCATGAATTTGGTGTAGGTTGATATGTTAGTAATGATCTACTAAACTTTGTTTAACTCATATAAAGGTATACAAACATATTCATATGGGTGGAGAGACATCGAGGGCTAAAGAGATTAGAGGATGGTCTCAGGTATAACATCTGATCGGAGGTGACTGTTTTCAGGTGGCCTTTTTTGTATGCATTGTGAATTAGGTTTTGATTACCGAGAATATTTTGTAGGAATCATGAGTGGATAACCAGGGTTGTTCGACAACAAGATCTGGTACTATCTCATCCAGGAGAAAGCGGCGTCATAGGGATCATTCTCATGGTGATATGTGAAGACATAATGTTTTTCCAGTATCCAAGTGAGGAGTAACTAATGTGTAAGAGAGTGGAATATGAGACTGTAGTGTCTGATCGACCCAGTTGACTGTTGATCATGTTGCATGATGGGCCATCTACCGTTCTTTTGTATGGAATTTCTTCCCACATATTGTGATAGAGGCTCTTCAGTAACTCCATATTCAGAATAAAGGTCCTTGTTTACTCATGAGACTGGTTGCTGGGGTGCGTAAGGAAATTTATGCCAAGGTGTTGGTAATGGAAATGGTAGCCAGACCCTAGGGATTTAGTGACAGAAGGGTGGAATAACTCATGGTTTCAAGGCTATGTCATAGGTTCGTAGTATCAGCATAACCTCTACAGTGGAACCAACCCATCATGAACAGGATCCCAAACCCTCTACTATATGAGGTACTATTCTAGTCGACTCCATTTTATCTTCACCATTATTTGATACTATGGATATTCATTGTATTATTTTTGTTTCCATTGTAAATATTCATGGTCTCTATGATTTCTCTTATGATTATTTCATGATGATGGACACTCTTTTTGGGATAATAATAGAAGTTCTTGGTTAGTGTATGGAGTTCCCCCTTCAGGTTGGAGGGTGTCGCTTCTTCTGATATCTATATGTATTAGTAATGACTTGCTTTGATATCATTCTCATAAGTGTCTAGTTGGTTATATTACGAGGATTTGTTGATTTTTATCATCAAATGGTGAGGTTCACATCACAAGGTGGAGGATTGTTTTTAGAAAAAGGAAATGGGTTGTCTAGGTGTGAAGAGTTAGACCCCATCATTGGTGGTTGGATGGAGTGACAACCCTGATTGCGATTCTATATCTCTATAACCATGGGATATCTTAGAAACATACTCCCCTAGTGTTTGATAATTTATTGGATTCTTTCCCATATGAATTATTGGGCTTTCCTCCAGTGAGAGTGGTGAAGTTCACAATAGATCTAGTGTCACAAGCTGCACTGATATCCATTATTCCTTACTGGATGACTACAATAGAGTCGTAAGAACACAAAATGATGAAAGTGGATTTAGAGGCCAATGGATTGATCGGACCCAGAACCTTTTTGTGGGGTTTTCTGGTCCTTTTGTAATAACGTTGGTCGGTGCATTCAAAATCTATGTGGAAAATCAGAAATATAACTGGATGATGGTTAAAAACTGTTATCCCTTTCCATAGAATGATCACCCGTTTGATTATCTTCATGGAGACTATGTGTTCTCGAAAAATATTTAGGCTAGGTATCACTATGTACATTTTTTTAGCATTATACAAACCACATAACATGTTTTGTAGTAGTTATGGTCTATATGAGTATCTGGTAATGTAATTCAGTCTCATGAAAAAAGCATAAATTTTCATGGCACCGATAAAAATATTTCTTCATCCATACATGTATTATTTTATTTTGTTTTTTCATGGACTATATCATGATGTATTCTCACTAATGATTCGACCATACCAACTATCTTGAGATCATTTTTAATACACTAAGAAAGCATAAATTACATAGTAATCTCACAATGTGCAACTTTTGAATGGATAATATTCAAACCACATGATAGATTATCATGGAGAGAGGAGTTTATGTGGACACAGATAAGGTGATGGAAATAGGTTCATGGGAATAGCCCCAGATCAAGTTTAACATATATGGTGACTCATAGGGAAAAATATTTACTAATGGAAATTAATACAGGAATTATCATGCTTATAATATCCTTTGACAGACATGAATATGAATGGTGTGATGTTTTTGTTGATGGATTCTTGTGGGATAAACATTCAGGAGCTTAAGGGAAGACTGACATAAGGACAAGTATTGATACTTCCCAAGAAGGGTAAGAGTTATAAACTCTACTATGAAACATCATGTATTGGTTTCGGTGTAGGGATGATGTATTGAGATTGATTCATGTCATACAAGTCTCAGTAGTCGAGGCCCCATGAAAGCAATTGCCATACGCATGATTTGTAGTTAGCTTCTATTGTACATGTTTTTCACTGTTGGAGACAATATATACATGGAGACAATTTTTTGGTAAAGAGACTAGAGAAGCCTCAAGTGAATCTTTACACAACATTTCCATAGTTTGAAACCACAACGGTGGTTGGAATACTATCATAATTTTGATTTTGAACCAGCCTATACACCCGATAAAGCCAATGCAGTGGCTGTTGCATTAAGCATGAGGACTCTGATACAAGGGGTGCAGGAGGATAGTGGTGAGTGGAAGATTATGTCCACGTTATCTGATATACATTTAGAGGTACAAAAAATTCATGGGAATACATTCTTTTATTCTTTACCTCTATATTCTACAATCTTGGACATATTGATTATGTGGAAGATAAACAGATTCTGAGGTTGTAGTCTGACAGGAGAGTGCAGTATGTGATGATCCACCTCCTGGTTGTACTATAGGTGATGATGAGAGCATGTGTATCCTTGCACGTGTCTGGAAACTAGTGGAAATGCATGATATGATGATGTGAGGGTTTCATGATTCAGATCAGGTAGTTCATCTAGGAGTTACCAAGATGTATTGTGACATGTGTCACTAGTACTGGTGGTCGGGTATGACGAGAGATGTGGATGGTTTTGTAACGACGTGTTCCACCTGTCAGCAGTTGAAGGTCAATCATCGGATACTAGACAACTTTTTACAGTAGTTACATATTTTGGAGTGGAAATGGGAAAATGTCGTGATAAATTTCAAGACTAGATTAGATAGGTCTCAAAGAGTAACGATGTTTCTAGGGTGGTGGTTGAGAAACAAATGAAGGTCGGTCAATTATTTTTAATCAAGGAGACCATCAGTTTAGATGAGCTTGGAAATATATATATTTTTGAGGTGTTAATACATCATGGGGTCTCTCAATTTAACAATTATGATATGGAATCAATATTTAGGTCTCTTTTGTGGAAGGTCTTTTAGATGGATCATGTTATATAGGTGTTCTCAGAACAACACAAAACCAATAGACAGATGGACTGTCAGAAAGTATAATTTTGGTGTTGCTGGACATGATTTGGGGCATGTATTCTAGATTTTGGGGGATATTGGAAGAGGCACATACCCTTTTTTGAGTTATACAATATAAAACGTCCTTCAGGGTACTATTCATATGGCGCATTATGAGGTTTTTATGGTAGACCATTCCAATTCCCCTTGTTTTGGCTAGAGGTAGGAGAAGATAATATTTTGGGACCTTGTCTTTTCTATGATACCACATTGCATGTTGAGTGGATTCGAGAATAGATGACTATTGAAAAATTTCATCAGAAATCATATTCCCATCGATGTAGTTGAACTCTACAGTTCGATGTCAGGGATCAATTTTTTCTTGTGTTTTGCACTGAGGTTAGGATAGAAGAGGATTAGGGGACAGAGTAAGATTTACCTAAGATACGTCAGGGTATTTTAGATATTAAAATGGTTGGGCTGATTGAAAATCAATTGAATTCAAATCACAGGTACTATCATATACACGATGTCTTCTATGTTTTTCTATTGTGGAGTTACATTTCAGAACTATATCATGTGTTTAAACACTATGGGGTTTAGTTATAGGTAGATACATCCTATGAGAGAAATATTATTAGAATAATGGATTACATCATCATGGTTTTCTGTGGCTGGTCGGTTCCATTAGTATAACAACGATGGAAGCATGGACGTGTTCATGATGAGACCTAAGAGGGGGAGACCAGTGTATGATTGCACTGTCCTAGTATTTTTTTCATATATTTCTTCATCGCCCTTTTAAATGAAATTCATGGACGAAATATATTAAAAAGGAATGATTAGAAGCACCCAGTTCTTCTTTTATAGGCACAAACTATTCCTTTTTAGATTATACTTAGGGAAAAGGAATAAAGAGGATAATTATTTGTTTAACAACTTACATGGATGACATGGTGGTAACACACTGTGTATTATCCGGTACAGGCCATGAAATCAAGTCTGAATGTTAGTGCATGGAGTGTAATGTATGTTGGATGCAGAATTAAAAGTAAAATAACCTAGACAACATCTAGTTTCTATTATATGCATTGTATTTTATAATTGTTTATATAAAGGTAATTATTATATTTTTATGTAATTCTAGACCTAAGAGACACTAGGATCTTGAGATATCAGTATCAGAAGGGTATTTGGATCCCGTGTGTTGGATGGAACCCAGATTCATTCACCGCCAGATGCGTTGGAACCAAATCGGTATGCTCTTGATTATTCTTTTATTGTTATATATGATTTTTATCATTTGATGAAGTTATCATAACTTGTGATTTTTACATATTTTTTAGAAACAATTAATTCAAGTATGAATTAGATGCTGACACTAGATGAGGATAGCCAAATGACAGTGAGGTTAGTGGTCTTGTGACATTCTATAATTGTCTAGGGGTATATATCTATTAGAGTGATGAAAATCCATTTTAAGGGTGGCTCTTTATTGAGAATTGAACCCGTGTTAATTTTTATCAATGATTTGGTAAATTTTTTGACATTATAAATATATTTTATTGTTTTTAAATTAATGGACACCCCTTGGGTGAGGTTTCCTTTAATTATCAATGATTATCCATTTTTCAAAGGCTACCTATAAGGAATTACTTGTATTCCTTGTTAGGGGTTTTTTTAAATAGAATTGGTCCTTTGATTTTGATTCCACATGGTGTAATTATAATGACCCATGATTAACGTAGATGTACATTACATTTTAAATGAATAATACTAAATACACTACAAAAATATACACCCAAGGATTATATTAGTTTTTTTTCTTTGGAAACTCAGAAAAAATACTTCTAGATTGGTGAAAGATCTTTAACATCTATCATAAATATCTACCCCCATTAGTTTTCCAACCATGAATTTAATCAATATATCCTGAGGAAAATAAAACATAAAAATGGTGAGAAAAATGATTACAAAGGGTAAACATTGAGAACATAATAAAACTATAAAAATTAGATTTTATAACCTTGAATATAGAGATGAAATATCAAAATGTTGAGTCATGTAATAAATCATGGAAGATCGTAAAGAGAAAATAATAAATCTACATGTACCGTGATGACATAAGATTGTCATAAAACATGGAATTGTGGAAAAATATAAGCACATATTATGATTTACTTATATTCCAAGGCATTGCTTCCATGACCATCTTAGTGGACAATGTGCTTTACGAAACCATGTTTACTTTCTGTTATAGCCTTGTATTACTGAATAAGATTTACCTGTCGTTCCAAACCTGTATTACTAAACCATATTTACATAAAGTTCCAATCACATCTATCTAATTAGATATAAATGTTTACCCAATGCTTTGAAGGGAGATATAGGTCCCACCGATCTCATAATGAAATAATTCTTAAATGTGATACAAAAAAATAAAGCATTCAATATAGAAAAACACAAGGAACATGAAATGGGGTTTTTAATCATCAGTCCATCATAATACATATAATATATAGGGATTTCATAAAAATAATTCCTCCATAATCAAAATCAAAAAATGTAATAATAAGGATTTAATTATAACACTATAACATCATCGATGGATTTTTTTTAATAAAATCCATGAAATAAATTCATGATAAAAATGTCCATTATTACTCAAAAATATTTCACTTTCTAAAAAGACATCAATTTTTTAATGATAATAATTTAATTAAAAGGAAAAATGAAATATAATAATGTTGTTATCATGGAAATAAAGTGTAATGAAAGCTTAAGAATCCATTCATGTCGTATAAGATTAAGAAAAATCTCCTCGTGGTTTTACTGGAAATGTAAAAAAATACCTCAAACCGAATAATGGAAAGGATTAATTTCATTCCATTTAATAAAAAATTATATGTTTATAAAATTAACTATATATTTTTTAAAAGGATAGAACTAATATTACATACTTTGGAAAAATTAATGTTTATGATAAATATACCCCAATAATTACATACATATAAACAATCATGGATAAAAAGGGGATTGTAATATTATCCCTTACCTTATGTACGATATGATTAGTATGTATCAAATAATTCTGTATAATGATTTAAATATTGTTATTGACATATTCAAGATTTATATCCATTTTTGTGATATTGTTTATGATCCACTTATGACTTTATAATACCCATTCATTTATCAATACAAGGATAAATAAGGGTTTTGTGTAATAATTATAAAAAAATTTTGAGTGGTTATTCTTGATATTATTACATAGTTTTTTATTTACTATAAGGAATCGAGATTAATAATTTACATAATCCTAAATTAAATTAATAATTCACATTGAGGATCTTTTTAGGTTTAGAGTTTTAGATAATTTGGACATAACTATTACATCTTAGAAGATTACAAGGTAGACACTTCTACGCAGTTTCCATTTTTTTTCATAAAATAAAAACTCATAAAAAGAAACACATCTAGTTCCATGTTTTAGATAGAATACCTTTCCTTGATCCCATCCTTGACCAAATTCACCATTAAGTCCTGCGGAAAACATTTCAAAAACATGGGATGAGCATAAAAAGATCATTAAGGGATATACAAAAAATATGGAAAGAAAACATTAGTCCATGTATAAATAAGAATAACTGATATCATACTTTACTCATAAAACATAAGCACATTACCACACCTCATTTAATCATAAGATATATTCATAACTCAATAGAAATCATAATACCTAAAGGTAACTTGCGGCATTCATAACATTCTCACATATGGAGTAACCCTCATGGTTACATTTGGAATACCAATCACAGTATGTTCCTTAAATATCCTCATAGAAACCTTAGAGATTAACCCCTTCGCATTAAAAAAAGCATTGGAGTGCTATATCAGGCTCACCCGCCCTTAGTTTGTCACGGAACCACCCGATTTCATAAACAATGCCCATGAACATTAACATAATAATAACACTTATATCATCCATAAAATAATCTTAAAATTTCCACATTTAAATCACAAGAGATCACTTCATGATATCATCATCAATAAAAACATCTTATAAAATCAGTAAAACTCTATGAGTGAAAAATCCCTTTATACTTTGAAAATATTAATAGAAGAAATTTAAAAGTGATTTTAGAATTAAAGTTTCCAATACCACTTCAGAACATTTTAAAGGGTCTTGAAACATTCATGCCCTTATAAATAAATCCTTAAAACCATTTTTCAAAAATCGTCATGGATGATAAATGATTAAAGGAATAAATCTTTAAAATCATTTAAAAATTGTTTTAATAAAAGAGTCCTTTTCCATTTTGAACATTTAAATTATAATCCACAAGAAAGTATACCATTTTAAAAACATTTAAATGTCTTTAGTATAGTCCTAATATGGATATGTAATGTCAATGTGGCTGTGTATACACTTTATAAAAGAATAAAAGTTCATATCATTATAAAATGTCTCAATGAGAATAAATTTAAATGTAATCCCAATCAAGGATCATGCCATTAGATCAAGGATAAAAAATGACATGGAAAAGTCTAAAAAAAATAAATAAACCATATAAAAGTGGATACTCAGTGTAAAACAATCAGTTTTCATCCAAACATATTCATATCATGACATAATCATGAAGTAGAGTTTTAACCCAAATAATTGGAATTGGGTTAAGAATTTCCCTTGCAAAAATTCGACAGTCTAACAGCGTCACATAAAATTTTAGAAAAAGAGTTGATGAGAGAGATAAAGGGTATCTCATCACATGGACATAAAATTTACAGAAATATGGATATATAAGAACATATTTCAATATAAGAAGATGTAATTTAAAATACAAAACAAAAATAAGTCTTTTAAAAATAAGACGGTGAAAGGTTCCCTTACCGACTTGGGTATCTTTCTAAATATACACCCCATGAAAGTAGGAATGTACAAAATTGATGTAAATAATCATAAACAAAATGATATTACAAAAAGAGTAGAATTATGGGCAGTACATACACCACTCAATGTAAATGGTGTCAATTGTAGCATAAATCCCATGGGAATAAAAGTGAGACTAGAAATCCCTTACGAAAACTCGACAGCCTAACTGTGCCACTTAAAACATACAAAAAGGATCTATGAGATCAAATAGGTTCTCTCATAATATGAAAATAAAAATTATATAATTAGGAATATAAAATAAAATTCCCAAACATATGAAAGACGAGCTTAAAATAAATGACATAAAAGAGAGTACATAAAAAAAGAGGTAGGATCCCCTACCTCAAGTCCGACTTTTCTTGTTCGTTTAATTATATTTCTAGATAATAATCATTGGTCAATTTATAATTTCCTAAGGACCTCATTTTATTATTATTATTCAATTCATATCACATATTATAATTTTATAATAATTAGTTAATTATGAGAGTTCATATTAGAAGTTTGTGTCAATGTTTGTTGCATGAGTGATAAAAGAACATGTTTGAAAATGATTTTCCATGTAGTTATAAGTAAATAAACTCCAAAATAGTATAATTGATTTAGATATCATATATATCTAGTTCATATTCATTTTATACTATTCCATAACTTTTGGAGATTAAAATAAATGAAATTCACCGTTCATGGAGACAGTATGTCGTACGTACGCATGAACGCTACATTCATTTCTTTGTCATATTAATAGAATTAAAAATAAATGATATATATATATATATATTATAATACTAGTATAATATATATGTTATATTGGTCACATATTTTCATTAGTTTCATTCTTAATACATTCCATGTATTGCATGAACGTGTCACATCACTTGAGGGGGCGGTAGTCCACCCTTCCTCGTATGAAATTATCTCATTTTCACAACATGAAAAGCATAAATGTATGTTTTAAATATAAAATACAGAAGCATATAGAAAAACTAAATACCATATATATCATATATAAAATAAAGTGACATCATAATGGCCACCATGAAAGGTGTTAAGTGAGTATTGAACAATCATCCTTTCGCGAGGCATCAATTCGCCATCCACAAGAAACAGAATGTTCTTTAACCATTAGACGGAATTGTTTGTAATTGTAGATCGAATTTTTCACATAAAAACATCCTAATATATTTAAGATACTGTTTTTGTTAAAAAATAAATAAATAAAAATAGTTTAGGGGGTTGGATAAGAAAAATAAAACAAATGAACATAAGAAAAAACATTACCTTTAAATCAGGTAACTCCTCTAGGTTTGACCCAAAAGGGTTTCTTGAAGATATTTATGCCTATGGTAAGGCTTCTAGGATTAAAGAGGTATGTGGAGAGATAAAATTTGCATATTTTGGCCGATCCAATGGATTCAGAGGTGTGGGTAAGGAGGAAGAGGTGGGGGCCTTTTATAAAAGGGAGGAGGGGCAGTCATGGAATGTCTTGAAAAGTTACTTTAATATAAAATGATTTTCGTATATCAAAGGTCCCAAAATTATATATTTGAAGGATAAGGAGATAAGGGCTCTAAATCCACGCATACAATAGGTTTTTGACAAGTGTAAATCTTATATTTTACTTTATCATTTCATTTTATTAAAATCGTTCATTAATGAGGGAATCATTGCATCATCCTGGTGTCATAAATAAATTAATTTATTTAATGTATAAAAATTATAAAACAAACACAATGATGTAGGAAATCATTTTAGATTTCCAATTAATATTTATATTTTGATATATAATATAAACATACAAAAATAAATTTGTTTTACTTTGGTGATACATAGATTGGTTATACTTTCGTTTTAAAAAACATTAAATGATAAAGTGTCACTATCTCCCAAAACTGATTCCATGGGGTCTCAATGTTTGGCACAATGCATCCCATGGTCGACCATGACAAAACCAGTATCATTAGGACACATTTTGGGTTTATTTTATATAATTATGATATTATTTTATTACCCTTAACTACCTAATTACTAATTAATCACGGTTAATAAAGATAATTACCGTCGTTACTATTCATAATTTCCAAAAACAAAAGCATCTTAATTACATAATTTTTACTTTCTGATTCAAAATATGGAATACATTTTATCAAATTCCAAAAAAAAAATTATGTAATTAATTTAAAATAATTCTCGTTGTCAAAACCAAAGATGGGTTTTTAGGAAGTAAATTCTATCGAAAGATTGATTTTCTTTTACATCCAATTTATAAGTGAAATTACATACAAAGACCAAAATTGTATTAAATTATAAAAACATAATTAAATTACACCTGAAGACCAATTTAAATGAAAAATCAAACTATATAAATAAATCGGATGAAAAGGCAGTTTTGAATTCAAATGCAGTATTTTTCACTATTCATTAAAAAGGAACATTTGTCAGAAAAATACCAAAAATTCACCCTAATAATTATTTGATATTCCAAATTCAAAAATGATATCGATTTTACCAAATAAAAAATGATAAGTTTCATTAATTAATTTTATAATCAATTCCCCCTATCAAAACAAATAGCATGTTTTTAAGAAGCAACATCTATCAAGAGATTGACACTTGTTTATGTCCATTTTCAATGTGAAATTAATTATAATAACCACCATTGGATTAAATGGTAAATATATATCGTTATTTAACTTTAAAACCGATTAGAAATATAATCTATCAATAGAAATAAATTAGATGAAAAAGTATTTTTGAAGTAAAATGCAGTATTTTCCACTATTCACTAAAAAATGAACATTGGCAGAAAAATACCAAAAATTTATCCGAAGTAAATTTCAATGTCCCAATTCTAAAGAAAGATTTTATTTTTTCAAATATATTATATAATAGTGACAAAAATTATATTTAAAAAGGGTTCTCCATCAATAGGTGGTTAAAACAATTTTTTAAAATTATAAAAGTATTTATTCTTAAAATTGGATCCATTTCCATTTTAAGCCTCTAAAATTTATTGGATAAATGTAAAAGTATTTCAAAACCATATATAATAACTTTTTACATAGTTCTGTTCATTCCCGCCATTAAATTTACTAGGAGATTACTATCATCTACAATAATAATTTTTTTATTAGCGTGCAACATATGATTTCAATGAAACTCGTTGTTGCGTATTAGGTACGCCACAATATATAGCATCCCCTTTGAAGTAATATTAATATTTTATTCCCATATATTCATAAATATGAAAATTTATAATTATTTATTTACATAGGATGACACATCCTTCCCCCCTTTTGTGAATTGCATCCTTGTAATATTAAGATTGGGCTTGGAAACATTAATGAAAGACCCGCATCAAAAAAGGAGTCAATTAAAATGTCACTTTAAAAGAAAGAAAGGGAAGTACAAAGGACATCCGAGTTATCCCATACTAGGAATTTATGTAGGAAAAAATGTACATGGAAGAGAAAAAAAAGGGTCATGTTCTGATGGAGAGTGATGGAAAACATGATTAGGAGATAGTTAACCACAAGAAAATCACAAAGGTGTGATGGGTTAAACGGTATATGATTCCCCAGTAGTAAAAATTAATAGACAACATTTTTGTTTTGAGTTACTTTTCATTGAGGAATTAATTTATGAGATTAACTAAAAAAGAAGGAAACATACTTACATGTCATGTCGACATTCAACTTTTACTAGATTTCTAACACAAAGCCATGTTTTCTCCAAATTATGAGTAATTCAGGATGACTTGTTTAAATTAAGAGAACTATAATAAACTTCCAGAGAATCATCTAATCCAGAAAAGGGAGCTATATATTTCCCATGTCTTTAGACCAAAACCAAAACCAAAACGAAAAAAGTTAGTATAAGATCAGATAATACCCAAAAAGGATAATTCATTATTGAAAACAAATCTATTCGTAATATCCAAAATTTGTCAAACAATACCCAATGTTCAAAAAAGTCCATTCAATAAACATCTATCCATAAAATTCTTCAATGTAATCAAAACTAATATTGAAACCGAAATATCTGAATGATTTAATCACATAGTCTTCCAAGCTAAACCATAACATTTATCTCCAAATAACATCAGTTACTCTTAAACTCTCATACTAATAAGTAATTAACCTAATCATATATCCTCCATGATAGGTTAATAGTTTCCATAGATTACCCAAAATCAACTTATTATATATTCTTAAGATCATCTAACTAAAAATAATTAGTCAAACTAACCCGGGACATCACCTTGTCTAGTGGTAGGTGATAAATACCAGTCACACTTTGGTTGTGGGTTCGATTCCCGCAGATTCGTCCAATGCGACAGGTTGTCACATGGTCTCTGTGTATTCCTTTTTCCAAAAATACATAATTCTTATAACAGTTTCCAAAAAGAGATTAAATCGTCAAAAATTACCATAACATAATTTAACCTCAAGTTTTTCTCATGGCGTTCATATTCATTCATAACATATAGTAACCCATAATTACATCAAAAGTTAGGATCATATAAACCCTAATCGTTACCTTTATAATTATTACCAGAACATTGACATCAAGTTGATTCTCTCGTACATGATTTATTAAAGAACTCACCAAGGTTCAAGTGGTTGATCATGACTCCTGATAGTTGGATTATAATAACCACTAGATTTCACATTGAACCCCCCATTTCATCCAGTCTCTTAATCAGAGAACCACCACAGTTTCCTTCAAACCCATTGTCACTTTGGTGCCTGCTAGATCCATCCTTTTATTAAAAACAAAAAGGTCAGTGTGAGTATATCAAAAAAATCATCATGTACTAAAGAGGATGATAAACAATAAGATATAATTTTCCAAGTTATCTCAAACTCATTACAACTTTCATAAATAACAATGACTCTATCTAATATAATAACTATTTTCATTATACACAACTTGTAACTTATCCTTAAACAACACTCTGACCTCTAAATTTATCTAAACCTCCATTTGATACCAACAATAAGGACCCAGCCTTAATACATTACTTAATCTTCAATTAAATAAATAATTCACAATGAGGATCCTTTCAGTTTTAGAGTTTTAGAGAGTTAGGACATAACTATTATATATCAAAAGATTACAACGTAGTCACTTGTACTCAGTTTCCATTATTTTCATAAATAAAAACTCTTAAAAAGAAACATGTCTAGTTCCAGGTTTTAGATAACTTGTCTTTCCTTGATCCAATCCTTGACCCAATTCACCTTTAATTCCTATGGAAAACATTTCAAAAACATGGGATGAGCATCAAAAGCTCAGTAAGGGATATAAAAAATATGGAAAGAAAACATTACTCCATGTATACATAAGAATCAATGAAATCATACTTTCCTCATAAAACATAATCACTTTAACATATCTCATTAAATCATAAGATTTATGCATAACTCAGTAGAAATCATAAGACAAAAAGGTAACTTGAGGAATTCATAACAATCTTATGTAGGGAGTGACCCCCATGGTTACGTTTGGAATACCCATCACAATATATTACCAAAATCTCTTTGGAGAAACCTCAGAGTTTAACCCCTTTGCGTTACCCAATGCATTAGAGAGCTATATCGGGCTCACCCGCCCTTAGTTTGTCATAGAACCACCCGATTTCATAAACATTGCAAAAGAACCTTAACATAATCATAACAAATAAAACATGCATAAAAGAAACATAAAATTTTCACATTTCAATCAAAATAGATTACATCATGATATCATCATAAATAAAAACATCTAATAAAATCATTAAAACTCCATGAGAAAAAAATCCCTTTATACTTTTAAAATATTAAAAGAAGACATTTAAAAGAGATTATAGAATCAAAGTGTCCCATACCACTTCGAAACTTTTGAAAGGTTTTTAAAACATTAATTTTCCTATAAGAAATCTTTAAAAGAATTTTTAAAACATGGAAATCGATGATAAATTTTTAAAAGAATAAATCTTTATAACCATTTAAATAAAAGAGACCTTTTTTATTTTGAACATTTAAATTATATGCCACAAGAATGTATACCATTTTCAAAACATAAAAATGCCTTTAGTATAGACATAATATGGACATGAAATGTAAAAGGGGTTGTATATACACTTTATAAAATAATAAAAGTTCATATCATAAAGAAATGTCTCAATGAGAATAAATTGAGATGTAATTCCAATCGAGGATCATGCAAATAGAGTAATGATAATGAAATGACATAGTTATGAGTGAAAAATATAAATACACCAAATATAAGTGGATACTCAGTGTAAAATAATCATTTGTCATCCACACATATTCATAGAACATCATAATCAAGAAGTAGGTGTTTAACCCAAAGAATTGGAATTTGGTTAAGAAGTTCCCTTGCAAAAATTCGACAGCCTAAAGGCATCACATCAAATTTTATAAAAAGATTTTATGAGAGAGATAAAGGGTATCACACCACTTGGACATAAAATTTACAGAAATAATGATATATAAGAACATATCCCATCATAAGAAGATGTAATTTAAGAGACAACACAAAATAAAGTCTTTTAAAAATAGGAGGGTGAAAGGTTCCCTTGCCAACTTGGGTAACATTCGAAACGTACACCCCAAGAAAGAAGGACTATACAACATTAATGTAAATAGTCATAAAAGAAATTATATTACACAAAGACTAGAATAATGGGAAGTACATACACTACTCAAAGCAAATGGGGTAAAATGTAGCATAAATCCCATGGGAATAAAAGTGAGATGAAAAATCCCTTACGAAAACTCGACAGCCTAACAGCACCACTTTAAAAAAAATAAAAAAATGGATTTATGAGATCAAATAGGGTATATAATAATATGAAAATAAAATGTAAATAATGATAAATATAAATGAACATCCCCAAACATAAGATAGATGGACTTAAAATAAATGACATAAAAGAGAGTACTTAAAAAGAAAGATAGAGGTAGGATCCTTTACCTCAAGTCCGACTTGTCATGTTCATTTCATTATATTCATGAATAATAAAATTTGTTCAACATATAATTTATTTAGGACCACATTTAAAGTTTATTATTCAATTCATATCACATATTATAATGTTATAATATTTAGTTAATAATACAAGTTCATATCAGATGTTTTTGTCGATGATTGGTACATGAGTCAAAAATGAACTTGTTTGAAAATGATTGTCCATATAGTTATAAGTAAATAATATGCAGAATAGTATTAATGATTTTGATATCATTTATATATAGTACATATTAATTTTATACTATTCTAAAACATTCAGAGAATAAAAGATATGCAATTCACCATTCATGGAGACTCTAGGTCGTACGTACGCATGAATGCTACATTCATTTCATTGTCATATTAATGGAATTAAAAATAAATATGAGAGATATATATATTATAATTATAGTATAATATATATTTTATATAGGTCACATATGTTCATTAATTTAATACTTTATACATTACATGTATTTCATGAATGAGTCAAATCACTTGAGGTGGCAGTAGTCCACACTTCCTCGTTTGAAATTATCGCATTTGCACAACATGGAAATCATAAAGGTATGTTTTAAATATAAAATACAGATTCATAAATAAAACATAAATACAATATATATCACATATATAATATAGTGACCTCATAATGGAGACCATGAATGGTGTTAAGAGAAGATTGAACAATCATCGTTTCGTGTGACAGGAATTCTCCATCCAAAGAAACATTATGTTCATTAACCATTAGATGGATGTGTGTGTAATTGTAGCCCTAATTTTTGTAATAAAAACATCCGAGAATAGCGAATATACTGGTTTTGTTATATAATAGGGGAATAAAAATATTTTACGGGGTTGGAGAAGCAAAATAAAACAAATGAACATAAGAGAAGACATTACATTAAAATCGGGTAAATCCTCTTGGTTTGGATCACAAGGGTTTCATGAAGAGATTTATGCCTAATGTAAGGTTTCTAGAATGAAAAGAGGGATGTGGAGAGATCAAATGAGAAGATTTTACCCAAGCCAATGGCTTTAATGGTGTGGATAAATAGGTGGAGGGGGTTCTTTTATAAGAGAGAGGAGGGGCACACTTGGAAAGTCTTGAAAAGTTACTTTATTTTAAAATTATTTTCGTATATAGAATGTCCCAAAATTATATATTTCAAGGATAAGGGGATAACGGTTCGATATCCACCCATTAAATAAGTTTTTTACAAGTTTATGTATTATATTTTACTTTATCTTTTAATTTTATTTAAATCGTTCATTAATGTGGTAATCGATGCATCCTCATGGTGTCATAAATAAGTTAATTTAAATAATTTCTAAAAATAATAAAAATAATACTATGATGTAGGAAATATTTTTAAATTACCAATGAATATTTATAGTCTAAGAGATAATATACACAGAAAAAACTAAAATTGTTTTACTTGGGTGATACATACACTGGTTATACTTTCATTTTAAAAAACATAAAACGATAAAGTGTCACTACCACCAAAAAGTGATTCCATGGGGTCTCAATGTTTGGCACAAGGAATTCTATGGTCGTCCATGACACAACCATTAGAATTTGGACACATGTTTGGGTAATTTTATATTATTATGATATTATTTTATTACCCTTAACAACCTGATTACAAATTATTCATGATAATTAAAAATAATTACCATCGTTACTAGTCATAATGTCCAAAAAAAAGCCTTTTAATTACATAATTTGGACATTCTGATTCCAAATATGGAATCCATTTTATCAAATTCCAAACACAAAAATTGTAGTAATTAATTTAAAATAATTATCATTGACAAAACCAAAGACAGGTTTTTAGGAAGTAAAATCTATCAAAAGATTGATTTTCTTTTAAATCCAATTTATAAGTAAAATTACATAAAAAAATAAAATTTTATTATATTATAATAACATAATTAAAATTACACCTTAATCCCAATTGAAATGACAATCTAACTATTTAAATAAATCGGATGAAAAGGATGTTTTGAATTAAAATGCAGTATTTTTCACTATTAATTAAAAATGAACATTTTTCAGAAAAATACCAAAAATTCACCCTTTGATTTATTTGATATTCCAAATTTAAAAATGATATCAATTTTACATAATGAAAAACAAATAAGTTTCATTAATTAATTTTATAATCAATTCCCGCTATCAAAACAAATAGCGTGTTTTTAAGAAACAACATCTATCAAATATTGACACTTGTTCATGTCCATTTTCAAATTGAAATTAATTATAATGACCACCATTGGATTAAATGATAAAAATATATCCTGATTTTACTTGAAAACCGATTAAAAAGGTAATCTATCCATAGAAATATATTAGATGAAAAGTCATTTTTGAAGTCAATTGTAGTATTTTCCATTATTCATTAAAAAATGAACATTGTCATAAAAATACCAAAATTTATCCGAAATACATTTCAATATCCCAATTTTATAGAACGATTTTATTTTGTCAAATTTAAAGTATAAACATGAAAAAATGTAGATTTAAAAATGGTTCACCATCAAGAGGCGGTTAAAAAAATCTTTTAAAATTATAAGAGTATTTATTGGTAAAATTGGATCCATTTTTATTTTAAGCCTCTAAAATTTATTGTATAAATGTAAAAATATTTGACATGCATATATAATCATTTTCTCTTAGTTCTGTTCATTCCCACCATTACATTGACTAAGAGTTTACTACCATATACAATAATATTATTTTATTATTAGAGTGAAATATATGATTTCAATGAAACTTGTTGTTGCGTATTGGGTACGCAATCAGACATAGAATCCCCTTTTAAGAAATCTTAATATTTTATTCAAAAAAAATAAAAAAATATGGAAATGTAGTATTCTTTATTTACTTGGGATGTTACATTTACGTACTCACAAAATGAAAAACATGATTTATAAATCATATATATTCATTAAATAAAAATATATAATCGATTGATAAATGAAATAAAATACATCATTCATCGATACGGTAGGACTTACATACACATGAACGATGTATTTGTTCATTATTAAATTGAATGAAATAGTATAAATTAAACACAAGCATATATATATATATATATAGTAGAATTATTATGTCATGTGATTTAGTATTAATTAATATATATACGTTATAATCATTTTACGTGGTTAACCAGGTGAATTAATCTCATTGCGCCGTGATGAAGGTAGGTCGTATGTACGCACGAGCAACGATATCATTAACATAATGGTTATATGGTATAAAATTTTAAGTTATATTAATTTTAAAAAATAATTATCATGATATAATAATTATTTAAATCAATTATACTCATCCATATACCCATATCAATTATGTATTATTGAATAACAAATTAAACCAAGGTGTCAACACGGTAAGTCGTACGTGCACATATGTAAGAACTCGGTTCTTATTTTTGAGGTACGGGTTTCTTCGTTTCCCTTTTAATTAAGTGTTTTTGAGAAAAAATGGAAAATGGGGAAAATCCTAAATTTTGGAAGTACACGTCGTGTACTTTTGGCCGTGTGGGATGGGTACATGTGGCGTGTGGCCATGCCGGGGATGAAGGGTGTAGGAACCAACTACATGCTTTGTAGTGGTCCTTTACACGCCGTGTAGTTAGTCGGCAAGCCAAAACAATAAGGCGGTGGGGTAGCCACCAGGTGGGCGATAGTACATACAGTGTACTCAGGAGTACATGCCGTGTACTCATGTCGGCAAGTGAACAATGACGCGCCGGCGGGATGCCGCCAGAGGAACAATTTAAAAAATGGAAGTGCACGCCGTGTACTTGGAAATATTAATAGTGTACTTTGTTTTTTTCGATTAAAATGGGAAGTCCCCACCCCTGTTTATAGGGAAGGTTTAGAACCGGAGGAAGGAGCGGGAGGGGATGACCAAACCTTTGACTATCTGATGGGTGTTCGTCTGGAATCTGATTTTGCCTCGGATGATCTCATTGGAACTGCACGGGTAAGCCCTCCGATCTCCTTAAGCCGTTCTTACCAATTCATTCCTGAGAGAATGTTATTTACATTTTAATTGGGTTTCTTCTTCGTCATATCTACGTCGTTCTTGGATTTTTCTACCACCTACGTTCGAGTATAGTGCTCGTTGGTGTGTAAGGTAGGTGGGATGGTGTTATTTTTTCCAATTTTTGTGTGTTTTGTGTGTTTTTTGTACAACGAACTCATGTTGGGGTGTCATGTGGATGAGGATGTGGTTATTTTTAATACATATGATTGAATAGGTGATTAATTTTGATATTTAAATGATGTTTGGGATCGTTTTTTGGATCTGGAACCACCCCAGGGGTGGGTTCCACTATTTATCCATTTGGCCAAGATACCTGAGGGTATGCCTTTAAATTAGTAATTGTAGTATTTCCTCGAGAGGAATTGCTTGTTTACTGCATAATGACATGGTGGGCATGGCCCGATTACCTGTTTAGCCTGAGGGTGTTGTTGTGATTGGCCTCAGGGTGTTACTGTTTCAGCCTGAGGGAGACATTTTATTTCACCTAAGGGAATCCTTTCATGTTTGAGGGGTTGACTTCTGTGCCATAGGGAGACACATCCTATGCCTGAGGTCAAATTCTGTTACGCCTCAGGGCTATACCTGCAGGTTGGATTCTACATACCTGAGGGTATGGATTTTCTTTTCTGAGGATGTGGACTATTTACTTTGAAATGCACTGTGCTGATTTCTAATATTTAATGGATTAAATGAATAATAAAATTGAAATTTAATTGTTAAGTTTGTTACTTTCAGTACTGCTTACCTTATTTCATTTTACTATTGGACATTGTTGTTGCATGCTTACACATAGTTGGGCACGGGCCTTTGGTGGGTGTCTACTGAGATATTTGTGCCACACCCTGTTTGGGTCATGCTTTTCGACCCAGATATATTACGTTTCTGCAGGTCTGGATAGGGGAAAAATTCCCAATACAAGAACATTATTTTTGCCGAGTAGTAGGAGGGCATGGGACCGAGCCTAGGCTCGCCATGACACTGCTAGATGTTTTTATTTGTTTCGTTGTACTCTACTTTTGGTTGTACTGTAGTGATGTATAACATGTTCTAGATGTTTGCTTAGAACTTGAGACATGTAGCATCATTATTTATATACTATTGGTTATATCCACGGTTGTTGTTTATTTCAGTTGTGTATGTTGTATTGATTCCACTATTCGTTGTATGTTTCATTTTGTATTGCGCTGCACTAAACATTGAAAAATGAGGGCATAGTTTCCCCACTTTCAGACCTGGGCCCTCACTGCTAGTTGGCAGCCTCTGGCGTTTGGGGAAATGCGCTTGAAGTCACATGGCGAACCGGGTTCGGGGCAACCGATGAGTTGCACCCGGAAACCAAGATGTAAAAAAGTGGTATTAGAGGCGGATCTTTGCTTCGAAATACTATTTGGAGTTGTATTCAAGGATAGGATGGGAATGGTAGTTGGTAATAAGTTGGGCTTGGTCATAGCTAAAACGCGTATAGGGAAAAGCATGTGTACCTCGTATTTTTCAATTTTATGATTTTGAAAAAAATTTAGTTGATATTTTTTCACCGTTGGGAGAGGCACTTGATATTGTGCTATTATAATTTATTAGTGGGTTCTATTTAGTTGCAACCCGATGATATGGGGGTATTCCATCTCATGCATCATTTAGGCACATGCTAGAAATCACATTCCATGCATAGTCCAATTACATGTAGGTGCATTAGAAATTTCATGTTGTTGTGATAGTTGATGTATTAGAAAAGCATGTTGTTGTGATAGCTGCTTGATAATTACATGTTATGTGATAGGGTAACTGTATTTAATCTTGGTGATAGAATGGATGCCAAACATTGGTTTTTGGGGAGTATGGGCCCTCACTGACTGGAATTTGGTGGATCATTAGACGGTTATTTTGTTATAACACAGATAAGATGTCAAACATTGATACATGGAGAGTATGGGCCCTCAAGGGTTGGAATTTGACACTTAGGTGTTGTTTTTTAGTGTTTTCTGGGTTCCGGGGATGTTTCTGAGGCATACTGTCTGGAAACCCAGTATACAAGCCATGTACTATTTTAAACACGCCGTGTATGGCCTTCTATTCTGGAAGAAAAATGTCCTTTTTAAGTACACTCCGTGTACTCTGAGAACACTCAGTGTAGTCTCTTCACTTGTCACAAACCCTGTGGGCAGCGACACAGGGTAGGGAAATGGTCGGGGTGAACACGCCGTGTACCGGATGTACATGTCGTGTAGGGTTGACCCGGAGACCCAGTTGTTTAACTAACAACACAGGCCGGTGTAGTCGTTTCTTGATAACGCCGTGTCAATGGAGAACATGCTGTGTAGTTTGACCTGGGAACTCGGTTGTGTAACTAACAACATGGGTCGATGTCACCTCTCCTTGAACACGCCGTGAACCTATGGGACACGCTGTGTAGTCTTGTACGAGGATAGACTGTATGGCATTAGCCATGGGACTAGAAAATGGTGTAGTGTACACACCGTGTAGTGTCATGCCGAGTAGTCGATTGTGTCACAAATGACACAGGCAGTTGGAAATAACACCACACATGCCGTGTATATAAAATACACACCGTTTAGTTTTTGTTCAAATGGATGTCGTGTGGCTTAGACATGTCGAATGACCCAGGAAGGGGAAGGGAAGCCAAGTACACGTCGTGTAAATAGAATACACCTCGTGTAGTCTTGTTTTTCAAATCTTGCAATACAATCTCCCTCTGGTTCCCTTATGGTTCCTTCATTTTCAATCATTGATAAACATGAATCTAAGGCATGTTTTTGACCTTGTATTGTAATACCGGCTAGATGACAACACATTGTTCTCCAGGAGAGTGACAATGAAAATAATCCAGAGATGGTAGGCCATGGGCTACCAGTGGATCCTCCAGTAGAGCCAGATGCAGCACCAGGTGCTATATCAGACACAGGCACGAAGGCGTAGTTCCAGGAGGGAATTATGTGGTTCATTCAGGCCTTTCAGGGAGCACTGCAGGTTTCCACATCTATTGCTGAACTGACGCATATCTTCCAACAGCAACATCCGACTACGTTTTCATGGGATGTCAGACTAGAGTTTGTGGAGTCTTGGTTGGGGTCGATGCAGAATATTTTTGAGCATCTTGAGACGCCTCTAGGGCGGAAGGTAATGCTCGCGACTTACATACTATGTGATTCCGCCAAGAGGTGGTGGGATGTTACCACCCAGTCAGAGCATCATAGGGACATAGCGTGGGAGTATTCCTAGCCAGTGTTCTATGACTACTTCTTTCCCAAGACACTGCGGGCAGACATAGCTCGAGAGTCCATGAATATGTAGCAGTGTTCCATGTTGGTGATGGACTATTTTGCTCGCTTCACCAAGTTTAAGTGTTTTTCACCCGTGCTGGTGGGTGATGAGATGTTGAGACCCAGACAATTTGATGATGGTCTTCGGTATGACATCTGAGAGATGGTTAATTTTTTCAGGTTGCCTTCAGTACATTCTATTGTGAATCAGTCACCGATTACAGAGAGGAACCTGCGGGAAGCTAGCGGTGTGGGCCAGGGCGATTCAGCACCAGTTACTGGTACTATTTTTATTAGCAAGAGGAATAGATAGATTGATTTCTCTCAGGGTGTCAGTACCAGCCAGGCAGTTTCTTCAGGAGGCCCGATCAGGTGCTACCAGTGTAGCAGAGTGGGTCAGAAGTGACCACAGTATCCACGTGATCTAGTGGAGTTCCAAGATTGTTGTATGATGGGTCATCTTCATCGCTTTTGCATGGTGTTTCTACCAGTGGCAAGTGAAAGGGTTCTATACAGACTTTGTGTGCGGGTGCAGGACTGTTGGCTTATTACCAATCCGAAAATTAGAATATGTTTGGGCGTGCAGGTAGAGATGGTGGTCGTGGCTGTGGTATCCAGACACCAGGATTTGAGAGGCAGCAGGATGGGACAGCTCAGGGTAGTCATGATGTGTCACAGGGCCACGACACTGGGAAGGCATATGCAGTGCAAATGACCCAGCAGAAGCCGGATCCTGGACCTTCTACAGTCAGAGGTACTATTTTAGTAGCTTCTGTTTTATCTTCAATACTTTTCAATACGGGTGCTACACACAGTTTCATATCTGTACCTGTTTTGGAGAGCCTTGGGCTCTATGTTTCTACTTATTCTGATGTCATGACTCTAGACACTCCGTTGGGGACTAGAACGACTGGTGTGCATCTGTGCAAGGAGTTCCCCCTTGAGGTTGGTGGTTGTCACTTTAATTGGGACCTCTATGTCTTAGATATGACAAGATATGACATCATTTATGGGATGAAATGGTTGGATCCCTTTCGTCCCTTTCTAGACTTCTATCGTCGCAGGGTGAGCTTCACATCACCAGAGGGAATAGAGTTTCTATACAAGGGTGAATGGGATGTTCAGGAGAGTCGAACTAGGCCAGAGCATCATAGGTGAGGTGGAGTCACAGCCCAGATTGCGAGCATATATCTGGATGATCAGGGGACTAGTCAGACAGATTTCCCTCTAGTCATTGATCGTTTCAAGGATGTATTCCTAGATGACTTTTTGGGTCTACCTCTAGATTGTGAGGTGCATTTCTCTATCTAGCTCGTGCCAGGAGCAGCAACAGTGTCCATTACTCCTTATAGGATGGCTACACCTAAGTTGCAGGAGCTCAAGTGGCAGTTATAGGAGTTACAGGAAAATGGTTTTATCTGACCTAGTACTTCTCCATGGGGATGGCCGATGATTTTTTCAATGAAGGCGGACGGTACCCTGAGAGTCTCTGTGGATTATCAGAAGCTGAACTAGTTAACGGTTAAGAACAGAAATCCTTGGCCAAGGATTGATGATCTTTTTGATCAGCTTCATGGAGCACGAGTGTTCTCGAATATTGACTTGAGAATAGGAAATCATCACCTGTGTGTTAGACCATATGATATACCGCTTACAGCTTTTAGGAGCAGGTGTGGTCTATACGAGTATACTGTTATGCCATTCGGACTCACGAATGCGCTAACAGTTTTCATGGCTTTGTTGAATCGTGTGTTCCATACTTATCTAGATTCTTTTGTCATAGTATTTAGGGATGACATCTTGGTGTACTCTCACAATCGACACGACCATGCCACCCAACTTGAGATCGTATTAAGTACGCTGAGAGAGCATCGGCTATTAGCTAAGCTCTCAAAGTGCCACTTTTGGATCGACCAGATTCACTTATTGGGTCATGTCATCTCAGAGGCAGGAGTTTCAGTAGACACAGAGAAGGTACGAGCTGTAGTTTCTTGGGAGAAGCTTAAGAATGTGTTTGAGATACGGAGTTTCATAGGGCTGGCTAGTTACTACAGACGGTTCGTACAGGACTTCTCCTACTTAGCAGCGCCGTTGACGGGTCTGACTAAGAAGGGTGTGAAGTTCGTTTGGTCGGAAGCTTGAGAGTCATCCTTTCAGAACCATAAAGGAAGGTTGACATCAGCACCGATCCAGATACTCCCAGTGTAGGTGAAGAGCTATACAATATTCTGTGATGCATCAGGTATTGGGCTGGGATCTATGTTGATGTAGGGTGATCTAGTAGTTGCGTACGGGTCTCGGCAGTTGAGGCCACATGAGAGGAATTACCCGATGCATGATCTCGATTTGGCCACAGTTGTCCATGTGTTGCACTGTTGGAGACATAATTCTTTGGGGGAACTTTTTGTGGTCTTCACCACCCACAAAAGTCTCAAGTACAGATTTACTCACCGTGACCTGAATCTAAGACATCGAAGGTGTGTCATGCTTCTATAGACCTTCGATTTTGAGCTTGCCTATACACCTGGTAAAGGTAATGCAGTAGCTGATGCACTGAGAAGGAAGACTCAGATACAGGCTGTGCATGATGGCAGTGATGAGTGGTAGCTTATTGATTTGTTATTAGAGATGCATCTGGAGGGGGAAGACAGTCAGGGGTAGACATATCTTTCCTCTATAGATGTGACTTCTACCCTCCTAGATTAAGTGTGGATGAGAAATCTATCTGATTAAAAAGGCCTATTTCTATAGGAGTCGGTGGAAAGTTAGGACCATCCTCTTGGTTGGACGATAGGTGATGATGAGGTTTTGCGTTTCCATGGATGAGTGTGGGTTCCAAGGGATATACGCGAGGAGATGATGAGAGAGTTTCATGCTTCAGCTTGGGAAGATCATCCCGAGGTTACCAAGATGTATAGTGACATGAGACGTCAGTACTGGTGGCCATGTATGAAGAGAGATGTAGCTGGTTTGGTTACGAGGTATTCCACCTCTCAGCAGGTGAAGAAGGAGCATCAGAGACCAGTCAGACTGTTACAGCAATTACCCATTCCAGAGTGGAAATGGGATGATGTCATGATGGATTTCATGACAGGGTTGCTGATTCACCTCGAGGGAATGACGTCATGTGGGTTTTTGCGGACAGACTCACGATGGTGGCTCACTTCCTGCCGATCAAGGAGACCTTCGGTGTTGACGAGCTCAGAAGGATGTATATCTGAGAGGTCGTACGTCTTCATGGGGTCCCTCGTTATATAGTTTTAGATAGGGATGCAACATTTTACATCTCGTTTCTGGAAGAATTTTCTGAGGGCACTGGGTACATAGGTGCTTCTCAGCACAGCTTACCACCCTCAGACCTATGGTCAGTCAGAGCATATGATACACGTGCTTGAAGACATACTGCGTGCATGTGTACTAGACGTTGGGGGATATTGGGAGAAGAATATACCCCTAGTCGAGTTTTCCATTAACAGTAGCTTCTAGGAATCTATTGAGATAGAACCATACGAGGTGTTATATGTTAGGCAATGCCGATCACCTTTGTGCTGGTTAGAGCCGGGTGAGGTAGCTTTACTGGGACCACATCTCGTGCAAGAGACTTCTGAGCAGGTCCAGTTGATTCAGAAGAGGATGTCTACAGCGCAGTCTCTTCAGAAGTCATATGTCGATCGTCGTAGATGGCCTTTGGAGTTCATAGTAGGGGATTATGTTTTCTTTAATTTTTCGCCGAGGCTGTGACACAAGTAGATAAGGAGATAGGGTAAACTCTCACCGAAGTATATGGGGCGATTCAAGATTATGGAGAGAGTCGGGTTGGTTGCCTATCAGTTACGGTTACCGTAGCAGTACCAAGCCATGCACGACATCTTCCCTGTATATCAGATGTGCCGCTATCATTCATACCCGCCTCACACCTTTCATCCAGAAGAGGTTGAGCTTCTGATGGATGTGTCCTTTGAGGAGAATCTAATTCATATCGTTGACTGGAGAACGATGGTTTCCCAAGGGCGGTCAGTTCCTCTCATACATGTGTTATGGCAGCATGGAGAAGTGCAGGAAGAAACCTGGGAATGAGAGACCGATATCCATGCTCAGTGGACAGATTTGTTCACGGCTATACCTTCTCCACCCTTGGAAGGGAATATCGGGGACAAATTTCTGTAAGGGGGAAAGTTTTTAAGAAACCAGTTCTTATTTTTGAGGTACAAGTTTCTTATTTTCTCTTTTACTTAAGTGTTTTTGAGAAAATATGGAAAATGAGGAAAAATACTTAATTTTTGAAGTACACACAGTGTAATTTTTCCACACGCCTTGTACTTTAGTCCATGTGGAATGGGTACACGGGGCATGTGGCCATGCAAGGGATAAAGGGTATAGGAACCAACTACACGCCATTTAGTGGTCCATTACATTCTGTGTAGTCATTCGGCAGGCCAAAATAGTAAGGCGGTGGGGCAGCCACCAGCTGGGCAACAGTACACGCCATGTACTTAGTAGTACATGTCGTGTACTCATGTCCGCAAGTGAACAGTGTCGCGCTGGCAAGAAGCCGCCATAGGAACAGTTTAAAAAATGTAAGTACACACTGTCTAATTGGATGTACATGTCGTGTACTTTGTTTTTTCCTCTTAAAATGGGCAATGGCCTCCCCTGTTTACAAGGAAGGCTCAGAAACTGATGAAGGAGTGGGAAGTGATGACCGATCCATTGATGATCCACCGGGTGTTCGTCTGGAATCCGATTCTGCCTTGGAAGATCTCGTTGGAACTGCACGGATAAGACCTCCACTCTCCTTAAGTCGTTCATACCAATTCCTTCAAGTGGGAATGTTATTTACGTTTGAATGGGTTTTCTTCTTTGTCAGATCTACGTTGTTCTTGGACATTTCTGTAACTCATGTTCTAGTATAGCACTCGTTGGCATATACGGTATGTGGCATGGTTTAAATTTTTCCAAATTTTGTGCGTTTTGTGCATTTTTGTACCACGAAACCATGTTGGGGTGTCTTGTGGCTGAGGCCGTGGTTATTTTTAATACCTATAATTGAATATGTGATCAATTGTGCTATTGAACTGTTGGTCGGGATCGTTTCTTGGATCTGAAACCACCCTAGGGGTGGGTTCCACTGTTTAGTTGTTTGGCCAGGATACCAGAGGGTATGCCTTTAAAGTTGTAATTGTAGAATTTCCTCAAGAGGAAGTGATTTTTTACTACATAATGACATGTTGGTTACGTCTCGATTACCTGTTTAGCCTGAGGGCGTTGTTGTGATTGGCCTGAGGGCGTGAATGTTTTAGCCTGAGGGCAACGTTCCTTTTATCCCAAGGGAAACCTTTCATGCCTGAGGGCTTGACTTCTATGCCTGAGGGTGACACTTCCAAAGCCTGAGGGAATATTCTGTTACACCTTAGGTTTATACCTGCGGGTTAGATTCTTCTTACATGAGGGTAAGGTTTTTCTTGTCTGAGGACGTGGATTGTTTACATTGAAATGCACTGTGGTGATTTCTAATATTTAATGGATTAAATGAATAATAAAATGGTATTTTAATTGTTAAGTTAGTTACATTTAGAACTGCTTACTTTATTGCATTTTACTATTGCACACTGTTGTTTCATGGTTACAGGTAGATGGGCACAGGACTTTGGTGGGTGCCTACTGAGATATTTTTATCACACCCTATTTGGGTCATGCTTTTTGGCGCAAACAAATTACGTTTCTACAGATATGGATAAGGGAAAGAGTCCCTATATAGGTACATGATTGCTTCCGAGGAGTAGGAGGCCATGGGAACAAGTCTAGGCTCACGATGCCGCTGCCAGCTGTTTTTCTTTGTTTCACTGTACTCTGCTTTCGGTTGTACTGTAGTGATGTATAACATGTTCTAGCTATTTTCATAGAACATGAGACATGTAGCATCATTATTTATATATTTTTGGTTATATCCATTGCTATTGTTTATTTATGTTGTGTATGTTGTACTACTTCCGCAGTTTGTTGTATGTTTTATTTTGTGTTCTGCTGCGCTATACATTGATAAAATGAGGGCATAGTTTCCCAACTATCAGACCTGGTCCCTTGCTGCTAGTCGAAATCCTCTGGTGTTTGGGGAAATGTGCTTGAGGTCACGTGGCGAACTGGGTTCTGGGCACCTATTGAGTGTCACCTGGAAACCGGGAGGTAACAATAGACTTGGTGAAAATTGTTATTTGTAGGATGGATAAAAGGAGGTATAATGTTGTCTAATTAATATAATAACATCTCTAAATGAATAAGATATTTTATTTAGTAACTTATTATGATAAAAACATAATAATAAGAAAGAGAGGAAGAAATATTTTTTTTTTGAATTTGGTGATAAAACAATTACCTCTCTTTTGAGTACCTCCTTTGGATTTTAAAAACAATGTCACCCATGATAGCTTTCATCCCAATGTGCAGCCTCTAGGATGTTTTGCGGTAATTTGGGAGAGAAATTGAATAGGTTTTTTTTGAGAAGGGTATTAGAGGTGTGATTGAATGAGAAGTAGAGGTTCACTTTTATAAGATAGGGGGCACCATTTGAAATACAAATCAACAAAATTAATATAAATTAATTTTCAAATTTAAAATCATAAATATTGGATTATACATAAGATAAGACGAGGATAGTTCTAAATCCTCTTAACTATTAAAATTTACACATGTTTTTATTTTATTTTATACCTTATCATTTTTATTTATACTAATTTAATCTATTTAATTTAAATTCTAGTATCAATATTTCTTTATATCAAATTGTTATAAATGTTTACTTATGTATTTTCTATTGGCCAAAAAAGGATATTTTATAAAATTTTCAAACATATTATTTTATCTTTATAATTTTTAATAATTTTTGTTATTTTCAAAATATTTAACAATATGTTATTTTAATAAATTATAAATACGATCAATTTTGACACTATTTATTTATTTGACATAAAATAAAATACACAGAAAAGTTAAATAAAAAAATATTTAACATGCTCATGACATGTAATACTCAACTATAAATTTTATTGATATCATTATTTCGTTCAGATGATATTTGTTTGAATATTTTTGAAACCATCTATTGGACATTTCTATCAGTAAAATAAATTCTATGCCAATATTGTGTCATCATTAATGGTAATTATTTAATCATAAAAAATTTAAATAAATTCACCATGATGTAGATAATATCATTATCTTTGTTGAGACTATATATGTTTATTTTAATATCATGTTTATTACTATTTTAATTTATTATACTTATAAGATATATAAGAGTTACACATGGTCAACTTCTTTTGTTTTAATAATTATTAAATAACACCATTTTATGAAATTCTATTAAATGAATCAATTCCAACACATAGGTGATTTTTAATTACTTTAATTCATAAAATATGATTTTTTTAAGAGGCGGAGTAATTTTATTATCATTATCATATTGTTAATTTCCCTAATTACCCAATTTACCATTAACTACGTTAAATAAAATTTACCGTAGTTACCCTTAATACTATGGAATAATATATAAATATGCTTTTAACATATTTTGGATACACTGATTCCATATATGTAATCATATTTTCAAAATTCAAAACACTGAATTGTAAGAAGTTAATTTAATATCAATTCCTATTTTCAAAAACCCAAAAGAGGGGTTTTTTTATGTAAAGACATTTTAAAAGATTTTCATGTGTATATGTAATCTTTAAATGTCAATTAATATCCAATTACCAACAATGTTTTAAATGATAAAAACATAATTCAATTAATATTTGAATTCAATTATAATGATATTCTAACTATTTAAATATATCAGATAAAACGTAATTTTTTTTCTTAAAATGAAATATTTTCAACTATTCATTTAAATTGAAATTTTAAAAGAATGATACCAAAAAAATGATGTCCTTCATTCAATTAAGTATTTGATTTTTTCAAATATAATATATAATTATGTTAAAAACTATATTTTAAATGGGTGTGCTAACAAAATGAGGTAAAAATGTATTTTTTTAAAAATATTTTTTTATCATATAAAATTTAATTTTTTTTATTATATCATGTATAGAAAATACATTAGATGAATATTAATGATATATAAAATTCAAAATGATGTTAATATTATTCATAATGTATAGTTTATATCTCATTATATTATAATATTTTAATAATATATCATTGTTTAATGCAACATCGTATGGCATAGAGCATAAGGTATTGGGGAAGGTCGATCTTATGTATAATGAAATACAAGAATAGTGTTTCTTATACTACCAAAAAATATTGTGTTGCGTATAGTAGGAAATAATGTTGGTGTTGCATAGAACGCAAGACTTTTAAGAAATTAAAATGAATCTATATCATTAATTCAAAAAGTGTTATATAATACCGCTCATAAAATGAATTTCTCCCTCGAAATTCATTGCGGTTATAAATGGTTTTTTACAAGAAAGTTTCTTTAATAGAAATATGCATTGTAAAGATGAGTAATGAAACATAATTTTAAAAAATAAATTGTTGAAACATAAATGTTATGAAACGTAACTCATCACAAGGTTTTCACATAGGATAACATAGTTGGGATGTGAAAAAATGGATATGGAAGAAAAAAATTTCCATCATGTTCGGATGGATAGTGAAAGAGAATGTGGTTTGGATAAATTCAACATCCATAAGGCCACAAATCTACAATGATTTAAAGGTCTATAAGATTAATCACATTAGAAGGAACTTGGATAAATTTTTTGGTTTTCATGATCCAGCTCCAAAATTTGGTGAATTTTTTATGAGAATTAATACTTACATGATTTTGGTAAAATATCATTGTTGTTCATGCCTTGAAAAATTCCCACATCATCACTTATTTAAAGAAGTTATATTCAATTTTCAATTCGTAATGTGTTAGTGGATCATGTGATATAATAATAGGTCATTCAATCAGTTTCAACAAAAATTATAGCATAGGTAATCTAATATTCAAAAGGATACGTATAGTGAGATAACACATTAATCTCTGATAATTTATCTAGAAAATAGAATATACTATTCATAAATTCATACCATTAGAATCCTTCCAACATAGAATATAGAATATTTATAAATAGTTGAACTAAATTGACCTAACATTTATCCCCCATATCTCCTTAGGTAGTTCTTTTTTGTCACATTACAATCATATGAATATATGAATGATTTATTATCCTGAAAATTTATAATAACATGAATTAACATATAACCATAGTGAAAACATGAATTCTATCAAAATTAACTCCTTTCATAAACAATAAATAAAAAAATTAAATATACTCTAACCATGATATCACCTTGTCCTTATATTAGTTATGAGTTCATTAATACTATCAAACTTCTCATTATCTCATGGTATCATAATTATGTTAATATCATGTGATTTTTGAAAATATTTCAATCACTTTTCTTGGTTTTCAGCACCATATACATATGGAAAACCACAATTGACCAAAACATAGATATTACAATATTCCATAATACTATAAACAAGATTTTACAATGGTATTGTGGAATCCCAATACATAAACACATAATCATTCCACAAATTCACTGTCATACTCAATATCTCCAAAAGTGATCCCATGTGATTTTCCGTTATATTATACCTTAATATGTTCTTGGGGTCTATAATTATCTATAGCCATTGAATTAGAGAATTGGTTATCATAAATCCCTATTTACTTTCAATTGTATCATTGATGATTGGGTGTGTGTTCTCTGTAGTCTTTTATCTATTCTCATCATTAGAAACCTCTTTCCTAATAAATAATCAATATACTACATGATGACGTTATTATCCACGTATAATAAGTTTCCTAGTCCCTTTAAAACAATATTCACCATCCCTCATTCCACAAATTGATCATAAGTAAACATTTATCTTCTTTTCACATTAGTTTTGAAATTTCCCCTTAAACTCCATATTTTGTTTCCTCTCAAAACAAGGTGATTATTTTGTAATAGAAACATTTATTTATACCTTCATAGTATAACACAAAATTTTTTTATAGAAAATAATGTATCTTATATCTAATTCCCATAAAATAATAGTTTTTATTCCACTATAGAATCAAAAATCTTTTTCATTCAGTTCGAATGATAAATCTCGAATAATACATTAAAGGTCATACAAAATATTCCTCATATGTACCAATAGATTTATCATTTTTTTATTCTCACGGAATACCTTTTCCATTTTTTTGAAGAATATATGGTTTGTACTTATTCAAAAAAATTTTCTTGAAATCATCCCATTTCATGGATTTATTTTCTTATTAATGCCTTATATTATTTATTAGATTCTACCACGGGTCTGATTCACCTACTAAATAAAATATAAGAAAAATGTATTTTAAATTTTCTGAATAGAGATGGTTGTAAAATATATCTACAATGGTACTTATTGATTTTTCAAAAAACAAGATGACCGAAAGACATAATAAAAGAAGGTGAACATTGACTCATAATGGACTCAATATAATATTGTTCCCTTCATTAGTCATTTTTATATTAAAGATGATTCATAACTTGTGTATGTCTTGAAATAATATTTTGAATTCCATCTCAAGTAACATTTTGTAGCTCATGGGAAAAATCATTTCGGTCCCAATTGGGTTGATGATTAACACGTTTAATTTGGGTTCTTGCCATTCTAAAACCCAAAAATATTTTTTCTCTGAGGAAAAAATAATACTACGAAAACAACATAAGTAAGGAGGAGTAGATTTATTCTCTAACATTGTATGTTTAATAATTGGTTATTCATGATAGTTAAAATTATTATAGGATTTTATCCTATAATTCGACATACCCTAAGAGACATCCCTCGGCATACCACATAAATATATCTAAGGATCTCACTAATGATTTTCCATCCTAGTTTCGAAAGGATGACTAAACTAGTTCTCTAATTCTAAATGTAATGACCCCAAATTGATGAAAATTGAAATTACAATAATTTTTTGAATACTAAATATGTTACTCAAATATTAGTCCAATTATCCTATTAAATTAGTGTCTTCGGAAACTCAGAACACATTCTTCTAGCTTCATGAAATATCTTCAATATCTCTAATAAAGATCTTCCTCAACAGTTTTCCTACATAAAACCCATTCATTGTATTTTATGGGAAAGAAAAAAATAAAATGATGATATGAATATATAACTAAGGGTAAACATTGATAACCTAAAACAATCCAGAAACATTATAATATATGAACATGAAAAATATGATTAAATATTAAAATTTGAAGTCATGAAATAAATCATTGATGTCTGTAAGAAATAAATCACAAATGAACACTAACCATGATAACATGTCCTTCAAATAAAACATGAAATTTTGGAAAAACAATAGGCACATAATATTATTTCTATACTTCACAAGGCATTTATTCCAAGACCATCATCGTGGAAAATTTCCATTACAAAACTAGGAATACTTTTTATTTCATCAATGTATTATTGAACTATATTAAGTTTTTATTCCAGCGTCATATTACTATACTATATTTACATGCCATTACATTAATGTATATCTCATGAGACTTAACTCTTTACCCAATTAATTCGAGGTAGATATAGGTTGCACCCATCTCATAAGTAAATAATTAATAAAAGTTACATAAAATAGAAACAATTTCACATAGCATAACCGAGGGAACAAAAAATAGGATCCATAAACATTATTCCATCAGAATCCATATATAATAAATATATTTCATGATAATGATTCCACCATAACAAAAAAAATTATAATTTGGATAGAAACATAATCCTATGACATCTTTGTGGAAATTAATGTTGATAGAATACATGAAATTAATTGTTGAGGAAGATATCCTTTCTCCTTCAAATTCATTTTCATTAATAAAAAATCCATGCAATATTAAAAGAATAAAATTTATATGAAAATAAACCTGATATCATGTAAAGGAAGCTTCATATAAATAAGGTGTTATGATAGCATAAGAATTTTTCCATGTCGTATAAGTTAAAAACCAATCACATTGTTCTTTTTCAGTAAAAGACAAAACTACCTCAAATCAAATAATGAAAAAATATTGATTTCACAAGATTTAATAAAAAAAATCACCAAATGGTCAAATTTCCATTAAATTGTTTCATAATAATTGAAATAATATTACATACATAGGAAACATGATTTTGGGTGATAAATATACCCTAGTAAATACTTGTGTATAAGCAATCTCCTAAAAAAATGAGATTGTAAAATTATCCATAACCTTCTATATCATATGATTCATATATATATGATCATCCTATATAATGATTTGAATAATTTTATTTTCATTTTAAGAATCATTGTAATTTATATGATATCATTTATGATCCACATATGACATTATATTACTAGTTCATCAATCAATTCCATGTTAAAGCAATGCTTTTTGTAATAATTATTGTATATGGTTTGACGTGTTATTCTTGATATTCTTTCATAGATAGTTATTTATTTACATATAAAATATAAACAATTGTTTATATGTCATATAAATTCAGTAAATAAATATATAAAAAAGATAGAAAAAGAAACTAAAAACACCATTCCTAAAGAGGGTAGGTCGTGCGTCCGTATGAACGATGCTTCCATTTCCTTATTGAATTTAATCAGTGAAAGTAAATGATATATATATATATATATATATAGTAGAATTATTAAGTCACAAGTATCATGATTATTTATTATATATACATTATAATCATTCATTAATGTTTAACATGGGGAATTAATATCATCGCGTCATGGAGATGGTGGGTAATACGTACACACAAGTAAGTTATCATTAACATAATGGTTAAATGGTATGGAATTGGATTGTATATTAATTATATATAATAATTATTATGTTATATTTATTATTTAAATCTATTATATTAATGATTATATCCATCAAAATTACTTATTATTGAATAAAAAATTACATAATGGAGTGGATAAGGTACAAAAAATGTGCACACACATGGGGATATTGTTATTAATAGGATATGTAAAAGGAGGTATAAGAATTTTACATAATTAAAATTACATCTCATAATTTATAATATATAAGATTTGTTTCTTTAGTATTATATGAATAAAATAATAAGAAGTATAAGACGAAACTAATTTTAAAAAATGTGATAAACGAATTACCTTTTTTTTGAATGTCTCATTATTATTTTCACAAAAGGTCTCCATAGAATTGATTTCATCCCTATCTGTATCCTCTAGGATGAAAATAGGGTACTTTTAAGAAGAAATGGACATGTTTTGGATGGTAAATAAGTCAGTATAGGTTTGATTAAAAGATAATTAGAGGGGCCTTTTTAAAATATTGGAGAGGGACACCTTTGGAAATAAAAAAAATATTAAATTGATATAAATTATTTTTTTGTTAAAATGCTTCAAAAATGAATTTTTAAAAATATAAGATGATGATGGGTCGAAATCCTCTCACCCAATAATATTTAGATATATATTTATTTTACTTAAATCCTTATTGTTTTGATTATACATTATTTAATCTATAAAATTATAATTATGGTATTAAAATTAAAAATATTAAATTGTTATAATTATTTACATATATGTGGTAAAATATACATAATTGGATATATTTGGATACTTTAGACCGTATTATTTACACTTTATAATTTTTAAATATTTTTTTTATTTTTAAACAATTTAATAATATATTATTTTTATATAATATCAATATAGAGAATTTTGATAGTAATTATTTATTTTATTTTATATAAAATACAAACAGAATTTAAACATGATTAAAATATTTAATACACTTATAACATGTCATATTCAACTAGAAAAATTCATGGGGAACATTAATTAGTTCATATGGTATTTATTTTAATATTTTTAATACCATTTGTTTGATATTTATATCTATAAAATTATTTCATCATAAATATTTTGTCATCATTTATGGTAATTATTAATCTATCAATTTTGAAAATAAATATATAGGATATATATATTTTCATTAGAAATCTTGGTACTATTTATGATCTATTTTTGACATTTTTATCACTATATTATATTATTATAAGAATATGATTTATGAGTGTGATTTGTTTTCACCTTCTTTTTTTTAAATTATAATTACATCATTTTCATTGGAAAATGTCAATTATATTAATGAATTCCCACATATGGGTGTTATTAATTGACATTAATTCATCAAATATGATTTTTTCTATAGTTAGTATAATTTTTTTAACTTTATGGCATTGTCTGTTACACTAGATTACTCAAGTGGCCTTTAACATTGGTTAATAAAGATTATCATAGTTATTATTCATAATATCCACAAAATAATATTAAATTATTAACACATTTTTTAAACAATAATTCCAAATATAAAATCAGTTTTTAATAATTCAAAACAAATAATTGGTATAATTTATTTTAAATTTAATTGATTTTGTCAAAAACCAAAAAGTGTGTTTTTTTGATTTAAAAACGTATCAAAAGATTGTCATGTGTTTATGTCCAATGTAACTATAAAATTAATTCCACTAATAAAAATTTGATTAAATGATAAATAAATATTCAAATTACAATTTTAAACAAATTAATATGGTATTCTAACTATATAAAAAATTAGATGACATTGTAGTACTGAATTAAGAACCTGCACTGCTTTAATCAAGCATTGCAAGCCAAATTCCTCTGGAAACTTATCCACAGCCGATCTGCCTCTCTTGATTTTTTGAGGAATATAATTCTTGCAAGACTCATGGCTGGGAAGCATGATTACATGGCATCTTTAATCTGGCCGGGCCTGAGATTGTTTTTCACTACAATCATGCAACATTCAAGTTGGGTGGTCACTGAAGACTCAGTTCTGAATTTCTGGACAAGTAATTGGACTGGTATAATACTTCTGGACAGCTTGATTAATGGGGAATAGCCAACTGACAGAAGCAGATCCATTAAGGATCAACTCCAACACAGGGAGTAACTTCCAACCCCCATCGCCTCTATTATTGACAATTATGATTTTATTAATCATGCAGACATGCTGTAATGTCAAGGATCGCAGGATGGTATGCTGGATTCAAAAACATTTTACACATACCTGCTACAGGCCGAACGAAGTTGGATGGGTGAGCTTGATAAGAAATTCTTAATTCCTTCCAGATTTACTCTAATCTGGAGATTTTTTCACAACAAAATCCCAGTAGAGGTGAGCATTCAGAAACTTGGAATCTCCTTATGCTCGAAATGTGTGCTATGCGGTCAGCATAGGGAAGATGTGGACCATCTGTTCTTATCTTGCAAAACGACTGCTTCACTATGGAACATCATTCTGAATATTTTTTTTCTTAAGCCGCCCAATACCCATTCGGCCACTCAATTTGTACAGAAACTGCTGGTCTTCCAACAGTCCAAACAGCTGAATGCGCTGCTGCAGGTTGCCTGCTCCGAACTTATCCATGTTGTTTGGCGGGCTCGCGACAACTACATTCATAAGCACACAAATTTTCATGAAGCTACTGCAATTAGTAGTATTCTTGTGGCCATTCAGAATTCCAATGACTTGACCAATGGGAATTGCTACAACTCGGTCAGAGAATTTATGATCCTCAAGCGCTTAAAGGTTGACGGTCACTATCCTAAGACAAGAGGCATGATGGAGGTCATCTGGACTGCCCCCTTTACTAGATGGATAAAATTCAACACGGACGGGGCCTCGAAGGGAAATTCGGGTCCTTCAGGGTTCGGAGTCATTTTTAGAGACCATTACGGGGAGGTTGTGATGTGTAGCTATGGTACTTGTGGGAATTCGACAGCCCTGGAAGCGGAAATGATGGTGATCATAAGCGCGGTGGACATTTTCTGTCAACAACATTGAAACAACATTTGGTTTGAATGTGACTCGACAATGGTGGTACATGCAATAAGAATGGGTCAAACCAGATTGGCATGGAAAAGGGATGGTAAGTGGATAAACTGCCTTGAAAAGCTCTCCTCCTTAAATTACATTATAACACACACATTCCGTGAGGCGAACCACATTTCGGATGGCCAGGCAAACAAAGGGGTGTTGGAAGAAAGATGAATCCACAGCAACACCCTTACCAATGACATGGAGCCTCTTCTTACCAAAGAAAAATGTAAAATTCATCTCTTCCGAATTGTGTAACTTTTACTTTATCTATTTTAAAGCCCTCGCGCTCACTTTTCTCAAAAAAGAAGAATTTTATTTTTATATAAAATCAAAAAAGGGGTAAATAAAATTCATAACATCTAGTTTATATCCCATTAAACTATAATATTTAAATAATATATCATAGTTTAGTGAAACATGGTATTGAGTACACTGCATGCTATCGAGGTAGGTCGCTCTAATGTGTAACACAAGACAATAACAGTGTTGTTTATATAGCATGCTAATATGGTGTTTTTTATAGTTCAAGAAATTATTCTTTTATAATAGAACACAATACATCAATGAAATTAAAAAAAAATTATCTCATAAAATCTCAGAGTGTTATGATAATAATTGGTTATGTGATGTGATTGTTTAATTCATAGGTTGTATTTGTTAAATATATTTCCCATGTGTTTATAAGTTTCCATAAGCCTTTTAATTAATTATATTACTTATATTATTTTTATATGATTGATTCCAATGTGAACTAATCAATTTTTCCATGTAATAGTTTAATTTACATGTTTTTTTGTTATGTGATATGCATATGGGTGAGATTGTATTGTGCCTACGGGCAAGATTGTGACGTTCAAGCGGGCGATGACGTCTCATGCTTGATGGAAAGTATTTTTTATTCCATCAGGCTAGCATTGGTTTTTCATGTTGGAGGGGGTTGTGTTATTCATGTAGGAATGTATTTTCAACACTTATGAGTGAGGTGTTGATCTATATATCTTGTGTAAAATCATTTGACGCGTAATTCAAACTAAATCAGAATCATGAATTTTCTATTCCCTTAAAATTGTGTATATGGTCTTTCGAGACATCTATTTTTATATCTATTTTTCTGGTAAATTGTCCTGCTAAGTATCTATATTTATATGGTTAAAATTGAATGTAATCTAATTGAATAATGAAAATGGACAGAATATAAATGGAAATAGGACATGTATGATTTATTACCTTTTAGAACATCCTTGTTTACTGTTTTTCAGATTTGTATAGTACATCTTCCATAAACTCGCTAACAGATATTCATAGATCGTGGGTGGATTATTTTTAGAATTTATTTCTCACACCTTGTATGGGTTATATTTTTGGGGTCAAGGAAATTATATAGTGGTAGGTTTCAATAAGGTAGAGTTTTCTAATATAAAAAATTATTTTCTATTAGGAGCAAGAGAGAATGGGACCAAGAAAAATATTTTTAGGCTTCTAAGTATTTATTTCTATTATTGAACCATGGTATTATATTTTGTATCTACCAAAAGAGTATATTATTTTGGATTCATTATTAGATTATGTTATACGAAGAATCATATTTTGTATGCTATAACTTAATGTTATATTCATTTTCAGCCTTCAATTGTTTGCTTCAGTTTTATGGTATTTAATTCTTTCGTTATTGTATATTATTGTTCCATTGTGTTACACTCTACCAATGAGGGAATGTTTTTCCCACAATCACACCCTAGGCCCTCGATTCAACTCAACAACCTCTAGTATTTGGGGAAATGTGCATGAGGGAAAGTGACCGACTAGGTACAAAGCACTAGTTTGGTTGTATCTAGATCTAGGATATCACATGGATTATCAATATCTGATTCATCTTCTAGAACTCCATTAAAAATTGATGAAATTGTAACCATCTAGAATTCATTTAAGTTTTGTTGCACTAGAATATTAAACAATTAAATGATTATCTCTATCCTTGCAAAATGTTTATATGTTTCATCAACAACAATATCCTATATCTGGGAGTAACCTTATCACACTATCCATTCTTTATTTAAAATAAATAAACTATATTCATTAATATTATTATGAATGATCCATTTTATCCAAATGAAATTTATATATTTGGTAACAAAATATTCTCCCATGTTTGATTATTTTCAATATGGTCTTGCTCTTTTTTCCTTTCCTGAACAATGTTTTCCTATATAACTCCATCATCCAAACATTTAAGAACTTCCTGTGTTGGGATAGATTCCTGTTTTAATCACTCTATTCTTCTTATTTAAAAATGTGTTTCCTAATAACCAATGATATTTTATGGTTAAATTTATTATCGACTCATTGGTTTCATCATATATACATACGTGACTTATTTTTGGTCATCATTAATATCTTCTATAACTTCTTCATCTTCCACATATGATCCCCCCTTGTTTATTTACCACTCATCACATTCCTCTGTAATTTATTTAGTTTATAGTTGAATATTCCCTTAGTTTTCCACTATAGTTACATCATTTATATCAACTAAATTTCCCAACCTCTTTTTCAATCATTTATAATCTTTTCATTTTCATGAGTTTCCAAGGAATATTCCCTCATCTATGCGTGAATGGAATTTATTATTTATTTATTTTATGATATTGAGGACAAACATTAAATGATTTCAAACTATTTTAATTTTTGATTCATAAAGTACGACATCTTATATGGAATCATTTCATTATTCAGACCTAGATGAGCATTATTAGATATGTAGGTCGATGTAAAGGCCTTTTCCTTTTATAATTTCTCCTACATATTCTATTCAATAACCATATATCTAACCATGTTGTTGATAATTTAAATTCACCTCAGAACGAATCCATTTTGTTGAGGAGTTATCACTTATGAATCTTGATACCTTATATCATTTTCCTTATATTATCATCCACATTAATATTTGTGAATTATTCCCCATTATCATTATGAAACTTAATTATTTTCTACCCTATCATCCTTTAGGATTCTATATAATATTATTTTTATATTTTAATACATTAGGCTATTGGGAAATGAAAATTAACAATTCCATTTTTCGATAATCATCAATGAAAATCAGATATTATCTCATTCCTTTAATTTCTCTTTGTGGGATTGGTCCACATACATAAACATGCACAAATTCTTGCTCACTTGATGAAATCTATTAAATTTCCATGTATTCCATTCTTATGATATTCCCTTTTTGACATGCATCACACATAAGAGTACGATCATGTGATAGCTTAAAAATTTCACTAGCTGCATAAAAGATTACTATATCTAATGGGTATAGTTGGAATAGATGACCAAGTCATTTATGCCACATCTGTTTTTGTCTTCTATGGAAAAAAAACCTATGTTCTTCCTCACATACAAGGTATTGACTTCCCTTTACAATTTTTCCATATAAAACCACTACACTGTCTCTTCCTTTGATGATTCACTTATTCTTAATAAATATTATAGAATTCCTTGAGACAGATAGTTAAATAATGCTATGAATGTTCTGGAAAGAAACCATATACTACAAATACAACATCAAGTATCATTTCTTTGCCCCCAAACATTGATTTCTCCAAACAATCACTACTGGATATATGACCCTTCCCAATGCTTCTATACCAACAGTTTGTAAAATCTGTTGGTATAGGTCCCCTTTGCCAATGGTTTGGCCAAACTGTTGGGAAATCCCACTTTGAGGTCACTTTTAACAACAGTTTGGACAAACCATGGGGAATGCCATACCCTTTCCCAAATATTTGTCCAAACTGTTGGGAAATGTATACTTTGTGTACACTTTTCCCAACCGTTTTGACAATAATTTGTATAGGTCCATTGATTTTTTATTGAATATTCTTACCATGAACATAATATAAATAAAAATTTAAAATAATTATGATAATACATATATATATTTATGAAATTATGTTCACAAAAGTCATTTTAGGTTAGTGGTTAAGTCGTTCACTGATAAAAAAGAGGTTTTGGGATCAAATCCCACCGAATGTTTTTTTTAAATAGATATACCAACAGTTTTATGGAACTGTTGGTATAGATTTTCATATTACATATACCAACGGTTTTGAAAACTGTTAGTATAGGTCTATTCCAACAGTTTTTTAAAAACAGTTGGTATAGACCTATCCCAATGACTTACATGGCCACGTTTCTCTAAACCTTTGGTATAGGCTATACCAACAGTTTTGAGGACTATACCAACGGTTCCAAACTGTTGGTATAGGTTAGTTTTCTAGTATTGAATTATATTTTGCCCAAATGGCTCGAAGGCCTTCTTTTTTATTTTATTATAGATAATCCCCCTTTTAAGGGTTGATGGGGTACCCGTACATAACCCATATGCCCAAGGTGCAAGGCCCGACATGACCCGTAATACATGACCCGAAGCCCCAGATGAATACCTTGCCCAATGCATGATCCATAGGCCCAACCAACAAGAACTGCCCCTCCACAGCTTCCGCAACATTGATATCGTTTAGCTGCCCACCTGCATTTTTGATTGGCTAGAATTCCCCCGTACAACGCGGCATGGTGCCTAATCCCAATGGCATTTTCCATACCCTCTCATTATTCCAATCCAGTTAACTCTCTTTCTGGTGACTGCTACTGGTGCTCTGATCCTCATCTTGGGCCTGCTCTGTGTGAACTGGGATACTTCATGGTGTTCAATAGCATGATGTCTATGTGGCCTGATGGCCTTTGATGTCCCGATGGCCCTGAGAAGCCTAGTCCCAAACCGGTTGCCCGAAAGCACAAATCAGGTGAATAGTCCGACTATTAAACTACAAAATAGTGCCCGCTATAGTGAGTGAAACAGTACTACAACAGTAATTCTAGAGTACCAGAAACACGCCTCATCCCGATATTGAACCTGGGTCTCTTGGATGCCAAGAAGGAGCCCTTACCACTCTGGTAGGAGCTCGTTGGCCCAAACAATTTTCTTTAGGACTTCATCATTTCCAAATCTGACAACTAGTTCTTTTTCATACCTTTTGGGGGTAACAACATCCATATTCCATGTCCTATGGGATGTGAAACTACGGTCATGGATACATATAATAAAATGATCTGATTCTGTAAGGAAAATTTCGGTAACCACTACCTTCTCAATTACATTTTTTGAAGTCATACTCGTTATATATTCGCATCCTCGATCCTTCAGAATATGATAGACTAGCTTCATCATGATAATCTACAAATCGATTTTATGTTTTCAACTCACATGTTGATTATTTTATATTCATTATTTGGCTACATTGATTACTTTTTGGCACAATCCTTTGAATTGTTTATATACAATATATAGCATTATTCCCAAATCATCAACATCAATACTAAGTCCGTTGAAATATATTCTAGAGTATTTTTCTCAGTTTGGATTCCATTTTTGTTATTGCGCCCTAAATATTTCCATGAAATGGAACATACATTTTTTTAATGACTTATTATTTCACAAAAACAACACTTGATATAAGTTTAATTCCTGTATGATTCTTATACACTTATAGTTGTCTGTTGGTTTCTCTAAATCATCTGATTATACTCTGTACCAAAATCAATATCCAATATCAGAGTTGGTGCATGGCATTTGGAAACAACCATGACTAATTTCTATTTTTGATCAATCTACACTCAAGATTTATCACTCGGATTTTATTGTTTCATTCATTCTAATAGACCTCAATGCTCCTCTTCCATTATTTTCATATTCTGGGTGATCTTCTTTTCTGATTCCATATTGGGAGCCATGAAGTTTTATTGATCTCTAACATTTCATCATATACCAAAAAAATCTTCTTCAGGATCATTAATGGGGTTGATTTGATCATTCATTGTGTTATTCAATTCATCAATCTCCCATCTATATTCTTCAACCTAGAGTCTATGCCCAAAAACTGTTTCTGAGTACACTACACATGAAAACCTGAGATTCACTATTTTTTCAATTTACTCATACTTATATTCATCTAGCTACTACATATTGATTTTGGAATCATGAACCACTTTTTTGGATTTCATTATTTCCAGTCTCCAAACATCTATCTATTTAATTACATATTCTAATCAATTATCCATATCGATTCACCCTTCAATTTATTCCTTATGAATTTCATTTTCATTCCTTTTATGAGCACTACCAACAACCACCACCATAGAATTTTCTCTACAATATTCATAGATCTTTATCTCTTAAAACGTTTCAACCTTCAATTAATATAAATAGTCACATTCTTGTAAAAGAGGATTATTTTTGTTGAATAAATTTATCATAATATTTTTCATTACTCTCATATTGAATTAAGACTGTATCATAGAGAATTCAAAATCATCCTCAACATCATCTTGTAGATTCGTGGAGCACCATTCTAGAAGATGGACAACCATTACACACATAAAGAAAGAAAGTGGATGTTTTCCCTTCACCATTAATTTTCCTCTCTTAAGATATGAAAAAATGAATGACATCACATCTTATATATAATCTTCATCATCATAATTTTAAATAGAGTGCTTATTCATGTTATTGAATTAACCTCTTTAGATATCCCCTTTTACATAATATTTTTATCATAGATTTTATTTTCATATTCAACAATGGTACAATGTATGTTATCTTGTGTATGCACTTTCAGATATTATTCTTCTAATACTAAAACTTTCAGATTGAACCAAGATGTACGTTTCCACATGATGTGATGCACAATAATTAAAACTTCAATAACTTTTCCAAGGCCTTGTATGTGTTCCACTACAATATTTAATCTACCAAAGTATGAATCAATAGACTCATTTGAATTCATTCTCATATCGTTATATTTGATCCACTAAAAATACATATTTTCCTCCCTGACTATTGAATCACCATCATATAACGTCAACAGTATTCCTACATGAAATGTAAAAGTTTACATCACATCACATTGATATATATTACGTTGGATAAGGATCTCCCTAAAGCATTGATTCATTTGTCATCAACATTCAATTCCCTTATTTTAGCTTTTGATTAATCACCACTATTAAAATAAGTTGAAATACCATGCATCATTGTTATTAATACACCCATACCTAATTATCAGAAGTAGTTTTTCATATGATTCATTCATATATTAATTTTTTTGACGATGATCAGAATCATTTCGGATTGATAGAATCCATTGAGAGAGAAAAACTAATAATAACATTTCATCAGATAGAAAATGTTAGGTCAACTATTTCAAATATCATTATGTGGGTGAATGAGGGTAATAAATATTAAATGAATTTCCCCTTGATCTTTTTTCGTTGTTATTCAATGCTCCCTTCACTCTATTTCCTGTAGATATGAATGAATATAAATTAATGCATGATCAGGACACATAAATTATAATTGGTTCAACCTCACTAGGCACTCTACACGAAGAATATAAAGATGATTTTTTGATGCTCCAAACCAACTAAAATTATATTTTTTTTTAAAAATGTTGTGAATAAACCCTCTATCCATACTGGTTTATAACCAATCAAATTTTTAATGGCCACGTCTCTCTAAAATGAACTTTGATCACTCCTTATTCCGATGTTCCACTCATTGTTTATAGTTTTGTATGATCCATAATTATATCTAATGAACGAATCAACCACTATATGTATATTCTCTACTAATGTCGGACATTTATCCACTAATTAAAACCTATTTACCAAAAATGTAATACACTACTCCAAATCATTCGTGAAACCCCTACATCGTCTTGTGAACAGCATTATTTCCTTGACTTCAATATTCTATTTTTTCGTGAATCTAATCTTTCACAGAAATTCATCCTTAGGTGCAACTAAAATATTATGTGATCTTCCTCAGCTTGTGCGAAACTACATTTTTTCACACATCTCCCTTTACAAAAAAATATTACATGATCCAGAGCTCAAATTATTTCTTAGTGTTGAGCTACATCGAATTAGAAGGTCACCGTTTCTATATAGGTACATATATCACCTACGTGAAATATTCAACATGTTTTTCCAAATCCACTTCAACCACACAAATAAACATTTAACGTCACATTGGGCAGAAAATTATATTTCTTTTATAATAATCATTCACGCAAACTCATCATTCGTGTACACTTCCCATTTTAGTCCACTTCATCCATTTTCAATGTGTTGATGTTATGATATAGAAACATTATTTACATGATCATTCCCATACATATTAATTATTTCACACAACTTCCATTTCGAAAAACTAAAATCTCAAATTTCCCAATTTTGTGGTACATTTTTTTAAAACACTAAAAAATAGACCCACCTTATACCTGTTCATTTTTATACAACATGCAGATCATCTATTCCTATTTTTGTGTTCGTTTTCAAAAAATGGTTTTAAAAAATAAATCTAGAAAACCACAACTGACCAAGGAATCCCTCTTTTTCATCAAACACAATCAATCCAAAAATACTTTAATCTTACCATGAGGTAATTTTTTCAAACAAAAAGTCTTGTTTGTTTATTTGTTATAACCCTCTACCCCGATAAATTGATTGTTTTTTATAATAATGAAAAATGATATATGAAAGAAAATTAAAGGTTATGTCTTTAAGATATAGGTAAAATACCATGGAAGGTTGTCTTATTGTGTGTATGGATTCAAAAAATGATTTTAAAATATATTATTTTCATGTAATTTATTTATAATTTTATTAAAATAAATAGGAGAATTATTTTCACAACCTCTAAAATATATATAAATATTTATAAGATTTATAATAGGGGATTTACATTTACATATTTCCTCTTATTTGCATTTATAATTTTATATATTAATGAATTAACATTAAAATAAAATAAATCACACTCCCAAAGTCAACATTATTGTTACTAAATATTCCATTAGGTTTAAACCCCAATTTCATTCATAATAATTGTTATTTTTTAATTATGATTCATAATATTTGAAATAAATACTATTCATAAATTTATACTCATATATTGATCATACTAAAAGCACATCAAAATGTGGCATGAAAAAAAAAATTCATTGTGAGGTATATAAAAATAAAATTCAGATTTTAGACCTGTAGAAAACATTAAAACCCCTATGGATGATTACATTGCAATAATGAAAATTTGATCTCATAAATTTGAATATTTAAAATTTTAAAATCTATAGTTTCTAAAAAAACACTTGATGTCCATTACAAATAATATATAAACACATGATGCAATTTTTGGCATCTGGGAACTCATGAAAAAATAATCATAAAAAACATAACTCCCAACATTAAAAATTCTCCACACCTTAATATCAAATAAATTCCATAAAATCTATATCATCATGAATATAAATAGTCATATTATAGAATACTATTCATAAATTATATTAACTCACTTTTATCACACGACAGATTAATTGAATCCTAGTTAATTCCCTTGGTGAAACTAATCAACTTATTTTAATCATTTTTACCATTTATGACTACATCCAAAATCAAATTATATGAACTATATTAGACTCATAAATCATCATGATATAGATAATATACACCCATCCTCATATATAAGGAAAAATTATAGTATCTAAAAATAAAATTAATATATTATTATTATTTCATCATAAAACTTGTGATAAAAAATGAACCCATAAGTAAAACATGACACATTATTAAATAAATATGCGAAGAATTATTTATATTAATTAATAAATCATAAAATATAAAATTATCATTATAATTAAAAAATAATAATTAATTAATAAACATTATTAAATTTTAGGAATCCTTATAATAAATATCTGTTATGAAAGTTGGAAAAGGTTAGTATATTTTATATATTAAAAACATTCATCTACAATTTGGTTAAACATGTAAAAATTGACCATTTGGAAAATGATTATAAGATTGATTTTTAAAACATTAAATGTGGAGTAAAAATGGATTGTAAAAATATTTGTAAAAGCTCAAAATTTAGAAACAATAATATTCCAAGAGAATTTTAATTATCCAAGACATGTTGTAGATATTTTATATATAATATTTAAAATATATATGAAAATTATCTACCCTGAGTCCAAACATGTTTTCATTTTATTTAAATCCTCCTATGTAATAAAAATATATTATTAATCCAAATTACATATAATATTTTTTATATTAATTAATAATTTATTGTTGTATTTATTTAATTTTTTTACTAATCTTTATTTATCTACAAATGTTTTTATGTTGATATTTGAATTTTTAAGGTCATTTGGTTGAAAACTTCATAAAAACATTACTACATTGATTTTCATAAAATTGGATATTCATCCCTTAGATCTAATATCATAAAAACTTTCAAATTTAATATGTATATAATAAATAGAATAATTCAAAACCTATTAAGTCAAGTGAATATTAAAAAATAACCACATCGTATTTATAGATGGAAGTCATTACTTATGAATGGACTATGTTTTATTTTTTCTAAAGGGTAGAAAAATTATGTAAATGATATTTTAACATAAAATAATCATAAATTAATTCTTTATTTCATATTTTTTCCTATTTATATACTAATTAATATATTTTTATGTTGAAAATTAAAAACAAATCAGTTCCTCTTATGGATGTGGTATCCCACACTTACACACAAGATAAGATTCCATTTTCCAAAATAATTTTTCCTAAGAAGGAAATTAATATTATTCACTAAAAGAACTAAAATTATATCATAAATTTTAAATATAATAACTTTATCCATAATTTTATCCAACCACATGATACGCTGATGAATATAAATAAAAATCATATTGTTTAAGTTTTAGACTACAGTTATGAACATGATGCATTTTAATTTCCCATAAGAATGAAATTGAGAAGAAAACGTGTTTTATTATGTCCATAAAAAAAATTATTATATGGAAGAAAATTATGTTAATATTTAATCATGGTTAACAAATATTTTATGATGGTTGAAGAATAAATAGACACTGAGCACTCAGTTAAGATACACACCTCTTCACTAGGAAGTCTCCTTTCCAATAAACTGTATTCCTTTTAGGTTTTTTATTTTGGAGATATAAGGACCTATATGATTAGGGTAGGGATTTTTGATAATTATTTATATAGATGTTTGAAATTATAGAGTTATAAAAATGTGTGTGAATTTGAGAAGATGCAGCTCCCATTTAATACCATGAGTAATGTCATAGTATTAATTTTTTAAAACATTAAAATATTTCAATGGAAGTAATCGTAGTCAGGTCATAAAATAATTAAAAAATTAATAATATTTGGTGATATGGGAAAATCCACATCTTATAAAAACAATTCTTATGAAATTATGTGTCGTTGTTACAATGTATTTACCTTCATTAAAAATAGTTATCAATTAATGTTGTGACATAATTTTATGATGGTTACTATTCCATGTTTTATTAAAATGATACATAACCAATTAATAAATTTAAATATCCATGTGGAAATTGTAGAATCTTTTATTTATTATTAAATTTTTAAAGATTTTATAAAAAAATTAATATAATTATTTAAAACACAAAAAACATGAATTAAAAATATTATCTTGTTATGTATACGAATGAACTTATATCAATATAAAATATAATGGGAATTCCTATGAAATTATTAATTTTATTATCAATTAATTGGAAATTATGTTCATATAATAAAATCATTACCAAAAATAGATTTTAGATTTTTCTTACATAATGAAAAATAGAATTAATTACATAAACCTACATTTTTCGCTATTCACATAAAAGTCATTTATTTAAAATAAAAAAATTCGAACTAAACAATATTGGTTATATTGATTTAATGAAACTTTATTTTTATATAATTAAAATTATCAAATAATGAAATTTCTCTTCTAATTAATAATATTTAATATATGGAAAGTCAATGTAGTTATATAATACAAAACATTTTCTTGTAATGTCTTTTAAAACTGTTATTAATAAATCTACGATTAATATGAATCCATATAATAAATAATAATAAATAAAGAAATTATTTTTTTATTGGATTTCCTAGGTTTTCATTTTTTCCAATATCTATAAATATTGTCCTTTGTATTTTATTCAGTAGATAAACAAGTGACATTAATTTTATGTAACAAAATTTTTTAATTCCCATATTTATTCCACAATTATATGATTATTTTATAAAACCATATAATTGTAAAAGACATGATTTAATAGTAACTTAAATATATGATCTAAAATGTGATAATAATATATTGTATAATAGATATTCGTATTTACATTTACAACATCAATGATTAAATCAAGTTATTAATTGTGTACAAACTCTCTTAGCAATGAAACATGAACCACATTATATTCCAAGTATAAAAATAAAGTTAAGGATACCTTATAAGAAATAAATCCTATATTATCATGAATTTCATGTCGTTAAATGAATGTTTTAATTAATTTTTTATAAATAAATAGATATGTTATTTAAATGTAGATTACTTTATGACAAACGAGATTAACTACATCAAACAATAGCTTTTTACTCTTGTGATTTATCTAACTCTTTTTCCTAACATTAAATGGATTCATGTTCCACTGACTCATAATTAACTTCTCCCCAATTTTTATAACATTTTATTATAAAAATTATAAGGACCTAAGAATGACGAACATTTATATTACATTAATTGTAATGAAAACATAATTCTTGAAAAAATATACTCGTAATGACAGTATAACTATAGTTCTTTTGAAACATTGGAAAAATTATTCTAATTATGTGAGAGATCATGTAAATATACCATAATATCCTCGCCTTCAATTATCCTACCTATATACCATATTTATATCATGAGGAATATAAAACATAACAAATGGTTATCTAAAATTCATAGTAATGATAAAAATGAAAGATATGTAACCATCATAAAAACATACCTATATATAAAACATGAGAATAACATTTGATTATTATACCCTAGAAATTAATATTTCATATGCATGAGCATTGGAATAATAATATATAATTTAGAATATGTTTATCATAAGTAAATAATGTAAATGAATCATGTAATCATAAAATAAAAATAAATGTTCAAATTTTTGGTAAACATATAATAATATAAAATGATTTCCATAATATCAAACACATTGCTTCCAAGACCATATTAGTATTATGCGTTCACTTAAAATATCATATTGGTTGTCATGAGTCATACCGAAAACCAACATTGTAGTCATGGTTCACTACCATAGCAATCATGGTAGATAAGGTCATTCATGTAAATCTCAAGATATTTTAATCTGTACCAAATTCATTTGATAGAGATATAGGTCCCAACCATGTCATAATAAAATCATACATACATGTACCATAAGATCAATAAAATCATATCATAACCCATTAAATATAATTCCAATAATAAACATGTAATCATATAATAACTTGTGGAAAAGAAACATATTTCAAAATCATTTCATCAAAATAATAACCCTTGAATAAAAGTTGGATTCTTAAACATTATCCAATCAAAACATGAGCCATTTAGCTAAATAATATTAATGGTATTCATGAAAAATTATAGTTAACGTCATATTAAATGTGGATGTATCACAAAAGATCAATAAAAACATGAAATTTCAATATGAATAACTTTTTAAATCAGAAATTTTTTTCAAACCTCTATTATTTGAATCCAAATTGAAAACATATAAAGGAATTATAAAAAATATTTTAAAACATCCCATATATAAGATATCGTTTCATCCTAGAAATTGTTTTCGTATCATAAAATGTCACAAAATATTATAAAATATTATTTTATTTGAATATAACCTTTTAAGAATGTAACAGAAGTTTTACAGTAATCTGGTGTAATGAAAGCATAAAAATAATTTCATGCATTATATGTTAAGATACAGTATTTTCATAATTTTTCCAAGAATGCCCAAAAATTAACTCATTAGGAAAATGAAAAAAAACCTTCTAAACCATTTAATAAAAAGACAAAAAATGGTTAAAAATTACATTAATCAATGCTATATGAATACTAAAAAATGGAAAGCTATTTTTTGAAACCTCGATATTGATGATATATATAACCTAGTAAATACTTATATATAATCAATATCAAATGAAAATAACATTTCAAAATTATCCCTAACTAAAGGTTCAATATCGATTATATGTATTAAAAAACCTATATAACGATATGAATAATTCCATTGAGTTATTTAATAATTATACTCATTTTTATAATAAAATATTTTAGTATATTATCATTATTTTTATCAACATTTCAATATTACTAGTTATTGGAATATTAAATTCTTATTTTTCATAGGCATATTTTTTGAATAAGTTCTGGTATTCCTTGTTAGTTTATAATAATATAATTTCAAAAATTATAGTGGTGTGATACATATCTTATATATTCATTCAAAACACGTATATATTCATGCATTAATGGATATCTGGTATAATGAATCACATCACATTGTGGAGACTATAAGTCCAACGTAGACAGAAGCAATGTCATCATTCCCCAAATTGTGAGATGGAATATAGGTAGATGGTATATATATTTTTTGAAATTTATATCATGTTATAATAATCATATTTAGTTTTTATTTCAATCATTGTACTGATCCATGTAAGGTGGTGGTGAAAACAAGTTACACCACGATGTGGAGATTGTATGCCATATGTATGCACGCATAATGATTTCATTTTTCGTAGGATGGATAAAAGGTTGAATATAGTTGTACCATATTCATAATAAAATAATATTATATAATTAGTATTGGATTTATTACATTATAGGAGAAGAAACTAGTGGATAGGGAGAGGAAAGAAAAAATGATTGAATGAATCTGTAGAGGATGTTATATCTTCTTTGATGAGATCCATCTAGATCTCCACTTTGTGGGAATATATTTGGTGTTTCGGGAAGACCATTACATCTAGAATATCACTAGTGAAGTAAATAAGGTAAATGGGTAGGAGTTGTAGATATTGAAGTCTTATGTTAAGTGATTATGTGAGAAGGGATGTTCACATTTATAATTGAGGTGAGGAGAACTTTTGAAATCTCCAAAAATATTAAATTAAAATAAAATCAATGCCTTTAAAAATGTCCAAAATAAAATATTTTTTTATAATGAAATGATATTGGGTTATATCCCCCTTGTGAAATAAATTTATGAAAATTATTTATTTTAATTTATTCCCTATAATTTTAATTAACTAGTAGTTATTATATTTTATTTTTAAATTAGGTAACTACATTTTCAGTATTAAAATAATGTATAATTCTACTAATTTTATGTCATTTAGAACAGTAAGTAATTTTTTTTAATATTGTATAATATATAATAATTATTTATTATATTTAAAAAAGATATTTTTTTAAAAATTTCAATAAAAATTATTTTTACAAATTATCAATAGTGTCAATTTTGACATTAATTATATCAGGACATTTAAAAATATTATAATATGATGTAATTCTTGAAAACAATATGTTACTATTTACTTATAGGGTCATGTTAATCTTTAAATTTCATTTGATATATTAATTATCCAATATAATATTTTTTAAAAATTAATAATAAGATTAATTTGATAATATCATTAACAAAATAATTACTACATCAATATTGTGAATTTATAAAATATTTTTATTTGTGGGGGAAAAATTAAAAATATTATTATTCTATATTTAATTGTAATATTTATAGTTGAAAATATATTATTGAATAGCCTATATTAAAAAATTTTATTTATTAATAATTGTTTGTGACAACATTAACATGTCATTAAATAAAATATTAGAACAATAATAATCTTATCGTCGTGGATAAAAATTGTTAATAACTAGACACAATGATTATTATGGTCGTGATTTAATCTACCAATAATATATATTCAATTGTTTCTATAATTTAATGGTTATTACCAATTTAATAGAAAAAATTTTATTTTTCATCTATTAAATAATTTCTACATTATCCAGGTAATATTATTTAAGGTAATTAATTATGTTTTAAAAATTTAAAAAAAATTAACTCGATAAATAAAAAAAATTAATCAAAAAAATTATTACTTATTATATAACATATATTCTGTATAAATTTATATTAAAATGATATAATTTATAAAATTTGAGTGAGGAATATTAAACATCAATTAAAATAATATATATTTGATGTTGGAGGGAATGTGATTCCTAAAATCAAGAGATTATTCCTCTTTTGAAATTTTAGGGCATCTTCGTCATGTGTTACATTTATCTATATAAATCCCTCATAAATTTTCAATAAATAGAATTCATGTTTTATATTTCAACCCATTTGTATGATAATTATAAACTTTTGATGAAGAACACACACATTTTATGGTTCATAAATCACATTTATAAGTGGTGTTTACATCAAATGGTTGTAGAAAAACATCAAATATAATATAATAATAAAGCTTTTATATTATATGATGTATTTAAAAATTATTTTCCTAGTCTTATACCAAAATTTGATGTTTAGTTCTTAATAGAACCCACACCTGGTCCTACAACAGTTTTAATAAATCCATATATAATGGACGAAATTCAGTTCTGGTAATTTAAAATAAAACAGCACGGACCCAAGAAATAAGAATAAATCATCCATGATTTTTACCTTTTGTTGAACCTATTCAATTTTTAATAATAATTATGGATCAATGTGACTATAAACGAATTATCTAGAGAAATAAATGATCGTAATCAAGAAAAATCTCATCTTCTTTATATTGACATGTTTTTTGTTCAACTACATAGAGCATAATTTTTTCCCAATATGGACATTCATTATAATATATTTAGGGTTAAGAAGGAGGATATTACCAATACCACATTACAAATATGTTACGGTCACTATGAATATATATTGATACCATTCATTCTTTCTGATTCCAATGTTGTTTTTATTTGTTTAAGGAATAGATTATCATAAAACATTAATACCAATTAGTTATTGGTATTAATGTTTTATGATAATCCAAATCTACTAAATTAGAAAATATGATCATAAATATAACATGATAATTATACCAAACACAATATGAAAGAGATACTATATGATGAAAATTTAAATTTTTTAATTTTTTTGTGGAAGGTTATATTTTTTTGTCATATAATCTCAATAGTGGGTATATTAGTAGATATATCGTAGATTGATTATGTTATATTTAAGACTATATAAACACATTAACTATGATCCATAATTTTCCTATAATACCTAGATATTATCAATGGTTTAGTGTAATTTATAATGAATTTCTAATTCTTTGACCGTTTAGACAATTAAGGGAGCTATGTTGTTTTTGAAAGTTGAATGTGAGGAAAATTTGATGTAATTTTTCGAGGAGTTTACTCATCACACATGGGCATAATTTAAACTACATTGGTGGTGGGATAATAATATATAGTGATGTATCAATGAAGGGTGGCTATGTGTTCTTATTCATAATGACATGGTTGTAGTGTATGTTGTAGGACAACTAAATACTCATGAGAAAAATAGAGAACTTATGGTTTGGAGATAGTTATGGTAAATTTTATATCAAAAATATGAGAACTTATCTTCATGGTTGAATTGTGTGATATATATTTTGAAAAAATATAATATATTCCCTTCAATGTATTTGAAAATGATTTGACAAATGATTTTAGAACTGATTAATGGTTATGGATGGTATATACATTATAACCCTATTAAATATAAAATGGTGGATTGTGATTTAACTAGAAGGTATCATTCTTGTTTATCAATGTAGAGGAGGATGAAATATATAATATTTCTATATTTTCAATGGATGAATATAGAAATCCAAACAGAATGAATTTTTTTTTCATTCTCAATTGAGTGTTCAACCATCTATCTATGTGAATTTTATATAGGCATAGAAGGCATATATTGCGATGAAAAATATTGTTGATGTCTCCCTGTGTTTAACCATGGCAATGATTGAATGATAAGGATTAGGGACTATGTGTGAGTTCCATCCATCTGATTCAAAAAAAATTATATCTTAGAGGACTCCCTAATACAATCATTCTATATTCATCATATAAGTATAATTACATAAGAAGATTCGAATGATTACTTCCAGAGGTGTGGGAACAATTAATATATTTTAGAGATTGAAACCTAATTATTTGAATATAAATAAAATATGTATTCAATAGAAAATAATAACCGAAAGTTTCATTCATTACCCACAATAAAATGGAAATGGGAATGCATCACCTTGGATTTTGTCAATTGATTCCAAAAAATTATTAATTGGAATAATTTTACTTGGGTTTTAGTCGAACTCCTTTCTGATCCATCACACAATATCAATTTCTGAGTATAGATATCTCTGAAATGTCCTTATATAATATACATAATACATTTTTTTGGGTTTCATGATGTTCGACATTCAATGAAATATTATTATTGTGGGAGGTTTTCTTTAATTTCCTAGGGAATTCCCTTGAATGATCTGAATACAGAGATGACATACACTAAAACATATAATCCACATACCGAATGTCAGTATGAAAGAATAATTACAACCATATAAGATATGTTGATATCTTATTCATTGGATTTAAAATTATTTTTTTATCCATGAATTTTACAAGTTGTGTATTCGTCGAATAATATCTATCACTAAAGTATTCATATGGATCCTTATGAATCCCTAGTTGAAAAGGATGTAGATCTGCAACATTCTGGAATAATGTTGGTGGATGGAAGCTATTGTGATCTCATATAGCTGAATAAATGGATGAATAGGACATAACTATTCAAAAACACATCATGGAAACTCAATATTTAAGGAAAATTTAGGCTAACAATATCTAGTGTGATTTATAATTTGATGATAGTGAATAGGTTTTTCTAGTAATATATCACTGTAGGATGTTTACATGATTCAGGAATAATTGGAAACTATACCCTTGGTATTCTGGTCCATTTGAAATTATTTATTGTATTGGGAATGATTCCCCACACATGGAGATTCCACCAAACCACTATCAATTCCCATATGTTTTAAATTTATCTCTTCTTATAAAGTACATACTATACCCTTCACATGTACTTAACTTAGAGGTCATACAACACGAACATGGTATTTCTTATGAGGAACAACTAGTTGATATTTTGGATTGTATGGAGCATGTAATATGAAATAAGATCACTCATCTGATCAAATAATTGTGGTGAGACCAATATATTTAAGAAAATACATTTGACCATGAGGATATTACGGTTAAGAGTTTTCCCCATTTGTTTGTATGAGAGTGATGAATATTGAAGGCACAATTCATTTTTATGGTTGGTAGAATAGAACACCCCAAATTTTTTATGAATTATTTTTTTTGAATAAATTTAATTTCATGGATGAATTTAATTTCAAATAAATCCATGTTATGATTGAGTATTATTAATCCCCAGTTTTTTCTTCCTATTCATGAAACACTATCATAGATTTTATTACGTGCATCATTGAGATCGAGAAAACAATGATATATTTTTAATATATTTATTTTAGGATGACCATTATAACCGTTAAATTAAACATCTGATTATGAATTTTAACCAATTTATAATTACTAATTATAATGGGTTTACATAAATAAAAAAGACAGATAATAAAATACAATATTTTTAGTAATGTATATATATGATTCAGAAATATTGTTTTCCCCAAAAAAAGATTATGTAATGTTTTTAATTATAATAAAATAAAATTTAATCATTTTCAGAATAGAAATTTTATTATATTATTTTAGTTTTTTAATTCATAATTTCGACATTATCATGGGATTAGAATTTAGTAATTTTTTAAAAGATTCATGTTTTTGATAAATAATTAAACATACTGAATTTTCATTAACAACTTCATTTTTGTTTAATTATTTAATAATGATAAATTATATTTTCCATTTATGTTAATGTAATCTTAGTTATATTATAAAAAATTAGTCTAATTAAGTTCATTTAAATTAGTTTACTATAAAATTTTTATGTATAAACTTTTTAAAAATTTGATCATTTCTTATTAAAAAACCCTCGTTCTAATCGTGTATTTGAGAATAATTTTTAATTCAAAATTTTAAATTCTATTAATGTAATATGTAGTTTCTTTATTCCCCATTTATACCATCATATTCTATATTATATATTTATATAGACATTTTTTTGACCAAAAAGTGTTGTAAATGAATGAAAAATTAATTATTGTGATTATGGTAATAATGGGCTTACTAATAGAGCTGAAGTTAAAGAAATGGGTACGAATAAAATATCAAATTTTATATAAACGTTTTTATGGACATATTTAGATAGTTAAATGTATATTTTTTTAGGTTCCATTTTTTATCCTTTTTACATATGATAAATGTTGGATGAGAAAATTCATTTCAAAAATACATGGCGTGTCATCTCCCCCACATATAAAAAGACACCCACTCCCTTATCATATTCACACATTCAAAATTCTTTTTATTTGATAATAACATTCAACATATTTTCCAATATTCCTACAATTAAAAATAAAATCATTATTTTGGACATCAATCTAACTAAGGATGTATTATAGTGCAATCATAATAAGGATACCCCAAGAATAGGTAACTCTCAACAATGAGTGATATTTTTTGTTTTATTTTTCCCCCACACACCATAATTTTTAAAACAATTAGATAAAATCATAACCATAGTATTTCACATTAAATTATTTGTTTTTAATTTAGTTGAATTGTCTACAATAATCTCTTCTTATATCAAATGGGTTATGAATTCATATTTCATGTGTACAGAGGACTACCGCCTCATGAACTGGTGTCGTTGAGTTTTCAATTACAACATATCATTAATGGTAATAATGATGTATTTAATGTGTATATATAATATATAATATATTAATTATGTTATTATTATTATATAATTGTTATATCACACATAGAATCATGATTTCAATTTTTAGGGAATGCGAAAACAACGCTCAAGCATACAGAGAACTATTTCCCCACAAACCGATTAGATCCATTAACACCTTAATGGAGTGTATTAAGAGTGTTTTTAATAAATAATCGTGATATATGTGAAAAATAAATTTATATATAATTATAATAAAATTATTTTACATTCATTTCTTTCAAATCTCTAGGAAATGAAAAAATTAGTATCCATGCATAAGTATGGCCTACCATCGCAATGATCGATGTATTTTACATCATATAACTAAATATTATATACTAATATAAATATATGTATACTATATATAAATTAAATTTATATAATGTTTACAATTTTATAAATCAGGGAACATTAAATAATGTTTGTGGACCAAAAATATAACAAATCAGAACATATAAAATAAATAACGATATTATTACCAGAAATATTAAAATATCATTGAATTATTATGAAAATATTAATAAATACTATTAATAAATTAATATATGAAAAAATATATATAAATATGGTAATTAAAATTTTTTATAACAAAATTATTATGCTCATACAGGGGGATTGAACATGTTTAAAAAACTCATCACTTAATGTTAGATATATTGGTAACAATTTTCATTCATTGAGATTTATGTAATGTAACGTACCTATATTATTTTAAGAGGGTTATATAAATTACATTTCACAATTAATAAAATGAATTTATTAGTAATTATGATAATTAATTTTTCATTCTATGTTATTTTTTCATAGGGATTATCATTCAACGTAGCTGATGTTGGATATAATTTCAATTATATTCACAACGTTTATAAATTGTGTTTATGATTAAGTGACAAATGATGAAATATAATGATGTACATATAAATAATTCTCATGAATTTTCATGTACTATGGATATTAATGATATCGTAAAATAATGGTATTATTTTTCAAATATTTGGTACTTAAAATAATTAATAATTTTTTTATAGAAATGCAATATATTTTCTCTTCGGACTAAAACCTGTTTTTTAATATTAATGTGTAAAATGTATCAAAATTTTGTTTAATGATCAAATATTTTTTTAATATTTTTTTACGCAGGGTGATTTTTTATTTTTTTTATAATAATAATCATCAACTAATTATTAAAAATATTCTCATTTGGGTTTTTTTAAAAATGCTAAATGAATAATCATTTTAAAGTCTATGAAATGAATTTAATTATACGAATTCATGAAAAAATTGTTTCAATGATTTCGTTATATGTTTTATAGTTTATTATTAAGTATAATAGATTTAATAAATTATTAACATATTCTATATTCTTTTTCAATGTATAAATGTTATTTCAGTGACAAAATATTTAAAATGATTGATCACAATTATTTATCATCTAAGATAAAACCCATTGATGTTGAATATCCCACACATGCGATATGATCAAATTATTCCATTATTATATATTCTCATAATTCTTTATGTTAATTTGGCAACATAGGTTATGATATCATTTTCTATTTAAAAGTTTATAAAATGATAAAATGATTATTAATAACACTTTATTTAATATGATATGCTATTATAAAATGGATATGAAATATATGAATTTTCTACATGTTATGATATGAATGAATGTTTATGATTCCCATTTAACATAATAGGTTATCATATGATTAATGATATTTTTCAACATATAAATATGTGTTTTATAATTTATTGTTGGGACCTATATCACTATCCAATGCATTGGGTAATGATTTATATCACATGAGATATATATAACTTGAATGGGGTTTCAAACCGGTTTTTTAAGAGAGTAATGGAATGGGGAGTGAACATAGTTCAATAATATTATGTTGGAATGGAGAGTGAAACAGATTCCGTAAGAGACTTTTTCAAATAAAATCATAATTGGTGTGAAACTTTAATTATATGAAAATGATTTTTTATTATTATGTTTATTACATAAATATATTTATTAGTATTATATTGTTGTCATGAATCATCTCCTAGGGCTCGTGCCATGAGTACCACAAGCCCACTTTCCATTGGCCAGGGGATAGATAAAAGCACCAAAAGGCGTATTCCATTAAACAAGAAGGTATTGAATTTATAAAATATAAACTAACTCAAACCAAGAAAACATCCAAATACGAGCACAATGTAAACTACATAGTTAACATGGTGTGTATAGAATGAAAAGGGGAAAGAATACAAGCCAAAATGGAAAGTACGTGAAAAATTGGAAGGTACAAGTAAAACTGAGTATATCTCCTGTGAACACCTACCAAGGATCCTAACTGAAATGTAGGTACAACTCTTGAACCATCGTCTCTGCGGATCACATCATCAATTGTCCCCCTTTGAGGAATATCCATTCTAGGTACCCTCATCCTTAGTTAGCGTTGTCCGTCGTCTGCACCAGACACAACAAGCTGCGGACATAGCCTGTGTAGGGGTGAGTATAACAATACACAGTAAGGACCCTGAAACCCCTATAGGTCTCTCAAATCCATGAAGGATAAATAAAAAAATAGAAACAACAGTCAACCATACATATTTTTATGCCCATATATATTCCTAAGTTATCAAGAAAACCCCCCTCACACTGGAGGGAAGAATACCACACAGGTAATACCACGATCCTAGGAGTACCACACAGGTATCACCATGAAGATAAAGTGCCACACAAGAACACCATGAAGATATAAAACTCATCTCAAATCGACTAAACAACTATGAGAAACATGATTATGATTCTTACACACATAGGATCTCTAGGAATCATGATTTCCTGGTACATGATTCTGTAGGGATAATAACAAATAACACCCCTAGTCACAACATCGAACACCTCTTCTGAGTTATAACACCACCTATATAGAGTACATTCATCCTTCCACGTCACGCAGAGGCACTTCCCACTAACTGTGGACTTCTAAGGTACTCCTACATTTGAGTACCGTGGGTTTGCTGAGTCACATAGAGGGGTGCTCCAACGTGTCTCAGCTGCATCACCAAGAGGAGCTCTCCCTCATGTTCTGTTGAGGTACACCTTCTTTCATGTACTGTGGGTCTTTCACATTACACAGAGGCGCACCCCACCTTGGTTCTATGGTGTGACACAGAGGCACTCTCGACTAGGTCTGTGTAGTCATTCTGAGTCAAAACAATCAATAGTCATCAAGTCTCAGCCAGTCGTTGTGTTTCGTACATAATTCCATAGATAGAACCACCCTCCAAATCATTAGCCATACCTCAACCTCCCCGAAGTCCCATGATTAAGTATCCCAATGGTCTTTCACATCATAAAGGACCCAACGCAATAAATGGCGCATAAATCAAATGTTTTGTATGTATGTTATTAGTTGTTCCACTCCGAGGGAACAATTGGATTTGTGGTCCAATACAACTCTATAGTACTCTAACATTATCCAAAACTAAAGTGGTGTCTACCAAAAGGACCTTATCGATTCAAGGTTCATGGTACCACAAATGGATCATCAAACGGACACCCAATTTACATTTTATGAAAAAAAAAGTGAAAATGGATCTGAATGGGCATGGATCTGGTTCGATATAGTCAGAACTACCCCGCCTGACCTGGATATAGCTCAGATGGAACGGGCCTTTGAAATCCCATCTCCCTGGCCCGTTGTCTGACCTGAAAAACATATGGGGCTACCCGGCCCAACCCACCCTGGGCGCAGCCCGCTAGAGCGTCACTGTGGTGTGATCCGCCTGAGCTAGCATCGTAGGGGGAACATCCCCCTTCAGTTTTGAATGGCCAAGGGAAGCACATTTAGGCACTGTGTAGTTAGCACGTGACCCAAGATGTTCCCACCGAACTGCACCAGCCAATTGGTGTTCTGGATGGACCTCCTCCATTCGAAGTGATCGTGCACCGATGCTCCACCATGATGGGAGGAGTTTCATCATCTCTTTGGCCACTACCGCGGAATATCATTTACGATCTCCTGCTCATATGGTGGTGCTGACGCATGCCTCCCTACCTTCCTAAAGCTGACCGGTGTGCATACACTCATATTCTTATGTGGACAAATACATCTTCATTATACGTCTGAAAAAATAATATGATCTCAAATTTAGGATCCTTGGGTCAAGAGCTCTGTGTCCATATGTCACGCTCAACAAAATATTGTGTTTCTAACATCTTTAAATATTTGGCCTTTAAGAACGCATGAAGATCGTGCAGAGAATCAAAAGAAATGAGGCAAGGTATATGCGCAGGACTATGGCCATGTTAGTTTGGTCGTCATCATTGTGATACCTGAATATAATAAATAGTTAAATAAATTCAATCATATAAAAATCTCATACCTCGATTTTCGATTAGAGGTTGTGTGAGGAAGAAGATGAAATCATTGAAGATTGACATCTAAATACATGAATCCCGCAAGATGCACCAAGGTCGGTTCCTGGTTCATCAATTCCAGAAGAATTTCTTCTACGAAGGTCCTACTTTATTGGAGAATGATCTTCCCAAATCTCTAAATATCTCCCCTCTTATTCCAAGCCTTTTTCCGCAAGAGGTGGGGTGCCAGATTAATAATATTAAGATTTTTAATTAAACAAAAGGAGTTGGAACATTATTTTTGATTGATTCAAAGAGTTTCCTCCCATTAAAAGAGGGGTTCGAGTGGTTACCACAACCATGAACTGAATTGGAAGGCTTCCAAGGGTCTCCTACATTAAAAAGAAGAGTTCAGGTTGTCCCTAAGACCTTGAATTCAATTCAGCATTTTCATTAAAATAAAAAAAAAAATTTTATTATTATTTTTTTAAACTCCCCCATGAACAACATAAATACCATATTTATCCATTGACTTACTATGGTCAAGGTGAAGGTCATCATAAGAGAATATCAGTGTTGCAAGTTCAACGGTGTGCTCGGGGTTCAATTCCGAGAACCAGTTAAAAAGATAAAAAAACCCACTCACATGTTTGTGGAACGAACCTGAAAAAAAGTTTAGAAATTCATTCTATGCACACTGGGTCTCAGAATCACACACCATTAATTTTTTCAGACTCAAAATATTTCTATTTAATTAAAAAATTACATGGAAAATTTTGGTCATTACATTCTCCCCGCCTTAGGGCTATGCATCCCCAAAAGCCACACCACAATCAATGGAAACCAGTCGGGGCATAGAGCACAAATCTGAGCCTCCCACTGCCATTTTCTCTTTTTGTGGTTCCCATACTAGCAAAGAATGTGCACTAGAGGTATCGACCACCAAAAAAGGAACTTCTCATGTTGATACTCAATCAATATCGGAACCTCCGAAAACATCACCCCATCATCGATGTCCAGCTCCCCCCAGTCAATGATGTGTGAAGGATCATGTTTGTATCTTCTAAGCTAGGAAACATGGAAAATGTCGTGCAACCGGTGCAATTGAGGTGGAAGAGCTGAGAGGTAAGCCACCTTATCAAAATTGCTATGGACATGAAAGGGTCCGATAAACCATAGTGATTACTGGCCACCCCTTCCAAATCTCTGCAAACCTCATCGAGGATAGACCGGTAGAAAGACACGGTCACCATCCATGAACTCCAGAGGTCTCCGTATCCAATCTGTATAGGAATTATGCTTACTCTTTGCAGTCTTCAACTAACCTTGGATGATCGTCAACTTCTTCATGGTATCCAATACCATATGTGGTCCCATGAGTGTCGACTCCCATGGGTGAGTCCATCATAGTGGTGATCTACAAGTTCTCCTATAAACCACCTTGAATAGTGCCATACCAACAGTGGAATGATTGATATTGTTTTAACTAAACTTCACCAAAGGTTTGTGAACCTCCCAACTACATACAAAATAAATAATTCAAGCACGTAGCGGGTCCTCGACGGTTTAAATGGTCCACTCTGTCTGACCATCTTTCTGAGGATGGATGGTAGTGCTCAACCGATGTTGTGTCCCGAATACATACTACAACCCGTTCTATAGACATGAAGTAAAATATTCATCTAAATCGAATACAATTGAATATTTCACTCCATGTAGCCATACAATATCATATATGTATAGGGGTTCCAAGATCTCCATTGATCCCTCTTCGTTAAAAGGTAGGATGTGGGATGACTTGGTGAGTCGGTCAATGATCACCCAGATAGAATCATGACTCTTGGATTATTCTGAAAGTCCGATCACAATGTCCATGGAAATTCCTTCCCACAACCACTTTGGCACCTCTAGTGGCTGAAATATGACTTCTAGAACCAGATGCACTGCCTTTACTTGGGGACAAGTGAGGCACCTAGAGACAAACACTGCTATATATTTCGTCATTCCTAGCCACCAGTGTGGACGATGAAGGTCCGTGTACATCAACACCACTCTTGGTTGTACGACAAGAGGGGATGTATATAACTCTCCCCACACTTCCTCATGTATCTCCATCAGTACCATTGTAAACCCTCTTAAAAAGTTTATGTGCTCCCCATCATCAAAAAAATCCATCAGGTGCCTATACTATGGATATCTGAGAATGTCGATACTCGAAGTCAGCGTCCCCATGATGCGCCTCTCTAACTCCCTGAAGGAGTGGGGAGTAATAGTCAGAGACTGAAGATAAGCTGCTTTATCTCGATCCACATATGATATCCGCAAAGCGGCTAGCTACTCTATCACCTTACTCAACAACTGTATAATAGATCTCCTTTTGAGTGCATCTGCAACTACATTCCCCTTCCCATGAGTATAGACTATCTCATAGTCATAGTTCAAGAGTAAATAAATCCAACGCCACTATTTCAGGTTCAGGTCCATCTAAGAGAAGATATACCTGAGAAACTTTTGATCGGAGTAGATTATAAAACGTACACCCATAAAGTTATTTTTCCACATAACAAAGGTGAAGTCCACAGCTCTAAACTCCAGTTAATTCCTAGCATAGTTATTCTATGGTTGTCTCAGATATTGAGATCCATACGTGATCACAGCTCACTCCTGCATCAGGACACATCCACGCCCGGTCCCTGATGTTTCACAATAAACTACGTACCCAATGCCCTCCTCCAATAGCCTTAGGATGGGGACACTTGACACTCTCTGCCTCATCTCTTGGAAACTCCCATGGAATATATCCGACCACATGAAGGGGGTTCCCTTCATCATCAATGCATATAAGAGTTCCACAACTCTAGAAAAGACAGTCAGAAACCTCTGGTAGTAACCTGACAATCACAGAAAACTCTGCACATCTGTCACAGTCCTTGGTGGATCCTATGAATGCATAACCAAAGTCACTGCTGGATCCACCGCAACTCTAGCCTCTGAGATAACATGTCCTAGATAGTGGACATATCGTATCCAGAACTGGCATTCGAGATCTTACAAGAATGCTGGTGCTCTCAGAGTCTGTCTAGAACTATACAAAGATGATTGGAATGCTCCTCCTCCATCACTGAGTATATCAGTATTTTGGTGATGAAGACTTCCACAAATTGATCGAAGTGTTGCTGGAAGATTCTATTAATGAGTTACATTATCATTTTGGGGGCATTAGGCACGCCGAATGTCATAACCTAGAACTCAGAGTTTCCATAATTTATTTTGAAGGCCGTCTTCAACACATCTTCTTATCGTACCCTGAGATAGTGATTGCCTATTCTGAGGTCTATCACCTAAAACCATTGATCCCTCTTTAGCTCATTAAAGTGATCGTCAATTATCGGTAGTGGGTACATGTCCTTTATAGTCACCTAGTTTACCCGCAAATAGTCCACACAGAGTCTCAAACTCCCATCCACTTTCTTGAAGAACAAAATTAGTGCTGCCTAAGCGGAATCAATGGTCCCAATGAACCCCTTTCTTGGCTATTCCCCTAGTTTTACCCACAAATCTCAAAGCTCCATGGGAGCCATCCGATATGATGGTGTAGATATTGGTGTTGTCTCGGGGTATAAGTATATGTACAAGTACACCTCTCTGCAAGGAGGTAGTCCTAGAACATCACCAGGAAAAACATCTGTGTACTAGTCCACCACTACAGGATCGCTCAGACTCTCTACATCAACCACTCCGAGGGTAAGGCTATCCAACTGATATGTGATTGGTTGCACCCCCTTCTAGGTAAGTCCATCCAGTTCTGCAAAGGTTCCCTACTCACCATGGAAGGAAATCCTGGTTCTATATGTTAGGAGTCACCACACATTGTTCTAAATATATTCCATCATTGAATATACTATGGATAACCAGTACATCACCAAGATGACGTCGTTAGGCTTAAATTCCACTTCATGGAGATTCCAGCCGAATATCATGCTTTAAAGAGTATGCTCACACTACCGGAATGAGTGTGTGATCGTTGAATCTACTCTCGTAGGTGGCTCTAGCCATAAGGATCGAGCCAACCACTACAACAATATCTCTGAGCTGTGACAGAGGGTCATATAGATGAAATAGTTACTAACACATGTGTCTATAAATACATCATTTAGGGTGGAATAGACACAGATCATACTTCGTATCATCTCCGGAGAACCACGGTCATAGGATTCAACTTCCTAGAGTTTTGCACGTCCATGTACACCTACTACCTATGGTTGGGGTGGTCCTCGTAGTGGTGGTGGCGGTAGAACCTCAAATTTCTGCCCACCGCCAAATGCACGACCTACTCCTCATCCACGTCCGCTTCCTGCTTAAAGACTTCCTCGAGTGAATCTTCACCTCAACCTAGGAGGCCCTTCGACTTTCTTTTGGTCATCTGTACAGCGAGTCGTGTATTCGCGAGCCATGTGACCCTCTCTGCCCCACGAATAACACTGCATGATCCTCACCTTCCCCACTCTACCTCAAGTGCTCTGTACCACCAACCCTGTATCGTGCGGTCATCCAAAAGTAGGTCTGGTCCTCATGGACCACTACATCTTATATCTGTTGTCAGCTGCCGATGACTCTACTACATGTCATCCGGTGGTGGGTCTCGCTACCAGTGACTAATCTGCAATGAAACACTCCACTAAGATTGATCTCTCTAACACCCTCGCCAGTATTAGGATGCTGAGAGAATCCATCGAAGCTCTAATCTCCCATGTGAGCCCTTTCTCATAGGTCTGGGCCCTGGGGGAAGGGTCCTTCACCATATAAGTGGAGTACCATGAGATTTTGTGAACCTCAAGGAATATTTTGCCACATTTATGCTACCACACTGTAATTGGAGAGGCTCTAGTATATGAAATGACCGTAAGGTCGCCGGGACACACTCTACAATAAAAAGTCTCTCGAAGTCCTCCTAGTTGAGTGTCACCTAATCATGAAACTGGATCACTATTCTCCACCATCTGCATGATGCTGCCTGATGAAGGCCGGCGACAATGATCACCATGAGATCTGTTGGTGTCCTTACCAATCATAAAACCCTAATCATAGCCTCCTTCTAGTCCTTATCCGCATGTGGATATGTCATTTTCAGCAACCTCGGTGTCCTACTGTGCAAGAACTAATGCTACACGCTCATGTTGTTTTCACCCTCTACTATTGGGGATGGTGGAATCCGCTGCCAAACAGGTAGTGGTGCTGCTGGTATACCACCCAATGGTACAACAGCCGTAAGGGGTCCCTACACCATAGCTGCATCGCTCGGTGGGCTGTCATCACGTACTCTAACTAGAATCCTAACTCGCTGTCTACATGGAGGCATTCCAGGTGTTCCATGGTAATTATGTTTATACCTGGTGAGATGACTCAAAGAGATCACAATGAAAAATTTTCAAATACGCATACACAGTCATTATTTTCATGCACAAAGTCTGAAATCATAAGTCAGGGACCTGGTGTATGGATACGCTGGCCGCCACACCAAAACTAGACTCCAAAAACTAGAAGCCACACTCATAAAACTTATCAATATTGCTTCATAGAAAAGATTAGAGTCCTAGTTCTTCAGTAGACCCGAACTCCATTTATACCAATTAGTCACGACAGGGGCCCCGGGGGATGGGTCTTGATAATTCTATTCTAATAGATCATGTATATTGATATCCTCTGGATTCATTTCATATGAGTTTCCAATACCTATTTCAGGAAACATTAATATGATATTTCATATAAATTTTATATTTTTTAAATGTTATAATCATGTTCTCATGCCCTTATTCTTATTGTATGCTTTTTTATTTCCCTTATTTACCCTAAATGTGATTCGGACATCAGAATTTCATATGATTACTTTACCTAGGTTATGAATATATTTATTATTTCTATATAATTAATAATGGTTGAAGTTATGAAAATCATAGTGGGAGATGATGTAATTTAATTATGGAATATTTCTTAAATTTCCACAATTCCATTGGAACTAAAATATTATGAGCTTTAGGCATTTGATTTTGTAATGAAAAGAATATTCATTAAAAATGGTGTAATATATATGTATGATAATAATTGTTTTCTATATTAATAATTATCATCACACAAAAACTTAGTATAAATGAATCATCCTTATCATGAAACAAGTCAAATAGAGAATAACCATCTTCATCGTGCATCAAATCGAGGGGGGAGGATTCATTATTATTTTGTATCGAAACACGGAGAGTGGAATCATCCTCATCACGTATCTCAAAAGTGATTTGAATACAAATTCAATATTATTATAATAAAAATTTATATCCTAGGAATAATTCATTAGTATCCAAATAAATAACAATACAATAAAATGGCTTGAAATTTGGGTCTAAGGAAGACCAACTAGGATACCTAATGGGAGTCGACTCAAAATTGGATCATCGGCCCCAAACTAGGAAGAAACAATGGCAATAACCACTTCATTAGTAGTAAAAATTTGGAATCATAATAAAATAGTTAGGGTATCAAAACACCTTTCCTCACCATTACTCTCATAGCATAAAAATAGAAAATATCTTTATGGGTTCATAGGTGACTCCCAATACAATATCAAAGAGAAATTAAAATACTAGTTTTGGGACCATCAAACATCAAACCACCCATTGGGTCCCACATGTAAAATATCTAAATTTTCATCCTACATGGGATCCTCGAGGTCAAAAGAGGACGTAATGCCTCATACATTAGACCCCAAACAGTATTGGAATAATGAAGACTCCTATATGAGATATTTTATGTTATGTAAATAGAGGAATCATTAATGGGATCCACAAAATGATATATAGATTTGTGTATCCTACATAGTAACTACAATAAATATGTCCATAGGAATATGAATCTGACATGGGATCCTAAAAAATAGTATGTAATAGAGGGATCATATAAGGGATTCCATTATTTCATTATGTAATAGAAGACTTAAAAATAGGGACCATAATTAAAAATATTATTAGCTACATCAAACATTGGATCTCCTAGGAATGAACATATGGAGAGGCATCATATAGGAGGTCCACAAAACAACTAATCAGATGTCCTACTAGGCGTGAATGAAATATATCAACTGAGATATGTCCAAAAAAATAATAAAACATATAATCCATAAAGTGAGATATCACATATATTATCTATGATCAATGTGTTACACTCAAAAGAGATATCTATATTCTCTTACTAGTAGAAAAAACTCTCCTTTAATGAAAACTCACAAAATTATTACCAGAAGACCCCAAATAACCTCACGAGTTTCATCATTATGATCCACATAGAATGATACTTATGATGGACTACTCATCTGTCGAATTCCATCTCTGGGGAATAATTATAGTAAATTAACTAATAGGAAGTATCTCTGGAGAAATAAACAATATGTATACCTAGGTACTAGGTGTGTAAACTCATAATTAAACATAGGTGTTTACATCATCTGGAAATGGAATATAAATTTCTAGGTATATAGAATGTAAGATAGAAACATTAGGTGAACCCTATATAGGGTACCTACCCAAGGACCTCACATGGCCTGAACATGTATATATAATGCTTTCATACTTCTACATAGTGTGTAATCTATATGGGGTTTGGCCATGTACCATACATGGGGTACATTTTCATTTACCAATCATGGTCATGTTCATTTACATAGTGTGTTATCCATATAAGGATAGGCCGTGTATTTATACATAACCATGTTCCCCAACATCGCCTCTCTAGACACGTACATGACAATTTAGAAAAGTCTGAGTACATGTCATGTATACACTATAGAGGTTGTTCAATTCTAAAAAAATCATCTTCTTGTAATATTAAGAACACATGGAATGCATTATAAACATACTCCTTGTATTACCAGGATTTTTGAATGTGATACCCAAAAATCTACTTGAAACATCTTTCATCCTTGAAAAATATATAGATATCCCATAAAGGGGAAATATGTAGTAACAAAATGGTTTTAAAACATGAAAATTTTAAATATATGAGTATTTAGTGATATCAAAAAAATTATATACATTTTGGTGGAATCCTTTGACACCTTCCCCGTTTTCAAGATCCATGGATATTGCACAACGTCCTGGATCGTCATGAGTTCTACGGTGGAACATACCAACATCTCCACCCCTCACCCCCTATAATTTCTATATGTATGATATCATGGGAGACCCATGTGGGGGATGGAATACCCATATATACATTGGGGAGGAGATTAAAGGAAAAGATAATTTGGGATGGAGGAAAATAAAAAGAAAAGGAAAAAGGGGGACCACGATAACCCTGGTACCTGACATATGATAATGCCTCTCCTATGTAAAAATTCGACTTTTGGGACCATACAGTGGGGATGGAATCCCAATATGATTATTTTATCAAAAGACATAGATAACACAACACATGAAAATAAATTTATATTTAATTAATTAAATAAAGAATTTTTTTACTCCAGGAAAATTAGAATAGTTTGTAAATATACAAACCACTTTAACCCTGTAATGGACCCTATTCTAGGACCATGGGTGTAGTAATAAAAATTTCCCGAGATCATTTACTACTGTAAAATTATAAAATTTCCCCATACATGAATATGAATCAAAATATTAAAATTTATACTCAATGTTATAGTCTTTAGAAAAATATTCTCATCCTTGGGAATAATATGTGGTAATATTCTAGCCACACTCACATGTTTGGAATCACCACAATTTTGATATCTCAAATTTCCAATGCCCAATACCACCAAATATATTACTATCTATATCATAGGATACTTTTAGAAGAGAATGATCTTGTACACCACACCATTGGAGTATCAATATCATCTCCATGAAAATGAAACAACGAGCTCAACACCCCACATAAAATACAACATTTCTACTGAAAAACTGTTAAACAACTTAAAATTTACAACTTTTTACTCTCCACCCTAGGGATTATCATAAACCACCCATCAATTGAATCCACAATAGGATCTATCACATTCTAGTAAAAATTATTGAAATGATAAAATAGAATGTCATAGATTCAATACTCTATCAGCATGATCAAGATGATTTCAAGGTAGAGAGTCGTCATATAATGCTACAATTAAACTATTATTCCATAGAAAGTCATTAATTGATCTTGAGATCCACATTCTCATCAAACATGTTTCACATTACGTTAAAAAACTCATAAGAACACGTCTTCCGTCAATGTGTGACCAGGTACAAACAAGGGTCAATAGTCTTATGGTACTCGATTAATTTTCCATCATATTATCAACCACATAGGGACCTTTCTCAATTATTGAAATATCATAGGGAACCATTCACATAGAGTGTCTATAAATCATTAATCTCCATATATCAAATATTGACACACACTGATTTGTAATTAAAACCATGCCAGGTGTAATTGGTGTGTGCCTTTATTACTTGACTCACACTATAATGAGTCAAATTCTATTAGAACAATGGTGACCATGATAAAGGGAACATAATACCATGAAACCTACAAGAACAATCAATAATCCTCTTAAAAATTGATTACAATACTAGTTCCATGATTAATTCCCCATGAACTCATCAAAAATAATTTTTTATGAAATTTATGTTTCAACAACACAAATAATGACCGACTAGGACATGCACCTAAATATAAAATTCCATAAAATCTAATATCGATACTGAAGCACCCAATGTCTTCCATGAATATCCTAAAGAATAAACATGACTATATCATAAAACATGATCACTAACCATAAATAGGTCACAAATAAGTATATAAGTTCTATACCTACTTATAATGGATTCCAAATACATTTTATTTCCCCTTATTCGTGTTACCCTGAAACAAAAAAAACATTGACCTATGCTGTTAAATGTGTAAAAGTAGGTCATCTTGGTCTCTCAGATAGCTAGAAAAATCATTTCTAAAAAATGGGTCACCAATTACAACCACCTAAAGTATTTTACAAACTCTAAAAGGGTGGTAAATATAACAATAACCTATGAGGGTCCTGATTGTCAAGCATCACCATAAGAGAAAAATAATAATCTCCAAGCATCCTTAAAAAGAAAATTCACCCTTGAAGACACAATATCAACATATATGAGGTACTAAATAGACATTCACTGAGAATATGTATGTTTTAATACCCCTATGAGGTATTTTCCACATGAAACATCAACATATCTATTGCCAATTTACTCGAAAATATTTGTTGATCTCAAAATATTAACTCAATTAAGTTATATTTCACTACATGATATGTCAAAAACACTGTATTAGTTGTTATTTCCATATTAAATAATAGTTTCAAAGTAAAAACATCTTAGAGGGTCTCATGAAATATAAATCATGTTTCATATATACCGATTATGGCCGCTACACCTACCATGCATGGGGAATTAGCCATCAGCCTCACCATCCAACATCTCAATGTATATTCACATCACCTTCATTCATAAAAAATATATATGAATTCAAGACCAATTTAGTAGATTTCAAAAAAGAAAACATTATGATAAAAACACATTTAGGTTTGTTTATAAATTAAACAATTATACTCGATAAATCATAAAAACGTACAATAGAATGACTATATCATTTGAATGGCCTATTAAAAATATAATCCATGAGATTCTAATATACTTTTTCAACCTATAGTCTAAATCAATTACAAGAATATTTATAATGGTAAGGATCTATATCTTCTCAATAAATCAAAATATATAAACAAAATTAGTTTTAATTAACGATAATATCATATACAACTATATCATAAGAAATAATATAAGAAATCCCATAACCCAAGAGACACATAGTTCATACTAGATTATGTGTTCTTGGTACAGTAGTCTGATTTCCATCACAAGTTATGAAACATTCATAAATCTCATATGTATTATATACCACGAAAAAATTATAATTAAATGTGAAACTACATATAACTATTTTAAATGTCCTAACCTAGTTGAAACTAAATTTGGACCTCGTTACATTTCACCAAAAGAACTAAAGTAGACCTCTCTATACCCCAGAGATTTCTAACTAATATGGAGGTCCAATTGTGTTTCCCTAGATTTATTATTCTGTAACATCATTGTGAACTACAAATGAAATAACTATATATCATTTAATAAGAAAGTAAATATAGGTAAAAACCAACAAATAAACAGGAATAGAACACATGGTTATTCTAATGAAATTGGTATAATATATTAAAAAACCAATTCATACATTAATCACCAATAACCCATTGGGATCATCACATAATCATGAGTATATAAAATAAACATAAATAAATGTAAAAATATTTACTATGAACTCCTATATAAATAACATATCCAACCTCCATGCAAGTGCTAAGATACTCCACCCCAATCAAAATAACTTATATGATCATCTCTTCTTGATCACAAAACTCATAGCCTTCGCCCTATAATTCTTGAAATATGTAATAAAACTGAAAAGTATACATATAGTCTAAAAAAAACTTTAATTCTTGTACATTGGAGAAACAATAATTTCACAATGCCTCACTAATGATGAAACAAAAATATTTTTCCATCGTTACATTCTCATTCCATGGGATCATCCGAATCTAGTCACAAGTGAAATGAAAAATAATATAAAACAACAAAAAACACTATCGATTGTAGGGTAATTGATCTCAGTGAACAAGGAATGGCGTCCTAATGTTTATATGGTTTATAATTTTATGAATAAATTCCCATATATGAATTGAAATATGTATGTACTTTAGTATGGTGAAATAAATAACATAAATCAAAATCTGTTGATCACTGGGTCTGTAATCCCGATCATGTAGACATCCTATAAAAATTTGAAATGATCTTAATGTAATTGAACTCAATACATTTATAATTATGTTGATCTCTTGGTCTAGAATCAAGATCAAAAAAACCTACTTCATCTATTTTTATAACTGTCTTTAATCAAGCTTCATCAACTTATATTGACACATGTATTATCCAAGGCTTCTCCCATACTCACTAGTAATCACTATAATGATGGATGTCTTATACCAATAAAAAATAATTTAAATGGTCATTGATTTTTAAATCATTTCACTGATTCATAATAAATCAAATTTGATATCCTAAACCTAGAAACCTATCCATTGGCGGTCATGAAATTGTGGATCAGATGATTATCTAAGGATATCACCCATATGTTATATATAAATTTACATCCCTTTTTATCCATGATCATTGATGGAATCAATTTACTATAAGATTAGCGTTGGTCCATAAAACCGATTATAGAAGATTATTATGTGTCACTTAGTAGAGTGTTATCATCCATGAGTATATCACAACATGTGTATCATCACATTCAAAATCATCCGTGTAAGGATCAATGTTTTTATACCAAGATATACGATTTTTAGTCCCTATCCCATTTTATATTGTCGATATCACAATCATTATCATCATAGAAAAAAATATGAAAAGACGAATCATCCCCATCATGAAATAAAATAAAATAGATAGAAATCATCTTCATCATGAAAAAAAATTAATGAGTGTGGAATCATCTTCATCATTTATTAAATTTCCATGATAAGAATCATCCCCCTTATAAATATCAAGAGATATGTGATGGAAATCAAAAAATAAACAGCTCAAAAATATCGATTTTATAAAGCACATCTGGTTATCATTATAAAATATATAAAATGGTTTAGATCATAGAACCAAGGTAACTACCAATGGGATTATAGAGGGTTTATATGAAATGTAATAGAATACAAATATCGGAAAGAATTATTATGAACCATTAAAAGGAGTCACATTCCATCAGGCTCATCCTCCACAATCCAGGATTGAACTATGGAAATAATTAATACATCAGTTCAAAACATTTGAATGTATTTATAAAGAGAGAGTCTTCTCAAATGGATAGACACCTAACAAAAATCATTGCCACATGTATTATATTTCATTATAGGTTCTAGAGAGATAATAACCATTATCAGTATTGAATCCCAATGTAATAACTTAGGGTAGGATAAACATTGAGGCACCCACAGGGTTTCTACTGTCAAAATAAAATAGACACAACCCACTAGAGATATTTGAGGTCACTACATATATTATTTCAGCCTACATAGGATCTAGAAAAGTTTAAATAGAAAGAGTAATCCTAAATTGTATCCCTGATTGTTAGTGAACAGAGGAATCATACATGATATCCTCTGAACGATACATAAGGATTTTTGTCCTACACGAAAACCCCAATAAATGTGTATGTAGGTTGAGGCATCCAAAATGGTGTCATTAAATAGATTAAAATTTATTTGTATACTATGATTTATTTATTTAGGAATTCGTATATGTGAAAAAATCCCACAAGGGACCCTTGGTACATCGATAATATAGAGGATTCCTAAATGGGATCCTCTGGGATTTAATGTAATTTGATAAATCCTATATGGGTTCATTGAGAACGACTAATATAATGGACATGTTGGCATGAAGGGAACATATTTAATCATAGACATCCTCATTTTAATGTTGATGAATGAATTATTTTATGGTGGTATTTCAGGGATAATCTCAGATCATGTGGTCCAACTCTCTATAGATAGCTAGAATTGATTATCAGAGGATGAACCAATCCATTTATGAATAAAACTAAAAAACATCTTAGGATGCCTCAAGTAACATTCTAAGGTTAAACATTAAAATATTCACACAAATACAATAAAAATTAAAAATCATGTGTATAATTATTTCTGTGGGTCATAAAGATATGAAAACCCCTAAAATGGTAATATGGGAGGGGTAAACAATGTGCATATCATGATACATTTTTTGTACCCCAATATATCAATTAGTTAATAAATATTAGACATAAATTTCACATAAATGAAGATGTACATGTCATTTTTAATAGGTAAATAGTGTGTTGTCTATATAGGGTACCCATCATTGTATCTCACATGGACAGTCCATGTACATAGATTTAATATGTATTTATAAACGGAATTCAATGCCCTTGTGGTTTGGATATGTATTTTACACGGGGTAATTGTCCATGTCTTCTACCAAGATGTCTACTTATATATGTCCTATGACCCATGATACTTCTTTCCATGTACGTCTACATTTCTGTGTCCCCAATGAAAGGTTTCTGGATTGGTACAATTCAATACAAATGATTCTCATTACATTTCTTATATAGCACATACACAACATGTACTTATAAAAGGATTATCTTCTCCAAAAAATTGGAATATATAGATTGGAATCTTGACCTACATGTCATGTAATCTGAATTTTTGAATGGTAAAAACTCATTTATTTTTAAATGCCCATGTATATCGACTCTTAGGGTGGGGAGTACATAGAAGAAATAAAATGGAATTATTATAAGGAAAAAAGTAAATATATCTAGATTTAGATAGAAAACAATAGACTACCTTTTTTCAAAATATTATGAAGCATCACCCATTTCGTGATCCACATATTCCATACTGTGATCCAATACCTGTTATGCTCTGTATAAGTACCTCCCCTTTTATCCACCACATTAACTCATCCTATAACATTATCTATTAGTCATGTGAAATATTAGGCCCGAGGAGGGGGGATGCGATAATTTACTTGGAATTAGAAGAAAATATGTGATGCAATGAAATTTATGAATTGAAAAGAATAATAATTAGTGTCTCATGTCAACCCTGTCACCTGACCAGAGTTTATGACACACCATAAAAAACCTCTATTTTGGACTCAAAAGAAGATTTATAATATCAATATAACACACCTTTTAAAATATATATCCTAATGAATTCATTGGAAATAATTAATATTCAATTAAAAAAATATTAACTCAAAAATCGTCAATGAAAATATGAATTGTTTGAAATTTCAAAAAACCCTTTCCCTAGGTTTAATAAACTATTAAAATATTAATTGAGTGACTCAAAAATTGTGTATGATAATTTTATATGAGGGGATTAACATTTTATATTTTTCATGTTTCTTAAAACAAGAATTCGAATTTTTTGTAGATTTTTTTTACAAAAAATACAGAACGATACAATGAACATCATATAAAAAGATCATGTAAAAATAAAAGTCGTCCACCATAATTCATAAAAATATATTTAATCAACAAATAAAAAACATACACTATGAAAAATGATAGTAATAATGAGACAGTAACAAACTATTGAGGAGTTTAATCACATGGAAAATATTATTAACAAACATTGTTTTGTAAAAAGATGAATTTAAATTATTTTCCAATTCCACACACTTGTATCATCATCATATATAGGCTCTAGATAATTATCTATATACCATATTATGATATGGATAATCCACCATAAACCCATGGGACAATGATAAATCATATGATGTACCACATTTTATTGGGGGAAATTTTTATATATAACGATTGGATTAAGATAAATCAATTTACTTGCCCTTTGGATTAGGATAAGTCCTCCCACGCACCCATTGAAATACGATATATCCCCAAATGTATAATTTTGAGTGAGAGAGATTTATCAATTACCAATGTATTATTGAGATATATCGGACCACGACTATCAATAATTCTTATATAAGGTTCTAGTAAAATATTCAATATGACCATCATAAATTACACGTAGATAGAAAAATGGGTATCTTAACATTTCTATATGGTATTATGAAAATTATCCTCTTTGATTTATATGGATGATAACCATAATTCCACAACACCAATAGAAAATTTAATAAGAAATATAGTGGGAAGTACATTAATAATAATTTTTGTATTAATATATTCTTTAGATATAATGGAGAAAATGATTGTTAAATAAAAAAATTGGATTATAGAAAATGATTCCATCAATGGTGTGTTTGATGAGGGTTTGGGTGTAACATATGGTTTCCTTCTTTTAGGTATTTCTCATCCCTCGTTTTTCCATTTTTATTTGGTTTTGTATTAATACATTCGAATATGGAGATACTTTTTTTGGGGAATTGACCTAATGTTCTATGATGTATGATTACTATAATTAATGGATTCAAAATAATATTTTTTTAATCAATATTGAGGGTTATCTATGGTAATGGAAATAATCATAGGATGTATATGTTTTTTCCATGGATTTTTTAGTATGAACTATTTTATAGACACATTCACATCATGAATGTTTTACCCTTAATGTATATGTTGTTGGAAATATGTCATGAACTAATTAAAATCCTTAAATTTGTACAAGCTATGAAATTTATTCACATAATGGAATAATCAATTATAGTGATTTATTTGTCTTAGGTGATGCCTTTTATGGCGTATCTAGTAATCCATGGAATTAATGTCCTAAAAAGGATTCACATCATCAATGTTAGGGATCCCGAGTTACTAACTATTCATCATATATTGTTTAATTTCCATTTAATGTGTTATATTCTCCCTCAAACCCTATGATCTGTCCTAGGAATTTGTTCGGACTGCCTCTCCTTTAAGATCCACTTTTTAAGAAATTATCTTCATCATTGATGAGTTTCATCTCTCAAATTATGTGATGCTTGACATTGGTGATAGTAATTCTATTTTATAACTTATTAAAACAAATTAATCATATTTTTTTCATGATCATTTTAAAATCTTTTATGTGATCTTCTTCCTAGGATCCATCATTTCTTAGTTGCGGTAAACAATTTAGTTTTCTCTTATTTATGTTAGACCTAACCACAATAATGAAGATAATTTCGATGAAATATGATTTTATTGTCTAGAAATCAAATGTAGGGCTTATATTTAATATCCTACATTATATAATGTTTTTTAGGATCTAATTTTTGTAATTTATGTCTATATATTGAGGTAGGAGGGTCAGTCTCATGCCTATGGGGTATGAACATTGATTATTCATATTTTATAAATATTTTTATATATAAAATTTAATTATGGAATTATTAATTTTATGGTATTTGGAATCATATTTTTGTCAAATATATGGTTTCCAATTATATTGTAAAAAAGAAAAATTGGTTTTTCAATGTATAATGAAATTGTTATATGAAATACATTTCATGAATGGTTTTGATGAAATATATTAGAAAATGCATCACCATATAAGACATAGATATACAAGTGGAAGGTGTAGAAATTGGCCTTTTCTTTTGATAGTGTTGGGGGTGTCACTCAAGGGATGTTCATATTATTCCATATCATGTTATTCTATATAATTGTAACACACTATTGGTAGTTTAACATTACATGGTGTTCAACTTCACTTTAGATTTAATGCATATGTCTAGAGTATTTATGAAGAAGACTTTCTATATCTGGGATTGAGTGTTCTAGCTAGCCTGATGTGTAGCCATACTCTGAGTGATACTACATATGACTTATAGTTATACTACTTGAATTTGAATATCATATTTGATATATGTGATATGTTTGGAAACATTTATTCAAACATTATTTAAAATAGATGAAAATGTTAATTATTTTCTTTTATTTTTATATATAATATATTTATCTAATATTCATTAAACAATCTCATTAAATTTGAGCATGTTCAGATTTTTGCACATTGAAATGTTAATAAAAAGTGTGTGGGTCCCAATATGATTTGTATCTCACACTCTAAACACTTCATCAATGGATTATAGACCTCATTATGTCCTTAGATATAGGGAGTATCAAGGAAATGTTATGAGGTGGAGACGTTTCTATCTGATGGGATGGGTAGTTGGTGGTGATGTTGTGGTACATTGACTGTTTATCACATTCAATAATTGTTTCTCATATTTTGTTTAGTTGCTTGTTGAAGAAATTATAACCTTGATATTTTTTAAATACTTTTTCGCTAAATCACTTTAGTCGATTCATTATTTAAATTGAATATATTTAATATGTTTCTATTACACTGTTTCTTTCTTTTATATATATATATATATTACATGTTTTCTACATTTCCATTAGAGAAATACTACACTTTAGTTGTTGTATAAGAATGTGTTCTGGTTTTCATCCTATAGCGATAGATAAGTCCCATTGTGTAAGAGGTGGGCTACGCCAGGTGTTATTTTTGGTGGGTATTCAGGTCAATTTCTAAAAATATTGAATTAGAGAAGGAATGTTCATTGTTTTGTGTTGTTGGTAGACTAGATAAAGGGTTTTCGTGAAATCAAGGGTATGTTGCATTGATATCATGGACATTATTTCAAATGAAGAGAGTCATGTTATCATGGGATTTTGGAATGTGTGTCTCCTATTTAGAGTTAATAATAATATTATTTGTTTTTTTTCTTATGGTTTTCTGGATTGAATTGATATTTTTAAATGATTTGATCAACTATTACAATCTTGGTGTTCAACTATCTGATTCTAGCACATAATCCACTTGTTACACATGAGGGTGTAGTGTATTTTCATCAATAGAAATTTCCATTCGAATGAAATATTATAAATACTCTCATTGGAGTATTTCACACCATAGAACAAAATGCATTTTATTCTAATATCGTAGTTTTTGGGGGTATAGTCAAGAGATGCAGGTGAAAGGGATAGATGATGAGAGTTCTTAAGCGAGAGGCCACCACCCTTTAGTTGTCTGAATAAAACTCAAGAGTAAAATTAATGGATGGAGATAATCAATTATATCATAAAAATCATGGACAACCATGATAATATCGAGGTAATGTCTGCATTGTTATAACAATTTGGTCCCAACAAGTGATATTTCTTTTCCAAGGTTCATGATTATAGACATGTGGGCTTAAACTAGAATGTTTTGAAGACTCCCTTATTCCTATAATTTTTTTTGGATTATATATTGATGAAGATGTCTATATTGTACAACTCTTTATAGAAGGTATAAAATTTAATGTTAGTGTACACGAATTATATCACGAAGAATGTTCATTTTTCTATTGACATAGTAAATAGTGTTTATCTTAATGATTAGTTGTATTTGTAGTGTTTACTAACATATTTCATATTGATGGTATATATGATAAAGATATATACCTGTATAGATATTGTTTATTGATATTTAATTGATGATATAGATTTGTATAGATAGGTTGCACATTATTTATCATCTATTCCACCTATTGGCTGCTTCAGTGATGAATCAGGTCAAAAAAGGAAGTGACCTGAGCATCACAAGGGTGTGGGAGGTTATTCATCGAAGTGGGAATCTCCAAACCCATTATTACAGCATGTTTTATATCCATGAATTTTATTAGGATGTATGTTTAGATTCAACCTAAATTATTTTCCCATGCCTAAAATCTTTTGTAATAGTTGTATCAACGATTACTATCTACAATGATTAATCCATGCTATTTTTATGTATCGTTAGGGTGAATAATTGTTTTTCATGAAATTATAATAAAGATTATTCTTAATTGTCGCATTCTATAGGACCCCAACCATAGGGCTCAATAGGGAACACCATTAACATATAATATGGGTTTACATCCAAGTTTTATGGGGGGACATAGCCTATGATAAGTTCATTATTTTTTGAATCATCGATACAAGCTTTTTATTTAAAACATGTTCCTTCCTCTTGATTATTTATGTTATTTATTATAATAATAATTAAATTGTCATTTAAATCATAAAACTATTCATATAGTTACCATAACATCATTGGAATATGAATGAGAAGGGGTTTCAATTCCCTTCTTGTTCTATGTGGATAGATCAAAAAAAGATAGTCTAGTAATTCATCATTATATATCTGGATCTCTATGATGTCATCAGCGATATGGATAGTTTTATTTCACAATGTGATAAGATAAAATTTTATCATCATCATTTATTCTTCATCACTTTTGATGGGGTTTCTAATTTTTTTTCAAGAGAGTCAGATTCATGGTATGGTCATGTGTGACCCTCATACATATATCTCAAGAGTTTTTTTCCTAGTGTAACAATTATTCATGATAATGTTTATTTTATTTTTGATATTTCAATTGTTTTTTGAGACTCTAAAAAATTTAGAGATGAAATATCTAGTATCCTTATATTGATTCAAATAGTGTTCATGACTGACGATGTTCCTTGTATGAATCTTGTTATGATACCAAATTATCGTATGGATCCATTATAGCTAATAGAGATAACGATTCACATTGATGATCCTTTATATAATGATTTTGTTTTACAACATTTTTCAACATTGGTAACCCCTATTCTCTATTTCATCAAGAAAAATGGTTTATTATAATTGAGTGTTTTCTATCATAATTTAAATCACATGATAGAAAATAATAATTATTCATTTACAATGTGGATTATTTTTTAAATTTCGTAATGGAGTAAATGTATGGTTCAAAGATCATCCTTTGGTGAAGTTATCATCAACAAAATGTTCATGAGGCCAGAATATCAAATACTACATCTAGGATAAATTATGATGATTATTAAAATCGTGTGATTCCTTTTTGGTCTGACTAATGATTTATGTGCTTTTTTGATATTGATACACTAGATATTCCGTCTATCTCAATTCAATTTTTATGTAGTTTTTGGGAATGATATATTGGTTTATTTATGATGTAATCACGAGAATGTGAAAAATCTGGTTGTGGTTATAAAAATATTGAGGATTCCCCTTTTATATTAACTTATTCCAAAAAATCCAAATCCATGAAGTGATGTTCTTTGGGAACAGAATTTATGAGAATGTATAATCAGTTGATTCTAGAATGTGAAGGTAATCTTATCAAGGAATAATTCAGGATAAATATTTTATACATGGAAGATAATTTTCCTTGTTTAACACTACTAATGGTTTTTTATGTATAAATCAATATTGGAATCACCTTTTAAAATTCATATTCTTATAGGTTTTACATTGATGGGGGTTTAAAATATTTCAATATTATTTCAATGAGACTAAACTTATTCTGACATCAACTCTTATTAAGATCATACTTGAACATGGTATGGGGTGTGTAGTGTATAATTCTGGTTCTCATGATGTTATTTCCTTTTTTATCAATAATGATCATATTCTGCACTACAGATCATGTTAGTTATGTCCAAATTAAAGGAATTAACACACACATGATTTAGATCATTAATTGGTTAGTAATGAATGTATGTGTTTTTCTATTCATCTATTTTGATAGAAGAGTATATAATTTTATGATTATATATATATATATATATAAATAGAATGACATGAATCTCAAATAGATAATAATGGCGGAATACTTCCATAGGTTTTACAGCATCATAACATAATAATCAATGTAGGTGAGTATCATTGAATAATTACACTCTATTAAATTTCATTTTTATGATATTCTTTAATTGAAGGAGTGGTTAATTATTAGACTCTTCAGTCTATTTTATCTCGATAATTTTTAGGATATTTCATCCATAGTACTAAACATTGTTCAATTTTAATCGTATATCCTTCATTATATTCTAAATGGTTAATATTAGTATGATTAGTATTGATAAATTGGAGTAATACTTTTTGAAAATAGAGGGTTTTGTGTTGTACTATATCATCATAGTCTATTATCCATTTTCGGGATCTTTTTTTCATTTAATAATATGTTTGGATAGCAATACATTCTCACAATAATAGTTCACCATGATCCCTAATCTTGGAACTATGATAATGTATCATGAAATGAAAATACTATACAAGTGTCCAAGTATGCATGATGAGACTATAGATTATATATCTTATTGTTACAACTGCCAAATGATATAGGAAAAGGATCTAAAATATTCCCAAATAGGTCCTCATTTACAGAATGATTATGGATGATCGAATAGGGGTGATGTAGAAATATTTGTGGCATTGTACAACTTTGGATCCCCATATAGATGTTTACACATAGCATTCTATGTATATCATAGAGTATATTATCAACACAAATGTCTTTTATTATTATATATAATCGGATATGAATCTAGGAATGATTTCGTGTTCCTATGAAAAAACTATCATTAAAGAATTAAAATAGTTCCCATTGGAGGCATAAAATGGTATCCTATTAATTTCACCACTTTTTTTGGAAGAGTTGGGTGCATATTCATTTATTTTAATGAGTATAATTTATGAGAAATCAATGAGTAATTAAGGTATACATCATCATCTAGTTATATAATAGAGTGGGATGAAATTTTATAATTTTGTTTTACATCATTGTATGGAGTTTTCCATTAGTTATTTGGTTTTCACAATCATTTCTCCTTTGATAGGTCACTATCAGGTTGGGAAATAGAGAAAATTTCCTTTGAGATATGTTAGAACATTTTAGTTCACCAAGAGACACGACATGGTTTCATATCAGTGTTCATTTCTCCTTCAGTTGATAGGTATTGATGATGTTTTTTATAAAGAATAATAAGAAATACCATAATTATTCCTATCATTTTATGAGTATGGAGGATATTGATTTAGAGTCATATTTTTTTGGATAATCTAGTGGAGGTAAATTTCTCACATATTATTGTTTTTAGGTGATTTCTATCAAATTATTTAACGTACTATGGTGACACAGTTCAGATTCTCGTGATACATGGGAGTGTGTAGCACTAGTGAGTGAGTATTGGAATTACCAAAATCATTGTTTACATTCATTTACATGAATTTAATTGTATAAAATGTCTCATATTGTGGATTTTGTGACACATCATTACATTCATTTATATATTTCTCATTCGTATTTTTAATTACATTTTTTTTCTTATTGTAGGAACTTACCTAAATAGTTAGAATTTTATTGCTAAAATATTCTACAGGAAAATGATTTTTCTTATTTGAATTAATAGAGTCATGTTATAATCATTGTTGAATTGTTCCAAAGTTCCACCTTGGATTTGAATTGCTTCAGAGGTATTTGGGGTTTTTTCTGCATTATTTGGACTATAGTCTATCTGCTAGTCACATTCTACCCATGAACTAGCTAAACAACAAGATTATACTTTTCGAAATATGATGTTAACCTGTTCAGGGCATGAAACATAAAATTCCATAATACTGATATACATATTGAAATGAATGATTTATTTTATCCTTAATCTGAGGAAATTCTTTTTCCATCAAATCTTGTATGTGATTAAAATCACATAATGAAGGGGTTTCGCATCATTAATGGATTGAATCTATAATTTTTAAATATTCATTAAATATGATTTCATTTACATTATATGAAATGTATTATCACTAAAATATCAGGAGTTATACTTGGGTGATTTGGGGACCCATGAACATTTCATATCATTCCATTTTGTGAATTATCGTCATGGTGTATGTATTGCATCTCCATGGGTATGTGATTTCTATTCCTCTTCACAGTAGTTAATCATTGTAGTATTGTTTTCCTGCTTTCTGAAATCCATATATATATTGGTTTTTTATTCTTTATCAATAATATATATATTTGGGTGATCATATTTTTGTTTGATCTTTTTTTAGTTGCGGTGCTTTGATGGAATTGTCCCTACAAATTGTGTTCAATAACCTGTTTACTAACCATAGATGTATGGAATATGATTTTAAATTGATTTAATAAAAGGTATTGATTTATTGTTTTTTTATTAATTATATCTATGGATTATGGGTACAGTTGCAGGAATGTGAAACTCCAATTTGGGGTAGGTGGATCTGTATATATCATGTGTTGGACAAACCAGGTTTTATCACGTTATATAATGAGTTTTATAAGTAACATGTCAATATTTAATAATGAATAATATGTTTTTGAAAAAAAAAATTCGCCAAAATATGTGGTTTTACATCGTTTTGATAAAATAAATAGGGGTGTTTGTTAAAGATTAGATAAATTGGTTAATTGAATTGATTTTATAGTGGGTATTGATGAAACGGATTGGAAAAAGTAGCACATGGGATTCCTTGTGTACTTATGGAGGATGATTAGTAATAGGCCTTATCAATTTATATTATTGGGGGGGTTCAAAAATTATGTGTTCATCTACACTCTATTCCTATTGTTCTAGCGACATAATAAAAACTTGTGGGTGGATCATTTTTTTGGTGTCCCTCTACTCTCTATAATTAATTAAGGTGTGTAGATACTTGCTGTGATGGTTTTATTTGAATGTTTTTTAGTTTTTATGATATCCTAATGTGAAGTGAGTCATGGTATGATGTAACACATTCATTTGACTTATATTGATTTATTTTCATTACATTATTTTTTACATGTGAATTTATTTAAAACATTTATACATAAAATATTTGAAACTATGGAATATGGGAAATATTATTACTTATAGTGATATAAATAAATTTTAATTTAATGTAATTATTTTTTTTAAATAATGTTGTGTTCATTTGTATTTTTATATAGTTGATTGTTGTGGAACACATGTGTGGGATCCTATTGAGCATGTTTTCTCACACCCTACACACTCCTTATGGTGTTAATAGAACATTTATGACTTTCGATAAAAGGAATTGAATGGGGACCTATTAAGGAAATTAGAATTCTTCTAAGTGAGTTGTGTAGTTGGTGGTGGGATAGTGAGATGTTTTCTTATTATAACATCGAGTAACAATATCTCAAATTTGGTTTTGTTCTTTTTATATTTGACCAAAAAACTGATGTATGTAACTACATTTTGGTTTTAGGGAGTATACTATTTCTTTTTTTATGGGATATATTTCATATTTTTCCATTCTGTTGTTTCTTCTTGTTGTATATATATATATATATTTATATTTATATGCAGTAATTTCAGATTGGGGTTGGTAGAAATTGATCCATATTGTTATTGGTGATTCATAGATTCTAGTGGCCTATGAATGATTACGATGAATATTATTGATGTATGTGTAAGGTAAGGTTGTGATCCAATTTTGGTTGGTAGCTAGGTCAATTAATTAAAGTGTTTTAAATTTAAAAAAATTCATAAATTCCCTGGTTAAGAAATTGATGACTATAAAATATAAAAATAATTATTTAGAATGAATTATCAATAGTGAATCCTCATTAAAGTAATACATTTATCAAAATGATTATGTGAATTTATTTTTTTAAAACATTACATATTAAAAAATCCTCAAAAACATTCATAAAAGAAGACATAAAGGCTTCAAATGTAGTTGAAAATGCATAGTTAGAAACATAGTTTTTAAAAAGTCACATCAGTACATGATCCTTTAGTAGAAAAAATTATTATTAGAATAAATATTAATTTGGGGTAAGGCATATGTTTTTTAATTTATGGGAATCCATTTTACTATTTTAGAATGCATTTTTGAGAACCCATTGTAGAAATGATTTATCTAAATAAATTTTTTAAAATTTTATAAGGGAAACAAGATATTCACATAAGATAAAAAATAATTACACATCCATGTATTATGTAAAATACATATATGGAATGAAAATATTAAAAATATGTGGAAATAACTTTTAAAGAGGATTAAAATTATTATCAACAATGGAAAAATATTTATGGAGAAAAAATTTACCATGTAATATTCTTCTCAAACTATTTACTTCTATAGTGTGATGGCTAATGTACCATTAAAAAAATAACAATGTGTGAGAATCAAATATAAAAATTAAGAATTTAAATATTGTGTGGTATAGCTCAATCAAGGGACTTGAGTTAAAAGAATCTATTAGGACATCATTATATTTTAATTTGAATGACATTTAACGAAATAACATTATATTTATATTAAATCCACCAAAATTTAATTAATATTGGAAAATGAATTCATTAGATAGTAATCACACAATATAAAATAATTGATGGTTCTTAATATTAAACAAGGTACAAGGATTTTTAAATAATTCTTATAATCCCTTAAAAAAATTTGAAACAGTCCAATAAAATCCACTAAGAGGATATTAATTCAAATTAAAAGTAAAATAATGTTAATAATTAAATGATAATTACAATGAACACTAAATGGTATTTATACTATACACTATAAATATATCCTTCGGTATAAGTTTAAATATGTTTGATGATATAAAATTTGAGCAATGAAAATTTTACCTTTAATTATTTCTTAAGTAATACCAATTCATTCACATATAAAACAAACATTATCTTATTAATAACCTAATTAAAAACCATAGTCAAATATATATTAAAAAAATTATTTACGATTATTATCAGTAATATATTAGTAAATATTTATCTATTATTCAATATCATGTGGGAGTAATTCTGATCACAATAAGGAATTTTTTTAATATAGTTTTAATTAGGAATTATTATCAAAAAATCATAATCAATATATCATAATATATATTTTAATATAAGATTAATATATACATAATGAGTTATTATATCATTATATTATATGTTTTGTTATCATCCTTAATGACAATTTTGGTGATGACCATGCTTCAGTGCTTATAGGGATTGAAGAATGTATTCATAAATAATGATTAATATATCTATATTACCATCAAACAACCAGAAAAATTATATAATTATTAATAAAATATTATTTTTAATATTCAATTCCCATAGTTGTCTATGAAATTTATATAATTGTTAAACTATGTGGTAAAAGAAACACAAACAAGACCATACCATACTATTATAAGATTATAGACTAATGTTGTTATAATATAATTATAATTTAATTATAATTATCTTATTTATTATTTATTTGTATTATGTATTTGAATTTTAATTATTTGGTATAATAATACGACTTACAAAATGTTATTTTATAATGTAAAGCTATAATTTTTTACATTAAAATACTATATTGGACGATTGAATTTACAAGTTTTTTATTTATCATATATTTAATAGGGTTAAAAATATGAAATTCTATAATTGAATAATTTTAATAAACCATATATTAATCCAATAATTCCATTAACTATATTTTTCATATAATTTAGTTGTGAAAAAAAGTCAATCATTCCATGGAGATGGTAGCTCACATGTATGCATGAAGGATGATTTCATTTTACATAGAATATGGATCATGATAAATATGGATTATCATTTAATAATTTCAAATAATTCATATATAATTTATTTATATATTTAATTATATTTATGAAAATTATTTTTTGGTGGTGATATAAAATTGAAGACATTTCATGGTGGAGGTAGTTTATCGCACAACACATGAATGATGATTTAAAATTTTAAAATGAAAAAAGGTTTTTAATATTTATAATTTGAATATTAAAATATAATAGTACAATAATATTACTGAAGATATAGTATTTATACAATTTAACTAAATTTTATAAGTAATAATTTGACATAAAAATTATAAATAAATAAAAGTAGTTAAAATTTTATACCTCACTTCTCAAATTATCACATTTCTAATGGGTGTTATGTATTTGGGGGATAGTATATGTAGATGAATAGATCATCTTTTTCATGATTATAAATGTTAATAATTTTTTCGGTATATTTTTGGGGGAACTATGGGGTTCATGGTGTGAGTAGGGTAATAATAAGAGTGCCTTTAGTATATGATCAAATGTATGGTATTTTGGTAACAACCCATAATTTTTTTTATTTCATTTCAATATCATGGAATGTAATTCCAAAATTGGGAAATGATTGATAAAATAATTTATATTGTTGATAAAAGACTCAGAAAACCATTTGAAGACGTGTTTTAAACATGTTATTGGTCATTCCGACAAGGACAAAACCATTTTATGCTTTTTAATTAATTTTATGGTAACTTGGTTTTTTAAAATTATTTTATCATTTCTAATAGAAAATTGTATGTCCATTGTTACATAATTATTATCAAAAGATTCTAAATATTGAATTAATATAATTATAAAATTTTCTTGGTGGGATTAATGTAATTTATAAATACTAAATGTATATGTTATTCATTTTTTTTGGAAAATGTTACAAAAATATTTTTTTCAAATTTCGTGATGCAATATAAAAATACAATTTTATATTTATAGAATCAATTTCATAATTTTTTTTTTCAGATACAAGATTCATTAAATTTTAATGCGTTATTAAATATTAATAATTTCCCAAGACAAATATAAATTGTTTGTTTCACTTCTAACCAAAAACTCATTCATTTTTTTTAAAAATACTCAAAATTCATCATAAGATGGTATTTACATGTTTAATATTAAAATGATTATAATTTTTCAAAATAAATGTCACTAATTTTTAAAATAACATATATATATATATATATTATTATTAAAAATGATCCTTTCAAGAATAATGTTTTTGAATATTTTGTAAAATAGATTTTTAAATAATTACATTTTATTATAATAGATCATAAATATAAATATTAACTATTGTTATAAAATTATAGCGGTAAAATATTTTATTTATTAAAATAAAGTATAATTATTAAAATTGTTCTTTAAAAAGAAGAATTTTTAAAATATTAATATAAATGTAATAAAATAAAATATTTATTTGATTGTATTCTTTTTATCTACTACTGGTTAGTTTTTTATTAAATTTTCATATATTGTTGCTTGTTTTTATTAGGTTTTGGAATAGTTTAGTATTTATTGGGAAATATGTTATTGAATTCAAAATTTTTATAAGCGATATAAAATGTGTGGTTTTTAAATTCTACCCCAATAAATAAATTCAATCCTTAAAATACAATTTATCATTAAATAATGAAATTGTGATATAGAATTCCTATCATATTCAACATTAATTATATAAATATGAATATATGACAACTACCTTGCTATTATAAGATATATTAATTTAATAATATTTCATTCAACAACATTAATAAATCATATAATCATCTTACCAAGTGTTTATATATTGTTATCATATATTCTCCATAACAAACATTTAAAACATCCATTTGAATTTATAAGAAATTAATCCTCAACAGTGTCACATATTGTGGTTTAAATAAACTATAATATTAGTCAACTAATTGTTTCAGTCACACACAATTTAATATATAACACTATGCATAAAATGTGGAGAACATAAAAAAATCATTAATCAATTACATTCCCAATGTTTCCATTATTTTCTAAAATAATATGAAAATATCAATCAAGTTTTTATTGTATAAACACTTAGAATATTTTATAGGTAAAATATATCGATACCACAATCTCGATTTCTTCAATAATTATCCCCCAAAATATAAAATTTTCATAAAATATATTTTCAAGGTTATTAATATAATTTATGATAACTTCACATCCATTTAAATATAAAACATTGATAAAGAATTAATTGAGTCTAATGTAATCATAAATTTTTTTATAAAATTTAATTATACCATTGAAAAATGTTCCTCGCCAATGTATATAACTACGATTTTCATGGTTTATTTCCTATTATTATATCATCCTCACTACTTTAGGTAAATCGATGTAACTAACCTTATACATTATAATTAGAATATACCATGATTTTAAAACATTTACATATTTTCCCTCAGTTCTTATAAGACATTATCGTGTCCAGATACATTCCTCACCTAATAAGATATATTTTATTATGTTTAAACAAAATATTAAAATCGACATGATCATGGTAATATAAAGAGATATTATATTAATTGATCATATTAATATAAAAGAAAATTTCCAACTATTTCTACTTTAATGAAACCATCATTGAATCATATGATAATATTTCATACATTGTTCATCCTATAAGATTAGTTGTTAAACCTCGGATACATTAAATTTTGTTCTCTTATATTCATTAAATGTTTTCCCTACCTTAATAAATAATTTATAATGGTTTATATGAAGAATATTATTAATAATATCTTATAAAATGTTAGTTTATATCTTGGAGTGTGGTATTAGTCTCACTTAGTTTATAAAATGGTAATTATTGAGTCAATAACCAACTATCCTTTACGAGGTGATTACCCCTATTTTCATCTTTTCTACTTTAGCTTTAACATACATATATCCAGAGAGTGATTTATCATTTATTATAACCAATTACTCTTTACATTAAAATAATCATGTCATATAAAAATATACATGTACATCTCTCTTATAATTATCAATAGGGTTTTTAGAAAATATCATTGGATCTAGTTCCATTTATTAAATATACAAATTCTCAAAAAAAAACTAACAACACTTTGATTCCAACTATAACGACTCAAGAAAAAAAATAGACATTTATTTAATTATTTCACATGAATAATCATTCCATCACTCAAAAAATAACTCAGACATATGGATTTAAGGATTCAATTATTTTAGGTCTAGATATATAATATACTCATGTGAATATTTATCGATAATCACCCGTAATAGTGTATATTATATTGTTATCAAAAGTTATAAAAATATTTTAAAAAGGGGAAACCCCATAATAAATGGGTGATTACAACCACTTAATAATGGAAAATTATAAAAATTTTATAAAGGTATTCCACATAAACATATTTGGAAACGTTCTAATGAGATAAATATCTAATTAAAATAAAATAAAATAATTATTTTTTTTCAATTAGTCATGATTAAAAAATAAATAATGCCAAATGAACATTCTTATACAATTATAATGTTATATAGAAATAGGATACCTTAACCATCTGTCGAATAGAATAATAAAATAAAAATATATTATGACATAAGGGTGTAGAACAATCATAAGAAAATGAATCAAATTTTAAGGAAACACACAACTGAATTCGTCATATATTTGTATTGGGATATCACCAATGTAATTTCTAATTCTAGTGATAATCCTCACATATACCCTTTTACCTAGAATAAATCATTCTAGTAAATTATTTATCTTAGGATAATATTAACGAATTACCCAATGTATAACGAGAAATAAAGTGTTATACAATTTTACTTTGGATAAATAATCATGTGCACACTTTGTTGATATATAATTGTGTATAGCCTTTGGTCATGGATATATCCTCTTGTATACCCTTATGATTGATATAACTCCCCAAATATTCCACAATTAAATCATTATATATAAAAATTACCAATTAATTAAATTGAAATATAGGACAGCACCCATAAATCACCATACATATAGATATAATTAAAAAACAGGTCATTGAACACTTCATAAATATCCCATGGAATAAAAACTGGGTTTTCACTATATCTCTTGATGGTACCACAAAAATTTACCTCATGATTGTAAATACTATATTTTCATAATTCAATCACCCATGAAGTATATTTTATAGGATTATATAGATCATGATATATGTAAAGTAACCTAAAAAAGATAATTACATTATAGATGTAGTGAAAAATGATTATGAAATCATTAAAGAGTTTTGTAGAAAATTATTTTATCTTTGGAACAAGTGATTAACCTATGGATTAGATTAAATTTGAATAAATACAATACCCACTATTAATAAATTTAAAAAATGGAATTCCCAAAATATGAGTTTATACTAAAATATATATAAAAATATTTTAGAAAAATGTTACCAAATGGTCATATTTTTTTTAAAAAAATTACATTTAAAAATACAATAATTTTATTTAGATTTGAAAAATAAAAATGGTTTCAAAAGGGGGAAGTGAAAATAATTAAAAACAATATTTTAATGTATAGACATAAAAATTATTTCATTGAAATGAAATAGGTGTTTTTCATGTAAATATGTAGTATAATATAGTGCATTTAATTTTTTGAGGATGGAAAACCATTTTATTATTAAGAAATAAAAGTTTTGAATAAAAAAATAGAAATGACTCACCATAATTTACGATGTAAAATTTGGGATGGAAAATATGAAGGTAAAATGTTATGAACCATAATTGGAATCCCTTATATAAATGGGAAATTTGTTAGGAAATTCAAATATCATGAAAAAGGTGAAAAAATAACTAAATATTATATGAATGATTCATAAAACTATGTACTTTTTCTAGTGATTTCACTATGATGAATAAAGATATGAATCAAATGTTACAATTTCCAAGAAAAAATGAGATTATTTTTTGAAATAAAATATTAAGGAGGAAGAATCAAATCATGGAGTAATTATGATAAAAAAGATACATCTAAAATAACTGATTTTAGTTGAGTTATCAAAAACTCATACAAATGTGGTTTCAATTAAATAAATGGCCATTTTAATAACAAATGACATATATATCTTCAAACTCCATTACTTTTACAAATATAATGAAATATTTCCCTAAATAACAACATATAATATAAAATATGGTAAAAAATATCAAACATGTCTCATGAAGATGAAAATGGGGAAGAGAAGTCCTTCTATAATTAGAAACATTCAAAAAAATAAGTTCAAGTATATTATTTAAAATTATTCATTAATGACAATAATAAATGATATAGAAGCGATAAAGTATAATAATTAGAAAAGAGATAAACCAGTACTTGTATAAAATTTATATAAATGGATATATATCTTAAGATATAAAATTATATAGATGATGGCCTTATGTTGATTTCATGATTTTTTGATCTCACTATGAACTCTTTTTTATTGTACATAACCACTTAATCGATAATTTAAAAAACATATTTTATGTTATAAAATTTTATAAACATATTTTTCCATTACAAATTATATTTATACTATTTATATGTTATCTAATTTTTTATCATGTGTGAGTAATTATGGTCATCTAGGACATAATTTTTCATTTTATAGTATTCAAATTATTTTACTAAATTTTATGAATATATTATATTTAGTGGAATTGTAATTTATAATTAATAATTATTTCTATTTCTGTCAATTTTCTATGGTATTTTTGAATATGATCAATATAGTGGAATTTGGCGATGATAGGGTTTTGAGGATTCTGGGTAACAAAAAATGTTTTCATACATATTTTTTTTATGTTTTTATATTAATATAAATGAAATATTTATTTTACTGTTTTTTATAATATAGTATGATAAATTAAATTCCTATAGTCATCCAAGATATTCATTTAATAATTTTTAATATGCATGGTTATACAAACCCCAACATGAATATAATATAATAAATCGTTGACAAGAATGTTATAATGTTTTGATATCAATATAGTATAGAATTTATTATATTATATATATTGTATTAATGTAAATTATTCTAATTATAAATAATTAAATGAATAATATTACTTATATGATTTTATTTCATGAAATAAATAAATCAATGTTTTCATATGGAACGCCCATGTTGATATTTGAATTTACCATGAAGATTTAATTAAAATATTGTTAATATGGGTTCCAATTCCAAATACATCATAATTTCATAAATACCACTTTTAACCACTAAAATCATTATAATGACAATGCTTGTAATGGGTTCTTGAAATGAAAAACATAAAATGATTCTTCCTTGGAGGTAGTAGACCACACATATGCCTAGATGAATATTACATTTTCTAATTAATAGTTAAATGCAGTAATATTTTTATTCTTTTTAGAATATTAAATATTTAATAAATTCAATATATATATATATATATATATATTAAATTCACAATTTGGATCATCTTTTAGATGTGATGAAATAAAAAGAAACATGTTTTATAATTGAGGCATTAGTCCTCACATCACAGAAGTGGAAGTTATATTTTTCTTAATAAAAAAAATGAATGGTTGTTAATCTGTGTAAAAATCATATAATGAAAATTATGTTTAATAATTATAGTTATGATAAAACCTTAATATTGGGTAATGTAATTTCAGAAAAAAACTGCACAATAAAATTGAAATTTTAAAGGAATGATTAGAATTTTTTACATCACATCATTGTTTATCTCATTTGAGACAATAGTTATTCCTTCAAGAGAAATTCTTTTGAGAATAATGGAAACTCTTTATTTTGGTTATAAATGCTATGTAGTTGTTTTTTATAGTGGGATGAACTATATGTGATGTAGACTGGGGGAAGTGATGAGATGGGTTACACTATTATATGAAAAATGGGAGGACACTTCTAAAAAATTAAAAAACATTATTAATAGGGAACAATCTTATTGAATGTTGCTCTAAAATTCGGAACCAATAAAGAGGATAATGGATTGGGAAGATCAATGACCCATCATCCCATCACCAAACATTTTTTTAACAAATTTCACCTTTTTTACAATTTGATTTACATGTTTTCCAACATTTTATTTTTACTAATTAAAATAGTTTTTTATCAGAGTAATTTACCACTTATGACGAAAAATTAATTAGACCTTATTAAATAATATTAATCTAATAAATTAAAATTTTAAATATGTACGTCAATTTACAGTCAAAGATAACTAATACTTTTTTAAAAAACTACTCAATAATGTGTTAATTTATTTTATAAAATATATCGTATGACATAAAATGTCAAATATGGGATTTTAAATTAAAAAAAATTATAATTAGAATTATTATATAAAACAAACAGTCAGTCTTATGAATGGTTTACATGAGTTTATAATTCATACTTATAAATTGTCATTGTAATAAAAGTTATGTTCGTTGAAATTTTTTCTACTATTCTGGGAAAATATTATTCATATATAGTCTGCAAAAAAATATGAAACTAATATTTAATTTTTTATTAAAAAATGAAGTTATATTTGAATAAAAAATTATATTATATTTTATTTTAATGAAAGGGTTGATAATTGGGTGAAATAAAAAGTGAACATTAGAAAGTTAATGTTTTTTTTAATTTTATTTCATATATATTTATAAATAATTGAATATTGACAAGTAAAATTATATATATATATATATACTGCTATAAAAATATGATAAATTTGATCTATGAAATTTATTATAACAGCACACCGCAATTTTAAATGATTCAATAAAAAGTTCCCTATTTAAAATAATAATGATATACAATTAAAATATATATATTTTTTTATTAATTTTCATATTTTTCTATTCGAATGATTTTATTATTCATGTTTTTTTTAATATAACGCTATTTGGTTTAGTGAGATGTTGTCCTAGATTGTTTTTCATGTGAACCAAGCTATTAAATATCATATTATTTTAAATGATCAAAAATCATGATTCAATATAGATTTTATACATATATTTCTTGTGTTTAAATATTTTTGATTTTTTTTAAATATAATAGTGCTCTAGGAACTATTCATTAGGTTTATGTCACTATTATAATTGCATCATGTTAGATGATTTTTTGTTTTTTGTTTCTTATTTTATTTATTGTTATTTATTTGGATTATTCTAACTATGTGATTGGTTATTCTATATTTGCATTTCTATATAAGAGTATTTATGTGAATCATTTGTTTAAGCTATTTTGTCATACATTATTCTACATGTCCTAGTACATCGAAAGAAAAATATTATAATGTAAAAAAAGATTATATTATTAATGGATCTATTTGATATAATATAATATATGGGTTGATTGTGTTATAATATTTAATATCTCATTACAATTTATCAAAATCATTATATATATTCATAATGAAAAAATATAATAAACAAATTAAACATTATTTGAAACAAGGTCAATAAATTAAAAATACAAAATATGTTTAATGATAATAGAGAATATAGTTTGATAAAGGTAGTCACCAAAAAAAGTAAATGAATTACAAAAATTTATATAAACAAATAAAAAAATTATAATAACTAACTAGAGATTTAAAAATAATATTTTTTGATATAAATTTTTTTAAATTAATATCTGTGGATAAGTTAATTTAGAATAAAATTCATTTATTAGAATAAAATGTATTCCAATTATAAATAAGGATCAGTGAACAATCAAACAAAATATTATAATTTTATAGATGGTTAGTCGTTAAATGAAAGTTGATATATAATAGTAATAATTTTTTTTTTATTTTTTAATAGTACAAGAAATAAATTTAAATAACCACCAAAATTTTAGATCAATAAATTATCCAAATATGTAGTAATGTATCTAAATGATGTTTTTGAAATTTATTTCTAATAATTATTAAATATAAATATTGATTTTTCTTAAAATATTAAAATTCAACATAGTTTTTATAGATTGAAATCATATTCTGATGAATTGATTTGAGTAAATTCATATAAAAAATCAAAATCTATTTCTTTAAAAAAAATTATTTCTATTAAATTCTTTTATTTAATATAAAATATTTAAACTCATTTTTTCATTTCATACTAAATATGAATATATTGAATCATATTTTACTGTTATAATTTAATTGTACTTGGATACTCTACATAGATAAACGATTCCCTCTACATATCCAAAAGACATAAGACAACCAATATAGATTCATTATATCATTCTGATCTAGTATCCTATATATTCTCAAAGTATTACCATTTAAATTAAAAAAAATTATTTTGGACATTTTAATCATTTTAATAAAAAAAATTATAGTCTATATAGGATTTATTTGAAAATAAGGAGCCAATTGTTCCCAAACTCCCATATCTTGTAATATAATTTATATAATAATTGAAAATTTTATTTTTTGGGTTTATAAAACTATATACATTAGAAAAGATAAATTTTACTATATTTTAATAGAATATGTATTTATTTTTGCTATTATATGAGGATGTAATATATATAAAAATATTAGATATCATATTTTATCTCTATAAGTCTTTTGAAAATTAATTTATATATTTTTGGAGCTAGGAATTTAGACAACGAGTGATTCAGAGGCCCAGGGTTCCCAAATTTAAGTTTATAATAAATTTTAATTATATATTATATTACACATGGACTTTTACTTAATGAAAATAGAGTAACTCAAAAAGGAATATTATATCAAAAATATGATATTGTGGTTTAGTCTAAAATACATATTTTAATAATGTAATGACCTAATATAGGTTGGTGTGGGGTGTTCAGATAAAAGCAGAAACTGGAGGTTCATTTAGTTAAATATATAGTTTATATATTTTTATTTAATTAACATAATTTTTAAATCCCTATTAATACACTTTTATGGATGATTCAATGTAGAAGGATACATATAACCTATGAGGATCAAGGGATGTTCTTCCTCTCCTCTATTGGTGAATCTACATCTGATTATGAATAGACTTTGGATTGCACCTGATAAATGTGTTGCAAACACATTAACTCCCCTCAATCATTATTGAAAAAAATTTCAATCAAGAACATCCCAATATACATGATTGTCTCATTTATTAAAATATGGTTCCCATGTTGATTAAATTTATGGGGCACAATCCTTTCATTCTTGGATCTTCTCTAATTGAATGACTTCACATGGGCCTATGTATAAGATTCATTTTTCGGTTTATTTTTTAGTTAGATTATACCACATAGATATATTATAAATAAAATATTGGAAAACTAATGTTAAACCCTTTTTTTGTTCCTTTCTCCAACAATTTATCAAATGTTTGTCATCGTTGGGTGATAGAGTTTTGATTTAATATTTTTGGAAACGAACAAGCCCAATCGTTCCCCCAGATTCTGGATGGTTTCACATGTGATGAATGATTCAGTTATAAAGGATGAAATATGTGGTGATTCCTTGAATATATTGTGTTTTTCCCTTGTGTTTTTTATTCTTGAGGTCTAAATACATGATCAATGACATGAAATTGTGAATGGGATTGTGCGTCCTTTGATTGATTCAATAGAAAATGAATTTTCATCTACTGGATGGTTGGAAAGGGAAAACGTGCATGAGATCCCCTGATTTTAGATTGATGGTGGCGAGATCCGTGCAATAGGAGTTGGATCTTGAATGCGTGGTCACCAATAAATGTTTCTATAATGAATTCAAATATATTCCACATAGACCAAAGACCCTGAGGTGTTATGGGAATTTTGTGTGGAAACGACGGTGTCATGAAATTATAACTATCATACAATGAGTGGGATACTAACATACTATGCCATATTTTCCTATAGGTCAAACTCTTATTCCATGAATAAATCTTCATGAAAACAGCCGGAAAAACACCATGTTTCATGATACAGAGATATTACTAGACAAAAGAGTAGAACCTATAGTGTAATGATATGTAAATTTAAGAAGTATATAGACTTGGGTTAGTCCCAAGGACATGGTAAAGGATCGCATTCATGACCACAAGTGTCCCAGAAGCACCATGTAGACTACATAGATGATATGTATCCCAAATTAGGCAGTGATCTGTATACCAAAAGGGACTCGAACGGGATATGGAGTGCGATGACACCTCATGGGGTCCCCTCACACATTGTGTAGCCCTTCATTAATTTATATGAAATTATAATCTCGTGTATCTCTTATGTTTTGTCTTTTTATTTTGCTATGTTTGTATCATTTTTTGATGGTTTTCCATTTAGAACAGTGCGGTGACTTCTATAGTGGATTTCATGTTATGATGTGAGATTTTATATGAATGGAACTCATATAGACGATGCTAATAGACAATAGTGATCAGACAAGATCATTAGAGTGGAACACCCCGGATAGATTTGGGTGAGAGTCCACTATCCACATAAAACATAGTACCACCTATCGAGTAGGGTTCATGTACACTTTTTACTGAGTGGTACCCACTGAATGATCAGGGTGTGGGTCTCTAATCTACCTTTTGGTACCCCACAAAAAGTTCATGGAATGGGTCCCCTAACTACATATTCTCAAGCCCCCTATTTTATTAGGGGTAAATTTATCTATCTAGTAAGTGGAAACCAAATCGGATTGGGCATGTTTCTAACTTGCATTGAGTGGAACATCCTGATGCACTATGGCATTGGTCTTCTATCAACCATGTGGTACCCCTATCAGATTGAGTGTGGGTCCTTCTAATTTATAGTGGAACCCCCTAATGCACTAGGGAATAGGTCCTCCACCCATTGTGTTCCACACATATCTCATAGGGTTTGGTTCCTTCATACATTGAGTTTCCCCCCAAATGGTTAAGGGTGTGGTTTTTATTCTATGAGACTATGACCCCTTGTTTGTGTGTCACAGTGGCTAGTAAAGGGACTTCCACGTAAGTACATTATTGGATACATGTGTGACATTATTTTCATCACTTATGGACATATGAATTTTTTTTAACTCTTTACCAAGGCTATGTTGTGATATAATGATCCCCTTATATCTTGATTGGGTTTCATTGATTGTATCAATGTTTTTTATTTTATTTAACAATTTTATTTTGTTTGATAAAAATTATTCTTATCTATTCATATTGATTCAATTACAGATACACATTAAAAATTTTAGGTATCCTATTATATAAGTATATCATCACTCCTTGGAAATTATTCAAACATGTCAGGTTTTATGCTGACAGCAGTTATGTCGGTGGTGACTACAAATGGGATTCAAGATACATATTGTGTTAGACCATGTGTGGTGGTCATATCATGGAAATAAACAACAAGGACCTGTCATACCTTTTTATAATTTTTTGATTTTGGGAAATCATTCTTGTCAGGCATGTATTATTCCACATTACATTCAATTTTCACGGGTGTACTCATTTACTACAATGTGGTTTTTAATGATTGGTTTATATTATGTTTTTTTCATCTTTTTATTATTACTCTTATTCACATCTACATTGGAATGTCTTGAGGTGTTCATTTAATTTATTTTAGAAAAGACCCACCATTTTGGTTATTCCATTTGGGTTATTCCTCTACCCATGTCGTATGGAATCGTGCTCCGGGTAGTTGCAGCTAATGCCACATTGGGAATGGTTATGAAATTTTGGTATCCATAAAGTTCATTCACTAATGGGAATTTTATAGTATTCCTCATATGATGATTTTAAAGAGATTATGAAAAAAAATTACAAAATATTTTGATTATTGTTCTTTGGATAGGGAATCCAATGTTGGTGCATCGATTGATGTGTCAATTCACTATGACCTGGAATACATACTTGTCATCAAGGCATACAAAGAAAATTGTTATAGAGATCAATGGTACAAGAATCATATATGATAGTTCCATTTATTTCATTATATATATATATATATATATCAATTTATATATATATTTTCATATTACATTGGTATCATATAAATAAATTTTCAGGATTTATCCACTATCACATCAATCATATTAACGAGTTATGGATCAAGAAACGATTTGATGAGTGGTGAGGCATTAGTTTATGGTACATCCTATGAGATTTATCTTATATGTGGATATTTAGAATTACCCCCATCATGTTTAGTTTATGATAATACCAAAAGGGAAGGCTAATGCTTCACACATGATTAGCACCCTCCACGAGTACTAATTTCATAGTCCATAGTGGTTCCACAGAATGCCAAATCCCTATGTGTTCGATTTTAGACCAGAATTCATTGTCCACATTATCAATGTCATCCGAAAACCAAAGGATCACATGTTTTTATAGATACCTATCTTTTTTCCATATAGTAGTTGGTCACTGGTGGAGTTTTATGAAATGAACACACGATGAGTCAACAATCATGTTTCCCAAATTCTAGATGATTCTCCATGGGGTGTACAACCCCTATAGCTTGTGATTGGTATGGATTCTGGAGAATTAGGTGTTGTTCAATGGGTCGATAATTGTGGATGACTACACTATATGTTTTATAGACCTTACACAGTACTCCCTCGACATGATTAGGGGTTACTAGTTTTAAGATTGGAAATGTGAGAAAAGAATATGAATAGATATTATCTCTAGTATGGTAACATTGTGAATTACCACCATTGATTGGATTTTTGGGAAGGAACTAGTGATATATACATTAAATTCATAACTCACCATGGTTAATAGTTATCAATGTGGGTGTTATAGGGATGATTATTTTGTAAATACATCCATGTGTCAATCAGAAAGATCTAGATGTAAGAGACTTATCCCTGATTTAACAAAATAAAATGGTCATTTTTAAAATGGATTGAGTATAGGAATAGGGTATCTCAGGGAGGGGTGTTGTTATTCATGTGATGGGTTGGGTCACATGGAATATGGTTTCGTGACCAGGAATGTTGAAGAGGTCAAACATATAGCAGACTGGAAGCCATAGAAGACACAATATTGTGTTTTGGATCTCCCAATAGTGGGATGATAGGCCCCTAGTGAGATCTTGCTCCCAGTGGATAAAGTTGAACATGCTATGTGCATGAAAAAATGATATCATTCCACAACCTCCACCATGAATCCCACATTAGGTTGGGGGACAAGTCATTCATGGATGTGGAGAGCTTTATGTTGTAGTGGATTATAAACCCTTAAAAAGGATTTGATCATAGATATGATATTTTATAATTATACTCCTTATTTAGTACTAGTGGACACATGTAAGAGACCTTCACTAATCTCATTCCTCTTGGTGTGAGAGATGGAAAACCTAGTCGAGATTTTTTCCAATAGCTCTATTCTTTGGTTCTTATAAGTAATGGTACTTATGTATCATTCATCATATAATAGTATGATATTTATATTATTGGGTAGAATATAATGTGGAACCATTTTATTATCACAATAGATCAATATTATTTTAATATAGGTATTTATGGGTTATAATTGGTTCTTGAATTCATTGAATATCAACAAAAATGAGTAGTATTACATCTCACTTATGGGTCACAATTATATTATTTGTAGAGATATTTCTCTTGAAGGATGAGTGAGTTTTGTGAGCTACATGATGAATCCCATCACCCATTAATATGAGAGTCTATCCCATATGGATGATGCGATTTCTTGAATCAATGTTCTTCTGGTTATGTAAGATTTTATGTCTGACCTTATCGATTATATTATGGGACTAAATAGAATATCAGGGATATAGTTTTTTATTTTCAAGTTCTTATGACCAGTCCAATATCATATGCACAATATTATATTTTCTCTACTAAGAGTTAAGAGTTGCAGTTTCAGATAGATGACAATTGGGATAGGGGTTTCATTAGGACAACTGTGTACCCTAGGGAGATGCTAGGTTTTTTTGTAAAAATAGAGGATATGTGAATATGAATATTTGTGAATATTGATCCCCTATACATGGCCGTGATTAAAAATAAGTATAAAATACTGAGGATAAACGACCATTTTTCATGTAATATTGTTTAAGATGGTTCTAGAATATCCATATTCACTGTAGATACATTATGTAGGGAGTTATCAATGCATTTATTCCAAATCCTGAATTATGATATTGATATTAAAACATTGTTATCTTAAAAAATCAATTTTTCATTAGAAATTCCTAAAAAGTGTCTTTTTATTAGATTAATCATATAATCATCGTGTAATTGAAAAATAATGTGGTTGTATTCATCGATGACAAACTCATATAATCATGATCATTGGTGAAGCATGTGGAGTGTATAGGTATGTTATTAGATTTTTTTGGGGAGAACCCAACCTTATAGAATACCATTAAAAATCCAGTTCTGGATTAACAAGGATTGATTGATGGGAAAAGTAATTTCTGATCATTGATTACCATTATCCTAGTGATGATAGATTTTATGATTTCTTGGGATCCCAAAATGATTATTTTTAGGTGTATAGTTTTCTTGTCATAGAGGTTTATGATAAGAGGTTTGTAGAATAATAAAAAAAAAATTTATCCCATATTACTTCCTTGATGTTTAATGTAACGACCCAAAATTTCATTAATGGAAAATCCCTCTTGATCCAGTTAAATGTTTCTTTATGAAAAAAAATGTTTTTATAAGATATCAACTTTTTTTTAGTTTTACTTTAAGATTTGTGACCGTTACTTTTATAGCCGTTGAACAGTGATCATCTGGGTAGTTTAAATATAAGGCTTTAACGAACCAATTTTCTACTCAGACAAAGGAAGCAATGGTCTCATCCAGTAGAATTGCCCGTTACGAAGCCCATTTGTCGGAGCTCGGAAAAGAGGTGGCGTCTTTGGGCTTTTCCCTTGACCAAGCCCAAGCTGAGCTTCATCAAGTCAAGCTCGAACGTGATCGTCTACGGGAAAAATGGAAGTTGATAGAGATTACCACTCGAGCGATGTTATCCGAGAAACCCCAAGAGTCTGTCACCATCGCACACCTTACCCTTAGGTCTTATGCGGCTATTTTAAGAGGTTATGTAACAAATAAGTAGCCCCATGTTCATGTACATTATTTTTTGTATATAATAATGAATATAATTTTTTTGATACATTGTAATTAGTTTTTAAAGTACAAATGGTGTTTTTAGTTATTATTTAATTAAGAATTATATTTTATTAAATTAAAGGATTTTTGAATTAAATAATATTTTAATAAAATATTATTATTATTATTAAATTAATTTTTATTAAATATAAATTATCTTATAATTTTATGAATGCAATTAAAATTTTTATTAAGGTTTGAAGGCCATTTCTGTCAAAACCCGTGAATTTTTTATAAATGCCGGTTTTTATTTTAAAAGTAAAAATTCACATATTTAGAAAATTATTTAGATAAAATAAATATTATTTTTGGAATCATGACGTCGAAATTATCCAAGGGTGAATTTTTCATAATTTTCTGAGACAGTTAAATTTTTGGGTAAAAATTAAATACCATTTAAATATATAATGTGTTTTATGACATCATAATGACCGAATGGTGATGTAATAAAATACCATAATCCTTATGTTCGGCCAATATGTGTTTTATCATTAAAATAATGAGGTTTTGGGTTTGTTTGACTCACTTTTCAAAGCATTAATGGAGCCCTCAAAACTTATTCAACACTTTGCCTTTTTAAATTAATTTCCATGGGAGTGTGACTCACCTCCACATAAGCAACCCTAATTTTTTAATAAGTTCGGACCTTGGCCTTGTAAAATATTGTTTTCCTCTTTCCTTTTCCAGAAACCATGGGCAAATACCATGGGATGGTTTGTGGTTTGGATTATTTTAATATAAGGGGTCCCAAACCTAAATAATAAAGAATTCTCTCACCTTTCCTATATAAACCCACCCAAGCTCCCACTTCCTCCTCACCCAAAGCCCTTGAAGTTCGTCCAACCTCTGCCCTAATCTCTCTAGAATCCTCTCAAGGTGCCCCAATCTACCAAGAAGCCTCTCACAAGCCTCTCTCTAGCCTTTGGAAGCACACTTCCAAGTAAGGGTTTTTCTTCCTTTCTCATTTTTGTCAATTTTTCTTTAAGTTGTATTGCCCTTTTAATTTCATTTATGAATGTTGGGGTATGGTTTCACAACTCTCCCATACTTACCTCTTATTGTTTGAATGATGGTAGACCCCTTTCTCTCTCATTAAATGCCTCCCATGTACACCCGTTACTATGCCGAAATTCCGAAAGGAACCTTTATCTCCTCTTTTATATTCAAGCAATACTTTTGTATCATGAATCTAAATTCCTTTTCAATTGTTGGGAAATGTATCTATATGACCTTCTTACTGTCCATTACATGTTAATATGATGAGGAACCCCTTTCTCTCTCATTAAATGCCTCCCTTGTACACCCGTTACTATGCCGAAATTCCGAAAGGAACCTTTTTCTCCTCTTTTATATTCAAGCAATACTTTTGTATCATGAATCTAAATTCCTTTTCAATTGTTGGGACATGTATCTATATGACATTATTACTGTCCATTACATGTTAATATGATGAGGAACCCCTTTCTCTCTCATCAGACTTTTTTATGAATTCTTATGTCACGCCATTACGCTGCCGAAATCACACCGATTTTCTAAGCCAATATCATTGTGTAGTGAATACCATGCCCATTTCTCCATCAAGGGTATTCACCTTTATGCACATTTACTTATTGATTGTAAAGTTTCATGTATTAATTCCACATTCCTTTATCATGGAATAAATGATTATGTTTTATGAATCCATGTTTTATGATCCATGTGGCACACTTATGCATGAAATGAAATGTTTAAGAAGGGTGCGCCCTGATAGCGCTCCAATGCATTGGGTAAAGAATAGTATCATGATACGTCATGTGCAATGAGTGTTGTATCATGCTAATTCAAGTGCAAAGAGGGTTTACTCGTACTTCAAGTGCAATGAGGGTTTACTCATGCTCCATGTGCAATGAGCCTTGGCTCATGCTAATTCAATGTTAAGTATTGTTGCCACATTTCCATGTTATGATTATCATGCTTTATCATGCCTTTATGTTCATGTCTCTCTTATGCTCTATTGATATGCCTATTGCCTAACATGTATTGTACTCCTCATGTTATTCATTGTGTACTCCCATACTGGGCTTTATAGCTCACCCTTTTCTTATGCATGTCCTCAGGTTATCCCATGCAATGCTAAGTACGAATGAATGTAGTGGTCATGTAAAGGAAGTTTTCAATAAAGATGTTGTATTTCAAGTTTAAAGTTTTTATGTAATGATCCTAAGCCCCAAAGACACTAAACCTCTCGATCTTATTTGTTGTATCAAGTGAAGTTTTATGTAATAAAGCATGTTTATGTTGTAATAAAAATTAGGGTTGTCATAGTTGGTATCAGAGGATAGGTTTAGTTATTTTTGGGATTAGGAAACCCTAGTAAAGCCTTAGATACAAGACTAAGCATAATAAAAACATCCCTAAATTTTGGTAAATACTAAGTAAGTGGTTTATCAAACAAATACATCCCTGTCTGGATACGAGCAGGTAGAGGCGGCTCTGGCACAGATGTATCCTAGGGGTAAAACCCGAAAACACCGCTTTGAGCTAGACTCGAACGGGAACTGGTGCACGACAACGGGCCTTGCTGCACTCTTGGTTACGACACTCCCGGGGGATATGTTTTGATAAATTCACAATCTTAGTATGAACCCTTATTAAGGGAAAATGCCCTTAAGGATATATGTTAGAAGGAAGATCATGAAAAGCCTGGATTGAATCTTATAGACTCATGAGTTAAAGAGATTAAAGTTTATTTATAAGTCATAAACTTTTGTCTTTGGATTACCCTTTATGTGTTACCCCTAACTTTCCTTTTATTCCAGCCAATGGCCTGTAATAGGAGAACTCGGGCTAACAACCGTTGTGAAGATTAGTGTGATGATTGTACTTATGAGATGCCCCATCCAATGGGAGCGGGAATCGCGAACTTTGTCACGCTTCTCTCTCAGCTAACTCATGTTTTGAATAGAAACACTGGTCAAGAGGAACGTTCAACCCCCCCTAGGAAAGAACAAGTCACTATTGAAACCTTCATGAGACAAAGGCCTCGTACTTTTAGTGGATCATCTGATCCCACGATTGCTGAACAATGGATCAACTCCATTGAAAAGATATTCTCCATCCTCCAATGCTCTGAAAAAGAGAAGGTTCTCCTGGCGGCTTATCGTATGGAGGGTGAAGCTGATCAATGGTGGACGTTGATCAAAAATACGAAGCCTGGGGAAGAGATCGAGGCTTTGGAATGGAAGGTATTCCGGAAGATGTTTTTCGATAAATATTTTCCATGCACCCTCCGTCTTAAGATGGAAAGGGACTTCCTTTCCCTCAAGCAGAATGATGAGGAATCTGTGGGAGCGTACGAGGCAAACTTCTCAAGGCTTGCACGATACGCTTCCGGCTTTGTCGTTACCCCTGAATGCAAGGTTGAACGCTTCTTAGGTGGGCTGAAGCCTAGCTTGTGGAAAGCATTAGCGATCCGTGACTTCGACAGCTATGAGGAAATTGTCCGATGTGCCCTCAAGGTTGAAATGGAGATCGGAGAATCACAAGAGTATCATGGGGACAAGAAGCGGAAGGTGGACTTCAATGTTGGTGGTCCGATGGATAAATCCAATGGCGCTAAGAAATTCCAGCACCCCACTTTCCAAATGTGTGGAAAAAAGCACCCTGGAAATTACCTTAGTGGGACAATAAAATGCTTTAAGTGTGGAAGAGAAGGGCACCTAGCTGTTAACTGTCAGCAAGAAGGACCCGCGGCTGTGACGGAGGGGAGGAACGCTCCGTTCGAACCTCAACGCGTTGTTCAATGCTTCAAATGCAAAGAACCGGGTCATTTTGCGAATCAGTGCCGTAATCCAAGGGTTATTGGAGGCAATCAACAACCTCCAAGATAGCAAGGAAGAGCTTTTGCCATCACTTCTGCCGAAGTGAACCCCGACAACGAAGTGGTGACAGGTACGCTAGTTATTCATTCAAGAATAGCGAACGTACTTTTTGATTTAGGTTCTACGCATTCTTTTATATATCAAAAGTTTAGTAGAACAATCCCTGCACCACCACAAATCATGGAAGTAAAGATGTCGGTGAGTACGGAAAATGGGGCAATCATTGCATCCCATGCGTATAAGTCCTCCCCTGTTATAATCTGTGGATTGAATTTCCCGGCGAACCTCGTCATACTCCCTTTGGTGGAATTTTATGCAATTCTTGGCATGGATTGGCTTTCCTTATATAGAGCCAACATAAATTGTCGGGAGAGGGAAATCACACTCCATATGGAGAATCGACCCCCGATTCATTACAAGTGTCAGGAGGAAGATGAATCTAATTTATCTCCATCATCTCAAGCATGGATATTACTGCCTTATGAGCACGCATATCTGGCTTAGATGATTAAGTCCAAAGAAGAAACCACCCTTGAAGAAATGCCTATTGTGAGGGAATTCGCTGAAGTATTTCCCGAGGAACTTCCTGGTCTTCCTCCAAGAAGAGATGTTGAGTTCTCAATCGAACTTATACCTGGGTCGCTACCAATATCAAAGACTCCATATAGAATGGCTGTTTTTGAGCTTGAAGAGCTGAAGAAACTACTACAGGAGAATCTGGATAAAGGGTTTATACGCCCAAGTGCATCACCATGGGGTGCACCAGTCCTCTTTGTCAAGAAGAAGGATGGGTCAATGCGGCTTTGCATCGATTATTGAGAACTTAACAAAATCACGATAAAGAACAAGTATCCTCTCCCAAGAATAGATGACTTCTTTGATTAGCTGCGTGGAGCACAATACTTCTCCAAGGTCGACTTGTGGTCGGGATATTATCAAGTAAGGGTGAAGAAGGAAGATATCCCCAAGATTGCTTTTTGTACAAGGTACAGGCACTATTAATTCATAGTAATGCCTTTTGGACTCACCAATTCTCTAGAAATATTCATGGACTTGATGAATAGAGTCTTTAGAGATTACCTAGAAAAATTTGTGGTAGTCTTTATAGATGATATTCTAATATACTCCAAAACCAAGGAGGACCATGAGGAGCATTTAATAACTGTACTGGAGACTTTGTGCAAGGAGAAGCTCTATGCCAAGTACAGCATGTGTGAGTTCTGGTTGAAGGAGGTCTCATTCTTGGGCCATATCATCACAAGAAATGGGATATCTATGGACCCCTCCAAAACAGATGCAATTGAGGGATGGCCGAGGCCAACATCGGTAACTGATATCCGTAGCTTCTTGGGGTTAGCTGGATATTATCGACGATTTGGGAGAACATTCTCATGATTGTACAACCCTCTTACCAATCTAACTCGAAAGGGAGTAAAGTTTTCTTGGAGTGATGAATGCGAAGAAAGCTTCAAGGAGTTGAAAAGGAGGATTATCACTGCACCTGTGCTCACTTTACCCACAAGTGGGGAGCTTTTTGTGGTATTCAGTGATGCTTCGAAGAAGGGAATAGGATGTGTGCTGATGCAGAATGATAAAGTGATATCCTATGCCTCAAGACAGTTGAAAATCCATGAGTGAAACTATCCAATGCATGATCTAGAGTTGTCGGCGGTGATCTTTGCCTTGAAAATATGGCGGCATTATCTCTATGGAGAGAAATATGAGATATATACTGACCACAAGAGTCTTAAATATATATTCACACAGAAAGAGCTTAATATGCGCCAGAGAAGATGGATATAGCTCATAAAGGATTATGACTGTTCAATACATTACCACCCTAGGAAGGCGAACAAGGTGGCGGATGCCCTAAGTAGAAAGGATCCAGCAATTCTATCAATGATGAGAATTGAGAAGGATCCAATCTTCTTAGACTTGATGAAGATGGATGTGGGAATCATAAAGAAGGGAACATCATCAATCCTTTCACAAATTGTTTCTCAACCATCTCTTTTGGAAAGGTTAAAGGATGCTCAAAAGGAAGATGCGAGAATCCAAGAAAAAGTGGAAGCTATCAAAAAGGGAAAATCCTCAAAGTTTAATGTTAATGAAGAAGGAATTGTGCGGTTTGGGAAAAGACTATGTGTCCCATCATGTTCGGAGCAGAAGAAGGAACTTTTGGATGATGCACATAGTTCAAATTTCTCTATTCACCCAGGGAGCACAAAGATGTATCGAGATCTCCGAGAAAACTTTTGGTGGGATAATATGAAGAAGGAGATCGCCGAATATACATCAAAGTGCCTGGTGTGTCAGCAAGTGAAGGCAGAGAGGCAGAAGTCTAAGTGGATGATGCAACCATTGCCCATAAAAGAATGGAAATGGGAGAACATCACCATGGACTTCGTCACTGGACTTCCAAGGACATCCAAAAGAAACAATGCAATCTGGGTTATTGTGGATCGTCTTACAAAGACTGCACACTTCATTGCTATTCGAGAGGATTTCTCTTCGGATCAACTGGCACAGATATATATCAGGGAAGTGGTACGGTTGCATGGAGTACCACTATCTATTGTGTCTGACCGAGATCCAAGATTTACCTCTAAGTTTTGGAAGATTCTTCAACATGCTCTGAATACTGAACTGAACTTTAGTACGGCCTATCATTCTCAAACTGATGGCCAATCCGATCGGACTATCCAAACACTTGAGGATATGTTGAGAGCATGATCAATGGACTTTAAATGAGGATGGGATCAACATCTTCCTCGAGTTGAGTTCTCTTATAATAATAGTTTCCACTCGAGCATCCAAATGGCACTATATGAAGCCTTGTATGGGAAAAGGTGTAGAACACCGGCATGTTGGGATGAGGTCGGTGAACGTAAGCTTCTTGGACCAGAAATGGTCGAAGAAATGGTGGAGAAGGTGAAAACCATTCAGCAGCATATCAAGGCAGCCCAGTGTCGGCAGAAGAGTTATGCCGATAATCGTCGACGAGACCTTGAGTTTAAAGTCGGAGACATGGTGTTTTTATGCATATCTCCTTGGAAGAAGGTCATGAGGTTTGGAAAGAAAGGGAAGGTAAGTCCAAGGTACATCAGCCCCTTCGAGATTCTTGATCGTGTTGGGGATGTGGCCTATCGACTAGCACTTCCACCTACTATGTCCAAGGTGCATGATGTCTTCCATGTATCCCTCTTAAGGAAGTACATACCAGACCCTTCACATGTACTCTCTTCCGAGGTTGTACAATTAGAAGACGGTCTTTCTTATGAGGAGCAACCAGTGAAGATCTTAGATCTTAGAGAAAAAGTTCTACGAAATAAGACAATGCCCCTCGTCAAGGTGTTGTAGAGAAACCACATGTTTGAAGAAGCAACTTGGGAGTCGGAGGATATGATGAAGCTAAGTTACCCACATTTGTTTTAGTGTGGGAAAAGGAAAATTCCGAGGGCGAAATTTCTTAAGGGGGAATGTTGTAACGACCCAAAATTTCATTAATGGAAAATCCCTCTTGATCCAGTTAAATGTTTCTTTATGAAAAAAAATGTTTTTATAAGATATCAACTTTTTTTTAGTTTTACTTTAAGATTTGTGACCGTTACTTTTATAGCCGTTGAACAGTGATCATCTGGGTAGTTTAAATATAAGGCTTTAACGAACCAATTTTCTACTCAGACAAAGGAAGCGATGGCCTCATCCAGTATAATTGCCCCTTACGAAGCCCATTTGTCGGAGCTCGGAAAAGAGGTGGCATCTTTGGGCTTTGCCCTTGACCAAGCCCAAGCTGAGCTTCATCAAGTCAAGCTCGAACGTGATCGTCTACGGGAAAAATGAAAGTTAATAGAGATTACCACTCGAGCGATGTTATCCGAGCAACCCCAAGAGTCTTTCACCATCGCACACCTTACCCTTAGGTCTTATACGGCTATTTTAAGGGGTTATGTAACAAATAAGTAGCACCATGTTCATGTACATTATTTTTTGTATATAATAATGAATATAATTTTTTTGATACATTGTAATTAGTTTTTAATGTAAAAATGGTGTTTTAATTATTATTTAATTAAGAATTATATTTTATTAAATTAAAGGATTTTTGAATTAAATAATATTTTAATAAAATATTATTATTAATATTAAATTAATTTTTATTAAATATAAATGATCTTATAATTTTATGAATGCAATTAAAATTTTTATTAAGGTTTGAAGGCCATTTCAGTCAAAACCCGTGAATTTTTTATAAATGTCGGTTTTTATTTTAAAAGTAAAAATTCACATATTTAGAAAATTATTTAGATAAAATAAATATTATTTTTGGAATCAGGACGTCGAAATTATCTAACGGTGAATTTTTCATAATTTTCTGAGACAGTCAAATTTTTGGGTAAAAATTAAATACCATTTAAATATATAATGTGTTTTATGACATCATAATGACCCAATGGTGATGTAATAAAATACCATAATCCTTATGTTCGGCCAATATGTGTTTTATCATGAAAATAATGAGGTTTTGGGTTTGTTTGACTCACTTTTCAAAGCATTAATGGAGCCCTCAAGACTTATTCAACACTTTGCCTTTTTAAATTAATTTCCATGGGAGTGTGACTCACCTCCACATAAGCAACCCTAATTTTTTAATAGGTTCGGACCATGGCCTTGTAAAATATTGTTTTCCTATTTCCTTTTCCAGAATCCATGGGCAAATACCATGGGATGGTTTGTGGTTTGGATTATTTTAATATAAGGGTTCCCAAACCTAAATAATAAAGAATTCTCTCACCTTTCCTATATAAACCCACACAAGATCCCACTTCTTCCTCACCCAAAGCCCTTGAAGTTCGTCCAACCTCTGCCCTACTCTCTCTATAATCCTCTCAAGGTGCCCCAAGCTCCCAAGAAGCCTCTCACAAGCCTCTCTCTAGCCTTTGGAAGCACACTTCCAAGTAAGGGTTTTTCTTCCTTTCTCATTTTTTTCAATTTTTCTTTAAGTTGTATTGCCCTTTTAATTTCATTTATGAATGTTGGGGTATGGTTTCTCACCTCTCCCATACTGCCCTCTTATTGTTTGAATGATGGTAGACCCCTTTCTCTCTCATTAAATTCCTCCCATGTACACCCGTTACTATGCCGAAATTCGGAAAGGAACCCTTTCTCCTCTTTTATATTCAAGCAATACTTTTGTATCGTGAATCTAAATTCCTTTTCAATTGTTGGGACATGTATCTATATGACCTTCTTAGTGTCCATTACATGTTAATATGATGAGGAAACCCTTTCTCTCTCATTAAATGCCTCCCATGTACACCCGTTACTATGCCGAAATTCCGAAAGGAACCTTTTTCTCCTATTTGATATTCAAGCAATACTTTTGTATCATGAATCTAAATTCCTTTTCAATTGTTGGGACATGTATCTATATGACCTTCTTACTGTCCATTACATGTTAATATGATGAGGAACCCCTTTCTCTCTCATCAAACTTTTTTATGAATTCTTATGTCACGCCATTACGCTGCCGAAATCACACCGATTTTCTAAGCCAATATCATTGTATAGTGAATACCATGCCCATTTCTGCATCAAGGGTATTCACATTTATGAAAATTTACTTATTGATTGTAAAGTTTCATGTATGAATTCCACATTCCTTTATCGCGGAATAAATGATTATGTTTTATGAATCCGTGTTTTATGATCCATGTGGCACACTTATGCATGAAATGAAATGTTTAAGAAGGGTGCGCCCTGATAGCGCTCCAATGCATTGGGTAAAGTATAGTATCATGATAAGTCATGTGCAATGAGTGTTGTCTCATGCTAATTCAAGTGCAACAAGGGTTTACTCGTGCTTCAAGTGCAATGAGGGTTTACTCATGCTCCATGTGCAATTAGCCTTGGCTCATGCTAATTCAATGTTAAGTGTTGTTGCCACATTTCCATGTTATGATTATCATGCTTTATCATGCCTTTATGTTCATGTCTCTCTTATGCTCTATTGATATTCCTATTGCCTAACATGTATTGTACTCCTCATGTTATTCATTGTGTACTCCCTTACTGGTCTTTATAGCTCACCCTTTTCTTATGCATGTCCTCAGGTTATCCCATGCAATGCTAAGTACGAAGGAATGTAGTGGTCATGTAAAGGAAGTTTTCAATAAGGATGTTGTATTTCAAGTTTAATGTTTTTATGTAATGATCCTAAGCCCCAAAGACACTAAACCTCTCGATCTTCTTTTGTTGTATCAAGTGAATTTTTATGTAATAAAGCATGTTTAAGTTGTAATAAAAAGCAGGGTTGTCATATTTAATATAGAACAATTAACCTATAATTAATAGTTCTAGAGAGATATCAAAGATTTGAGACTGATACTGATGAGTGATCCATTGATGAAAATACTGAATGTGGACATGTAGTATATAGTTTATTCATATGCCTAAGGAGTATGGTTAGGATGAATGTTTATGAAAAAAATGAGTTATCTCATATAGGTAAGGAATTTGATACCCCATGAGAAGAACAAAATGTCTCATTCCCTATAGTTGGTAAGGGTAGTCTTTACCCATAGGATTTGAAAGAACAATATTTTTGGAGATTTTTTTTAGTAGGATAATTGGAGTATCATCTATGTATTCAACCAAAGATACATAAATAGAGAGAGTTAATCTATATAAATATTTTCCGATCATTTAATTTCATTAAAGTCATTTATCATTTACATTCCATTACTGATTTCTTATGGGGGTTTACTAGGCAAATTGGGGGAAATGGAGGTTTTTCGAAATTTGGGGCAAACCTTATGCCCATTTCCATAGTTAAAAATATAATTTTGATTCTTTTATACCTCCTTATTTTTTCAACATGTTACACCTATTCCAATTACCAAATGGCATCACCTTGTATATTAATATCACCATATCATTTTTATATCCATAGAAGTCCATAATTATGATAGATTTGGGTTTTTTATAAAGGTGTTTGGCCGGCCTGAATGGCTATTTCCTACATTAAAAATATTTTTAAATTATTTAATAACTCATACAATATATATGGTTTTTTAGAGATTCCAACTCTCACACATATTTGAAGAGGTAAATTGATTCCTTCATAACTCCTTCATTTAACACTATTTCCCCCACATTCTAGGTCCCACATGATCTCCTAATCCTTTTTCGAACATCCTATGAATGTTTGGCTATATGAAAATTTAGATACTATTTGATTTAGTGAGATTTCTCCATGATTCAATAAAGATAGTGTTACCCCCTTCTATTTATTCCAGTTCAATAGGGTTTCATCCCTATTTATTTATGATCCAAATTTCCCAATAGTTAGGGTTCTAAACTTGGGCTTGACATGGGGTCTTTTTGGTTTAATATTTATATAATTGGTTTCGATTCACTTACTTATGGTGTCGTGATGGTGTGGTTGATGTTTCACACAAATAATTTAGTGTTTTAACTTAAAATCTTGGTGATTACATGGTTAAAAATTCCTTGATGAGTTAGTTTTATTGTTTTACAAGATTTGGATGTTCCCTAAATTCATTATGTGGTGAGAAAACCGTTTTTGATGGATTTGGTTAAGCATTTAATTTAATAAATTAATTTTTGTTAATGTTTGGAACGTTTCTAATGTAACACATGTGGTATCTTTTTTGATAGTTTTATAAAATATGAAATTTATTTATTAGTTGTTGAATGGGGATTAATATTTTTTAGTTAATTTCTTAGTGTCATGTGGGCCTTGGATGTGGGGTTTTGGAATAGGTTTGTTTTGTAATTCTTTTTTATACCTCTCGAGAGCATTTTATGAAACCAAGTGTTTTTATTTGTATCTATTGTGGTATCATTGAAAGTGGTTTTGTAACACATGAAATTAGTTTTATAAATGTATCTAGGTCTGACAATTATACTTCGGTAGTGTTTTGGGGTGGATTGTTCCTTGATATATGGTTTTGAAAAGGATTTGTGAGCTATGTTTGGGTATACTCTTTAGAAATGTTTTACGAAAGATTTGAATGATTTAAGGATCTATGTATGAGGTGAAAAAATATATTTAAAATATAATTTAGTATGTATATTATGATATGGAACATTTTAAATGTGAAAGGAGCTATTTTTTTATGTGTCACTTAATGGAAATATTTTCTAAAATAGTTTGACGGATTTACTAAAGTGTGTCAGAGATGTGGAAGTGATGTATGATATTTTGTGTGAGTGTGATGTGAAAAATGGACTTTAGTTATGAAAAGGGTATTATGTAACATGTGAGTGGGATTTTATGTGAGTTTTAAAATCTTGTAATGGTTTTATAAACATGTTTAATGGATTTGTGTAATTGTTAATGAAATTTGAAAAGTGTTGTGGACTGTTTTGGTGTGACTCGAATTTCAAAATCAATTTGAATGAAAAGTGGAATATTGAAACTTATGTTGTATACAAGTGATTTTTTTGGTTAATTTTTTATGGAGAAATGATATTTTGATTTGAAATGTATATTAGTTGTTTTGCAGAATTTTATTGAGCACAAGGTGAAAAATTAGGTATCTAGGAGGGTGGACATGTAATAGTATTATAGTGATTCTGTGGGGGTTTGGTCTCAGTTTCACATAGGTTTATTGATACTGGAAACTCTAACTAAACTATGATGATGATTTTTGTGGACTATTTGGTTATGGGTATTCCCCTACATGTGGATCTTGCATGAGAATGGAAATTTGTGATGGTTACTCTTTTTGAGATTTGAGGTACCTAGGACCCAATGTTAGATGGTGCATAAAGGGATATTTCCTATTTATTGTGATAATTAGTTACATTTTGATTACCAACGTCATATGGTATGGTTGGCTGGAAAATTCAGTAGTGTTGAATTTAAATTTAAAATTCTTCATTCATAATGATAGACCACTTGAAAATAGTTTTAAATATTAAGTTTCATATTTTAGAAATTGTAACTAGCATTTCCTATTTATGAAAACATGCATGTTTAATATCTCTGAATGATTATCACATGTAATCTCTTAATGGAGGTATCCTACTGGGAATTGGATCACACCGTACTTACACCCATGGGTGTAAGTATACTATGTTCTTTTTATTGTCACCGGTTGGGTACTGTTTTTAATGCCATGGTTCGAGTTTCTTATGGGTCCTAGGTGGTGAAGTCTCGTGGAGATGTCTTGAGGGCAGTGACCCTTTCCATGAGGGTTCTTGGGATCTTCCATTTTGGGTTTGTGTTGGTATTATAGTATTGGTGAGTTATTTTAAACTATGTAATTCTATTCTGAGTTTTTGTAAAAATATTTTCGTTTGAAAAATCGAAATTCATTTTATAGGATCCATTTGTTGTTTTATGTATATAAACAAAGGTAAATCATTATCAGTTCTAATTTTATGATACCTGGGAGCTTGTAAAAATATATAGGGATCCAGAACACCCATTGGACCATGTCACAGTCTGGATTTGGTGCCATTTTCGGAGGTGAATAAATGTGCTTTCTAACAAAATGGTATTAATGGAGGATCAAGTAAACTCTTTAGGTCATGTTATTTAGGGAGAAGTTAGCATATTCAGGTGTTAGGATTTCTATGACATGGAATTCTGGTTATGGGTTGTGTGCATGATCCCCACACTTCATAAAAATATTCATGTTACCATGGGATATCAGGACCTATCCAAGTCCTTTGGTTTTCTTGGTCTGATGATGATTAGGGTAAATTAATAGAGAGTTTGGTTAATGGTCTCAGTGAGCTCGTAGGGCCTAGAAAGACATGTGGTGCCAATGATATTTCCCTTGAAAAATCACTTTGATTTTGATGTGATTGGAGTATGGTGACCAAACATATGTCCATGTCACCCATCGAAACTAGTTTCCTCTCGATTTGTCTTAAGTCATTTAGTTTATAAATCATGGATGTTTGGTTTTAAATTAAAAATGACATTGTTTATTAGAAGCATAATAATTTTGTGAATTGATATTCATATAATGAGGTAATTCTTTTTATTTGTAAATTGAGTAAATGATTTTTCATAATTAGGTGAATAAAAAATGGTGTGTTTACATGTCTTTTGAAAGTAGGTATTATATTGAAGTAGGATTTAAAAAGTGTTTCCAATAGAGTTTTCTAAATTATTGAAACGTTTTTAATGGGATTATTTATTGTTAAATTGATATGAATTAAAAGAAAGTGATTTTTTTTTAATGGTTGTGCCTTTCTGAAAAGTTTTGTAAGTGGTAATTTGGATTCGATTTTGTGGTTAACGGTATTAGGAAAAAGGAAGTATTGGTTGATTTATTTCATTTTGAAAAGTGGAATGTGTTTTTTTATTTTCATTTTGTATTTTCATGAGTGACCATATCCTTAGGTTTATATTATATTATTGATGATTAATAGAATGATAGGATGAGTTATGGGACAAGTATGAGGAGGGATCCTAGTTTGGCAAGGAAATATGCATGTGTGGGGCCTCTAGGGTACCATTGGTGGATACACTAACCTCTGAACCATTTTTTTAATCAAATGTTTCGAAAATGAAGACATGATGTCTTGATGAGTGTTTTGGAATGTTATGTGTTATGTGTTTTTTATAAATGTTGATGTTGTTGAATGTTTTTAGTCCCAAAACCCTCTTGTTTGAATGATGTTTTGGGTTTTTGTTCGTCTGTATGCTGGGTTGAATGGCTATTTAGTGGTATCTTATTAGAAAAGATTTGGAAGATTTCATGGTGGTTCCCACAACTATTTTGATTTAGTTGCAGTATTTCTTAAACAATGGACCGGGTTAGATGGGTCCTTGGGATCTCTTGTTGGATAAGGTACACACACATTAAGGGTTATTGAACAACTGAAGTGCATCCTAGATAGTATCAATGTTGGAAAATTCTCTAGTTGATCAATGTATGGAATCATTTATAATGTGTTTTAGAATGAGTCTACACTCTTTCATTTTTGGGGTTAAGGATACTCTTGTAGTGGGAGAGTTCTCATGGAAGGTTTAAAGAGACGATAATTTCTTAAGTTTCTTGATACATTGAAGGTGGAAGAGGTTTGGGGTTGTTAGTTTGGGTTTGTTTCTAAATGGTGTATAAGATGGCCTCTGGGTCTTTCATATTCTATATGATGTGGGATTTCATGTTAAACCACCATTGTGGGGGATCTCATCATGGGAGGAAATTATAGCCTCCTTCTGGAATTGTGTGTTGGTTGTGGACTTGGCACATGGTTTGTTTCCATGTATTGTTTCTCTCAGTCTCAATGCTCATGTTTGGTGATTCCTTGTGATGTCAAGTGCTCATTTTACTGTGAAGGTGAAGGTCATGAAATCCTCTAAGGGTCTCTATTATTTTTGGAGTATGTATCCCTTGGGAAAAAATTAGAATCCTCAATCTTTAGGGATGTTTTTTATATGTGTCATCCAATTCTGTTGTTTCTCACAAAAAGAAAAAAAGTTGTGGTGTGTGTGTGTCATCTGATCCCTTGTAGTAGTGAAATGTGAGGTTTTAGTATTTTGAGTTCTACAATGTGTTATATCTTGTTAAATCTATCGAGGTATGTGGTGTAGTTGTTTCTGTAACTGAAAGAATAAGTTCCATACTAGGGATTCCAAAGCCAAAATACGATGCCAAAGACTCTTCAATCTCTTGAGATCCATCAATAGGTCCTATAGGGAATCTAGCGGCTAGTCAACAGAAATAACAGGGTCGTTTAAACCAATGTACATGTCCTACCATCAATATTAATGATAAGATGAGTTTAAACCTCTGCTGTTGTCATATTTCTTCTATTATTCCTATTAGATGGTACGAGGATGAGGGATCCACTCACAAGTCTATCACCAAATGTATTTCCTTCCAACTTTGAATTCCATTGAGTTATTTGAGAAAGGGTTAATATTTTTCTTGATAGGGTGAGTGCATGGTTTCCACATAGTGAGTGTACCTGTGGCCTAGATTACCCTGCTGATATATGGATCCACACTATTAACAAACTATTTCCCAACCCATGCAGATTATCCATGCAGTCGTCCCAACTCATTGAGTTTTGGGGTCTTTCTGTGTTGGTCTATGATGACAGAGAAACATGGTTGATTCTTATGATGTGGATACCCACCATGGGTCTCATTTATGTTCTTTTGGAAATAAATTATGGATTTATACCCCTTATATCAGGGATCCTTTTAGGTCATCCCCATGTGAGTGTCCTAATTCTGTGTCAGAAATAATTTATGTTGTCTCTTATGGTGGGGAGCCCATTTGTGTTTCTTCATATCAGTAACACAGTTTTGTCTTTGGTCTTGGCATGTAATTTGGTAGTATCATTTAAATATACCTAACTATATAAAATTCCATGGGTATTCATTTGGATTGGTGAGTTCCCAATGGTTTAGTTATATCAAGGTAAGTGTAACCTTGTTTGATGTTGTTGCTTGTTCGGGTAAATTGATTGAGCCTTGTTCAGATAGTGTTTGAAATGTTTTATTTTGGGATAAATCTTGAACGTGCTTGATTGTTTAATTAATGTGGTTTATGTTTGGTTTGTGAAGTATTCCTTCCATAATTGATCTCTGTTGGTGTTTCGGCCTTTGGGGGTGAAGCATGGAAAAAGGTTCCATTTTGGCCTTTTGGTTAGGATTGGTTATTTATTTTGGTCTTATTTTTGAATTCTGAGGGTGGAAAGTTTAATGGTGGATAGAATCGTCACATCCATGAATTCTTTTAAATTATTTTTTCTTTTAATTTCCATTCGTGATATGTTTTGGGCGTTTACCACACATTTTGGTGGAAATGATGGGTTTTTGAAAGTTGGGACAAACACTAATCCCAATTGTACGTTAAAAAATAAATTTTTGTTTGTTTTATAAATTATTTGTCAATATATTACACTCATTACACCTACCAAATAGTATCCCATTGTATTCTACTATCACCATTTAAATTTTTAATCCAAAGGAATTGATAATAATGATGGATTTGGGTTTTTTATTATGGTATGGGGGTAGCCTGAAAGCCCATTTCATGCATTAAAAATATCTGTTAATTATTTAATATCTCTTTTAATATTTATTTTTTTAATATAGATTCTAACTCTCACCCGATCCAACATATACAAGGCATGCTCCCATTTTATTTCCCCCCTCTTTTTAGATCATATGAATTGGGAATATAAGTGAAGCTTCTCTAAATTTCTAAAATCACATAGAACTGAAGTGGTAAATTGATTCCTTCATAAATCCTTCATTTATATATATTTCCCCCCATTCTAGTTCCTACATGATCTCCTCATCCTTTTCCGAACCTCCCAATAATGTTTAGCTATTTTAAAATTCAGGTACTTGTGGATTTAGGGTTATTTCTCGAAGATTCCATCTTGTAAGTGTTCTTACCTTCCATTTATTCAATTTCCATTGGGTTTCATCCCTAATTCATGTTGTTCCAATGATTACAGAAGTTAGGGTTATAACCTAGGATTTGACATGATGTTTTTTTTGGTGTAATATTGATATTTTAGGTTTCTCTTCACTTCTTTGTGGTGCAGCGGTGGTGTATATGATTTTTCAAACAAAGATTTGAGGGTTTTGACTCTAAAGGTAGGTGATTAAATGGTTAAACATTACTTGATGAGATAGTATTCATGTTTTACTAGTTTTTCATGTTCCCTATATGATGTGTGTAGTGGAAAAACCATTTTTTATGGACTTGGTAAAACATTTAATTTTGCTATTGCATTTTCGTGGATGTTGAAAATTTTTCGAATGTAAAACATGTGGTATCTTTTTTTTTAGTTTTATAACATATGAAATTGATTTATTAGTTATTTTATGGGGCTTAAAATTCTGTTTTTTTATTTCATTAGTGTCATGTGGTCTATGAAAGGGTGTTTTTTGTATAGGTTTCAGTGTGTAAAACATTGTTCTACTTCTTTAGTGAATTTAATGAAAAATTATGTTTTCATTTATATAATTTGTGGTATTATTCAAGGTGAATTAATAAAACATCAAATTGGTTTAATAATTGTCTCTAGGGTTGAAAATTATACTTTGGTAGTGTTTTGGTGTGGATTTGTCCGTGAAATATAGTTTTGAAGTCGGTTGATAGAGAAATTGTTGGGTAAAATTTTTATAATTGTTTCAGGAATGATTTTTATGATTTAATGAATTATGTATGAGGTGAAACAATATAGGAAAGGTATTTTGGATTGTGTATATCATAAAATTTTACATTTTAAATGTGAAAGGGGATATTTTTTGATGTCTTCCATCTTGGAAATGTTTTATAAATATGATTTAAGGATTTACTAAATTGTATAAGAGATATGAAAATGATGTGGGTTGTTTTGTGTGACTGTGATGTGGAAAAGATAATTTTTCATGAAAATGTTATTATATAACATCTAAGTGGGATGTTATGTGAGTTTTAATATCATTGAATGGTTTTGCACAAATTTTTATTGGATTTTTGTAAGTGTTAAAGAAATGTGAAAAGTGTTGGGGGTAATTTTTGTGTGAGTCGAATTTCAAAATCAATTTGATTGGAATGTGGAATTTTGTGACTTTTGTGGTAAACATGTGGGATTTTTGGTGAATTTGTGAAGTGTAAATGATATTTTCAGGTGAAAAGTATATTTCTTGACTTGGAAAAATTGTTTGAGAACAAGGGGAAAACTCAGGATTCTAGGGGTGGACGTGAACTAGTATGCTAGTGAATCGGTGGGGTTTGGCCTCTGTTTCACATAGCATGATTAACACCTACAACTCTTAACTAATCTCTGAAGATGATGATTGGGGACCAATAGGTTATGGGTATGTTCCCTACTAGTGGCTCAAGCATGAGAACAAATATTTGTGATTGTTACTCTCATCGAGATATGAGGTACCTGGGACCCACAACGAGCTACTGCCTAAGGGTTATTTCCTATTGCTTGTGCTCATTAATTACATTGTAATTACCATCAGCATATGGCATGGTTGGATGAGAAATTCACAATAGTTGACATTAATTTTAAAATTGTATATTCTTAATGATAGACCACGTCAAAAGAATTTTAAATTTTAAGATTCATCTTTTAGAAATTGTAACTAGCATTTCTGGTTTATGAAAACAAGAAATATTTTTTATGATGAATGTTTATCACATGGAATTTCACAGTGGTGGTATCCTACGAGGAATTGGATCAAATCCAACTTACACCCTGGGGTGAAACTGTACTTGGTTATATTTTTTGTCGCAGGTTGGGTACTATATTTAGTGTCAGTGGTTCAGGTTTCTAGTAGGTCATTTGGGTTGTTGTATGATAGAGATGGATTGAGGGTAGTTCCCCTTTCCATGAGCGTTCTTGGGCTATCCCATTATGGTTTTTTACCATTTTTATAGTCTTAGTGACTTGTTATAAATTATGTAATCCAGTTCAGAATTTTTTTAATGATTGTTTTCAATGAAAAATACAGATACATTTTTAATTCATTTGATTCTTTTTCTTTATAAACTCTGGTAAATCATTCCAAATTCTCATTTTATTATTCCCAGGCACTTGTGGTAGACCCTGGGGATCGGGAAAGCCTTTAGGGCCTTGTCATGGGCCAGTTTTGGCATCCGTTATTCTGGAGACCAGAATTGGTTTGTGATAGAGTTCCAATATGAATATAAATTTGGGATATTATAACCTCCTGGGAAGAGAAACATGGTAAAATAATCCCTTAGTAGTATGTCACTTGCCATTTTTTAGAAGGAATAAGATTAGTTTGATTCCATAACTCCAAAAATAGATGAGAGTGAGGGTGAAGGTTTTTTTCATGCAGGTGTTAACTGTCCTCTCCATCATTGGGTGGGAAACTCCAAGTTGGGATACATCAACTATGAGTTCATTCATTACTAAAAATCCTCATAAGTTTTTATTGAATGATTTTATTTATGAAAAAATCACATTTTTTGTTTCAAGAGTATATGGTGGTCTTGGCCACATGGTAAGAGGAATTTTATCAACAATTCCACATATATCCCTTTGGTTGTACATCCCTATGTGTGTTAGTTGTTAAAAAACCCTTAATGATAGATTTGGTGTCTAGTATGTTATAGATCGTGGGTGAGTTCATCTCATGGTACATCAAAATTTAGTGGGAGTAGGATCATTACAATATTTCTTTATGTTCTTTTATACCCTATGATATCCAACTGTGGAAATGGAATGACATATTCATATACCATGAGACATTGATTCTATGGGTAGAGTAGTCCCATGATTTCATCGTAAAGATAGTTTACCAACTCACAATTTCATCACACTAAATAACAATCAGTGAGAAGAGATTGGTTGAGAGTTTTTGGGAGATGTATTTATGGGAGATTATTATCTTTTATATGGTTACATAGACTATTTTTACTAATCATGATGTCTTTTGTTTGTGATAGTTATAAAGAGGATTTTAGTTTGTATTTAAGAAACAATAGAGGATGAGTACATCCTTCCATCCAGGATACATGGTCAAAATGTGCACATGATCTTGTTGATAGATATTATTATGATGTCTTGTGTGTTAGAATTTGGTAGAAGATAGGAGGATAATTTTCCCTTGCTATAGTTTTTTAGAAATAAATTATACCAATCTACTATCAACATAGTGCCTTTTGAGGACATGTATAAGAGATAATGTGGGTCATAGTTCTGATGATGAAGATAAATGATGCATCTACTGTAGGTTTGGAGATGGTGTATTTGATTTTGGAGAGGATCTAGTTTGTCCGTGAGAGGATAATGTCTTCCTATAAAAGGCATAAATATTAAATATATCCATTCCATAGACTTGGATACCGAGCAGGGATAAATGGATTTATAGAGTGCATCCCAGTGATATGTAATTTGGTGGTTTAGTTAGGGTGGAATGATATCCCAAATGATTATATGGATGTTAAAAATATTTCCAAGGGTTGTAATGGTTTGGTACCATCTTCCCTACACACCAAACTATTAAGGGTGTGTGCATTCATACATGTTCTTTATATGTTGAAATTCATACAGAACGATACACATGTTATTGACTAGGATGATCAATATATTGATTGAAAACTACTTTATGATTAACATGATGGATATCAAGGATTAAACGGATATGAACCAATATTGATAGTCCATCCCCTTGGTTTGTGTGTTTGGAAGCATGACTACATGCATTATTGTTCATATGAGAACGAATGTAAAATTCTGGCAATGAATCCTGAGGTTTCTATTTTGTTTTTTATTTTATTGAATGAAAATATTATAGTAGAAATATTTAGAGACCATGTTATCTTACTTTTAAGACTTTAGAATAATTTAATATATATTATTGGGTACAGGAGATAAGACGGTGTGGGATTCTGTGGTCTGATTTTCCACAAATAAATTAATTAAAATGAAAAAAATATTTTATATTGCACATCCATAATCTATAAAAAATTATATTACACTTATGTAGAATAAATGTTAAAAAATTTGAGACCATGGTTGTCTCTGTAATGTAATTTTAACCCATTTAGTGGAAAAAAATAAGACGATGTGGGGTGTTAGGATGATTGTGTTCATGGGAGGAGAAATTAGTTAAATAAATATTTATGTTTTAAATTTAATTAATTAAAATAATATTAGAATTATATATTTATACAAAATTATATGGAATCATCCAGGGTTGTCCACATAACCCCCTAGTTTTTCAATGGATTTTATTTGTCTCTACTATTGTAAAATCAATATACGATTACGACGAGACCCCAAATCAAAGCCGATTGAAGCACAAAGAATTAATTGACACCTCTAAATCATTATAGATAATTTTAATTGAATATAAATGATAAAATATATATTTATGACACATAAATCTATTGATTATTCCATTATTTATTATGTTCACTAAATATAAAGAACCCATTCATTTATGTGTGCCGATTGATGGACATTTCATATGTATGTGTACTTGTTTCATTTGATTTTCCAATTTTTCCCTCACATGAATCATCTAAATTGTTTATGTCATCCATGTAAACTTAGAAAATCATTGATAAACAGTTGTTCATGTTCCTTTATAGAAATATTTGTTATCTTTAGTCTACTTTGGATCATGGGTTCTATATTCGTCATTTTCTGGTAGGACATAGCCAGATTGGATACCAAGATTCGCAATGGATTCACTTGACTGGAACTAATTAAAAATAAATTACACAATATACTATGAATTTTAGTAAAAGAGGATATAAAAAATAGGATATTAGATATTTGAGGAAAAGTGGAAATATTAGTGGGATGACAATGTGAAGTGTTATTTTCATCATTTGAGTGATTCAATGGAAAATAAAAATATAACCTCCATATGTTCATAAATGGTGAAAATTATGGGATCTTTTTATTTTTGGTAAATTGAGGTGCTATACATGGAATATGTGTAACACCCCAATCATCAACGATATGTATCTTTTTGAATAATGCAATAGCTTGTGTTGTATGAAACTTCGATTCCTAGCACACCACGCCCAATCAAATTATCCATTATGAATAGTAATACACCTTTTTTGAAATTTTTAAAATTTTATTTTTCAAAATGGAGTTCATTTGTGGATTTGGAATATCAAAATTATCCTAGGGTGAATATTTGTAATTTTTCTAAAAATATTCAATTTTTGATCAATAGAAAAAAACACAACTTCATTTTTTAAAACTGACATTTTATTTAAATAATTATTTATCTAATTTAAATTTATTTTAATTAAATATAGATACATAATACCTATATTAGTTCAATTTAATCCATTGGAGTCATTTTATAATAAGATTACATGTATTATATTTTATGGAACATTCTAACGCCTTTTTCCCACCATCTAGGAACAATAGCAAATTTGCATAAAACATAATTTTTTTGATTCTATAAATTGACAATCAGAAATATGAGACACATGGTTGAAATATGTATGTATAATGTGGATCAATAATATGAAAATAGTTTTTGGAAAATTGAAACAATGAAATTTTATTTACCATGGTAAAAAATTAATAGGGAAATTTAAGGTAAATAATATATAATAATTAGCTTAACACATGTCCTCATTCTATTATATATGATAATTTCAACCAAAATAAACCTTTGAAATAAAATATGATAATCTTTGATACACATGGATTAAATTAACTCATTTATTATTGTTTTATTTAAAGAATATTTAAAAGTGTTAAATATAAATTTTAATAACTATAACATTTTTAATATAGGGTCATACATAAGATAAATTTGACAATAAATGTTCATTAGATATATTAATAGATTTACTAGATAATGGTATTTTATTTATAATTTTTAGAAATTAAATAATTTTATTAATTAGTGACACAATGAGGATTCAATAATTACCTTATTAATGAATGAATAAAATAATTGAATATATAAATATACAAATAATTTTAAATTGATACTTTTTATGAATTAAAATAATTTTATATGTTAATATGACATGGTAGGGTTGATTAAATAATTTTTTAACGTATTTATGAAGTTGTTATGACTTTTACAAAAACAAAATACCACATAGTGTTAAAAATGACATAACTAATTTTTTTTTTAAAAATAAAATATTATTAATTGATATAATTTTATTGAAAATTTAGTTTTTTTCCAAAGAACATAGATAAGCTTATATATATAAATAATTAACCACTTGTTTTTCTATTGTCTTTTTTACTGTATGTTTATTAACCATCTATTACAATAATACAAAAAATTGTAAAAGTTAAACTATTTAACTCAGAGTTAAATATAAAATATAAGGTAAATATGGTGACCTAAACTGTTCTAAAACCAATTTGATGAGAGGTTTTTGACACAGAACCACCATAAGCGCAAAATAAATACTTTTTCAGCCATTATAAACCGAATATTGTCGTATACGAAAAAAATAGTTCAAGCTTTTCCTAACGTTCCCCACACCTCTTTTATAAAAGTGTACTACCCTTATCTCAAAATCACACATCCAACGAAATTTGTCTCATCCAACCCCTACTAACATATACTCCAAAACATCCTCTCATTGACTTAGAGTCCTTACATTGATCAAAAATACATCCTATGGATCCCATTTGATCAATTCAAAAGGAAGCACCCGAAAAAGAGGTAATAATTTCATCACCTTTTTCAATGACCTTTTCTTCTTCCACTTCCAATTTTTTTATTGTTTCCATAATAAAGTAATAAATATATTACCTTCTACATATTGTGATGTTATTATAAATACATTACTCAAATATTTATTTTTCTATCTATCCTATGAATGACAAAGTCACCATCCATGCATACGTAAAGCTTACCGTGTCCAAGTCATGGTGTAGTTTGTTACTAAACACTTCATTATTTGGATGGGTTTAATAATTAATATAATTTATATAAATAATATATATAAATTTTAATTATTATTTATATATGATATAACATTCAATTAAATGTGATTTTACCATCAATAGAATGATATTGTGGCTCGTTCGTACATACGGATTACCGTCGCCACGAACGTGATAAGATTCAATCCTCATCATAACCATTCAAGTTAAATTTTAATTATATTGTTAAATATAAATTTTAATGACATAATATAATTCAATATATTAATAAAATAAATCATATCCATAAAAAACATGACTTACATAACAAAACATATAAAACAAAATTAATTAGTTGACACCCAAAACAATGATACTACTAAAATATTATTAACAATGCAATATTAAAAGAGCATATATGATATCATATTTATTTATGTAGTTCTTTTATAATTTAATAATAATGATTTAATTGTTATAAAAGAGATTAGCGTACCGTTGACCAAGGAAAAGTACACAGTATGGGTTGATTTTTCAATATTTTTATTATCTAAGGTTCTTTATTTGTAAATATCTACTAGGACCTCTTTATCATTAACCTATGTGATTCATAAAAACTTATTTAAAAACATTTTTACTAATTAAATAAATATGGGTAAAAGTAATTTAGACAATCTTTTAACATTTAATAAATTTTTTTGAATGGAATCATTCTGTTGTTTTCCCAATAAGGTACATTATGACCTTTTCGACGAATTAAGGAATTTATTTTAACTTATACAATGTGTGTGTATATTTTCCGTAATTAAATTATCAAAATAACAGGTTTATATTATAATTATTTTAAATTTTAAATTCTTTCAAAATCGTAAGAGAGAGATATATCATGTAGTTTTGATTTCATCTATGTCAACATCCATTGATGGATTTTACAAATGATTGATGTTGATTTATTATGATACAGTATTACATATTGTATTGATGAATTTGTGATGTGTTTGATTCTGGATGAGTTAATTTTTACCATTCATGGTTTATAGATAATGTATTGACATATCATATTCTAGTTTTAATATTAATTTTTATGTTATGTTTCAACCATTTCATATGAGGAATGCATTGGAAATAGTAAGTGACAGGTGGAGCATGATATATATTCTCGGTGCATCGGTAGGTCTCATTAGGCAATATAGTGTCTTGGATAAAGGCCTTGACAAAATCATATTTGTTGTCTTAGCACGAGGCCTTGATAATGTGGTTATGATGTCTGGTATTATGAATTCCATTATTATAAAATTTTCAATTGATATTAGATGGGATTATTTGACAAGAGGAATATCATGTGATTAAGTAAATGGTATTATTTGTTTAATATTTTCCATATTATGCTAATGTTTATGTTTAAAATATTTCAGTTTTAGTCTGTTGCATTTCCTTAAATGTTTAGGAATACTTATGATTTCTTCCGTTATATTGTTATCTTTATTGAGCATCTAAGCTCTCCCATTTGTAATGTTTTATTTATTCCAGGATGCGAATAAGTATATTATCATCAACCAGTAGGAATAGGATGAGGTATATAAGAGTGTTCATAGGAGACACAATGTTGTTTTTTTATTTCATGGTTTAGTGTAGAGCCTATGGATGTATCTAGTACTTCAAAATATACTAAACTGATCTGTCTATCAGGACATGATTCCCTGTATCAGGACAATGATATAAAATAATGAACCGACTCTGGGTAACTGGGGTCGGAGCATAATAGTTTTTATTAGAGGATTTATAATACAAACTAAGAAGACAGATTTAGAAAAACTCATATTAGAAACATTACCAAAATATAGGATTTGAAAATTAGTATAAATGAACTTCCTAGAATTTTGGTGATGTAGAGATTTTTTGTATTTTCCAAGAAATACATCAAAGTCTAGATATGATCAGGTAGAGGTGGCTCTGGCCCATATGTTCATGGAGTGAAAACTCCAACATGGAGTTTCAGTAATGAACCGGGGTATCTTGGTACACGCCAACAAGCCTTGTTGTACTATTGGAAATGAAACTCATGAGGAATATGATTAGGATAATACATATTTAAATTAAAAACAATTATGAAGGATTTATGAGTCAATACTTCCTAAAAATACTTTTATTTATGATGATGGATTATATGAATAAACTGTTCAATTTATGTTAGATATTTTACAAGTTTGAAATAATGTATTGTGATTCATAAACTAATCTAGTGTATTACATTATTTATAAATGGTTCCTAGTGGATGGAATTGAAACTGTATCAAGGAACATAATTCATGTAGGGATTTTCCTCCTATTCAAGATAATTACAATAGATCTAGTGATGAAACTTGTGCCAGAAAACTTATGACCATACCGAGACAACTCACTCATGTTATGAATCATGACTTTACCCATACAGAGAACAATAAACCACAACATGCAGGATCAATGTTAGATTGCATCATGAGGCCACATCCACTTACATTAAATAGGACTACATATCCATTTTTTTCTTAAAAATCGATGAGTTCCATAGAGGAAATATTTCTGTAATTGGGGTGTTGCAAAAGAGAAAATTTTGTAATGGTATTTTATTGCCTCAGGGGAGATGCAGGTTTTGACAAACCTGGTGTTTATTACAACTTAAACATGATTTATTACATAAAACATCACTTGATACAACAAAGAAGATCGAGAGGTTTAGTGTCTTTGGGGATTAGTATCATTACATAAAAACTTAAAACATGAAATACAACATCTATATTGAAAACATCCTTTACACGACCACTACATTCCCTCGTTCTTAGCATTGCATGGGATAACCTGAGGACATGCATAAGAAATGGGTGAGCTATAAAGCCCAGTAAGGGAGTACACATGGAATAACATGAGTATTAAAATACATGTAAGACAATAGGCATATCAATATAGCATAAAAGAAATATGAACATAAAGGCATGATAAATCATGATAATCATAACATGGAAATGTGGCAACAACACTTAACATTGAATTAGCATGAGCCAAGGGTCATTGCACATGGAGCATGAGTAAACCCTCATTGCACATGAAGCACGATTAAACCCTCATTGAACTTGAATTAGCATGAGTCAACACTCATTGCACTTGACGTATCATGATACTATACTTTACCCAATGTATTGGAGTACTATAAGGTTGCACCCTTCTTAAACATTTCATTTCATGCATTAGTGTGCCACATGGATCATAAAACATGGATTCGTAAAACATAATAATTTATTCCAAGATAAAGGAATGTGGAATCTATACATGAAAATTTATAATCAAGAGGTAAATATACATAAAGGTGAATACCCTTGATGGAGAAATGGGCATGGTATTCACTACACAATGACATTGGCTTAGAAAATCGGTGCGATTTCGGCAGCGTCACGGCATGACATAAGAATTCATAAAAATGGTTGATGATAGAGAAAGGGGTTCCTCATCATATTTACATGTAATGGAAAGTAAGGATGTCATATAGATACATGTCCCAAAAATTGAAAAAGAATTTAGATTCATGATACAAAAGTATTGCTTGAATGTAAAAGAAGAGAGAGATGTTCCTTTCAGAATTTCGGCATAGTAACAGGTGTACATGGGAGGCATTTAATGAGAGAGAAATGGGTCTCACATCATTAAAACAATAAGAGTGAAGTATGTGGGAGTTTCAAAACCATACCCCAACATTCATAATTGAATTTAAAAGTGAAATATAATTTAAAGAAAATTGACAAAAATGAGAAAGGAAGAAAAAACCCTTACTTGGATGTGTGCTTCCAAAGGCTAGAGAGAGGCTTGTGAGAGGCTTATTGGGAGCTTGGGGAACCTTGGGAGGATTATAGAGAGAGTATGGAAGAGGTTGGACGAACTCCAATGAATTATAGTGAGGAGGAAGTGGGAGCTTGGGTGGGTTTATATAGGAAAGGTGAGGGAATTCTTTATTATTTAGGTTTGGGTCCCCTTACATTAAATTAATCCAAACCACAAACCATCCCATGGTTTTTCCCCATGTTTTTTGGAAAAGGGAAGAGGAAAAAAATATTTTATAGGGCCCATGTCAGAAATTCTAAAAATAATAAGGTTGCTTATGTGGAGGTGAGCCACACTCCCATGGAAATTAATTATAAAAAGGCAAAGTGTTGAATAAGTCTTGAGTGGTTCATTAATGCTTTGAAATGTAAGTAAAACAAACAAGAAATCGCTTTATTTTAATGGTAAAATATATATTGGCCGATCTTGGGGATTATGGTATTTTATTACATCACCATTGGGTCATTATGATGTCATAAAACACATTATATATTTAAACGGTATTTAATTTTTCCCCAAAAATTTGACTGTCTCAAAAATTTATGAAAAATTCACCGTTGGATAATTTAGACATCTTGATTCCAGAAATGACATTTATTTTATCTAGAAAATTCTAAATATGTTATTTTTCAATTTTAAAATAAAATCCCACATTTATCGAAAATTCAGGGGTTTTGACAGAAATCGCTTTCAAACCTTAATAAAAATTTAAATTGCATTCATAAAATTATAAGATCATTTATATTTAATAAAAATTAATTTAATATTAATAATAATATGTTATTAAAATATTATTTAAGTAAAAATTCCCATATTTTAATAAAATTGATTTCTTAATTAAATAATAACTAAAAACAACATTTCTATTTTAAAAACTATTTACAATGTATCAGAAATGACTAGAAATTATATTCATTATTATATACAAAAATAATTTACATGAACATAGTACTACTTATTTGTGACATAACCCCTTAAACAGCCACATAAGTCCTATGGGTAAGGTGTGCAATGGTGACAGACTCTTAGGGTGGCTCGGATAACATCGCTCGAGTGGTAATTTCAATCAACTTCCACTTTTCCCATAGACGGTCACGTTTGAGCTTGACATAATGAAGCTCAGCTTGGGATTGGTCAAGGGTGAAGCCCAAGGATTCCACCACATTTCCGAGCTCTGACAAATGGGCCTCGTATGGGGAAATTCAACTTGATGAGGCCATTGCATCCTTTGTCTGAGTAAAAATTGGGTTCGTTAAAGCCTAATATTTATACAAATCATGTGATCATTGTTCAACGGATATAAAAGTAACGGTCACAAATTTTATCATAAAACCAACGAAGTTGAAATATTATAAAATAATTTTTTTATAAAGAGAAAATTAACTGGATTGAGAGGTATTTTCCATTAATTAATATTTTGGTCGTTACAATACTCCCCCTTAAGAAATTTCACCCTCAAAATTTTCCTTTTCCCACACAAATAAAAATGTGGGTAACTCACCTTCATCATATCCTCCGACTCCCAAATCCCTTATTCAAACTTGTGGTTTCTCCACAATACATTGACGAGGGGCATTATATTATTTTGAAGAACTTTTTCTCTACGATCTAAGATCTTTAATGGTTACTCCCCATAAGAAAGATCGTCTTCCAATTGTACCACCTCAGAAGTGAGTACATGTGAAGGTTCTGGTATGTACTTCCTTTACAGGGATTAATGAAAGACATCATGCACCTTGGACATAGTAGGTGGAAGTGCTAGTCGATAGGCCATATCCCCAACATGATCAAGAATCTCGAAGGGGCCGATGTACCTTGGACATAACTTTCTTTCCAAACCTCATGACCTTATTCCATGGAGATATGCGTAGAAACACCATGACTCCAACATTGAATTCAAGGTCTCGTCGACGATTATCTGCATAACTCTTCTGTCAACTCTGAGCTGCCTTGATATTTTGCTGAATGGTTTTCACCTTCTCCACCATTTCCTCGACCATTTCTGGTCCAAGCAGCTTACGTTCACTGACCTCATCCCAACATGCCATTGTTCTGGACCTTTTCCCATACAGGGCTCCATATGGTTCCATTTGGATTCTCTAGTGGAAACTGTTATTATAAGAGAACTCAACAAGAGGAAGATGTTGATCCCATCCTCTTTTAAGGTTCATTGAGAAGGATCTAAACATATCCTCAAGTGTTTGGATAGTCTACTTGGATTGGCCATCAGTTTTAGGATAATAGGCCGTACTGAAGTTCTGTTCAGTATTCCGAGCATGCTAAAGACTCTTCCAAAACATAGAGGTGAATCTTGGATCTCGGTAAGACATAATAGATTTTGGTACTCCATGAAACCTTACCACTTCCCTGACATATATCTGTGCCAGTTGATCCAATGATAATTCCTCTAGAATAGCTATGAAGTGTGCAGTCTTTGTAAGACGATCCACAACAACCCAAATTGCATTGTTGCCTTTGGATGTCCTTGGAAGTCTGGTGATAAAGTCTATGGTGATGTTCTCCCATTTCCATTCTGGTATGGGAAATGGTTTCATCATCCCCTTAGACTTCTTCCTTTCTGCCTTCACTTGCTGACACACCAGGGAATTTTATTTATATTCAGAAATCTCCTTCTTCATATTACCCCACCAAAAGTTTTCTCGGAGATCTTGATACATCTTTGTACTCCCTGGGTGAATAGAGAAATTTTAACAATGTGCATCATCCAAAAGTTCCTTCTTCAGCTCCAGACTTGATGGAACCCATAGACTTTTCCCAAAACACACAATTCTGTCTTCATTAACATTAAACTCCAATGATTTACCCTTTTTGATAGTTTCCACTTTTTCTTGAATTCCCACATCATACTTTTGAGCATCCATTAACCTTTCCAAAAGAGATGGTTGAGCAATCATTTATGAAAGGATTGATGATTTTCCCTTATTTATGATTCCCACATCTATCTTCATCAAGTATAAGATGATTGGATCCTTCTCAATTCTCATCATTGATAGAATCACTGTATCCTTTCTACATAGGGAATCTGCCACCTTGTTTGCTTTCCCAGGGTGGTAATGTATTGAACAGTCATAATCCTTGATGAGCTCTATCCATCTTCTCTGGCACATATTAATCTATTTCTGTGTGAATATATATTTAAGACTCTTGTGGTCAGTATATATCTCACATTTCTCTTCATAGAGATAATGCTGCCAGATTTTCGGGGAAAAGATCACAGCCGCCAACTCTAGATCATGCGTTGGATAGTTTCGCTCATGGATTTTCAACTGCCTTGAGGCATAGGATATCACTTTATCATTCTGCATCAACACACATCCTAATCCCTTTTTCGAAGCATCACTGAATACCACAAAAAGCTCCCCACATGTGGGTAAAGTGAGCACGAGTGTAGTGATAAGCCTCATTTTCAACTCCTTAATGCTTCTTCTCATTCAACACTCCAAGAAAACTTTACTCCCTTTTGAGTTATCTTGGTAAGATGGTTGTACAATCGTGAGAAATTTCTCACAAATCGTCGATAATATCAATCTAACCCCAACAAGCTACGGATATCCGTTAACGATGTTGTCCTTGGCCATCCCTCAATTGCATTTGTTTTAGAGGGATCCACAGATATCCCATTTCTTGTGATGATATGGACCAAGAATGAGACCTCCTTAAACCAGAACTCACACTTGATATACTTTTCATAGTGCTCTTCCTTGCACAAAGTCTCTAGTACAGGTCTTAAATGCTCCTCCTTGGTTTTGGAGTATATTAAAATATCATCTATAAAGACTACCACAAATTTTCCAATGTAATCTCTAAAGACTCTATTCATCAAGTCCATGAATATTTCTGGATCATTGGTGAGTCCGAAAGGCATTACTATGAATTCATAGTTCCCTTACCTTGTATGAAAAGTAGTCTGGGGGACATCTTCCTTCTTCACCCTTACTTGATAATATCCCGACCGCAAATCCACCTTGGAGAAGTATTGTGCTCCATGAAACTGATCAAACAAGTCATCGATTCTTGGGAGTGGATACTGTTTCTTTATCGTGATTTTGTTAACTTCACGATAATCGATGCAGAGCCACATTGACCCATCCTTCTTCTTGATGAAGAGGACTGGTGCACCCCATGGTGAAGCACATGGGCGTATAAACCCTTTATCCAGATTCTCCTATAGTTGTAGCTTCAGCTCTTCAAGCTCAAAAACAGCCATTCTATACGGAGTATTGGATATTGGTAGCGCCCCAGGTATAAGTTCAATTGAGAACTCAACATCTCTTCTTGGAGTAAGACCAGACAGTTCATCGGGAAACACTTCCGCGAATTCCCTCACAATAGGCATTTCTTCATGGATGGTTTCTTCTTTGGACTCAATCATCTAAGCCAGATACGCATGATCATAGGGATGTAAAATCCATGGTTGAGATGATGGAGCTAAAGGAGATTCATCTTCCTCCTGACACATTTAATGAATCGTGGGTCGATTCTCCATATGGAGTGTGATTTCCCTCTCCCGACAATTTAGGTTGTCTCTATATAAGGAAAGACAATCCATGCCACGAATTGCATCAAAGTCCACCAAAGAGAGTATGACAAGGTTCTCCCGGAAATAAAATCCACATATTATAATAGGGGAGGACTTATATTCATGGGATGCAAGGATTTCCCCATTTGTTGTACTCATCGACATCTTTACTTCCCTGATTTGTGGTGATGCTGGGATTGTTCTACTAAAATTTCGAGATATAAAAGAATGTGTAGAACCTGAATCAAAAAGTATGTTCGCTATTCTTGAAGTAATAACTATCTTACCTATCACCACTTCGTTGTCGGGGTTCACTTCGGCATAAGTGATGGAAAAAGTTCTTCCTTGTTGTCTTGGAGGTTGTTGGTTGCCTCCGATAACCCTTGGATTAGGGCACTTATTTGAAAAATGACCAAGTTATTTTCATTTGTGGCATTGAACAACGCGTTGAGGTTCGAACGGAGCATTCCTATCCTCTATCGCAGCTGCGGGTCCTTCTTACCGATAGTTAATAGCTAGGTGCCCATCTCTTCCACACCTGAAGCATCTTCTTGTCCCCTTAAGGAAATTTCCAGGGTTCTTCTTCCCACACTTTTGGAAAGTGGGGTGATGGAACTTCTTAGCACCGTTGGATTTATCCATCAGACCACCAGTATTAAATTTCACCTTACGCTTCTTGTCCCCATGATACCCCTGTGATTCCTTGATCTCCATTTCAACCTTGAGGGAACATCTGACAATTTCCTCATAGCTGTCGAAGTCACGGATCACTAATTCTTTCCGCAAGCTAGGCTTCAGCCCACCAAAGAAGTGGTCAACCTTGTATTCGGGGGTAACGACGAAGCCATAAGCATATCGTGCAAGCCTTTTGAAGTTTTCCTCGTACGCTCCCACAGATTCTTCATATTTTTTCTTGAGGGAAAGGAAACCCCTTTCCATCTTAAGAGGGAGGGTGCTTGGAAAATATTTATTGAAAAACATATTCTGAAATTCCTTCCATTCCAAAGCATCGATCTCCTCCTCAGGCTTCGTATTTTTTTATCAACGTCCACCATTGATCAGCTTCACCCTCCATACGATAAGACACCAAGAAAACCTTCTCTTGTTCAGAACAGTGAAAGATGGAGAAGATCTTTTCAATGGAGTTGATCCATTGTGCATCGATCGTGGGATCAGATGATCCACTAATAGTAGGAGTCCTTTGTCTCATGAAGGTCTCGATGGGAACTTGTACTTTCTTAGGGGGGGGGGGGTTTAATGTTCCTCTTGACCCGTGTTTCTATTCAAAACATGAGATAGATGAGAGAGAAGTGTGACAAAGTTCGCAATTCCCGCTCCCATTGGATTGGGCATCTCATTAGTACAACCATCACATTGATCTTCACAACGGTTGTTATCTCGAGTCCTCCTATTACCGGCCATTTGCTGGAATAAAAGGAAAGTTTGGGGAAACACATAAAGGGTAATCCAAAGAAAAAAGTTGATGACTTATAAATAAACATTAATTTCTTAAACTCATGAGTCTATAGGATTTGATCTAGGCTTTTCATGATCTACTTTCTAAGATATATTCTTAGGGAAATTTTTCCCTTAATAAGGGTTCATACCAAAATTGTGAATTTATCAAAACATATCCCCCAGGAGTGTCATAACCAAGAGTGCATCAAGGCCCATTGTCGTGCACCAGTTCCTGTTCGAATCTAGCTCAAAGCGGTGTTTTCAGGTTTTACCCCTAGGATACATCTGTGCCAGAGCTGCCTCTACCTGCTCGTATACAGACATGGATGTATTTATTTGATAAACCACATACATAGTATTTACCAAAACATAGGGATGTTTTTATTATACTTAGTCTTGTATATAAGGCTTTACTAGGATTTATAATCCCGAAAATATCTAAACCTATCCTCTGATACCAACTATGACAACCCTAGTTTTTATTACAACTGAAACATGATTTATTACATAAAACATCACTTGATACAACAAAGAAGATTGAGAGGTTTAGTGTCTTTGTGGCTTAGTATCATTACATAAAACATAAAACATTAAATAAAACATCTTTATTGAAATCTTCCTTTACACGACCACTACATTCCCTTGTACTTAGCATTGCATGGGATAACCTGAGGACATGCATAAGAAAAGGGTGAGCTATAAATCCCAGTAAGGGAGTACACATGGAATAACATGATGAGTAAAATACATGTTAGACAATAGGAATATCAATAGATCATAAAAGAAACATGAACATAAAGTCATGATAAAGCATGATAATCATAACATGGAAATGTGGCAACAACACTTAACATTGAATTAGCATGAGACAAGGCTCATTGCACATGGAGCATGAGTAAACCCTCATTTCACATGAAGCACGAGTAAACCCTCATTGCAATTGAATTAGCATGAGTCAACACTAATTTCACTTGAAGTATCATGATAATATACTTTACCCAATGCATTGGAGCGCTATAAGGGCGCACCCTTCTTAAACATTTAATTTCATGCATAAGTGTGCCACATGGATCATAAAACATGCATTCATAAAACATAATCATTTATTCCATGATAAAGGAATGTGGAATTCATACATGAAACTTTATAATAAATAGGTAAATGTGTATAAAGGTGAATTCCATTGATGGAGAAATGGGCATGGTATTCACTATACAATGACATTGGCTTAGAAAATCGGTGTGATTTCGGCAGCGTAACGACGTGACATAAGAATTCATAAAAATGGTTGATGAGAGAGAAATTGGTTCCTCGTCATATTTACATGTAATGTACAGTAAGGAGGTCATATAGATACGTGTCTCAACAATTGAAAAAGAATTTAGATTTATGATACAGAAGTATTGCTTGAATGTAAAATAAGAGAGAGAAGTTCCTTTCAGAATTTTAGCATAGTAACTGGTGTACATGGGAGGCATTTAATGAGAAGAAAGGGGTATCCAATAATTCAAAAAAAAGAGGGTAGTATGGGGGTGTATCTAAACCATACCCCAACATTCATAATTGAAATTAAAAGGGCAATACATTTTAAAGAAAATTGTCAAAAATGAGAAAGGAAGAAAAAACTCTTATTTGGAAGTGTGCTTCCAAAGGCTAGAGAGAGGCTTGTGAGAGGCTTATTGGGAGCTTGGGGAACCTTGGGAGGATTATAGGGAGAATAGGGAAGAGGTTTGACGGACTCCAAAAAAATTTAGTGAGGAGGAAGTTGGAGCTTGGGTGGGTTTATATAGGAAAGGTGAGGGAATTCTTTATTATTTATGTTTGGGTCCCCTTACATTAAATTAATCCAAACCACAAAACATCCCATGGTTTTTGCCCATGGATTTTGGAAACGGGAAGAGGAAAAAAATATTTTATAAGGCCCATGTCCGAACATCTTAAAATAATAAGGTTGCTTATGTGGAGGTGAGTCACACTCCCATGGAAATTAATTTAAAAAGGCAAAGTTTTGAATAAGTCTTGAGGGGTTCATTAATGCTTTGAAAATAAGTCAAACAAACCCAAAATTACATTATATTAATGGTAAAACATATATTGGACGAACTTAAGAATTATGGTATTTTATTACATCACCATTGGGTCATTATGATGTCATAAAACACATTATATATTTAAACGGTATATAATTTTTTACCCAAAAATTTGACTGTCACAGAAAATTATGAAAAATTAACCGTTGGATAATTTGGATGTCCTGATTCCAGAAATGACATTTATTCTATCTAACAAAATTTCTAAATATGTTATTTTTAACTTTGAAAATAAAATCCAACATTTATCTAAAATTCACGAGTTTTGACAGAAATGGCTTTCAAACCTTAATAAAAATTATAATTGCATTCATAAAATTATAAGATCATTTATATTTAATAAAAATTAATTTAATATTAATAATAACATTTTATTAAAATATTATTTAATTCAAAAATCCCTCAATTTAATAAAATTGAATTATTAATCAAATAATAACTAAAAATACCATTTGTATTTTAAAAACTATTTACAATGTATCAAAAATGACTAGAAATTATAATCATTATTATATAAAAAACTAATGTAAATGAACATAGTACTACTTATTTGTTACATAACCCCTTAAAACAGCCTCATAATACCTAAGGGTAAGGTGTGCGATGGTGACAGACTCTTGGGGTGGCTCAGATAACATCGCTCGAGTGGTAATTTCAATCAACTTCCACTTTTCCTGTAGACAGTCACGTTTATGCTTGACATAATGAATCTCATCCTGGGCATGGTCAATGGAGAATCCCAAGGATTCCACCTATTTTACGAGCTCCAAAAAATCGGATTCGTATGGGGCAATTCTACTGGATGAGGCCATCACTTCCTTTGTCTGAGTAAAAATTGGGTTCGTTAAAACCTTATATTTATACTAATCATGTGATCATTGTTCATCGGCTATAAAAGTAACAGTCACAACTCTTATCATAAAACCAAATAAGTTGAAATCTTATAAAAACACTTTTTTATAAAGAGACAATTAACTGGATCGAGAGGGATTTTCCATTAATGAAACTTTGGGTTGTTACACAGGTCAATGGTGGTCGTTAAATCAAAACATTAAGGATGATGAAAAAAATATCAAACATGAAATAGAGGGAGTATAAAGATCATTTCATAGAAAAATACTTTCCTTATAACTATCGAGTGGATATGGAAATAAAATTTTTCAGCCTAATAAAAATTGAAGAAGAGAATGTCTCAAAAAAATTAGGCTAATTTTAAAATGATATAAATGGATGCTGTAAATTATATAAATAACCTTAGGATTATGATTGATGGCTTCTTTGATGGGTTAACACTATTTCTCCCTTGATCATTGGTCTCACAATCCTTCTCCTTGTACAATAATATTATATCATGTGAGATCATGAACGAAATTGAAGTCAATAAGTCTTATTAATATAAATAAAATCATGAGAACAAGAGATATGCTAAATACTCTTGAAATATAAATAAGGGGAACAATAAAAAAGTTAAACTTCCATCCTATTGTAAATGTGGGAAGAAACACCCCAGTACATGACTTAAGTTAATGAGAGTATGTTACAAGGGTGGTGAAAAAGGCCACCAAGCTCATGATTGAAAGGGAAAAAAGAGGAAATTGATGTTGAATGCTACAATTTTAGGGAAATGACGTATTATGAAAATTATTATCCAATGCACCAAGGAAACATATCTACGAAAAGGGCAAGGTAGAAAGGCCAAGCTTAACTAATCACAGCTGTAGAGGTTGAATGTTCGAATGATGTGGAGTCATGTAATTTAATGGTACCCTCAAATTTATCGAATTATTAATATGATTTTAGATCATATAATTGTTTTATAACATCCTAATTTTCTATGAAAATTATATATTTCCAATTATATTCAACAATATAGTTTTTATTCAGAACTAATATGGGAAGTATCATTGAAATAATGTTTTGTGAATCAGTTCCCATTAGGGAATATAAACAAAATTTATCTACTAATCACATTTTCATTTGCATGATTTAATGTCATATAACACTCGGTATGGATTGAATTTAAGAGCATGATGTGAAAATTAATTTTAAGAAATAGGAGGTCATAATTTTTGAACATGATAATGTCTACATGATATTCATATCATAAATGTCAACATCATATTCTCAAATAGTTCTAGCTCAAGTAGATATACTAAATTAAATTATTGTGGAGGAAGATAGTGAAATAAATATGGGTGAGGAAAAGAATGTTTAAATAGTGGACGTAAATATTGTCCAAAAATATGTTGATGTTTTTCAAGAGTATTAACCTTGAAATCCTGTAGAATGAGATATTGAGTTTTCTATTGATTTAATTTCAGGTTCAAGGCCCATAACGAAGACCCCTTATAGAATGACCACTATGGAATTAGCTGAACAAATGAAACAACTAGAATAAATGAGAAATAATGGATTTATTCCCCCTAGTTGTTCTCCATGGGGATCCCCTATTATTTTAATTAATAAGAAATATTGATCAATGAGGTTATTCATTGACTATAGGGAGATCAATTCTATAACAATAAAGAACTAGTATCCCTAACTAATCATAGATTATTTATTCGACCAACATCATAGAGCTCAATATTATTCAATGATTAACCTTAGACCTTGATAAAATCAGTTGTGAGTGAAAAAAGAAGACATTCCAAAGAATGAATTTTGTACCGGGTATGTGTATTATGAGTATAGTGTAACGGATTTTGAACTGACTAATGTGCCATCCTTCCTCAGGAATCTAATGAATAGAGTTTTCAAGGAATATTATGTTGAATATTTATTGGTATTTATTGATGATAAATTGTTATACTCTAAAATAAATGTTGATCATGACAATCAGATAGACACTATTCTCAAAACCCTAATATTATATGAACTATATGGGATGTTTAGCAATTGTGAATTATGACATCAGAGGATTTCCTTTCTTGGCCAAATTGTCTCTAAAAATGGAATCTCTCTTGATCCTTCTAAGACATGAGAAATACTCGAATGGCCATCACCGACGAGTATAACATAGGCACATAGTTTGATTGTTTTAGTAGGATATTATTGGTGATTCGTCCATAATTTTTCCTTATTGGATAACCCATCATCCAAGCTCACACGTAAAGGGGATAATTTGTTTTGAAAAAAGAGTGTGAAGAATATTTTGAAGAACAAAAGAGAATATTACTCAATTCTCTAATCTTGAAACAACCATCGGGGAATGATAGGTTTGTTATTTATAATGAATCTTCAATAAAATGTCATGGTTGTGTCCATATGCATAATGATAGAGTTATTGCCTAAGAATCACATTAGCTAAAAATTCATGAAATTAACTATCCTACTCATGATATTGAGTTTTCAGTAGTAATATTTTCCTTGATGGTATGGATGAACTATCTCTCTGGTGAGAAATGTGAGATATATACTGATCACAAGAGTTTGAAGTATATATTCTCATAGAAGGAACTCAATATGAGGAAAAGATGACGGCTTTAACTACTCATATATTTTTATTTCACTATACACTAGCCCTGTGGATGGAAAATAAGGTGGCAGATTCTTTGAGTGAAAATAATCCAAGAGTTTTGAACAAGTTGAGAGTTGAATGGGATCCCATGTTTTTGGATCTCGTAAAGATCGGTATAGGAATAATCATGGAAGAAGAAACATCAATAAATTGTCAAATGGTTCCATTTACAACTTTATTAGAAAGGATAAAAAGTTATTAGACTGATCAGGATGTGTTTAAAATGAAAATTATTGATATCAATGATAAGAGATTGATTGGCTTCGTATATGAAGATTGAATTTTTTAAATTTGTGAAGAGACATTGTGTTCTTGACATACCTGATCTAATAATAAAAATTTTGTATCATGCTCATATATCTAATTTCTCCACACAACCTAGTTGCACTAAAATATTTAGAGATTCGAGGGAACATTTTTGGTTGGAAAACATGATGAGGGGGATTGCAGATTTTGTGCCAAGATATATGGTTTTCCAAAGGGTGAAGGATATAAGAAAACAACCAAGAGTAGTCATGAATCCTATTTCCATACCTATGTAAAAATTGGATGATATTATGATGGAATTTTATTATAGGGATAACAATGACTCCAATAAAGGATGATAAAATATGGGTCATTTTTTATCATCTTACCAAGTCAACACATTTTCTTTCTATAAGAGATGATTACCACATTAACATTTAGCAATAATATATATTAATTATGTTTTCAGACTTCATGGAGTACACCTATAGATAGTTTATAATCATGATCTCTATAATAAATCATGATTATAGAGAAGTCTTTAGAAGGCCTTGTATACTTAACATCATTTGAGAACTGTCTACCACTCTCAAAATGATAGACAATCATAACAGACTATTAAAACCATATAAATCATTATGAGATCTTGATCACATGAAATTCAAGTTATGTGGGATCAATATTTACCTTTGGTAGAATTTTACTAAATCAATAAATTCCAATCATGCATTCAGATGGAACCATATGAAGTGTTATATAGAAAGAGATGTCACACACCAACATACTGGGATGATTTTGGTGAAAGAAAACTCATTGGGCTAGAACTTGTTGAGGAAAAAATGTTAATGGTGAAGGTTATCCAAACACACAACAATGCAGCTCAAAGCAGGGAAAAGATCTATTCCGATAATCGAAGGAATGATTTGGAATTTCAAGTAGGAGATTGTGTTTTCATGTCCCAGGTTTTTTGGAACATTCCAATTTCTAGAAAAAATGGGAGTTTTAGATTATCATTTGAAAATGCCGCTAAGTCTCTCCAAAGGACATAATGTGTTCCACGTATCACTGTTGAGAAAATACATGCCTGACCCAAAACATGTACTCACCTATGATGAAATAGAACCCGAAACCGATATTACTTATTGTAAATATTCTGTCATGATTCATGATACCTAAGAACAAGTGTTCTGAAACTTGATGACATGTATGATAAAAGTTTTATAGAGAAACATTGTGTTGTAAGAGGCAATGTGGGAACCCATGGAACTTATGATGAAGAACCATCTGAATCTTTTTATGCAGTATTATTCCAGAAATTTTGAGTACAAATTAGTTGAAGGAGGTAAGAATGTAACACCCAAAGCATCCACGTTCTGTTTTTCATTGAATTATGCATTATCTTTCGGTGTATGCAATTTCAGGTTATAGAACACCACGACCAATAAAAGTATTCATTATGAATAGTAATAAACACATTTTTAAATTTTTTAAATTTTATTCTTCAAATTTTACTTGATTTTTGGATTCGGAATATCAAAATTAGCCTAGGGTGAAATTTTTTTATTTTTCAAAAAACATTCATTTTCTAATGAATTTTGAAAAACACCACATTATTTTATAAAATCAACATATTATTTAAATAATTATTTATTTAATTTAGATTTATATTATGTCAAAATATATAAATAATTACTATATTATTTCAATGTAATTCATTGGCTTCATTTTATAATAAGATTAGATGTTTAAAATTGTATTTAACTTTCTAACGTCTTGTACCCACCTTTTAGGCACATTTGAACATTTAGATTAAACATAAGTTTTCTTCTTCTATGAATTTAATTTAAAAATTCAAAGCGGCACAATTGACATTAGTCAGTAAAATGTTGTTCAATAGGTTGAAGATAAATTTTTTTGTAATAGTATCATTAAAATTTTATTTACCATGGAAAAAAGTAAAGAAATAAATTAAGGGTAATAATGATATTATTACTAACCTAACACATGTCCTAATACTATTGGATAAAGTTTTTAGACCAAAATCAACCTTAGAAATAATATATGATCCTATTTGACCGACATTGATTAGATTAGGATATTTATTATTATTTTATTTACAGAAGAGTGAAAAGTGTTATATTCAAGTTTTAATGAAGAATTTTTTTTAATATAGTGTAATACATAAGATGCATTAAAATATAAATATTAATTATAAAGATAAAAAATATTTTCTACAAAATGTTAAATCATTTATAAATATTATACATTATAAAATTAAATTAATTTATGACACACTGATGATGTAGTAATTACATAATTAATAAAGGATTAAAATAATTGATAATATAAATATCCAAATAAATGTAAATTTAGAAATTTGATGCATTACAATAAATTTATATTGTAATATGAAATGTTTTGGTTTATTAAAAAATGATTTTTCAGGGGGATAATGTTGTTATGACTACCACGAAAACAAAATACCACATAGTGTAAATATTTACAAAAATGAGTTTTTAAATAAAATACTATATTATTAATTTATATTACATTACTAAAAATTAATGTTTTGGAAAAATGAATTATAAAAGGATAGATAAATCAATATTGAATCACTGAGGGTTTTATTATCTTTTTATTGTAATTTTATTAAACATTTTTTATAATAATTCAAGAATACAGGATTAAATTTTAACTATTTAACAAATAGTAAAATCTAAAATATAAGGTTAATATGGTGAAAAAAACCTGTATAAAACCTATTGGTTGGAATATTTTTGAACTGTAAACACAATAGTCACTAAATAAATCCTTTTTAGCCATTATAAATCTTATATTATTGTATAATAAAATAATAATTCAAGATTTTCCAAAAGTGACTTCCACCTCTATTATAAAAGGATACATATACTTCTCTCAAAATCACATGTCCAAAGACAATTGGATCACCCAACCCATATGAAAATATCCTCACCAATACCCTCACTTTGACCAAAATTCCATACTTTGACCATGAAGCCATCCTAAGGATCCCTTTCGTTCAACTTAAAGGGAAGCACCCGAAAAAGATTTAGTAATTCCATCACGTCATTTAAAGATCATTTCTTCTCCCAAATCACTATTAATTGTTAATTATTTTCCAAAGTAATAAACCTTCTTCCTTATAAATAATGTGATGTTATTATAAATATGGCACAACCATATTCATTATTATATCAATCATATGAATGAAAAAGTTACCATACATGCGTACATACGACTTACAGTCTCCACGTCGTGGTGTAGTTTGTTAATCAAAAATTAATTTTTTTTGATGGGTATAATAATGAGTATAATTGAATTAAATAATAAATATAAATGTTAATGATTTTTTGTATATGATTATACATACAATTAGATATTATTAAACAATCAATATAATGATATTGTGGCTTGTGCGCCCGTAAAGACTATCGTCTCTACGACTGCGATTAGATTCATTCACCATCATAAACATTCAAGGATAATTTTCATTTTATGATTAACAATAATGTTTATCAACTTAATATAATTATGGATATTAATCACATACATCCTATCCATAAAATATATGACTTGTGTAAAAAAATATAAAGGAAAATGAATCAGCTAACACTTGAAACCATGATCATATTGAAATATTAGTATCAATAAAATATTATTAGATCGTATATCATATCATATTTATGTATGTAGATCTTGTATAATTTAATTAAAAAGATTTAACTATTTTAAAGTATGTTAACATACCCTCAACCTAGAAAAAGTATATGCTTATGGTTTAATTATAGAATCTCTTTATTATCTATGATTGTTTATAAGTAAGTATCTATTGAGACCTATTTATCATCCACATCTAGGTTTTTCATGATAATGTATTTCAATAAATTTTTGCAATTTACATGATTATGTGTTAATGTCATTTATACCCTCATTTTAATTTTTATAAATTTTTTTGAAAAGAATCATTCTTTAGTTTTCCAAATAAGGTACTTTATGACTTTTAAACGAATTAAGGAAATAATGTTTTAATAACATATATGGAGAGTGTGGATATTTTCCATCATTATAACACCTTCAAAACATCCCTTACAAACATATAATAATATTTTAAAAATTAAAGATTTCACTTATAATAATATGACTATTAAATTATTTCAATATAGAATGAGATATTTCTCTAAAATAGTTTTGATTTCATTTATTTCAACATCCTTTGATGGATTTTAAACATGATTGATGTAGATTTATTATAATACAATCTTCCATATAGTATTGATTTTTTTTGATGTGATTGACTGTGGATGTGTTATTTTTATAAAATTCATGGTTTAAGGATAATTTATTAACATTTCTTATGCTAGATTTAATAAAAAGGTTTATGTTATGTTTCAACCTTTTCATATGAGTAATGAATTAGAATTAGTAAGTGACCTATGGAGACCACTATATCTCCCTAATGCATCATTAGGTATCATGAGAAAAAACTAGTTTCATGGCATAAGGCATTCAAAAAATATTATTTGTATTATTAGAATGAGGCTATGACTATGTGGATAGAATGTACGGCATTATGCCTTCCATCATTATGAAATTGGATATTGATATTACATGTGATTATTCGACTAGTAGAATATAATGTACAAAAATGGCATCATTTGATTTATATTTTCCATATTATATCATAATTTTAGTATAAAAGGCTTATGTTTTTGTCTTATGCATATTTTTAATTGATTATGCTTATTTATGATTGTTTTCACTATATTGTTATCCTTACTAAGCATATGATCTCACCCCTTTATTAGGTGTTATTTTTCCCTATATGCGAAGAGTTATACTACGATTATCATGTTGGAATATTCTAAGGGATACTAGAGTGTTCATAAGGTACAAAATGTTAGTTTTTTATTACATGATGTAATGTAAAACATATATATATCTATTACTTCCTAGTCTACTATGATGATCACCATTTAAGGAGATGATTCCTTGTATCATGCCAATGTTATGTAATAATACACCATCTCTGGGTAACTGGGGTTGGGGTAGGACATATGAGTATGATCTATAAGTCATGTCCACAGATTAGGGTTTCTATGAAAAATGATAATACATAGTGTGTAGTCCAAAAAACACATGATGTCATGTAACATGGATATGAATGTTGTTGATTCAATAATATTCACTTATGACTAATCCATTCCATCATATTTTGAAAATCACAAAAAATGTATCGTAAGGAAAAAAATTTACCTCAATGATTTATCTCAATATGGAAAAACTTCCTTCACAAATGAAATATTCTCCGCACTATTGTTTTCATTGTTCATTTTATAGTCAATCTTATTCTAACTCCATTTATCTCTATAGTGTAAAAATTGGGTTCATATCTAAAACCATGGAATCCTACAAATTCATTGATATATAGTATTCTGAAAATTTTGATTCTGAATTCTCTGAAATTCAGATTCCAAATTCTTTGAAATTCATATTCTGAAATATCTGAAATTTAGATTCTGAATTCTATGAAATTCAGATTCTGAATTCTATAAAATTTAAATTCTAAAATTTCTAAAATGCAGTTTCTAAATTATTTGTCATTTAGATACAAATTCTCTGAACATCAGATTTAGAATTCTTTGAAATTGATAATTCTGAATTCTCTGAAATTCCGATTCTGAATTCATTGAAATTTTGAATCCAAATTCTCTTAAATTAGTTCTCCAAATTCTCAAAAATTCAAACTCGAACTTCCTCAAAATTAGGAAAATTAATTACTCTGAATTTGGAATCTGAATAAATTAGAATTCAGGTTTTGAATTCTTTAGAATTCAGGTTCTTAATTCCTCCGAATTTAGGTTCCAAATTTCTTATAATTCCGTCTCTGAATTCGTTAGAATTTAGAATCCTAATTTATTATTATTCACACTCTGAAATCTATATAATTCAGGTTCTGGATTCCAGGAAAAATATAATTTGGATATTTATGATTTATATTCTGCAAGTGTTCATTTACATAGAATTTGAACATTATTTTCCGTAGACTCTAGAAATTTTTATTTGGTTATGAAACCATATTTTACTTAATACTGTTATACATATGAAATGAAATCGTGAAATCTATTTCTAATTAACTATTGTTTTAGTTGCTGGTGTATAGGACCCTCTGCGATTCATGGAATAATATGACTATTGGTGGAGGGAGTTAATAGTTTTGAAAAGGCCTATATATAGGAGACCATTTGAACTATCGTGTAATAAATGTTGATCAATCTAGAGATTAAATGATGTTGAAGTGATTTCTATAGAAAGAGACTCTAATTCCTTATGTGAATTGGACATCTTTTTTAGCATGCTTCGGGCGACTATGATTTTTGATGTGTACAATCGAGGACTTCTAGGGAAAGGAAGATAATGGTACTGACTACCTTAATGTTCTTTTACATACAGAGATAATAAGAATGTGGGGCAGACTAACTTAATGATTGAGGTCTTGTAGGGATAACAAGACAGATTCTAATATTCCTATTGGGGGCTTACCCTAGTTTTGGTTAGATATGATTTCTTGAATGTATAAATCCAGGGACCATTATACAAGGTTGTTGGATACCCTTATCTTTGGGTTAAATGATTTCATACATGTATTTTGTTTTTTTTCATGTTTATATTCCATTGTATTTTGATAAATGAGTAATGTATAACATTATAATACTTTCTTGTTCTTTTGTATACTCTGATAAGTAAAATTCTATATTCTTTATGGTTGAATGATTTTCTTGTAATATTTTATTATTTTTCATTTCATGAATCATATTTCCGGAACCTAGCATGTTTGTAGAAGTAAGAGTTCTTGTGAATTCACATTGATTAACATTGTTAAACATATATTCTGTATAGTTAAAAATGAAATATTTTAAACATACAATTCACCCCACCCCCTCTTTTTATTACGCATCTACATTAACATTTTAATCATACAATTGGTATTAGAGGAGGTCTCTAAAATTTATATATGCACATAAAAGTTTTCATCCTCATTATTAATTTTCCTAAATATTTTTTTTCTTAGGATTTTCATCCTTGTTTACAAAAATTTACTATAAACATGTTTTTGTGGAATGTATTTTCTTTTAAATGGATTGAATGAATTTTGGTTAGATTACAATCTATGTCCTACAAGACAAATTTTATATGATGGTAATTATTATGAATATTGGAGGGATTGAATGAAGAAATTTGTTATTAATACTAGAGTTTTAATCTTTTTAATGGTTAGTAGACGTTACATGATTCCTGTTAAGAATTAAAGAACCATTAATAATCAAGAAAAGTCTAAATATCAACCAAGCTACAAGGTACACAATACTTTGTTGGGTTCCATGACTAGGAATATATATATTTAGATTTATTCTTGTGAAGATGCAAATTTTATTTGGATGAAATTAAAGGGTACTCATTTAGGTACATACAATGTTATAGAATCCAGACGATCTATTCTTAGAGAAGAATATCATTTATTTCTATTTCCTTATGGAGAACAAGTTCGAAAGGTACAACAATGGTTTATGACTATTTTTAACAGTTAACAATCCATGGGTGAGAAAGGGTTATATGATGAGGAAAATGTGTACAATATTATAGATACCATGCATAATGAGTGGGAATCTAAGAGAATAACTATTTATGAGAATAGGAATGTATCTCATATTACTCTTAATTGGATTTTTGAAAATTTTATTCAACATGAAACAAGAAAGGAAATAGATGATGATATGAATATGAAGAAGAATGGAAGTGGAATTTGTAGCCTTTACTACTAAAAAACACAAGGCGCCTGAGTGGGTTACATGATCCAAGTCAAACAAAGTCATTGTTTTATCTGAAACAAGTGAATGTGAACATTCTGATAAGGAGGTATCTAATCTTGTTTGACGGATTAACAAGATAGTTGGGAAGAAAGACATGCAATATAGATTTAATAAAAAGAGGGAAATAACAAGAATGACTCATAAGTGACTTGTTATGAATGCAAAAGAGCAGGGCATATAAGTCCATATTTTCCTATACTAAAGAAAAATTATAGAAAGGAAAAGCATTCTTAGAGGCATAGAAATATGTACTAAAATGATAAAACTAATTGTTTTTTGAAGGCCAATGACAACTTGAGTGCCTGTGGTGGTGACTATTCTAATGGATTCTTTGATTATGAATCTTTTGGTCAGAAGATTCTTGGTTTACAACTAAACGACCTATTGAAAATAATTGTCTAATGGACAAGGTACACAGTGCTAAATCTTTATGAAATTTATCCTAGAATTCTAATTATAGTGATATTAAATATTATGGACCTTCAGATGAATATTCTTCTTCTGATGAAGATAATACATTACGTACATATAATGAAGTTTCAAGGTTTGCTAAACATCTTGAGAATGATAATTCAAAAGTCAATAATAATATTGATAAAGAAAATTTTAGAATTTATATTTTTATATATGAATTATCAGAATATTCTAAAGATCTTCACAAGAAAATTTATGATTTAGAAAATATTTAAAAAATCATTGAAGATGTTAATAATGAGAAGTATAAACATTATAAGAAACTAGAAAATGTAATTTCTATGAAAAATATTTTAGAGACTAACTCTAGGGATAAGACTAACGTTTTTGAGGAAAAAAAATATTTATTAGAATATTGTCATAAATATTTTCCTTGAGTAAGTGATTGTCAAACATTACCTTAGATAATGAAAACATTAATAAGATGTAGTCACAAATTCAACCTCTAAGGAATAATTTTGGATTTGGATATACTCATTCAAAACTAGTTTTTAGTAACAATTATATTGTTCCTAAAATTGATCAATTCTGCAATAAGTGTTAGTGTGGAGGGTATTGGGCAAAAAATTTTCCCATAAAAAAACTCAGACATTAGGTTTTCATAAATACTATTTTTCTAAGAAAATTTGGATTCCTAAAATATTGAATTTTGATGTTTCCGGATCCAAGAATATTTGGATTCTGAAAGTCTATCACTCTTATTGTTAGGATAATAATAAAAGTACCCACATAAATAAACGGTACAATGATAGGTGATGTTCCTATAACATGACTGGTAATGAAAACATTTTTGAAATAATTATCAAGACAAATGGAAGAAAAGTAACATTCAGGGATAATGCTAAGGAAGAAATTATTGATATATTTAACATTGTTTTTCTTGAAAAAACAATGATTTCAAATGATTTATTTATGAAGGGTCTTAAGAACAAACTCAATAGCATAAGTCAATACTGTGATGGAGGTTATATTATGAGTTTTAGGAATGATAAATTTTTACGACACATTTCCAAGGAAGTGTTTATTCTTTCTTCCCATAGGCAATAGAATTTATCTACACTAAACATAGAAGTCCTTAAAATACAAGATAATACTAGTGCTATTTCATTAAGTAAGAACCATGAACATCACTCTCGAGAAAAAAACCTTGATATTTGGAATCATGTTCTCAGGGATCACACACATAAAAGAGATATCATTCATCAATTTATCGGATCACAAGACCATCTTGCAGATAATTTCAAAAAATCTATACCCTTCAATAGATTTGAATATATTAAACAGATGTTAGGAATTATAACATTATGTTAATCTTTATATTAACTTCATGTTGAAACATATCTTCTTATATAAAAAAACTCTATTTCATATTGGTGTACAATTCCCTATTAGTCATAATTTTTTGTCTTCAAAATTTTTCATAGTCAAAATTTTTCGTAGTCATGTTTTTTTGTAATCATATATTGTTCATTAAATTATTCCAGAGTCTAATGTTCTACAAGGAGAATATTTATCATTACAAATAATTTTCCTAGAAATATGGAAGGTATGATTTCTTCATTAAATTTTCATAATATTCCTCTAGTTTCTTGGTATTTTCATCTTGTTTAATAATTTTTTCGGATTTATTTTTCTTGTAAATCCGAATGATTATCTTAAAAACCTCAAAAGATCAAAAGCTATTGAAATAATTCTTCAGTTATCATAACAACTGTCAGATCTAATCTATAGTATTTCAACCATGGGATCAACCTCCGAAGTTTAATCATCACCCCAATTGCCTATATATGGACCCCCAATTGTTGTCCCACAACGATCTTCATGCTCTGGAGTGGTGAATCCCAACGACTCTATTTAAGACCGTTCATAATTTTTAAGGATTTCCCACATCCAAATGTATTCTAAATCCTCTAATCAGAATGAAATGTCGACTATAAAAGAGATTATTGAATGGAAGATATGCCAAGAAATTTTGGTTGATCAGAAATTTTATTATAATTATAACTCTATCATTTCATGGAATATTAAGCTCAATGACTGGGAGAGCCTATGTATATCATAACCAATGGTAAAAGATCTAGTCTATCCGAGTGTGCTGATAGAATTTTATGAGATGGAATATTTTTTCAAATAAGTAGGGAGAGATAAATTTTATTTCAAGAGCTATAGGAAGACTTATTATCTTTCTTACATCAAGGCAGCAAGTTTGATCAGAATTCATTATGAAAGGGAAGCAGAGTTTTATACTGATAAGTTACCGGATGCTTCAGGATCTTTTGATAAAGATAAGGATATAGTTTGTCTTTTTTAGATAGGTGTGAAGTAACCTAACATTGTTCATATATCTACGAACCATAGGAATCTTGATTTATGGGTCCATGGTTTTGTCATTCTATGAAATGGGGATAAGGAATCCCTGATGAAATTTGATATCTATATTATGTACTTCTTGGTGAATCTCGGTAAGATTAACCTATTCAAGTATAACATGGTTATGATTGAGAATATCAAGAATGGAAATATGATGTCTCATATTATAATATATCCAGTTATTCTTTGGATTATTATAGTTTGTTGCCCGCTGTAAATCAAAATTCCTTGTATTTCTAAGCCATGAAATTTCAATGTGATGTTGATGAGTGATGATACAGTACATAGAATGACAGTTGTTTTTTCCAGTGATTTAGGAGAATTTTATGATTTTTTTTAAATCTATAATGTATTTTATATCAAATAAACAAAAAGTGGCCAGGACTTCCATTAAGGGTGAAAGGAAGAGGAAGGTGAAGGAACTAGAAGAAGAAGGAAAAACTCTTGTGGATAAAGAAACATAGTCAGGACCACCAGAGCCAATGAAGAAAAAGGCTTATCCTGTCAAAGTAGTAGCTATGAGGGGAAATGAAAAGAAGAAAAACAAGGGGAGCCTATATTTTTCTTGGATCCTTAAGCGGCAAAAGAGTTAATGAAAAAGGAATCTCAAGAACATGAGAAGCAATAGAAAGAGAAGATGAAAAATAAGTTGTCTGAATATGAAATTGTACAATCAATTTTCAAGGATACTAAGAAATCATCAGTACAAATCCCAGTGATAGAATATATTTTTATAGAATAATTTATTGAGACTCTAAGAAAGAATGTGGTGATTCCAGATCCTGAACAATAAGAGGAAATTGTTCTAGAAGAGGAAAAGTAAATAGAAAAAGAATAAGAGGAATTATACAAAAGGTATTTAATTAATGATGTCATAAATAAAGTAAAATAATATCATGAGGAGGAATGTCCCTTTGTATAATTATCAGTCCAGACTTCTCAAGACGAATCCTCAATACTTGCAACTCCAGGGGTTAAAGAGAAGGATCAGGACGAATTAAACAAACACTCTAATAAGAAACAGTTATTCATTATTTTGTTCATATGGAAGAACAAGTGGATAATTTAGAGAAAGTGGTAGTTGACGATGTTAAAATATTTTAGTTGTCCCATATTTACCATTAATATCCTAACCTAGAAGAGACTATTATGATAGTTGATAAGGAAATGTAGGTGCTAGTCCATAAACAAAAAAAACTGTACTGAAAAAGAATGTTTTTGGAATTTCTTCAAATAGGAATGCTGATGAGTTAGAAAAAGAATCCTCAAAATCCAAACTCTATAATTCATAATCATACTTTCTTGGATATGATTTTTTTAAAATCATTGAAAAAACTGGTTGGAACTATTGTCTTATTTAAAAGTACTTATTCTAGATGTCGGATGCTTCAACATTCGATGAATCAAAAATCCAATACAGTTTCCATGGTTATGGATATATTTGTCCACATGAGTAATATCTCAAATCCTTTCTCATTGGTTATGGGGATCATAAAATGTCATGTAATAAGATTACAAGAGGGTCAAGGAATAATGTCGATGACCTAAGAGTTTTTGGTGAATTTCAGGATAATTTAAAAGATACATTTGACACCGATGTTGTTAAGAATATGTTATTTATAAGAGCGTTAGGAGAAATATGACTTTTTAAAAGTCTACTCAGAAGCAAGATGTCAAGTATCTGAATGGAAAGAATAATTATGTAGCCATGATTTTTAAGAGGGAATGGGATCTCAGAATAGAGTTTAATAGAGGCTATTTAAGCATGAAGAAGTGATGAAACCTCATGACGATTTACTTTGTTTTCAACATAAAAATATTAGAGTCATGGGAAAAAAATTGATGATCCAGATTAGCTGCATAAGAATATAGAATAAGAAAACAAGGTGCTCAATATGCTGAAAACCATTGTCAATAAGCCGATGCTAAAGGTAAAAGAAGGATATTTTTTACCTAATTCTGATATTTTTTTGAATCTTTTTTCCATGTACAAATTCATTCAATCTTAATAAAATTCATGTTGTCCTCCACATATTTTCTTTTTTTGTACCTCTTTTTTTGGTACCATTTATTTTTATTCCATTCCATCTATATCTTTTTGTAAATATGAATTGTGGAGAAAGGAATGATAAAAATAATTCTATGTATTATGAAATTTCCCTAAGTAAGGGGGAGGTCATCTAAGAAGAATTTTTTATCAAAAATGATTTTTGTATTCATGATACTATAAAATCTTATTGAAGAAATCAAGAATACGATCATATGTGATTCCAAAACCTGAGTGGGAGTTAGTTGTATTCACATTGATCCATATGTAATGGGTTATTTATTTTTTTCATGTCCACAAAACTCTATGTCCTTATATTATTTTTAGTAATGATGTTTATTCTTACCAAAAAGTGGGCCGATTGATGAGTCAATAATATTTACTTATGAAATTCCCATTTCATTAATGTTTTGAATATTATAAACAACCCATCTTAAGGAAAATTTTATTCTCTCTAATATTTATCTTAATAATGAAAATTTTCTTTTCCCATGTAAATTTTTCCTTTACCATTGTGTATATTGTTCATTTTTTAGTCTCTCTTATTCTAACTCCATTTATATAGAAAGATTAAAAATCATATTCGTATATAAAACCTTGGAATCCTATAAAATAATAGATAAAGAGTATTCTAAAATTTTAGATTACAAATTCTCTGAAATTCAGATTCCGAAATAACTGAAATTCAGAATCCAATTTCTCTGAAATTCAGATTCTGAATTCGCCAAAATTCATATTCCGAATTTCCTGAAATTCAGATTCTGGATTCTCTAAAATTAAGATTCTGAATTATATAAAATATTAATTCTGAATTCATTGAAATTTAAACACCAAATTATCATAAATTAAGATTCTGAATTCTATAAAATTACGACTCTGAATTGTCTGATATTCATATTTTGAATTATCTGAAATTCAGACACCAAATTCCCCACAATTCAAATTCCAAATTTTTTATAATTAATGATTTCAATTATTCATAATTATAGTTTTTTATTCATTATATTTCAGGTTTTGAATTTCGTAGAATTCAGATTCCAAATTCCTCATAATTCAGGTTCTGAATTTCTTAGAATTCAGACTCTAAATTCAAAGGAGTTTAGACTCCTAAATCTTTAGAATTTATGTTCCAAATGCCTTAAAAATAGAATCTATATATTTATGATTTATAGACTCAAAGGGTTTATTTATATAGGCTCCAAACATTATTTTTCTTAGACTCTAGAAAATTGGATTTTTTTAGGAAAACATATTTTACATACCCCTTTTATACTTATGAATCAATGTCGTCCAATATTTTTATAATTAATAGTTGTTTGAGTGACACAAGTACAGGTCCCTCTGAGATTCATAGAAAACTATGACTCTTAGAGGAGGGAGCTGACTGTTGAGAAAATTTTAAAAAATTGGAGATCATTTGAATGATTTTATAACTACTGTTGAATACTCTAGAGATTACATGCAGCTAATGTTATTTATAGAGAGGGAGACTCTCATGCCTTGTGGATACTAAAAATTTTGTTCAGCTACATCATGTGACTCTGATTGTTGTTGTGTACAATCGAGGACATCCATGGATAATAAGATAGATGTGTAGAATACCTTAATGTTCGTGGAATGATGGGGATAGGAAGACAGAGGTGCCGACTACATTAATGTTGGAGGGCTTGCGGGGATAGAAATACAAATTCTTATATTTCTATCGAGGGCTTACCCTGGTGTGGTTATGAAAAACTTTCTTGAATGTATAAATTAGGGGACCTTTATCCAAGGTTGATGGATACCCTTCTCTATGGGTTAAAATAATTCATACATGTTACTCATTTTGTTTTATGATTATATTCTGTTTTATTTTGATAATGTAAGAAAATATGAACTTCTTATACATTCTTGTTCTTTTGTATACTCTGATATGTATGATTCTATATGTTTTAAGGTAAAATATTTTCCTTATAATCATTTATTTGTTTTCATTTAAGAAATCATATTTTCCGAACCTAGAATGTTTGTAGAACTAATAAATCTTATGAATTTACATTTTTTAACATTTTTTAACACATTATTACTTAAGGTAAAAATCGAATGTTTTTAAATATAAAAATCACCCCTCATGTAACTGTGCATCTACATTCATATTTCAATCCAACGAAACCGTGGGTTTCATAAAATTATATGTATTACATGTCATGTGGGAACACATATATTGTTTGATCTTTTCTTAGAAAACCTACATGTACTACGAGTGTAAATGGGCACAGACATGGCCAGGAACATAACATGTTCTGAGATAGATGGACAAGAACAGAAACATGGATCTAACCATGTATAATGATATATGTCATGTTTTAAAGTACATAAATAACGATTGAATACAAGGAAAACACTATGGAGCACAAGAGGCTTCTCGAGTGGACATGACACATTTTATAGACATTGTGCACACCGTGTAGCCCTATGTGGGTATAGAACTGTGTACTTATAGGGAAACAACCATAAGATTGTTCAATACATTATACTGTGTTTGTAATTATCCAAAATGTTATAAATAATATCCCATTTTTATTATATTTTATGTCCAATTGTGTAACTTGGTGAAAGAAAACGCATGAACATTATTGTTTTTACTATATACTAACAGATTCGAAATATTGTTAATCATTACAAATACTGGTAATATATATGTTGATAAATAAACATATAATTATATAAACATGGGGTTTCGAAACATGATATTTATCCTGACAAAGAATGTGATGGAATAATCTGGTAAGATCACCCCCCTATGAAATACATTTCTTAGATTTTCAATGGGAGATAAAATCACTAGGCTTATCTCTAGTCAACAAAAATATTAATTGATAAAATTTATGAATGAGAGAAATAGTCTATGGGAGATGGTCAATTTCATCATGATCATGGCCCAAACCGGGTATGATGAACCATTCCCTAAATGCATCACTATCACACACCATACACTTATTGTGACTGATGGTGTATTAATGGTATATGTATCTTTACCCATGATATATAAGATTTATTTTCTTATAGAATATTGAATATATTTTCATCATATTATTATAACATTACAAATACTTTTTATTTTGATATAGTAAATAAAAAATTGAATTTTTGGGTAATATTTAAATTCAATTATTGATTTTTTTATATATGGGTCTTTTCAATAAAAAAAATATTTTTGTGAAATATTATTATTAAATACTGTTTATCAAAATTAATGACCATATAATTATTATTTTGTCAAATGTACTTTTTATAAGGGTTTGAAAAATGTTATTGTCTATAAAAAATTTATTTCCCAATAAAGGTCAACTCATACAAAATAGGTGACATTAATATTATTTATAAAATTATTTAGATTAAATTAATATTATTTTTGAAATCATAACATCAATATTATACAAGCGTTATTTTTTCAAAATATTCGAAGACAATCGATTTTATCGGTTAAAAATCCAATGTGGTATAATTATATGATGTGTACTATGACATCCTAATGACTAAAAATAGATGAAATAAATACAATAATTGATATAAATGGAAAACTTATGTTTTCCCAATAAAATAATTTTATTTTATGGTTTAAAAAAATTAAATCCTTAAAGTATCCTAAAAAAATTTAATATATGTTATGATTTTAAATTCATTTCATTTGTAGTATAACTCACATACACATTAGAAAGGGTATTATATTTTTATTTTCGGACGATTTCAATATAAAATAATTAAAAACACTCCCACTTGAATATACCCATTGTAAAAAATCATTGAAATCATTGTGATTTTGGTTATTTTATTATTCATTGTAAAACACTATTGTTTTATAAATTATAAAGTCACTCCCAATCAGTCCCTATATAAACCATCCATGTATCCTATTTATTTTCACTAAATTTTTATAGAGAACATCATTATTCTTACATATTCTCTCTATATTCCTCCCAATGTACCTTCAAGCTCTTAAAAATTTATTCCCAATCATTCGGAGTCACACACTCAAGTAACATTTATTTTAATTCTCCCATTTATTATAAATTATTCTTCATTTTTTAATTGGGAAATACATTTATTTATTACAGACAACTATATAATGTAATATAATATTATGATTTCTAAATCCATGTTGTATTATTTATGTGGAATACATAAGAATTTGAATGAAATGAAAGTGATGTGTGGAACCAGAATTATATTTTTATCCAATTTATTTGGTAATGATTTAGTCTCATGAGACAACACACAATGTATTTGGAAGTGATCCTAATCCACCACAAAACATTCCCCATCATGAAGTCATATATTATATCCTTGACCTATGTTTCAATGTAGTGTTTTATGTTTATTGAAAATTTACAATGTTTTTGTTATTATTATAAGAAAATATAATTTCGTATTATTCTTGTATATGATTCTAAAAATATTAACTCTCAATTTAAATTTTGATTTTCTAACATGATTTCATTTATTCATGTTATTCTAATATTTTTCCATGTTGTTCATTATATCTCACACATTTCTTATGTATTACCCAATGTTATCCCTTAACTTTTTAAGTAAATAAGTTTATAGAAATTTTTAATAAAGATGGTGCATTTTGTTTTTTATGTTGACATTAATGTAACTAATTACCAAATGCACTATAATTATCATTATTTTTGGCTGTATTATGTATATTTCTATATAATAAATTGTGATTAAAAATGAAATAAACATAATGGTAGAAATATTTTGTATCATTGTAAAATATTCGTTATTTTTGGGATTATGATTAGAAAACGTTAGGGGAATCCTCAGGGATAAAACAAAATATAATAAATCTATCCAAAATTTATGTATAATTTAGAGTAAGTGGTTTATAAATAATATAAAACCATATTAAAATACAATAAGATGATTTGGATAACAAACCTAAGTACATAGTATTAATACATGAAATCACCATACTGATCTAGACTCGAATTATAATTGGAGAAATACAACAAGGCTTCTTCCAGAACTGGGATGAACCTGCTAGGGGATATTCCATGGAATCAGTTTTACCTCATTATTAACCATTATTACATAAATAAAAAATGCTTATAATATTCTATGTTTGGAAATATATCACAAATAACAATGATTGAAGACACTAAATTCATACATTAAGGAAATACATGAAATTTATTTTCAATACTTTTACTTTCACCATATTTCCAATTATGTGTTTAATAGTTTCAAACATGTCATCCATTATTTTTAATTAACTCTTTTTACGGGGATGAATTATGATGAATATGGTTAATAATCAATATAATGGTCAATGTAATGACATCCCCAATAATATGACCAACACAATAAGAGTGGGAATAATGAAAAATATGGTGATACTATCAATGTGAATCAGGTTCAAAAAAATAATACATGATTAGGAGGATATCTCAATTACCCCTAATAATGGAGAAAATTAAATTGATTCCTTTTGGTAAAAATGGACATATAATTTCAATAAATCATATAATATATTATTCATGGACTAATAGATCAACACCATTAATAATATATTCTCAATCCTTTAATTTTATGAACTAGAGGATGATCTACGTTCTATTTATCATATGGAAGGAGAACATGATCAGTGGTATAAATTTTTAAATAAAATTATTCTATAACAAAGTATAAAAGTGATTTTGTGAATTTAATTCACTAAAATGATATAGATTAATATTTTCCTGCACTCTAAAAATTGAAAAAGAAAAGGTATTTCAATTAACTGATGAAAGGGGATGGTGAATAAATGAGGGTGACTGAGTAAAAATTCTCAATATTTTGATGATAATCCACTATAATATTTTTAGAACAGAATTCATGGTTAAGAACTTATTTTTAACGATAATATCTAGTCTAAAGAAATATCTAGTGATCTGGGACATTGATATTTGTGAAAAAAATATTTGTTGTTCCCAAAATGATGAAATTGAGATTGTTGAATCTCATGGATATCATTAGTATAAAAATTTTAAAAGAGGATTTTTATTATTGGAGTCCTATTAGGAAATACTATATTTCATTGAAAACTCAATAACCCACATGTGAAAATAGTGGACAAATATCCCTATATATTTCCTGAGGTGGGTGAAGAAATGATCTAGGTCTAGAAAATATACACACCTATATATAAGTTTTTGATTTGATGATCCCACTAATGATTTGGATTAATGAAATTTTTTTATACCCTTACCACATTTTTAATTTCATTTGATGAAAACATCGATGGAACATTGAAAATCAAGGCACAATTCTCTGAATTTTCATAGACAACCTACAATCTCCATTAATGTAATGTCGTGATTTTTCTCTCTTAACTGCGATGTTAGAAGACGAAAATGAAGTGGTAACTAAAACACGATATAATCATTATTAATTGAGAAAATATATTTTTTATTATGGTTCTATGAATTCCTTGATATAATGAATTCAAAAAAGAAATAATCAAACACCACAATAATGCATAGATGTATAGTTACCAGTGAAAATGGAAATTGTGGAAATTAGAACATTCTCTATATATAACTCCTCAAAAATCAAAATTTGTGACATGAACATCCCATGTAACCATGAAATAATCCATTTTTCTTAATTTGATTCAATTATAGGTATGGATCTGATTTCATATTATAATGACAAAATAAAATTCAAAAAGATGTAAAACACTCATTGTATTCCAAATCCCTCTCTAATTCTAAACATATTCAAGAAGATATATGAATCTAATTTGGCCCCAAATTCTCAATCATGGATTTTATTTTCCAAAATTAATGAATATATAGATTAAATGAATACTTATAAATAATTTATAATTCTTGATGACCTGTAAAATTTTATGGAATACTACTGAAGTGTTTCCTGATGAAAATTTTTGTCTTCCTCCAAGATGAGAGGATTAATTTTCCATCTTGCATAAACCTAGGGTGTTACCATTATCTGTGAATCCATATTAAATTGAAAATATGAATACTATGTAGATGAGAAAAAAATACATGATAAGATAGAGAAAGGGTTCATAAACTAACATGCTTCACCAAGGGGTACACCAATCCACTTCTTCTAGAAGAAGAATTGGAAAATGCACATTTACATTGATTTTTAGGATATAAAAAAGATCAGAATAAATACTATACTCCATCTATAAAAATTTGATCAATTGTTCAATCAAATATGTGTAAACAATAAGTCTATAAGGTGGATCTGGGGTCACAACATTTCTAGGTCACAGTAAATAAGGAGGATATTCTGAGGAGTAATTTTATAAAATGGTACAGAAACTCTAAGTCCATAATAATTCCAATCAAACACAATAATTCTATAGAAACCTCAATGGACATCATGAATAAAGTATTCAGATATTTTTTCATCTAATTTTTGGTAGTCATTATAAATGATATCAAATTATATTACAAATTAATAGAGATGTGTGAGGATCATCTAACAACAATGTTAAAACCCATTCATAATAAGAATCCTAACTTCATGTACAAACATGTGGGTAATCATTGAAGGAATTATCATTAATGGGTAATATTTTAACAAATAATGGGATATATATTGACCCTACAATGATATAAATAATTGAATGATTCTTGAGGATAACATATGTGATTTATATTTATATTTTCCATCGATTATCGAGGTACAATCTTGGACTTATGAGAAATTTATCATGATTTCAAAAAACACTATGTAATATAACTCAGAATGGAGATATGTATTTTTCTAATAATTTATCACAAGAGAGGATCATGGAGTTTAGAAAGAGACTTATCACATCACATATAGTCAAACAAACCAATGTTTATAACATTCAATGGTATTTTGCAATGCTATAAATAACGAATCGTGTTCCGTATTTATTAAAAAAGATAAAGTGATATCCCAATCCTTTAGAAAATTGATATTTAATTAATTGAACTACACAATGAATGATATATTGTTAGATGCAGTGATATTTGAGTTGAACATATGGTGGAATTATCACTTTATATAGAATTTCAAAATTTATATGGATCACAGAAGCATCAAGTATATATTCACATAGAAATAACTGAATATGCACCACTGAATATTGTTAAATTTTTTAATGGCCTATGAATACCCAATAAATTACAATAATATTAAATATAATAATGTATAACAGTGTCTATGTAGATAGGATCTAATAATAATTTCTTTCAGGATAGTTGAGATGGATCTTGCCTTCATAGACTTGAAGAGTATGTTTAAGACAATGATAACTGAATGAGATAGATCAATCCATTTAGAAATTATTTTTCCACCATATCTTCTGAAAAATAACATTTATAATCAAATAGATTATGTGGGACATTAAAATGACAGGGAATCTAAAAGAAAATGAAAATCCTCATAATGTGGAATTGAAAAAATGGTGTTCTGAGAGTTGGATCTTGAATATGTGTACCATCATATCATGAGTTAATGAAGGTGATATTGGATGAATCACATAGACTAAATTAATCTTTCAATTGTGGAATAAAAAAGTTTTAATGTGACCTCCAAATAACATTATTGGAGGGACAACATGAAGAGGGAGATGATAGAATATACAACTTGATATAATTTATGTCATCAAGTAAATGACGAAATTAAAAAATATAATGCGATGATGGGATAATTATCTATTCAAACATGGTAATGAGAAAATCCACATAGAATTTAACATTGTTCATAAAAAATGTCAAGAAGAAATAATTCTATATGGGTTGTGGAGGATATTATAGGGAAAAATTCTCACATTTTTAAAATTAAAAATGATTTCTCACTTAATAATCTAGAAATGATATACATTATAGAATTAATTATGTTGTGTGAACCACCACAATCAATAGTATCTGACTCATATCCACGATTTATGTATATGTTTTGGAATATTCCTCAATATTTTCAAAAAACAAATTTAAAAAACAACACAGATTATCACCCACAAACTGATGGCTAATTAGAGAGGAATATCAAGACACATGAGGACATTTTAACATTCTATTAAATTGGATTAAAAAGAGAATTGATTCAGCAACATTATCTGGTTGAGTTATTATAAAATAAAATATTCCACCCAAGCATTCAAATGGATCCCAATGAAACAAATTAAGAAAATAGGTGCATGACACCTTCATTATGGGATGATGTATGGGAATGAAAACATTTACATCTGGAAATGGTCTAAGAATGTTGGGGAATGGTCCTGAATATTCAATAGGATATCATGTTTGATCAAAGTATATTGATGATCATTTTGGAAAACCATCAATGAGACCTAGAAATTAATCTTGTATATATTGTATTATTCTTTATATATCTATTGAAACAATTCATTAGATTTTGGATGAAGTGAAATATTATATAAATATGAATCAGTCCATTTTAGTCATTGATCACATTGGAGCGGTGGCCAATCCACTTTCAATCCCACCAAACATATCTCATGTACATGATTTCTTCGATATACCCCTCTTGAAGAAGTAATTACTAGATCTGTCAAAATTATGTAATCAATAAATTGTTTCATGGTATAATGATATTTCATATGAGTAGCAGTCAGTTAAGTCCATAGATTATAGAGATAAAGTTATAGGAAATAAGAAAATGGACATGGGTATAGTGATATAGGGAATGAACAATTTTGTCTAAGTGAAAATGGAACCATGGGAGGTGATTAAATATAGTTACAATTATCTCTTTTTGTATGGGAAATGAAAATTGTGAGTGTGAAATTTCTAAAGGGGGGACGATATTAGTGGTCCATACTATAGTAAATAATAATCTTCTTGTGATTTTATTAAATGTATTATTATGTAATATGCCTATAGAAAACACATTCACTTATTTTGATTTATTATATCCAATCTGATTTAAATGACCATTATGAATGTAAACTATTGATTCTATAGTCTTATAACACAGATTATATGATAAGTATAAATATAGGGTTTCAACAATTCTAATTGACATAAAAATGAATTTGTAGAGTTAACCTGTAGGATTGTGCTCTATAAAGCCCATTAATCATATCATCTTATTGAGAAAACATCATTTTTATTTTCCCTTTCCCAATCCCAAGATTAGATCCATCTATACAAAATATATTGAATCGTTTATAGGTGAAAATAATGATCACTGACATCATATCCAAAACGATGTATGGCAAACCGCCCCATTGTAGTCCTCTTGTCGCAAAAAATAATCTATGGGTGTTTGCTGGTGAATTAAAGGTTTATGTATAAAATAAAATAAAAATTTTAAAACATAAATTATTTTTTATATAAAAATTAAAATATTTTATTCTTATTATTATTAATTTATTAATGATTAATATTCTGTTGAAATAAAACAAAACATGTATTTTTTTGGTAGATTTGAAATTTGATTAAGGAAATAAATTTGAATAATTAATGGATTTTTAAATAAATATTATTTTAAAAAAAAATTCTTATGAAATAAATTTTTTCAAATATAAATGATCATATATTTTTCTTGGATTCAAAATAAATTTTTCTCGGGTTTGGAAAACTTTTATTGTCAAAAATCAAAGAATTTATCAATATATGGAAGTTATTTTATTATTGGTGTTAATGACTATATTTATAAAATTATTTTGATAAAATTATTCTTATTTTATAAATAGTACGATATAAAATATCCAATGAAGAATTTTTTGTAATGATCATGGACATCCATAATTTTGGTTAAAAATTAAATACAGTATGAATATACTGTGACTTATAATAGAAAAATGACCGAAAATTGATCTAATAAATACAATTAACTGAATTCAAGACAACCTAAATATATTTAATACAATGTTGTTTTATTTTTATTTAGTTAATTTTTAATGCCATTATGAATCCTCCGAAACCATTAATAAATTCTATGTTTTTTAATTCATATATTTATGTGTATGACTCACTTTGAAAACAAAAAGTATATAAATTTATTTTGTTCGGCCATTGGATTTATAAAATATATTAAAGAGCTTATTTGGAATAAATAATTGTAAAAATTGTGTTACAATTTTTGTTTTTTATTACATTTTTATTTAGAGTGAAATAAAATAGTCTGATAAATAAGAAATAAATCCCCAATCACTTACTATATACACTGCCACAAGATCCAATTTATCAATACAAATAATCCTTGGAGAACATCCTCACTATTACCTCATCTCTTTTCAGTAATCCCAAATCCCTCCGACAACTCAATCAAATACTCTCAAGCATTTGGAGTCCCACACTCAAGTAAGGGTTATTTTTTTTCTCCCTGTTATTCAATAAAATATATCATTTTATCCCCTTTTATATTAAATTTTAAATGCCAGGGTGTCATTATAAAAATTACCCATACATCCCTTATGATTTGAAACATATTATAACACATTTCACTCTCATTGTTCCTTGCCAAGAATATTTATGTTTCCACGTTATGCTGTAAAAATTTCATTTTGTGATTTGATTCCAACTAAATGGGTAGTGAATACCTGTACCAAATTATTATCTTAGTTGTTCACTTATATCGACATAAACTCTTCCTACTAGGTAATTAAAATTATATATATAACAATCCATTATTTTGAAATAATATATGCTGATAAATGAATCAATTTTTTCTGATTTATGTGAACACATAATTGTGACAATGAAATGAATGTGATGAGATCACAAAAATTAATGTATTGTTATAATTAATTAGGTAATCATTTAAAGTCATGATATGTCATTCAAGGTATTAACGATTTAATCTATTTTACCATTGAAATTATTCCATCAATATGTCTTATTAGGTATCATTGACCAATGTCTATAATGTAGTTTTTTTAGTTGTATTATTATTTATCATGTTCGCATTATGATAATCTTTTGATAACATTACATTTTATTAAAATATAATATTCTGACACATTTTATTCACAATTTTTTATTTATATTTCTTATAATATATCAATTTATTCATGTAATTTCATGTATATTAAAATAATTGGAATTATATATCACCGCTTTCCTATGTATGTCCCATGGTTATCCCTTGTAGTTTTATGAAGGATCATGTGATGGATGTTTTTAATAATGTTTATTCAATTAATATTTTTTTATTTATTGTTCTTAATTAGAAAATACAAAATAAATATAAATCATCAAGGTTTTATTGTTTGTATTATTCGAAAATAAATTATTAATTTATATGCAATTATGATAAAGGTTGTCATAATTTGGGTCCCCTTACAGATCGTGTACACCTTCTTCTATTATGGTGAAACATTATCCTCTTGTAACTCCTTTTTTGGACATTGATTATTTATAGTGAGTATCCTATCTATATTATTTCCTTGTGTACGATGTGATGGTGTAATCGATATTTGGTTTTAAGAAATGATCTGATATTTTTTTCGGAATGGATCATATTTAGGTAGTGCTTGCTGATGATAATGATCAAGTAAAATCATTAGAATGTTATCTCTATGTCTGACTAGGGAGGGAGTCATAAATATACATATAGAGTAATACCACCTATCAGGTAGGGAGTGATTCAACCTTAACCAGAGTGGTAAACACTATTGGATCCATGTGTTGGACCTCTATGAACTGAGTGGTACCCCCATCCAAATAGATCATGGTATGTTTCAACCATCTACTGAGAGGTACCCCTATGGAATTACTACACATTCCTACTATAGATGTATTTTTACCCCTATATGACATGAAACTGGTCCTCCATACTAATTTTGGGAACCCTATAAAACATTATGGAAAATTTTCTCTATCTATTAAGCGTTTACCCTGTCAAATATTACATGGGTCCTCCATAATTATTGTGGAACCTACATGATGAAGTTGAGAGAATGAGAATATACCCTCCGAGTTATTCCTCATATAAAATGGGGTGTGTGTCCTCTTTACAATGGTTATTACCACATGACAGATTTGGGTATAGGTACCCAACATGGAGAGTGTTTCCCCTTGGTTGTTCTACATAGCGGCAAAGAATGATCCCTACACACAATTACTTATTTGGAAAAATGATTGACATGTTGGGAAATGTGGATTATAATTTTTATCTACTAGAGAAAATAACATGGGAAAGATACTGAGATAGATATCCTCTTCTCTCTAATTTGGTTTTTTTGGTTTGACCATATATTTTTATCTCCATGTTGATGAATTATATTTTTGCTCTTCCATTTTGTTGAGCTATCAATTGTCCATCTGTTAATATCATGTCTCTTAATACTCCCCTTAAATATTTAGGGCATCATACTTGTTTTGTATTAATTCAACCAAATATTGGTTTTCCCCGCACATGTTGTGTATTGTGAACATGATAAACAGGTTTGTGGTGACTATATATGGTCATAGGAATACATGGATTATTGGACTGTATGCAATGTTTGAATCATGATGATCAAAAGCTTTATTCTCTCAGTGTTGTTACATACCATTTTTTAGGTCGGTGGTCCTATATAGATGGGAGTATATTTTTCTACTTTATCATTTAGTGTGAATTTTTAAACTCTTGAATGACCTATTGGGTTTGCATTCTTTTTTTATATTTGTACTATTTAATTGGTTAACTATTTTTCCCCTTTAGTTTTTTATTAAAATGGTTCAGTGTTTGCGTATATTTATATTCAGAAAAGGCCTCCCATTTTGATTATTCTTTTTGATGCTTTCTGAAGAACATTGCTTATTGAGGTTGACATTGGGTAGTTTTATTTGGATTCCTATTATGTCAAGACATAACAAAAATATATAATATATTATTTTAATATATCATATATAATCAATTACTAATTTTAAATTCAATTTATATATATTTGACTGATTATTATAGATACAATAAAATTTGTATGCATATATATTATTATTTTTAATCAATCCCATAAAAAATAGTCAATTAAACATACAATTATTTTTTCATATTAAAATTTTTAATTTAAATTGAATTATTGTTTTTAAGAAGAATTAAAATATATTTGAGTTATAAGTTATTTTATACAATCTTCTCCAACGTAATTTAGTTTTGAAATAAAACTATTTTTTTCTTTCAAAAAGATGCCTGGAAACATCTGGTCTTCATATTACCTATAATGAATGTATCATCTATCATTAAATTCAAAAAAACACCTATAAATGTATCCATTTTTATCTAATGATTAATGAAAAACTTTATTCCATAAATCAATTATAACTTTTTGGTAATTCAATAGTTGAAAATTATAATGATGATTTTAAATGTATTTTAGGGAAATTAATATTTTTCTCAAGTAATTCACCTTATTATGTATCCAATTAACACTGTGATCCAATGATTATATTCCTCTTGTCACTGATTTTTATTCATTACCTACCGAAATAAGCACACACTTTCATTATAAGAAATAATCTAATGTTACTCCAATGAAAAAATTTATTGCATTTTTATAAAAATATTTTCACATAAATATAAATTAGTATCTTATTAATATTCAGCATGCATTGGGATATTAACTTTATATAAATAATACGTGTTATTTTTTATAAGTTGTATAAAAAATTTATGTAGAATTAAAATATAATTAATACATTTATATAGTTTAGGTAATAAATTTGAAAATGATATTTCATTCATGTTCATCATTTCTCCCATATGAATTTTCATCATGTTTATTATCTATATATACTAATATTTTATAGAAATTTTATATTACATGTGTAAACTAATAATTTTTTCCTTAAAGTAAAATATATAGTAGATGAAAAATATAATGAATTCGATTTCTAATTTGAAAAATGTTTTTTATCATTTTTAAATTTATTAATCCATCAATAAATTTTATTCTAATGATTTATTGATAAAATTGAATAATGGATAATGGAAATATATTTTTTAATCACTTCTTTTTATGAATATTTTATTTGAGTAAAAATATAGATGAAATTAATATGACATCATAAGGAATGAAAAACTAGTGTCATAGTCACATATATATAATATAGTTTCTTATATTGGATTAATATATTTGAGGGAAAATAAAATAAACAATGTAATAGAGTTGTTCAAATATATAATCATTGGAATAAACATAATGATATAAAAAATGAATGAAAAATTATTCATTGTCAAATTTATAGATTTTGTTCACTATACATTGATATGAACTCTACTAAGTGTAATTAAATTTGAAATATGATATCAATGATTAAAATAGAACATGATGATTACAATCGAATGATTTAAATGGTACGGAACAATATAATAAAACATTATATTATTAGTTTTCATGGATTTTCAAATAAATATATATAGTTGAAGTAGTATATCATGAAGGAAAAAAATTTATGGAGTGATATTATTTTCAATTTTTTAATTCACCAATGAATATAAAATTACAATATAATGTGAAACATATTATTTTAACTAAATTTTACACTATATATATTTGTTTATTAACAGATGCATATATTTCCAAAATATTACTATTTATCTATAAATACATGTATTTATAATGTCTTATTTAGAATTTTGTGATTTATTCTATATTGTGAATGTAAGGTGTCCTGAAAATATATTATGGTACATTCAAATTCTTCCATGATTTTACCACTTTATAATTAATTAAAATAGAATAATTAATAATGAAATTTTGGACAATGTAACTTTACTATAATGAGAATTAATATCCAACACATTGAATTTGAATAAGAATGTGGTTTTATATTACTTAATGTTCTTATTAATATAACAAATCCTAATGGGTTAATTATGTAGCCTAAAATCAATGATGGCGATTTAATTAATTTAAAATATTCTATTATAGATTGTAATGATATTTCTATGTGTGTACACACATACATACATTTCTATATATATATATGATGATGTTTTTATTTTTATATTTGAAGAAAAACTATAATGAAATGATCTTATTGGATACATATCACCCTCAATTGAATATTTCATGTAGCCCAAGAAAAAATATATTGTCTAAAATTATTATAACCTTAATGTAAAACTTGGTCAAATTTTATTAGGGGAAATAAAATATCTTCCTGCATGTGATAATTATTTAGGTTAAAATACAATATGGAAATATGGAATTCCTATTTATAATGTTATTAAATATAAAATAATGTTGAGATATTGTCTAAATGATATTTACGAGGGACATATAAAATAATAATAGTCCAATGATTGTTTTTAAAAATGAAAAAAAAATTATTTGATAGAAATTACAAAATGGTTGGTGACCTATTCACATCACTTGTGAGAAATGAATTTAAATCATAGTGGATTTGAATGCTGAATAAAAATTTGTTTTATATATAATTATGAAATTTTTTTATTAGAATGTTAGTGATACACTTAATTTCATGGAGACCATTTTTTTATATAATAAATTCATGAATAGTTTATGTTGTTTAATTAGTGGTATGTAATATAAAATTATAAAAAAAAGAATACAAAATGAATAAAATGTTAGACATCATTTTCAAAGGAATAATTGAAAAAAATATACATTTTGAATATACTATATATAAATTCTCATCCAACATATGTGATATCATGTATGATGTAATATTTTCCATTTTTATATTTTTTTAATGTATAATATAGAATTTTCCCAACAACTATCCCTATTTCAAAAAATATCCATAAGATAAATGGCGTAAAATTTCAACATTATCATTAATTGTTTGATAATTTTCTTATTATAGTTATATAATCTATTTAGTTGGATTTGTTCATGAATAATGGACAAATATTTATAATAATTAATTAAGTCTATTTACTGTGATGTGTTTGATAATTTTTAATTAATAATCGTTGGATGTAAATTTATTAAAACAAATTATTTTTTATTAATATATTTTTAATTTCATTAAATTATTATTATTATTCCTATAAAAAATAACCCAATTAAAAAGGTATATATGTTTAAATGTTTTTATTTTATATAGATGTACCAAATTTACAATTAAAAGATGATATTAAAAAATGAATGTCAATATTTATATTTGTAATGTGGTAGAGATATCTGTTATTTACCAAATTAAGAATAAGATGACATTATTTATTACATCCTAATAATATTAAACTATGTTGGATTTGTAATTTATTAAAATCAAGGGTAATTGGATATGAGGTTATGGTATAACTATTCTCATTACCGAATTAAAATAATTGGACAATGAATGCTAATATTTATTACACAACATATATAGGGTTTATGTGTTTTCAGAATAATTTATGCTTGATGTCATAAATATTCATAATTTTATATTTAAAATATATATATTAATGGTAAATTAATTTTATTTTTTGTCCTAATTAATTTTATTTGGACATGATAGGTTTCAATCAAAATTTAATTTACATAAATGTTCTATATTTTCCACGAGGCCAATCGTTGAAAATTTATTATTATGTGGGTCAGCTTATCAATATAATTGAAAAGGAATCAGGTTCCTCATAATTTTATTTAAAATCCTATAGTAGCAGTAAATAATAATGGGCGAATATAACATGGGGAATGAGACCAACTCATTCTCTAACCATGTGTAATTTATGTTCATGTTTCATTTTATTTGTTGCAATCTAGGATAAAAAATTATTATCAATTTACCTTGTTTGAGTGGATTTATTAATTGTGAATACATCGCTAGTAGGTATCCATATAAAAATAAGAATATTTTCTTATATAATTGTGTAGCAGGGAGATATTTTTATACATGAAATTTTCATTCATTATATGAAAAAATGGAATTATAAATAGTTACATGATTATAGGTAATTTTTATAATTGAAAATTATATTTTATAGGTAATAGAGTACATTTTATAAAATAAATGAAGTATATAAATAACACATCATTATCACATAGAAAATCAAATCGATTCTATAATACAAAACCCCTTGAAGGGAAAATATTTCCTACTATGTTATAACTAATATCGTCATATAATAATGTGTAGAATAGATAATATATAAAATTTTATTTTCTACCATCTTTCTTAATAGAGATTAATGAACTTAGGCGCCAATATATAGGTCAAATATTAATGATAAAATGTTTTATTATTACAATGATTATGGAAACATGATGGTGAGATAGTTATATTTCATAAATTAAAATAAAATTTGTAAATAAATCTATAACTTATAAGTAATGTAATTACACAAATTTTTATTAATGGAATGAAAAATATTGTCAACTTGTGTATAAAATTACTATAATTGAAAATTCTTCATTAATGTACTCTAAATATATAAGGGTTTCATGAGGGTGGTTTGTAAAATAGTTCTCTAATCTATTCAAGGCCACCATTACTCCCTATATGACAAACTGGAAATATATGAAATTTCCAAGAAACGAGTCAAAAAATGCATTTTGGTGGGTCCATCTTCAATCATTGATGCCTTGTCATGGTAAATACATATTTATAAAAGTTAACTGATCAAAAAAACTATCTTCTTTTACTACAATATTTTCCACATAGTATTTCACTATTTTCCATCATTGTATGACTATAAATGTTATTAAAAAACATTTTATAACTATCCCAATAAATTCGGAGACCAAAGGCTATCACATGGTATCAAAAAAAGTTGTGGTTGTACCTTAATTTAATAACATCATCATCTTAAATAACCACATATATTTGAATATACATTAATTTCATATAGTTAGTTAAATTTGATTCAAATCCTATAATTTAATTGATCAATAAATATTAAATCCTTATTTGAAATCCATAGTATGTGTATTAGGGATAATGATCCCAATAGTTTATAGAATCATTGATTTATCCATTTTTCATCATGAGAGGGATAATATGGAAAACCCTCTTAGAATAATGTATCCAAAGAATAAATATGTCTTTCAATAATTTTTATAGTTTTACCTATTCCAATTCAGTATAATATGGATATAATAAATTTTTATATTATTTGTAACAATAATAATTCCATTTGGAATCATTGATGATGGATGTCTTCAAGGTGTTATAGTCAAAGAATGTTCATATAATTATATGAAAAAATACTTTAATGTTTCTAGAGCAATCTAATAACATGGTTACGCTTGATAAGGGTTATGAAAGACTATTTTACATTGGGTATATGTATTTAATGTTTATAATATTTTACAATAATATATCATCTAAAAATATTTAAATTTAGTTTTCCTATATAAGATTGGAATCATCAACTACCACATATATTATAAGATGGGGGAAATAGCCAATTAATCTTATTGAACACCATGCGAGATAATTTTATAACCTTAATTTCCCAAGACCAATCATTTATGAAAATATAGTGATTATGGTGTTCTAGAAGGAAATGGTGCATCATTTCTAGTGTTTTCAAGATTTCAAAATTTCAATCAGCATCCTACTGTGACAACATGCTAGTGTATCAGTATTTAAGTTCATTGGCATGTTATCACATCAGTGTGTTAGGGGCGTCAGCAACTGTGAGTGAGGGGCATCATCATTGTTGAGATAGGGGTGTTGGCATCAGTGAGTCAGGGTGTCAGTAGGTTAGGATGTTGGAAGGTTAGATTATTTATATTTCATGGTATCGAGATGTTTTGGAGTAGATAGGTAGTGGCATTAGTCTGTTATTGTGTTGATATGGAGTTACGTCGGTGGCTCGGCAGAAGGTACCCGGCAGAGCAGAAGTGTGGTTGGTATGGAACCCAAAATTGATTTTTACCATGATCAATGATTATTTCGGGATCAATATGGTGATAAATGCTAGTCTCTATGGAATATAATCAATAATTTAGATCATGAAGAAAGAGGCCCAAAAACATTATAGAGTATATTTCACATCATGTTTATAATTAATTTAATTAATTTCATAAAGAAAAATAATATATGGATCATTTGTATTTTTCACCGTTCATGATGTTCATCATCTGGAATGACCCTTCAATATTATCTCGTTGTTCTTGTAAGGATCCAATCTAGAATCCATATAGCACAGATCTACACATGCTCTGATTTCCACTGATAGACACCACTCATTCTCCAGGTTCTAGCGCGGCGAAGCTAGGGTCTTCAATCAGTCATTCTAGATCGCTTTTTCATCGACCATGAAGAACCTATCACATTATGTAGTTGGGAGAGAAGAGGATTCGTGATTGAAATTTTTTGTCTCAATAATTATCAATTCACCAGGCATGTGGTTTTGTGTATGGCACAATAGGCCTACTTGTCTATTTATATAAATTGAATTTCATTTACAATATTTTTTTGTTTAGGCTCAATTAAATACTTTCATGATATTAGATAAACCCCATGTTGTAAATAATAATATTGCGTCATTATTTGTGGTGCACCAATTTTCTAAAAACTGAATTATAAAATAAAATTCCATGTCAAAATATAATAGCAGAATTATTATATTAACTTTTGCCAACTAGTTAAATAATTAATTTCCATCTTGAAAATAAATATTTTACTACCCAAATATCCTTGGTCTTATCTAACTAAACGTCCTTTTATTGATCACCGGAATAAATACATTATTTATTTATTTTCTCTTAAATAAATATTTTATTTACAAACTTCTAAATAAATATTTATTAACATTTCAATAAAATAAATAAATATATTTTATTTAATTTATGGAATAATTTTAACATTAATAAAACTATTCTATAGTCTTGGGAATAATATTTATTTCATTAATTAAATTCAAATAAAATTTAATAGAAACCACCAAAAACACTTAGTGTTTGAACCTCTCGGATTCTTTCTCATTGGCATTAGGCTGGTTTTCCTAATGGCCTAGAGTACTATTTAGAAAGTTATTCAAATTACAAAAATGAAAGAATGTAAAGATGCAACAACGACTTACAAATAAGAACCCTCACTGTGTAATATAATCAATTTGACACAATATCTCATCTGTTAGGAATCATGATAGTTTCATCTAACTTTATGCCTGATATATAATACTTTGACTACCCGAAATAAACTTATAGTTACACCATGGACACAGAATTTCACGCAATGGTTCTATTTCAATCAAAGGGACACGATATCAACTTCAATAAATAGAATGTAAAATTCCTTCCTTGACTTATCCATTAATAACAGGCCATTGGTGACGCACCCAACATACCCTAGTTCCCGCCAACTTCATGAAAAATGTTTTTTATCAGTAAATCAATGTGCGCAATTTGTGACACAAATTAATGATAATCATAATTTCTAAGGGCCATTACACATGATTTCAGAAAAAAAAACTGATGACACTAAAATATTCAGAATTCCAACTAGTGGGAATGTTCTCGTATTCTCCTATAATGGAGATTCCCAAGTGACAACATCATCTGGGGAAGTCTCATCTTCTTACGAGTACTCTCCCTTGACCGTTTTCATGCTATCTGTCCCATCATAGTATGTCATCTCTCTGTAGAAGTATATTTAATATATTTTTATAGAATTTCACAATAAAAAACATAATAGGGAACTTCTATTACCTTATCAAAGAAACAAATACTATAGAACATTATTACATCATATCCATGAATAACAGTGAACAATATGTTATAATACATGAATTATACATGTAATAAATGAAAAATCATAAGGTTCTAGAACCCCAACTCATGAAAACTCCAAATTTCATTTGAGCCAATTACCTACAGCTTTCATTCTTCTAGACCTCACATGATGATCATGTTTTTAATGAGTCAAGGGTTTAGTCTAGGTGTTCTCCACGTTGACTTCCTTGGATATACTACTCAATACAACATCACGTCAATGAGAAAAATCCCTCAAGATATGATAATTTTGAATTATTTTCTTCATCCATAGATGTGACCTTCGAAATTTTGCGAGAGCTATTGCTATAGTATTATCACAGTACAATGTGATGGGATATTTACTAATACATACCACATCAATATCTCAGAAAAATCTTTACATCCAAACATCTTCTTTAGCTACCTCATAACTGGTAATATACTTGTACTCTTCTATAAAATCTACATCCACACTCTGCATTGAGCTCTTCCTGGTCACTACATTTCCATTAAAAGTGAATATGTATCCCATTTTCGACTTCATGTAATCCTGATCAGTCTGGAAACTAGCATATACATATCCTCTAATGACTAGTTCATCATCTCCTCTATAAACCATGAACATATCCATTGTAAAAAATAGAAACTTTAGGATTTTATTGACTTCTATCCAATGGAGTTCAGCTGGGGCTGCATTATATTTTCCTACAACACTCAATGAATATGTGACATCCGGTATAATAATTATCATGGCATACAAGACTGACCATGTCAATGATGGTTATGGAGTCTTTCCCATTATCTTTCATTCCTCATGTTTCTGAGTACACATTTATTTGGAATGATGAATTCTATGTTTAGCTGGCAACAATCCCCTCTTGGATTGTTCCATACTGAAAATATTCAGTATCATATCAATGCATGTACTTAATCATTTCTCCAAAAATCTCTTCGATCTACCACGATGGATATTGTTCCCAAAAATATGAACTACCATGCTTATTTCCACTGTGGAGAATCATTTATTCAACCAAGACATAACACATAGTTAAAACAATGTAAGACTTGTAACCCATTTCCAATAGGTAATATGTCATTGTCATATACCATTAGGAAAATAGTTTCACTTCCACTAAACTGATTGTAGAAACAATTCTAGCATTTATTCTTGATAAAACCAAATTCTTTTATGGATTCATCAAAAAGAATTTTCCATGACCTAGATGCTTTCTTTAATCCATTATTGGATTTATACAACATTCATACCATTTTTGAATCTATTGGAGTAACAAACCCATCATGTTGTGTCATATAGACATCTTCCTAAATGTTCCTGTAAAAGAATGTTGTTTTGACATCCATTTTCCAAATCTCATAGTCATGGTAATTAGAAATGGAAAGTATAATTCTGATGGATTTCATCATTGAAACTGGGGAGAATGTTTCATCGTATTCAATTCATTGATGTTGTTTATACCATTTTGCAACCAGTTGTGCATTATAGGTACTGACATGTCCATACATTTCCAGTTTCTTCTTGAATTCCAATTTGAAACTAACATGATTTATATCAAATAGAGGATCTAACAAAATCCATACGTGGTTTTGGTACTCGGAATCAATTTCCGAATTCATGGATTCATTCCAAATTTCTACGTCTGTGCCACTTACTCCTTCCATATAGGTTAGAGGATCATTATTATCAACTAATAATAATTTAGAATCATTGGTAACTAGAAAATCATACAGTTCCAGTTCACTAACCTCACATGTACTCCTACAATTTTAGTAGGCCTCTGGAACAGATTCTTCTACTATGGGGATTTGTGGAATCTGTTTATGTACAAACTCTTATGTATCATGAGCCTCGACTTCTTTGAAGTCTATCATTCCGCCACATTTCCTTTTGTAGATGTGATCCCTCTCATATAATATGTCATGTAATTCCACTATATAATTTTTTTCTATGGGGTTGTATAGGAAATATCTCCCTACTTCCTTGGAGTATCGTATAATGGTACACTTTATGTCTCAGGGTGCAAGTTTGTTACCTAAAGAGGCCTTAAAAAACGCTTCGCTACCTGAATAATATAAATTTAATAACATGGAATTTTTTCACCCTATAACTCATATGGAATTCCATTTATTGATTTAGTTTGTACATGGTATAGTATGTGTGTCGTTGTTTGTAATTCATACCACCAGACAGATATAAGAAGACTTACATGATTCATCACTGATCACACCATGTTTAAGAAGGTGTGGTTCCTCCTTTAGCTTACACCAATACATTGTGGTGTGTAAGGATGAGTGAGTTGGGAAAGGATCCAAAACTCTCATAAGTAATCAATGAAGTCAAAATTAATATATTCTCTAGCTTAGTTTGATTGGATTTTATTAATCTTCTTACCAAGCCAGTTCTCAACTTCATTCATGCATTCCTTGACTTTATCAAATGAATAAGACTTATACATTATTAAGTAGATATATCCATATATATTAATATAATCTATATATGTAATGAAGCATGATTACCCACCCCTTGATTCAACTTGAAATTTTTCACAAATATCGGTATGAACCAATTCAAGAGGCTCTTTTTTCCTTTCTCCTTCCCCACTACATGGCACTTTTTCCATTTTTCCTTGTAAACATGCATGATACATGCTATGTTGTTTTAGTTCAGTAAAATATAAATATCCATATTTATATATCATTGTCAAGTGTTTTCCATTAACATGACCTATCTAGTGATGCCAAAGTTGGGGGTGGTATGATTAATGTGCAGTATCTTCTCCATCGATTACCATTACTTGGATTGTGTAATCAAACACAAAAGACCATTGTATTAATGTGCCCTACCCAAATAAATTTTATCATTATAAATGAAGTAAAATTCATTTTCAAACATGAATACAAATCTATAGATATCTAGTCTAGATATAGAAATTGTGTTTTTGGTTACATAAGGCACATAAAAACAACCCTTTAACACTATGATCAACCCAGTTCGCAACGTGAGGTGGAAGTCCCAAACAGCTACAATTTCATGTACGGCTCCATTGGCTGCTTGTAGATCAACCCCCCCTAGATGAATCATCCTAAATCTACTTGGTTCCTATATTTAGAAAAAATGTGAGAACCATATGATATATCTAATAAAAAATTTGTTGAAATAAATTTATTACATTCGATATAAAACTCACCTGAAGCATCCCCTTGCCTCTTAGGCTTAGTGTAGTTCTTCTTCCAGTGGTCCTTCTTGCTACATCTAAAACAAACATTATTTTGTTCCCTTGCTTCCCCATTTACCTTCATTTTCATGGAATGTCTTGAAGAATCATTGTGATTAATTCTCTTTTCCTTCCCTTTACTCTAATTAAACATAAGGTCATAAGGATTTTCACACTTCATATATTTTTCAACATGGAGAATGAGGTTAAGAATATTAAATAGAGACTTCTCAATGTTGATCAATTTGAAATTGAACACAATGATATAAAATAGTTGAGGGATGGATGCGATAATGAGATCGGTGCCCAGTTCCTCGGGGAGATAAAACCCTAGAACCTCGAGTCTCTCAATGTAGCCAATGAACATGACTACATGAGGCCATGTTGGTGCATCATCTCCAAGCGTATTATAAATGAGTGGCTTCGAGATCTCAAAACATTCTTTCCATGATCCCTTGTGGTAAAGACCACCTAGGTTCTAGAGAATGCTATAAGCATCCTTGTTTTCATGAGACTACATGTGCTCACTAGACATTGATGATAACATAAAAAAATTGAACATGGGCCAGGTCATTCATATGATTCTCGTAGACCATGAAATCATCACCCCTCGCCTCCATGGATGGAGAATTTGGTAATGTTGACTACAACACATAAGACTTTCATTCATGGAATAAGAAATCCTGAAGGATTCTATACCATACCTAGAAGTTGTTGTGGGTGAGGATGTTGTCATTATCAAGAATAGATCATCAGGATAGTGTGGTTTAAAAGCATTTAATTTTTATTCTACAATTAAAACAGAGGATCATTAGTACATTCTTGATTACATTTTATGATAAATATAAAATTTTATTCGCATCCCACTATTTTATCATGTCCCAATGGCCCCCACCATTTAACTCAGAATGTCTAGTTTCCATTATAATCTTGTACCAAGGATCCATATTCCCCTTCACATAAACCCATAAATTATTGGTCACGCTATTAGAATATGTTTAGGTAGGTAGGTCTTTGCCAACTATGGACTAGCAGCTCATTAATCTGTTGGGTGTACTCTCCAATCATGAAATCAAGGCTTTTGAATTCCTCAACTCTTGTCTCCAAAAAAATAACAAATCTAGAAAAGGATACTATTCTTGATGTAATAAGGTTATGTAAACCCAAAACATTTAATAAAGGACTTATGTATATAAGTATTTGTCCCATCAAGGGTGGGTCAAATACATAGTTATATATTGTTTATCCCTCAACCATGTAACAAAAATATTTTTCTGAATTAGTAATTTATTTTTGGGTTTTTTATTTATTACGCATGAATGTATAATTATCACATTCTTTTTAATATTATGTGCAACATATATAAGTGATTAACCATGTTTGTGTAATATGTAGGAATAATTCTAGTTTATTTTAGTTCCATCATGCATTCAAGATTAATTCATTAATTATGTAATCATAACAACACATCCATAATGGTAAAATCTTACTAATGATAGAAATAAAATAAACTAATTGGCATAATCATGATATTTTATAATGGTTTATTTATCTTGCGGTTGATAAACTAACCATATCATCGGGGAGATACACCTTGATCCTTTTGGGTTCATGTTTGCAGCTTCCACTTTTCCACCTCTGTATCTCATAGAATTGGTTTCGACTCAGTTCCATAGTCAACAGCCACAACTATCTTGGTTGTACCATCCATTACATATGACCTTTTTAATGCACATGTAGGTGAGGGGTTAAAGGGGGTTTTACATATAAGAAACATTGGGCACACATGGCCTAAATATTAACGAAGGGAAGGCTTGCATTTCAAAAAATTTAATTTAATTAAATTAATTAAATGAAACCTTCCACATACATATGTTATGGGTTGGGTCATGATCATCCATACATGCAATGATATTTACGCTTAAATAAAAATAGAATAAAATTATTTAATTATTATTTCTTAAAATAAACAATTGATTACTAAAATATTTATCATCTTTAATTAATCAATCCTTTTATCTTAAATCCTTATCGAAATTTCTTTGAGATTCTATTCTATCGTAATTCAATACAAATATATTATTTAAAATTATTTTTGTTTGTAACATGTACCTTAGATGCATCCCGGTTAATTCTAATTCAAAACTACCCAATGAGTAGAAATTAACATTACACAAGTGTTAAATTAAACACATATATATAAAACACCTATCAATTGTTGTTCTTCAACTTTATGCTGGCACGATGGTACATCATTCAACAGTCTGTATAATATAATTGTAAATTTTAATAAATCTACATAATTGGGATGAGTACACGATGTATAGTTTAAACTAAAAACATGTATTATTGTTCATCGTCTATCTGATGTACATGCATGGGGAAACATAATGCGAGTGAACTTCGTAAATATTCTATGCACACGACGTGTTCAGCTGGCCACAGGACATGTAGTACCACATTACATGATCTCCAGCAGGGATATCTGTGTATGGGGTACACTGACCAACCTTATCCCAGAGGGACTACACACAATGTTATATTGAGACTAACGTAGAGTAATCCCAAAACCGTGTGCCACATGTTCGTTTTTAAAACACATAGTCTTTTACGACTTATAATGACTTCAACACACGGATTGGTTTAGAGGAATGGTCTAATGAATTGAATGAGGAATACACGGAGTGTACAGCCGAATACACACCATGTGTTATGGTGTTCTATGGCCGGAAATCTCTAGCAACCCCAAATGAGATCCGCTATTTTATATTAATCAAAATTAAAAGAAAAGTTCGTTTTTGTAAGGTGAACGAGTAAATATAGGGGAGGAATTGATCTCGATATTCAGATTTTTAGAAAGATTAAATTTAATTGAAGAAACTATATTATTAAATGCGTATGTCATCAATGGCATATTTAAATAAATATAAAGTATGATGTATCCTCCCTCTGATACCACTTGAAGGTTCTAGGTGCATCAGAAGCATATTTGGTATGACACCAAACATTGATTTTTACCAAGATCAGTGATTATTTCTGGATCAATATGAGGATGAACGCCATTCTACAAATAATAATTTCAATGATTTATATAAAGAAGAAATAGGATTGAATCCTTTAGAGAGGACCTTTCACATAATGTTTAAAATTAATTTAAATAATTTCATAAAGAAAAATAATACCTATATCTTTGGTATTTTTCTTTGTTTATGTTGTTGATCATTCGGAATGACCATTTTGTGGTATCTTGTTGCACTTGTATTGATCAGAACTAGTATCCCTTTAGAGGTGACCCACCCATGCTATAATGGCCTCTGCTAGACATAGCTAATTCTTTTGGTGCTAGCGCGGTGAAGTGGGTGTCTTGTGTCACTTGTTCTTGATAAATAGTTATTCGGCTTTAAAGAAAGTTTCTCGTAATTGAGAGGGGAGAGAAAAAGATTCAAGAGAACAATTGTTTGGCTCATCAATTCTCAATTCACCAGGTGTGTGGTGTGGTGTATGGAACAATAGGCCTACTTGTATATTTATATACATGAAATTTCAGTTACAATATCTAATTTCATAACTACAATTTAATACATTCATAAACATAGGGAAAACCCATACTCATAATAATAATTTTCATTATTATTTCTGGGGCACCAACTTGCACAAACCAAAATTATAATATAAAATTAAGCGTCACAAAATAATATTAGCGTCATTAATATTTTAACATATACCAACTATTTAAAGAATTACTTATCATCTTTCAAATTATAATTTTACAACTGGACTGACCTTTTTCTACTCAAACTCCATTTCCATTTATTGTACACCTGAATAAATAAATAAATAAATTATTCTCTTAAATAAATATATTATTTTCAATCTCATAAATAATTTTTTATTAAATATTCATTAAAATAAATAATTTAATTTAATTTAATTTATGATATAATATTAATCTGAAAAATATTTCCCCACTATCTTGAGAATAATATTTATTTCATTAATTATATTTTTAATGAATTTAAATAAGAACCTCCAAAAAAACTTGGTTTGTGACCATCCAAGATTTTTTTCTCATTGATATCAGGTGGGCATTCCTAAATTTCAGGAGTACTATCTAGCAGAGGGGCTATGAACCCAAGTGAATGATTGTAATGTCACAACAATAATATCCACAAAATAAATCTCACTATATAATATATTCATTTTACTACAATATCTCATCATACAAGATTCATGATAGTGTTATCATTTTTTATACATTATATGTTGTTCTTGAATACCTGAAATAAACTCATTGTTACACCATGGCCATGTAATTTCACGCGACAATTCCATTTCAACCAAAGTGCTGAGTTATCAACTTCGATAAATGGAAAGGATATATCATTTCTTGGATTATTCATTAAAAACATGCCACTCATGACGCACCCAACTTACCCTACTTCATGCCAACTACTTTTGTGACGGTTTTTGTTAGTAAATCAATGATTACGAGTTGTGACACGAATTGATGATAATTTAAAAGTATAAGGTTATTGACACACACTCGTAGATAGAAATATTAGATGAAACTTAATCATGAATAATTCCAACTAGTGGTTCAGTTCTCATAATCGAATATCTGGGATATTAGTAAGTGAGAACTTCATGAGGGGAAGTCTCATCTACTTATGAGTACTTGCACCTGATGGTATGCATGATATGTATCCCATCATAGTATATCATCCACCCGCATAACTATATTTATGAATATTGTTACATCATTTGAAGGATCTCATCATAGAGGGGAACTGCCAAGAACATATCCATGCTACAAATACTCTATGACAGAATTACATCATAGTCATGCAGAACAATGAATGATATGTATTAATAAATTGAATATCCATGTAATAAATGTAATACCAGTTGGTCCTAGGACACCAACTATTACAATGACGCCAATCTATCAACATCAGTATGTTGTGTTGGTATCTCACCTATCGGTGTCTCCATATATGTCACTCACCCATTGGTGACTCATTTTCAGTTTTCCCCAATTTACCTATTTTTCCAGTTTTAACCCCGTAATTTCTAATTTGACCTAAAATGTATTTAAAGCATTGTGTGGAAATTTTTATTATAATTATTATGGATATTAAGTATATCTTAATTTTCCAACCATTCCATGGACTTTAAGATACTCAAAACATGTAATCGTGACCACAACACAGCGATTAATTGATTCTGATAGAAAAAATCTCTTCTTTTAAAATAGGATATGGCTTATTAAAGATAGGATCATCCCTACCATTTTCGTTTTCCTATTCTCAATTTTGTGTCTAGATACTTTTCCATAGACGATTCATGAACATGTGTTAGTGATCTCCGGCTTAGCCTTCGTGGAATTCACTCATGAAAGTCACGTGATCCACTATTCATGGCGCAAGGAGGAACATCAGTCCATTGATCATCTGGTAGGTATTTCTTAAATATCTATTTAAATTTTAATCGGTAGGGGAAAGTGCACTAATCATTCATTTTGAATATAATATTCATACTTTTCTTAATATTTGAAATAAATAATAAGGGGATATGATCAAATGATAACAGGGTAATGAAATAATGGTTTAAGAGTAGATTGATGTTTGATCACCTGTTTTTTTATTATTATAATTGTTTATTTATGTTTTGATGGAGTGTGTATGTGTTCTAAAAATCATGTTCATTTTTACTCTTTATATTCACACATTTTTTCCCAATTGTTTTTTGTAAAAATGCTTGATTATTGGGCCCAACATGAAAACCACGTAAACATGTACACATTGTTAATTAAAACAGATTACCCAGGATGAAATCACATGTATGATCACCATTTTTAAAAAATATCACTAAATAATTTATTTTTATAAATCAGTATATATAAACACATCATGTTGATAGTTGTGGCTATGTTATATGTTCTGTTGAATTTTGTGACCTTCCATGAGTATTGTGGTGGATATGGTGGGAGAATGGTTATGGGTACAGTGGTCGACATAGGATTTGGTTTGATTACAAGGGTGTGGTATGTATTTAAAACAAAGTTCTAGGATAATGTAAGTTAATGTGTGATTCTATGGGAATTTATATTGGGTGTGATGGTATCCTAGTTTGAGAGAATTATTGAGTGTGGATTGGATGGACTTGTAGATAGATGAACTTATTTTGTTTGTTTCGTGGATGTCGAATGGTGTTTGGAAATGGGGTTGTAGTGTTGTTATGAAATTTAATGTAGTGTTACTAAATCTTAAAATTATTGGGATGAAATAATTTAGTGTTTTTATTCTGAGAGAATGATTTTATCGTATATATTTGAAGAATTAATTTTTGGTAGTGGTTGAATAGGGGCGTTTAGTGGGACTACAAATCTGGTTTTGTTTGCGGTTCTGATATGGTTGCAATTGGAAGTCATCTGTTAGTACTAAAATAAATTAAATTGAATAACCTTGTAAATTAATGTAAAGTGTTAAATTGAAAAATGGTTTTGGTTATGGTTTGTAGTGTTTGTCGTGTGGTTATACATATAGGTGTTAAAGGAATAGTGGTACTTGTGGGATCGTTTGTTTTGTTGTATGAAACATGTAGGTTGAGCTGAATGTTTTCATACGTATACAAATATATATTGTAGTTTATTGTGATTTATATACGCACACAACCATTTTTCATCACTATGTTCCAAACACATCCATCTCATGTGGGAGGGTGTATTTCCCAACATCCATGTGGGGGAATGGAAGGATGGATATTGATTTTCGTCTTTACAACCTCTTATGAGGTCTTATCATTCAAGCATATCAACGAGGGTTGTAATGGATGAAGCGATACCATACTCTAAGATCCATCAGGCTTGGGTTTGTTATAGGTGTGATGCCTAGTTTTTTTATGTGAAGATTGATTTTCTAAGTCTCTTTGGTATAAGGACTTGTTGTCTTCAGGTGAGATGTGTGGTTTTGTGGCCCAACTATATGGTAGTGGGATTGTCTATGGTGTTAGGACCAGGTGTGTGCAGGGGGGGGGGGGGGTTGTGGTAATGGGACTGCACATTGGAAGTGTCTCTCTATCATGACATTATCCATTATATATGAGCAGTTAACTAGTGGTAATGTGGTTCAGGGTACCAAAATATCAATTTACATATACTACTACTTTACTTGAATTGAATTATTTGCTGATTATGCCTTGGTTAGGTTGGGATACATTGTAATCCCCAGATGGTTTATCATGGTTCGACTATTTTCACACAGGGTAGTTAACATGTTCTCTCACTATATCATGGGTGGTTGTAGTTTCCCTACTGAGTATACTAGTATACACTCCCAATGTATATAAAATATTTTCAGGTTTTGAGGAGGGCGTCAAGAACCATGCTTGACATTAATAGCACAAATTTCAGGATTAGTTATTCCTACAACATAGAATCATTTTATTTTGTTACTTTTTATGGTACTTTTTATGAACTTTGTATAACCTTTACATTTGGACCTGTATAAGGAAATGTATTTTGGTTTTAATATAAATTTTAGTATTTGGTGTTTCAGGGGATTTATCATATTATCTCATGATGTTATTCCAAAAAAGTGTAATTCCATCAATATTATGTGAGATACTATACTCATAGTTCTAGGTGCCACTCCAAGAACTATTGAAGGTGGGACTCACGGTCATTATATATACTTCATCATGAAGAAATATGTGAGTGAAATATTGATTTTCCTTCCATCATATTGATATAGGTGGGTAATGACATAATTATATCAGAGGTGATTTTTGAAAGATGGGATGGGGTCCATAGATTTGGAGACTGAGGATCTCAAGTGGAATGTCTTCTTCAAAAAAGAGGTAAAAACTAAATATTAAGGGTTTTATAATACAAGGACCACCAACGATTAGTGGATATTCTGATCTACTAGTTGTAGAACAGTGGGAAAACTCCACAGAAATGTTCATGTATGTGCTATATTGCTCTGAAGTGGTTAAGTTGACACTAGATGTTTAAAATCTAGATAGAGAGTCCAGTGAATGGTTGGATTTGAGAACACCAAGCCTAGAGACTATCTTATATAGGTGGAATAGGACTACTTTACGATCAGGATTCATAAAACATATTTCCCACAACCATTTTGTAAAAATTTTGAGAGGGAATTCATAAATATCATGCAATAAGAGGAGAATCTATCCCAACCAAAAAATAAAAATTTCACAAATATTTCTCGGTATGATTGGTGTTTTTTATCAATAATGATAGAAAAATTGATATATTCATTCATGGGTTAAAACCCTAACATATAAATTCTCTTGAAATCCGAGAGATTGGGAGTTATGATGATGTTATTGTGTGTGATTTGAATGTGGAGAAGGAGTTTGGATAATTGTCCCATTTAAAGGGTTATAAGAAACAATAAATGGAGTTTCATGTTAGGTTGGTCTAATGATAATGGTTGTAAGAGAACTGAATGACCGACATGCCAAAACAGTGCGATGTTGCAACTTGGGAATTTCTACAAAGGGATGGGGAAATGCTTATAGTGTGGGGACGAAGGCCACCATTCTCAAGAGTGTCTATAATACATGATAAGAAAATATATTGTGGTTTAATATTGGGGAGAACCACACATTGGTCAATGCTACAATTGTAGGGGCCAAGGGTACTATGAAAACCAGTGCACTAATCATCGAGTCTTTGAAGGTAATCAGTGTAAGTTTCCACAAAACCCAATAAAACAATGGAAGAATTTTTCCATAACTACTGAAGATGTAGAGAAAGATACTGATGCCATACCAAGTACAATAAATATTCACTAAATAATGGAAAAGGTATTATTGGACTTTTGTTCTACATACTATTATATATCATGAATGTTTTCCCTTACTATAGAATTAATACCATGAAACCTCAAATTTGAGATATATTTAGTAATACTGAGTGGTACTATCATTTAAATAAACGTTTTTGACTCTTCTCATGCTGGTATATGTGGGATGATTAATCCAGTGCATCTTGTATTACATTCCTTGTGGGAATTCGATGCTATAATTGGAATGGATTGGATCTCCTAACATAAATCACCTATAAACTATCATGAAAAATTATATATTTTCAAATTCCAAACCATCCCATGATGTATTAAATATGTAAGGAAGATTATGAATCTCCATTGAAAAATACTCAATGGTTTGGGTGTTGATTCCCTATAAATAAGAATAAATTTCCAAAATTGTTGAGTCTAAAGAAAAATGAAGAACATGTAGAAATGCCCATCGTGAGGGAATAAGTTGATGTACTTCCCAAAGAGTTATATGAAATACACCTAAATCATGAGGTAGTGTTCCAAATATTACTCATACCTAGAGGTACTTCTTTCTCAATGTGTCCCTATAGTATGGATTCAATAGAACTGGAGGATTTAAAGAATAGCTGAAAGAGAATTTAGATGAAGTGTTAATATGACCAAGTTCATCACCTTGGGATTTGATAGTTCTCTTAGTGAAGAAGAAGGATCGAACAATTCCACTGTGTATAGATTATCAGATCCTAAACAAGATCCCCATAAAGAACAAGTGTCATCTTACAATGATTGATTACATGTTCAAATGGTTAAGAGAAGCTCAATACTTCACAAATGTGGTTCTCTGTTCTGGATATCATCAACATAAGGTGAATAAGGTTGATATTTAGACATATTCCATCCATACAAGGTATGGGAACTATGTTTTTCAGGTAATTCCTTTCAGAAATACTTATACCACTATAATCATCATGGATTTTGGTAATAGAGTCTTTAGATATTACCCTGATTTTTTTTATTGTTTATTGATGATATTATAACAATTTCCAAGAGAAATGTGGAACATGAATAACTTCTAAGACATGGGTTGGCGACATTGAGAATGGAGAAGTTGTACTCCAAGTTCAGAAATTATGACTTTTGGATGAATCAAGTCATGTTCTTGGGATATCTGATCACAACTAAGGGATTTTATGTGGACCCTTAAAAATCACTGGTGATTGAGGAATGTCCCAGAACCACTATTGTCAAAGAAATAAGTATTTTTATTGGATTATCTGGGTACGAATGATGTTTTTTTTGAAATTACTCACAGTATTCATTCCCTATAACTATGTTAATAGGGAAAGGGATAGAGTATTTATAGATGGAAGAATATGGGGGCATATTCGAGGAGCTAAAGAGAACACTTATCACTGCACCATTACTCACATGACTTAAATGTGTAGAATGTTTTGATATATACAGTGTTTCATCACAGAATGTATTGGGTTGTTTACTCATAAAAATTGATAATGTTATAGCATATGACACATAGAAGTTGATGATCCATGAGCAGTACCACCCGACACATTACCAGGAGCAAGAGTACAAGGTTTTTTCCAGGAAAATCTACTGGCATTACCATTATGTAGAGAAGTGTAACATATACACCAAAATCATGAGCAAAAAGTATAAATTCACACAAAAAGATCTCAACATGCGTTAAAATATTATGGTCATATCTAATCAAATATTGTGATTTATCTATTCTGTATCGTCCCACAATTTTGAAAAAGGTAGCTAGTGCTATTAGATATATAGATTTACCATTTCTCTAAATGTTATGGATTGAAAAGACCCTATCTTTGTGGACATACAAAGGATGGATTTTGAAATCATATGGGTAGGGTATATATCCTACCTTGACCAAATGTTTGTGAATCCATAATTCCATGATATGAATAATGAGGCACAATGGGATTATCTAATGTTACAAAAAAAGGTGAATGAAATGATGGAGAGAAATCTACCAGATATCCATATCCACAATGATGGTTTGATTCAGTTTGGAACGCAAATTTTTGTGCCATCATTACCAAAGATAAAGAAAGGCATATTGGACAATGAACATAGTTCAACATTCTTTATCCATCCTAGTATCACCAAGATGTACCGAGATATCTAAGAACACTTGTGGTGGTATATCATGAATAAGGAGATTGTGGAATACGTCTTGATGAGATTGGTATGTCATCATGTTAAATTAATGCAACAAGATTATAATAGGATGATGAAACCATTCCTTATAGCCATGTGGAAATAGTAGAATGTCATTGTGGCGTTTTTCATGAGACTCCATAAAACTCCGAAGTGAAATAATGAGATATGTGTTGTGTTTGGTAGACACACCAATACTACCAGTTCTATTTCTATTCATGAATATCTATGACATGAATGACATGAAAAGATAAATATGGAGTAAGTGGTAAGATTTCACGGTGTTCCACTCTCGATTGTCAATGATCATGATCCGAGGTTCACATCTAAATTCCGGAGATGTCATCAATATTCTTTGAGCACTGAATTAAATTTCATCATTACAAATCACCCCCAAACTAGTTCCCAATATAAAAGAAATATTCAGACACGTGTATGTATTCTAAGATCATTCTCTTTAAAATTCAATGTTCGATGAGATTAGAATCTCCCATTGGTTGAGTTCTCATACAACAATAGCTTCTAGTATAGTATTCAGATATCTCTATATAATGATTTTTATGGAAAGCGATGTATAAATCCAAACATTTTTTATGAAGGTGGAGAAATAAAGATAATTTGACCAAATATTGTGCATGAGATGACATAGTAGGTTTAGGTCATCCAGAAACACATCAAAGACTCTCAGAGTGGGTGAAAGAGCTATGTTGACCACATTTAAGGGACATTGAGTTTGATAATAGAGATAAAGTCATCCTTTGAATATCCCATAGAAGAGTTTCATGCAGTATGGAAAGAAAGGGATGATAAGATGAAGGTACATTGTCCCCTTTTAGATCCTTGACCTCATAGAAGTCATGGATTATCGGCTTTCACATCCACTTAATACGGATCATGTTCATGATTTTTCCCCTATCACTCCTCAGGAAGTACATACTAGATCCCTCACATGTACTGAACTCAGAGGTGGAATAACTGGAATATGATCTCTAATATGAGGACTAGCCAGTTAGGTTTTTGGAATAGAGAGATAAAGATATATGAAACAACACATGGAACCATGTAAGCGTGTTGTGGAGGAACTATTTTTTTGAAGAAGAAACATAGGAACCAGAGGAGGCAATGAAGGAGTAGCACCCACACCTCTTTGTGTAAAATAAAATTTTGAGGGAGAAATTTCATAATGGGGATGAATATAATGACCCAATGTTATTTCAATGGAATTACATTCCTATAATTATGCCTTAAAGTAAAATAACAATTTAAAAAACGATGATATATAATGATACCAAATACGATGTGACCATTAAAAATAATTTTCCATCTTCTATGTTTTGAATTTCAAAACTATGACATTCATTGATGTGTTCAGGGTGATTTTTGGTGTCTAATAGAAAAAACATAATTTTTCTGAATATTAACTTACAATTATCAATAGTAATTTTACTCTTATGAATAGTTACATACCCTAATGAATTGTATCCTTACATATGATAGTATACATATGTTATTTATCTGAATGTATGATGTACATTTAAATTTTAATAAGTAAAAAGATGTTTTAAGAACAATATTTTTCATGTATATTATGATTTTAATTAAAATTTAAATTAATCATATTTTGAAAATTATTTTTGAAAAAATTATATCCTATTTGGATACTACATGTCAAAAAACGGTGATATTGTATTTTTAAAATTTGTCTGAAATAGATGAATTTTTGGTGAATGGTAAAATGCATGAATTTACCGTATAGATAAATTAACATTTAAATCCCTTATAAAATACATTACATTAGATGTATTTGCCCATATCTTGAAATCAGTATCCATATTTACTAATCCAGGTCATCGAATAATAAATATTTCTTTTATTGGGAGAAATTAATAAACTATAGAATAAAATTTTAAGATAACCCCTCACCAATCCACTAAAAATACCACCCTTCACACCCTCAATTCCTCACACATGTCAAGATTCAAGACATATCTCATCTCTGACAAATCAACATCCAAATCACATCCCCCATGTCGAAGAGGCTCTCGTATCATCAAAAGTCCAAGCCTAGGTATATAATGGGGGATCTCAAGAAGAAGATTAAAGATGAAATTCCTCTCTCTATTTTCCATTACTTTTCATTCAATTTAATTTTCATTTCAGAATTTCAACTCCCCTATATTCATCTAAATGGTATGGGAACTACAGTTCATATATTATATGAAATTTAATTATACTAATGGTATTATATTTTATCCATCCCCCTTATTATTAATCATTTTATTTAATAAAGGAAAAGGTTGTTCATGAGGTGTTTATTTATCACCATCATGAAAGATATGTTTTCAATTTTCATTACTACCTTCAGATGGGGTCAGGAAACCATTTTTATAGTATAATTAGATTATTTTATTTGTATTATATCTTATTTTAATTTATGGATATAAAATACATACATATTAAAATATGATTAATAAAATATGCTTGTTGGGGTCGAAGGACAACCTGAATTATCCCAAATGATAATCATGAAATTATTATCTAATGATTCATCCACATTGTATATAAAATATTTCATTATATGATCCCTTAAACTCATTTTATATCTTTTATAACATTAAATATTATTTATGTATGTTTAAAAATGATCTAAAATAACGTCTATTCATAAATAAAATTGAACCATTCAAGAAAACCATAAAAACAAACTTTTTTGATAAATTATTTTAGACTATATAACACATCAAAATTATTACAAATGAACATAATAACAGCTTAATGAATCTTATTAATGTATACAAGGTTTTTTAGTTGTTCATAAATTAATATATTGTGGTTATACAAGACTTTAAATTGAAGAAAGTGTTCTAATACAAAGTATGTTTAAATTCATGAACCCAACATTCATTCTTCATGTTCTCCATATTTCAATCCATTTTTATATAGGAAAATCTTTATAATAAATTATTCATAATTATATTATATATTATGGGATATAAATTTTCTACTTTTGATTTTTTTTTCAAACATAATGTTATCAATAAGAACACTTCCTTCAAGAACACACTATTTACTTCTCACTCAAAGTCAACAATTGTTGTATCAAATATGTTATTCCCTATTTCATTTGGGAACCCAATATTTATGAATGTGTTTTTATGAATTTAAAACCAGTATATTTTATTGTTATTTTTTATAAACGTTTTATGTGGAATCATTGTGATGCAAATTTTACGATGTTATGGGGGCACCCAAAATTATACAGCGCTCCAATGCATTGTGTAATGTGATGAATCTGATGAGTTAATTTGAAATGATGTGTCAACCAGATGATATATTTGATCACAAACCTGTGTGGAATATTTTCACTAAGACATGATGTTTTATTTTATTCATTTTCACATTTCACACCTTTTATTAATTTTACTTCTAATGATTTTGATGATAATGTTATGATTATTCTCACCTAATGATATATTTTTTCTTATCTATCCTCTTACTAGGATTTTAGCTCAACCCTTTTTGATGTATATCCTCAGGTGACTACATTTAATAAGGATATGTCAAGATCCAATATGGATCTTGAGAATAATGAATTAAATAAATGTTCATTCTTGATGTAATAAATGTTATGGTTGATCCTAGTTTTCGGAATAAAATAATTCTCATTATTCTCATGGTGTAACAACATTATGTTGTCTATATTTATAATATTATAAATTTAATGTTAGAAAAGGAATGGTTTCAATAACCAAAGACATAATCCGGTGAAGATCAAGAACTATTACCCCTTACAAGAAACTATGACCTTTTATGACTAATTGAAGAGAGTAGGCGGGTTTTCTAGGATTGATCTACGCTTTAGATATCAACAGTTGATGGTGAAGGATGGTATAATCTAGAAGACAATTATTAGGTGTAGGTATGGGAAATTAATGTTTTTTCTTTCCATTCGACATTAAGAATGTTCCAGCTATGTTAATGGGTTTCATACACTCTATATTTCATTATTATATGGACTAGTGTGAAGTCTTGTTTATTGGAAACATTGTGGTCTACTCATGTTCAGAAAACGATCATGACGGGCATTAAGGACAATCTTAATGGTCCTCTGAAACCACAATCTCTACAGAATATTATTAATTATAACGTTCTAGAAATTAGAAGTACAATTACTTGAACATGTTGTGTCCCAACAAGGGATCGAAGTGGACCTGTCAATGGTTTACGAGTTTTTATCTAGGGAAACAACCATGAATGTGGAGGAGGTTCATAGCATCTTAGGTCTGGAGGCATATTATCGGAGGTTCATACATGACTTCTCTTGATTTAATTCTCAATTTATATCTTCTTCTAGAAAATACATGGCCTTCATGTGGAGTGAGTAGTATGTGGCAGCTCTCAACAACAAAGAGGGGAAGCTGCTCAGGGCCCTAGTGAATATGATTCCGGAGGAAGGGTGAGGTTCTAGGTGTTATGTGGCTCTTACAGCCAAGTATTGGTACAAGTGATGATTTATCATCATTTTTTGTCTCTTATTGGTCTAGGTAGCTATATTCATACATATACAACTATTTCACCCATGATCTAGTGCATGTGGCTTTCGTGTTCCCTACAAAATTGTGGCAGAATTACCTCATCGGGGAGCTCTTTGTGGTGTTCCTAAATCTCATGATCATGAGGTATATCCTTTTCAAAATGAGACGTGAAATTTTTGATGTAATATTGGATGGAGTTCCTCCAAAATTACAATGACTAAATATCAAACACCCCAGGGAAGGGGAATGAGGTGGCTGATGTCGTGAACATGAAGTCACAAGAAGAGATCATTCAAGAATACATGAATTCATGGAATGGAATAGAGGAGTTATTCTATTTTTATCAAGATTTTGGGGAGAACTATGATATAGGATACCTAGTTTAGATTATATTGAATCCTTCCATAATGCAACAAGTGTAGTTTTCATAGTGGGGAGACGAATAGACTAAAGCAATCTGTGACCGCATAGCCTAGAGTGATACTGTGAAGGGATTGTCACTAGATAGTCACAATCAGATGTTGTTTCATGCGATGTTATTTTCCCTATTAAAATGTGTGAGTTAATTATTTGTGAGTTAAACCGATCAACAATGATGCACTCATAGGAGTTCACATGATGTTACATGTCCTGAAGGAACAATTTTGGTGGCCCTGGATAAGGAGGGTAGTGGCATAATTTTTAGCAATGTGTGTATTGTGTTAGCAGGTGAAGGCTGAGCACTGTGTTCTCAAAACTATATTGTAGTGAATATATGTTCCTGAGTGGATGTGGGATGAAATATCGATGGATTTCTTCTATAGGACTAACCAGGGAACAAGGAGATGCAATGCACTTTGGGTAGTGCAGGACAAATTAATCAGCTCACATCATTATAATCAATTAGTCGAGCATAGTTGATGACTTAGTGTGGAGGTATGTGGTTGAGGTGGGGAAGATGCATGGAGTTACAAGATCCATTTTCTAGGATTAATATACAAGATTTATGTTGAGAGTATGTGGGGGATTACAGCATGCCTTTGGCACCTATTTATGCCATAACATTGCTTTCCACCCCCGAAGGTCTGGCTAACTTAGAGGACCATCCAGATGTTGGTGCATATGCTGTAAGCACGTGTTCTAGAATTTGGAAAATCATGGGTATTAAACTATCCCCTAGTAGAGTTTACCTACAATTATAGATATCACTCTACGAGTAGTATGACATAATTATTTGACTTTTACATAAGATTGTGTCACTCACCTATATGCTGGATAGCGGTAGGGGAAGCATCCATTTTGAAAAAGAGGTAGTGTAGAGAACAATGAAGAAGTTATAGTTTTTATGTGATTGGATGAATGAGGCTCATGACTGGAAAAAGTTGTTTGCTGATCACAAAAGGAGACCCACGGAGATTATGGTTAGGGACCATGAGTTCTTAGGTGTCTCCACTCGGTGAAGCAGTACAATGTTTGGTAGGGGAAGAATGATTTCTCCCTATTTCATCAGACCTTTCTAGTTTCTAGGACAAGTTGGAAAGGTGGCATTTACACTAGCGTTGCAACCCCAGTTGGAGAGGATCCATGTCATCTTTCATGTATCTCAGATCCGTCGATATCTACATGATGACTCCCACGTCTTGGGATTGGGAGATTTTGATGCCTATGTTTTTATGATGTTATTAGATAGACAAGTAAAAATAGAGGATCATAAATAAAAGTTACTTAGGGGGAGTAACATCCCTTTGGTTATTGTGTTATGGACACATTGTGGCCTTGAGGAGAGTACATGATTGCGAGAAGCAAAGCGTTGTTCCCAGTACGAGGAGTTGTTCGGAGTTTTCACTTTCTTCCCATGTTCCTTTAATATGATGAAATATTTTACCTAAATTGTTGTATGTTAATTTGATTACATTTTATCTGTTTTATTTTTAAATTTCCTATCTATGGGTAGGGGTGAACCAGATCCCTTATCATGTCTCATTAATGTGGATTCCATTAAACACGTGAGGGTGAGTAAATGCCTCCCAAAGTAGATAGTATCATGAAATTGAGGAAGGATATCACTAATCCATGTTTCTAGATGTTGTTAACCCTAGTGCTTTCATAGTTTATTAAGATATAGATGACAAGGAGGTGTTTTAAGATTTTTATGTTTTCAATATGTCTTTATAAATAACACATGGTTTTTATCTCCTGAGAGGAATCATAATGGGTGGGTTTTCAGACACCTTTTATTCTAGGTTAGTTTGGAATTCGTGAGAAATGGAATATTCATAGAGGTATCAGTTGTAATAAACCAGATTTATCTATACAATTCCTTTGTGAAAATCTAGCATTTAGATTGTTCTGGGAGGTGGTGATGGCTCATTTCAAATGTGTTACCAATATATAGTTTTCGCCCAGCATGATAGTGCATTCTCATGTCAGTGTCTCAACATGTCAATGCATTGGCATGTCAATGCATAGGTGAGTTAGGGCATCAGCCTGGTTGATTCCGAGGCATCTGTATCTTTGAGTCATGGGCGTTATCATCGGTGAGTCAGGGCATCGTTCAATCAAGGTATTGGTAGGTTGAGGCATCGGTAGGTCGTGGAATCGGTAGGTTGTAGCATTAGTAGGTCATTGTTTTTTATTTCATTACATTGGTGGGGTGACGTCAGTGGATATGAATTGGTTGGTCATGTTAGTAACTCACTCGTTGGTGGCAATGTGTGGGTGAGTCATCCCTCAGTAACTCAGTTGTAGTTTTTCCTAGTTTTTCCCGATTTTTTTTTCACTCCTATTATGTATTATTTTACATAATCAATGTTTAAATCCTTTTTTGGTCATTTTTAAAAATTGTTTTAAAGCGATTATGTATACCATTAATGTCTTAACATTTTGGGAATTTTAGAGACTCTGACCATGTAATCCTGACCATGAAAAATGATTAATGACTTTTGAAAATCAATTTTCCATTAAAATATGATATGTATCTTAAAAGATGGAATCTTCATTTACATTTTTTTATTTTGTAGTCCCATAGTTCATCTATGTTGTTCCACCCAAGTGGATCTGTAAACATGTTCTTAATATCTCAATCTCATATATGTTGGAGATCATACCTGCTGCAAGTGAGATCCCCACCCTTAGCACATGGATTTACAATGATTCTTTTATCATCCTGTAGGGATTTATTTTGTCTTTCATAAATTGTGAATCACACATGGTGGGTGCATAAATCATTACTTATAAATGACGGATGAATTTTTTTTATTAATATAAGAAATAATAATGATAGGGTATTGATCAAATGATAATAGGGTTATGAAACAATGGGTTGAGAGTCCATTTATTTTTGATCACCTGTTTTTTTTTTATTTGAGTCATTATGAATTAATGTAGGTTGTATGTATTCTAAAAATCATATTCATTGGTGGTATTTTCATTTGCAATTGTGGTTTCCTATTTGTTTTGTTTTATTGTTAGATAATTGGCCACAACAAACGAAACGTCGTAAACAAGCAGACATGGTAAATTAAAACGAATTCCCCACGATGAAAACCAACATATGATATCCCATGTTTGTCAAGATGAATAAATAATGGTGTTTACCAATTATGAATATATATACAGACACACATATCTTAAAGATAGGTGTGGGTGAGTTCTATTTATTTTGAATTTTCCGACAATGATGGTGTTGTGTGGTGCTACTGTGGGGAGAATGGTTATGGGTATAATAGTGGACAAAAGGATTTGGTTCTGTGAGAATGTTGTTGTATGTGTGTATAGAAGGGATATGGGTTTATGTAAATTTATGTGGGATTGTGTGGGGAAATATATGGGTGTAATGATATCCCAGATTGAGAGACTAATTGATTGTGGAATGGATGGACAATTAGGTAGTTGAACTACCATTGTTTGCCTTGTGGTAGTCGAACAACATTAGGAAGAGTGAAATAAGTATGGTTAAGAAATTTTACATAGTGGGATCACATTTGTAAACTGTTGGAAAGCAGGGATATAGGGAAAGCTACTAAGAGAAGGATTGTGCAGTATAAAATTGATGTATTATAGTTATCACTGGTTGAACAAGGGTGTGTAGTGAGACAAAAAATCTTGTTATTTTGTTTGTTTTTTGATATGGTTGTTGTTGGTAGGTACTAAATAGTGTTTTAATAAACTAAAGTTAATATATTATTAAATAAATGGAATGTTTTAGAAGGATAATGTTGTAGGTTTATGGTTTTTGTTGTGAATTTTTTGTGGTTATGAATATAGGGGTAGCAACAAAAGTGGTACTACTGGTCTCATTTGTTTGATTGATTGAAAACCTATTGGATGGGAGGAGTGTTTTCATACCAATTCACTTATAAATTTTATATTCCTCTAATTTATATACACCCACCAACTATTGTTTATAACTATGTGATTAACACATCCCACTCATGGGGGAGGGTGTCATTCCTAACATCATTGTGGGAGGATGGATGGTGTGTTTGTAGAGACCCGAAGCTTAACGTACATGGACATTACATTACTTTTTCGGAATACTTAGTACATAACAAAAACACACACACAAGGACCGTAATAGTTTAGTTTCTTTGGAAACTCGGAATATAATCTTCTAATCGCGATAAAAGATCTTCAACATCTCCTATAACGATCTTCCTTCTTTTCTTTACCTAAAACAATTATTTATATCCTGGGGAAAAGAAAACATAAAAGGGTGAGCTCAAATGCTCAGTAATGGTAAACAAATTAAATATCAATCATATCATATTCATAAGAACATAACATTTTGGAAATCTTAACCTGCAAAAGAGTTCATAATATCATAACATGGGATAAATCATAGAAGTGAAATGTAATCCCAATAATCACAACTTAAAACATGAAACTTTGTCGCGTACACACATAATCATAGAGAATCATTTCTTATTAGTCAAGACTCATTTCCAAGACTATCTTTGTGGACAAAGTCTATTTTTGAACCGAGTTCATTCCTCATTTCAGTCCTGTTTCACTGAACCGGTTTAAGCTATCGTTCCATCTATGTCTATTTCTTGAGATTTAAAATCTTTACCCAATGCATTGTAGGTAAATATAGGTCCCACCCATCTCAAAATGATACCATTATTATGTGTGCCACAAAATCATAAATCATACATCATTTCATAACCTATGTAATAAAAATGGGAATCTTAAACATTGTGACATCATAAAACAATTAATATAAGATAATGGAATTCATAAAAATATTTCCATCACAACATAATAAAATCCATGTAATAATATGGATAGAAATAGAACACTATATTATCTTATATGGAAGATAATTTTGATAAAACACTTGAACTCCATTCTTGAGGAAAATATCCTTTCTACTTCAAAAACACCTTTCCCTTCTTAACATGTCATAAAATTATAAAATAAAAGAAGTTGATTAAAAATAAACATGAAAACTTTTAAAGGAATCTTCTTGGAAATAATTTTTTAAAAATACATTCATGCCTTAAAAGTTAAAAAACATTCATCTCGTACTTTTGTCGGAAAAGTCAAAAAGTACCTCATATGAAAAACGACAAAAGATTCCTTTCATATCTTTTACTAAAAACTCAGATAAGGGTAAAATTGGATTTAAAAAAATGTAGGTGGATGGAAATAATATTAAATATTGAGCAAACATGGATGTGCATGATAAAATACACCCCAGTAATTAACAAAGTATAAACAATCTCAGATAAAAATGAGATTGTGATTTTTCCCTTACCTTAGGTCCGATTTGCTTCGTAAGTGTCTGAAACTCCTGTATAATGATTTAAATAATGTAATTAACTTATTCCAAAATCATAATCATTTTTATGATATCATATATGGTTCATTTACGACTTTATATTACCCATATGTTTTGTAAATTCCATGTTAAAGAGCGTTTTGGGTAAAATCGTTTCATTTGTCATCCGTGTTTTGACGTGTAATTATTCATATGATTACTTAGATCATGATTATTTAATTCCAGAATATAAAACAATATTTATATATAATATATATTTATAATATACATATATATAATAGATCAGTAAATGGAAGGAAATACACTGTTCATGGAGACGGTAGGCCGTACGTACGCATGAACGTTGTTTACGTTTCCTTATTGAGTTGAATGGAATTAAGTAGATGAAATACATATATATATACATAAATACAGTATCATTATTATGTCATATATTTCATTATTACATATTATATATACTTTATAATCATTAATGAATGGTTAACGTGGAGAATGAATCTCATCGTGTCGTGGAGACGGTAGTCTGTATGTATGCATGAGTGATGATATCGTTCTCATGATCGTGGAATTGTATTGGAGTGTATGTATACTATTTCAGAATAAATATCACTTTACAATAATCATATATATTCATTTTTTACACCATTATACCCATCCAAATAAGGTGGTGGTGGAAAATAGATTACACCACGGCGTGGAGACGGTATTCCGTAAGTACGCACGCGTGGTGATTTCATTTTCCGTAGGATGGATTGATGGTGAAATACGTTTGTTTCATAATTATAATAAAATTTCAGTATATTAGTGATACTGATATTATTACTTCATAAAGAAACAACTAAAGAAGAATAAGTGGAATAAGAAATAAAGTTGAAAGAATTGGTAACGGACATTACCTCTTCTTTGAAACGCCTCTTTGAGATCTCCTTTTAGGGAACTAAAATTGTTCTTTGAAGAAGACCATGACCTCTAGGATGGTTATAGGGAAGTGGATATGAGAAATTGTCAGGGGGTGTCCGAGCATGAAGGCTCAATGTGGTGTGAGGAAGAGGGGGAGGAGGTGCCCTTTTATAAGGGGGTAGAGGGGAACCTTTGGAAAACTAAAAATATTATTTTATTATAAAGATAAATTCGGTTTTAAACAGCTCCAAATTGATTTATTTAGAAGCTAAGGTGGTGATGGTTCGAAATCCTCTCATACAATAGAATTTAGACAATTTTAGGTTCCTATTGTAACCTTATCAATTAGATTTAACATTACGTTAAATAATTTTACTTTTACAGTGTCTTCTTGGGATCTTATACTATACGGTTAATAAACTTACTATAACAAGACAAACGAACCATAAGTTGTTTATTATTAATATATATAACCTTATATAATACATTTAGCCGACCCTTATATTTTTACGAATGAAATAACAATTAATAATATAATATGGGTGTTAAAAACTATTTTATGTCAATTTTGACACTATTTAGTAATTGATTTTTGGGAAAATCATAACAGAATGATTAGTTCGAAAAAAAGTTAATTAAATAAATAATAACATGTCATATTAACCTATAAAATTAGTGTAATTCATAAAATGTTTCAAATTATATTTATTTGGGTATTTATAATATCAATTACTCTAGTTTTTCACTATTATGGTAATTACTGCATCATCATTGTGTCATAATTAAATTAATTTATTTAATGTCTAAAATTTATAAGTAAAATATCATTATGTAGGAAATCGTATTATCTTTCTAATGGATATTTGAAATCGAATTTATCATATGTAGAACTCTATATTAAAAATGTTGTAATAAATAAACTTTGATTTTAACTATTTTAACTCTTCTTTGAATTAAATAATAATAAATGTCCTAATATAATCCAAGTGGGCCTAAATGGTCATATTTTATTCCTAAGGTTGTTTTTGGTCTAATTACACTTATCCAATAGAATTAGGACATGTTTTAGGGTAATAATAATAACATTTTTACCCTTAATTGCCATATTTACTTTTAACCGTGGTAAAAAAAAGTAAAACATTACTATTCACCAAAAATTTATTTGCATCTCATTGAACCATATTTTACTTACTAACATCAACCATGTCTCTCGGATTTTTTAAATTACATTCACAGAAGTGGTAAAATTATGTTTTATGAAAAATTCAATTTTTTATCTACCACTTAGTGGTTTAACTATTTACCAAAAAATGAAAGTTTCCAGAAAATTACGAAAAATTAGTACTAAGCTGTATTTGATATTATGAACTCACAAATGATGTCTATTTTACAAAATTTAAAACATATCAGTTGCATTACTTAATTTAATAATTAATTCCCATCGTCAAAACAAATAGCGTGTTCTTAAGAGATAATCATTATCAAAAGATTGACACTTCTTTATGTCTGGTTTAAATGTGAAATTATATCCAATGACCAACATTGTATTAAATTGTAAAAATAAAATCGAAATATTCTTTAAAAGCACTCAAATTAATAATTTATCACTATTAATTATTTTGATTAAAAAAGATGTTTATAATTAAAATTTAGAAATTTTCACTATTCATTGAATATGAAAGTTATCCAAAAAGTACCAAAATTTCACCCTATGCTAATTTCAATATTCTGAATCCAAAAATGAAGTCCATTTTGAAAAATAAAATTTACAAAATTTCAAAAAGTGTTTATTACTATTCATAACGGCTAGTTTTAATAATATTTTATTCGCATATTGTTGTTTAGTGAAACTCGTTATTGCGTACTACACACGCTATCGAGGAATGTCGTGATTGCGTGCAATACAAGGCAAGTCAAGGATGCGTGCTGTGCATGGTCCTTTTGGTGTAGCTTACAACACAAGACATTAATGAAATTAAAAAGAATACTTTTCATAAAATCTCGGGGTGTTACATTCTACCCCCCTTAAAATGAATTTCGCCGTCGAAATTCGTCGGGGTTATAAATGGTTACTACTCGAAAGTTTCTTTAATAGAAACCCACATCATAAAAAGGAATACAAAAATAAATCTTTAAAAAAAGTAAGAAATGTAACGGTTACCCAAATAAACTAATCACTGGGTTTCCACATAGGTGAAAATATGGATATGGAAGAGAAATATAATCATCATGTTCTGATGGAGAGTGGTAGAGAACATGGCTATGGAAAATCCAGCAATCACAAAGCCATAAATTTGTGACGATCTAAGGTACCATCTGATTCATCAGATATAAGAGCACTAGGATAACATTTTTGGTTTTCAAGATCATTTTCCTAATGTTGATGAAATTTGAATTAGAAGAAATACTTTTATGATATTGGTATAGTCTCACCGTTGGTCATTCTTTGGACAATTTCCACTTCATCTCTTAAAGAAATGAAGTTGAATTTTTCATTCATGATGTGTTAGCAGATCATGTGATAGAATGATGGGTCATTCCATCTGTCTCAAAAAAAAGGTTAGAAAAGTTATCAAAACATACATAAGTCCATCTATAGTGAGATTAATCATATATGGTTCTTAAAATGGACTTATACTTCATATATCATTCTGATTAATATAATAAAACTAGTTTCTACTAAACAGGGACTTCTTGTAGGCCAGTGGTAGGCGATAAATGCCAGTCGCACTTCGGTTGTGGGTTCGATTCCCATAGCCTTGTCCGATGCGATGGGCTATCGCCCGTCCTATAGGTTGTCCTTTTCTAAAACTACATTACTATAACATCACATAAATAATATCAAAAAAAAGTTCAATCCGTAAACAATACTAACTTATGGTCAACATAATCCATTCCAATCTGTAGGCTTATCTAAAATACTTTGGTCCAACCTCATAGTATAAAGAAAACTATTACTTGAAATGTCATCAACCAATCATGTGAATACCATCATTTATTCCCCATATATCTTATTGGTCACATTCCAATTATGTGAATACCTTAATCATGTATTCTCTTGAAAAATGAATACCCATTAAACCTTAGTGATAACATGAATTCAGTTAAAAGTTAACACTTTCCACATACCAAAATCCCCAAAATTCTATATACTCCAACCATGATATCACTTAATCCTTATATCAATCATGAGCTCATGAATACGGTCAAACATTTCATTTTCTCGTTTTCCCTTCATTATGCGCATATCATCTTTTTTTCCAAAAATATATCAATCGCATTCTATGGTTACCGGTACCATGGAAAGCCACAATAGACCAATACATAAATATTCCAATATTCCACGATACAATATATAGCATTATTTTGGAATCCCATTACATAAACTCTTAATCATTCCACCACATCGTTTTCATATTCAACATCGCCAATAGTGATCGCATGTGACTTCCCATTGTCCTTTTCCATAAGTGGTTCCTCATGTCGATCATCACTAACCCTTGGATTATGGCATTTATTATCATAATGCCCCATTTCCTTGCACTTGAAGCATTTAAGTGTTGGTGGTGCGTTCTCTGCAGTCTTTTCTTTATTCACATCATTAGAAACCCATTTTCCATTACATCAACACTCAGCTGCTCGATGACCTTCTTTTCCACACTTAAAACATTTTCTAGTCTCTTTAAGACAATCTCCACCATGCTTCTTTCTACACTTTGAGCATAAGGAAACATTCATCTTCTTTTCACCATTATTCTGAGATTTCTCCTTGAACTACATATTTCTTTTCTTGTCAAAACTATTAGATGGATAAGTAACACCAACTTCCATTTCTACCTTGATAGCACAACACACAATTTCGTCATAGCTAATGATGTCTCTAATAGCTAATTCTCTTCAAACATTTGGTTTTATGCCACTGAAGAATAGATCAACTTTACTTTCAGGTTGGATGATAAATCCAGATGCATACCTTGCAAGCCTTGTAAAATTCACTTTGTATATACCAACATATTTATCATCCTTTTTCTTTAGTTCAAGAAACTCCTTCTCCATATTTTTTAGAAAAATACGAGGGAAGTACTTATTGAAAAATAAGTTCTTGAACTCGTCCCAATCCATGGACTCAATTTTATCTCTTGACCTCGTATTCTTGATAAGATTCCACCATTGATTAGCATCACCATCCAAATGATACACTGCTAAGATGAATTTATCATGTTCAGAACAATGAAGAACTCAAAATATTTTTTCAGTAGTACTGATCCATTGTTCAGCAACAAGTGGATCAGAAGACCCACTGAAAGAAGGTGGGTGTTACCTCATGAAGGACTCAATAGAATATTGTTCCCTTCTCTGCTCATTTGGAAGTCCAGAATGATTCATAGCTTGTGTAAGTATAGCAATAAGGTTGTGCACTCCATCTCACATAACATTTTTTTGTTCAGGAGGAAAATCATTGCATTGTCCATTACATTTATCAACACGGTTCCTTCGGGTTTCAACCATCATCTAAAACCCAAAAATAACAGTGTGAGAGGCAAAAATCACACTAGGGAAAACAATATAATAAAGGTGGAGTAACATCAATATATAACATCTTAGGTTTAATTCTAATATGGTTAGCGCAATTCTAGGACTATAACATATACTTAACCTTAGGGACATCCCTAGACATACCTTAGAAATATCTCTAGGGATCTCACTAACGTTTTGACATCCTAGTTTCCAACGGTTGACTAAACCCTTCCTCTGATACCAACTGTAGAGACCCGAAGCTTAACGTACATGGACATTACATTACTTTTGCATAATACTTATTACATAACAAATACACACACACAAGGACCGTAATAGTTTAGTGTCTTTGGAAACTCGGAATATAATCTTCTAATCGTGGTGAAAGATCTTCAACATCTCCCATAAAGATCTTCCTTTTTTTCTACCTAAAACCTTTATTTATATCCTGAGGAAAAGAAAACATAAAAGGGTGAGATGAAATGCTCAGTAAGGGTAAAAAAAATAAATATCAATCACATCATATTCATAAGAACATAACATTTTTGAAATCATAACCTGCAAAAGAGATCATAATATCATAACATGGGATAAATCATTGTAGTTAAATTTAATACAAATAATCACAACTTAAAACATGAAACTTTGTGACGTACACACATAATCATATAGAATCATTTCTTGCTAGTCAATACTCATTTCCAAGACTATCTTTGTGGAAAAAGTCCATTTTTATACCGAGTTCATTCCTCGTTTCAGTCCTGTTTCACTGAACCAGTTTACCCTGCCGTTCCAGCCATGTCTATCTCATGAGATATAAAATCTTTAACCAATGAATTGGAGAGATATATAGGTCCCACCCATCTCATAATGATATCATTCTTATGTGTGCCACAAAATAATAAATCATACATCATTGCATAACCCATGTAATAAAAATGGGAATCTTAAACATCGTGACATCATAAAACAATTCATATAAGATAAAGGAATTCAAAAAAATATTTCCATCACAACATAATCAAATCTATGTAATAATAGGGATAGAAACAGAAGTCTATATTATCATAGATGTAAAATAATTTTGATAAAACACTTGAACTCCATTCTTGAGGAAAATATCCTTTCTACTTCAAAAACACTTTTCATTTCTTATCATGTCATACAATTATAAACTAAAAGAAGATGATTAAAAATAAACTTGAAAAATTGTAAATGAATCTTCTTGGAAATAATGTTTTAAAATACATTCATGCCTTATAAGTTAAAAAAACAATTTTCTCCTACATTTGTCGGAAAAGTCAAATAGTACCTCGTACGAAAAACGACAAAAGATTCCTTTCATATATTTTACTAAAAACTCAACTAAGGGTAAAATTGGATTTAAACAATTTTAGGTGGATGGAAATAATATTATATATTGAGGAAACATGGATGTGGATGATAAAATACAACCCAGTAATTATCAAAGTATAAACAATCTCGGATAAAAATGAGATTGTGATATTTCCCTTACCTTAGGTCCGATTTGCTTCGTAAGTTTCCGAAACTCCTGTAAAATGATTTAAATAATTTAATTTACTTATTCCAAAATCATACTCATTGTTTTGATATCATATATGGTTCACTTACGACTTTATATTACCAATTCTTTTGTAAATTCCTTGTTAAAGGGAATTTTGGGTAAATTCGTTTCATTTGTCGTCCGTGTTTTGACATGTAATTATTCATATGATTATATAGATCATGATTACTTTATTCCATAATATAAAAAATTATTTATATATAATATATATTTATAATATACATATATATAATAGATCATTAAATGGAAATAAATACACCGTTCATGGAGACGGTAGGCCGTACGTACGCATGAACGTTGTTTTCGTTTCCTTATTGAGTTGAATGGAATTAAGTAGATGAAATACATATATATACACATAAATCCAGTATCATTATTATGTAATATATTTCATGATTACTTATTATAAATACTTTATAATCATTCATGAATGGTTAACATGGAGAATAAATCTTATCGTGTCGTGGAGACGGTAGTCCGTACGTACGCACGAGCGATGATATCATTCTCATGATCGTGGAATTGTATTGGAGTGTATGTATACTATTTAATAATCAATATAAATTTAAAATAATCATATATATTCATTCTTTACACCATTATACCCATCAAAGTAAAGTGGTGGTGTAAAATAGATTACACCACGGTGTGGAGAAAGTATTCCGTACGTACGCACGCATGGTGATTTCATTTTCCATAGGATGGATAGATGGTGAAATAGGGTTGTTTCATACTTATAATAATATATCACTATATTATTGATACTGATGTTATTACTTCATAATGAAACAACTAAAGAAGAATAAGTGGAAGAATAAATAAAGTTGAAAGAATTGCTAACATACATTACTTCTTCTTTGAAATGCCTCTTTGAGATCTCCCTTTAGGGCACTTTAATTGGTCTTTGAAGAAGATAAGGACCCCTAGGATGTTTCTAGCGAAATTTAGAGGATAAATTGGCCGGGGATGGCCAAACTTGAATGCTCAAAGTGGTGTGAGGAAGATGTGGAGGAGGTTCCCTTTTATAACGGGGGAGAGGGGCACCTTTGGAAAACTAAAAATATTATTTTATGATAAAGACAAATTCGGTTTTAAATAGATCCAAATTGATTTATTTCGATGCTAAGGTGGTTATGTGTTGAAATAATCTCATCCAATTGAATTTATACTAGTTTAGGTTCGTATTGTAACCTTATCATTTAGATTTAACATTAAGTTAAATAATTTTACTTTTACCGTGTCTTCTTGTGTTCCTATACTATAAGGTTAATAAACTTACTATAACAAGACAAAAGAACCCCAAGTTGATTATTATTAATATATATAACCTCATATAAGACATTTTTCTGAACTTTAGATTTTTATGAATAAAATAACAATTAATAATATAATATTGGTTTTAAAAACTATTTTATGTCAATTTTGACACTATTTAGTAATTGATTTTTGTGAAAATCATAACAGAATGATTAGTTCGAAAAAAGTTAATTACATCAATACTAACATGTCATATTAAGCTATAAAATTATTCGAATTCATAAAAAGTCTCAAATTATATTTATTCGGGTATTTATAATATCAATTATTCTATTTGTTCACTATTATGGTAATTAATTCATCATCATTGTGTCATAAATAAATTAATTTATTTAGTGTCTAAAAATTATAAATAAAATATAATTATGTATGAAATATTATTAGATTTCTAATTGATATTTACAATCGAATTTATCTTATGTATTACCCTATATTAAAAATGTTGTAGTAAATAAACTTTGATTTTAACTCTTTGAACTCTTCTTTAAATTAAATAATAATAAATGTCCTAATCTAATCCAAGTGGGCCTAAATGGTCATATTTTATTCCTAAGGTTGTTTTTGGTCTAATTAAACTTATCCAATAGAATTAGGACATGTTTTAGGGTAATAATAATAACATTCTTACCCTTAATTAACCTATTTACTTTTAAACGTGGTAAAAAAAGTAAAAAATTACTATTCACCAAAAAATTATTTTCATCTCATTGAACCAAATTTTACTTACTGTCATCAATCATGTCTCTCGGATTTTTGAAATTCCATTCACAAAAGCGTTAAAATTAATTTTTATGAAAAATTCATTTTTTTTCTACCACTTAGTGGTTTCACTATTCATCAAAAAATGAAAGTTTCCAGAAAAATACCAAAAATTTGGCCTAAGCTAAATTTGATATTATGAACTCCAAAATGATGTCTATTTTACTAAATTCAAAACATATCAGTTTTATTAATTAATTTAAAAATTAATTCTCATCGTCAAAACAAATAGCGTGTTCTTAAGAGATAATCACTATCAAAATATTGACATTTGTTTATGTCTGGTTTAAATGTGAAATTACATCCAATGACCAAAATTGAATTAAATTGTAAAAATCTATTCTAAATATACTTTAAAACCACTCAAATTAATAATTTAACACTATTAATTATTTCGATTAAAAAAGTTGGTTTTAATTAAAATTTAGTAATTTTCACTATTCATTAGAATATGAAAATTATCTGAAAAGTACCAAAATTTCACCCTAAGATAATTTCGATATTACGAATCCAAAAATGAAGTCCATTTTGAAAAATAAAATTTACAAAATTTCATAAAGTGGTTATTACTATTCATAACGGCTAGTTTTAATAATATTTTAATAGCATATTGTTGTTTAGTGAAACTCGTTATTGCGTACTACACACGCTATCGAGGAAGGTCTTGATTGCGTGTAATACAAGGAAATTCAAGGATTCATGTTGTGCAAGGTCCTTTTGGTGTAGCGTACTACAAAAGACATTAATGAAATTAAAAACAATACTTTTCATAAAATCTCGGGGTGTTACATTCTACCCCCCTTAAAATCAATTTCTCCCTCGAAATTTTTCAGGGTTATAAATGATTAATACTCGAATGTTTCTTTAATAGAAACCCACATCATAAAAAGGAATACAAAAATCATTCTTTCAAAACAAAATTATGAAACGTAACGGTTACCCAAATAAAATAATCACTGGGTTTCCACATAGGTGAAAATATGGATTTGGAAAATGAATCTAACCATCATGTTTTGATGGAGAGTGGTAGAGAACATGGCTATGGAAAATCCAGCAATCACAAAGCCATAAATTTTTGATGATCTAAGGTACCATCTGATTCATCAAATATAAGATCACTAGGAAAACATTTTTGGTTTTCAAGATCATTTCCCTAAAGTTGATGAAATTTGAATTAGAAGAAATAATTTTCTGATTTTGGTATAGTCTTACCGTTGGTCATTATTTGGACAATTTCCAATTCATCTCTTAAAGAAATGAAGTTGAATTTGTCATTAATGATGTGTTAGCAGATCATGTGATAGAATGATGGGTCATTCCATCTGTCTCAAACAAAAGGTTAGAAAAGTTATCAAAACACACATAAGTCCATCTATAATGAGATTAATCATATATGGTTCCTAAAATGGACTTATACATCATATATCATACTGCTTAATATAATAATACTAGTTTCTACTAAACAGGGAATCATGTAGGCCAATGGTAGGCGATATAGGCCAGTCGCACTTCGGTTGTGGGTTCGATTCCCACAGCCTTGTCCGACGCAATGGGCTATCTCTCGTCCTGTAGGTTGTCCTTTTTCTAAAACTACATTACTATAACATCACATAAATAATATCAAAAAAAAGTTCTATCCTTAAACAATACTAACATATGGTCAACATAATCCATTCCAATCATTTGGATTATATAAAATAATTCGGTCCAAGCTCATAGTATAAAGAAAATGATTACCTGAAATGTCGTCAACCAAGAATGTGAATACCATCATTTATTCCCCATATATCTTGTTGGTCACATTCCAGTTATGTGAATAACATAATCATGTTTTCTATTGAAATATGAATTACCATTAAACCTTAGTGATAACATGAATGCAGTTAAAAGTTAACACTTTCCACATACCAAAATCCCCAAAATTATATATACTCAAACCATGATATCACTTATTCCTTATATCAATCATGATCTCATGAATACGGTCAAACATTTCATTTTCTCGTTTTCCCTTCTTTATGCGCATATCATCATTTTTTTCCAAAAATATCTCAATCACATTCTATGGTTACCGGTACCATTGAAAACCACAATAGACCAATACATAAATATTCTAATATTCCACCATACTATATATAACATTATTTTGGAATCCCATTACATAAAAATTTATTCATTACACCACATCGTTGTCAGATTCAACATCGCCAATAGTGATCGCATGTGACTTCCCTTTGTCCTTTGCCTTAAGTGGTTGCTCATGTCGATCATCACTATCCCTTGGATTAGGGAATTTATCAGCATAATGCCCCATTTCCTTGGACTTGAAGCATTTAAGTGTTCATGGTGCGTTCTCTGCAGTCATTTCATTATTCACATTATTAGAAACCCTTACTCCATTAATTCGACACTCATATACTCGATGACCTTTATTTCCACACTTAAAACATTTTCTAGTCCCTTTAATACAATCTCCACCATGCTTCTTTCCACACATTGAGCATAAGGAAACATTCATCTTCTTTTCACCATTATTCTGATATTTATCCTTGAACTCCATCTTTCTTTTCTGGTCAAAACAATGAGATGGATAAGTAACACCAACTTCCATTTCTACCTTGATAGCACAACACATAATTTCTTCATAGCTACTAATGTCTCTTATAGCTAATTCCCTTCAAAGAATTGGTTTTAAGCCACTGATGAATCGATCAACTTTACTTTCATGTTGGATGATAAATCCAAATGCATACCATGCAAGCCTTGTAAAATTTGCTTCGTATATACCAACAGATTCATCATCCTTTTTCATTAGTTCAAGAAACTCTTTCTCCATCTTTGTTCTAAGAATACGAGGGAAGTACTTATTGAAAAATAAGTTCTTGAACTCATCCCATTCCATGGACTCAATTTCATCTCTTGGCCTCATATTCTTGTTAAGATTCCACCATTGATCAGCATAACCTTCCAAACGATACACTGCTAATATAACTTTATCATGTTTAGAACATTGAAGAACTGAAAATATCTTTTCAGTAGTACTGATCCATTGTTCAGCAACAAGTGGATCAGAAGACCCCCTGAAAGAAGGTGGATGTTGCCTCATGAAGGACTCAATAGAATATTGTTCCCTTTTCTGCTCATTTAGATGTCCAGAAGGATTCATAGATTGTGTAAGTATAGCAATAGGATTTTTCACTCCATCTCCCATAACATTTGTTTTTTCAGGAGGAAAATCATTGAATTGTCCATTACATTGATCAACAGAGTTCCTTCGGGTTCCATCCATCATCTAAAACCCAAAAAGAACAGTGTGAGAGGAAAAAATCACACGAGGGAAAACAATATAATAAAGGGGGAGTAACTTCAATATCTAACATCTTAGGTTTAATTATAAGATGGTTAGCACAATTCTAGGACTATAACATATACTTAACCTTAGGGACATCCCTAGACATACCTTAGAAATATCTCTAGGGATCTCACTAACGTTTTTGCATCCTAGTTTCTAAAGTTTGACAAATCCTTTCCTATGATACCAACTATAGAGACCTGAAGCGTAATGTACATGGACATTACATTACTTTTGTGGAATACTTAGTACATAAAAAAACACACACACACAAGGACCATAAAAGTTTAGTGTCTTTGTAAACTCGGAATATAATCTTCTAATCGTGGTGAAAGATCTTCAACATCTCCCATAAAGATCTTCCTTTTTTTTCTACCTAAAACCTTTCTTTATATCCTGGGGAAATGAAAACATAAAAGGGTGAGATCAAATGCTCCGTAAGGGTAAACAAAGGAAAGATCAATCACATCATATTCATAAGAACATAACATTTTGGAAATCTTAACCAGAAAAAGAGAACATAATATCATAACATGGGATAAATCATAGTAGTAAAATGTAATCCCAATAATCAAAAAATAAAACATGAAGCTTTGTGGAGTACACACATAATCATATAGAATCATTTCTTGTTAGTCAAGACTCATTTCCAAGACTATCTTGGTTGACAAAGTCCATTTCTGAACCGAGTTCATTCCTCGTTTCAGTCCTGTTTCACAGAACCGGTGTAACCTGCAGTTCCAGCCATGTCTATCTCATGAGATATAAAATCTTTACCAAATTAATTGGAGGGAGATATAGGTCCCACCCATCTCATAATGATACCATTCTTATGTGTTCCACAAAATCATAAATCATACATCATTGCATAACCCATGTAATAAAAATGGGAATCTTAAACATCATGACATCATAAAACAATTCATATAAGATAAAGGAATTCATAAAAATATTTCCATCAAAACATAATCAAATCCATGTAATATTAGGGATATAAACAGAACCCTATATTATCATATATGGAAAATAATTTTGATAAAACACTTGAACTCCATTTTTGAGGAAAATGTCCTTTCTACTTCAAAAACACGTTTCCTTTCTTAACATGTCATACAATTATAAACTAAAAGAAGTTTATTAAAAATAAACATGAAAACTTGTAAAGTAATATTCCTGGAAATAATGTTTTTAAAATACATTCATGCCGTATAAGTTAAAAAACACTCTTCTCGTACTTTTGTCGGAAAAGTCAAAAAGTACCTCGTATGAAAAACGACAAAAGGTTCCTTTCATATCTTTTACTAAAAACTCACCTAAGGGTCAAATTGGATTTAAAAAATTTTTAGGTGGATGGACATAATATTAAATATTGAGGAAACATGGATGTGGATGATAAAATACACCCTAGAAATTTCCAAAGTATAAACAATCTCGGATAAAAACGAGATTGTGATATTTCCCTTAGCTTAGGTCTGATTTGCTTTGTATGTGTCCGAACCTCCTGTATAATGATTTAAATAATGTCATTGACTTATTCCAAAATCATACTAATTGTTATGATATCGTATATGGTTCACTTACGACTTTATATTACCCGTTCTTTTGTAAATTCCATGTTAAAGAGCGTTTTGGGTAAAATCGTTTCTTTTTTCGTCCGTGTTTTGACTTGTAATTATTCATACGATTACATAGATCATGATTACTTAATTCCAAAATATAAAATATTATTTATATATAATATATATTTAGAATGTAAATATATATAATAGATCAGTAAATTGAACGAAATACACCGTTCATGGAGATGGTAGGCCGTACGTACGCATTAACGCTGTTTTCGTTTCCTTATTGAGTTGAATGGAATTAAGTAGATGAAATACATATATATATACACATAAATCCAGTATCAATATTATGTAATATATTTAATTATTACTTATTATATATACTTTATAATCATTCATGAATGGTTAACATGGGAATGAATCTCATCGCGTCGTGGAGACAGTAGTCCGTACGTACGCACGAGCGATGATATCGTTCTCATGGTCATGGAATTGTATTGGAGTGTATGTATACAATTTCAGAATCAATATAAATTTACAATAATCATATATATTCATTCTTTACACCATTATACCCATCCAATTATGGTGGTGGTGGAAAATAGATTACAACACGGCGTGGAGACGGTATTCCGTACGTACGCACGCGTGGTGATTTCATTTTCCGTAGGATGGATAGATGGTGAAATAGGGTTGTTTCATAAGTTTAATAACATATCATTATATGAGTGATACTGATGTTATTACTTCATAATTAAACAATTAAATAAGAATAAGTGGAAGAAGAAATAAAGTTGAAAGAATTGGTAACGAACATTACCTTTTCTTTGAAACGCATCTTTCAGATCTCCTTTTAGGGCTCTAAAATTGGTCTTTGAAGAAGACCAGGACCTCTAGGATGTTTCTAGGGAAGTTTAGAGGAGAAATTGGTAGGTTTTGGATGAGAATAAAGGTTCAATGTGGTGTGAGGAATAGGGGGAGGAGGTGCCCTTTTATAAGGGGGGAGAGGGGCACCTTTGGAAAACAAAAAATATTATTTTATTATAATGCCAAATTCGGTTTTAAATAGCTCCAAATTGACTTATTTCTAAGATAAGGTGGGTATGGGTAGAAATCCTCTCATCCAATATAATTTAGGCAAGTTTAGGTTACTATTGTAACCTTATCATTTAGATTTAACATTAAGTTAAATAATTTTACTTTTACAGTGTCTTCTTGTGTTCTTATACTATAAGGTTAATAAACATAATATAACAAGCCAAAAGAACCCCAAGATGTTTATTATTAATATATATATCCTTATCTAAGACATTTGGCCGAACATTAGATTTTTAAGAATAAAATAACAATTAATAATATAATATTGGTTTTAAAAACTATTTTATGTCAATTTTGACACTATTTAATAATTTATTATTTTGAAACACATAACATAATGATTAGTTCAAAAAAAGTTAATTAAATCAATAATAACATGTTATATTAACCTATAAAATTAGTGGAATTCATAAAAAGTATGACATTATATTTATTTGGGTATTTATAATATCAATTATTCTTTTTTTTCACTATTATGGTAATTACTTCATCATCATTGTGTCATAAATAAATTAAATTATATAATGTCTAAACATTATAAATAAAATATAATTATGTTGGAAATATTATTATCTTTCTAATTGATATTTACAATCAAATTTTTATTATGTATACCCCTATATTAAAAATGTTGTATTAAATAAACTTTGATTTTAACTCTTTTAACTCTTCTTTGAATTAAATAATAATAAATGTCCTAATCTAATCCAAGTGGGCCTAAATGGTAATATTTTATTCCTAATGTTGTTTTTGGTCTAGTTACACTTATCCAATAGAATTACAACTAGTGTTATGGTAATAATAATAACATTTTTACCCTTAATTACCCTATTTACTTTTAACAGTTGTAAAAAAAGTAAAAAGTCACTATTAATAAAAAAATTATTTTCATCACATTGAACAACATTTTACTTCCTAACATCAACCGTGTCTGTCGGATTTTTGAAATTCCATTCATAGAATCGGTAAAATTAAGTTTTATGAAAAATTCATTTTTTTGACTACCACTTAGTGGTTTCACTATTCATCAAAAAATGAAAGTTTCCAGAAAAATACCAAAAATTAGGCCTAAGCTATATTTGATATTATGAACTCAAAAATGATGTCTATTTTACCAAATTAAAAACATATAATTTGCATTAATTAATTTAAAAATTAATTCCCGTCGTCAAAACAAATAGTGTGTTCTTAAGAGATAATCACTATCAAAAGATTGACTCTTGTTTATATCTGGTTTAAATGTGAAATTACATCCAATAACCAACATTGTATTAAATATGTAAAAATATATTCTAAATATACTTTAAAACCACTCAAACTAATAATTTATCACTATTAATTATTTCGATTAAAAAGTTGTTTTTAATTAAAATTTAGTAATTTTCACTATTCATTAGAATATGAAAGTTATCCGAAAAGTAACAAAAATTTCCCCCTAAGCTAATTTCGAAATTATGAATCCAAATATGAAGTCCATTTTGAAAAATAAAATTTACAAAATTTCAAAAAGTGGTTATTACTATTCATAACTGCTAGTTTTAGTAATATTTTAATTGCATATTGTTGTTTAGTGAAACTCGTTATTGCGTACTACACACGCTATCGAGGAAGGTCGCGATTGCGTGTAATACAAGGAAAGTCAAGGATACATGTTGTGCAAGGTCTTTTTACTGTAGAGTAAAACACAAGACATTAATGAAATTAAAAAGAATACATTTCATAAAATCTCGGGGTGTTACAGTGTTACATACATTCTTCCTAGCACCCTCATTTGGGTTCATACCACTCGAGCATATTCAGGTCGACTGTAATGGATTGTGCATTATAGTAGACCATGATCCTCCGGGTATGTGTTCATTGTAGATTGGAGGACTAGGGGTTTGCAGGATATGATTTCATTCCCATTTTTCCATAAGATGAGGCACATGTGTCTCTAGGTGAGAGGAATGTTTGTTGTGGCCCCGGAGGATGCGTGCAAGATTGTGTGTGGTTTGATGTCCTAGTGTGTGCAGTCAAGTAATGGTTATGGGAGTAAGTATGGGTGGACTTTTAGCATCAATGTGTTAGAATTTATGGATGAGTAGTTAACTAATGGGAATGTGGTACATGGTATCCAAATATTGATGTGCATATAGTATTAATTTTCATTACTTTCATTATTTTGTGAGTGAGACTTGGTGAGGCTCGGTTGGTTAGTATTCCATGTATGGTTCCATGAGGTTATTATATTTTCTCGCATGGACATTAGTATGTCCCCTCACTTTTGAATTATTTTATTTATTTTCCCTACTGAGTATACTTCTATGCTCACAATGCGTATATAATCTTTTTTCAGGTTCCCATGAGGGATTTGAGGTTCATGGTGGACTTCAGTAGCTCGTTTGTTGAGATTAGATGTTGTTGCTGCTTCAAATCCTTTTATTTGGGTACATTTCTTGTATTTTTTTAGTATTTTCTATCTACATTTCTACAGGACATGCATATGGTAAAGAATTTTTGGATATAATTTTACATTTAGTTTTTGGAGTTGTTTGGGATTTACAATCTCATCTCCGGATCTTGTTCAAAATTTAGGTAATGCCATCCAAAATATGTGAGATTTTATACCCATGGTGCTAGTATCCACTCAAGGGACTACTAATGGTAGGAATTAGGGGTCATTATAACTCTTTACGCTTATGTAATGAAGGGTGTGAATCATTGTTATCCATTCCTTCATATTGAATAATTTGGGTCATGAATGGGAATTACATAAAATATTTATATCTAATGGTTGCTATTAGAAACGACAAATTATGGGTATCTATATTCCATGGATCCCATATGATTTTTCATAGAATAACTACACCCTTGCAAAATATTTTTATGTAAATTTTAAATATTATCATATTGTGGTCACATTGTTTATAGATTAATAAAAATAATATTCTAGTAGATGTAGGATATGTGGTGGATGACAATAAAAAAATTTATAAAATTAAAATTCCTTCCATTAATGTTCAATGGTTTTGCCAATAGTAGTTTTTTATATCATCAATATTGGAATATGTTATTTAGGGATCTCTCTAATATATATTATAAAAATAATGCTAACTATATTAATCTTAATATGAAGTAAAAATCACTCTTATATTTCATTTGGAGGATTATAATGAATAATATATAATCCATTCACTACTAAATTATATGTTATTATCTCAATTAGAGATTACAATAGATCCCTTTTGTAATATCACTCATCAATTCAGCAGTCATCAAATTTTTCAAAAGGGAAGGTTCCACTTCATATCACACCAATCTTTGTATAGTTGATGTACTTCAGATCTCTGTGATATTAGGATGTAATGACCATATATAAATATATTTAACATCTAACATGAATTGAAATACAAATCATTTTGATTCCTATATATATATAGGGGCCTAATGATCTATTACCTCACAACACCCTGACTTCAGATCATAAATGAATTGATTATATTTCATTAAAAAAATAATCCATTTCACGAAAAACTATACATTATCTCATTAACTCCCAAAATCTAGTTTGTTTATTAGAGACTATAGAATTGATTATGTGATTTCTATGGGATAAAAAATTACATTTATAATAATGATAATTATCTTAACAACATGGTGGTTCATTACACTTTCATATTTCTATGATAAAGTCCCCTTTAATCAACTATTAACTTATTCATCTAATTGAGGCATAATAGATATTTTATTTCATGAGGTATATTACCCCTGAATCATTCATGATGGAACAATTATTTCCAGAGGTCGAAAAGGGGGAGATTATATTAAATTATTGGATTAATCATATGATATTAATTCAGTAGAAAAAATGTCCACACTAAATATGAATATTGTTACTGTTAGAGGGACCTCGATTATTTCATTTTCCATAGACATCTAGAGAGATAAATATTATCCTATTTCTATATTATTAGAGTTGTGATTTAGATATACATCCTAGACCTTCGATTTCCCTCTTATGTGATTTCTTCAAACATAGTTTAATATACATTAGATATGCTTTTTTGGGATTTTAGTATCATACATATCCTATTTTTTATTATAAAACCCATGCATAAAAAATTGTAAAAGGGTAAATTTTTATATCTTCATTATATAATTGTAATATTTAGAAATATGGTTATTATCCTATTAATTGGGGGGGGATATATTCAGCGAGTTTGGTTATATGTTTGGATAAACAAGTCGGCTCTTCATTTTGTGTTTTTTATTTTATATAACAATTTCTCCGATATGGAAATGTTTTCTTTCAAAATACTTGAATTCATTTTATACAAGGAGTATTAGGATAATAATTAATTGCATGCGTAATAAAATTATTATTGATTACACAAGATTGGATGGCATTTCAGAAATATGTTCATCAAAATCTACGAATTGTGATAAAATGATTTTATAGGGATGATAGAAAGTATTGATGATCTTATTCATAAAATAAGAAATATAATTTTTTATTCTTTGATTCAAAATCATTGGACATCTACATGTAATGAAAAATGTGTGAATTTGGTTTTGCGATTATTTAATAATTAATTAAAGACTGATTTATAGTTTATAATGGGTCTTGTAAAAATAAATAATTATTTTAGTTCATCGTACTTATTTTTCATACAAGTTATATAATCCGTTCTTCATAGCTAGTCATGTATTATTGTTTTGATGTTAGTGATGGTTAATATTTTATATTATTTAAATAAATAGAATCCTCAAAAAATTGTGTTATTGTTTCAAAATAAATAATTCATCCATTTGTATTTATATAAGATTTTCATACAATCTTACACATCTTATATGTTAATAATGAAAACACCAATTAATATATTTAAGGGAAATCATTTACTTATAATATATATCAATCACTACCATTATCTTATAAAGGAAGAAACTATAATATATATTATTTATATATAATTACAGATTTTATGAATTATTATTTTATCCAATATAAAATTAAAATATTAAAAGAATATTAAACATATTCCTCATAAACTAATGAAATAAATATCATTATGTTTTAAAATATAAAATTAATAACCATTTATGTTTGGACATTGAAATAGAGTTTTTCATAATCTTAATTTACTATATCCCACAACATCAACAAACATCAATAGAATAAATGTTTGAGATTATACATTATTTCTCTCATAAAATTGAATGAATTAATGTTGGGTATTTCAATAATATGATAGTGGATGAACTATTTCATCTCACATTGCATTTGGGTTATTTTCTAGTGGTATCATTGAGTACATTTCCATAACTGATTTGAACCATGTAATATTGTTGCCATGCATTTTAACCTATCATACATTTCCATGTATTACCGTACATCAAAAAATAATTAGTACATTTTGAGTTGAATGATAATTTAATGATGAAAAATAATAGTTCCCAACTAAATCATTTAAAAACTGAATAGCCTAATGTTTTCTTCATTCTTTATCCGATTTTGGATCATTCACATCCAAATGGGGACTTCATCCTCTCTAGAAGGTTCAATTTTTTGATGTTGATCCTCCACTTGAATTTCATCATGAATATAGATGTTTTTTTTAAATATCTCATTATATTTTTTGAAATTTTTCTCAGTTTCCTACCTATATTTATATACGTCTTCTACAAATTTTATGGTTTCAATATACTTTTTGTGTTAGTGTTATTCGGGCTTATAAAATGTATTCCGATTATCCATAACGATGATCTAATATGATGATAGTTTGTGAAATTTATTCATATGTCATTCAAATTGATCCTATATTAAAATTTATATATTCACAAATTCCTACATCCCATGATTTCTAGAGGAATTAAAAATGGGAAATTCATATAATAAAATAACATTAATTATATTTTGTAAAAAATATTTAGTCATATCAGTGATGACATAGATCCAATATATTTTCCATATTTCAAATTTTATTGCATTTAAATTTAAAAATTACATCAATTAATTGATAATATATTCCCATATTATTTATTAATATGAACAGTTATAGTGACTAACTATTTTGAGGCGCGTAAAACATTTTATACCATTTTTTCTACATATTTAGGTATAAATATTTTATGAGTAATTAGAATATCAAAATTGAAATGTAATCCCAAGAGAAATACCTATTATTTCATTCACACATATATCATGATGAAGTATTATTTTAAAAACTAACATCAGGGTTTTTCCTAAACATTGAAACATCAATTTCATATGTGGATGTGGCATCAAAAAAATAATTCAATTTATCATATTTAGTTTTCTAGTTTTTGGTGGTTGGGGACAAAATAAATAATTTTTGTTACATAGGAATACCCTAGTAAATTTACGTTATTAAAAAAATTTATCATTTCAAATTACACAAGATTGTTTATTGAAGATTTTTATGTACCAAATGTTCAATGGTGGTTCCTCTAACATAGACAATAACAACCAATGGGGACTATTATATTTAGTTTCATAGTCATTATGGGTTTTTGACTTTTAATATTATACCCAATCACTATATATTTTACTTTAGGAATGAGCTTTTAAACTAATAATGTAAATTTTTTTACATCACTGATCATTAATTATTGGATGCCCTACTAGGGCCGACTAGTTAACAATTATCCTTTGGATTGACGAATTAAAAAATATAACCAAAATTCTATACTGATCAATTAGATTTTTCAATGAATTCATTTTGAGTGTCATCTTAGGGTGCCACTTTTTTATATTGTAGGTGTGTAATATATGATGTAATATCACTGTTATCTTTATATATGTATATATAGGGAATCTTGTTGAATTAATATGATGATTATGAAAATTATTTATAAAAATATATGTTTGAGGTTTTTATAATATCTATCAAACCAAGATCTCTCAAACATTAGGAATATATATGGGGTAATTTCCTCCCATTTCATTTCAATAATAGTAATTTGTGCTTGTATCCATCATATGATATATACTCTTAACTGAATATATTGAGTATCATCCATAAGTTCAGATATATTTATAGAATGATTCCTACCACATCCACATCAGATATAATATTGTAGTTTTAATGAGATCCTAAAAGTTAAATTTCATATATTCGTTTGGTAATTCGATCTATATTTCAATGATATTCGATTCATCTTTTGTAGATGGCCCATCCTCTATTAAATTTCAATTGATACATTTCACTATTTCTTTATTAATTATGCACTCTATTTTTTTATTTATTATATGTCAATAAGGAAAAATAATGTAATATAGAATATAAACATTAAAATAATTAAAACTTGAGTAATTTGTATCATTGTCACTTAATTAGATGAGATGTCATTTTAATATGGTATCTATCAGGAACAAACATAAGATATCCATTAATCATTAATGCGAATTAGACAGTGACATAGTCTATAATAATCCACAATCCCTTAGGTTGATGAAAATAATCATTTCATTTAAATGAATTAATTGCAGACCATTTTAACAAAAAATAAAATATTATATAATCTATAACATTTATATAGATTTTTGAATGGCTTTTCCATACGCTGAAAATTTGTACGAAAAAAAAGATATTTTCAAAATTAAATGAAAACCCAAAAATCCAATAAAGAAATAAATATTCAACACTTATTAAAAAAATTTATATTTAAATATATATCTTATATAATGGATATAAATAATGATATGAATGATGAAGGTCAACTAAAAATATTGAAACAGAACAACCAACTATATTTTTTGTTATACCTATATGACACCCACAATCTACAATACCTACATTGCTCAACATAGATAAATGTTAAACTATGAACATAAAACTAAATTGAAAAAATACACTTTAGTGTTAATTATTTTATGTATTCCAATATAAATTACACCTCATGATTTACCATTAAATTAATCATCAATTTCTATCAGGTATTAAATGTTTTTGAAATAAAAAATGTTTTCTCATTTTTTTTTAAATATTTGTTTTCCCTTATTCCAATAACACCATTCAACGTAATACCTAATGCATTAGACATATTTTAAATATGGTCCTTAAAAACATTTATATGATGAGTTGTAATTCTTAGATATTATTTTTAAATAATTTTAAATAATTAAAAAATTAAGGGGGTCCAAAATATAACTAATAACACATTTAAATAAAAATATTTTATAATAAAGGTAATTTATGATGAAGGAAAAAGTATGAAATAATAATAATAATAATAATAATAATAATCATGAAAACAATATTAATAATAAGAAATTAACAAATAATAATTATAAAAATAAAAATATTAAAAATAGTAATAAAATGGATTTCAATGAGATTAGGGAAACCTAATATTTGTATATGGAATATGAACACTTTTATAAACCTAAGGATTCCAATATAAGCAACCAATTAAAATTGATTATGGGGGATTCTTGGTAATCTGTTAAATTATAGATGATATTAAATTAGGATCAATCATTATTTCATTATTGATGAAATAATATATCATTTACACATAGTCATTAACTACCTGGAATAACTAAGAGAAACACTAAAAATAGACCTTAGTCTATACTATGGTGAACTAACTATAGTGTGATACTAATACAGTATATCATAGGTTATAATAAATTAATATATCAACTATATATTACACTGATGTATGTAAAATTTCTATGATAGAATATAAATATTATGAAATGTTAATCTGAGAATTAATCCCAGAAATTACCTGAAACATGAGTCACAATTATTGTTTATCTCCAAGTATCCCTCTTGTGAATAACTTGATTATCTAAAAAACGTTACATATTAAATTTTTTGTATATAATTGAAGTTCACGTAAAATTTATAACAAACTTAACTATGGGATATTTTTTAAGGATTCATTTCAAGAAGAGATTCCATCTATAGTTCACGCAGATCCTTACAATCATACATTTTGAATAAAAATTAGAAAATCCTTTTTATATTCGAGTCAAGACGTCTTAACCATGTCAAAAATACCTCCACATAAATATAATCATAACCAATAATTATATATTTAAAATAACTAATATTTTATATTGTGAAATCTCATTAAACATTTTTTTACGAATGGTTAATGGATTCAAGTATAAATTAATATTTTAAAATTTTAAGACATTTTATTTTTAATAATAATTAATTAAATATGATTTTCATTTAATATTTCATTTTATAAACTATAATACTGCTAATTTACGTATAAATAATGGTATTAGACAATAAATATGTATGTTTATCATACATTAATGGGTAATAAATAGTGAGAAACTCCTCAAATAAAATGATAATGGTAAGATACACCTAATATGAGATTAATGGAACCGAAAAGACAAAGTGTGCACCCAAACCATTAAAATACAAAATGGATTCAAATTAAAACCACAATAATGTTAGTTTTAGATAATCATTACTAATTAATGGGGGAAAATATATAGAAAATGAATAGTAGATGAATAAAATAGATGAGGGAATGGTCTTATAATGAGATACTATATTCAAATACAAAATAATGTCACTGAAATCACATAGGGGATGAGATAACTAAAACAGACGTGGAACTTTTTCCCTTGCATGAAAAATAAGATGCATGTGGTTGGCTTATGTATTAATATAGAGTGGTTATTAGTTAGTCATTTCAAGGCCATTAAAATATAATTTGTTTGGATAGTTTGGAATCAATGTTTGGTTTACAACTAAACAACCATTGTCCCTATAATATAATCATCTAGAGAACCATATACATTGAAAATGTGGTTACATAATCTATACACCAACTAGGTGAAATGGAGAAATCATAATTGAATAATAATTTTTATGACATTAATATAGTTTCCACTAATAGTGCATAATCCATATTCCAATTCACAAAGACACCTATATTTTTATTGTTTCTCCTAAATTCCGATGTCCAAGAAAACAAAATTATATACTCATGTAGAATACATAGTTCAAGAAATAAAAATGAAATACAAGAAATCCACGTATTAGCGAAACTTCATGAATCCACCTAATGTATGAGAACTAAGAATATCATATCGAGAGAAACAACCCAAACTCAAAATTAGTATCTAAAATTGTCAAAATTAAATGTTATAGATAAACAGTATCATATAAAAAAATAATGAAAAAAGATCAACGAGGGACAATACATCCCACTATAAAACATTCTACCACCAATAGTCTCTAACTGGATAGGATGAGTATGAAACAAAAACCATGATTAACATCAGATAGAAATAAATAGATTTCATAATTTACTATGAATCACCATGACCACAATACAAATAATCCTAGGTTGAAATATGAAATGAGATACTCTTCTCGTAAATAACCTCAAATGTTGGTCTTTCTTCATGATCCCAACATCATAATATAAGGGAAAAAATAAAGACTTCAAAATGAAGGTTTTTAAAAGAAGAAGAATCATTAGATTCGATACACATCCTATTGATCTTTTGGGATGGGGAAAGTATAGAGAACTACAACAAAAAATTAATCAAAATATATCGATTGAGAAATATTATTGATGATTTTATCTAGGACATTTTAGAATACATTTCTGATTGTAATCAGCACAAAAATAAAAATATCAATGAAGCTAAAAAATAACTAGAAGTATTTCAATAATATTCAACTAAATAAAATTTATTGTTATAACCCTTAGTCGAAGTGAAAGAATGAGTATCCTAGGACTTAAAAAATAAAAACACGGGACCATGGTGAATCTAGTAAGTTATTAAAAATTTGCAACACTGTGATATTTTCAAAAAACAAATATAGAACTATATTTGATATCTTATATGACACGATACAATGAACACAAATGGATCCTGATTAATTATTATTTAAATAAGACCATCATAACCTAGCTATTAAATTATAATGTATTAATTGGAATAATGTAATTATGAAATATATTTAAATTCCTACTAAAAAAATTATTAATAAATTCATTATAAATGATCATTGATTTTTAATAATTTCATTTTTTTCAAAATCATATATTCTATTGTAAATTGGAATTTACTGTATTTAATGATATATTATTATGATTAATATTTAATAATTTTATAAAATATACATAATTAAAGGGTAATGATTTTTAAAATAATTATATAATAGTTATATTATAGAGAAATCTAAAGATGTTTCTGAAATGCATGGTTTTTCATTGTATAGTGAAAGAAAAATTATTTTTATTTGGAAAAATATATTCATATAACCCGTTCACACAATTATACATAATTTTTGAATTAATATATCATTTTTTAAATATAATTCAATTCTATCCTCTAGAATTAATTATATACATTAGTGTGGTATAATTATGTTATTATAAATTAAGAATGGAAATTTTGAAAAAATTTGAATCAAATCATACAAAACGAATCAAATATATGGATGTAGGAATTATAAAATTTCCCAATAATATCCTTTTTAGTCATTATTATGAGTATATTTAATAAACATTGAACTCCGCAGTAAAGGAAAATAAAAAAATAAAAGTAAAAACTATTTCATAAGGAGTAAAATATAAATATAACACATTATTTTACCTTATTGGGAGATTTATGTGATAACTTTTTTCATCCATGTATTTGAAATAAGGACACATTTTTCCATATTTCTTTTATTTCACCAGTTATAATATTATTATATATTATAAATAAAAAATATCACTTTTTAATTTTTATAATCTATATTATTTTTCAAATAAGATTAAAAACACATATATGGGAAACAAGTATAAATTTGAAACTTGAATCATATTATTTATCATGTAAATTTAATTCAATTTTTTTTAATAAAATAATTACCATAAATTCTTATACAACACTAAAAAATTATTTTTTCAATTATTAAAATAAAAAATAAAAGTATTTGAAAATATTAAAAATATTAAAATTTTTATAATTTATTTTGTTATAAATTTTTATGTAACAATATTTTATTTTAGTAATCTATAAAAATATTATATTTATAATAATTTACTATTATTTTTTATTCAAAGAAAAAAAATGAATAGTTAAAAAAATATTATTGATATTTTATAATAAATAATAATTTATTAAATTGTATTCTCTTACTAAGAATATTATATTAAACCATGCAATTGGGTATATGTTTCGAAATATCATCCAAAATAAATTTATTAGATAATTTTTCTATTTTAGTATATATATTTACATTGAATGTATCAGAAAATTTTTATTCTATGTACATGTAAAAAAGGGTTAACATCTATTATACAAATTTTTATACATAAAAATCATAACTAAATATTTCCAAACATTATTGGATGATATTATTTAGACCCATATTCATATAAAATAAAAAAATATGTATCCAAATCAATTTTAAAATAAAATTATTTTATACTTTTTTTAATATTTTATGAAATTCTCCACGTGACGCTCCCCTCACTTATAAAATTTCATGTCCTCTCCTCTTTTATTAAAACCTAAAAATCATTTGGTTTTTCCAATACCATAAAAATTAAATATCTTACTTCCCACCAATGGACATATACTTTGTGAATTTATTTGGAAATCACCATAATATGGAATAACGTTTAATGTAAATAGGTTTACCTTAGAAGAGTTTTCCCCATTAATTTATATTTTTTGTTTTATTCCATATTATAATTCCCTAAAATATTACTATATTATTATGATATAATATAATTAAAATATACTTTATATTTATATTTTATATATTAATGGTGATGTTTCCCAGTAAGGATCCATGTATCCCTAATATGGGGAGGGGTAAACTAGTGATATCTTTTTATTTTATGTTTCTTTTTTTTTTGAATCAACCATCACCATCAGTGAAAGAGTTTTTCCCTTCTGATCACACATAATCAAATGAATACAATATTTACAGGGATCACTACACAACAATTGTAACTACATCCTTGGAATGGTACAGAAAAATTCCAATACCACACAATTAATAAGAAAACAATCCTTATATGTGGATTACAATGAGTAGGATATAACCTGAAACTCATATAGCACCTGTGAGATAATCCTCAAGTGTGTGTGCACCCTCATAGCACAAATTGGGTAATGCAATATGTTGGTGATTCTTGACATACCATCAAAAATATGATCTTTGAAAACAAATACTATTTTTCATATCCAGAAGCTAACAAGAACAACCTATACATTATAATGATACTTAGTCTTATACCCTAGATATATATTGATTCACTTGAAATCACTTCCCACATAACTTGGATAAACAAATAATTAGCACACAATTCTCCTTTGCAAAGCACCCAGCTTCACAAAGAACTCTAGTTCTCAATTCTCTCATTTTTTCATAGATCACATGATTAGAGATCTTAGTAATATATGGAGTAGTAATTGGTATTTTCAATGATCACTTCATTCGTAATGATCAACGGCTACCCACAAAGCTATTTTCCGTTGTGAAGCTTCTTAACTTCGCAAAGCTCACATTCTCTACTATCCATCTTCTTTATTTGAATGAACTAAAATTCTAATTAGGCCTATCTAATTTTCTCAAGGGATTAGGGTCCCATTTAATGGAACATCCGACCGACTCAATAACCTTCAAGCCACCTCAGCTCCACTTCTCCACCAAATCACCTAGCTCCTTGATTTACACTGAAATTATCTCCTTTTTCGTGGATCAACATAAATATTTTATGGTTTTGAAAATATCGTCATAATTGAAATTATTTCTTTGAAATCCATTATTCTTTGACATTCCTCCTTCTTTTGTTGTGTCGCTACAAGGTTCCAATTTCCTTTTCACCTCAACAATGATTCACTCATAATTCTCTTCTCATCCACAATTTTCTCTTACAATGCTCTTAACCTCACCCATTCAGGAAGATCATCATAATCTCAATGAAAAACATCAACATTCATAATATATTTGAAAAATCTACATCATGAATCACAAATTTGTGACATTCATTCAACTCCCAAGTTTTATTGTGATCATAATGTAAATACGCTTTTCATAATGCTATACCAACCGTGCTGATTGACTACATTTTTGTCCCCATTTTCTTTATAATGATTGTGTCAAAAATTCTCAAAAAAACATATGATATCTGTGAAATACATATCAGCAAAGCATCATCATATTAATTATGGAACGTATTGTAACATTCCAATATTTTCTCACCCACTTATACAATGTGATGTGATTTTCTTTCATCTCAAAATATCTTGACATCAAAAGAAAATACTTCATGCATCCAAAAACATCATTAGACAACTTTTTCCATTATTCCCTCTCTTTATATTTTGTTGTCAACCAATATTAATAATTCAGTGAACATTGAAACCCCAATAAATGGGTCACTAATCAACAATTATAAACCTATGTGACCTAACTCATTATAGGAAACATGAAATGTTGACCGCAAGACCATGATGTCCATATGTAGTGACTATGAGGCCTCATCACATCAACATTACTCCTAAATAATCTCCACATAATCAAAATTCCTACCATTATAATAAAAAATGTGTTTCATAAAAACCCTCTGTAACCATACCACAAATCTAAAACCATTTTGCATCCATTCCAACACACTATTAGAATACTACACACAATTACATGGTGAATTCACAGCTTACCCAAAAATCATTCATTATACATGACTCCATATGAATGGAATTATGAATATTCTACCCCTTGGAAAAAATATTCCATGTTAAGATTAGATGGGGGACATATAAATGAAACTCTTCCTTGATTAAAATGATATCAGACATCCATGGTCAACCTCAACATTGAAAATGGTTCCTTTAGTAATGTTTCGTGAATATGTCGGCAACATGTCGTGATGTAGGAATGTACTCCATCCTCAATTATTTATTATCAACATCTTCATTGATGACTTGTTGCATTATTAAAATGTGTTTTGAATGAAAATATTGAACAAAAATATTTGTTAAATTCATTGCTATCTAATTATCACATGCCTAGAGCAAGGGAATCATTACTTAAAAATGTATGTCTTCCCAATGAGTCTTCACCCTCATGAGTTGGGTAGCAACATGTGTAGTATAAACATAATATATTCAGCTATGATAAGAGTTTTTGAGTTATACTTCTCTATATGCTAACTAACACATCTATTCATCAGAATGAAAACTACCCCAGATGTGGATCTTCTATCATAAACATATCCTGCCAAATCAGTATCTAAATACAGAAACAAATCACTATTTTATATACCATTACACTGAATTCTATGACTTGTTTTCCATTGATATGTCTAATAATTATTCACCCAGTAATGAAATGTGATACTTTAAAATCTATCTGAAATTGTTCACAGAAGGTTACATCATAGAGGAAGTCTGGTCTTGAGGGAGTAAAATATAACGTACTTCCTATTAGCTATTGAAACTTTTCTTGATCAACTACCTTGCCTTCTCTATCATCATAAAACATAGTTCAAAAAAAATTGGTGTCGAATCTAGTTTTTCAATTATCAATGAAAAACTTCTTCAGATGTACCATAGAACACTTGTCATGAAAAAAGTGAGGTTCATCTTCTATAAAATTTTCAACCCAAAATAGTTTTTCATTTCACCCCAAATGGATATCAAAATTAACTTCATAATCTCATCAACACATCATTCACTCCATCTTCCAAAATTTCTAGCAATGTTAATGTCATCTATAGAAACAACTACGATGAGGGAGAAACTTGAAATTACTTGATGTAATGATTGATGTCAACTCTACCTTTCTTGAAATTTATCTTCTGCATGGAAGTATCTAATTTATAATATGATACCCATAGAGCATGTTTTATCCCATACGCTTCCTTATTCAACCTGCAGACATAACCTACATCCTTCATAATATAAAATACACAAGGATGATCAATTTAAACTTCTTCGTGAAGATCACTATCCAAGAATGCATATTTTACATCAATTTAAATGAATTTAAATCCTTATTGTGTAGCAATAAAAATAAAAAATATGATTTTTTATTACCATGGTACTGGAAGAATAGGTTTCATCAAAATCAATGCCTTCAATTTGTGGATACCCATTGCTTACCAATCTTTCTTTGATTCTTTTCACTTCACTATCTTCATTTATCTTGTTCTGGAGAACCCACATTGTACCAATAATGTTCTTTTTGTCTGGATTGGGTACAAAGTCCCATGTATCATTCTTTTCTATCAGAACAATATAATCATTCATAGCCTAAACAAATTCAGGAAGATAAAATGCTTCATTTACATCATTTTGTTCACCTTTTTAATATATAGAAGAGTGTGTAATAGAATTCATTGTTCTTCTTGTTTGGACCCTCTGATGTTGATATCCAATAATGTTATGATCCTACACTTGTTTCCTCAATATAGGATGAGATGTTCCAATTTATTCTTCATAAAATTAAATTAATGATCCTGACTCCTCTCATTGAGTAGGATTAACACAATATGCATCATTATAAGAATTGTTAACAAAATCTTCTCTATCCTATTCATCTTACAAATTAGCATATGACTACTTTTCTTTCTCAACATTTTCAACAACCTTCACATCTGAGAAATAAATAATTCTTCTTTCTGTTGATAAATACATATAATTTTCCTTCTAATGTATATACAAAAAATTACATAATATTCTTTTTTCCCAAACATTCCATGGTTTAAAACATTTTTCATTATAATGCACAGACTTCCGAAAACTCTTAATTATTTCATACATGTATTTTTTACATTGAACATATGATATGGTGGCTTATATGATTTTGGACAATAGAAACATCAGTTCAGAATGTACTCGGTAGTGAACATGGTATGCCTCCAATAATAGTGAGAATGACTATGTTCATGCAATGTAGTTCTCCCCATTTCCACAAGACTTTTATTCATAATTTTAGAAACCCCATTTGGTTGAGGTGAGTATGATTAACCAAACTCTTGCGGAATTCTATGATTCTGAAGAAAAATTTCAAACAATCTATTCTTATAATCACCACCATTATTAGTTTTCATCTTCATTTTTGAATACTAGAATTCTATTATTGAATTTCTTCGGAAACAGTTAAACATTTTTAGAGCATATGAATTATGTATTATGTACATAAAAAAAGTAATTTGATTTAATTCATCAATTAATTTGATGATGTACCTAACTCCAATTTTATTTTTATGGTTCATTGGTCTGAAAATATATAAATTTATAAGTTCAATGGGTCATTTTTAGTGACTTTCAACTCTCATATGCATAGAGTTTGTAATCTTCCATTTCATACAAATAGTGCAACCCCAATCTCTTCTTTTGTATAAATCTAGCATACCATGGACACTATCTCACATTGATTACATTCACATGCATATATGAAATATATGTCCCATACTTTTAATCCATAACTTATTTTCATCCACCACACTTAGTTAATAGGAGTTCAATACTTTAACATCATGGAACAAATTCCATTTTTTTCATTGGACTATTGTAACTACAGATCCATTATTTTCACTTTTCAAGAAAATTACATCATTTCAAAAGATAAATTTGTTAACCAAATCACATTTTTGTGACTAACGTAGCAGGTTTTAATTCATCCAATCCAATTATTGTTTTTCCCCAGATTTCGTCTTTTTGTTTCCCATAAAGGTTGATCCAATGACTTTGATCCTTAAAGATTCATCGTTTCTAAATATTATTGTTCCTTTTTTGAAATCATTATCATTCATTAACAACATTATGACACCTGTCATATGAGAGGAAAATTTACTATAATGTATCCATGGTCATTCTCTATTCAAATCTTTCATAGAGGATTCAACAAGAATGAACATTTTGTTCATCCTTTTTGCCGAAATTTTATTGTGCTTCCTCCAATCTTCTAGCCATGACAATGTGTTCTATCCAGAGAACCAAGAACTCTTTATTTTTGGACCATGAAAATCATTAATATTTAGAATTTAAAATCTCCACCTTTTGAGAATTATTAAAAATATTTTATTGTTACGGTATCACAATCAGGTAACCCATAGAAAAATATCTATGGCAATCAAATATTTCACAAATAGTTCCCAGGGGTTGGAACATATTATCAACATTCCCAAAAACCTTATCAGATATATTTTGTAAATTCTTTTGAGGTTATTCATTTTTAAAATACTTACTCACCATCAATCCTTGACTTTCAAATATTGTTGAATAGTAGTAATGTTGTTGGTTAAACAAACCCATATTTTCCATGTGTCTGAATCCACCACAATACCAACAGTTACTATATAATGAATATTTCATTCTAAAACATCCTTACTATCCTGATTTTTGAACATGATTCTCAGAAAACATTTTTATAGAACTCTACTGATCATCGACCTTCATTTTTTCAATTGTAACTATCTTCTATAACATAAATTTTGGATCAGACAGAATAGTATAAATCTGTATGGACTCGTGATTTTTAGATGCTTCAGATTTATCAGTATTGCTAACTTTGACCGAAGATTTATCCATTATTGCATTGTTTTTATCTAATTGAGTTCCATATTTCATTCCAACCATTTATGGTAACATTTTTTGATCCTTATTATGTTCATTCTTAGGATAATTTTCACCAACTATTAAATCATTGTTTTTGAACCTGTGTTACTGTCCTCATATTTAGAATGATTATGTTGGAAAATTTCCTACTAATTATTTTTTATTTCAACAATACTACCAAATGATCATTATGATTATTTTAACATGTTAGAAAAAAATTTATATAATAAATATCCTTTTTAAAAATTTTATTTTGATTATAAAAATTGTCTTGTTCATTTGATGAGGATTTTTCATTTTTCGATTTCCATTTTTATTTCTCAAGACTTATAATCGTTCTATAACATTATTTTAGCTATACTTTTAGATATTGTTAAATTTTAGTTTCCTCTTCCTCAGTACTACGTCTATAATAATATATATTTTTCACTATTAGAAAAAGTATCTATCTCTAGCTTTCTCAGAAATAGTTTTTTCAAATTAAATCTCACTATCATTTTCTTCATAAATGTTATATGAAATATTTCTTCTATTGGAATTGAAGAAATTTTATTCATACCTCTTCTTTAATAATTGTCATTTTCTATTTATTTCCTCAATTTCCTTCTTGGTATTCTCTGTTATTCTTCATTGTATTTATATTTCCTTTTTTGGATATAAATTAACAACATCGTGGCCAACAGATCCAAATTCCAAACATTTAAATGATGTTTTTTTCGTTGTATTTCCCTATTATCCTTTTCACATTATTCGAAAACAAGAATATTTCATAAAATTGTGACATACCTTGTTTTCATAGTCAGATTCACCATATTCATCTTCTATAAGAATTTCCATCGAATTATCTTTCATTGCAGATTTGAATGACATTTATCTATCAACTATTGCTTTTATCTTCATATAATTTTCTCCCATTAAATTTCATAAGTGATGAGAGTTATATGAAAATAATTCCGAGATAACATTTTTATGGTCTCTATCATCTAGTGAGGAAACATTTGCATCATATTTTTAGGAATAATTATCATGATCTTTTCAAAAACTGTAGAATCCTCTATAATTTCACCAATACATATGATTGTACTAAAAATGGCATTTATCTATGTAAAAAAGTTCCCATTTGATTCATGCTCACACATTATTACATCTTCATACTTCATCCCTATATATTTGATGTCTCTCCTTATTAACATTGTTATTTCCATCATATATATTTTTTAATTTATCCTAGATTCCATGGTTTATAGTGAAACCTTTCATTATTCTACATTCACTCATTGAAAAATATGAATGTAATTAATCTTCATCTCTTCCATCATTATCTAGATTCTTCTTACTGGTCGTAATAAGAGGAACCTTGTCATAAATAGCAGGAAACCAATATTTGTTAGTTTCAAGAACTTCATATCCAAGATACATAAGATAAGGCATCATTCTATCATTCCAGATATGATAATTATTCCCATAAGATATTGGAATCCCCATATTGTTCATGCAATTGAATATCTCCATTAAATAATATTTTTGAAACATTAGAAAAGAAAAAACTAAGGGTATCTAACCCTATGATACCAATTGAAGTTACATCATTAGGCTCTGAGTATCACTGAGAGGGGGAGAGGTGAATTAGTGAAAAAATTTCTTTTATGATTCGTTTTTTAGAAACAACATTGGGCACCAGACATAGTGTTTTTTCCCAGTTGAACACACACTACCACATGAACAAAATAATTACAAGGTTCATTACTCAATATGAGTAGCTATATCCTTGTTATGGTTTGAAAATAATCTACTACCACACAATCCACTAGATAACAATACTTTCATGTGTAATAAAATGAGTAGGATATACCATCACACTTGTGTAGGAATCGAGAGATGATCCTAATGTTTGTATAAACTCTCTTAGCACAAATAGGGTAATGCAATATATCTTTGCATATTGACAAACCATCAAAAATATGATCTCTAAAAACAATTATTCCCTTTCAAATCTTGGATCTTATTGTATTTTCATGGACATTGTAATAATAGTTAGTCATATAAAACATTCAGGTATTGATTCACTTGAAATCAATTTTCACTTCGTTGGGGTACTCAAATCTTTACCTCACAAAGCATATTCACAATTATCCAATATTCACAGAGCCCTATAGATCTCAAATCTATCAAGATCACATAAAACACTAGATTAAAGAGCTCACTATTTCAAGGGGAATTGGTTTGTCTTTTCGAAGATCACCTTTTCCCAATTCTCAATGACATTCCATGATGATCTTTTCTATTTCGAATCATTCTTCATCTGAAAGGCACGCATTATCCGCAATCCTTATTTGTAATTTGAGAGAAAAAAAAACTCTCGTTAATTATATCATCATTAATATAGGGTGTAGGGTCCTATTTATAGTGAATTCACACTGACTACAAAACATTTAGCCACCCAACACCACCTCAGCACCAAATTGTAGTGCTCCGAAATTTCAGATAAAATTCACAATGTTTTTCAAAGCACCGGAACAATTTTTCCAATTTTTTAATTCTCATCACAATCGTCAGGAGTTCCACCAAATCATATGTGAAACTATGATGATTTTTATTCTTTTGCACAGCCGAGATGCTCCTTCATCCTTTGGGCTGCTACAATGCATTACTAGCAATTCTCTCCACCGCCGCAATGCTTGAATGAAAAGGTCTTCACCTCTCTCATTCGTGAAGCTCATCGTAACCATGAAGAACACCATCAAAATTCTTCACATTGTAATGAAATATATGTAATGAATCCCATATTAAATAAATTTATTACTTACGATGTTATTATGAGATATTCAAGGAAATCCACTTTTCCAGTGATATCCCTTCTCTGAAAGCTTGACCCAAAAAATATATGAAACACTGGAAAACTTCGCCACCATAGACTCCAGCTTCTAGAAGACCAATCATACTGATTGACCACATATTTTCTCCCATTTTCATTCATAAAAAGTTCTCCACACTTTATACATACAACATATGATCTTAGTGAAATATAGATCAACAAAGCATCACCACATTAATCATAGAATGTTTTGTAACTTTTCTATCATTTCTCTCCCACTTATACAATGTAAAGGGATTGAATATATTCTCAAAATTCGTTGAAAAAAATACAATATATAGTTTAACCAAAAACATTATCAGCAATCTTGGTCCCATTAAATTGATTATACTATTTTCTTATCATATTCCATGAAAAGGGGGAAAGACATTCTTTCATGTGTATATTGGAATACCGCACTGAGAACTGATGTAATGTTTATCCATCATCCCCTGTAATTTATATTTTTATTGATGGAATTAATGTATATTAATGATATTATTTAAAAATTTATCATTATTTGAAAATAATATAAAATTTTGGTTCAGAACATTAAATTCATTGTATTGTGATAATGATATTTTGTGTATTTGTGGATTAACATCTCCACAAACCAATCTACCTAATTTTTCATTACTGCATCACAATAAGGTTATATATCTGTTTATAATATTTTTTGATATGATGAATTTTTTTAAAAAAAGAATAAATCACTAACTTTATTTCAATAAAGATCATTAGAAAATGAAAGGGTCAATATTGCATTCATATTGTCTATTATCTCAATGGTTATAATATAGTTATTTTATCATTAACATATTTCATTGATATTATTGAAATAGTAATTAATTTATAAAAATAATAATTGTTTCATTATTATTACTATATAAAAATATAAAATAATGATCCCTTCCACCATTTTATTCCTGTAAATGTGATTTTTGACTAATGAGATGAATATCATCATAACATTTAATATAATATTATATTATTAAATAAATTAATATAAAATCAAAAAAAATTAATATAAGTTGGGGTAATAAATTGAATAATGTTCTTTATCACGTAAATTACTAACATTACATCAAGATTCATAAAGATACATAGAATATGTTATGAATTAAACTCAATTTATCTGACATTCATTTAAAAAATTACAAATTTTAAGGTGTCCCTTAAAATGTTTTCATCTTTATCCAAGTTCAAATAAATTATTGGAGAATATTATAAATTATAATCCAATAAATTAAAAATAATTTATTTTTAGACATACATGAAAAACATTAGATGGTTTTTTAAATGATTTTTATTATTTTAGATAACAGACACAATACTCATAAAATAGAATTATTAAATGATTTAATAAATCATTTTCAATATATTTTAATTTATGTACATATAATTAAAATTAAAATCTTAATATATTAAAATATAAATGAATTATAAAAGATATTTTATGTCTCAGTTTACATTATTTTGGTGTGCCAGAAAATCCTCCACACAAAGTGTACCACTCCTAGGCTATCAATGGGAGGGGAGAGATAGGGACACCCAAGTCCCACCTCTATTAAGAACATTTCTTGTGAATAACACTGAGGGGATAATAAAAATACATATGGGAAAAATTACTCTATATGAAAAATATGGGGCAGAGAGAGATAATAAAAAACTATGAAAATAATTATTAGACTAAAATATAATATTAAACTCATGTACAAAAATGTCATGTCATGAACGAACTAATAAAACTTAAAGGGAACAAGAATGAAAAAAATGAATGTAAGGATCAATGTGATAACAATGGCCAAACTACTCTTAAAAGGATAGGATTCTAGTAACCAACTAGATATCCAACCTTCCCAAACTATCATTAAAATTAGATTATATATATTTAAGTTGAGTATATCAGTATACTCAGTAATATTATTCATAGATCCTCCCTTAAAAAAGGTAATGAGAGCATTCTAATGAACAATAAAAACAATTTAATGTAACTCGTCACCTAAACATATATAGAATATTTCTAGTCATACTTTTGATACAATCAAATAGAATCACATATAATAGAATATAATTTAATAATGAATATAATGGGAAACCCACAACTGTTTCCCCACATGATTTCCTCATTTCTACAAAATGCACGTTGTGAGAATCTCCATCAATAAATGCTAGGCGTAGACACCTTGGTGAAGCACCAAATCATGCATCTTATGAAACACACCACCACTTATACATAAACAAATGAAATAAGGTAGTTTACAAGATCCCCTAAAGCATTCATAACATGTATCATATATATGGTATTATATTTTAATTTATCACTTTCCATACACTGAGTTAGGATCTTCGTGGCATCACAACCTATACACATTATACCTCATGTAGTCCTTATGAAAATATAACATGAATACATATGTGTGAAATACCAACAATCTATTACGTCATTATACGCATATGTTTTGGAAAAACTAAACATTGTGCAAACCAGCACAAGTAATTACCCACAGAAGAGAGCATATCCAAAGGGGACAGTCACCTATCTATCCTCCCACTAGGATGATGGTGAAAACAACCCTCCAAGATTAGAATCCCAAGGTTGTGGGTTTACATAACTGAAATAGTGGAGTATCATATATAAACACAAATACTAGAAGATATAATAATGTTATAAACCACACAATAAGGATAACCTAGTTTTAGACACAACATTATCTAACATCACTTATACTCTCAACTTCCACAACAAAATCCATATATATATTATGTACACAACCATTAAAACGAAACATTTTGTTAATTTATTCATTTTTATAGTAGTTTCAATTTAAATTAATTATTTCATTAAAAATTATTTAACCATTATCAATTTACACATTACAATTCATTTCCACTCCTACAAATATCCATACGATACATGCATAATCAAACAGAGTCCATAACCACTTTGAATTACATCCATAGAATTTCATCCCTGAAAGATCCAACCCCATGAGTTTTAAATTTAATCATTTATTAATAGTATAACATTACATATTCAAAACTATTATAGGAAAATATTATAATCTACCAAACACAAGGGGATCAACATGACGTGTAGATGAACTAACCATCATATATTTATCAACTATAGTATGAGCATAGACTCATCCAACCATGAGATGTTAAACACTAAAATAACATTGTATATCACAAAAACACATCACCAACCATAGAAGGATAGTAACCAAAACCATATACAAAAATTAGTGGTGAACAGAAAGAAGATAAAAAACAACATGGACATCATCCCAGCAACAAATTTAAAAAAATCATAACTTAATATCAATATGTAATCCCAATTTCGAGCACTTAGGCTATCTTCAGTGTCCCCCACGACCTAAATTTTCATAACCTATTGCATCTCACAATAGTAGGAATCGTATACTTCCAAAACAACTAGGCTTCCCAGACCATCCTACAACAACATCCCTCTAGGATCCGCAATCCAAGGATCAAAAAAAATCTTGGACTCCCCACCCAAAATAACACAACATCCCTCCAGTATCAGCCATCCCATCCTCACAACACATCAGGACATCCACACCCAACATACCCTAATATCACGCTTGGATAGTCTATCCTAGGCTCATAACACATCACATGAAGCATGATGAAAACATAGAAATCATGCCATCGACCTACAACAAGGAATCCAACCTTTACAAACAATGATCTCTCATATATAAAAAGAATAAGGAACTATTCTATTACAAGGAAATAGGAAACTTATATCATTCAAATGAATTATATATTATCACACATCCATTTATAATTCCATCTTGAGTTGACTGAATCATTAGCATAGGTTCAAACTATATGAAACTCGAGTAAAAATATATATGAAGCTATCCCAAATTAATTAGGTAAATATATTAACACGGACTTAATTACATTATAAAAATATATCATCATGCTTTAGGTTTAGTAACCTATTATATTAATCATTTACAATTTCATCAATGTTTTTCATCAAATTACAAAAAAATAAATTCATTAATCACGTATTTTAATATTTTATCCATTTGATTATCAATTAATTTTGAATTTTTTTTCTATTCCAATTTCCATTATATTCATCATGATAAACCATTAAATTAATAGATATTCCACTATCTAAAAAATAAACAAGAAAACTACTATGAATGTACAAAGTAGAAAAATTTCTATGTGATCGATTCCTATTATCTAATATTGTTAAAATAATTATCAGTTAATTTTCATTCATATCGTTGGAGATATATAATGATAAATATATTATATCGCATAAAAAATAGATAAAAAACAAATCAACTACCTCTAAAGGTCATTGACATGCATCACAAAAGAACAGACCATGCAATATATCTTCAATAACCCCATCTATAAGAACTACATTCATCCAAGGATTTCATGACACCACCATAAAAAACTATGATAAACCAAATTAGAAACATTTTTTAGAAAACTCCATTGAAATGTGACAATATGATTATGAAAATTAGATCATAATAGTAGAAGTAGCTTCAAAATGAAGGAATACAAAATCCATAGAACAACAAAGGTCACCAGAAATCATTTATCGAAGCCCGAGATCGATTATCATTGTAGGGATCTCCAAAATGTTGTGGATTTGTCCTCTTGGTTTCCTGAGACAAGATGGTGGGATGTAACATCAATTTTTTTGACATCCAGATCATCTAAAAAACACAAAAAACTGTACTACAATGGGTAATTACATGACTTTTTATTCCATTTCATATCACATAATCATCAAGGTTAAGTCGTCTCCAAATAATAAATTTCTTATTCATTTTATTGTATTATTCAAACCCCAATATATATGATAGTTTGAAACCCTTTTTCACATCGTGTAATTGTATAACACGACATGAATCACACTTTCTCATTTTTAATGTTCCATGCTTCCATCTCTTAGTACCCAAACTCCTCCAGACTCCATCAATCATCTTCTGAGATTTGGATGACATGGTAATACAAAATGAGTATCTCCATGTGGATTGTGGACCCTACAAGATGGTTTAATAATATAATAATAAATTTATATATTTTATTTGGAACATTTTCTCATTAATTTATAATTTCATATTTAATTTCATATTTTAATATTTTTGATGATAATGAGTTTTTCTATCATATAAATTATTATGATATGAATGAATTAAATTAATTTATTTCTTGTTTTCTATTATAAAAACTGATATTTTATATTTGTCTTTTATTTTTTTAATGATAATTTGGTTTTAAATGTTAGATGTCTCCCTGAACATCCATTTGTTTTTATGTAAAGATATTTCTCTCTCGGACTCATATTCTCTATAAACATACTATGTTTGAATATTTATAAATTTATATATTCCTCTGTGACTAATTATTTCATTATTCATTTTTATTTCTACCACTTAATTTATTCATTATATTGATGTTTCCAATACCTACTTTATGATATCTTTTTTTTATGATACAAGGAATGATTATGAAACACATTTCATTGAATGGGTAATTCATATTTTTTAAAATTATATTTGATTTAATTTTGGAGTCCAACATAATGATGAAAATTTTATTGATCTTAATCCTTGATAACTATCCAAGGTGGTGGATAAATTTTTTATACCACATGATTTTATGTATTGGAAAACAGAGTAATCATAATCCACTATGAGGCTAAGTCCACGATGTGATTTTTACATCATAGTTATTCTTTACCTATGATTATGAACTGTATTTGGTACTACCAGAATTCTAATTTTTAAATGATATTATACTACCCAGGTATTTATATTATTATCTCACATAACTAATCATTATATTATGAATAAAATAATTTTAATGCTTCATCATATGGGGGAAATGTAAAACGTTTTTTTCAAAAGTAATCATATGTTATTCATGATTTCCAATGAATTATCATGAGTTTTATATTTTCCATTAAATTTATTCTAAATATTATCTTAAATATATATAGGCACAAAAAAATTATTTCATCGGTAATTATTTCTTTATTTTCAGAGAGAATATTATATTTGAAAAAGGAAAATCATTTTTAATTATTAACAAACTATATGGTTAGATTATTGGATTTTATATATCTCTTTCTACGAATCTTGGTCTAATACCATATTTTAAAAAACATAATTAGGGTTTTCAGATGATTTGGAACAATGATGACTTCATGATGAGAAATTTTAATATATATCATGAATATAAATCATTTTTACTATAAAATACATTTTATGGGGAGAACGTACAGTAAATAGTTGTGTCCAATATGTTGAATAATTATTATTATATATGGATGGTGGCCTAATTATCTCACAATATACCCCAAAAATATCCTCAGTATGTATGAAATTTATTTCTTAATATAAAACCCATGATTATATAGTTTTTATGGATGGACCCTTATAGTTGGTATTTTGTATAATATTTATATGGAATATGAGATTATAATGTTTTTTTGTTATGTTAAGTAAAGATTTATGGATAAAATCATGGGTTTAGGATTTTATTATTAATAATTTTATCAATATAATATCCCAAATATTTATGTTATATGTGATTTGAATTTATGATGGTTAATAATAATATTTGTGATGTTTTATTAGGTTGAGTTATATTTAACTATTATTATCAACATGATGAAATGTTTTTTATAAATCTTCTGGTATCATTAGTATAATAATACAGATAACCTTCATGGATTATATGTTCCCTTTTTTGAGATTTACATATTATTTAAAGAGAAAATATTTTTTATTGTTATATTACTAGATTTTTTTAAAAATTTGAAATTATTTCACATTTAGTTTGGTTGTAGGGATTGAACCAACAACCGAAGGGTGTAAAGGGTGGAAAAACTACCACCCGTCTATTTGATGTATTTTTTATTTTTACATTTCTTTTTGTTAAATAATGTGATCTATAATTATTACATTAATTTTCGGAATATATTTTTATCGGTGATGAAAATATGCAATTGAAACTTTATTTTATTCTTATGTAAAAATGATATTTTGGAATAAGATCACTATTTATAATCTCATATTTGATTAAGGTAAAAATAATATTCTGCTATTTTATTTGAAAAATAAATTTTCAATTATATTTTTGATATATATACGATTTAAAATGGGATTAAAAAAATTTAGGTTATTTATCGAAATAAGTATCATATCATGAAGATTATATATATATGAGTGTGTATGTGTGTGTGTGTTTCTGCGTGTGTAATATAAAATATTGGTATGATACATTGAGAGTGCTTTATTTTATTTTGTGATAATTGAAAAGTATATCATTGTTGCATATCTGATCCAAAAATTGTATTTTTGGTGTTCCAAAATTAGTTAGGTATTTTATAATTTTGTTTTGTTTTATATTTATCGAATGTTCTATATTAGACTGTGGGTGTTATTTTTGTGTCTGTAGATGTTAATGTAGTATTTCTACCATTTCCTTGTTTATTCATATTCAGAATTATCATAACATGTTCTAGTAATTGTGGTTCATTGTATTTGTAATGAATAGTTGAATATATTATTACCCTTTATATGTTTTTTTTAATCCATTAACTATTTATTTTAATTCTTTTGGTAGAAAAAACACAATTTAATACACATAGTTTGTAGGAAAATATGAGATTGTTGTGAAAATTTATCAATATATGACATTATACGTGTTATATTTTCATGTTTTTCTTGTACATTTTTTAGATGATAAATGATATCTTCAAGTAATGAAAAGGGATATCCAAACCGAAAAAAATATTTTATTACCTTCAGTTTTGTTAAATAGATGTTTTTTCATGCAATGTTGACTTATGTCTTTGTAGTCGTTAACATTCACATGACCATTAATTTATTTGTGAACAATGATCTCTATAATTATATATAATTATTTGGACATTATGTTTATTCCCCATGTCTATATATTCACTTCCCACTAATATTTTATTATTATTAATCATATATTTATTATGAACCTTGAGTTTCATTTTTCCTCATTTCATGAGTTGGTTTTATTAACAATTTTTACTATGTGATATTTCAAAAATATTAACTCTATATATCAAAATTTTACTTTTTATGTCGATGTTAATATTTATACGATTCTGTTGTTAATGTGGGAAGAATTTAATACCTATAAATATTAAAAAATCGTTTTTCTATTTTTTTATTCAACGCACAATAACAAGGCTAAATATACAATGAAATTTATTTATTCCAATATAGTTATTATAAAGAAGAATTTAACTTGTTGGGTATTAAGAGGAATAAATAGTCATGCAATTTTCATACTAGAAATATTCAATGTAATATTATTCCTCAATTCATAAAAATATTTACTCACAATTTATAAAATTCATTTTATTATCTATAAAAATGTTTTAGTAAACAATACTATTTAATTATTTTCATGATTAAATATTATAAATAACATCTAAAAATATAAATAATATTAAATTATTCATATTATGTATTCTTTGATACCATCACATTAAAATTTACTTATGGTTAAATTTAGATATTTTTCACTCAATAGTGATAAATTATATATTTTTATTCAAAACAGTATTTTTATTTAATAATATAAAAACATAAAATTAATATTTTTATTATTTATAATGTCAAACTAGTTTCATTCACTATATATAGTCCAGTTATATTAGTCATAATGAATTATATATTACAATTTCCTATAAAATTATTATTATACATTAGAATCCATTTCACTGAAAAACTTTGTTTTATCTCGTTTTACGGGATTATTTTGGAACAAAATTATTAAACATCAGGGAATTTAATACATAAAAATAAATTAAATCATTATTATGAAGAAGTAAACATTTTTTAAATTTTCAAATTTTATTTTTCTTCAATATTAATACTCACTATAGTAAATATTTATCACCTTTGTGTGGGTAAATCATGTAATTAAGGTTAAAAATAATATGATAAGGACTGAAAATTGACCTCAAATCTTTTTTTAACCTATAAAGTGATTTTAGTTCATCCATTTATATCTATTTCATTAATATATTTCCACTTGCTTCCATATGTTTTATGATTTTGAAATTTATAATATTTGAGTAAATGATATTGACAAAAACGTCAATTTCTTAATTTTAATAACAATAGTATTTTTAAGAGGGACATAAAAACCCATCCACGGTAACTTGAATTCATCTAATAGGTAAATAATTTTTCATCAGGGTCATTTATTTTTAATTTATATTAATGAAATAATTAAATTAAATTATAATAATACAATGAAACATTATTTATTCGATTAAAAATTATAATATATGGTATTAAAAATAAAAAATATTATTATATATTTATTTCAATTTTTATTTAATAAATATTATATTTAAATAATAAAATATAGTAAAATATGGAAATATTTTATTTTAACTTCATTTTTTGGTTTTTCTTTTCATATTCAAATTATAAATAGATCAAAATTTTAAATTAATGAAATTTTTTAATAAATAATATTTCATTAAAATATTTATAATTCCTAAATATAATTTTGTTTTCAATGTGATTGGGATAAAATTTATAATATCAACCATGTTCCATTTCATATGATATTATCTTATCATTGTAAATAATATTTTCTATAAATAGTAAAAACACTATTAGCACTATAATTGGCAAACGGGTTTAATGTTAGTTAATAATGAAATAAGAGTAAAACCACAAATAAATCATATGAAAACGTCATTGGATGATAATATTTATACCAATACATTATTTTATCAATGAATTATATTTTTTTTTATTTTCTATAAAAAATTATATATATTTCTTTTACATTTTAATAAATTCCATATATCCCTCGCATCACATATAATAGGGAAAATTCTCTAATAATTTATTCACACATAAAAACAATTTGTTTATAAAAACAACATAAATTTACATTTCGTAATCCCTATTAAAGACTTGTGAACAATATTTTTAAAAGAAAACAATCCCATGAATGATTTTTTATATAAAAAGAAGGTCGATAACCAAAGAAGATGTATCATTCTAAACGGTGGTTTTCATTTTATATCTGCATACACCTCAATAAATTATTATTAGAACATTAATAAGTAACAAAATTATAATATACTATTTAATTAGATGTTATTTAGTTTATTTCATTACCTACAACCACATCCTTTTACATTAATTGGGAATGAAACCATTTCTCATGTGAATTATGATATACCCCCTCTCGAACCAATTTAATTTTTTTTCATCATTTCCTATCATCAATTTTTAAGATAATTTTATTAATTAAATTATATTTTTTGCGAGTAATATTTATAATTATGGAGAATTTATATATCATATATTTTCTTCCATTCATTTAAAGTCTATAACATCATTCTCATGGACGCTTCAATTACCAAATCCATGAAGTGAAGTTTATTGTATACCTATACTACATCAAAACTATGAGATATTATATTCTATATCATATTTAAGTCTCAATAATTATTATATAAAGATAAAACAACACATACATTATTTATAGCATGATCGTTTAAAAATGGAAACAGTACTCCTGTGATTGTAAGTCATATAGTCTCAATGATGAAATACATCATTTAAGTCAACATTGAATGTTGGTTATTTCATATCATAAATGAGTAACATTTTGGAGTTGTAAGAATCAACATGATCACCCTACCAAATAACACTTTAAAACCCAAATATTGATGATTCACAATACACTACGTACCATTTTCTTATTTACAAATTTTTTTTGATTGGTTGTTATGTAAGGAGAACATTATGATATTGAAAATACTTATAAACATAATCATTATATTGGAATGGAAAAATATAAAATTTCTATAATATAATATGTGAACCTATTTTTGAAAACACAAGAAAAAAGAATCATTAATAGTAATCAAAAACCAAAAAACTGTTTATTTAAATATATTATACGGTGATTTCAAAAGATAACAACCACTACCTTTTGTGGATACATATATAAACATCATTCAATTATTACATGGACAATGAATCATAATTTTCTTATAAAAACAATGATAATTTGGAATAAAATTAATTATCCTACAAAATTCCAAACACAATTGCTAATTATTTCTCATAATCTTCCATTTTCCTTCAATACATCAACAAACACAACTAAAAATAAATCCATATTCCTATGAAATATCTAATTTAATAATTCCTTAATCTCCATTGGTTCATTCTATAGACAAAAAGGAATAAAACTGAAATTTGACATTGTAACATCCTCCTTATGAACCTAAAACTAGTGATATCCTAATCAAAATTTATTTTTTTGAGAACGATTGGGATCCACAAAATTTATCTAATATATCCTAAATTAACGGATTTTTATACTAATTATTTATCATAACATTATTATTCTATTAATAATCAATAAAAATCCTATATTTTAATCCATGATTTAAAAAAAGAGTGTTGCATCCCACATTGTCGTGTATGTCCGAATGTAACATTTTTTTCCCATCTCCTAAAAATTGAATTTGATTTCCATTAAAAAAATTTGTAATATCTGATAATATAAATGGGAAATATTACAGGTCATAGGGAATAGATAAATCATAAAATCCACATCTCTAGTGGATGGAAACCCTGAGAAATTTTCTTGAAAATCATCAATAATTTGATATATAATTATAAGAAAATAAACCCTTTCAATATTTTACAATGATATCAATTTCAAAATTTCCAACTACTATTACATTGGTCGAACCACTAGATCCAACATTCCTATTAACATAGGGATTAAATTTTGGACTCCTTGAATGAGATTCTTGATGCTTGCCCCAATTGTAAAACGAACCCCTGGGGAATAACATCTAATATCAACTTTTAACATTTTCATCCAATCCATAGCCATGATTAGTTTATAAAAATTTATATAATGTATAATGAAATCCTATATCAACTAAATTCTATAATTGGTTTTCAAATATTATTTTCATGTAAGGGATTTAAATTCTCATTGATCGATAAGAGATTGAGGTCTCAAAATATAATACATCATATCTACATTAAAACCTAGAATATTAATATAATGAGAAGAAAAAAATAGATTACAAAAGTTTCCCAAATAAATTATAAGCATACGATTTAAAAGAATCCAAACTAACAAAATTTATCATCTATATTGATCTTCCACAATAACATACTTAGCTCTATTCAAATTATTTCTCACTAAACATTATTATTTATCTCTATTTTTAATATTACACATCGTATTGAGTCATGGTATTATAAGAATATGGATAGAGAACACATTTCTACTAATGAGAATTGTTCTGTTATAGTTATCATGTCATAGTATATGACATCATTAAATCATAAGATGTGTCCTAAAGCCCTGACCGGGGAGCACTATTAAAATAGCATTGAATATTCCTTAAATGATTGTAATTGTGTAATGGTCTAGGTGATATTGTAAGATATCACTTCCTGTGGTTAAATGAACAACATTGAAAACATCCCAATTTATCATTTTGATTGGAAGGGTGATTTACCAATCTAGTGAACTAGTTCTATATCTACTAACTACCATGAAAATAGGTTCCCCTCTTCCATTTTTTCCCAAAATTAGACATACCACTATTTATTATTGGTATGAACATTTTCTCTCCAGCCATAGCCCCCAATATATACCATTATTCAACTTTCTCTCTATTGAATGTATAAGTATAATTAGTAATAAAAAATGTATTTTCTTTATTGAATCCCATTCATAACCCTCAATTCAAAAAGGCATGCTTTTAAAGATACACTAATATAAAATTAATTTTATAAGTGGAATAAATTCATAAATATGGAAACATAATTTATCATTGAGAGTCTTTCTTTATTAAATAAGAAACTTTTCAACATACTACAACATCTAAACGTGTGGGGAATGAATTTTTTATTGACCATATATTCAAAATACACCGCTGAAATATCATGGTATAATTTAGTATGAACAACTAAATACTACCTCAAAAAATTTTCAAAACATTCCACCATTATTCGGAATATAAACATTTTATTAAATTAGCACTATAACAGTATTTCGAAATCACGATTTTTAATATAATTTCACCATTTTTCAATTTCTAACACATTTGAAAAAAATTTATAATTCATTACTCAAAATGAAAATTTTGATTTTACATGGAATACATTTAAAAATTTAATTTCATTATCATATCATTGGATAAAATCGTCACAATAAGGTAAACAATCGTATAGGTTTTCCAAAACACCTATGTACACATCTCCCTAGTAACACGAGGTTCAATTTAAATAGGTTAGATATAGATTTTTAAGACCTTTATTTCATGTTCTTATATGCTTACTTTATTATGCCATCCCAAATTATGGACTAAACCATAATTAGTATTAAACACCAAGACTAACACAACTGATAACCAAGAACAAACAAGATTATACCACTTATAACATACCACAGCTTCGCATTGCATTATTTTGATCATGAATTTATACATAGCCTTAGTTGATATCCCCAAAACACCAAAGTCGTAAAATAAATTCTAAGGGAATAATAAATAATTTGGAAATGATTTTACCATTTTAATAAAAACCAATCCAATTATAAAATTACCATATCTAGTATATTATGCACGAATATAATTATATATATCTCAACAAAATTAAAATAAAAAATAAAAAATTATACTATAACACAAGTCAGGGTAAAATGGGGATGAAACAAGGAAAAAATTTCAATGATTCCAAGAAACTGACTCCTGATCTCCCATCCATCTTCCAAATCGAAATCCACAATCCATGATCCATGTATCAATATTAATAACTCGTTAAATTAGATGATTTTCTATTACCTTTTTCTGGATGAAATACACCTGAAAATGAATCAGAGTTCCATTTCATTGGGTGAGTACGGATGATAGTATATTTCCATAGAGTTACTTCCATAATAATAAAACTAGGATATAATGTGTTATAAATTTTTTTAATAAATCATATGAAATGTTTTAAAATATTGATAATAGATTAAATAAAATCCATGATTTTTTTTGTAAAAATAGTTCCCATGGAAATAAATGAATAGGTCTTTCAAATTATTTCACAAATATATTTTTTATAATCCATTATAATACACACATCAACATATAAATTCTGATATTAAAATTATATACTCTTGTATAGTCACTAATAGATCAACCATGTCATTAAAATATATCCATATAATAGTTCCCAGATGACTCACACCCCTTCCACAAGGTCATATTGATGTTAATGAATACACACAAACCGAATATAACTTAATAATGAAAAAACCATTTATTAAACTATTTCCAAAAAACAAAATTTTTTGAAAAGAGTTCCACAATACATTTCCTATTAATCAATCTAAAAAACCCTTTTGAAATCATTCAGTATATGCATTGCACAACAATTCCACAATATGTCATAACATCAATAAAGAATGATTCTACCAATATTGGGGAAATAATTTTACTATAAATTAAAATAAATTAAAATAAATTAATCCAAGAAATCATTATCTATTATGTGGAGTTGTGAGTGAATCCAACTACCTTAAAAATTATTTATAAAATGATGAATGAAATTAATACATCAAAAAATTGGTTAATAATCCAAAATCCACCATTAGATATTGTTCCTTATCATCGACATAACTTTATATAAACAAGATTCGAATAAAATACCATAGTATTATCCCTAGTGGAATTTATATATTATTACATGAGTGGGAAGACAAATATATATAAGTAAAATAAAAAATATTGAAGACATCCCAAATAATACAACCATTGACGCCAAAATATTTTCCAATGGATCACCCTTGGATTAAATGGATGAGTAACAACACCCTTGGTTAGGTGATAAAACATAAATATGGATGAAATTGAAGTAATTGATTGATTTATAGGCCAAGATGGTTGAGATCCATGATTTATTTATCTCGCAAATATCCATTCATTGTGATCTTACATGGTTAGGAATGTTGGTCGATAATCATGCAGATAACTATTCCTCAAGATGAACCTGACACTATTAGCTCACAAGGATATAAAAACCATGAAATAACCATTCCAATAATTAATATACCTCTTGAAATTATTTATCATGTGTGGATTCATGGTTTTCCATAAAATATTCCTGAATGTGTGCCTACCAATATCCCACTAGTTCAATTTGAACATATTGTTAGAGGTGATTCTTGTTTTATAATAAATTTTATCAAACTGTTCACTTCCAAAATGTCCAAAAAATCATCAATAATGTTCTATATAACCTCCCCGACATCACCCAAACACTCTAATTACAAAAAATGCATAAAAATATTATTATGTGACTTTCAATATTTGGACACAACTATATGATAATCATGTAGACTAATCTATTAAAGTATAAATGAAATGAAAAACGAACATGTTCAAATGTAAGAACATATATTCCCTGGATATGTTTGCACTAACCATGTGATATAGAGAAAATATAAAATACTAAAAATTTATTCCATCAAATAAAAAAAAATTATGTTATAATACGTATAAATAATAAATTATTAATTAAAAATGTTGAGGTGTGATAATAGCTGTAATATCAAGATAATTTCCCTGAAAAATATTATTTTAATGATATCCAAAACAATTTTAAATTAATTATTAGTTGGAAAATCAAACACATACATTGATTCACTAGAGCCACACCAGAATGGAGTTAACATTACAATCTTGTAACTAGTTATACTTAACTTATAGTGGTTTTATGTTGTAGTAATTCGATGCATGTGGTTATTCTCATGCATAGAGTAAAACCCACTACATATTAGATAGGTTTTCTGAATGTAATTTCCATGATATATTATTTTTGGGGGATACTATTTATTTTATTGACATGGGAGGATACTAAGTTTTTAATGTGAGATTGGTTTGAATATACATTAGAATATGAGAACTGCTATGTCATTTTAACAATCTATCGTTAGTGGATTTCAACATTGATAATACCAGTTTTTTATTTTAGTTATACTTCTTATTTATTATAAAGATAAAACTTCAATAAAAATATTACATTTTCAAAAAAATTCATAATCAATCAAAATGATATGTGCATAAATTATATGTATATAAGATTACAACTAAAAAATCACCCCATAAAATGAATTCATTATTCAATAAATGTGTATAAGAACAATTGCTAATAAATTTTTATCCTGACCATTTTTACTCGCAAACGTAATTGTGGATGATGAATGTTATATTTTTCATTGTTTGAAAATGGGAGCATCCATTCAAATTGAACAAATCCTTTCCACATATTTTTTAGATAATGATCTTTTTTTAACGAAGTTTCATCTACATGATATCCAATCCATAAATATCTTTTGAAAATATATAATAATTTATTTAAGAGAAATAATTTATATGAACATTCTTAAATTATTTTTGGTTTAGATACATTATTGTTTACCATTTAATTTATCACAATTATATACATTATAAAAAAAATTAATTGTGTTTCCAATTATTATATTTTATCTAGTTTTAATTTTCTCTCACTGAAAAAAATTTATACATATTCACTTCAATTAACTAATTCATTGTGTTTTCATTGGTGGTTATCCATATTAATGTGTTTCAGGGATAATAAATAACAGTTAATTTTACATCATCCAAGAGTACACTTGAAATTCATGGTTACATTTCTCTAGTATTAACATTTATTTAACAATTATCTCTGAATAGATTTATATTTAGAAATGAAAACAGATTTGCATCTCCGGATCACAAACTATTGTAGTTTCTATTCATGTCCTCATTAAGGAATTACCTAGTAAATTTATCATTCGATATATTTTTATCTAGATGTATAATGATTAATATTTATCTATTTAGAATAATAAATTTCTAACCAAACATATCCCGGACATTAAACCATGTCTCATATCCATTGATTACATTATAATTCTTGATGCTTCATTTAATATTTCATTCTAAAAAATAAATCTCCAAGATTGATATTTACAATGTGAGAAGAAACATCCATGAATTTGAAATGTTTTACCCAGACCACCAATATTAAGACTAATTTATAAATCAGTATTATGTGCTTCACATAAATTACATAGCATAGGACAAGAACATTACATATTATCAATAGGCTGACCTCTTAATTGAATGGTTTCGTTAGTAGTTATCTGATATACAAACATATTAACATAAATGAAAAAATGATGGGATTTTTCATTAGGATAGTATCAAAATATGATTATTTTAAAACCACATTGATATGGAAGAATATTTTTTCCCACATTCTAATGAAAGGTGTTATAAAAATACATCTCTAATAAACTATATATAAAAATTAAATTATTACATTTTTATAACCTCTAATGGATATCTCAGTGTATAATGGGTCTCTCAATGTATAATAGGATATTTAATCATTATTGAAAGACTATAAATTAATTTTGTTCCTATAATACAATTTAGAAAACATTTGTTAAGAAAATTCTCAATGAAATAATATTATTCATATTACCATTAATCAAATATTTGGGAAACTAAATAATAATAAGGGTGAGATCATATAATCTATAGGGGTATCATACATAAATTTATTTCATGAGTAAAAAAATCTATAATCAATATGGTAAAAAAATTAAGCTAAAACATATTCCATTTAATCAAAAAATTATTGTGATGTGCTTACAATGATAATATCAATAAAATACTATCACAAATAATAATAAATGAATTCAAAAGGAAGAAATTATAAAAGTTAGATTTCATTAACTCATGGATGATGATATCTTTACTATAAATTCTGGGATCCATTATAGTCAAATACCTAATTTTTTTCACTTGAAATGCATATTTGATAATCCTATCTAACTGATTTATCCAATGAGACATGTTTATAGATTAGTGGGATATATAAATCTATTCCCCACCTTTCAAAACATGTCATATTAATTTCTCACATATTGAATGACCATTATTGTTAATAAACATTATTTCTTTTAAAAAACATATATACTAATAAAATAATGAAAAATACCAATATACATATAGTAAATCATATATTTTATATTGTAAAACACCATATGTAAAAATTGTACATTGTTGATAGAATGATTATATAGATGATACACGGAATATGTATTTTTAATAAAAATAAAACTCCCAATGAAAAATGATCACATGAATGTTATTGGTTTTACATAATCTATATGATGAAAAAATTAATATATGATAAAAGTTGAAAATGAATTCATCATAACTATAGGTTTTATAATAAAATCATACCCTTTCATGAAAACTGAAAATGGATGATAAACTTCAAAATTTTCTTTAACAAAAATATATAACTTTTGAAAATATGATGAAGAAGTAAAACATAATAATGTAGTTATAGTGGTCGGAATATATGTTTACACCCTAAATGTTAAAAATAAACATTTCATTTTTCCTTTTATAAAGAATATTTAAAATAAAATGTAGATAACATTACAAATATTTCCTAAAAATAATTTAATAACTATATAATGATTTATAATTACATAATAAATTATTTATTTAAATAATAATAACTTTTGTAAACAACTCCAAAATATAAGGTCGTATAAGGAAAATGAACCTAATCAAAATAGTGAAAATATCGAGTTTCATCTAAAATATTATTTTTTTTCATTAAAATTATTAATTATAAAAATATTTCTGAATTAATGGAAACTATTTAAATATATCTATTATTATAAAATAGATATATTTTAAAAATAATAGATTATACGAGTCATTCAATGAAATTTCATGAAATCTATAATAATTATACTATAATATATATTATTACCACTATAGAAACTTTTAAATTGTTACCCTAGGAATTAGTAAAAATTAATAGATAAATTAAATATAATTATATATTATATATAGTTTTTAAATACATCGGTGTTGTTTTACATACACCACATAAATGTGAATAACTATATAACCAATATTATATCTATTTATACTAGAAATTGTGAAGAAATCAGTTACCTTAGGTTTAATATGATTTATCAGTGATCTTAATTTCACGTATAAGAAATTTTTTTTAGTATACACACATAATGGAACTATGTACAAATCAATTTTATCATATATGATCCATCGAAAACATCTTATCAAGTGTATATTTTGTAAGCATTTATTATTATAATTTGTTGGGGTAAAATTAATTCATATTCATGTATGTTATTATTTGGATGTTATCAAAATTGTATACTGATCATGGTTCTTTAAAATTTACATTTTTTGGAATTATTTAATAATAATAACTATTATTTGTATATATATTAAAAATCATCATTTAGAAAGGGATATAAAAAATGAGTCAATTCACATTGTGATGATTAATGGTTGTATGTACACAAGGGTGATGATATCATTTATTTACTAAATGTAATGGTAAGTAATTATATGAAATATTATTCTTCCATCATTATAGCAATCCATATATTTATGTAATAGATAACATAAATCATCAGTTTGTTATACAGCATTTCAACAAAAACATGAGAAATAGTTTTGATTCCCATATGATGGAGAAAGAGATTGATTAATATTATAAAATATTATTAATAAATTATAAATTTAGGTGAAATAATATAGTTATTATATTATATATAAATTAAAAAAATTAAATTTGGTAAAAGATGAAGAAAAACGAAAGAGATCAGCGAAGATGATTAATTATCTATGAAATAGATTTTTTAGATATTTTATTTAGGGTCTCATAGTTGTTCTATATTTATAAAATCCACATGTATATATTTTATAAGGATTAATATATAATATTTTTTTAGGGATTCTTCAAGATAATTTTCTCTTATAAGATTATATAATAGAGTAAGGGTGGTACATTTTATAGATACTAAATTGAAACTCCTGTCATAAATAAAAATATTTAAATCTAATAAATTGACTTCCCTAAAAAAGTGGATAAATGTTTCCATAATTTATAATATATTATAGGCTTTTGTTAAAATATTATCATCCAATAAATTTTTGATAGTTGGAGAGTTATTTTACATATGATCATTATAATTAAATGAGTTTGTTATACAATTTTACCATTATCTACACTGAAGAAATCCTCAATCGTAATGAGTTATAATACTCTATATAATTTATAAGTACTCCGATAAATTAAAAAATGATGAATATTTTGAACCTCTATTATATTAATTTTCATTTATCATGTTTTTTATTATTTTTAATGAATTTAATAAGATGTATTTTTCATACACTATCAATAATTTCATTTTTAATGTTATTATATTAATTTAAAGTTAATTAATGATGTAATAAAACATAATTTATATATAATCAATTATATAGTCCATAATAAAATATTATTAATAAAAAATAATCATGTAACATAATAATTATTCGAAGTTAAATTACTTTTAATGTTCTCGAAATTATTAACTTTTACACTCCATGATCAATTATATTTTCAACATTTCCAAACAAATTAAGGTAAATATATCATCCCTAAAAAGTGAAGATAAATTATAACTATAAAAAAAATTATTTTCTAATAATTAATCATTATATTCAATGGAAACATTATTTTATCCTTATCTGAACATATAATTGAAATTAATGTTTAAAAGTGACTTTTTGTATTTATCATTTTTTGAAATTAATATATATTACATTATCAAAGACAAGTAGTTTAAAACTGAAAAATATTATAGTATTGGATGAGGTAGTTTGAAAATAGATCAAAACATGAGTAATTCTAGTGTTGGGAAGATTATCAAGCATTATGACACTATTTTTAACCTTAATAACTGGATTTACCCTTACCGATGTGATAAATATTACAACTATTTCAATTAAACTTCCTAAAAGTAATATATTTTAGAATATTTAACTTCTTGAATAAATATAAATAATATTTTTTATCTAATTAATATATATATATATATATTTAAAAATTGGCCACAAATTATGATGAAAATGGGTTTGCATAAAATTGTTTTTAAACCACATAAATTGAATTGTATAAAAATTATGTATAATGGTGATCCTAAATAATATTATTTTAAATAACATAGATCATATATAACTCTAATATTAAATATAAAATTTATTTTTACTATAAAATTATTTTTTTAATAATTGATGACAATTTTATAGAAAATTACTATTTTTTACTATTTTCATATACAAATATCTTTATAAAAATCCCAAAAACCCTATATAAAGTAATATAATGATGATGATATAAAAAATATATACTTTTTATAATATAGAATTTCATTAATTTTGATAATAAGTTATAATATTTAGTCAATAAATTAATGAAAATAATTTTTGATGAATCTGTATTTTTTGAACATAAATTGAATTCACTAAAATTGATTACATATTTGTTATTTATTAGTAAAATAATATTTAGTATATAAAACCATCATATTTTTTTATTGTTAATGTGGTAACTCATATTCATACAACCAATTTCATCAAATTGGTTTTTACTGTATAGTATATTGTTGTTCATTTAAACGCTTTGTTGCATGTATCACATGAAACGGAAAAAATAATATTTATTTGATGACAAGAATATAAAAAAATACATATTTTATATTCTAACCTAGGCATAAAAATTATTCCCTTAAACTAATATCAATATAAAATTATAACTTCATAATACGATCCCCTCATCACATCTTTAGCTTTCCACATTAAATCATCAATTTAATGACATATTAAAAAATCAGTAACCAATTTATTGGTCATGTATCATGGAACATAAATAATATAGTCCATATTATAATCGATTAGATCCTCATAAATCATATGTTTTCCCAATTGAACAACTTCTAAATGTAGTACATTTCAATGATCAAGTGGATATATTTTTAAGGTAGATACATGGGACACATCATAAACAAGGGTGTGATTCCGTTATGATTTCAAGAAACAAGTCATCACTCAAATATGATAATGAATTTCCAATGGATCAATTTGTCATCATCTCATATTTAAATTCATTAAAAATATCATAACCATATTCCTTGATGAAATTCATATAAATACCTTAACATTACATTAAAACTCATGATCTCTTCAATTATTGTGACCATAACCATTTTTATAACTTTTAGGTAACCTTATATATTATTAAATGGATCTATCATTGTATATCATTTATTTAGTTATATTAAGTCACAATAACCTTATTCATATGACATCATCCAATAACATTGGAATTTTTTTATCATACTTTATTAGTGTGATTCATAAATAGACATATAAATCACTGAGTTAATGAACATATTCAATATAAATAATATCAAATTATAGAATTGATCCCAAAAATAAATGAATTTAACAAATAATAGTATAAACATGACTTTTATAGTATAACTGGTGGTATTACATTAAAAATATATCTATGGATGATTTATAACATTGAAACTAATCCCTATATCCAAATACTATTACGGGGTTCGGTAGAACCTACTAGGATAAATTTGATCACAATCAGATAAGCTTGAAAGTTATTACAAAATTCAAAATTATCATAATTTGATAGACTATAGTCCAAATAATATAGTTTCTTTTTTATGATTTATGGACTTTGATACCGAAAACCATGGTAATATTTTCCCATTTTCATTATTGTGTGGGGAATGGTTGTGCTATATATGTAGACTGATTTCTTCTATCATTAACTTTATGAAACCAGGAATCATTATATATAATATACAATATACCTTTTCATGTTATCCCACTAGAATTACTCTTTCTCTTATATATAAATATGTATACATTATATATTAATAACGAATGAGGAATCATGAACATATTCAAAATGATCCTTCCACATGATTGGTATTCATAGAAAACATGATCATATTTGGAATCATACAATCCCTGTATAATCATTGTTGTACATAAGATCATTCCCCCACAACAAATATAATTTCTCATATTTTTTGGACCTTCTTAATAATAACATTTATAGATGGTTCTAAATTAAAATGGAAAAATATTATTTCTCAACGTTATTTATGATTTATTTATTCATATTATTTAAATATATTAATAATTGATTTATTTCAACCCTCATGATAGAACAACTAGCAAGGAATTTCCGACATAGAGTATCATTCTCCTTGATATCCTCTCTATAGTAGAAATATATTGTGCAGTAAAAATATTTGATTAACTGAAACCAAATTATCTATAGTGTTCTCAACTATTTATTTGAAAATATATAGATTATTATATTATGATCATTATATATATTTAAAAATTCAAAACATATATAATAACTATATTTCTTAAAAAAATTAACATTTTCATCTCAAAAAATGATTATAGTAATATTTCATTTCTGTTTTCATTTAGTGATAGAAATAATCTCTTAAGATATCATTATATAGGATAATGAATCACATTCCATTATATGATGAATTACTATATATCACAAATCATAATCCACTGCAGGGTAATGCAATCAAATGAACCTGTAAAAACAATATTATTATATTTAAAACTCAACATATTTTCTTTTGACTTGAATAACATGGATCCCTTCCTTGTCAACAGAGTGATTAGATTATATGGTAATGAAAAATCATTCATAAATAAGTGATAATTTCTTTCCCACACAAGAAAACTTTGTCCCTCAATAACAGTGTTATATCTATTAAATATCATAAAAACTTCCTTCTTTGAATGTTCCACTAACCCTATATTTAAATTATGTAAGATACATGTGATGTGATCCTATTAAAGACACAGATTTTATAAATTTTAATATAGAAAATCTTCCCATAGTGTTTACAGAAAATCCTCAAATATCCTATATTTTCATCTGCACTCTTCAACTATATAATAATATCTACTATAATGACAACTAAAAACTGATAAAGGTAATCTATAATGAATATATTTATTATATCAATGAATATAGAAAAGGAATTGGTTTGTAAAAATAACATTAATATTAATTCATAATGATTATACCTCATATGGAAGGATAACACATGCATATGTTTCTTCATCCCTATCTAATTATATCATAATGGAGATTAATCATGGTAATATATTTAACTCTTCATAATTTATAAAAATAGAGGATAAATGTTATAAATTTTAATTTATGTATATTTGAAAATAAGTAAAATTAATTGATTACCCATATTTAATCATAAAAAAGAACAGGTGCATCACACGAGGTTTCATGGGAAAATGAATCCACTGTATTGATTCTCTTGTAGTTTCTTCATTAATTCATCAAACTAAATCTAGGAAATTATATATGATTTATTTTAAATAGTTTTAGCAAAAATAATCACTTATATTGAAAATAGAACGTCATTATTATAGTTTATACTGGGAAACTAGTCTAGAATGATAGAAATAACTCCATATAATAGGACTATTATCATTGATGGTTTAATACCGAGCCATTTTAGATATATATTCATCAGAAATATATAGTAAATATAACATTACGTTGTTAATTTCCATTTGAAGTTTAGGTTTATCTAACATAGATCGACTATCATATCTGTGTTCATAATATCTATAAAAATTCACAAATCCTTGTGTTACATTTTATAGGGAATATTAAATTTTCCCGCAACTAACATATTAGTAGTTTCATTAAAAAGTGGGTTCAATAACATAACATTATACGAAAATGGTGAATCCCGAAATGGAACAATGTTTTTTTCTTTACTAGAAATGTTTTTCATTGAAAAAATTGATAGATACACTTATATGGTCATGATATACTATGTTCTACCACCATCTATATTAGATTACATAGTAGGGGAATCCGAATAATGTCAATGGGTATTGATTCCAATTATTATGCTAAGAACCGTCTATAAATAAAGGAAATTAGTTTTTCAGATCATATTCATCATTAATATTTATCTTTATTGTTAAAATACCTTATATGGTTAAATTTATCATTAAATATAAGGTATTATAATATTTAATTATATATATATGTTAATTAAATATATCATTTTTGAGGTTTCTAGTTATACTTCATTGATAATAAATGTACCAACCCCACTCAAATAAGATAGTCTTAGTTTTTTATTTATTACATTAGTACATAATACATTGTGACCTCAGGACACATGGTTGATCAATTTATCATTATTGGAGATCATGATAGAAACATGATTCCCCTCATACATATAAATGACCTAAAATAATAAACATTCTCAAATAATTGATATTATGCATCCAATATTTATTAAAATACTAAGGGATGTAAAAAATTTCGATGAGTAGAAATCCTCAATAAGTGCGATGTACAGTGGATGAAATCCTAAATAAATAAATCATTAAATTATCTGACGTTGAACAAAATAAATTAATTTTTCATCAGAAATTTATATTGAAATTAATAATTAAATAATATCATAACAGTAATTTCAATGATAATAAGAAATGATTAATCAATGAAGAGAATTATTAATTTAATTCATCATAATATAATAAATCATGATACCATTACCATGAAGGAATTTTAAAAAATTAGTTTAACTGATGTATTTGTATACATAAAAAATGTTTAATGAATCTTGAAAATTGGTTTGCATCATGAAATTGGTTTAAGTATCAATGGTATATATAATTAAAAGTCCCATTAATCAATTCATGTTCAATGAATTCATTATATATTTAATTAAAAATATAATTAATAAACTATATTACTTATAATGATATATCATTTTTATGTAAAGAATATAGTAAATATATTTTTCTTTGGAAAATAAAATAAAAAAAATTAAAAAAGACCAAATGTAGAAATGGTATGTTCTTTTGGAAGTTATTATATCAATGATAAAAATAACATGAATATTAAAGAGAAATAAATGATAGTATGAATTATTTTAGAATATTTAATTTTTCTAGATTATGTTATGAAACATAAAATTTGTAGGTGTTATTAATTTTCCATAATTACATCATATATATTGGCTTTAACAAAAAATCATATATTATTATGAGAAAAAAATTAAAATTAAATGAAAATTAAAATCAAATTTTATAATTGAGTTCCCACTATAAAATCATTAAAAACATGTGGGAAAAGATAGAATAGTGAAAAAATATCGTTATGTGAAATTATGATAAAATCATATTCATTAAAATTAAACATTACACATGAATTTTTGGAATGAAAATCAGAAACGAACATATCATAAAAAACTAGAAAATAAATTTATGCCATATAAAAAAAATCAAAATTTACTATTATTTCAATAATAAGTTATTTTGGAAAATAAATAGTAATTTTCCAAACCCATTTTAAAAAATCATGACATAGATGAAAAATATTATTAATGAAGAGAGAATGAAAATATGAATTTATTTTAAATTTATAATTTTCTAATTTTAGATCGAATTAGTGAAATAATAGGCCGAAAACCATAAAAATATATAAATATATAGAGGATAATAAAATAAATGTATATTATGAATGATAGATTATAATATTCATCAATTAAAATAAGACAATTCCAAAAAATTGAGATGTTATAATAATTTCATACCAATTTGGTTACTATTAAATTATAACCCCATGAAATATTATATATCAATTAAAAATTATTTTTCCTAATTAATTATTAAATATTATAAATATGTTAATGTTTCATTGTATGAAAAAAATATAATTAAATATGTGCATAAAATAAAATATCTCTCAATGTAGTGAAAATTTCGATGAAATCTCATAGATCAGGTTCAAATTTCCACGAAATTTATATTAAAATATAATATAATAATTTTATATTTTTTATAATTTCAAATTTATATTAAAATATAATATAATAATTTTATATTTTTTATAATTTCATTTAATAACCATATTTATAACAATAGTGTCATAAATGAATCATTTATTACATCATATGACCCTTTTGTTATCAATATAGTATTATTATCACTCTTATGGGTACTAATTGCTTTATTATTCATGAATATTTTGATTTGGAAGTTATGTACCTTGTATATTGATGATGTTTATAAAAAGCATATAATGTTAAAAAACCTATTAATATAATAAATAATAATTATATATACATTTTAAATCATATGATTAAAACTACATGAAAAATGAATCATTTCGTTTCATGAAATGGTAGGAAAAATGTATGCACAAGCAACTCTATAATTTTTTAAAAGGTAGGATGTAATAAGTTAATGATATATTATAAATCTAAAATAAAAAAATGTCATAATTATCTAATATTTTTTTTATTCCAATAACATAATTAATTCTATTTACATGATAAATATTTGTTTTACTATGCAATAATGGTTAGGATATTTATTATGGAGGTGAAAGATGAAAAAAAATTAGATCTCATTGAATATGATTACAACTTTTTGAAAACTCACATTCACATATCATCTTAATGGTTATAGGGTTGGAATTTTAGGAATAAAATAACTAAAATAACTCGAATATAATTCTTTAGAGTATGTTGTTTATTTTTATTTTTTAGTATATTTTTCTCTTTGGGTACATAAAATAAAGGATATGTGGTGCATTTTATTGTTAATGAAAGGACAAGCATAGAAAAAATAACATGATTTAAATATAATTAAATCATTTTACCTTGTACATGTAAATATGTTATATTTATTTAGAATCATATATTTAATATTTTATAAATATATTGAACCAATAATTTTTTTTAGAATATGTGGTATTTTATAACATAAATTTTGTATTAACCCCTTTGTTAATCACATTTAGCCTTTACCATAGAAATTATTTTTTTAATATTAACTGGTATTATTTTTTAATATATAATAATATAATTGTTATAAATGAATAATGGGTGAAATATATTATCTTTTATAATCATATATTCTTTTTTAATTTTTTTGTCATATTGTAATAAAATTATATTTCTCATAAAATATTAATACTAAATTTTTTTAAATTGTTCATTTTATTTTATATTAAATACATAAAGACTAATTTGGAGTTATTATCTAATAATTTACAAAATAAATAGTAAAGCATTATTAATTATAAAATTTATTTCATATCAAAATTCATCTATATAACATTTTAGTTAATTTTTAATAAATTATTTATATTGATTTTCCCACTTCTTTTATGATGAATATGTCCTAATTGTGTAAATATTTTATGTAATTATTACATCTATAAAAATACTAAATATATTACCATCATACCAAAAAATTTTATCTTCAAAATAATATTTTATATTCATTTATTTCTTCTTCTTGTCCCTTTTATAACAAAAATAAAGTAATTGATTTCAAGGGATTATTATTTTTTATTTTTCGAATTCATAAAATAATATAATACATTTTATAAAAATGGAAACCAAAATTTTCATATATTAGAATATTTAATGAATATGGTAAAAAAATCTCATCCATTAACAATATATGTGTGTTTAGATATGTTTCAAATCATTATTAAATAATTTTTAACAGTAATTACCTCATGTATCTTTACAATGGTGATAAATAGATTAATGAAAATGATTTATAATACCTAAAAATAAAAGGAACCATTTTTAGATATTATTATTATCAAGATTAAAAATATAGAAATCATTTATTAAAATTCAAATCCTATAATTTTCAAAAATTATTTTAAAAATGAACCAAACAAATGAGATGGAAAACATGTTTCTAAAAAGATGTCATTATGCCTCAAAATTATCGAATATAATTATTAAATAAGAAATAACGCAAAATTATATTATTTTAAATAAATTTTATATTATATCATAATAATATACAATTAAAAATATAATGCCTCATTTAAATTACATTATTCAATGAAATAAAAATATAGTTTTGAAAAAAAAATATCTTTTACTCTTCCTTAGAAAAATATATTATGAAAAATCTTAAAATTCATATGATGATAATATTGATAAGTTGATTTAAAAAATGATATCATTCTACCAATAAAAATTCTAAATGTTTTATACATTTTTTATATATTCTACAAATAATTATCAGAAACCATTTAAAAAAATACGTTACTAAAATTGAGTACATATTTATTATTCATTTATCAAACTGGTCACATCATATATATCAATTATACATATAATATCCTAATTTTGTTATTACGAATAATATTTTAAATTTTATCTATTATGTTATAACATTTTATAATATTATCATTCAATTACACTCAAGGATGCATGTATCACAAGATACTAAAATAAATATTCTCAATTGGAAAAATTAGCATAAAATATTAATGTTAAAGAGGGGTGATATATAGAAAATAAATTTTAACAAACATATTTTATTGAGTGTATATGAATATAGCCTAAGAAAAAATATTTTCCATTAATAAATATTCCCATTTAGTGAATGGGTTAATATTTATAGGATCTAAAATGTTGGAAACTAAGGATAAGGTACCCAAGAGATTATTTATCATAATATACCAAAAAAACTAAGGGATCATATTTTACATTTGGATTATATATAATATATATAATATTTTCATTACGAAAATCTCGAGTGTCAAAAGATTTTTGGTCAGTGTTTTTTGTTGGAATTTTCCCTAGTACATGTATTTTCATATATAAATATATTAATTCTTGAATAAACATTATAAAAAATTTCGTAATGCATTATATTAAAAGGTTGTTTTACAAATCCAGTTTTTATGGTCATTGATTCGATTTGTTAGATACAGTTCTACACTCAAACTGGTCCTACATTGTTATGAATCTATGACTTCCTCATGTTTTTATATAGATTTATGGTGTATTGTTTTAGTAGATAAAGGTTATATAAAAATGGAATGATTCCTCATTCAATCAATAAAATAGAGTCCCAGAATAATATTTGGCTATTATTGGTGGCTTTAGTTTCTAATTAAGTTCCTAATTTGATGAAAAATAACTATTTATTTTTCATTATCTCGTACGAGATATAATTTATGATAATCCTTTATTATATAAATAGATCATATGGGGTGTATACATATATCCTTTTACATATAAATTGTGTTTGGTTTCCCTAATCAATGAAACTATTATATGATGTTCTTATTCGATAGATGTTTTTCCATGGATGATCATATTTATTTGAGGATTTTCCTCATTTACCTATAATTGGTTTAGAATTGAATATTTTAATGGTGATTCTCCAATTTTGGTTGGTGTTGCTGCATGTATATTCAAATTCTGAATTCATCATTCCTCTTGAATATAACATATATTTTGAGAACAGTAGGACTCGTATAATGTGGCATCAAGAAATTATATTGATGGATTCAGATTGGGGTAAGACAATATAACCACAACAAAATTCTCTACGTGATGATTTATATTAGATTGAGTTGATGGGGTGGATATCTGATCCCATAAAATTATGAAAACACCAATATTCCTCATATATATTTATGTTCTTTCTAGTGTTAAATTATTTTTCTTTTCTAATAAATTCTCTCAAAAAAAATTCTATGTTATTTCTCAGACATATTTTTTTCAATTATAGGGTGTCTGAGTAAGGGGTCAATAATACAATGAACCTAAAACGAAATTATTCTTTATTATAATTAAAATACGCGTCTATAAATTTATATCAATATAATAAAATATTGTAATGTTGTCACCTCAGTAATTTAAATCATTCATAAATATATTAATCCTAAAGATATTAATAAATGATCAAGGACCTAAATCCATTATTCATAATTGATAAGTGATAATATATTTTTAGAGTATCATTTTTTATGATATAATTGAAATGATATTGGAGGATATATGATAAATCATTACAAACTCCACCAGTTATTCATGTTATGGGTACTAGAATGTAAAACAACCAAATGCATTTCATAATTAATTGAGAAATTATAATGATTTATAAGGTGATAATATATCAACTATCCATTCATGTTGAGAATCGATTTTAAAGATATATTTTTTTATATAGTTATAATTAGAATGAGAACTAGTCCAAAAATATAATTTGGATTTTTAAATTTATTCTCAGGATCATGTTTAAAATATCAAAAATCACAGTCATGAACATTAAGAGATTTTAATGCTTCAGGACTCTGCTCTCAAATGGCCTGGCTACAGCACACCCTCCCCTCCTCGAGCATCAGTCATGGAGGGGAGATAAATATACTCCTTCATGCTCACCAAATTAAAGATCCCCCTTTTCTCCAATTTCATACATCCACAAACCTTCCCTATTTTCCCTCTAATAAAAATAATCCATAATGTTCAATCATGCTTGAATGGAGTTCACTTAGTACATATTTCTCCTTTAGAGTACACAAAAACATTATCTTCACAAGATCTCACTATTGAAGAATAATTTAGAATTAACCTTCCCTATATATATTTTTTTGATTTGTTTGTATTATATTCTTTGAATTTTCAGGATATATTTATTTTTTGGCATTTTATATGTGAGACACATACAAATATGTTTTTGAAATTATAAAGACATGTTTTATTCATGTCCCTTTCTCTGTGATAAATTTAGTGATTTAGGATTTTTCTCTTCTGGGGGAATATTGATTTTAATTTAACTCATGTGCTTCTAACCACAACTCTCTAGATATCCAAACATGGAAATCCATTTTCATCTCAGAATCCACTCATCCTCCGAATGATAGAAAATAAGATAGGAACCTACCTCTATTCAGATATCCATCCAAGTCCATTTTCCATTTAGTTGGTCCTAGGATATATATTGAATCTTATATATCAAAAGGCTTGCTATAATTAATCACCATTAAGATTGAGTTTGATATCCCCTTGTATGAGAAGGTATGTCATGATTAATGGATCCCTTATTATTCTTTGTGTCTTCAATTAGGCCGTGAAAATTTTAAATTTTGTGGATGTTTTTCTGGTTGCTCCTAGACCTCTACTCCCCATCTTATTATGGTTGGCACATTCCAATTATGCATGTGAATAGATATTAATCAATCTGATAAATTTTATGATGTTGTTGGACCACGATAAAATGTGGTAACTAGTACAACCACGCTGATATAGGATCAGGGGATAACTGACCAATCAGCATCTATTCACTCTGTGGATAGAAGTTTGAGTGAAAATATTAAAAATAAAGATGTTTTTACATTATTAAAATGGGACAAGAGTGTACACATTCAGTTGCACGATCCAGGTGCTAACAATGATTAGAACCGTGGAATTAATGGTTTTTTTAGTGTAGAAAATAAGGTTGCAGTCAGTGCTCTTTCATTTGAGGACAATTCCTTAATCAACTGAGTGCCCCTAGAAGACCTTCCGTTGTTCTTTAAAATAGTGTGGAAGCCAATCCATCTAAAAATTCATCACAGGGAGTGTATTTGTTGGAAGATATAGAATCTAAAATCAAAAAAGGGATACTTGATGAGGTGAGTGTTTTGTGTTCCTTGGACCAAAACATACTCATTACAAAATATTGATTCCATTATAATAATATATGTTAAGATAAGAATACTTTCATGGAGGCTAAATCATGAAATGTGACATCTCTGAGAAGGATGAGAACCCTCAAAGAAGGCCTGGTTGTTGAGATGGAAAACCATATTGATGGTATGGATGTTCAAGAACCAACATTGGCTCAAGAGGATAAATATTCACGTGATGAAAGTTATATACAATTCTATGTGGATCATTTGGAATAAATTCAATGAAAGTGTATTCATAACTGAAGATGTAAGAAGTGTAAAATTTAAAATAATACTGATGGAAATGTGTTGTTGTATAAGGGAAAAAAGGGATGAAGATATTATTAACACTTTCCTAAAATGATTGAAACTATGTCCTATAAGAAATGTGTAGACAAAGAAATAGAATCCATACATAATGGGGAAAGTGGAGATCAATATGGGAAAAGAGGAATAACAGAATAAGAAGAAGGGGATTGTATAATTTTCATCCATTATTTCAAGGATGAAATTCATTAAAAAAAATTTCTAGGTTATGCCTCAAAGAGGATATCTAAAGAAAATATTAAAAATGCTTGTCAGTTTATTCCAATGAGGAGATATAGGTGTGATTAGAAAAACATTACTGAATCCTGGCATGGGGCTGCAACCAATGCTTAATCAACTTGGAGAAATTCATAAAGACAATGGATAGAATTGATACCCACCTTGAAGAGCTCATACACAAGGATACAATTACCATGTATAGTACTCAACACTTCGAATTATATATAATATCTGATTGAAATAATCATAGAAATGTGTTTAATAAATTTGGAATCTCTTTTATCATTCAATGGTATCTAGGATTTATGAAATAAGGTTTTAATGATTACATTATAGTGTCTTATTAATTTCTTCATATGGTGGAAATAATATTGAAATTCAGTCTAAATTCCATAAAGATTAATTTTCTTAACTAGTAGCCAGAATTAAAATTTTTGGGAGGATTTAATGGATTATAATATCAATGAACATAAAAAATCAATGATAAAACTCAAGGGATTGCATATTTGGGTTATCAAATGATATTTTTATGCTTCTCAATGCATGTTACTAAATATTAAACAAACATATAATGAAATTTATCATTAAAATTGTCATTTTATTAATCATATATTAATTATTTATAGAGTCTTCAATCTAAGATTATCAACTTCCATCTTTTATTCATATTAAAAAACATATTAACTAAATGGATATGTAATGCATGATAGTGTACAAGATTTATCATTATTTATCATTGAGTGATACATAAATAATGGAATTTCATTACAGATGTTTCTTCTATATCCGATATATTCACCGATTTCACTAATGGATTAACATAAGAATACCCAAAATGAGATGAATATCCATTTAAAATTTTGAATTATAATAGTATTTATAAATCAATATTTTATGTGTTTTTAGGATGAACAGATGAAAACAATATATTATTATTTTTACTAACTCATTTATATAGTTATAGATATAGAATATATGGGATTAATTGATATAAATTTAATCTACATATATTTTCCAAAAATAATGTATGATATTTGACCTCCTACAATATGATTTCATAAAAATGGATATTGGATAATCAAATGAACTTATTCCTTCAACATAAATCTAGGATGATTTTTTTAGAGAATGAATGTGAACAAAATTATTCCATAGAATATTCTTACACTAAAATAATTATACAAATTACACATATGGTTTTTATGTCCGTTAAATATTTTTTAATGTTTTACTATTTTTTGGATAGTACTAGAGTCATATGGTAGTTATGTTCATAATGGTCATTTTATGGATGGATGTTTTTTTGTTTTTGGGACAACTATATGATGTTACCTTTCCTAATTATTATATTTTGTTGTTATCATATATGAGTAACTATAAAAAATATAAAATAATTGTTTCCTAGTATCTATTGACCATGATGAACATGATTGACAATTGTCAGTGAATAGTACTAGTTTTGTACAATTTGTGCATACATATTTCCGGAAAATTAATAATATCTTACTAATTTTAATGTAATTATCATAGTAAAAAAGGACTACAATTTTTATTAGTTTTAACAATATGAATTTTAAATCAAAACAATTTTTAATTTTTTAAATATAGTAATTGATCATTAATTATAGACAAATTTTTTATTCTGTGTTTCGATGTTTCACAACTTATGAGATTTGATAATTTTTTTATTTAAATACATAGATTTCATACATTAATGTTTTCATAATTTAATTCTGTATTTTTTATCCATGTTTTATTTTGTTTTTTATGGTAATATATCATTTTATTATGGATTTACGGATTTTTATGGTCAATAAATATAAAAAAATTTAGTTTTCATAAATTATGGTCGTACATCTTATACCCAATGAGGATAATTTATAAAATACAGAATCATTGAAAAATAGAATCATGAGGTTTATGGTCTTATATATTAGACCAAGGTTAATTTAAAATTATAATGATACTAATTTTTTTTAAAAAATATAGGTAAATGTTAGGAACACATAGTTCATCTAAAATAAACCCAATATAAATCGTGAATCAAACAATAGTGTGGGGAACACACAAGTAACCTAAGTGATGAAAACCCTTGGGGAACTATAGTTTCAAATTACCACTATCCTTTGACAATATAAATATATATTGTATATAAAAACATATAAAAATGTTGATTTTTTTTTCAGGTGTACTATGACATTAAAAAAAATACAATATATTCATATAAACGCATGATAGGAGTGGACAATATGAAAAAATTCAAAAAAAAATTCTCAATTATCCTTTATATGATTTCCATTATAAAACGTATGTATGTAATTACCTTAAATTTTAATGTCATTCTTTAAGAATAGTTTTTTATATTAATTTGAGGTCTTATATATTTTTAGAATAAAATAGATGAATTTTAAAATCACAAAACATCAATAATGATTTATTTCATAGGTTTGGATTATAAAGATAAAATCAATGTGAGGTGGAATAAAAAATTACGAAGGATTAATTCTAATTATGTGAATTATGAGACAAAATACTATAAAATTATCATTAAGGGGGAAATATCAGGATGTATTGTCGATATAAACATCAAATCACAATAGATGTATAAATTTAATGGTTATATAATTTCACATAAGTATGTCTTCTAATTTTTTTCATACATATCAAACAATAATTCTGCTTCATCGATACTATGATCATTATTGAAATTATCTGTATTGTAATTATAATCATTAGAATTATAAATAAATATTTAGGTGGAGGGGTTTTACTATTAGTCCACATAACATCTAAAATATGAAATTATATTTTGAGTAAAATATGGAAACATTGTATATATTAAATTACATCAATATAGGAATTATTTTTTCCATTAATCATCAAAATAATATTAATTTGATATATTTAACGATAAAGATAGGGCATTAGAACTAATACAAACATTCTAATGAAGGGTATATTTTCACACTATTATAAATTTCAACTATGATCATAGAATATGTTTATATAATGGTTTCAGAATTAAGTAGGATGTATATGTTGATAATATTCTGTCACTACATCAAGGAAAAGTTCAATTTTATATAATTTAATTGTTACTAATAACTATAAATGTTTTATGGTAATTACAATTTTCCTGTTATAATGATCATTTTATTAAATTTACGTCATAATAATTATTTTGAATGATTAAATTAGAGTTCAATAAAATATGACCTAACTAATGTGAATGGGACTTATATAAGTTGGAAATTCATGATGGTAGGAAATAAATTATGCATTCATGTTTCAATATGAAACATAAAATAATTTGTATTTTAACTCATAGAGTTTTAGAAAAGGATAATTCATATCCTAGAGTGATGATAATTGTTACTATGCTATATGAATTGTCATGGTCAAAACCCATGGTGTCTAAGATAATGTGGAGTTAAAACGTGTTACTATTATACTGATGGGATCATTATATGAGATACATATTCAAATACATATCCTATGGTATATGTAATCAAGACACATGTGACCTCTAAAAGATATTCTTTTCACAATCATTCATAGGATGTGAAATAAAAACATGTGTTATCATGTGGTTTTTATAGGGATATAATATCTGATCATTACTATGTATCATGTGGGAATATGTATTAAAAAAAATAAAATGTAGTGGAAATTGATTTTTGGTATGGTTTTATTAATCCTTTTTGTATATTTATCTATTATATTGGTAATGTTTATTACATTTACCACTAAATAGGTATAAATGAGTGTCATGAAGATTAAGGTTCTCATGAGAATAGATGATATTTGTTGATTAATTTCATATAAGAAGTAGAAAATCGAATTTTGTTTAGGTTCTTCATATATGTACCAGGTTACATATAACTCAATGTTTTTATTAAGAACTATATATCATGTTGTTTAATATTATTAAGGAACGAAAATTTTGTTATAGTATTTAGGATCATGAGAAAACAACATTTTGTAATTTATATTAGGATCATGAGAAAATGAAAAGTTCAATTATCATAAATGTATATTAAATACTTTTTTAAATACTCACATTTCTAGGATCCACGGTACACTCTCATTAATTTTTTATCATGAAACAGACACTAATAGAGTGGACACTATTTAAATTATGGGGAAACTCTCATATGAGATATATTTTTTATAAAATTGTTTCATTCTAATTATGGTTACCTATGTTCCATATAAAATTCTGATATTTTGAAAGAGTGACGTATAACATTGCTTATATGTTCATGGAACATTCTATTTTCGTGTAAATCATTGATATTTGTGGGGAATGATATCATATAACTGTGGTTTTCAAACACATATCATCGTATATGTAGTCACTTAACAAGGGTTACATGGTTATATCTTTATATTGAGATTGGAGATGTATTATTTTTTTAATATATATTAGGTAAAATGTACAGGGGAATATATATTTCCTAGTGTAGGTATTCGTGAGATAGTATGGTAGCTAGTAATGTAACATTATATTCCTTACCGGCCTATTTCATTGAATGATTGGTTACTTTAAGGTGTTCAATGGATGATTGAGGAGTGTTTGGAGGATGTGGAACTTTATGAAATCTATAGTATGTAGATAATTAATTGTAAGTGTAATTCTGTTCATGAGTGAGTGATTTATGTTATATCTTTCCAGTGAGTTCAAAGAATTTATGAATTAGTAGGAGGGTGAAGGACAAAAATTCACATAGTGATAATTAAAATTCAATATGTGTAATTAATTGGAGTCATTGAACATAAATTTCAATTGAATAAAATATTATAGATTTTGGGGAAAAAATGGATTCAATGTTTGTAACTCATGAACCTCATGGAATTAGGTATTTGAATATTTAATTTATGACATGAAAGAGGTATCTTACATGTTTTCATTGATTGATTATATATTCATTCATCCATATCCACTTCTTATAATTTTATTGTGATCCCAATGAAGTTTTGGTAGGCTTTCTATCACATATTCATTTACTATGATATACAAATTCTGATGTTTGTGTTACAATGATTATTTGTTCAGTTATTTTTCTTTTTTAATGTGTTTTGATCTTTTCATCTATGGTATTATATTATCTGGATGTTGTTATTAGTATGGAGTGGGTTTTGGGTTTTTCTGTTATGATGAATGATTTAGTTTAGGTTGATCCATTATTTTCATGTCTGGATTTTATTGCATGTAGTTTCATCAGCTCATTACTATACACCATTTGATCGAAATGCTTCTTTGAAGTAGTGGATCTTCATTACCTACACTTATTCATGCATCATCTAGGAATTTCATGTTTTCTTACATTTAAGCTAGTATTAAGGTCAATTTTAAAATAGTTTATTTATTGAAAAACCTCATTTTTTGGGTATTACGGAGATTCCATAGGCTATACTCCATTGAAATATTATATTTTTTATATTGATCATTCATGTCTCTAATACTACAAATAACCGATGTTAGAAGCATTATATACACTATAAATAATATTTATAGACCCCCTTTTTGTGATGTTGTGTGATTTCATCAAAAATAAATTTTTTATGAGAATATATATAGATTAAAATGTTGATATCCATATTATTTGGATTTTTTTGAAATAACCATGAAAAATAATGAAATAATGTGCTAAATGGAAGAAAATAAATTTTCGATGTTCTCATTTTTATATGGATTCAATTTTTATATATTTCATTATATGGTTCAAACCATTATATAATTAAGGATGTGTGAGGTTGGGTTTTGTGGTATGTAGGGTAGTGATGTGGTGGTTGGTGGTAAATGATATGATGTGGTTCATATTTCTTATAGTGTGAAATGATGGTGATGTGTGATGTTGATGTGAGGTGGTAATGTGTTGTTGTTTTGTGCAGCATTGTTGTCATGAGATGTGTTAAAGATGTTCAATGAGAATTTAATCGGGTGATACAATATGTATAGTTTTATGTGTAAATGATGGTTGATGCGTGGCTTTTTGGAAATGGTTGTTTGATATTTGACAATTTTGGAGTAGGGTTATTTTGTAGGATTCCAAATTATGATTGGAATAAAATCTGATGATAAAATGAATTGAAATATTCTATAAATTAAGAAATATGGGTAGGAAATTAATTACTTTTAAATGATAAAATGAATTTTTTTATATTTTTTGATTGGAAATAAGTTAGTGTACAAAAAGAATGATTAATTGTATGTCTCATTTGGTAGTTACAAGTTGTGATCCATGAAAGGGTTAATGTGGGTGTGGCACATGATTTTGTGTACAACGGTAGTGATGTGGTCTGAATTAGTTTAGTTTTTTAAAAACAATTTGTTAGATATGGTGTTAAAAATAAAGACAAAATTTATATATTTATATTTTTACACTTCCCACTGAATATGGATAACCATTAAAATAATTATAGGTTATAGGTTTGAGTTTTTTTTTCTATCCTCCAGCATGGTGTTGATATAGATGGATGAATACCCCCACATCCCCCCTATTCATTTAAAAATAATACCCAAGTGTCTATGGGTGATATTTGTGGTGATCTTCATGGGTTATTCATATGATATGTAGTTGTTTTATGATATGATGAGACATAATGTGTGGACCGGGTGTGTGTACCAAACATGAAATGTGAGGGTAACTAATTATATCACTATAAGATATACTTTGCAAGGGTGTGGTATGTAGAGATGTGTCCCATACCACATTATCGATGATCAAGGATTCTTTATGTTGGATGTTATTTGATGTATTTGTGATGTGATATATATGGAAGGGAAGATATTAGAGTAAATTCAATGTTATGATGTGAGAGTGTAAAAGTATTTTGGAATAAATATCAAGGTTCCATCATTTTGTGAAGATCATAAGGATATAATATTATGCTAGATGTGTGATTTGGTTTGTGATATATTAAATGGAATAGATTTGGTTGTTTACATTTTATGTGCTTGTTGTTTCTGTTCTTTTTTTCCCTGTATCATTAGTAATCATTTTTAAAAAGTACACCTGATAACTTGGTTATGTCCCCATTTAGTGTTGAAGTATGCTCCACGTACATATATAAAATGTTTTACATGTTTTAAAGATGAAATTTGGGACTGATCAATAGGTTGAGGTCATTTATTCGGGGGGTTTGAGTCATTATCATATAGTTGACTTTTGGTAGTATACGTTGAATAATTTTATTTTAACATTATTATTCCTAGTTCATTCATTTTGTGATTGTTTCAGAATTATCATTATATTATGTATAATAATTTTTTGTTTTTTATCTTATCCCAAACCATGTAATATTATAGATGGAAATAAATCAAATATCTGTGATATTTTAATACCCTCAGTGAATATAGAAAAACAAAGGCCCAATAGAGGCTAGAATCTAGGGTTCATTATCCCTATTCCTTCATATAAGTATGCCGAGTGGGAGGGATCCTTGATTATATGGTTTTAAATAATTATGGAAGATTTATATGATGGATTTTACAGTTTGGTACATTAGGTATTACATGAGTTCTAACATCCTGACCAAGGATCCACTCAACTGGTTCCCAAGATGGTGGGACACATTCCCTCAATTGTGCCTCCCAGTATAGAAGAGCATCTGACTAGAAGTGGAGCATTAATTGTGGCACAATGAGGATATAATAAAATCATATTAGTGTGTCATAGATTATGAGAGAAATAAAATGTCAATATTAGAAGCATAAAAATAACCTACATCATAGTTGAAATAGACAATAAAAAATAGAGTCAGTAACCTAACATATCAGAATCATAAGTCTCATTGTTAATATTAAATAATAATATAGGTTCTGAAACAGGAATAAAATTTAATAATATAGATCCATAGCTTGACTCTTATACATTACTTTGTCATTGAATGAAGATATAATAATTAGGAAAATATAGATAGGCATGTACAATAGACTATGGAAAAAATAAAAAAAAATTCTCCAGTGTAATCATGAACCTATGCCCCTTTCTCATATCCCCTCATACCTTCTATAATTAAACAAAGAAAGATTTAGTATAATATATCTTGACAATATCCATACATATAGTCATGTAATCGAATTGGGTACCAATGGTGGCCTCAGTTGAATATGAGATAAAATCCTATTAAACCACTAACAAATGTTTCTACAAATAATTAGTCCATTTTAGTTATATAATCAGTGTTTAGATAAAACTGAATGATGAGTATTTCTTGAAAGAAAAATATAAATTTTAGTTTAGGTTCAAAACTGACACTTGTTTGACTTCACACACTTTATCATAGGATGAAATGAGTCTGATGAGTATCTATATGTAATTATTAATAATAATAAATATTTATATTTATATAATCTATATATGTATATTAACTACATACATGATGAAAAAATTAGATATATGTGGATAAAAGGTACTATCTAGACCCTAGGTTTATACCATGAATATGTAAATAATTTAATAAGTTATAGGATCATGAAAGTGTACATGAAATGAATTATATGATTAATGTGATTAATCATTATCATCACTCTATATAGGTGGTAGTAGATGTATTTCCCAATACTTGATATGCCGGAATGTGGTACACCATTCCAATCATCCAAATAAAAGTATAACATTGAGAAACATCATGCTCAACAAGTTATTTTAGGTAGAGTGAAAAGTCCTTCTCAATAATTCCCTTATCCATTGATCACTAAACAATATAAATATAATATTGATAATAAAAATTGAAATAATTGGGGGTTCACCTCATAAGAATCTAATAAAGCAGGATGAAATATATAAATGGGTTTCAAATTTCAAATAATCACTATAATAATATAAACACCACATTTTGTGGACATTCACCAAAATATCACTCATTTTATAGACGAAATATCATTTCATTAATAATTTAAAACCAATTAATGTTCAATAAAAATCATTGAAATTATTCTATTCAATAAAAAATTAAATAATGGCGGTGAATTCAATTCCAAAGCCAAACTGAACACCTATGTAGTATATATCGATTTAATAAATTTTCTATAAATAGGGAATTTCATTTTAAATTCCCAATAGTATGTCTATAATTGTATTTTATATCCTATTAACCTATATCAATTGTCTACATAGTTATAAAAATTTTATTATACTTGATTTTTATGAATGATCACTTTTCAAGGAGTTTCGTAGAAATGATCAGCATAAAGCACAATGGAGAAGGATGTTGAAGGTATAAAACATTTTTAAAATAAATCTAGTCCACCATCGATGATTCCATTTATGAATCCTTTAATAATATGTCATTATATTTAATGTAGAATGTATGAATCCTATTAAATGTACCAACTCCCAGGAAAGAGTGTGAATGTTCTCACAAAAAAATAATGTAAAAAATTTGATGATAAAAAAATCAATAAAGATATAGGATTTTAGATCATTCGATCTTGGATCTAATTCATTAAGAAACTCATGATTTTGATTCTAAATGGTGGAGTAACCAATAAACATATTAAAGTATTCGAGAGAGATCACAAGAGAAAGAAATTAGGTTTATAGGCTGGAAAATAAATAAGGAAGTTAGGATTTAAATTATAAAAATGTCGAGTGAAAAATATTAATTTCACAGAGTAAAATTGTAGAGAAGGATTTGGCAGTGTGGTTTAGAAAAATCAACAGAAATTCATAATTCATACATTTTCTATAGTTGTAATCCACAAGACAAGGTGCATGAATTTCCAAAATTGTTCAAAAAATATTCAAAATTCTACATGGATGATGTATGATGTTTTATCAAGAGAATCGATATTAGATCACCTCGTTCATGAAAAAACATATTTCCTCTTCTTGGCCTATGAGTTCCCTAGGTGGTTACCCTTCCCAATTGTTACTAAATTTAAAATAATCATGTGAACTTATCTATTTTTCCAATTCTCGGTGACCTGGGAACCGAACAACACCCACACACTCATGGATTGATCCGTAAGTCGTAGATCACATTTACCAATAGAAAATTTATTATTCAAACCAAAAAAATTGAACATTTACATTGAACAATTAATGTAATTATATATTTCCATATATAAAGAAACTATTGTAAGATATTACAATATGAGGTTAAATATTATCTTTTGACGAAATTTTATGGTATAGGATCCTATAATAGCTTCACATTACTACGTATCTTCATGTATTCAACCATGCTTCTATAAAACACATACTAATAGGACTTACCATCACTGGAGTGCCTTCATTCTATGTTCCACTATAAACACTAGATAGTAATCAAAAGAATCATTGACCATAAAATCAACCTCATTAGGCTCGAATACTTGTGTTGTCTTTGGATAATAAAGAAATGATAATATAAATGAAATATGTAATTCGTATGATGATAAATATAGGGATGTGATCTCCATTAATCCACTATTCTAATTCATTTAAATCCAAAAAATTTCAATCAATTTCGGTTAAATAATATAATACCCCCTAAAATGTCAATGAACCAAATTTGGTGAAACTCAGACGAAAACATAATCTCTAACCGATAAATGAATAGGTCGTAAATATTGGGTACTATATTACTAAAATATGGAATGAGATGTTAAGATGAAAATTCTGAACATGTGTACCGGCTCTAAATTCACCTGGGTGTAACATTGTCCATGAAAATATTCCACCCCAACCTCCAACCAGCATATATTTAATTAGAATGGGAAAAAATAAGGTTTCATATATATTCTTCCCAATGGTATCCTGAAATATATTATTATAAGAGAAATATAAATGGAGAGTTCTTTTCTCCATCGAAACCAAGATATTAAGGACACATTCCTAGATCATTTCATTTAACACAGTAATCATACATACTTTTAATCTATCATTCTGAGGTTTATAGGACATACTATAGAGAACCTATACCCCCAATGACTTTTGTAACCCCATCCATAACTAATATGTGAATCAATAACCGCATTTATATTATATAGAATATGGAGTTCTCTGATGACGTACAGTATCATTGGTGTATCATCCCTAGACCCCATCTATAGAAAAAGTACTATTGAATTGGTATAAATGAAGGAAACATGTCAATTGATCAAATAAAACCCAAAATATATCATTTCAATATGTTGGTTTGTTTAAACCAATCTATAAATCAACAAATACATCATCCCAATTTCTATAAGTAATGGGAAATATATGCAAAAAAATTTCTAGTCACCATTTTTCCAGTTTCCCTCATAATAATATTAAACTGAGTGATAAATATAGAGTCCTCCCATTCAAAATTATGGTACAAATACATGTGACATATTATTTGATTCATATTGGTGACATACATATATACTACTCAAAATAAGGCATGAAATTCCCACACCATCTCCCCTATGATGTCATGTATGTCTGAAAAGCACCCATGAATGTATTGGTTATCACCCTCATTAACTATATAAATAGAATATGAATCTGATATACATTCCCTTAATACAAGTCCCTTGGGCTCTAATGGTTTTCTCATTCAAACCCATTATAGAAGTGTATAAGTCACTATTAAGGCTGTGTTGATAGACTTCCCAAGATTCTTCTTAACATCATCATGCGTCACTAAAGGCTATTAAATATGATTCTTATCAAATCTGGCCTCATGAACTGCCAATTTATGTGTATTTCCAATAAGATCACCTCCTAGAGAATTTAATTTAATATTCATATAAGAATGGTCAATATAAAAGGATTGTAGATACTCAACACATTTACATTGCAAGAAACATAGACCTCCTAGAGTGAATATGTACATGGGGATTTCATCATTAGTATATAACATAAAACTCTCCCAATGTAAGTAATCCCTCCCATAGTATAGATCATGTACAACCATATGCAGATCCATGTCATGATTTAGGTAATTCCATTCTTGGGGCCTTAACTAGTCAGACTTTTAAGCTATGCCTTTCTCATCCTGAATGAGAACATATCCCATACTGATACCTAATATTTCAATGTAGCTAGTATAACTCTTATATACCACTGGATTAATCAAGATGGATGATGAAGTAAATTTCCCTCCAACTATTTAAATATATCGTTACAAGATTCTAACCATAATATTTTCACACCCATATTAGTCAATCCAATAAGATGAACTACAACGAATAAAAATTCCTAAATGACTAATTCCTAATATTTAGTAAGCCCCATGAATCTCTCTGATTCAACATGTTAATTTTATTATTCCAAAATACTAATTATCTCACCCCTATTGTGTATTCTGATACTCATTTCGTTGAGATGATATGTTCTATGAAGTACATACTTTCATTCTTTAATTTTCATTTTCTAAGTATATAATAAATAATATTCTCTATAAATGTATTGATAATGAAATAATGGTGTTTAGAATGGTCATTTAAAGTTCATCAATACAATAACAATTCATCTAAAAATACATCAATGAAGGAATCCAGATATGGGATGAAAAACCAATTCATTAGAGGTAAATATACTATATGTTCATTAATGTTACTGAACTATTTTACCTGGTACTAATTAACACTGTACATGCAGTAGAAATTTATATGATGTATTTCAGATGATCTAAAACCAACCTAATAATTGTCTAAAATACATTTAATCTAACAAAATAGACATTCTCTTCTGATATGATCAAATAGATCATCAATTAAAGGTAGTAGATACTTTCTATTAACTATAATGTTGTTCATCTATAGATAATAATTGGAAATCCTGACAGTACCAATAGACATCATAGAAAATAGAACTGGTGAACCATAATGATATTTGAGGAGGCATATAAATCCCTATTCATCTATATTATAATACTATTTCATAATCCCTATGAACTCTATATGTTCCATAATATTGGGAAGAATGTATAATGGAACTACTCTAAGAAATACATCAATGGTGAATTATACCTCTTGCACTAGAGGTACCCTAGACAATTCATCATGGATGAAATCACTATAATGATCATCTAATTGGGGATACATAGTATGTCGTAATGCCAGATCATATAAAAATAGACAATAAATATGGTCCATCACATTGCATATCTCATAATTCTCTTGTCTTGATCATGTAGCATATATATCACATTCACCCATATACATGTTTCTATAGAATCCTCATGATGTAAACCACACCCTAAAATGAAAAATATATATGGGCACGAAGTGAAACTATCTAGTAAATACATATATTTACATCAAATCCCATTTTGTCAAGGATGAAAATATTATATATAAAGATATATATTACAATATTGATGGTAAAATAATTAATATATTGATTACTCTATTTTCAGATACATAATGAGGTATTGAGTGTCATAATTTCATTAAAACAATCTATCTTGGGGCCTTGACTCTCTATAATTTCATAATATATAAAATGGGGAGATGTACCTGGGTTGAATATAGAGGACAAAAATTTAGAGGGTGCTAGAATAATACATTGAGTAGTGGAATGTATAGTCATTTTCTCTTCAAACATTTGATTCAATACAAGTAACTAGAATGTACCACAGTTTTGTATCATTCTTTATTAACATGAGGGTGCTTTCTCTAATGGTACTAAGAATGCATACTCTAATTATGACTACCTCAATATCCAACTCGTCCTCAATGGATGACGGTATTCCAGCTACATGGCTTGCGTTATACTTTTGGCACCACTCCTATACATGGGGTAGGTGTATATACACACATTCTATGAACTGATGGAAATGTATTGTAGAACTGATACATATATACCATACTTAAACAACTTATGAATTCCACTATATCATGCATAAACTATGTTTTTTGTATTTTGTAATTTCATGAACTAGGAACATTTCAAGAAACCTGTAATGTGAGAAGTCTAATAACTACTACCATCACTTTAAATATCGAAGAAATAATTTATTCTACTAGATGAATCACTGCTAGATATAGATGTGGAACTACCTTAGTTCACACCATCATCATCCCAAAAATTACGCTTTGTAGTGAAGGCCTATGAGCCAATATCAGAAATATTGTCAAGACTAAATACATTGACCTACAAATGGATGGTGTATTCTAGATCGTACTATAAATTTGGATGGTTATATGGTCATTACAACATAATGTAGAAGAGAAATTCTAAATCACAGAAAATGAGAAAATTAATTGAAGAAAAAAATGGAAACCTACTACTGGTTTTTAAAAACATTGTCCCTGTCCACCCTCAATGTTTGGGGAATGAGGTAATCAAAATAGATCACATGGATGTACACCCAAATCATATATCATTTTTAAACTTCTTGGTTAACAAAATACCATCATTTCTAGATAGCATCATGTGAAATATAAGTATCAATTTTGACCCTCCACTATGGAAGTATCTATTGATGTGAAATTATGGAAATTGTTGACTCTATATGTGGCATGAAATCATGTGGTTTACCACCACTATAAATGGTTGTAATATTCTCCTTTTAGAACGCTTGAGTCAAATCTTCTATTGTCGGTGTAGGTTGAGATACCACATTAATATATTGCATCAAAAGGGAAAATGCTCCTCAAAATTGAGCATTATTTCTTAAATATGGATGAAAGGATAGTCCCATAGTATAAACATTATGATTGGTCAATGTTAATCAGTTTCTACTACCATCAGTTCTTGGTCACCACAAAAACCATGATGTATGATATTATTCTATCATGGTTGCATTATACTACAATTCCAAACACATACCTCAAAAATATTTATACAGTCAAGAGATAGCAGATATATAACTTGGGTTGTTATAATGCCATATTATGAACAAGTCACAAAACTCAGACTTCTGCAGAATTCATTTCATAGTGATATGGAATGACTATATCAAGCCCATGGAATGGTAAGATTTAATGCCATCTACCCCCTAATAAGGAATGATATAGGTGAAATTTTTTGTCTCCTAATTTAATATCATTTAAATTTACCATTATTAAAAATTCAAATTTAATGTTTGAACCCAATAGTTCACCACATTCAATCCATAAGGGTCCACACACCTATTGAACTAAGATTTAAAATCCACATAATATTATCCATAATAGGATTTTTCCCATATGACTAACGGTCCATGACTCAACATTCCACAGTTTACTACATATGGTGTGTGTCATAACCAAATATGGAAATTAATGTTTTTGGTTATTATAGACACTCTGTGTTCCAAAAATATTTTCCATTTCCCTTCATTAAATTACAGCTCATATAGATATATAATAATCAAGCACTAAACTTATTCAATGGTATAATGGCCAAAGTAAGGAGATGTGTCATGTAAAAATTAATTCCATATTAGTCATATTGTGCCTATAATGATGGATGATATGTCAAACAATTATATCAGAGTTCCAATGTGAAATCAATCCTATTTTAAATACACATATAATAATTACAGTTTATGAAATGTGCCAAACCAAATGGTAATGTCATATCATTTGTAACGGGAAAAAATTTTTAACAAAAATAACCCATCCCATTTAATATTTGGGATCTCTTGTTTGTGTGTTATCTATGCCAAGACACTAGATCATTAACAAATCCCATTACATCATATTATCCTATCTAAATCCTATAATGTTAAACATAAGGAAAATAAATACATTTATACCACTTTTTAACATCTGGACTTGAGAAAATGTCAAGAAGTACCCCGAGTTAAAGTATCACAAGACCCCAAACATTAATCCAAGTACACTACAGGTATAAAACTAGTAGTCTTTTTATAGTGGTTTTACAGTGGGAATATTATACCCTCATATTTAAGTGAAAAATAGATCAGGAAAATTATTAATCATTAGCATAAACATATTAATACCACACATCATGGTATAATAAGAGAATATAATAATAAGTTTATTGACCTGCTATAGAAAAATAATAAGAATCAATATTAATAATAAATAATATTTGATGTAATGAAAATGGATGATATTGAAATAGTAGAGGGTCATATACTGATTCATATACATGTTGATGTCATGGAATTCTAATATACCCAAAGGGGAAACATGGGACATAAAAATACAATATGGTATAAAAAATAAAAATATATTAAAATGCGGCTCCACTAGAATCATGAAATTACACTCAGTCCCATTCTCCCATTCTATAGTGTATAATATATCAAATCAATAATTTGTAGTACAGTTCATTAAATTATCCCTACATGCGAACATGTAACATACTCGAGTAAAAAGGTTGGCCGAGTTGGATGTGAGATAAAATCAAAGTAGAACACAACCAATATTTTATTGAACTAATCCATCATGTATTCAATGATAATAATTTTGAATATATAATTTAATGTTATGAAACATTATAACTAAACAAATTAAATATACGTCTGGTTCCGAAAGGACACCTAGAGAACCTAACTAGCATCATCCTATGCCTAATTGAGTCTAATTGAAATCCATATATATATATATATATTTAATATATATATATCTATATTTTATAAATATATATTCACTAATTACATAATGATAGAAGTTGGAATATACATGGATACTAGGTGTTGGATGAACCTGAGGCATAAATATTTTGTCTATAAATTCCCTATTGAGATATAAGTTATTGAAAAATGTACAAAATCTGATTCTAATGATGAAAGAGATACATCTTGATAAACATTCAATTTACATGCGGTGAGAATACATTCCCATCACCTGATCTGGAGGAACATTTTCTTCCATGACAAACATCCAAAAAATATTATAACAATGAGATTTATCATACTCAAAAACTAATGTAAGGGAAATGGAAATGTCATGCACCACCAAACCCTAAGCCATTATTCACCAGATACTAGAAATAAATATATAAAATAATAATAATAATTTAGGGACCACATCATTACAATTAGAGTCATCATGAGACTATATTTATATCGGGTTCATATATAATATAATTTAGATATTAAAGAATTAATCACTCATATGGGCCTTGGACCCCATTATCACTAACATCAAAAATTCCATTTAATTTAATTATAAATTAAAAATAAATCAGGGACTATATGTAAAAATTTATGGTGTTCTACTAGTTTGACCATTTAATTAGTAGGGGAAAATACCTTTTCTATTTCTATCTGAATGCATATGTGATGTTTAAATATTTAAATAATTATATATATAGAAGTTATTTCATCAAGAACACTAATAGTGTTAGATGTAATTGGGGTCATAATCCTATAAACAAAAAACAGGGGTCTATGGGATTATAAAAAATGTGTATACTTGAATAATATGAAAGAATAGATTTTTTGGAGAATCATGGAAATGTACAGTTGTCAGCACAACAGTGAAGGAAATAGAAACCATAATAATTTTGGGAATGAAATCTAATCCATCCTCTATATATTTACTAAAAAATCCTTATATAATATTAGATTCATATTGAATGTATAATGTATGAAATAAAATAAAAATACAAATGAAATTAAAATAGGGATGATGACATTTCACCGAAATATTGAATGACATATAATGATAAATTGAGATTTTTAGAAAGAGGAATAAATATATTAGTGATGTGATAAGATACATCACATTAAACATGATTTGGAGAATATATAGAGGAGTAATAAAAATTATAGTTTTGTCATCGGGATAGATTAGAAGTGGAATAAATGAGTTTTAGATTCTATAATAAAAAAGTAAGATATGATTTATGTTAAAAACATTTTGAGATAAATTGTAATTTCACCTAAAAAATGGGGAACAAGTATTGGAAAAATATTTTTTTACAAATTGTGTGAAAACCTTGATACCCCCTTTGTGTATGGAGGAAACCACTTGAGATAAGTTCATTGTTCACATATTCATGTCCAAACCATATGAAATTACTATATCAAGATGTCTGCAATTTGTTCACGGGTGGGCACCACATCTTGAATAGTTGAAGAAAAGATATGTTCCCTCCATCCAGATAGAGTTTTCCTCACGAGATAACCTCATACAATTAGAACTAACCATGAACTAAATTTATTTTCCCACACTATTTTCCTAATACACAAAACTATGGCCTCTGAATAGGCCCAATACACACCTCATACCACCCTTATGTGGTACTGCATATTTTCCAAGAGAAAACAAACTGTTAAAAAAAATTATTCATACATTTCATAAAATCAAGTTTTTTACATAGGTTTTTTAGATTGTATTTACACATGGTCCTAAGGACTGACATATGTCCTGGAGATTGTCTAGGAAAAGGAATTATGGCCCTGTTTCATATGGTTCATGGACTCTCAAATTATTTAATAATGAAGATATATGGACTTATTTTCACGGTAGATACAAAAGAGAGGATCCATAATCATGATATTCTATTTGAATGGAATAATTTTGTTCATTGTGGAAAATAAAAGGAATTAAATAAATATGTTTGTGATTAAATTCCATTTAATTTGGATTATAATGTTCTCTATAATTTTCTATTACGGATCCTCATTTTTATGAGCTTTTGATGACGTTGATAATATGTATGTGGATTTACTTTATTTCCGGGTGATGACCTGATAAAAGAGAAAGGGATTTGGCAGAGAGATTTGTGTGAATTCCAATAGTAGAGTTTGGGATAGTATGATGGGGCTGTATCAAACCTGGACACAAAAAACATGATGGATAAACAGATGATAACTTTTTTTTATCTAGGCATGATATATTTTAGTGACCCTTGCTTATCATACATGGATATTACATCATTTTATATTAATATTCATCATAATAAAAAAATATTTTCCTCTAGAATTTAATAGTTTATTGAGCATGTGAAAAGTAAAACTGAATCCTCTAACATGGTGAATGATCATTATCATATCCTATAACGATATTACCCTATAGATATCATACAAAAAAATATCATCATAACCAGTGAATGTAATCATAATAAATGAGAGGTATTGGATGATCAGTAGAGAAAAAAATATAGGTGTAAGAATAGAATTAGTATAACGGAATGAGAACACGATATTATCATTAATGGATCATAACATACATATGAAAGATCATAATCATGAGTCATGGATTAAATATTGGTTGTTAATATTACATGAATCGTAAGGGTAATATATCATCATTAATATATCATGAACCAGAATATCTTGTCACATATTTATGGAACCATTATAACAATATAAAACAAATCATGTGACAGGGTTAACTGCCAAGAAAATAAATATAGTGTGTCAGGACACACATGTTTTCCCATCATGTATGAAGACACATTTTATTCCACATTTCGAATCAAAAAACAAATGATTATCATAGTGAAATAAGAAAAAAATGTATCCCATAGAGGATAAAGACACATATGTTTCTAATTTTGGACTATGACACACATTTTTTCCATTGTTGATCAAGTATATTGAATTGTTTATAATCACTATCTAATTAGATATAAATATATACCAATTAATTGTGTCAATATATAGATCCCACCATTCATATAATAAAATAAATAATACATATACTATTAGAAAATAATACATTCATTAAATAATGACTCTTAAACAAAGATTGGTTTTACGAACATCATATAATAACCCATAAAATAAAATGTTAACCATAAAAAATTAATCCTAATATATCCTATGGGAACTATATTGGTCTTCAAATCATTACATTAATAAAAAAATGAGAAATATGTGGTATTCAAATTCATATAACATGTGGAACATTTTACCATATAAAAATATAAACTATTATAATTTATGTCATGTTATATGGTGAAGTATTTTTAAGGATCACATGGTACATGTTATCATGAAAATATCATTTCATTGAAACCCATTTTAACATATCATTTTAAAAAATAATTTTTTAATAATGAAAGCACATAAACATCATTTAATATTTTAATTTGGAAAAATATAATTTTCACTTTCACAAAAAACCTTTAATATATAAATCATCATAAAGAACATTTTATATGAAAAATTCAATTAAAACATATATTGAAATATTTAAATGATTTTGAAAACATTTTCTGTTAAAAATATATTTGAAAACATGTAAGTGAATATTTTAATCCCATTTTATAGAAATTAGATGACATAAAATTTCATTAAATTTATACTCATTAAAAATTATAATAATTGATCATTTGATGTCCATTTGGAAAAAAAAATTAGAGAATATAATTTTTGAATAAGACAGTTTACTTAGTAAACCAATAAATATAGTGGCATTTTCTTATATACATATTCTTAATTATATAAATTAAAAATAGTGAAAACATAGTACGATTATTGATATATAACATGAATAAAAATATGAGAATTAAATTCAGGATATTTTTTATGAAATGTATTATAATATTTCAATAATGGAAGAATAATAAAAAATAATTTTGAGAAATGATGACATATTAGCAATAAACTCGTACATCCATGGTAACATTAATTCATATTACCTGTGAGAGAAAAAAATAAAATGAAACATAAATTATCATGATATAAAATAATATTAGTGATATAACATTTCAATGTTACTATACACACACCTCACAAGAGAATATTGTTACATAATATAATTTCTATCTCTAAGAATAAAACATTAAAAAAAATTACCATAAAAATTTCATAATATTTGTAATATAAATCCACTAATGGTGAGATCATAAAATGAATATTTAAATATACCTATAATTATATTTTTCATATAATACAATCATTTCAATTATTTATAACTCACAAATTAAATATGTTATGAACAATCCATGTATCTAACATATTAAAAAATGATTTGGGAAAACCCTTACCTTAAGCCTTTAATTTTATTATCCATGATTATAAATTCTGTGAAATAAATATAATTTTACTATAAATTGAAAAAATAAAAAAAATTACATAATTCAAAATATTATTTATTTGTTCCCTTATATTAACTAGTTTTATGTAATTATATGTCCATGTTACATTTTGGGTAATATATTCTTTCTTTATTTTATATGATTTTTATTTTTATTCTTGATCCTATTAAATAATTCATTATTTAAATAGTGTATTATTGTGAAGCATTTTTTAAATATATTTTATATTTATTACATAAATCATTATAAAAATATATAAAATATATAAATATGTAATGGAATACACCCTTCATGGAGATGGTAGGTCGTACATACACATGAACATAGTTTCTATTTTTTTGTCTTATTCAAACATAGAATATAAACGAAATATGTATATATATTATCATTAAATTATAATTATTATTTCATATATATCATATAATTTATTTATACCCATCCTTAATACATTCCACATAATTTCTGATCGAGTCACATTGTATTGATGAGGTGGTATTCCACATGTCCCAAAAAAAGTTATAATATTTTCTAAAAATGGAAATTTTAACATTTTAATATATATAGAAATAAAGAATAAAAATAAATAATAAATATCCTAAATATCATATAAAATATAATTTCCATTAAAATTCCCATCCATTAGAGGTTTTAATGGAAATGAGAATGACACTGTTTAATGAGGCGGTACTCCTCCATGGACATGAATGATATTTTTTTATTCATTAGATGGATGTGTGTGTACTTTAATGCATAATCCATGAAAAACTTATGATAATGTATATATAAGTAATTTGGTTACATTATATTGATATGAGAATTATTTATGTGGGGGGGGGATGAAAATAACACAAAATTGCTTCTAGAAGGATGTTCCCTCTTCTCGGGTTATCTTCATTTGAATTTCTCCAAAGGTGTTAATTGGATAAATTTATGACAATGAGAGGATTCTAGGATTAATGTATAAAATTTGGAAGTTCTATTTTTGAAAGTGTTTGATTAGCCTATGTGTCTGGAGAAGTGTGAGGAAAGGGAATAGTGAAATTGTTTAACAAAGAAGATGTGGTTTAATTATTTTTAATACCAAAAGAGAAACACTATTTGGATGCCTATCATACCTCATGTTTATTAAAAATTCAAACATAATGGATTAATGGATAATTAAGGTTTATAAAAACATCCAACATACAATAATAAGTTTTTATTAATAATTGTGTTCCTCCTATTCTATTTATCAACAAAATTAATTTTTTATTTGGGAAACCAGTTTATATTCAATTTAATTTAACAAAGTAGTTTGAAATTAAAGTGAAATTTAATAATTAATATATATTCAATGAACTAAAAATAATAAATAATTTTTTAAAAAATACATCACATTAGTGTTTGAAACGAAATTTAAAACATATGCATATAACGTGTAAAAACACAACATTATCATGAACCCTTATAATAATGTTTTTAATATTTAATGGTAAATTTTTTAATAATAAAAAATAATTTGATCAGTTAATAGTCCTTATATTTTATTTATTATCATTTAAAAATAAATTTTTAATATATAATACTTTTATTATATTTTAATTTTATTAATAAAATATAATTTATTTTAGTTAGTTAGTAACTAAATAATTACCACATTTTGAACTCCATAATAATTATATACAAATAATTCATTTAATATATTTAAATATAAATAAAATTGACTAAAAAAACTCCTTCATCTATAATTGTTTTTTACAATGGAACTAATGAGGTTTTATTCATGTGTTTTATCTTTCAAAATATTAAATGTAAGGAAGCATTCTTTTTTGACTTTATTTTCACCACACTAATTATGTTGGTAAAATTCATTGAATAATTTTTCAATAACTCATAAACATGTATAATAATGTTTTGTGGGTCAGAATATAACCATAAAATGGGTTTTGGATGTGTTTTGGGTAAATTATACACCTTATATTATTTATTTTATAAATAAGTAAGGGTGTTCTCATTTTAATCATTTCAATTAATTTTAAATTTTTCATTAATCATTTTTTTAAAAAAATTAGATATTATTTGAATAAAAATTTAATAATGGATCCAAATATTTATATACAATTATCAAAAATCAATTAAAAATTTGGATAAAACTAATGTAAAATTAGTACAACTAATGCTTTGTGATGGAGAGGTTTGAAAGAGAATTGTTCAAAAGTTTTTATAGGAATTATATACAATTACATTTGGAAAGTAGATACAAGGAAATATATTTATTTAATTGATGTATTAGGGATAAAATTACACTGAAAATTCAAATTATATTATTATTTTTTATACAAAGAAATTAAATGACAAATTATTTTCAATTAATATTGAATAATAAATATTATTCATCAAAAAATTATCTAGTCTTGAATAATTTTAAATTTCATCGAAATCATATTCTGACATTACGAATTTATATTAGTTGTTTATTTTATATATACAAATTACTAATATTATCTAAAAATAATTTAATTTTTTTTTACATATGGATGTAAAAAGATGGTCATTAATGAAAAAATAAATTTTTAAATATATAAAGACGTTACAGGAAATTCTATGGATTATCATTATAATGTTTTATATGTAAATAAATTATAAATAAAATTTAAAAGGAAGTTTTTTAAAAAAAAATTAATATTTATACACTTATGTTTATAATATCTCATTGAAATAATTTTGATAAAAAAATATTGTTTCATTAAAATATTGTGTTGTATATAACATATGACGAGTCATTTTTTCAAGTAAAACAATATTATAATGGGATATTAAATAATGAGTTCTTGATTGTTGTAGTTTAAATAACATGAAAATAATTTCATATATAACACGAGATATATCATGTGTTTCATGACATTAAAATTATAAAATAGTATAAATTAATTCAAAAAAATTTTCACAATATGTAATGGTGTTACATTATACCCAAATCAATAAAATTTAACCCTCTAAATTCATCTAGGTTATAAAACAATGATTACATAAAATTCACTTCAATTCAATCATGTTAATAAAACACCAATTAATTAAATAATGATGGAAATATAATGGATACTAAAGTAACTCATAAATAGGAATACACATAGGATGACATTTCATTGAAGAAAATATAGTCCAGTAGGTAACCTTTTAATAATGATAGATATTGTAAAATATCACATATCTCAAGAATTTTAGTGATATATATAATTTCAACAATAAAAATTTCAATAAACTATAATAACATGGATTATTTCATTGATACCATAAAAAATGATAATAATAACAATATTTTATTAAAATATCCCTTCCATAAAGTTGAATAATTTTCATGACAAGATATACTTATTTGATTTCATCATTACCTCACCATTTCATTTGGATTTTTCAATTTACTATTAATATATTATTGCACTAAATTAAGGATAATTATTTATTCCTAATTAACTAACATATATTACAATCCATAATAAAAATGGTAGCTCATGAAATTTATATTTTTTTAGAATCATTGAAAAATGATTTTCACATGTTATTCGACATGCCGAAATCCTTCAATGGTGAGTTAATAATTTAATCTCTAATATAACATCAACTTTTCAATTTATAGATTCCTTATAATGTAAACCTTATAACTCTTATGAAATATGAATTTCCAAAAGATTATAAGGAATTCCACAAATTAAATCAAAATCAACATTGTATAAATCCAAAATATATCATATTATAGCTCTTGTTTGTCACGTATAAAACACACAAATACCTTAATCATATATTCTCTTGATACATGGTTATAACATGAATTACTATAAATCAATATTTGAAAATGCATGTATATGTATTCATGTTTTTATTGGATATATTTCTTCTATCCAAAAAGGTTGTAAACTACATCAATTATAGCATAAACCATTAAAAAAAATAATCAGTTCTAACATAGTCATTAAAATACTAATTTATCTATCCAAATAAATCATTTAATTATCTAAAAACACACAATTTTTTAATATATGGAACACCTTCTGGGATACCTTCCCTTAAAAAAATCACATTTTCATTCAATAATTTTCTAATGTATTCAACACTATTCAACAGATTCGTTTCAATCCCTTTTAAAAATTTCATTTTGAAATTTTCATGAATACTATAATGTAATCATGTAATTCTTAAACACATTCATATTAATAATATGCCATTATTAAAAAAACCACAATATTAATCATATTTTTCATTAGTGTCCGTTCCTTGGAATATAAAATATGAATCATTTCTTAAGGTTTGACAAACTCAATATAATAATCTTACAAATATTTAATGTAAAAAAATAATTTTATAACATCACATACCATTCACATGTTCATTGAGTTCCTTCTATGATCAGAATTATAACAATTAACTATACCACCTTACTGAATTTATTTATTTGATTTACACACATGAAATCAATTTTCATAATTTCAATAATTTCTACAACTAAAATATTCAATTCTTCTAACCATGTTTTGTATTGTTTACATAATTCACATGAATCCATAGGCATAGTGTAAGAAACACATATCATAATAGAATACTAAAAAATTATGAAAATATCCTTATAGAATTCCAAAATCATAAATCTTTATTTCAAAGCTATTACGCCATATGATTATCCTTAGAGTCATTCCATGTCATATCTATTGAAAATATCTCAAGTGATATTACTAAATATTTTCCATCATTGTTTCTAATGGTTGACTAAACAATCCATTTAATAACCACTTTAGAAACCCTAACATAACGTACATGGATATTACATTATTATAGATAAAGTTTTATCAAAATAGAAAAAAACCATTGGAGATAATAAAATTTTATTTTATTCGGACACATAGATTTATAATATTATATCTAGATGAAAAATATTCATTTTATCCAATAATGATCATCCGCTTAATTAATATTAATTTAAAATTTTTAAAATCTCATATGGACTGAAAACCTAACTGATGGTTGAACTGAAATTCTTAGTATGGTAATAATTGTAGATAATTAAGAATAAAATGTGAGTAATTGTATTATAACACAATAATAACATTATAATATGATACAATTCATATCAAATAGGATAATCAAGAGTCCTGGATTAAAAATATGTAGTTCATAATACCTGAATAATATGGGCGATAAATCATTATAAATCAATCAACAACTCTAAGGTTGAGTCCTATAACGTGTCACCATTATACCTATAGAAAAACATTTTATGTGTCTTGGATAACTACAACAACCATCATCATAGTGGATCAAGGTACAAATTTCCCCCTTTTTGAATTAGGACACACATTCTTCTTCTTTTTGGATCCGGAAAAAAATGGTTTATCATTTTGGATCAAGACACAACTATTTCCAATAGTGGATGAGGACACACCTTTTTTCCCTTTTTGGATCAGGAAACAAATTTTTCTTATATTAGATAATGTCTGTAAACTATTTTCCCATCATTATTTCATGATATATAAATATTTACCCAATGCATTCAAGGGATATTCAGGTCACATTTGTGACATGATAAAATCATATATAAATGTGCGACCTGATTATAACAGATTTATCATATAATTACCCAAAAAAATAGATGAGTTTCATTACCATCATATCATAACACATGAAATGAAATGGGTATCATAAAAATATATTCATATCATAACCTATGAATAATATATATGTCTAATAATCATTTAATAAAATTATAACTAGTGAATGAAGCAGGTTTAATAATTACATAAGTCATGGATGAGAAATGTGTGATAAAAAAATATTACCAGTGAAATTGAAACCATTCAACAACAAACACGAATGTTATTACTAGTTCATATTCAATTTCAATCATAATATATATATATATAATTATATCATCATAAAAGGATTATGTTTTTTATGGATCACATGGAAAATTTATTATGCAATATATATATTCATTGAAAATCCTGTTTATAAATTCTATTCAAAAATACTTTTCTTATAATTTATTATTTTAAACATAAATTAATAGTTTATTTGAGAAAAATATATTTACATATTTGATGAATTATCCTCAAATAATAAATCATTTTAAAAGTAATATTGTTTTAAAATAGCATTGGTAACATATAAAGAAATCATAAAAATAATTTGAAAACCACTTCCCATGAAAATATCAATGAAAAAAATTAAAATTTGAAAACCATATTAAAATCATTAAATTACAAATAATCATTAAAATCCATTTCCCAAAAAATGAGATTCAAATTTCATTTTAAAAAAATGAAATCTTTTATTGAAAACATGGTTTATTAATGAAACACATTTCCGACTGAAGTGAGAAATCAGGCTAGATTTGTATTAGAATTGCATTATTAATTATCTAAATTACCAACGAGTAAAAAACATGGAACAATAAAAATTATATAACTTGAGTAAAAAATAGATAATGAAATTAATGACAGTTCTTAATATAGTGTATATAATATTTCACTGTTGGCGGTAAAATGGTAACAATATGAATAAAAAATGAGACCATAACAATGAAATCTTACAACATTGGTAACATTAATACATAATCTCAATGAGGGGGTAAAATTAAATGAAACATGTAGTATAATTAAAATACTAAAACTCCCAATATACCATATATTTTGTAAAATATACAACCATTTTAAAATAATATCAGTGAATTATATAATATGTGTCTCAAAGTCAGAATCATGTGAAAATATTACTTTTCCTATATAGTAATATACTATCTATATCTACTATATATACTAAACATGGATTCTAAAAGCTGATATTTCACCGATAGAGTGTACCACATCACCCAAAAAGATGCCTCACCTTACATTCCCTCTATCCTAAACATGACCTCACTCTGGATTTCCCATTGCTTCTAGGTTCCCACTCCTGATTCACCACTGTCGCCATTCCTCTTACGGTTCCCGCAAACTGAATCCTCAAACCACGACTCCACCTATGTATTCTCCACCGTCAACCACTCCTTCGCGTCTTCACCATCACCTTTGTGTGCTCCGCCATCACCTCTACGTGATTGACCTTCTGCTACTCCACCTCTGCATGATTGGCCTTCGTCTCTTACGATTCAACATCTCTATCTCAAATATCATTCCATTGGGGTATTAGCATCATCCATGACACCTCCTATAAACCACAATCCAATTCTACCACCATATCAGCATCAGGTTAACTGGCTACCAAGAATCTCAGATCTGCTTAAGACTATACATAACAACCCCTAAACAATTCCACATGTGCTTTGCAGTTCAGGTATGTGATTATTTATTCTCATCTCACCACCTCCGAATTTGCATCTTAACTTCTTTTCCATCAATATCTTCATTGCATTTTATTTCTACGGCTCGCTGCCCATGAAACCGCCATTGCCTCCTGAATCATTTTCGTAACTCATGTATGTGAATAGATACAAATTTTAAAACCTAAATCCATGTTTTTTTTCATTTCTTTTAATTGTCCACTTCAATTATATATCACTTTTGGATCAGTTTTTGTTCCTTGATTTTTCATGTTAGTTTTTATAATAATAATGTTCAATTGTTGTATGTTTTAGTTTATTCCTTGAAACTTATATTGATTAAATTTTGTTTATGCACATCTATATTCATTAAAATTGGTTGATTTGGAATGATTTCATTCAAAACTCTTCTTAGTATTACGATGAATATGTATTCAAATTTTTATTCTGGTTTGACTATATTCATTTGATGGTTTGTTTGCCATTTTTATCAGTCTATTTCTGAATATGATTTTATAGCGATCATGTAAATCTTTTTACCTCGATTATGTGAATAAATATCCAATCTAAAACCTAAATCATTTCTTCTTAATTTCATATAATTTTTCAATTCAATTATATATCAATTATGGTTCAGTTTTTGTTCCCTTATTTTTCATGTTATGTTGTAGAATAATAAAATTCAAATGTGGTATGTTTTAGATTATGATTTGTAACTTATATTGATTTCATTGAGGTTCTGCACATTGATATTCATTACAATTGGTTCCTTTGGAATGATTTCTATAAGGCCCCGACCTTAAACCTTACTTAATATTGAATTAAATGAATAATTCACATTGAGGATCTTTTCAGGTTTAGAGTTTTAGAGAATTAGGACATAACGATTAAATCTCAAAAGATTACAAAGTATAAACTTCTACTATGTTTCCATAAAATAAAAACTCTAAAAAAGAAACATGTCTAGTTCCATGTTTTAGGTAGCATGACTTTCCCTTGATCCCATCCTTGAACCTATTCCACATTAAGTCCTGTGAAAGACGTTTCAAAAACCTGGGATGAGCATAAAAAGCTCAGTAATGGATACACAAAGAATGAAAACTGTTTGTTTTTCAAAACAACAAGTAAACCATGTATACTTTATCAGTGTAATACTTTTCACCTTTTCGAAGTAGTAAAAAATCTTCACTGAATAAAAGTTCATGACATACACTTCAGTAACCAAAAGTTTACCATAAAACCAATATAAAGATTACATAACATATAAAGGTAACTTGAGACATAATCATAATTAAGTGGAATAACCATACGGTCGACTTCCACACATACTTAATGGAATAGCCATACGGCCGACTTCCACACATACTTAATGGAATAGCCATATGGCCGACTTCCATACCCAATGCATTGGAGGTTATAATGTAACCACCCGTCCTGGTGTTCACGGCACCACCCGTCATATGGTTTATCACGTAACCACCCGTAAAATGTCGAAGTACCATCATTACCCATAAAATATTGAAAATATAAACATTTCAATAACAATTTTTCATTTTCAATTACAATAAGTAATTCCCAGATATTGAATTAATCAATCCATTTTCAAAAAACCATTTAAAAGAGATTTTTAAATCAAAGTGTCCCATAGCACTTTGAAGATTTTAATGGAAATATAATTTTAAAACATTAATGTCCCTATAAATAAATAATGAAAACCATTTCGAAAACATGTACATTAACGATAAAGATTTAGAATAATAAATCTTTAAAACATTTAAAACGATATTTTTGTTAAATAGTTTTAAAAAAATCAGAGACTCTTGAATACAAATAATAGAGGAATAAAACTTAATCCGAACTTTATAATATCATGAGAATAAAGGGATTCATGATATAATGTGTCAAAGGATAGTATACACACAATATAAGAGTGAATTGGTTCACAACAACAATGAAGTCTCAAAAGAAATGTAAAATGAGATGAAATCCATTATAAAGAAGGTTTCCTTAAATTAAGGATAAATCAATCTCATTATTATGTGTGAAAAATATAAATACACCAAATATAAGTGGATATTAAGTGTAAAACAATCATACGTTATTCACACATATTCAAGGTATGACATATTCAATAACTACATGTTGAACCCAAAGAAATCGAAATTGGGTTAAGAAGTTCCCTTGCTAAAACTCAACAGCCTATCGACATCACATAAAATTTTACAAAAAGGATTGATGAGAGAGATAAAGAGGATATCATCACTTTGACATAAAATTTACATAAATAAGGATATAAAAGATCATATTCCAACATAATAGTATGTGAATTAAAATACATAACAAAAGAAGTCTTTTAAAAAAAGAGTGTGAAAGGTCCCCTTACCGAGTTGGGTAACTTTCGAAACGTACACCCCATGGAAGAAGGGTCATACAATGAAGATGTGAATACCCATAAATGAAATTATACTACACAAATTTTATAATAATGGGAAGTAAATACAACAATTAAAGGAAATTGTGGCAAATGTAGCATAAATCTCATGGGAATAAAAGTTAGATGAAAAATCCCTTATGAAAACTCGGCAGCTTAACGATGCCACTTAAAACATACAAAATGGATTGATGAGAAGAAATAGGGTCTCTTCTCATATAAAAATAAAGTTTACAGAAATATGAATACAAAAGAACATCCCCCAACATAACAAAGAGGATCTTAAAATAAGTGACATAAAGGATAATACTTAAAAAGAAAGAGAGAGGTTGGATCTCTTGAGAAAATTCGGCAGCCTAACGGCGCCACTCAAAACTTCCAAAATGGATTGATGAGGGAGAATAGGGTCACTTATCATATGAACATAAAAATTACAGTAAGAGTAATATAAAATAAAATCCCAATCACAATAAATATGAGCTTAGAAGGAATGACATAAAAGAGTGTACTTAAAAAGAAAGAGAGGAGTTGGATCCCATACCTCGTGTCCGACATGACTCTATCGTTCTTTAATCTCCTGAATAATAAAATTTGGTCAATTTATAATTTCTTAAGGACCTCCTTTAAATATTATTATTAATTTCATATCACGTATTATAATGTTATAATAATTGGTTAATAAATTGAGTTCGTATCAGACGTTTTTGTCAATGTTCAGTACATGAGTAAAAATTGAACTTGTTGGAAAAGAATTTTCCATGTAGTTATAAGTAAATCATCTCCAGAATAGTATTTATGTTTTAAATATAATATATATCTAGTATATATTCATTTTATACTATTACATAGAATTTTGAGACAAAAAATTAAAAGCACCGTTAATGGAGACGGTAGGCCGTACGTACGCAGGAACGCTACTTTCATTTTTTTCCCATATTAATGGAATTAAAAAAAATGAGAGATAAATATATTATAATTCCAAAATGATAACCATAATTTAGATGTAATATATTACATATATATCCATTATATATATGTCCTAATAATAGTACATAACATTTGGAGATAAGAAATGAAATGTACAGTTCATTGAGACGATAAGTCGTACGTACGCATGAACGGTACATTCATTTCTTTTTCTGTATTCAATTGAATGAAATAATAAATATATAAAGTTATACTATAATTCCAGTAGGATAAAATATTTAATACCATTAATTACATCCTTTATATGTCCCACATATGGCATTAACGAATCAAATCACTTTGAGGGGGCGGTAGTTCGCACTTCCTAAAATGAAGATATCGCGTTTACCCATAATGGAAACAATAAAGGTATGCCATAAATGAAAAATACAGAAGCTTAAGGAAAACATAAACATATTATATATCATATATAAATATAGTGACATCTTAATGGCCACCATTAAAGGTGTTAAATGAATTTTGAACAATCATCGTTTCGGGAGAAAGAAATTCACCATCCACAGAAACAATATGCTCTTTAACCATTAGATGTAGGTGTGTGTAAGTGTAGCTCGAATACATATTATAAAAACATCCTAGTATATTTAAGATACTGGATTTTTTAAAAAATAAATTAATAAAAAGAGTTTATGGGGGTTGGATAAAAAAAATAAAACAAAAGGACACAAGTGAAGACATTACCTTTAAATCGGGTAACTTCCTTTTATTTGAGCTCAAAGGCTTCATTGGAAACGATTATGCCCAAAGTGAGGCTTCAAGGTGTTATATAGGGATGTGGGGAGTGGAAATGGGCAGGGGTTGGACGATCCAAAGGCTTTGGAAGTGTGGGTAAAGAGGTAGAGGTGGGGGCCTTTTATAAGAGGAGAGGAGGGGCACTCATGGAAAGGTATAAAATGTAACTTTATTTTCAAATTAGATTCGGATTTTATTGGTCCCACATTGATGTGTTTCGAGGATAAGGTGATAAGGGTTCAAAATCCACACATACAATAGGTTTTGGACATCTGTAGGTCTTAGAGTTTACATTATATTTCCATTTTATTTAAATCGTTAAATAATGAGGTCATCGCTGCATCATCATAATGTCATAAATAATTTAATTTATATAATGTCTACAAATTCTAAAAAAAAACTATGATGTAGGATATCTATTTAGATTTACAATGAATATTTATAGTCCAAATGATCATTTATGTAGGAAAAATTAGAAATATTTTACTTAGGTGATAGATTCTTTGTTACATTTAACATTCTTTAAAAATGAAAAGATAAAAAGTCACTTTCTCACAAAAGTGATTCCATGGGGCCCCCATGTTTAGCACAAGGCATCCCATGGTCGGACATGAGACAAATAGTAGCCTTAGGAAACATTTTTGGTCACTTTTTATTATTATGATATTATGATATTATCTTTAACTACTCGATTACTCATTAATCAAGATAATTAAAGAAAATTACCGTCGTTACTATTTATAATGTCAAAAAACAAAAGATTCTTAATTAAATATTTTGGACCTTATGATTCAAAATATTTAATTAATTTTTCCAAATTCCAAACACATAAATTGAAATAATTAATTTAAAAAAACTTCATGTTGTCAAAACAAATAGCGGGTTTTTTAGAAACAATATTTATGAAAAGTTTGACACTTGTTTATGCCTAATTCCAAAGTGAAATTAATCCCAATGACCATAATTGAATTACATGGTAAAAATATATTCTAATTACACTTTAAAACTAATTACGAAGATTATATTACCATATAATTAAATTATATGAAAAGCAGTTTAGATGTAAATTGTAGTATTTTTCACTATTCATTGAAAAATGAACATTGTCAGAAAAATACCAAAAATTAACCCAAGGTAAATATAAATGTCCCAATCATATATAATATGTTTATTTTGAAAAATAGAGCTTATAAAATTTTCAAAAAGTGGATTTAAAATTGGTTCACCATCAAAAGGCGGTCAATCGACCTTTTAAAGAATATAAGAATGTTTACGCTTAGAAACTGGATTCATTTGCTTTTTTAATCCTCTAAAATTTATTGCAAAGAGTAAAAATATTTGACAAACATATATAATCATTTTTTATTTAGTTCTGTTCATTCCTGCCATTACAACTGCTAGGCGTTAACTACCATTTAAAATAATATTATTTTATTATTAGAGTGCAACGTAAGATTTCCAAGAAACTCGTTGTTGCGTATTGGGTATGCCATCGAGCATAGAATACCCTTTAAATAATATTAATATTTTATTCACAAATATGGATAAATATAAAGATGTCATATTCTTTATTTACCAGGGGTGTTACAATTTCTTTCCAAAATAATATTAGTATCTATGATGAATATATATTCAAATTTCTATTCTAGTTTGACTAAATTCATTTGATGGTTTTCTCTACCATTTTTATTATTTTGTTTCTGAAAATGATTTTACAGTGATCATGCAATGGGGATGATCAGTGGTAAAGAATTTTCATGTTCATCCGTGCAAAATTATTATTTGCAATTATTTTTCTTCATACATGACATGTGTCAATTAACCCTTATTCATCATTTACAGTGACATATCTCAATTTCCCATCCTTCTCTCGATCCATTTAACATTGCAACTGTTCGATGACTTATCACATTTTTTTTGGTATGTTTTCCACTTCACAATCTCATAGAAATTTGAATCTGTATTAATATTTTTTCCCCATCCTATGATTTCTGTCCTTAATTATTCTACTGGAATATTTAATATATTTTCATCCATGAAATCGATTTACAGGTGCAGGGACAATCAAGTTTGTTTATATTGATTTTTTCAAGTAATTATAATATTTTAACATTATCTGATATCTTTTCCACTAAAATTTAATCGATCAACTACCACCCACATTCCATTGAAAAATATGTGTTACAGCGATAACCATTTTTTATAATTTTTATCTTCTTTATACATGACTTGTGTCATTTCACACTTCTTACATTACAGTGTCATATCTCATGTGACTCTCTTCTCGGTTCATAGTTTTTTGGATTATTTTTTATTCAATGTATTATTGATCAATAATGTCAATTTATCCAGCAGTTTGTTGATTCAGATATGCTGACATGGTGGTCATTCGCATTACGGTATATTCTCCTCATACCATTTTAGTAGTGTTTAATCAATCTATTTGAGTAGTAATGAAATGGTTGTTGTTACTTCATTCTATAATTTTCCGAATGTTGTTTCAGAGATTTGAGGAATGTTCTTGAATTTCATAGTTTTCTGGACTATAATTCCTCCAATGTTTCATTTTTATCTTCTGTCATTTTATCCAGTAGTTATTTCTTTTAATGGTACTGAAATTGTGGTCATTCGTGTTATTGTATATTCTCTTCATGCAATTATATTACTGTTTAATCAACCTATTTGAGAAGTAATGAAATGTTTGTTGTTACATCATTCTATAATTTTATTGATTTTGTTTTAGTGATCTATCTATACAGAGGTGTGTTCTTAAATTTCATAGTTTTTTGTATTATAATTTATTCAATGATAAATTCTTCACTACATTTAATTTATCTATCTGTTTTCTGATTCATAGGTGCTGAAATTGTGGTCATTCAAATTATGGTATATTCTCCTCACCCCATATAAGTAGTGTTTAATTGACCTATTTGAAAATTAATGCAATGGTTTTTGTTAAAAAATTCTGCAATTTTATTTAATTTATTTTAGGGATCTATTTTTTCAAATTTATTTAATATAAAAATTCATATTTTACTTCTATGTTCATATCTATTCAAATTTGTAAACTAGAAGGTATCAGTTAATATTTGTTTACAAGGTCTATTCAATTGTAATAGTAATTTCTTCTAATTGACATGTTAGTAAATATTCTGGTTTCAATACATCATATGACATACACATACAAAGAATTGAAATATTTGGATTTATAATTTTAAACAATATTTCTTATTTTTTTAACATAAATTTCATAGAATGCAAATGTTTGTAATGATTTTGGGATTGCATATTTTTTTTGTAACTTATATGTATCAGGTCTATAAATATGGATCTATAGTAATGATTCATGTTGTATATAACACCAATGAGAAAATATATGATGCTCTCACTGGTATGGATCCAACATGACAATATCAAATTGATCCGGCCATGAAAGACTTCGACAAGACAGAAAATGGTGATTGTTCTCCCTTTTTCTTCAACAGGTATTCGTGAAATCTTTTGCTTCTATACACCTAACTATTTTAATACTGGTAGAAATCAAAGAAATATTAAAGTATATAAATCACAATGAAATTAATAGGTTAATTAATTCACCTATTCAAATCCATTCTGATCAGAATTCATTAATGATTATCTCAAAGACATTATGATCAAATTATGGAACATGTAAATACCTACTTTACGTAAGATCATAGTTGTTATTTAATACCATGACTTCCATATTTTTTTATTCTAACATGAACTGGAACTGAATTTTATATTACATTATACATCGATTTATATTTCATTTTTTATTGAAGTTTATATTTGTTCATGTTGTACAGGAATTACAGTTTACATTCCTATTTTTATACATGTTTCAACATCTAGATTTGGTATTACTATGTTGTATGTAGAATAATTTTAATGTTCGTACCATAATCTTGAATGAGTAACGGTGGTATGAATATAACCATTCGGTAATAATTAAATGATTGTGTAAAAAAATGGTCCAAAACGTGATTTTAGAAGTAGATGGAATTATGAACCACATGGTTATGCTACAGGAATTATAAACACAACAGAACATAAATGGTATGATATATATATATATATATATATATATTAGTATCTTTTGAAGATAAAATTGATCACATGTCATTCATTTCTTATATGTGTTATTTATATTTAAAAAATTATGGTTTCATACTTTCTGAATATTTCAAAAAATTCAGTATCACCGGGAAATGCATTCAACCATAATTCAATATTAGTGAACTTAATTTCATTGGCTTTTTTGTATGTTATATATATCATGAAGATACATATTAATGTTTGATTGTGATGTGACATGTGTTTCCTATTTGGATTTTTCCATATGTTTTTTGTTTTCTGTGACTATAGATTAGCACATGCAATGGGTAATACTATGATAACTTTTCCCTAGATAAATTATAAAACCCTATGTTTATGATCCAAAAAAGTAAACTGTCATGAATCATGCTATTTAAATTTATCGGTCATTGTTAATTAAATTTTCAGACCATCTGATTGCAGATAAATGAATATATCTTGACTAATTTGTGTTGTACTGGTTTCAACATCCAATGGGGAAAAAGAAAATTCAGTTGTTCTAGACATACATGTATACATTAGGATTTCTAATTTCCCACATCCATGTATGTGGGTAATTCTGTGATTTTTGAATAAGAATTCAGGTGTAGGTAGTCTTACTACTTTTATATGTGTTCACCTTCAATACAGTGAACGTTCTTCATTCCATAATAGTATACCTTATCATTTTTAATTTCCCATGTCCATGAATGTATGTAATTCTGTTAATGTTGAAGGATATTTTAGTTACAGGTAGTCTTACTACCTCTAAATGTGTTCCAACTTCAATACAGTGATACTGCCTCTTTTCATGCAGTTATAGATTACAATTATTATTTTCACACATCAATGTATGTGTGTCTTTCTGTTTTTTTGATGAAAAATTTAGTTGCAGGCAGTCTTAATGATTCTAATTGTGTTCAAATACATCACTCTGATTCACACTCTTATCATATTGGTATAACATACCTATTTCATTTTCCCACATCCATGTATGAGGGAATGTCTGTTTATGTTGAAGCAGATTTCAGTTGTAGGTACTCTTACTGACTCTAAAATTTTTATTATTTGAATGTACTAATTCTTTTTCTGATTATTATTTTCATTTTACATATTCTGTTATAAAAAAATGCTAAACAGGTTTGGGCAGCACGTAATTTTATTTTTTTTAATCATCTTAATGAAATTGTTTATCTTTGTAAATTCATACCTATCCAGTTTTTTCATTTTTTATTTTTTGGATTTTATAGATTTCAATTCATAACTGTTGTACTATTACCCCCATTCTAAAAAATGATATTTGAGCAAAGTCTTACATATTTATAATTGGATCATTTCAATACACAATATTTCAATACTCACATTTTTTTACAATAACTTATCTTCAAAAAAATTTCCTTCAAAAATATCTGTAATGTAGCATGAATCAATTACTTTCTATCACCACCATCATCAATAAGAAAGCCTTCTTTGAAATTGAGACACGGTATGTCATTCAAAAAACATGAAAAAATTCATTCATTATCATCATTAATATGAAAATAACATATGAAAATTCATTTTTAACTGAAAACATTGAAAATGAATGTTATATCAATCAATAGATCTTGTTAATAATAAATATTAATTATTATGTAATAGGAATCATATATCTTTTACCATAAACCACCAGTCATGCTTTATGACATGTATAAAATTATTTTTGGTGAAAGGGTGTCATAACAGTTTTTGATTGACAAAAATGTTTACAATTAGATAGGCTTAAGAAATAACATCATCAAATTGAGTTTTTTCTGCTAGAATATTCTTCAAAATGAGAGCATGATATAATCTTTTTTCAGTTACAGCTTTCTTTAGAATGGGGGAATGATAGAAGAAGCGATCCTAGCTTGGAATGACTCTTCTCCATCCCATCATTTCACGTATGCATGTATCTTGTTCATGTTATTTCAAAACCTTATCTAATTATAACTGTTGATTGATGATGTTTATTTTTATTGATGTCCACTGTGTTGTAACCAGTATTTGACTTATGTGGTTGCAAGGCTGTTGATGTGCACGAATCTATGCTTTTTAAATAGAACGTTGCATATAAATGAAATTTCTTTCAACCTGACAAAATATGAATCTCCATGTGACTGATTTTTCTAGAATTCTATGGTAAGATGATAGTTATATCATTATAAAATTAGTGTCTATTACCCATAATTTATTTCCACTATGTTCGACTAGTGGCCCTTTTTTCTTTAATGTATTTTTTATAAGCTATGTTTCATGATTTCACCTAAAAGATAAATTTACAAGGTTTATGACTAGCCCCCTTCTTGGAGCATCAGGTGCTGTAGAAGCTATTTCAGTAGTGAAGGTATTTCATATAACCCTCTCTGCCTTAGAATTATGATGCATGTTGCTTATGTTGTGGGTATCTGATAACATTCCATGTTTATTACTGGAAACATCCAATCATCAATATAAATTAATAACAAATCGTTTAAATGGAATTAATGAAAATAGTTATATTCTATTGATCATATGGAATTAATCAATAGTTATTTTACTTTAACATTTACCATATATTCTATTTTCTAAAAAATTAATGTTTTTTGAGTGAAAATAGAATTGAATCCACAAATTGACGGAGTGTTCTGCAAATGATTAACCAATTTGGTTAGGCTGATGCTTAAGAAATTTTCATTAATTGTTGTCCGATTTTAGTTTGGGAGCATGGGATGACTCTGTGCCAATCTTTAAACATAAGGTTATAATGGTAATTTATATGAACTATATGTGCATTGCAGATTTATTCACTTCTTTATGTGATATGGTTATAGTTTAAACTATAATTGATATTTAAGAATGTTTTTAGTGATGTAGAAGCATTTCGTTGAGTAGTGGATATTTTCTTATTTAATTGACCAATGGATCGATTTTTTATCATTCTGTAATATGTGGTGTTTTTTATATCTGGTTAGTGGGAAGGGGAGGGGAGGGGAGGGGTTGTGCAGGTTGAATGGGAGGTGAGGGGATGGGAAGATGAGGGAAAGGTGGAGGGGGATGGTGGGGGAAGAGTTTGGGAAGGGGTGGGGAAAAGGGAATGGCTGGGGGAATGCTGAGGTGGTAGGGGGTGGTGCTGGGATGGGGTCAGAGACAAGCAGTGGAGGTGGGGAGGGGAGGTGTTGGGAAATTTGGGGGGGTGGGGTTACAAGCTGGGCAGGGAGGGGGAGGAAGGGATGGGTAGGGTAGGGAGTACAAGAGGAGGAGTGGTGAGGGGAGGGATAGAGCTAGGTATAGGGGTAGGAGGACGTGCTGGGGAAGGATGAGGTGACATGGTGGGTAGTGGGGGAGGGGAGGGACTGGGTAGGAGGGAGGGGAGAGGCGGGGTAGGGGGAGGAGTGGTGATGGAGAGGTGAGGGCTGCAATGGAGGGAGGGGATGGATATTATGTCTCTTCCTTGTATTAATTTTGTCTATGTGAACCTGATGTGAATTACAGACCTTACTCGGTTGATTTATTTTTCTTATAAGGAAAAGTTTTATGTTTACAATAGTCTGTAGTCGTTAATTGGTTTATTTATTTTCAGTTGGTCTATTTTTCATAGCATCGTTGTGTGATGTTGTTTCCTGTTTACTGTCTTCGGTTGAATTTATTTATTCATTAAATAACAATATCTTATGTTAATCAATATGTATATTGTTTTGGTTTTCTAGTTCAGTATAATTCTCATTGTAATAGTTGTTTTTTTATTTTATTACATCATGGGGTGTTTACGTTTCATTTGGTTTTTTGATGTTAAGATTTAAGTCTACAATAAGGTAATCCAATTCCAAGATCCTTCTGCATCTTCAATTCATTAAGGGGAGATCACACTGGAAAAAAATGATGCGGTGGTGATGTCCAAGTTCACTGTTGGATCATTTTATGGAATCATGTTGAAGTAAGACATCCCATTCACTCTCTACTATTATCTATCATTTGAACATTACATTAATGAATTTCATTATTTATTAGTATGCACTATTAATTTTAATTTTTTTTGTATCTACAGGGACATGTTAGCTTATTTTTTAGGTCGTGAGCTCCTGGATTATTAACTCTTATTCCACTATAGAAACTCAGAAATATAATTCTAGGTTAAACAATAGATGTATATTGTTGAACTGTTATTAGATTGGACATGAAGTGTTTTACACCCATTATTTGTTGGTTTTTGTCTCTATTACATCATTTAACTATTTAATACTGATTTTCATTCTTATAATTTACATTTTTTCCTCAAAATAACGCATTGCGTTTGTTCCTCTCTGTTGCTAATTATTAAACATCTGCATTCAGCTCAATGATCACAATTGTCAGAATTTTCTGCTACATATACATTAAATTCATTTCTTGATGTAGAAAAATCTGATGATTGAATTTGATGTTGATGATGTGGTCTGACAATATGTTTCATTGTCTTGAGACTCTGCCGCAAAAAATAAGCACTTCTGATGAACTGCATCCCTGTATAAAGGATACTGTTAGCCAAAAGGCCGACACGATTTATTGATATGTTGTGATTCAATTTCCAGGTATCATTTGACAACATATATGTTTATATTATTTCAAATTAATGTTTTAATTTTTTTCCAGTTGTAACTGAAATTATATATTTTCTCAACTAATAAAATGAAAGAACATGTTCAAGTGTAACCATTTTCCTTTCTGATGCCTATATCAATTACACTAAACTGAATTCCCATTTTCAATTTTCTCAACTGAATTATCTCATGTAGGGATGGTTGTTTGTGTCAACCCAACTTTCAGAAGTTCTGTTATGCTTTTAAAATGTCTATAATATGGAATTCATTAATTTTCATTCAAGATTGTCCAGTACACTGCAAGTACGGCTGGGAACAAATGATGAATTTAAAAATTTGTGACTGTTGTTACTTCATATCCCCTTTTGTTCACAACATAATGCTTATATGTAAACAATCTGTTATCTTTTCATTGTTTAAAGTTTATCTCCATTATGTTTACATTCACAATTAATGTGTTCCTGTTTCATTGTTTATTACTATTGATTCTTATTTTAAAAGTATGTCACTTTATATATATTATTTATTATATTTGAAAATAAATTTAAATTTCTTTCCATATATTTTTTTAATTAAAAATCATGTGATGACATTTTATAAACATATACAAGTATTCCAATATTATATATCACTATTTTGAAAATTTAATATTACAATATATTATTTATTAATTTTCCTTTTGTTCCACCGTTGGATCCTTCATTGTTAATTTTATACAGAAGGCTGCTCAATATCTAAATTTTTTTCTTCAATTTATGTAACATTTATTCCTGTCATTTTATTTTCAAATATATTCAATATTAATATAAACTATTTTGTTTTATAAAGAGTAATCTATAGTTTATAATAATTATTATTTTATAGTGTGGTGCATCGCACGGGCATAGTACTAGTTATTAAAACATAAAATGCAAGAATGATATATAAAAAAATTTATATGTAAATAAAAAAATATTTTACTATAATTATAATAAAACACATTCATTTGTAGTAAATACAGTAGACAGACGAAATGAGTAGTGAACATGGAATGTATCTCACATATATAAAATGTGAGATGAAAATACCATTTCATTAATTATTGAATATCATCATAAACGTTAGATCATCATGTAATGAAAATATATGATAATTATACATCAATATCAAAAAAATATTTTTATATATAATAAGGTATATTATTTTATTGTTACCATATATTACCCATTTATTAACAATTCTATGATAATTATTCATTTATGGTAATGTCCTCTTTGTGATTTTAATATATATTGACTTGTTATTTTTGGTACTATTACATAAATAATTATTTTATTATTCTTATATTTTAAAATATTAACTAAATATCATATATATTCTATATATTAAAATTTAAAATAAATAATTAAATATAGACAATGTAACAGAATAAAACATTCTTAGAGACGGTAGGTCGTACCAGCTCATGAATGGTAAATCTACCATATTAAAATATATAATTTCTAAAAGTAAATGAAATATATCTATATTTATATATATTATATGATTAAATTATTATTTGTATGACATTTTTTCACATATTTTTACAAAACCAAACCATAATATGTTACATGTATGTGTGAACGAATCACATTTATTTGAGGAGGCGGTAGTCCCCACGTCCACAAACAAATTTATCATATTTAAAAATAATTGGAGTAAGGGAGGTTTGTTCTATTTAATAAATTAATGATAATAGTAAATCATTAATATCATATATTATATATATATCATATAAAAATAGATTGTGTATCGAAACTCCCAGCCATGATTTGAGGAAAATAAAATCTAATGACATTGATTCGTGAGGCGGTAGTCCACCATATAAATGAACGATTTTCCCATAATATTTATTTGTGTGTCTGTGTGCATGTTAATAATGTAGAATAAAAAATCTCAGAATATTGATTATTAAAATTTTGTCGTATAATAACAGAGTAAGATGAAGAGAGGTGGTGGATTTTGAAAATAAATCATTAGTTATCGTGAAAAGTTGTAACCACTTTTTTTGGTTAATCATTTATGTTTAAAAAATAGTGATTCCATTGTTGGATTTCCTACAAATGTTAGGATTATATGATGAATATATGGATTTTAGTATCTAATATGGGAAGGGTTTTTATGATCCAATGAGTCTTCAATGGTTTTATTAAGGGGAAGGGTGAATGCCTTTTTATATAGGAGGTGGAGGGATTGTTATAAATATAAAAAGGAGAAAACTATTGGGAGGTCTAGCTTCGCTAATTCGATTAAAAAAATGAATAATAATGCATTAAAGTGGATTTTTAATGCACCAAACCTCCTCCACACAAAATAAGTGTATTTTTTTAAAAAAAATTCTTTATCCATTATCTCTCCACACATTTATTATTTTGGGTTTTCATAAGGTAAATTGTTTGTTATACTATGTAATTTTACCATTACAAATATATAAAATTCATATTTATTAGAAAATATAGTTCCACTAAATTAAAGGTAAATATCTAAATTTTACAATATCAATTATTTCATTAACATATAATATTTGATATTTATTAAAATGTAGACAATATTTTTCAGAATATATTTTTTTTAAAAAAAATTTATCTTATAGAAAATATAATTTAATTTAGATAATTATTTACAGAATAATTACCGCATTTTGAACTACAAAAAGTATTTTATCTAAACATTTATTTTAAAAAATCATTATAATGGTAATGAAGGTTCGATTTTATTCCTATTCATTGAATAACTTATTATATATGTTAAATTCAGTTAAAATAATCCCAATAACTAATAAAATAAATTGTTTCTGATTCTTTGAATGGGGCACGTGCCAACGTGCTACAACGCACTGACTATTTCGTGGCATTCTAATATTCCAAAGGTGGGGGACATCTGCCATTTATTAATAGATATTTTCTCATCGATTGAAATTGAATGATCAGATGTTGATCTCCCTTTTTGTGCATTCCTCTTCTAAATATGTCACATTTTCTAGGTCACCATAAATGATTAAGACATTTTTCATGAATCTCATTCATGGTTCCATATCATTGTAGAGGTAGGTAAATTACAATATTTCATTCATGAAATTGATAAGGGTCAAGTCCTGGCTGAAACATTTGGTCTAGGGAGTAGTCATTTTGGACATCACTAGTGTGTTTGGATATTGAAACAATGGAAAATCTTGACTTATTCCCTTTATTATAGTGCTACTCGAGGGTGTGTAATATTGAGTCATCCCATATCGAGTGCATGTAATTTTATTAAACTGTAATGTATCTATGGGTTTCCTTGGATTTACATGTGAAACAAAGGATATTCCATGATTTTTTCATTTATAAGAGATGTATTAGACTTATTGAAACAATATTAGGAGTAGACCAGATGGTTAATCCCCATGACAGATCAACAAAAAGATTACTATATTGTTGGATCAAAATAGCCAATGAGGACGGATCTGAGGATGCTTGGGTCCCTATTATGGGGACACCATGTTTTACCATTAGTTGGAATTTAACATTGTGAAGGACTCTTATGTTCCCAATATAGGAGACCGGGATCACAACCCCTATAGTTTGAGAGGTTAAATCATTGTATTGGTTTTTAAACAATGCAAAACAAGACAAAGACATGTTGGGGCTTACAAATGGTTAGAAGCCTATATACTTCTAGGATACGTGAGGATGTGGATGACATGATCTCATCAGAATATGGTGACCTGAGTAAAAACACCATGGATGATCGATGATTTGATGATGTGTATAAGATAAATGAGATAAATCCAATTTTAATATGACAATGGGGTTGATTTTGAACATCTGGGAGGGTTCCTACATATCCCAGTGGGTGGGAATCAATGTCCATGTTGTTTGGTGGGGCGATTGGACTCTTGAGGAGGAATCCTATGGGAATGGATGCATGGATGGGATCTGAAGGATGTAAAACCCTTGTTTTAATGCATGACCTTCCCAAAACACACATTCTTTAAAGAAAGACTAGGACGATACATTTATTTTAGGATTTTACCCCAGGGAGGCTTCTTAATTATCTCAATGGTCTTGATTCATAGTCCACAGAGTTCAAAATGGGGCATGGAATTGGGGTGAACACAAAGGGAAGTGACCTAGATATATGGTGGGACTTACACATGGTTGGAAAAATATTCTAATAGGGAAACTATTGGTTTGAAGATTATGTATTGAGGGTAGGGCCTATGCATGGTTAGAAGTGCGATAATTTTTTGGACACCACTATGTAGTGTACCATGGATATGTTCTCCAATAAAGGGGTTGAAAATTTTTACTGGAGTTTTTGGTTGAACCTTTGGGAGGATTCATATTTAACATTATTTGAATATATGAATAAAAATCCATTTCATTCAGATGTATATAGTGGAACATCATACAAGGAAATATGGTCATATTTTTTAATGTCACACAGGAGATCTGTGAGTGGACGTTAAGTGGTCAGGACGAATCGATGATGGGATTTATCCTTGGGTTGGGTTCCTAAGTAACTTTCGTGAAAATGTAATGGATTGACTCCCACATAGATTGATTTTATGGAAATGGGTCTTACATACTAATCATTCCAAAGAGAGTGTAATAGGCAATACCTACACTATGCCCATGTGAGTCATGCACGGTGTGAGAAATAAGAGTCAAACAATACCAGAAGATGAAGTCGTAAAAGTTGTGTCCACGAGGAATAGAGAGGGGATTATGATTGTTTTTCAGTCACAAGAGATGGATATTGGGATATAATATAGGATTTAATATTGAAGATAAAATAGGGATCTCAAACATACACGGAGGATACAATCATCATACTGGAATCATCCCACCATAGGGTATAGTGTCTTACGTGTAGACTTCATGAGGTGTGCATGGAAACAAAGAGCATAAGGAAAGGGAGAGTAGGATAGAAACCCTGCATATATCTTCTATAATATTTTTGGGACTTCCAAACATTCAGCCATCATAGTTTAATATCTTATGTTGAGGATGTGGGTGCTTAGTATTTTAGCACCCAGCAACTCAGACGGTGAGGATTAACTCCTCACCCTGAAGACTTACATAACCGGTGTACTTTAACCCTTGGTGATGGGAAGGAACTAGCTATGTTGTATAGATACAGGGTTCTAGAGTGATCCATTGAGGGGATCACAATATTGTGGATATATAAAAAAGGTAATACCATTAATATTCATATGAGATGTACTTGAGGCAATGTAACACAACACGAAACACCACCCATGGGACTTTGACCACACATCATACAAGATGGGAGGGCCTCATGAGAATAGGGTTTGTGTTGAAATATCTCTTACATAGAGGATATTCCCAACAATCAAGGGGTTGAATATATTTTCATTATTTAGTGCTTGGGGCTTTGTAAAGATAATGGGATTTCAAAGTATGATGGCTCACATGGAACATGGCTTTGTAGAGAACAAGGCTTTGCTGAGCACAATGGTTCACAGAGGATATGATGTTACAATGAGAATAAAGTTTTTAATCATATCATCCCCACCAAAACCTAGAGTAAATATGTTCTTGTAGGGTTATTTGTGATTTGTGGCTACATCATAATGTCCAGATTACCCAAAGGGGACTCCTAGCATGGGGATGGCCCATATGTTATTCTAAATTTATACCTACACGATTAGGGTCGTACCAGGAGTAAAGGGAATGTAATTTTTCAATTATAAAGTACAATAGAAGATTTATTTTTTTATTGTTCACATTCAAATTGGTTCTTTTAAATTTTTATGTTTTCTCGGTGAAAAGATAGGGTGTTGATCTTTTACAAGTAAGGGGTGTAGGTTATTTATTGGTACTAGGGGAACTATGCTCGGAGGGCCAACCACGAAGACACTTGTGCTTCACCATAATTGGTAGATTGCATCATATTCATCCAAATCGGTAAGTCTAAAATCATACCCTTTAATGCGTAATGTATTCATTAATTTCATCCTTCATGATTGTAGAGAAGGCCAAAAATATGCAACGAATGCGGTGCTGATGGGATTCGCAAATGATCTTTGAGTAGAAGCCTATTTCTTCACCGTTGAGTCATTTTATTATATTTCAAACACACATATTGTGGTGCCAATGAATTAAAACCTAGTAATTGGAGGTGAGAAAAATATTAGGGTCAAATTTTGAGGGTATATGACCAATCTTTTAGGCAGATTGCTATGTGAGGTTGTGATGGTGGGTCATAATTCAGATAGGTGATGCACGGGTTGAGAACACTGCGAAGCACTCCATGGATTGTCCTTCCACACAGCATGTTGTACATCCACTATAAGTAGGTGATGATGTCCCCTAGTTTTACCTTACCTCTCACTACATAATTATTATTTAAATCTTGATTTTTGAAGCTCTCTAAACACTATGATTGCTCATTGCAAATGGGGATATCTCTATCTCTGCATGGCACATCGGGTCATTAGATTCTTCAATTGTGCGATCCAAAAGTTTTGTATGAATGGTATATGGTAGAAACCTATAGAGGGTCTCTGTGATAAAACTATTCAATAGATATTTATAATACGGAATAGAAAAATAAAAATATATTGGGATTGAATGGATAACCAAGAAGCTACTTGGGGGGTCCTTGCATATGATTCCAGGAGAGATGACATGCCAGATAATATGTACATCAGGGAACGTGTTTGAAGACATTCAGACCATGAATCCATGGTGGATATCCTATCAAATATATAAAAGAACTGTCCTCTATGAAAATTATTTCCTCTTTATGAAATTCTTCTAAGGAATGATCTTCTCATCCATAAATCATATAGGGAAGAACAAGTATATTGATACAGGAGTATGTAGTGTGAGAGCTAGTGGTTTAGGTCTATCAATAGTCTTACATTAGAGGACTACACACTCATTGAAATTTAATTCCATATAATCAGGTCATGAACTTTTAAGGGAAGGTGTTGGATCCCTATGTATCACCCCTATAATACCACACCATTCTCAAGGAAACATCAGGGAACCCGAAAACGGGGTGGGCTGATTATTGTAACTTGTGCCAAGGACGAGATTTTATGGAGGATTGGGCCTTGGAATACAGGGTACTTGCATCCTGGATAGAATATGATGTGGTTCTGAAACAATTAGGGATATATCATATTGAATGTGCCTCCAAATTCCATATTGATCAGCCAAAATACCTTATCCTAGAGTTGTGAGAAGATGCTCATCGAGGACCAAACGTTTGCATGTTTTCCATGTAGAGGTCAGTATAAGTATCTGGGAACATAACAATTATTCTAGGGATTTTGACCACAAGAAATATATATGAAAAGTTCCTCCTTGATGACGAATCCAATAGAGGATCTGATTCATATTTTGTGGCTCGAAAAGGCACTGATGGATTAGGTTCTAGGATAGGATAAGTTGTCGGTGATGGACATCTACATCATGTTGTGGATTACGTTCTATATCTATTTTCCATGATGGATGAACATTGAGGGGAGGAATCACTATAGAATCTTGATGTTATTAATATTTTCATGACTTTTTATATACTCCATTTGCTTATTTTATATGATATGTTCATAATTTGTGTGAAATATTAATGTTTTAATACTACGTATAATTTTTTAGCATTTTTAGAAGTAGTCCAATTGAGTCAGTTTACTATTTTTTTATAAATATCACCGTACTGATTCAAATTTACTGGTTCATGTTTTTTAGGATTCTTTATTTAATTTATCAAATATCATTAGAAGAAATAATGGGCCAATTCAGCCATGTGAAGGCTCATATGGACCACCCAAGATGGCCAAAAGAATTTGTGATGAAAATGGGCCATCCATGATGATTGAGTTACTGGGATCAATATAGAAGTTAAAATTCTTCCAATCTACTAAAAGGTTTGGGGGACAATGTAATGAATCTTGGATTAAAATTTCAAGGCCCAAATCCAAAAACAAGGGTCCCAACATGTGCTTTGAAGTCCAGCCCATCATTATGGATGATAAATAAAATCAATACAATATTCATGACAAATATCATGTAGAAAGCATCCAATAAAGCTGATATATTTCAGTGAGAAAGAGGAGATTTTGGTGGCTGACTTTGTTGAAGAAATAATTCGAATTGTATGGAATATTACTATACGAAATCCTATTCACATATTGGACTTCAAAAAGACTGTATTGAAATGGACAGATTAAAATTGTTTAATCAAATGGGCCATAACATTGGATAAATAGGTCCAAATGCCTCCAAATTTTGAGATTAGTCGGAAAGCTTTATTATATAAAACTTTGACGATGAATATATCTCGAGATTCTGTTGTATGAATAGACAACATAGCGATGCAAGTGGAGAGACGGAATGGTAATGAAAACAGTCCACACAATTTGTGCTATATATGCACCCCCTCCTCTCCTTGAAAGGGGTTAGAATTTTAGAATATAGGAGATCATATTGGCACGACCAAAGCACCTAAAAAGTATTTGGATGACCTTCCATACTCATTTTTTAACTTGAGAGACCTTTCCTTTTCTCTTTGTTATCATTTACTTTTATGTTCTTCATTGTTGTAATTTTGTAAGTCCTTTTTTTGTAATTCTGTTTTAATGAATCTTTCTTATTCAATATCTCTTATTCTCATCCAACATATGAAGATTAATATTATTGTTCTTAAAATATTTTGAATACAGTTTAATCCCCTTCCATTCTTTTGATTTCCAATTCAATCTAATCTTCGTTTTTAATTCTCATCATCGTTCATGTGTGTGTGTTCGGCGCACAAATCTTTTCTTATCCCTTTCTTTATATTATCTTCTTAATTTATCATCATAATCATTATCACCATTTTAGTAATAATTTTAATGTTTTGGTAAATCTTCAATTGGTTCGAGTTATAATTTAGGTATGTTAAGTGATTGAGAGATTTTTCTCGACGAATATTCTTTAAATTGACATTGTGTATGTTGGACTTAACATGTTATGGATTAATGAATTTTTTTTAAACATATATATTTCATGGATAATTGGAACCATAAATAAAATACCAAAATAATGTACTTATTGAGATTATAATCCAAATTATGTTAATGCTTGTATTAAATCCTTAACACTTAGGAATTCCAATCAACATCAACTTGTGACATGGGTGTTAATTCAATGAAATATAAAGCAAAAATCAAGGATATAACAAGCCTAACTACCTAATAATGAACTTAACCAAAAATATATCAAATTATTAAATCAATATTAATCAATAAATTATTTCAATTAAGCTCGACCAACAAACCACCCAATCAAAATACAATCAACTAAAAACAAACGACTATTACAAAGTATCATCGTCGAGGATTTGACCCGAATGCTGCTATACACATTAGCAGAGCACCGGAACATTGACCGGTCAATAGGAGACAATCGGTTGTTCATTTCAAATGGAGCTACTTCCGGGTATGGTCATTTATGTAGTAATTAGTTTTTGGTTATTGTAAAAAAAATTAAATTTTAAAAACATTGAAAATAAAAACACAAAGAAAAAAAATCTTCTCATAAAAATCATAAAAAAACAAACGAAGAAAAACTCATCTTCCTTTTTCTTCTAACATCATTCTGAATGGAATGTAGCCTCCCAAATAATCCCTCAGATTTGATTGACCCTAAAATTGAGCAAACACTTTTCCATCATAGGAGGAACATAAGAGACAATCAAATAAATTCTAGAACTAGTCCTTATCTAACTAGTTGAATTAGAAATGGCCAATCCTTGGGAACAAACCCTTAAAGAACACGATTCCCCTGATATGAATTACCGACCTCTTGTTATTCAATATCCAAACATAGAAGCTGACTTTGAACTCAAATCAGTTTTAATTCATCTTCTCCCTCATTTCCACGGGCTATCAAGTGAGGATCCACATCTCCACCTTAAAGAGTTCCAAGTGGTGTGCTCTACGATTAAACCTCAAGGGGTTATTGAGGAACAAATCAAACTCCGAGCATTCCATTTCACCCTAGCTGACACTGCTAAGTCATGGATTTACTAGCCCCATCCTGGTTCCTTAACCACATGGAAAGACATGAAGCAGTTTTCTTAGATAAATTATTCTGTGCTTCTCGTACTGCTTCTATCCGAAAGGAAATAAGTTGTATCCATCAGTTCCTAAGTGAATCATTCTATTAGTATAGGGAGAGGTTTAAAAAACTTGTTTCAACCTTCCCACACAACAATATTCCTAACCAAATCTTGATCCAAAACTTCATTGAGGGTTTATTGGCAATGGAGAGAACTCGCATTGATGCCGAAAGTAGTGGTTCTCTTGTTGATAAAATTCACACAGCTGCAAGAGATCTCATATGTAACATGGCTGCAAACGCATAATAATTCCAAACTCGAGCACATTCGCAAGTAAAAAATTCCCATGATAATTAATCAATTAAGCCAAACAAGATGACTGATTGGATGAGTGAACTTACAGGTATTGTGCTACAACTAGCTGTGGCTACCAAATCCCCAACCTCATCTTCTCCACAATCATTATTTCCTGGACCTGTCAAAAACTGTGGAATCTGTAACTCTTTATCTCATCAAATAGACACATGTCCACAACTTGAAGAGGATCAATCTGATTCTTATGGACCAATGGAGCTCAATTCAACCTATGCTTATCGGAACACCAACCCTCAACTATCAAGTCAGTTTTTTAGAAACTTCTACCAACCACACTCTAATACTTTCTCTTCTTTCTAAAACCAAGACCTTATGTATGGTATTCCTATATCTCATCTCCCACAATTCCCTCCACAAAACCAAAACCAGTTTTAATATGGTCAAGGTGTTGGTAATTTCCACAACCTTATCCTTTTATTCCTTAATCTCAAAGGAAAAATCCTCATCCTTGATTATATTATCACAATGATCCTTCCCAATTACAAAACAAATACAATAACTTTCCCAAGTAGGAAAATCTAAGTAATCCCAATATGGGACAAGCCTCTTATTCCATGAAACCATGGGAATGATCAGTGGAAGATCAATCCTCTTTCACCCGTTCAAGACTCAAGAACATTGAAACCCCAATTGGTCAACATGCATCCCACCTTAGTCAGCTGCAACCATCAAATTCAACCCAAATCCTAGCTAAATCATAACCCAACCCCAAGGGTAATGTATATGCAATTGCACATTAATCGGGAATTAAAATTTATATGCCTCAAGATATGTCTTATAACCCTCCATTGAATGAGGACCTACAAAATGAAAAGAAAAAGATAATTGAACATGAATATGAATCCATTCCATCACCTCCTCCTATTCCACATCAGAATCCAATTCCTTTTCCACAAGCGGGTTCTAAGCCATAGAAGTCCTTTGAACTCGATCCTGAATTTCTCGAAATGTTTACACATGTTGAAGTCAACATTCCTCTCATAGATGCCATCAAACAAATTCCTATGTATTCCAAGTTTCTTAATGAATTGTCCATCCACATGAGGCAACATAGGACCTTATAAAATGATTCCACCCAATTGTCTATTCCCATAAAGTGCAGAGTTCTATAGACCTTTATGGTTCCATGACAAATTAGAAGTTCCAAGTTTGATGATGCACTCATAGACCTAGGAGCCTCAATTAATTTCATTCCCAAATTCATCTACTCTAACATTGGTCTAGGTCCGTTACATCAAACATGTGTTTTCATTCAATTGGCCAATAGATGCACATCGAGTACAGAGGGAATAATTGAGGATGTCCTTGTTCGAGTCAATGATCTTATATTACCTTCTGATTTCTATGTCCTTGACATAGAATGTGAGATGAACTCTTCTCGATCTCCCCTAATTCTAGGAAGACTATTCACCATGACTTTGATAACCAAAATTGATGTCCATTTAGGCATCTTATCCATGGAATTTGGTGACCAGCTGGTCATGTTCAACATTTTCCAAGCCATGCGATACCAATCTGAGGATCACCCTTCATTATCAATCCATGCTTCTGAGGACACTTCTACAAGTCAATCGAAGCCCAATCAATCATGTTCTTACTGTTCTGATGATAAAGGATCTTGTGAAATATGTACCATGATAAAAAATGTCATAAATGGTGATGTTGATGTGGACCAATCATTCATAGACTCCATCAATCAAGAGGAACTTGAAAACTACCTTGAATCCCATATTAACTCTGATCTCTACTGCTCCACCTTGGACAGTATTAAGAAGAATGAATCTAAAGCAACTAAAGCCCCTTCCTCAATTCCCGAGTTTTCTAAACCACAAATGAAAGATGAGACTGATCTGAAACCTATACCTGAACACCTAAAATATGCATTCCTTTTCCAGGATCACTCTAATCACGTCATTATCTATACTTCACATATTGAAACTAAAGATTCCAAATTTGTTTAGGTGTTAGAGGAAAACAAAAAATTCATAGGTTGGACCCTATATGACATACCAGGAATCAATCATACCCTTTTAATGCATCAGATCAATCTTTATGAGTCATCCAAACAAATTAGATAACCACAGAGAAGACTCAATCCACACATACATGAGGTAGTTTGGGAAGAGATCACCAAGCTTCTTCAAGCTGGTATTATCTACGAAATATCTGATAGTGAATGGGTTAGACCAATTCATGTTGTACCTAAGAAGGGTAGGATAACTGTTGTCACAAATGAACATGGAGAGGTAGTCACAACTCGAGTGAAGAACAAATGGCGTGTGTGCATCGACTATAGGAAATTGAATGTTGAAACAAGAAAAATTCACTACCATCTCTCATTCCTTGATCAAATGCTGGAACAACTAGCCATAATGTCACACTATTGCTTTCATGAAAAATACACTTGTTACTTCAAAATCACAATCACACCTTAGGACCAAGAAAAGACTAATTTCTCATTCCACATTGGAACATATTCACATAGAAGAATGCCTTTAGGACTTTTAATTGGTCCTCCAACATTCCAGTGGTGTGTGATGAGTATATTTTCTAAATTCATTGAACACTACATGGATGTAATCATCGATGAAATCACCATTTATGGTGAGTCATTTGAATATTGTTTGAATTCACTCTCTCTAGTCCTCCAAAAGAGTGTCAAGTGTAACATTATGTTAAATTTTGAAAAATGTCACTTCATGGTTGCAAATGGGATTGTTCTAGGGTGCATTGTTTCAAAAGATGGTATTGAATTTGATCCTACAAAAATTGATATGATCTAATCACACACTGAACCCACTTCTATTCGAAAAATCCGTTCATTCCTCAGTCATGCCGGTTTCTATTAGAGATTCATCCACAACATCAGTAAAATTTCTCTCCCACTCACATGGTTGCACCAAAATTATGCCACTTTCCATTTATATTAGGTTTCCAAGAGAACCTTCATTGAACTAAAAAATACTCTTACATTTAACCTGATAATAATACCCCTAGATTGGTACTTACCCTTTGAGTTGATGTGTGATGATTCTGATTGAGATGTTGGGGATGTTCTTGGTCAACGAAGAGAAAAACATTCTTATTTCATATATTATGACTCAAAAACATTGGATGAAACTCAACCTCACTACATTGTCATTGAAAAACACTTTTGTCTTTTGTTTATTCCTTATACAAATTCTGGACCCATCTCTTAGGTGCCAAAATCATCATCTTTACAGGCCATTGTTTTATATAGTTCTTACTCAAGAATAGTGATTCCAAACTGAGGCTAATAAGATTGATCCTAATGCTCCAAGATTTTGACCTTGAAATAAAAGATTGACCAGGAAATGAAATTCTTTTGGATGATCACTTGAGTAGAATTTTTAATTCTTCTCATTCTCAAATCATCGATCCTAAATTCCCCACTAAGAACCTTTCATCTCTCACTCCAAAAATACCATGGTATGACCCAATTGTAAATTAATATGTTTCTAGCGTTTTTCCTGAATATTTTTCAAACGAACAAAAAATGGAGTTGAAAAGTGATTAAAAATACTATTTTTGGGAAGAATATAAACTTTGGTAAATTGGGGATGACATGGTGATAAGGAGGTGTGTCGATGAAAATGATGATTCTTCCAACTTACAATTCTGTCACTCAGTGATAGGATGTGGAATCTTTGGACCACAATGGACCTCCCAAAAGGTCCTAGACTCTGGATTTTTCTGGAATTCACTCTCCAAGTACTCACATGAGTTCTTTCTATCATGTCCCAATTTCCAAAAGTTTGGCACAATTTCAATGATAAATGAAATTCCGCAAAATCCTTTTATTCACTGTGAGATCTTAGATGTTTGGGGTATCGATTTCATGGGACCATTTCCCCCTTCCAATGGATTCTCATACATAATTATTGCAGTTGATTTTGTTTCTATGTGGGTTGAGCCCATACCCACTAGAACAGATGATTCACATACTATTAGTGAGTTTCTAAAGACACACATATTCCATAGATTTGGCATGCCTCGTGCCTTGATCTGTGACCTAGGAACCCATTTTTGTAATAGAACCACGAAATCTATTTTGAAAAATAATGGTTTTGTACATAATATATCAACTACATATCACCCCCAATAAAATGGAATGGATTAATTTTCTAATAGAGAAGTGAATAGAGTACTTTAGAGAATTGTAAATCCCACAAGAAAATGGTAGCTTGAAAGACTTGGTGACACACTTTGGGCTTATCGAACTGCCTATAAAAAACAAATTGGGATGTCTCATTTTTGGCTATATTTTTGTAAAGAATTTAATCTACCAATTGAAATCCAACATAAGTCATTCTGGGCTGTAAAAACCTGTAATTTTGATTGTGAAAAATCGAGTGAAGAAATATTGATGAAATTGGATGAAATGGAGGATCATAGACATGATTCTTACGAGAATTCTAATCTATACAAAGAAAAATCGAAGGAACTCCATGAAAAACACATCCAGAGAACGGTCATCCATGAAGGTGATAATGTAATTCTCTTCAAATCTAGATTTCAGGTTGACCTAGGTAAGCTTAATTCTTGTTGGGAAGGCCCTTTTGATATTACTAATGTTTACCCATTTGTGTAGTGAAAGTCCAAGTCCCCATTTCCAAAAGGACATTCATTGTTAATGTACATCGATTAAAGCATCAACATGAGAGGACTCACTACCCAGGATCAACATCTACTTCCCCTGAATCACTAACATCTCTAGTCGACCTACCACTTGATGGAGATGGAAACCCAAAAAATCCAAAAAGGGGGCACCTCTTTCCCTTTAACTCCTTCTCTATCTTTCTCTATCTCATTCTTCTTATTCCCCTCTCTTTTATTTTATTTTTTTACCTCTTTCTTCATTAACCCATTTTATTTACTCTTTCTCTTTTTTGTGGGTGTGAATTAATGAAAAACAATCTAAAAGAAACCAACAAAACTAAAAAACAAGAAAAATCATCATAAAAAATTAAATGTCAATATTCATGATTACACACCATCTAGTTTTGAAATTTTGTCCAACATTTTTGGGGAGTCAACAGATATGTTGTAATCTTTTTTTTTTGGATTTTCATCATGACTTTGGATAAAGAATTGTGTTTCAAAACCAACAAATATTTAATGCTCAATTTTTTATTTGGACAACGATTTTCCCCAACCATGAGAACCAACATTAGCTTTCATGCCACAACCACCTATGGAAATATTATAAAAAATGTGTGTTTTCACCCCCATTTGTGAGTCTTGAGTTTGTGGAGCTTCGAGATGAATTTCATACCTTAGTGTGCATTAATATGATAGAGGAATATTCTGATCCACATGAGAATCACAATAGAAAAATAGCCTCTTATTTCCCTTATATTAATCCTCCTTTTGAAATCCCCTTCGAGCCTATGTAAACCTATTCTTTTATACCCACATTACATTCCCAATAACTTTTCCCACCCAATATCTACATGTATTTTCATTGCATAATTTTTTTTTCAAATTTACGTGTGGTGGGAATGGATTTCATTGTTTGGGTACCACTGTTGTTGATTTTCAATGAGTGATCATCTTCTTAAAAGAATGCAACCATTTCAGTGTGGGGGAGAGGTTGTCATTTAGTGTGTTTTGGGGAATATAATGTACTGCCATTTATGTAATTTTGTAATTGTTTTTGTAATGTGTTAAAAATATCAAAATGATGAAAAAATTAAAAAAAAATGTAAAAATGGGATGTGTCGTTGGAATGTTAAAAATCACTCTTTCTCAAAAAATGATCATGTTATAACTATTACAATTAATGTCATGAGGATATCAAACAAGGGTTGGGAAATAAGTGTGAGATCTGTTTCAAGGTCAACTTTCGAAAAACAAAGAAAAAAAAGAAAAGAAAAAAAAAGAACACATGTAGTATATTCTTATTGGGAGAATTATTGTATTTTCTAAATATTCCATATTCTCATTACCTTAAAATTTTCTTCTGCTATTGTGTCTTTCATCACACAATCCTTCTCTTATAAATATGAGTTTTCATTTCCTTCCATGTTTTATTTAAAAAAAAGTGAATTTATTTTTCTATGTTGGTGTTTTAAACCTCTTCTTATCTCTCTTGGACGTTATATTCCTACCATTCCATTTCCACAAAAAACCCCTTAAGAATCCCTCTTGATTCTTGTTCACTTTCGATAGGTATGGGAAGGTGAGATCTATTTTAAACTCTAATATTTTCACCTTTGGTTGGTGAAAGAGTCAACCTCAAAAAATTAATTTTATCATCTTGAGAGGTGTGAGTTTTGAGTGTCCACATTTTCCGTTTCTAAATTTGAGCATGAAAAAATGAATTAGTTTTGGAAAATTGTTTCTAGAACAACTTGTGGTGGAATTCAAAATGGATGAGTGAAATAGTCATAACCTCCCCTGATTGGAGAAAACAAAATTTTAATATTTGTTGGTGAGTGAAAATGATTTTGTTATGTTTATATATTTGTTTCATATGAGGTCATTCACAAGACTATGTATAGAGGATTTGATGTTATTAATATTTTCATGACATATTATATTCTTCCATTACTTATTTTATATGAAATGTTCATAATTTGTGTGAAATATTAAGTTTTTAATACTATGCATTATTTTTCAGAATTTTTAGAAGTAGTCCAATTGATTAAGATTATTATTTTATTTATAAATCTCAACATATTGATTCAAATTGTGTGATTATTGTTTTTTAGGATTCATTATTTAATTTCTCAAATATCATTAGAAGGAATCATTGGCCAATTCGGCCATTTGAAGGCTCATATAGACCACACAAAATGACCCAATGAAATTGTGAAGAAACTGGACCAGCCATGATGATTGAGTTACTGGGATCCATATTGAAATTTAAATTTCATCATTCACCTCTAAGGTTCGGGGGGACAATGTAAGGAGTCTTGGATAAAAAATTTACTATCCAAATCCAAAAGCAATGGGCCCATATTATGCTTTGATGTCAGTCCTACAATTATGGCCGATAAATAATATCAGTATTGTATTAATGACATATCTTAGGATGTAATCATCATATCAAGATCAGTTTTTTGTAGTGTCAAAGAGGAGATTTAGAGGCTGACGTTTTTGAAGAAATCATTCAAATTTGAAGGAATCTTACTATTCAAAAACCCATTTACATATTGGACTTCAAAAAGACTGGATATAAACGGACAGATTAATATTGTTTAATCAACCGACCCTAACTTTGGCTCAATATGTCCAAACTACCTCCAAATTTTGAGATTATTCGTCCAAATATATTATATAAATCTTTTAAGAAGGTTATATCTCGATATTCCGCTCTTTGAATAGCCAACATGGCAATACAAATGGAGAGATAGTTGGGAATGAAAACAGTCCACTTCCTTCAGCTATAAATTCATTCCCCTCCTCTCCTTGAAAGGGGTTGGAATTTCAGAAGAGAGGAGATCATATTTGAACGAACAAAGCCTTCACAAAGGCTTGGGAGGACCTTCCATTCACATGTTTTCACTTAAGAGACCTTTCCTCTTCTCTTTGTATCCATTTACATTTCTGTTCTTCAGTGTTATAATTTTGTAAGTCCTTTCTTTTGTAATACTATTTTAATTAATTTTTCTTATTCAATATCACTAATTATCATCCACCTTCGGTAGATTAATATTAATATTCATAAAATAGTTTAAATATATTTTAATCCACATCCCTTCTCTTGATTTCCAATTCAATCTATAGTTTGTTTTTATTTCACATCATCGTCTGTGTGTGTGTGTTCGGCCCACAAATAATTTCTTATCCCTTTCTTTATCGTATCTTCATAATTTATCATCATAATAATTATAACCATATTATTAATCATTTTAATGGCTGAGAAAATATTTAATTAGGGTGATTTATATTTTAGTTATGTTAATTGATTCAGATCTTTCTCTTGACAAATTTTCTATAAATTAACATTGTGTATGTCGGACACAGCATGTCATGGATTAATGACTTTTTTTGTTTAACATATGGATTCCGTGGATTATTGGAACCATAAATACACTACCAAAATCAAGTACTGATTGAGATTATAATCCTAGTTATGTTAAGGCTTGTATTAAAGCCTTAACACTTATGATTTCCAATCAACGTCAAATTTTGACATGGGTATTAATTTAATGCAATATAAATCAAAGCTCAAGGATATCACAATCTTAACTACCAAATTATGAACTAGTCCCAATATTCATCAAATTATTAAATCCATCTAAATCAATCATTCATTTCAACTATTTTCTGCAAACAAACCACCCAATAAAAGTACAATCTACTAAAAACAAACGACTATTACAAAGTATCATCGTCGAGGATTCGACCTGAGTGCTGTTATACACATTATTAGAGCACCGAAACATTGACTGGTCGATACACGAAAATCAGCCTTGCGTTTCCATGATACTAGTCATGCCTCCCTCTTATCCAAAGGGAGCTCAACATAGTAATGTGAAACATATTGGAAAACCTTAAATGAAAAATAAGGTAAGATAAGGGTGTAATTTCTCAACACCAAGAATCAAATAGTGGTTAGGCAGGATGGTTTTATTTCTGCACTTATCTGCGGCTAGATGTTGCTTGTCTGAGACCAAAATACGGGTGTGTGGCTGAGAAAATTCATTATGGGGTTTGTGCTGGTGATGGGGGAGTGTGTAAACCTTGGGTACTGAGTGTCATCATAACATTACACGGTTTTTTGGCACATTAGTAAGGGGAATAAGCCACATAGGTTGTGTGGATAGCTACATCTTTGGTATGGATGGATTGAGGCACACATGGCTGCTTATGAATATCTAAAACATATCCCCCTCTTATTTCAGACATCCAACATGCTATTTTTAATCATGTGGTGATCTTTTTAGAAAATTTGACTCTGCCCCTATTAATGAAAAGAGTTGTGAGGGTGGTTGAATTCAACATCCATCCATTCTTATTTCCAATATGTACATTCACCAATGGTAGCCAAGAAACTGAAGAGCATCAGTCTGATCATATGGCCTTTCTGGGAGGTGTTTTGGTTTCACAGATCGATCTTGAGCCAATTAGAGAGCCATACACCCATCACCACATTGTGGGGTAGTTTTCATGCATGCAAAGGATGTCCCCACAAGTAAACATTTCATTACCCCACGAGGACCATCCATGCATTATTAGGAAAATGTGTCTCATGTTCCCATATGAAGATCGGAAGATGAAAAATATGATGCCTCTTCCCAAAGCTGTCTGTGAGATATAAAAATACAATGCCATGTTTTGGGATCCATCCAACCCTAGGTAAATATTGATGCGGTTAACCATTAATGTTAGTGATAGGGTACCTCCACAACCACGAGGATGAGGATAGTATGTGGAAAGAACAATCTGTGGTGGTGGGGATGAAGTAGAAATGAGTCTAATAATTATGGTAACCGCACCATTTTATAGGAAAGAAGAAGTGGTAGACTTAGTGGTACAAGAGTAGTAGATTCGATGGAATGGGAGGACACCCAGGGGGTTCTGTAGGATAACCACTTAGGCTCTGGTGATGTGGAAATGACACATAAACTTTCCGGATGACACTATTTTTCCAATGGCATGCGATACCTATGACGTTAATAGAAAATTACATAAACCTTCCTAGATGTTGTTACACCATAACTATCTCACGATGGATCTATCAGAGATTTTCTAGGTAAATGCCTTCTTTCTAGTGTCTAAATCCAAAGGGGGGTAGTATATCAACAATTTAGAGAAATTAGTGCACTCTCGGATTACTCAACATCCTTTTAGAGACCAGGAGGAATGCTTGCGCAATCATATTGTCCCACTGAATTTCATTACTACTAAATTGAGGGAGAAATTTCCATTACTGGAATAATCAGAAGATTCTTCATAGGGGAAATATGTTGGTAGAGGGATCCACATAGAAGAATGTGAGGTTTTATACTTGGAGTTTGAAAAGTTTTTTGAGGCTCTTGAAGTAAAATAAAACATATTTCATTGTGGTCTTTATTCGGAAAAATAATTCATTCTAAACACAAATTTTCATTTTATGGAGAACCTCATACATAAAACTAGTTCACACAAAATTGAAGTTGTATCTTCATGGTTTGTACCCCTAACAATGATGAATAATGAATCTAGAAGGCTCGTAACTCCCATGGTGGTGCAGCCGGTGTCTTCGGATTTCCCAACCATATATGGGAGGCCGGGCCACTAGGTTCCTCTTCTAGAATCTCAATGGAGAGACCAAATATTTTATCAATTTTTTTCCTATTCTTCATAGAATAAGAATCTATTTTCCATTTTACCCAGCCTACTGACATATTATCATTTCTATATGCACTGTTCTTCAAATGGTGTGGCCTGAATTTGTGAGGATATCAAGGGATACAAAACCTCTATTTCTCAGGGAAACATTGATTATCGTGGAAGCAGATTCCCAGGCTGACCATAACAAATAACTCATGATTATAGTAAGGACTATTGGCAAGATGTAACCAGAGACTAATGAGGTAGAATCTGATTATGAGGATCCATTAGATGATAGGGGACCCACCCTACATGACCACAAAGTAGAGGAGTATCCTGTTAAATAATTCTTGGATGCGTACTTAGTATACAAACTAGCTTCCACAGAGGAATGGGACGAGACTGCTTATGATAAAGAGTATATTAAGTTTGTATGTATCCAATCACGGAAACTATTCAGGTGGTTCATCAAGGAGGCCCCACATTCAGAATGGATAATCCTTATGATGAGGGTTAGTCCCTAGCTACGCGAACTATGTGATGGAGGCATGTATGCTCAACGTCCACATATACACATTCAAGAATACATGTCATATAAGATAAGGGAACATGTCCATGACCATAGTTCGAGTGGGAAGTTGAGGAAGTCATTCAATATCAAGAATTATTGTGAGGATGATCATGGCATCCAATGATTGAGGGCATAGGAGAAAGATCATTCTTCTTTCCTTCGATGCAAAATCGGGGCTCATATCCTAACTAGAGGTACAATTGACATAGGCTGATGAACAGATGGAGAGATCAACCCATTATATGGCTATTTTATGGGGTGATGAGGATCTAGGCCAGATCAATGTAGATGAACTACACCCCAATGCTATTGAGGAGGATCAAGAGCTTAACAAGAGACAGTATAACCTAAATGTCATTATCTAGATAGAAGTGGAGATTGGACGCTTTATTGATGAATTAAATCCACTAATTGGAGGGGCCAATATGTGGGCCTAGTTATTTGGTTGAACTTATAAAACGTACATTCATGCATTAATGATTATTTTGGTAATGTAAATCAGTATTTTTATCTTCATTTATTACTACAACTCAATCGTACATGTTAAATTCCATATATCAATTCCTAAGCCAACATGGGTTATTACCTATAATGATAAATAGAAGATTATCGCATCATTATTACCCTTGAATACTAGAGTTACAAAGAAGATCTTAATATCCAAGTTATGAATGATGACTCTATGTTTATAGGTAGAACAAACAGGGTCATGGTAAGAGAGTTTGAATATAATAACATCCAAAACCGAACACTCCAAACATGATCTAGTACACGAGCATGACAATGCCATGGTTGATAGAATCAAAATAAATAATGAGGAATGATGAATCTTAGATACAATACACCATATTCAGAATGTGGTGATAATTGAAGAACGATAGATGATAGATATCATTGAAACTCAAAACAGAACACCTGAATCAAATTTTCCTAACATGAAAAAAATAGATGAGGGCCGAACACTGGAATCATTCAAAACCACACGACCAAACATGATGTGTCAACTGATGTCCTTCAGAACATTGGACCAGGATGTTATTTGAGACATATGGACAAGCAACCTAACCATTTAAGGGATACATCAGATGTGGAAGGCAATGGGATCCAAAATAGAGGGCCTGAAAAGCGTACTGATGAAATGATGGGTTATTTGGATAATGTACTACAACCATAAAATTAAGTCACCGTTATTGATGAACCATAGGTGATCATTGAGTTCTTAATCAAGAATATTCTTATATCCATTAGGGACACACTAGAGAGGACCTAGTGTGATCAATGGTTTTAGATCATATAAGTTGGGATGATAAACACAATGTTTAGCATCATATTGTTGAATGATTCATGGAATAGTTAAAGGTCATATTGAAAGACCATCATGTCTTACTATTTTTTTAAGGATATTCCCATACATCAACCCACAAAACCTATATGATACATTACCGATATAGTAAACAAGGATAATTTTCTAGTCTTCACTTTTTATCGTGAGCATTATATGGTTAAAGGAAACACATGTGGGGACAACCAAGATGAATTGACCTTCCAACTAGACGTCTGCACATGCGTAGAGTCACAACACCACAGGTGTCGAGGATCCATCAAACTAATGGGGAAAAAACATGGGATTCGAAACATTCGATATTTTGGACACACTTGGAGCGGTGTGACGATGAAGGATAAAAATTGACCATTTTTGGAAACACAAAATCCATTTTACATTATCCTAGCACTGGGAACAGAAAAATTAGGTTCGACTAGAGATTATATTCAAAACATGGAATTTGAGAAAAATTTCAGAGTCTCCTTTCACATGCCGGTGGGGAATGAAAATCTCTAGAGCCACCATGAGAAAAGTAATGGGATCTTATTACTCTACATCATTGATTGTATAACAGTATGATAATATGAATGAGTAGGGAAGGTCAACATGTTTCAGTGTGATGAATACGATAGAGTAGCCCACTCTATTGTGTCTTTGATCATTGATTTTTCTTCTAGTAAGTCATCAGGAAGAAACAAGAAATAAAATATACCAACATGGAATGGATCAATCAATTAAGATGATTTCATCGTCTAAAAAATCCATATCCTGAGACTCCTATGCGGGTTTCAGATGGATGGAAAGAAAGTCTACAATTTTTATACCACTGATATAATTCTAGATAACAAAAAATATGTAAAACTATTGAAGTATAACTACACACCATTCTAGAAGGATTGTCATCATGGGCCATCATGGAATTTACTCCAGTAGATCCCCTCATGACACTAACTATATCTCATGGTGCTATAATTAATGGAACAATTTATGCACTATGAATACCAACACAAGTAATCCCATTCGATTGAGGAATATATGGTATCTATATCGAGGATCATGAAACTGAGATAATATAAATTCATCTCTATCCACTAAATGTTCTTCTAGTCGAGAAGGGTGCTAAGTGACTATTACAAAGTGATCTCATAAAGGACTAGTGGTTTTTTGGAAATGGGCGGCATCAGAACTGGAGTTTATATCATGTACTTCTTGATTTCCTCAATGGAGGGATGTCATTATTCATCCCACTGATAATTGTAACCTTTCTACTTATGCTGGGAAAATGGTTGACACATTCGGTCAAGATTTACATTGAATCATTGTATATAGTGCATGTGTCCTTGAAATCCACGGAGATCCTGAATGTTACTTAGAGGAGATAACATACTAATGGTATTGTATTTTTTTTGGATGATCTCAATGCCTCTGTATCAGAAAACAATGTTGATAAAAATTCAAGTGGTGACTCCAAGAGCACAATTCAAGGGATTCATCTTCAAATAGTGGGAAGAGGGGATGTAAAAAACATTCTCAAAATACTAGAGATGGTCATGAAGATGGTTATATTTAACTACCAGGTCGTCCATGATGTATTCCCCCAATGTTCTGAGGATCTAGTTGAATATGTTTTACCTAACATGCTGATAGGTGGAACCTGCATAACATAGAAGAAAAGTAATTACCTGGTTGCAAAAAGTACATTGTGGTGCCCTGAATGAAGAAGAATATTCATCCTTAGGGGCCATTCATATTTAATCACATCTTGAATACCCATCCATGAAAGCATGATCCATGAACCAAGAAGTGGAATCAGTCGATATTTCGATTACAAGTAGGTGAAAATCATCCTCCGAACATTGAAATTTGATATCTACAAAGTTGATGAATACTCTAATCTATCTATTCATCTTCCTGAGAGGACCAATGATAACTAACAATTTGGGGTACCAGAATATCTTGAAGAAGTTTTATTTTTTGAGCTTCCAACCACAACCATGACCATGGAATAATTATAATGGTGCATCTTTCAAGGATGTTGTTTGATCTCATGATTTTTTTCCTACGAGACAGAGATAGTGGACGAGGAATTGATGATCTATCCCTATAATCTCATTATAATTCCTAAAAAATACATCACAATACTTCCTTATGAAATCCTTATATTTTTATTTCTATTCACCATACATATTGGGGGTGATCTTGGGTGGTTTAATTTCATTCCCATTATCATGGATCACCTATACCAAATAATCAACTATTTAAGAGACATCATATTCAAATTCGGATGTAGAATCCTCCTAATCCCCACTCAATTCATTATGAAGAGATCACCAATAAGTGGAAACTCTTCAGTGTTGAGATAGCCTAACGGGAAATTGGTTCCACCATGAGCGACGGTGCAAACGTCATTTGGGAACCCTTTCAATAATGAAACTATCGCAAAAAAATCCATCGATATGATCCCATATGGCCAACAACCCAAGGAATCATATTTTATTATATCAGAGAAATATTTTTGTGTCTACATGAGTCAAATTACCCATGAACATTGAAACATGAAATATTGATGATATTTCAATTTCCATGGGACAAACAACTCAATACATTATAGGAGTAGGGGGATCTGGGATCACTCGAGCATTATTTGTGTAAGAAGACGAGGTGATATCACAATGTTCCGTTGACATGGGAATGTACTCCCCCTTCATTACATACTCATTGAATCATTGTAGGATGTCTTGGGTTGGTGACTCCAATCTGTGAATCCGGAAAATATAGGTGTCATCTAGGTTCGTCCATGGGTCGGTCCCAACAATAGTGTGTTTATTCATTTTAAACTGAATCTTCATTTACATTCTATAATAATTGATGGAATCCTTGTAGTGGGAATCAAAAGAAGAAAATCAAGACACATAACCTAGTATTAGTCATAATGGACCATTATTAGAGTATCCAATGCATTGGAGGTTGGAGGAATGGACAAAAACATGATACCAGATAAATGGTATACAAATCAATGAGTTATAAGAGGTGTCTTGTGAGACAACCATGAACTTGGTCATTTAAATCAAGCCATTGAGTAGGGTCTCCCAAAAGATATATCCAAATGTTTTCTTCCCCGACCAAACATAACCTTAAATTTTTACGTCAAGGGGATTGAGATCTATTTCAAACTGCCACGTCATTCAAAGTGTCCGAGTTGGGTTATGGTTGATCCCAAAGCCCGTGATGACAAGGAAATAGTGGACCTCTACAAAATTTAACTGGTTACTGATGTAAATCATGTTTATTTTTCCCTATATAGGAGACCCTTCAAATTTTCTATATAGAAAGATGATGTCCTGACATTCTGCTTGTGTAACAATTTCATCATGGAAGGCTTCTACGACTAATACTACTTCGTCAAACAAGATGAGGATTCTTAAATCATTTTCAAGGGAATCTAATATTTCCAATAACAGGAGGTGATCATCGAGGATAGAGATCATTGTAAGAATGCTAGACACATTCTTGAGGATCTCATACATCTAGGTTATGCATACACATCTAAGGACAATAGGTTTAACATGTGCTTCTTGTTGAACTACTGGATTCTGGATGGTGCAACTAATGTCCAATTACTAACTAGTGAAACTATATAGTGTGACTACCTGATGTGGTGTAGATGGCTATGGTCTATCCATTATATTCCATGACTGACCATATCACAATATTCGTGGCACTGCTAGATCATGTTTCATAAACATAGGTGGAGGTGTATTTGATGAAATGAGATGAGAAGGTTGTGTGTTTTGAGAATTGCACTGGGACTGATGTGTAGTCTTCGTAGATGAAAAACTTGGAAAGAATCACTAACCATTTCATTATTGTGATTCAAATATACATGGCTCTGTCAACACTGGAATTGGAAGTGGATGATGGGATGGCCCTTCTGACGCTATTCGTCATCAGGATTCATTTATGGGTTTAGCAGCTCCACCATAAAGACTGAATCATGCCCTAAATCATCACATGGATAATCCTCTATCATTGGGAAGAATATGGGTAAATCTCAATCTCTTGGGGAATGAAATTTCCTTGGGTATGGGATGGAAATGGCATAAGTGGGGGACTTTACTTTCCCCTATAACTCAGGGGGAATTGGTGACTTCCTTGTGTACCATCCATTCATCATATTTTTGAGACCAGCAGTTAGAAACCTGCTGCCATTCACCCTTAATTTCACTATCAGTATTTATTAACACATATTCCATGTGTGTTGGGGTTGGTCCCAATGTGACGATATTGTTATCAACTTGGTCTTGGAGATGGTATTGCAATACACAACACATCGTAAGTGTGTTCCAAAGGAACCAGTGATTGGGGAAATTGTTGGGAAGATCAATGAGATCCACCTATTTAGGTCTTTTTTATTCCATATATAGTTGGATTTCATGATTAAAGGAACCTAGTAAATAGCTAGGGACCTAACCCTCATTAAATTATTATGTTCAGTTCCTTTTGTTTTAGGTTTCTCTAGGTTACTAGATCGGACGAGGGCATGTTGGAGCCTTGTGGGGTGGAAGAACCTGATTATCCCCCCTAGGTAGTAGTGGAACATTACGTGGGTGCACATGGAAACACTGAGGTGGGGAATTATAGGTCGAAGGCTATCCCTGAGCTTGTGGTACTCATTGAAGTTATGGAGGTGTCTCTAATGGTAACAATTCAAACAGACCGTGGGACTCTATTTTTCTACTACGATGGTCTTGGCCTTAGTGTCACATCATTCTGGAAATGTGGGGGAAAACAGATGTTCCTATTTTTCTTGATTCAGGGATTCCTATAGAATCTGGGAATTTTCATAGATATATTGAAATCCCTCCTCCTCGAGTTGTTCTTTCTTTGATAGAAGGTACCAATTCAGCCTTGACATTCCCCACACTCATTGTTAGCAGCTCATTCTGATTCAGTGGCATAACATGGTAATAGGTGAGACCCTTCATCCTAGTGACCAAATCTGTGACCAGATCCTCATGTATCTATTTGAATTTGATGTTTTCATCAAAAAATTTCTTCTTTTAGGTGGAACTAAACTAGTAATGAATCTATCTGCATTGATATTACCAACCAAATATGTATATAATTGGAAACTTTTTGTACCATAAAAACACATGCACTTCTAATGATTGATAAAAGAAATGGATTATGGAAAACTCCTTATGTTTTGGGGTTCCCAACAGGGGTCCACATCATGAAATGATGTGGGCCATATGTTGTTGTGGGGTTTTTTTTCAAAAAAAGGGAGACAATAGGATTTACGAAACTTTTTGGTGTTGGCATATAATCACTCCATGATGGATATAGCTTGCTTTTCGGCGGGATTGGAACTTTTCAAGATTCTAGACACCTGAGGAAAGCTATAAGTGCTACAATAGGATCATCATGATGAGAATTCTAATCAGGTTGAGTATCTCTTACCATAAGTGTGATAGAAGGTTCTTCAATAGGGTAATAATAACCAAAAGTTGGTGGGGGTAGTAGGTGGGATGACTTGATGGACTGCTATCTAATCGTCCTGTGGAACAACTAGTAAAACCTGAGTTTTTACTCGTGGAAGGTTATTATGAAACTAAGTTGGATTTTGTTTTTTATATCACTCTATTTTGTCATAAAATCTTGCCACTGCTATTTCTATATGGGTAGGATGGTCAATGTCACCTTGTGTCAACTCGCAAGGGTGAAGATGTACATTACACTCATGTAGTGGTTGAGCCTTACTGTAAATTGGATTCCATTTAGAAGAATGTTGGACAATAAAATCATTGACAATTTTTTTAGGTTCCACACGATGTTAACAAATCACAACATTTTCTATGTCATCTTCTGTCAATTACACTAATTCGTACGAGTCAGAGGGTTTGGCAGTTCTAGTGTGCTCTATAAAATTATTTGGGTCTTGAACAAAAGGAAATGACTTGGATGGTGCAGGATAAACCATTAAATTTAATTGATGGTGATTAACCATGACCAAAGGATCCAACAACTGTGGCAAACCCCTGGTGGTATGTTCTCCTCAATGATTCCAAGATCAGTTTCTTCCTCAGATCGGTTGTCCATGTTAACTGTGATTATTCCTATGGGTGTACTACAAAAATGTGGCCATTACCAACCCAAAATTATCAACTGATACAATATATGTTTTTAAATATAATTATTTCCAATAGATATTAATTTCTTTTTTTATTAACTACTAACACCAAAAGTTTGTTTACCAAAAAATATATCTGTTTTTATTATTAGTTCAATACCAATAAATCATTTACCAACATTTAAATCATTTTGACTAATGTATCAATAATAACAATTTTTTTACTGATAAATAAATATTTTGATATCGTTTTTTATTACCAACAAATCATTTTCCATTATAAAAATTAGTTTCCATATATTATTTGATAATACCAAATATTTTACCAAAATGAGTGTATATATATAAATATATTAACATTTAAAAAATAATTTTGATAATAAAAATATAATATTAATTATAATATCCATAATTTAAATAAAATATACATAATGATATAAGATTTTGTATATATAAACATAGTTTTTATTCATTATATTTTCTATATCGATTACATATAAATTAAAAAGAAAATCCCCCCCAAAATGGATTTTCCGACCAGCATCCCCGCGATCTAGCTTCCATAACCCTACCTCACCTTTCTCCATCGGTGTTCCTCATTAGCATTCCATGCAAGAATCCCTCACTGTTTCTGGTCAATTTTCCTCAATCAAATCATCCCAAGAACACCCACACTATTCACTTTTAGTGTTCCTCATTAAAATATTCACAACCACCTTATTGTTCCTAGTTGACACCCCCACCAACAACATCACACGAACTACACTCATTGTTCTCTTCCGACAGCCTCCACCACTGTTCCTTCCTTCCAAGGTAATCCAAGCCATCCTCCCTGCTTGTCGGCCCTTTTCCATAGCATTTTTTCCCAGTATCCCTATGTGACCCCTCTGTCTTGAGCACCCTAGCTTGATAATATTCATCCCCAGAATCTCTATCCACCACCCACAAGCTTCCCTTATCTCACATTACTTCATCCACTTATGAACCTTATTTGATGGTTTTCCACTCATACTGATTTGGAGGGTTTTAATAGAAATAAATATCTTTTAGCATTCAGCATTGGTGTAGCATGCTGGTTGTAAATTGGTGATGTGTTTGATTTATACACTTAATTTTTGTGATATATAGATCTTAAAATGTGTTGATTTTTATCCTGGTTTATTGTTATTTGTTTCTATTTAGTTTTCATTATTTATTTAACATGCTTTCGGATCATTATTTTGGCTATAACAGTGTCCATTTTTACATATGTCATTCATTTTATATTTATTCTTAAACATTTGGGGTTTTCTTATGTTCCATTGATGTAACTAGATAAAATGTTAGCTTCAATGATAGGTAAGTTAATTTTTTATCGTTTACCTCAATTATTAACACTTGAATGCTTTTTCATCATTTCAATACATAATATAAATATCAATTTTATTGGTTCTCATATCATTTTTTTGCGCATATCTGTTGAATTTTTATCTTAAATTTCATTAAAAGTTCACATTATTAATTCAAAATTACATTGGCATGAGCCTTACTACATTGTGTTCAAAGAAAGAGAATATCTTCACATGTGACATAAATTCACTATATAAAGTTGAAATACATCATTCGATGTGAATGTGGTTGTGAAGTTTGGTTCCCTTTTTATGTGGTTTACATATGATTTTTGGACATATACATGTTATATATGATTTCCACAATGACACAATTTGAACTATAATCATTAGTAGGTAACTCCTATGCCATCCATTTTACTATAATATTAACTACTTTATATAACTGAATCGTCATGTAATTACTCATAGGTCTTCCACATGAGTCTTGGTAGAATCATCTTTATTTCTAGATGACAAACTCATGGAATCATACACTCTTCGTTATATTTTTTTGAAAACCCAATTTTACCCATTATTTTTCAAATTATAACTCTTTAAAAATATAATTTCTAAATTTATTTAAATACTTACCAAATATCAATGCTTAATGGAATGAAACCTTATCTTTGACCTTTCTAGTCCTAACTACATTGGATCAGCTCTGGTTTGGGAAAAATAATGGAAATCATAAACTGTTATTTTTTTAAAGATGGTAGTGGATGCAAAGATATTTCATATTGTACGGATTTTCAGACACATGGATTTTCATATGTCCCGTGTACCTTTTCAGATTCTTTCATTATTAGTATTATCCACACTTTTAATTCCCTTGAAATAGATTTTTAGGCATAATTATCTTTTTCACCGACTATCAATCAATTAATATAAATCAATATGTTAATATTTGAAACTTTTTATAGAGTTTCATATATTTATTTTCACATTCTACAGTTACCTTGTTTTTATGGTATTCCATTTTCTTTGATCTACAAATGAAATAACTTTATTTTTATCGATTTTTCTAACAAATTGGAAATTATAGGTTTTCTGTTTCCTTTTTTCATTTCTTCTAATTATCGATGAAGGTGTTTTTTAATAGCATAATTTTTTTTTCTATTGTCGATCCACCATGGGAACTCATTAAACTTGATTTGGTTCAACTATTTATTTTTTAATATCATGTACAAAAAATGTAATTTCTAAAAGAATAGTCATAACAAAATCCTTGGAATCAATTTCATTCAATGGGGAGTTAGTTTCTCCTAGAATTGGGATTAACGAAACGTGGTTTTCAAATCCAATAATTTACAAGGAATTAATTATTTATATTCCCTTTTGAAGACATTAAATGAGGGATTTGCCTATGGATTGGAAAAAATGGTATGGAAAGGGTAGCCATACATCCTGGATGCGTGATTGGTCCTCTCTTACATCCCATGGTAAATTTCAGTTTGGATCTAGTGTTGCACCTCATAAAAGTAGATGAACCCCTTCCAAATCAAACAGACAGATGGTTTGATGTGATATATTCGGCAAGATCCATTATTCATGTGCATTAAATACCATCAAAATATGGAACATACTATATGGTACAGTGGAGAATATTTTAGAATCTATAAAGATATCCTATAAGCTCTATCCCGCTTGAGACTACCTGATTGGTGTGTAGATGATATACCTTTTTACACTACACACAAGTTGTTCAAAGAGGGATCTAGAAGACTGGGCATCACCTACACCCATCTACAACAAAGATTAAAGGACATCACCATCACCCCTCTAGATGATTGGGCATTTCCTTTCTCCTCTAGATGTTTGAGGAATAATCAACATCATGTACTTATGGAAACATCCATGGATTTGGGAAAAAGGTATGGGGTATGTCGTCTTCTAAGATGATTAATTATTTATACTTTTTAAAATAATTTCTTACAAATATCACCAATTTTTCTATACCGACCATTAAAATCAGAATTATATTATATATACCAATTTATGAAATAAATAAAATTACATTTGTTATTATATGGCTCAAAATTTTCCATTTGTGATCATCTTTCATCATGTTTTTAGTATTATATAGAATTCATTCATTCATTTGCATTGTTAGGATTCTGAGATCAGATGGGATAATGTTAATTATGTTTTAAAGATAATTGCAACATTGACCAGGTCTCTCTTTACACTACATGTTTTGTAAATTCATATGGATAAGCAAATGATTTCTTACAAAGAAGAAGTGTATGTTTTCTATTGAGTTGATTATTATTTTTTCTTTATGTGTATTTCTCAACCATTCCATCTTAACATTTATTTTTCATATTTACTTCATGGATTGGATATCTTATGTTTAGCTCTGAAATCTGTGGTTCATCCTCTCAAGAATGATCTGGTGAACGAAAAATCCCTTTTTCATGTGGAATACACGGTTCATAATGAAGCATTTGATCATCTTATATGTGAGACATTGGTTTTATGATCCCACCATCCAACAAATGTTTAGTTTATTGATCCTTTTGGAAAATGTGATTTATATTAAGGATATTTTGACCTTCTATAGATTAAGTAATAACAATTAAATTTCAGTCATCATTACTTTTAGATGCCTTGTAGATTGAGTTGATAATTTTTTGTTCACTTAATTATTATATTGATCAAACACGAAGGAGAATAAAATCTGAACATTCATGAAGAAGCCCCATAGATATCATCCTTAAACTATCAATCATTGTGAAATTGGAAAGTACCAGAAATGCACTGAACATCTGATAAGAAAGTCTCCATTCCAAAGTATGTACTGTGAAATTTCTACGACCATCACGATCGATTTAAATTTTCAGAGCCATGACACATTGGCATTGTAAGAGGCCATAGATGCATACCTTTTTGGTTGTTTGAAGATACAAATCTCCATTCCATTCATGCCAAGTGATTGACGATCATTTCCATGGACAATAAATTGGCGTTCCAGATCCGTAGCAAGAAGGCTTTGTTTCTCAAGGTATGGTTGGTTTAATGTGAGAGGCTTGGAATTTATAATCATAGATTCCATTTTTATTTTCCATATTATGAAATATTATTACCAAAACATGATTGGTTTTTTCATTCACAATCTGTTTTAGTGTTGATGGTAATTGTTGACACGAATTCACCATCTAATTTTTTTGTGAGTATCTGATAAAATATCTATGACCATAATAGACTGATATTTTCATGCTTAATTCCAAACTTATTCTATCAAAATTTCTACTTTTAAAAATTCTATATTTCCATTAGGTATTCTGTTATTTTTACTTTGTATTTATTTTTAAAATTGAAATACTTCAAAATCACTTAAAATATCTTATTCCTATTCCATTTCATTTAATTATCATTAATCAATTAAACATAATGTGTTTTATGTACTATCATAAAATTTATTATCTTATTTCACTAGTCATATAGAGTTTTCAAGGGAATTATGTATGATTTACTGCATTTTATGATGAGGCTATGTCATTTGCATGGAATTTTTTTTAATTGATTGAATTTTTGTCTCTATATTCAATTCATTATGCACCAGTAGAGCAGATACACACCCCATGTTCAATTTATAAGGAACCTGTAGGTAAGTTACACAACCCATATTCCCTTTCCATTAAAATTAAGGCTCATGTCATATGGATTCAGTCTATTATTATTACACATCTATACATGATTTCCTTTTTATTGGCACATTCATGTTCATTTATCTATTTTCCCTATTAACATGTACCAAGAGAATGTTATTTTGGTGATAGCATGACTATTCTAAATCCCTTCAGAATATGTTAGCATGGTATTTATTCTACATTATTTTTCTAAATGTATATTATTGTGATGATAAGAAGTAAACCATTTTTCCGATATAAATTTATTTATATTTTGGTTTCAATTCATGTATAAATCTCATAATAATTTGTTTGTATGTTCTTTGGTTGCGTGTTGTCTATCATAGAGATAAAAGGATGACATGACATTGACATGAGGTACCTCACTTAAACTGGAGTAGGCATGATTTGTTTCTTCAATTGTCCTACCGGTGGGGTGATGAAAGAGATCATTAACCTCAGGCCATCACGAGTAACTATTATATCGTGGCAGAAAATTCATTGACGAATAGGATACTATTCATCATATATATCGGAGGATTTACACATACCCTTTTATCATGTGGGATGTGGGGGCATGGATGGATCATGAGGTTTTAGTTTTGATTATATTATAGGTGTCAAACAAGATAAACTATTTGTAGATTCATTCTAAATTAAATTTCACTATTAATATAATCAATCTTTTTCATGAGTTTTAATTTGTGCAGAAATCATCTTTGGTTTAATAATTCAATCGGGTGTATTATATTTGATTGATCAAAATATATATTATAATTTTTTATGACAAATAAATAATTATAATCAATATTATGTAATTTATAAATAGATTCTATATAATGGTAATATTTTTACCCATATAAAATTATGTAATATTAAATTATTACTAAAAACATTAACGAACATATATATTATTTTTTGGTGATATTAATATTGTAACATGATTATTTTATATATAGCCAAAAAAATTTCAATACAGTTCTGACCAACATTTTAGAGACAAGGAATATTAATTGGGAATTTGTTTTACCAACAGAAAATCCACTTTTACCAACCGATATGCACCCGTTCGAAAAAGTGAAATATTTTGTAGTGGCATATCCTCAATATAACCTGGAAAACTAGGATGGCACCAGATAAGACTAAAATTAAGGGTACTATAGTGCCTCAAATAGTGATCTAGATGTGTGGGAATACACATTAATAATTATGCGGGGAACTATAATTCTATTAGAACATCAGTAATGGAGAGTCTGATGATTTTCGGGCGACTATGTTCGCCGAGCCACAAAGAGCACAATGTTGTCTTCCATGCGATATTGTTGGCTGATGTCATCGACGTGTTCTCAGATCTTGGGATAAGATAACAACTAACAATGGATATTGAAATGCTCCATCCATATGGTCATGTTGATGAACATATTCTCTTAATAAATAGGGTACTCCAGATTGTTGAAATTTGTTGTTTCAATCGACCACAACATCTCTACGGACTGGTCCACTGTATGAATTTCCCACATGATTCTTAACTAAGACTCATAATCTAGACATTAATGACCCACTCTTCAACTGGAGGTAGTTCTGGGACATGTAATGACAATCAAGAAGACTATTATGGTGGTATATTGGTAGCTGGGCAGTATAGAGTGTGTACTGACAAACTGACTCATCAGGGGTTATCTCCTAAATAATGCACTCATTTTACTGGAAAGTTAATATAAGAAAAAATGATAGGCACGACTTCTTTTTTAGGGTATGTAGTCGTTGGAGGTGGGTCATGCTATTTATCATCCTTAATTTGACCGTGGATCTTCTCTATGTGATATGATGTTGAGGTGGAGAAGGAAAATTTTGATGATATGTAGGATTTCACGGCTAGAATCTATAAAGGAAAAAAGACATCCTCCACTAGTATGAATCATTGGATGGATGTAGGGATTCAATGGACATCACATTCAAGAAGGATTTGTCATATATTCTGTGTTCTTGCTCCATCCCCTAACATATTTGATCGGGCAAGGGTTATATCCCTAAATCTTACTCCACTTTAGAATCAGATAAGGATATATTTTTTATTGTAGTTTGATGAATCTCGGAATTCTTCCTCTTGTTGTGGTGATCTTCCCTCGAACCATGGGATGGTTCTTCATGATAGTGTATGTTTTTTACACGAAGAAGTCTGTTATGGATATTGGTTTTTGAGTGTGTGTAGGGGGGGGTGATACCTCCTCCTGTACTAGATTGGATATGAGGTGGGAGCTTATATCAGAAGTTGATGATGTGAGGAGTACCTCTACTATAATTAGATGGGGTGTGAGGGGAACCTATAACAATGTCGAACGGAACAGAAGGACGACCTATGTGTTTGATAGTGTATGAGAGTAAAGGGTATACGCTGGAGGTGGTAAACACATGGGGAGGACCTCCACAGTGGTCGTCTGTAGAGCGGTGAGTACAATTGTGTTAGACGACCATGGTATCAATGGTATGTAGATGGACTTCATACAGGTTATACTAAACAAGATATTGTCAAATGTCTTTTCCATGTATTAATTTTTGAGGGCCTCTGATATGTTGATTGGTAGCATGGGGATGAAATCAGTCTGAATCGATGAGCGCATGGAAAGGTAAACCAGTTTGTTAGATAAACTGAAAATGAAGAGCCTCACATTGAGAACCTAGTATGTGGGGAACACATCCATACCTTAGATCGAAGGAATGAGGAATAACATATTCTCAGGTGTAACAAGATGGGGAGGGCCTCCTATTTGGATAATGATAGTGGCATATGGAGGGCCTTTTTACAGGGCATCACAGTCATGGGATGTCCTCTGAAGACTAATACATTCTACAATAACTAGAAAAGAATGTTCACCCTACTCAGTGGGTGACTATTTCCTTAACTTTTTCCTAGATTGGAAGTGCCTAGGAATTATAATAGGGAGGTTACCCATCCCAAATATTCTAGTTGGTTGATGCACGTGTCGATGGTGGCTTGGGACACGAAATCCGTAGAAGATGATGCCTTTTATAAGGCATCTATCCATGACATAACATAACATTAATGTGGGGTTATACTAACTTGAGTATGCTATTTTATGGTAGGGACCTGCCCCTCTCAAAAAAGAGTGTAAAACTGTGTGGTGATGCTGACACAAATGGGTGGGAGCCCTCCCTGCGGGTTCCCTAGATGAAGTCTAGGTCGGTTTGACTTGAACATCCCATAAGTCATTAGTATAAGGGAGTGAGTCATAGGGGTGCTATGGGGAATCCCTCCAATTTTTCTGGACGGATATATTTGGTAACAGCGGCACCATGCCTGACCATTAGGGGAAGCCACGTTGATGGGGAATAAAAGGATAGAATTCTTGGCTGGCAATGTCCCTTTTTAGTAATAAACCCCTCCTATCATTCCCAATGGAAAATATTATTAATCACATTCTCTGAGTAAATTAAATTTATGATAGGGGGAATGGGTGCCCAATTTCAATGGGTGAGATATCCATCATAGAAATGATGATGTAGTGGTGAGTTTCTTCATTCGTACTGACGCCGCCCATCCATCCATGGGAGGAAGGAAAAAAGTTTTCTGTATCTTGTTATTTTGTCCGGAAATGAAGAATGCATCATTCATTAGAACATACAAAATAAAAGGGGTACCCAGTTTCCCATTTCCATTCAGTTCCTCATGGATGGATAGAAATATCCATGGTTACAACATAGAATACTTGGATGGCCAATGATTAAATTCCAGAAACCTTGGTGAGTTTCACAACAGTACCACCATTAGATTTGTGGGACATGTCAGAGGATAGCGCGATCTGGTGAAACTCTTATATGATAATGTATTGAATGCTACTATTCTCTATTATGAGTAGAAAAATCATGTGACATTCAAAAAATATTATTTCTAAAGATTTTGTCGATGTGTGTGTTGTCATGCTGGAATAGGATGTATATTTCCCTGTATTCCAACTTTCAAAATCTTGGAAAATATTTCTCTTATTCAGGGATGTAATCTTCTTGATCAAAACAGCCTGATGGGAAATTGGTCTATCTATTCAGGGATTCCTCCCTAGAATTTTTCATGTATTCTGGTTCTCCCTCATATACTAATACATTTTTTTGAATATCATTCCAAGTGTGAAATCATTGGGTACTCTGGTAAATTACACTACTTCTCTCAGGTAAATCATTGTGTCCAAGACAGTGCAACATCCATCAGTTAGTGGATTAATAACATTGGACATCACCAGCATGTCTGTTTTATAAAACACTAGTACACATGGATTTATTCCCCTTATTATTGGTCGATTAAAGGGAACATAATCCCACAGAATCCCATATAATGTGTAGGAAATTTTACGAGAGAGAAATGTTTTAATGGATTTCCCCATCTTACTATGTTTTACATGTGGTATTCTGAGAGTTTAATGTCTAGCTGTGGAGGATCGTTCTGATCAGAACACATATGGAAGTGGTACAGAATGGTACATCCCTTAAAGTTATCACATGAATTGATTAATGGATGGGTAGATTGAAATTTCTAATGAGGGTAGTTCAGAGGATTCATGGGTCCCTACAAACGGTACACCATTGTTTATCATTTTCTAGGATTAAACCTTGTGGATGACTCATACACACAATGTAAATGAGACATGGTTAAATCCCCATGTAGTTCGAGAGGCTGAATCATTGGATCAGGGTGTGCTCATTGAAAAACTACTAGAAGACATAGTAGAGAGTACATGTGGTTAGCAGCCTGAGTTCTTCTAAGAGAAATGAGGATGTGGGAGACATGATCTCACCAGGATGTGATGACATGGGTAAAACCATGATGGATGATAGAGGACTTGATGATTTGTATGAGATGGATGAGATGGAACCGAACTGAAGAAGATAATGGTGGTGGATTAGATCCCCAGGGTGGATGCCTACATATCTAGGTGTGTGTGGATAAACAACCACATAGTTCGGTGGGGAGATGAGATTAATGAGGAGTCGTCCCATGAGAATAGATGAATGGATGGGGCACAAAGGATGTAGAACCCTTAGGATAAGACATGACCTTCCTTAAACACAATGGCTCTACGTAATGACTAGAATGTTACATGGATGATGGGCTTGATCCTTAGGGAGGCATCCCAAATATCCATATGGTGGGGAATCAAGTCCATGTTGTTTGGGATGGGGCTTAGAATTGGAGTTTACATAGAGAACAACAACCCAAAGTTATGAGGGGGTTTATGCATGCTGAGTATCCCATCACAAGAGGAAAACACTTGGATGGAGGAGTACGGATTGAGTGTAGGGCCTATGCATGGTTATCAGCCTGAGAACTAGTATAAAACTGCAAAGGGTCTTACAAAGGATGTGTGTACCAAAACATGGGTTTCCAATGATTACCACTGTTTCTGTTTGATCCTCGTGAAGGCTTCTTGTGTACATTCCATTGGATATGGGAATCCAAAAACCACAGAGAACTAATGTATACAGTTTAATGTTAATTGGGATTAAAAGGGCATAAATATTTATGTCGGGGGGGGGGGGGGGGGTTGGTTGAGCCGACCTGATATGGTTGGGGATGATGGATGACATGTTGAACCTCGATGAGGCTTCATATGTACCTCTGTAGAAAAGGGCAAGGATCAAATCCCACATAGTTTTGTAGTGGGGGATATAGTTTACACACTCTGCAGACCAAAGAGGGTTTCATAGCTGATGCGTACTCTAATCCTAGATGAATGTTTTTCGGTGTGAGAAATAGAGGGAAAATGATCGGACCATCATTTTATGAAACATGCATCCGTGAGGAATGGAGCGAAAATTAGATGCTGTTATTTTCCCATAGAGATTGACATTAGGAGTTACTCTTGGAGGGAGACCCTATGAGAATGGTGGGAATCCAGACATATGAGGAGGATATAGCTGTTGTACCTAAATCATCCAACCAGAGGTTTTTTGTGCATACATGGAGACTGCCCAAGATGCACATAGAGACAATGCTCATCGGGAAAGAGAAAGAGTGGGGAGGAACCCATGTCCATACCATCTCGAATCCACTCAGACCTACCACACATGAATCCATCATAGTTTATCATCTTATGTAGATGATATAGGGGATTGGCAGTTTAACATTATGAAGCTCAGATGTTGAGGATTCACTCCACACCACTAGGACATACATTACTAGTTCTCTTTAACCCTTGGTGAAGGGAAGGAAATAGAAATGTCCTGTGGAGACAGGTATGTGGAGTGATCCATTTATGGGCTCAGATTAGAGTGGCTATGAGAGGAAGGAATACTCATTACTGTACTTATATGAAGAATCATGAGGAAATGTAACGAAACATGAATCACCATCCAATGGACATTGATATAACATTGTACAAGCCTAGAGGGACACATAATAAATGGTTTTGTGAAGTTTGAGGCCTCTTAAAGTGGGTGTTCACAAATATCAAGGGATTAGAGAGCACATATACTCTAAAATCTCAAGTCTAGTAAGAGCTCATGGACTTGCAGAGCATGAGGGCATGTAGAGCAGTTGGCTTCACAGAGCTTAATGATGTGCAGAGTATAAGGTCTCATGGAGGAAATGAATTTTCAAAGAGGGGAACTTTGAGAACAATAAAATCTTGACCTCAGGATAGATTACACATGTTTTTGGAATGTTCTTAATGACACTTGGGTGATTCACAATGTCCTAAGTACCCATAGGGGTCTATATCCATTGATATGGCCCATACGTTGCACAAATGGCATCCATCCTGATAGAGGGGGAAAACAAGAGTAAATGGAAATGTATTACACAATGCTCAAGTACCAATGATGATTCATTTTCCTGACGGTTCGAAGTTAAATGTTTACTTTTTAATTTGTTATTTTCATGGTGATTGGTTAGGGTGTCAATCCCATTTTAGTGAGGGATACTTTGTCTTTATAGTGGCCATAGGGTGCAATGCTCTGTGTGTGTTTTGCGAAGCCACTTCCACTTCACCCTCGGAGGAAGATTTCATTATGTTCATTGTAACCGAGAAGTTGACCATCATTTCCTCCAAGGTGCAAGGGTTTTGTTCATTCCCTCTTAAAAAAATCCCATAGAAGGACATATCATTGCTCCGATCGTGGGGATGATGGGATTTGCGAAGGTAAATTGTGAAGCATCCTTTTTTGGCACTGTTTCACCCTTTTCTTATCTTTCCCAAAAACATATTTTTGTGCCAACATAAATAATAGCGTCATTAGAATTGAAATATGTACAAAAAAAAGTTGTTGGTCATTTTTGTGTCATTTATACATGTTATATTTTCTGTTTAATCATTATGTATGTTTGTGCATACCATAATTAAAATAACTAATTATAAATTATTTGAAATATTATTTCTGTTATAAATTAAGATGATGTGATAAAAAAAATATTGATTCTAAATATGTGTATTTATTTTTTTAAAAATTTACTTATTGATGTGGATAAAATTTATTTTAAATTAATCAAGAATACACTGGGAGACATCATGTTTTTATGGAGAAATGTTACGTAGTTTGAATTGAATTTATTTCAAATATCAATAAGAAATTGGTTCCAATGGAAAAAATTAGATTATGATTATCATATTTTATAGAATTATATATCAATGTAAAAATAAAATAATGCTTCAATATATGAATAATATATCTAGAAATGTTTTTTTGAATTAACATTCAATATTTTTTCACTATTCATCGAAAAATGGAATATTCCAGAAAAACACGAAAAATGTATCGTAAGATAGTTTTGAAATTATGAATTAAAATATGATTTTTTATTTTAACATATATATTTCTAAAAAAATCTTAAATAATTATTATTATTATTATTATAAGGATATAAAATGTTTTTCATTTGAGAAAATTTTATTTCGATACAATTAATGTCATTTAAAATTATATATGTTGTACCAATAATATGATTATAAAAAAATTATAAATTATATTTAAAAAATAATTTTTATTATTAATATTATTATTTTTGATGACTATGTTATAAAAACGTTGTTAATAAAATTATTATACTAAAATATTGTTTCATAGATACTCATTGTTTTATTTTACGCAAGTGAATTCAGTGTCTCATATTTCACAAACTTATATTGGGGAAGCATATATTGAAATATTATTTCACTGTATCTGAAAATGGATGAATATATTTGTGATTTTAAATGAAACTATCTATATTTATTGTTTCATGAAATAAAATTTATAAATATTTTTATTTTTATTAAAAATAAATCACAATATCTCGACGTGATACGTCTATATTCTAAGTACGATTGGAAATTGGTTTTATTTTAGGAGCTATGTTCCATTAGTAGAAATATATTCCAATTTAAGGTTAGGAGGAAGATATATTTTGGTTGGACATTCATGGGAGATATGAGAAAGAATTCGTATCATCCATGATTATGGATACTAAGAAGTATGAGATCCCCACCCTAAACCAAGGGAGTTTGAGAGTGAATTAGCTTGGTATTAGGATCAATGACCCTCAAAAATTTTCCATAAATTATTTTATAATTAATCATTCAATATAATGATATCTTGAGTATTCTTTTCGTCAACTGATTAGATATGTAGTTACATTATTTATGCCCCTCTAGTATCTAGAGATCTATAAGAAGAAAGGGAATATAAAGAGGTTTTTTTCATTAGGGTTTTCCCCATGATTGTAGAAAATGATATTTATTTAGGAACATGTAATTAGACAGTGGGTCATGGGTGTTCATGGAATCAACATTTTGGTCAGTGGAAAACATAATATGGAAGAAATTCATCTGTTCTTATATGGATGGTTTCTTTAGAAAACATTTTAGATGATATATATTATGATGATATTTATTTTGTGTAAATGGGAACCACCGTGGCATGTGCTTGACTCCTCATGAAATGTAGTTTCAAGGGGGGTGTTTAAGATCCATTTTGGTACCAGTAGTAGTATCCTCCTAGGTTGTTTCAGTAGTGGGGACCACTAATTCTTTCTTAGAATATGAAATGCTATTTTGGTTAAAGATTTAATTCTTATGATATTCCACATCCATCGGGAACTAGACCCAATAATGGTCGTGGAGGTAGATATTATACAAAAGGTGTATTTGTTTATGGTAATGTGAATGTGTCCGAAGAATTAGTTCTTGTAGAGTATAAGGCTATTTTAGTTACAGATAGGTTATCATCAACCATTTCCTGTGAAATTTTTATTTTACTACCTAAGAATCCTCTATTGTTACCTCATTAGAATGTAAATTTGAACTAGATTTTGTGTTTTTTCTAGTTCCCTTGGGGTTAACCCTCCTTGTTTGAGGCCATGATTCTTGGTTTGATGTTTCTTAGACATTTAAACTATAATGGGGTAACAACCGTTAATTGGATACATACACTTCATATACGTACATGCATATTATGTTATCCTTGTCATGTGAAGGATTCATTCCATGATAAAATATAAACATCTATTAAGGGAGTTATTTTTTCATGATGTGTAGGGTCAGTGAGTTCCATTAATTATTGAGAGAGGTTGTGAGAAAACGTGGATTGGATTCATAGTGTACAGGGGGTGTGAACATTTAACAAGATCCACAATTACATCATCTTTCCTATAGGAAAATAAATAATTCATTTGATTAATTTTTTCTCTTTAGATCTAATGTCCACCGAAAATCATATAAGAATCCATAGCAGACGATTTTGGCTCTAGTGGATATGTTTCGGAATTACATCATTGATTATGGTGGAGCATGATTAAATAAAAACCATTTGGTTGTGTTGTCATATAATACCATTTATCATTAATCCAATGGAATCTTGGAATTTTAGGAATATTTTTGACTGTTTTTTTCATAAACTATTTTCCAATATAGAGGTTGTGGTGTAGGTTTTATGGTCTTCATGTGGTATAGAGGATGACATAGAATACAATGATGGTTAGAGATAGGAAGAGGGTGACAAAATAAGGTAATAAGTCATATTATAAACATAGGTGGAGGCCAATCAGGTTTAATGATTTATACCATGTGATCAGTATATTCATCCCTTGACGAGAATAATGGAGTTTTGGTAAGAGGGTAAGATTTATCCCAGGTTTTTTTACATATGAGTTGTTGTGGATATTTTGTGAGGTTGTGTAGCAGTTGGATTTTGCATCACTGTTGGAGAGGATCCACAATGTCATTAACATATCCGAGATTTTTCAGTATTTTCACAATGACTCCCATATTTTCAATTATGAAAAGTATCAGATTAAGGATGAAATTATTTTCTTTTAGTGTCTTTTAGAACTTGTAGATCATTTATAAAAGGTCTTAAAAGGACAATTAATTGATTACGTACATGTGTTGTTGATTTATGGTGGAAAAGAAGACATTACATATGAGTGAGAGGAAAATATTCCTATACATACCTAGATTTTTTTTGTGTTTTTCAATTCCATATTTTGGTATGATTATTTTAATATATATATTGATTTTTTAAGGTATGTGATGATTTCTAACATGTGAGGTTTGATAAATCATTTAACAAATGAAAATAGGAGTAATTTAATTTTTATGATGATGTCTTATAATTGTTTTTGATTAAAAACCTATAGGCGTGTCAATGCTACCCAAATATGGTTATACTAGTACATGGAATAACTAATTAATTAATATTATTGTTTATGGATGTGATGTGTGTTGGTTGTTACATTGGTTCTCTTTGGATATGTGGATGTTGATGTGGTTGTGTGGTATGTAGCTGCATGTTGATGGTTGTTTATATATCATTTTATACTCATTGAGAGGTTTTCAAATGTTTGTATAATTATGTATCTATATAATCCATTTGAGGTTATTTTGGTTTTGTATGTTCATCTCGTGGTGGCATTCGAGGTGTGACAAGAACCTTGAGAGGTATTTTATGGAGGGATTATTCTGACCCAATTATTTTCTTCAATGTTAGGTTTTTATTATCATGTATGAGAATCATTTGGGCTATATTTTATATAATGGTCCCTTCATTCCTGGTTTATTACATTTCCATATCTCATAGTCATTTGTGTTCAGTGGAGGATCGAAGATATGCAAGTGTGTGATTTGATGGAGCACTGCAAGGGGCAGTTTATGACATGAAATTGGAATTCCCATAATGAGTTAGTAATTTTTAGTTTGTGTATATGATGAATTCATGTCAACATTGAAGTTGTTGGTGAGTTGATGATAAAAATTAATGTAATAGAATGATAATACCTAACTTGTAATTATTTCAACATTAGGATTAATTTATTCCATCAATAACATATGATATGTTAGATTAAAAAATTAAAATTGAATAATGGAATTAAATCCTATTTACAATCGAAGTCATGATTTGAATCAATAAATAATGACATAAATTGTGTAGATTACAATCAATTAATAGGATTTTTCAGAAAATTATACACCCATTTAGTAGTATCCTCATCATATTTTTAAAAAAATCTAGGAAATTTTGATAGAATTTATAGAAAATATACCCTTTAAATGATCCATAGATACCACATGGTATGTCTTAGTGAATAATGATGAGTTATACTCCATTATCCTAGAATTTTATTGCATTCTTCTCAAAGGTTATATTTTTGAGATTTTGGTTTTCAATTACTGTGTGTTTTATTATATGTTTTCGTGATCCCTTTTGGTGATTAAGCTTGACCCATTGTAACCTAGTTTGTTTCTATTTTTGGGGCAGTTTTATCTTCACCATATGGTGCATAGTGAGATTAGATAGATTCATTGAGGTAGTGGATCCTCAATTTCTCCATTTTTAATTTCAATATGTGGAGATAATGTATTTTTTCTTATATTTTTGGGGATAGTAATTTTCCAATTACAATGGTTATTAATTGGAAATCCTAAAATTAATGGTTTTGAGGGAGATATTACATTACATACTTGTTTGATATATTTTAATGATTTTATTTTCAATGCACGATTACAATACAACAAATAACAGTTTTGGGAAGTGTTTTCTTTCAATCAAGATCACATTCTTTAAAACCATTTTTTTTGTTTTTGTGTGATATCACCATATATAAAAATTAATGAACCTATATTTTCTTTTTAATTTTTTTTCTAGGTAATAATTGTTTTGTGATAGTTACCATGGAAAATAAACATGTAATGAGTTCAAATCCACTAAATGAATGTTTGAAATTGGTTTTTTTGTGTGTTTTTTAGTTATGATGGATTCAATGATATGAGTGGATTTTTATTGATAAAGGTGACTGAAAAGGTTTTGAGATGTCTGTGGTATTGATTTAGTTGTTGTTTGGTATGGAATTAAAAATTGAAGCTAAGTGATGTGACCCTTAGTGGATGTGGGTTGTAGTGTTGGTGATTTGTGATGGTGACATATGGTTATTATTTTTAGTTTTTGTATTTGATGGTTCTTCTAGATTTGTATAGTATGAGTAATTTTTATTTTCATTAGTGAATTAGTTTGGGTTTTTTTAATGTGATGATGGTCGATTTTTCAGTGTGGTGATGGTGGTGTGACATGGGAACGTTGAGGTACAGTGTTGGTCTGTTTGTTTTCCAGTTATAAATTGATTAAATTTTGTTTTAAATAAAATGAAATAGGATGATAAATAAAAAATTGGGGATTGATATGGATTGGTGGTAAATATATTAACTATTTAAATGAAAAAATGGGTTGTGTAATGTGACTACTGTGGAATAGTAAATGAATGTAGAATCATGTGTCACATCTGGTAGTTTCATGATGTATTTCATATAGTGGCATAAATTGTTTTGTTAATTGACTTGTGGTAAATTTTTATAGAATTGGTATGAACTATTTCTGTTATTTTAAACACATAGTTTTGGTATGTATTTTTATATATAGTCTATATTTTTAACATTTTCATATGCGACCCACCCATGTTGGTTAACCCGATTGATACTCAATGCATCTACATCCTGGGTGTTTTCCATAACATCCTTGAATATGGTGATATGAATAGATGGATTCTGCCACTTTAATGATCTAATTTAATTATTGATGGACCTTGTGTCTAGGGGTGATATTTACAGTAATGTCCCTAGAGTTTTCGAGTAAGATGTGGTTGTTAGGGATAAGATGAGCTGTGAAGTGTGGCACATATTTCTGTGGATGGAAAGTGAAGTAATGGATCATGAGGATACCCTAGATGATATACCTCGCAATGATGTGTTTGGTGTGACTGCATCCCGACCAACATCATTGATGGACTAAGTGTCTCAAGGGAATATGTGATGTGGTGGGTTTTGATATTATGTGTATGGAAGGAAAGTTATATCATGAAGATATATATTGAGGAATGATAGAATAATTCAATTGTTAAATGACTACAAGTAACCTTGATTTTAGTTTCATATTTATTATTTTTTATTATATTAGAATCAAAAAAAAAATTTACATTGTGATGATGGTATTCGATTGTTAAATTCTTTGATGATTATTTGTTTTACTATTTTTTCAATAATTCATTCGAAAAATATTAACCCATAATCACTTGATACCTTGGTAATATCCAATATGATTATAAATGTATGATCACCCACCACAAATAAAATTTTTATAATGTTTCTAGTGTGAAACTAGTTACAGATATTGGAATTTATTTCTTGAATTTTAATATTTTTTTGTTGCCACTATAGACATGTATTTTAGTATTTTATATGCGATAATTTATTTTTAACTAGTTAATTTTTTATTAATTAATTTTCAATGGTTTTTTATTTATTATAATGCTATAAGATCGAGTTCTTAGGTTGTTTCCATCCTATATCCTGATCATGTTTATTATAGAGGTTTAATGACTCGCATATTTGTGTGATTTTTATAAAATCGATATATGTAATAACCTCGGAGTCTCCAAAAGGCTAGAATTGGGGGTCATCATCACTTATCCTTCATAGATACATTTTTTTGGGAGTTGGTTATGATTTTTAATGAATCCCAATAATTATCTATCCTTGTAATGTAATACATAACCATAATATATTTTTGAATAGTTGATATTTTGCCGAAAAATACAAATATTGTTCCATTGTAATATTTTTTATAGTCGTAGGTGTGTCTATATTGGATATTATATAGTTTTTATAGAATTTTTAACTCCTTATATTAGATATAAATTTAATTATAATTGAGTACTTAATGAGTGTCCCCTGATCTACCAAAAATGATTGACATTATAAAATTTATCATAGTCCATTTTCATTACTTTTTTAAAGGTACAACCATAAATCATTATGTGGAGAAATTTTTTGGATATTTGTAGAGACATAAACTATTAAATATTCCTTTGATATTATATACCCAAAAAATATCTACGAAAAGTAAAAAATAAATGATGTACTATAAGGTATATACATTTCATTAACCATCGTGTCAATCATTCTCTATTCTATATATTTTATAAGAAAACACCATATTATTGAGAGAAAACTATTGGATAATCCATTTGGTTATTCAATATTATTAAATGGGTAGATGGTCATCCTATAAATTTTTGGGTCCTTATTTAATTACTTTAACTCATCCATTCTGGTATTATTGGTTCACTACACTATATTAGGTCACATATATGATCATTTCACTATGATATAAGTAGGTAAGGCTAGTAGCTATATAGAATAGGGAATCCCATATGGAATGGTGTTTCGGTGGGAATAATATATAATCAATTATTAAGGAATTTTTCACATCAAATATAAATTATGATGGATTTTACATATCTATATATACCTCAGAGTTTCATTTTACCCAAAAAATTTATTGATAACTCAATATGAGTTACTTCGAAATTATTTGTGTGATTCCTGAAATTCAATTCTAATTCCAGTCCCTTCATTATGATCGTGTATTCCACAACCTTATTTTTTAAAACATCTATGATATGGAATGAATATAAAATGTATTACACTATATGTTAAATAATAAAATTCTCTTTTTTGACAGTATTGAATTTGGAATCATCTATAATATTACTATTGATACTTCTAGATGTGATGTTTATGTTCATATCAAAAAAATTGTATCCATTATTGGTTATGAAGAATACCTCGTTGGATTGATCTCTATCTAAGGTATTGGATAATTGATATTTTTGGGTGTCATTTTAATATTCAATAATTTTTCAATATGTTTTATTAAATTTGATAAATATCATTAAAACTTATCTAAACAATCATTTCTATGCGTTCATATGTAGAATTTTATTCTCATATCTATTGACCACAAATTTAATGTAATAAAACTATCCCAATATTGTAATGAATTGAATTCTAATTTATCAACATATATTTTCCTTATTTTCCATAGGGATTCATTGAAAAGTATTTCATTTATAAAGAATAATTTCCTTATACATTCTTAAGGGAAATGATATATACCAATTAGAAATAAATATCTGGAGGATGCATTAAAGTGGTCAAATATGAAAAAAATTGATCTATCCTGATTAGATAATACCCTAAATATCATCAGATAATGTAAATTAATTCAAATAATTTGATATTATTGATTAAAAAATTAAAAAATATTAAATATAAAAAATTATTTTCAATATAAGGATTGATTTCAAGGTATTTATTAACAAATATTTATTACATGTGCTTCTCCATGAATGGTACAATGTTGGTTAACTGTTTTAGATACATAAGCCTTTCAATAATGTGGGTATTAAATAATATTTCATCATCAACCTACTCAATGTAACTATGTAATGAATGGATCTTCAATGGAATTTTTTTAAACAAGAAGACTAGATACAAGACTATGATATTGGTTGAAATCATTGGGGTATACTCCTAGTAAATCTATGTACATCAATTTAAATTTGTAACTATATTTTTTGAGTATTTTAATATTTTCATCAATTTCCATTTAAAAAATAACTACAATGTATTGAGGTTCTTTATTGGTGCGTCGATATACCAATATGAACTCAGAAATATTTATCGAGATATATAATTCCAATGTCAATGTAGAAAAAAATATACAAATATGAAATCGCATTGGGGATAGTGATTAAATATATTATTTGTTATTTATTATGGGAATTGAATTCATATCTTCTCCATATGTGGCATTATTTCTTAATTTAAATTATTTATGCATGAGTCTCATTAAAACTTTGTGTATGGGGATAGAGTATCTAATGAACTTATTCGTTCATATTTGGAAATTTTATATATCATCATATATCCTTATTTTTGATAACTATATATCATTAATAAAAATATTATTTTATATAAGTCACTTGCGGTGGTCTACATACATTAGTTTCATCTAATGATCATTCTTTATTAAAATATTTTCATTTCTCTCAATTAATAAATCGAGCTATCATAGATTGAAAAAGAGGTCATTTAGAAGACCAATATTCTAATATTAATGATAAATATATCATTTCTAATTGTTGTTTGAGGAATATGTTATATGAATGGTAAGTATAAGTATCCCCCTTTTATGATTGTTTTGGATTATCATTTTAAATTTTCAATATTTGTTATACATCATTTTATGAACCTTCTCTCCCATTTATAGTATATAGTGTAAATATAATGGATTTCACATGAGTTTGAATTAATTTATTTCTATTAATAAAATATAAAATTATTTATTGATGGGGCGTGGTCGACATTTTTGATATGATTATGGAACAACATCACTAATATTTATCTAAGATCTACCTAAAATGAATTTAACATTGTATACTAAATGATTTCTATTAAATCAATATTATAAAAACGATCCCAATTTTTTTGTATAACCATTCCCAAATTCATATATTAACACTTTCATCAGAATATAACATCAAATATAAAAGGGGTAAAACAGATTCAGTTAATCAGTAAAAAGAGTGGAAACAAATGGGATGAGATTAATTCCAGAATCATTATTTACTCACACCATGTGGAAATCAAATATATTAGGATTATTAGATTCATATAGGTGTTTAATGATCAATTATATTTGGGAATCATACTCTATTTAAATAATATAATTACCATTTCATTTAAAAATTTCAATATCAACATTATATATATCAATGAAATCTACCTCAACCATAAACACCAATTGGATTATTAAGTATTCATATTTGAATTTTATGAGATATTTGGATAATAGAATAGCCTATTATATTAAAATTCATTGATTTATCTATAAATATATCCGTTAATAGATTTTATTTATTATAAAAAATATTACATTATTTTTCAGGAGCTAACTCATGTTCATGAGGTGTAATAAATAATGAATATCATGTGGTTCTCACCCAAATATTTCAAGATAATTCTTTATTAATGGAATTAGTTTTAAGGTAACTATATTATATATAATTTATGGATTGAAATTGGTATGGTTATTATGATATATAGTAATCGAATCCAATCCGATTAGAGTGATAATAATAGAAATAATGATTAATACATTTCTCCTAAAAATATTCTTAATCATAAATCTTTGAGTACTTTTAGAAAAATGGGATTTGAAATGACTCGTAGGCCCATTACTGAAACATTTTTATTTACATACTATTGTTAATGACCAATGTTATTTATGGAGTTATCATGAAATTCAATCCCATATAATTCAAATAGACTATTATACATGTCAATCAATTATATCACATTAATAAAAAAATTGTTTCATCCTAAAAAGAATATTTTATTTGTAAGGGTATGTTCCATCATCCAAATACAAACATAGTAATTTCTCTGAGATTTTAGAAACATTTGGTACTGACATTGAAAATTATTATTATTTTTTAAAATATGAACACTTATATCACAGGCATTGAATAAAATTAATGGAATGAAATCATTGATGGGGCATAAGGGGTATTGGAGTCTGCTTTAGATGACACAATCACGAAAATATAAATTCAATCATTAAATGACTATAATTTATGAAATATATCCATAAATAATGAATGAATTATTTCAAAATTAAATTCTTCTAAAATTTTCATTTGGGTAGGAAACAACCACATGTGTTAATTATTTTTATGAAATTAAATCAACAATTATATAGTGCAAAATTGTTTCTACAAAATATACATTAAAATTTAAAAGTATTTCATTGTGTGCCCCGAAATATTATTACAGGAACTATATTTTTGGAAATAATCCTAATAAAAAAACATTTATTACATTATACATTTGTAACATAATCATATTTCTATACAGGTCTATCAATATGATCTTATGAACAGTTTTTATCTATGAGGAATATACCTTATTCTACCATGATTTAAATTAATCACCCAACATATAAATATAAAAAAATTGTTTTTTTGTAATGTGGTTTGAATATTATTTGTATTTACATTTTTGAAATTGTAATGGTGACTCATGAAGCCTATAATCATTAGAGGAAAAATCAAGTAACATGAATTCATTGAGAGTGATGGAATTTGTATCTGATTTCCAAAAACACTTGTTCCATTGGTTGGTTACATTAAAAATTTTAACATGGCTTAATGAATTTTTCATAATGGTATTTTATAGTATTAGAACACTCTATATATCAAACAGGGAATTTTAATGGTATTATAGTGGTATCTAAGTTATTCTGTATGTTTTATAGAAATATATCTAAGATATGTTACTAATGAAATGATACCTCAAATGAATATTCCAAGCCTTTCCATTGAGTTACAATTTTAGAAAACTATAAATTTATATATTTTATATAGTCTCATCTTCCATCTTGACAATTAACATTTTTATTGCTAATTTTTATAGAGTTTTAAATTACTAGAGACCATATCATATCATTGATTAATTTTCAAATATTTTAGTCTATTCAATGTGTACAAAGAGTATATGTTTTTATGTATGACACTATTCAATAGTCCCAAACATCAATCCACTCTATGAAGATACATTTTTATTATTATACTTTGTCTCTCTCATTCCACTATATTATGTGATGTTGCGACTATAAAAATTTAATGGTGGAAGAATTAAATCATCCCACACAGTTTTTGGATAAATTATTTACTTATGGAGGATTGTAATCACATTCATCTAACTTAGAGGTATTGGTATTAAATATTTCTATATGATTCATAGTTTCATGGGATTAGGGTATATTCTAAATACTAATCCTAAAATGAAATCGTAATCAAATTAAATGGATCAATATATTAGTAAACCACAATGAAGGAAGTCCAAATAATATTCAATTGTTTTATAAAATATTTATGTTGAGAAAGGTATATCCCTAACTAGTGGTAATATTTTTTTTAGGCTGGTAATATTGTAGAAGTTGTACCTTAAAAAGAATTTCATATTTATTTGGATTGATTATTCATAACAATTAGGAATAAAATCAATAAAATCAATTACATTTTTCATTTATTATGATACTTCATCCTTATTTGATGGGATTTTATCTATTTTAGGTTGTGGGCAGACAACGGACCCATCCATTACATTCTACATGAAATTATTGAATGTACACTGAGTGGTCAGTAAATTAAATTCTAGATGAGATTATTTTTTTTAATCATGAATTTCATGTCATGTTCAAGCACCACCCACCATCATTCAGATGTGAGTCACATGTTAAATTGGAAGGAAAATTAACACAGTTATTTAATAGTTTTTTGGATAGAAACCCCATCTATCTCAATCATGATTATGGATATTCAATTAAAATTTATAAAGGTCTTTACAATACACTCATGGATCCTATTAAAAATTACATAATAATTCCATCTCATGCATGATATCGATAAAAATTATCATACTATATTTCCATCCAACCAAAAAATGATATAAAATACTGGATCATTTTCCTACCAAATGACCATTTAGGATTATAGTTTTCAGAATTATAAAAAACACTATTATAAACAATTCCCAGAACATCATGATAATATTTCCCAAACAATATCCAATTTTCTATATTCCATATTAGTTTATCATCATCATCTATATAAAACACTACATTATTCAAAAAACATCATTCTTGATAACATAGGAAAATTAAGCATAAGAGGTTTGAGATCAAATTATTAAAATATGTAAATATATTAATTTATAATTAATGTATTTGGTTATAATAAAAATATAAATATATTAAGTTGACATAATAAATGTTCTTGAACAAAACATGAGGAAAATAATACACATAAATATTGGTATCAACGATCATGGATCATGGAATAATTCTTTTAAAAATGAAATTGTAATAATAATCAATAATAATGACCCTTGTGATTACAATCATGGTCAATGTAGACATTTATAATCCTTAGTATATATAATGAATTTATTTTTTCGTATTATGGAACATTATATAAAAATATCCTTCAGGTAACCCTTAAATATTTTAAAATCCATACAACAAACATATCATATAATTCTAAAAATAACATATTCATTACCAAATGCATTAGCGAACTATTTGGGAACACCAATAGTATAATCTCTGTGACGATTGTGATGTTCTATATAGGACCGTCCATCATATAAGATTTGTTGTGGTCAAATTGATCTATATTGGGGAGCCCATCATATATGATATTTCAGGATCACCAAATTCTCTCTGGATGAACCAATAATTTTATCATTATCATGACCACATAATGATTTTTGGGTGATACCATGATCAATAATATCAATGAATCATATATGAATAAAATAATTATAATATCTCACATTTATAAATAATAAAGGGAATTGTTCATTCATCTAACTATAAACAAATAAAAAAGAAATGGATACTAGGTCAAAATCATCATCCATTAATAGAATGAATAAGGACTATATAATCCTAGTATAACCAATTTTGTGCATCAGTAACTTCTAGGGTTTTTGAAATTGATGAATAATAATTCAAATTATTGGAATATCAATATATTATTTATGAATGTAACATTTTATCCTTGATTTTTTTGTCAAAATAAAAATTGTAAAAACATTGTAATTATTTTCTAGTAAGTCTGGTTTGTATAAATGTTGACACTGAAATATATTTATTTTTTAATTGATAAAATAATAATTCTTTTCTAGTTAGCCTGGTTTGTAAGTAATGTTTGAAGCCTATGATCAATGGATGACTCTAAGTCCTATGTGAAATGTATTACTTACACCTATGGTCTTTGTAAGGGTTCCACCTCACCCCTTGAAAGGTGGATTATCAAAATGAAAAACTTCGGGCCATTGGAGGAGAGAATAAAATTATAATGAATCTAGAAGAAGAAACATGATCAGTATCAATTGTAATCATAATTCATTATATCTCTTTAATTATGATGGGAGTTAATTTAAATTAGACATATAAAACACAATCATAAGTAAAGAGGTGAAATGATATGTGTTCAAGAAAACAAGAGAATATGACATTCTCCAATGGGTTATTTAACCTAAACAATTCAAAAAAGATAGAATATTGTAACTTAATGCATCTTCCTCTATTAAAACATTTTAATAATACCCCCAATGGAATAATAAAATCAAATGAGTAATTAAAAAGAATTAGTATAAAGAAATTTATAATATATGAAATAAATATTGTTTTAGATATAACATATAATGTAATAAATGTGTATAAATATCATATTACTATTTAAAGAAAATTTGATATATAAAACCCTTAAAATTATCACAACATTAAAGTGAAAATTAATCAGTTAATTGATTTTTTTCAATAGTAAATCCCCATGAAACAAGTAGAAATAAAATATATTAGAACCATAATTTAATATGAAAATAATATTATCATATCAAATAAAATATGTTATTAATGTAAAAAAAAGTAACTTATTCTAAGACACATTCATATCTTGTAAATACACCAAATAATAGAAATAAATGGTGGATATGGAATATGTCTCACAGAAATAATAGTGATAACAAAAAAAGTTACTAATTTTGTAATATCTATATAAAATTAAAATGAAATAGGTAATCCTATATAGATGTGTAAATACGAATATTTTTAAAAACAATAATCATGATAATCCATTTTTTCTAGAATATAAACTAAACAATATATAAATTTTGTCAATATGGAATATGTCTGGAATATTTAAAAGTGTTATTTGAAACCCTTATGACATTTGTAATCCCTAGTTCAAAACCAAATTAAAGGGGGAACAAAAAAATGGAATTTTAAATCACAATCATTTTCATTAAATGAATTGTGAAATTAATTAATGATTAGTATATAAATTACATAATATAAACAATTGGGGATATGGCATGAATCTCAATGAAATAAAAGTGATACGAGAAGACATTATCTGATGTCAATACATTCCATTTATGTAATTTAAGTCATATATAATATGTTTTTATAAAAAAATATTTTTTTTTTGAATATTTCATTGTATTAATAAATTATTCAAAAATAAATTACAAAATATATTTATTTACATATTTAGATACTTAATTATATTTTTACAATCAGATTTTATGTTGTTGTTCTTTTTATATATTTGAAATAAATTTTATATAGTGAAGATTGTCAATCATGTAACAATGGAATTATATACAGAGTATTAAAAAGAAATAAATATAATTTTTTATTAACAATTATATACTTAAAACAATCAATAAATTATGGAAATTAAAAATGAACATTATTCAAATATCAGAGACCACAATCTGTACGTATGCGTGAGATACTTTTCCATTTTCAATGATCATTTTAGAAATAAGGTGTGTATTATTTTAAAATTATTGACTGATCGTAATAAGATGAAATTAAAATTACATAAATAATTACAATTACATATATCATTCATGTGATAGAGTAATAAAAAATTACTCATATCACGTTTTTGAGGTGTTAGTCGACATGAAAAAAAAGAATTACATAATCTTATTTCATTGAATTTAATGCTATAATGATAAATGATATATTTTTTAATATAGAATGATAAATAACATTATCATTATATAGTTACTTGAAATTTTGTAAAATAAATGATAAATTATATTTTATGAATGATAAATAAGTACTAAATATCTTATAAAAAATTCTATCCATCATCATGAACAACCATGGGTGGAAATGATAAAAAAATAATTACTTCAATTCACAAGGTATTATTCTATTGTACACAATAAGGATGGTTTCATTTCCCATTTAATGGAAGGGGATGTGGATGTCTCTTATTTTATTAACAAAATTAAAAAATAGTATATGGGAGGTAATAATGTATTTATATCTGTATGTATAATGTAAATTTTAGGTTGTAAAAAATAAATAATATAAAACTCTTTGTGGTAAATGATAGAACTTCTTTAGGTGTCCCCTATTAGTTTTAACCAAAATGTTTCTAAGGATGGATTTATAAGAAATCTAATGATTCTAGGTTTTCGGTAGGGATATGTGTATATTATGAGTCTAGGTAATGGATAAACTAAAAAACATCGACGTTGTGAAGTGTAAAGTATATGAGAATCCTTTTATAAGTTGGTTACATAGTTAACATTGAATTTTTTATGATGAAAGTTTATACAAAAGTTTTATACATGAAAATAGATTCAAGATGGATCATTATCTCGTAATTTACAAGATAATTTCATAATTATGAATGGAAATTTAATATATTGTACTGATTTGGTCATTTCAACACTTCTATTCTTTGTTTAACCCATTGTCAACCAATTTTCTCCCTAACCAAGGTAAAATATTTGTACAATTATCACTATTTCTTATGAGAAATATATTAATTTGAAATTTTTTTAAAACAGAAATCATTTGGATTCCATAATTGAATAAATTTTATCAAATTATATACATATAACAATAATTATAAAATTTAAAAAGAAACCTAATGATGTGTCGAAAAAGTGGGTTTTCCAAAAATGTATCTTCAAGAATAAGATAATTTTATATCAACTCTATTTTAAGTGACCATTATTATATTAATTTAAATATATATATATATATTATAATTTTTATTAAATTTATTCTCATTATGGGTAATTTTTTGTTATTAATATTGTGAATCATTATCCATATTATAATAGTTTACAAAAACATGTTCTCCTATTTTTAAAAATATACTTATAATAAAATAAAGTATAAATATGATTCAATTATAATTAACTTTATTAAATATAAAAAATAAATTAATTTACATTTTAATAAATTCAATTCATAGTGGTACTTTTAAATTTAATAATTTATTTAAATTAAATGACAGTATTATGAAAGTTCATATTTTCCACTTTTTACTAAAAAATTATTATTTATTGAAAAATAATAGAATATTAGTCTGAAATAATTTTTCCATAATGATTATGTAATCTAATTTCATTTTATCATATATATATATTATAAAATTGATTGAAATTAATTATAAAATTTTCTCAACAAATAAATAAGAATTTTTTTAAGAATACATAATTTTCGTGAATGAAATATCATTACTAAAAATATAGTTATTATTTTCTTATATTTTATCATAAGTAATTTTTATGTTTGAAATGTATGTAAATATATCAGAAATTCATCTATCCTTTTAATACACACCTATTTAATGGTAAGGTTTTAGAAGTACTTTATTTTGGTTATTGTATAATATTTTTGTTTCATGTCATATATGTGATCGATCATAATGTTTCCATCTTAAAATCTCACGGTGTTACATTATCACCCCATTTAAAATTTATGTTCCCCACAATTTGGTCACAAACTCTGAAAAATTTGATTTGAAATTCCTAAATACAATTTTTGAAATCCCACATCGTAAAATTGATTATTAAAACTTGTACATGAAATTAGATATAGGGAAGTAAAAATGTCCTCTGGAATACAACATAGCTAATGTTCCGTGTAGGAAAATATTATTGGGTTGTGAAAATATAGACATTGATCAAAAAAAATTCCTAAATAATGATAGAAATTGATATATATACTTGATAAAAAAATATATTGATATTGAGAATGTTCACAAGAAAAAAATAAAAAAACAAAAACACATGGAGAAGAACATTTTATCATTACATGTAAAGGAAATATGGAAAAAATTTCATTTTCAATATCAGTTCCTAGAGAATATGAACATCATATGATTAATAATTACAAAATAAAAATATATACTTATATGATAATAATAATTTGATCTTAAAATAAATATCTACCACAATCTAATTTATTTCCAAGTGATTCGTACTAATTATCAAATGCACATTTTTTATTCATAACACAACAAAAAATATTTAATGAAACCCATAACTGATAGAACAATGTATGATAATTCCAAAAATTAAATATATAATCACAAGTTATTATAATATATTATCCTCAAATTCCATAAAAATAACACCCAATGATTATCATATATTATTATATAAAAAAATATAATCAAACTATTAAAAATAAATATTCAATGTAATAAATTATAATGTTTTGATCATATATTCCTCCACTTTTTTACATTTATATTAAAATAATAGTAATCACTTTTAATATCTATCTATGAAAACATTTATATGACCAAATCAAATAATATCCATGATATTATAATCTTTCAATTAAATTACCTGACTCACCAAAAATACATTATATAATTATATTTTCGTCCAAAATAAAACATTATATTTATTCATCAAATAAAATCACCGAATATTTAGTCTGCCATAATCATACAATGATCTCTAAATCTTTAAATTGCTTAAAAATATTAAAAAACTAATCTATAAATTACTTTTATATACTATGGTATTCCATAGGATAAAAAATAAATTTTGATCCCATATATAATCATCAAAGTTAAAGGTGTTTAAGATCAAAACATTGTCACCTAGACAATTTTATAGAATAGGATAGTCGTATTCTTTTACCCTTTTCCACCTTCAGTTAAGGGTTCAAAAAAATTCCTTTTCATTATTCGCATGTTTTTGATATTGTAAAAAAACTAATATAATTGATATAACATTCCTTGAAATAAGTATAATATTCTTTAATATTGAACATATTAAAATAAATTCATATAAACAATAATGGCTATCAAATACCTTAAAAAACTTCTCATAAAAATGTAATTGTATTCATCTTGTAAAACGGATGTTTCACATAATCATCATCCCAATAAAATATCAAAAAAAATCATTTATATGATTATGATCTTATCACAAAAATACACAAATTTGTTTTCTATGAATTTAAAAATATCATCACCAATAAACTAATTAACCTACGATGGTATTTATATTATTTATGAAATTATCCCATGAAAATATCCCAATCTATATGATAAATAATCATATAATCTAATAAAAAATATAAAATCCCCAAAGCCACTTTCCCAGATCAATTGTCGAAATAAATAATTACATTTATTACTGTATTACATTAAACTAAACAAATTATTATTTTTCCATCCAAAAATTATTAAAAAATTTTATATTTGGTCACATACATCTGTAAGGATGATTTAGGATTAGTGTTTATGAAAATTAAGACAAAAATATTGCATAACATTACCATTTACATTTTTCTAGTATAACTCTCACAATACACATATATTCAAATACAATATTATTTCATCATCATATTATATATGAACCTCTTAATAATGAATTTTACATCGTTATTAGTTATTTATATCAACTAATATACCATAGTGGTGAAAAAAAATTTCCCTTAAGGGGAACATAAAAAATCACATTTGATTGTCATCAATGAGAATTAGTAGGAAATAATTATATGATTGAATAACCAAGATTCAAGAGCATAACACAATATTAAACATACAAATCAATACATTTATTACCATCCATGAAACATTTTAAAAATATTTTACAATGGGATTCTTAATAATAATTAATAATTAGGTTCCATTTTATGTACATATTTATGAATGGAATCATTTATATCCAATAAAAATAAGAATAAAAATGTATTAGTAACATTGATTATTATCATCATAGAAACCTTATAAAACCATTACAACTTGTAATAAACATACATATTACTTCTAATATAAAAAAAAATTATTACTCGATACATTTGAGATATTTCTCAGTGAACCCATCATATAACATATATTAGGTTCACTTGGTGCTATATTGGCATACACATTAAATATGTTATATATAGATAAGATATCGCTATTTGGGTGCACCCATCATATAAGATATATTAGGTTCAACTAGAGGTATTTGGGAGCACCAATTAAAATCATTAATGTCCATGTATTGTTCTTGAATAAAGCATTTATAATTATTCAATTTTATACATAAAAATAATCATTTTCCCCCATATTGATATTCCAATAGAATATAATATGTGATATAGAGGACCAGGGGTGAACATATTGCGGGAAAGGATCTGACATGCATGATGGATGTGATAATGATTCAAGGAACAATGGACTTGATATGTTTGTCATTAACATTAATCTAATTTGGAACATTTATATTTTCCATATATTTGAGTCAAGAAAACAAAAACCATAAACTTGGGTTGTTCCATTTGATGTTTTAAACTTAGAAAATAATTTTGTGTATTTTTTTTGATCTACGATGATATTTTATTTATAGGATTTTTGAATTACATACCAATGAAGAGGCATCAAAAAGGGTTTTGTTTCTAATTATTTTTCTAATCTGGGTGTTTTAGGGGAAGCGATCAACAAATGAAAATAATCTATTATATCTCGCGACATTACTCTGAATAGAGAGAAAGTGTGGAAATTCATTAATACTCTCAAAAATATTATAGCATCTTGGGGAACCAAGGATTCATATATGAATACTATACAAATGGGTTATTTCAAAATTTTCTTCCCATAGGATGATCATAATAATCTTGAACAATGATTTTCCTCTACCCCCTTAATGCATAGAAATTGTATAATTCTCGACCTAGAAAGGGGTTTTGATCTCTTTAATGTTATAAATAAACTAACTCATAAATGGATTCTTATATTTAGGGTAAATTGATTTTATTGAAATCCTCGAATCTGTTGGGATACTACCTCGTTAGTTGGAAATATGATATGAATTGATATGTAAACAATAATTCAACACTTTTTTCACATTACTCTAGTTTTTGAAGTGTATTTTTAGGACACCATGGTTTAGGAAGTGATCCTCACCACTAGGGAAGGAAACATTAAGTAGGATATTAATTATTAAAGGAAAAAATGGTCTATTGTGTTAGTATTTATTTTGAATCTGAATAATAAATGATAAATTTTGGCTTCATTTTCAATTATAATGGAAAATGATGAATCATGTTGGTGGGATGGTGATAAGGGGAAGGGGAATGAAATAAATTCCCTCAATTTCAATTCAACTTCACGAACTATGGGATTTCAATCCAAAAAGGTGTAAGAGACCTCTTCATTGTTTGTCGACCACAATGTCATTCCCCCATATGTGGAGATCATTTGTTGCAGAATAATTTTTCTTCCCTTATAAGACTATTTGAAGTAGAAGTGGTTGTGAAGTCCTTTAATCAATAGTGGGTTATCTCCCCACTAGTTATGTTTGACATGGTTGAGGAAATTTTGAAGAATGATGATTTTAACCTTTACATTTATAAGCTAGAGGATTTTAGTAATAAAAATGTTTTATAATCATACTTTTGTAAATAAAAAACTACCATAAGTGGATGTGGACACTAAAAAGCATTATATATCAAATGATATGGATGAGATTATGGAGGATAACATGATCTTCATGACACTAATTCTATACAGTAATCCAAACAACATTAACTGGGATATTAATTTGGGGATTCATAATCATGGGATCTCGCAACATATGTTCCTGATCATAGTGATCATGGGAACCCTTTTATGTAGAAACAAGCTAATTTTTGTCTCCAGTTTAGTGATTATCATAGAGTGGATACAAATGAATATTATATTGGCATTAATGGAGTTCAAGAGAGTGATACTCAAGTTATAGGTATTGTATAAATTGATTATGAAATAGATCTATGGACTTCTCATATGGACTCCCATCTCCCAAAGACACTACTAGTCAAATCCTTTATTTCCTCAAAAGAGGGTTCTTTCACCATACATAAGGGAATATATTTCTTCTAGGAATCTTAGTCATATTAATATGAGGTATTAATAGTATATCCCTTCACTACTCTTTCCCCTTAGAATGATTACATAGCCCCAAAACATGTTGATGTTGTGTATTTTTATCAATTCTGATCTAGAAGATAAAAGAAAAGGAAGATCAATATAGATGATCATATGAAACTTGTTAATTATTCCAATAAATCCACCATTATGAGTGGATAATTTTGGGTTGATGAAACCTAGGTTCAACCCTACTCTGAATGTTCCTCTGATTCCATTGAGGAAAAGTTTGGTTTATAAATAATTAAATTTTTTATAAAGGGTATAGGAAAGTAGAATGAGAACAAAGCCTCCTTAAAAGAAAATGTAAGGCCAAAAACTAAGTGAGAATAATGTTTCATCAAATTAATATTATCTACATGAACTATTGAGATATTTGGAACTCTCCCATGGTCACGACCCTATGAAATTGCATTATTACGAACAATTCAATTATGAGAATAATTTCTCTACAAAAAATCAAGTTTGAAAATTTGAAATAATTCATTTTGTTCTGCCAAGGTAATTCATTTGTCTCAATGGTTATTAATGAAAATTTGTATTATACTCATTTGGTTATAGAGAATGATATTATTCATCTTAACTAATATAAAAATAGTGAACAATTTATGTCAATTGATATTAGAATTGAGGGAATAATTACTTTTCACATTCATATTGTCTGCTTATAATTCTTATCTAAAAAAGAGAGATCCATGGAGGGGAATTGAAAAAAATGATAATTTGAATAATAATTATGTGATTTTAGATGATTTTAAATTATTCTTTTAGACTTATTATTATACTAGTTTTCACATTAACATGATATCTTCAATTGATTTCTCATCATTTATTGTAATTTTTAATTTTTTTATAGCTTCATTTGGAGAATGTAACATTACATCTAAAATATATGTGATTATAAAAAGGTAGGATACCAAATTTGATAGAATAATTTTTCATGTTGATGTTGAGAATTATGATGTTATTGTTTTTTTGTTCATTTTACCAAAATGATTTCGTACCATAACCCACATTTGGTGGATATTTTCATTATCATGTTATGATCAATCTCTCTCCATTATAGGTTCAATAAAAATGTCTTATTGCGTGGTTTTTGGGATGTTTTCTTTTACTATAGGATGACTAATCTTTTAGGTAGTCCACTATCCATTAAATATAAAAATTTTAATCATGTCAAATTAATAATGTTTTAACGGAGTACATATTCATTTTCCCACCAGGATATTGATAAGAACGCAGTTGGGAAACACATTTTGTAATGGAAAAACTAAAATTGGAATCAGGTTTCACCTTCAAGGGAAGACATTTATTATCTTTTTGATCTATATGACATGGTTTCCCTAAATGAATGTTTATCATGGAATAAATCAATTATTAGATGGAGTCAATAAAAAGATATAAATTCTATTTCCATTCACTTCTTTTATGGGGTGAAGAAAATTAATTGATGTACTCCTTCCATTGATGGGTCACACATTAACATAAAAAATGAAATCTCAGATAATGTGGTAAACTACTTTGATATCATTTATATTCAAAAAGGATATGATATTACTAAATCATTGTCTCATAATATTTCACCGACAATTAATATGAATTAGAATATGATATTGATAGATTATTCTCAATAGAGTGAAATCAAGGATACCATATTCTTCTATATTATTGATAGTATGAAGGTTCCTAACGAATTTAAAAAAAAGTAATTTATATTTATTTGGGAAATGTACATTATGACATCAATAATGTTATTAGATAATTTTTCACTAATGTCACCTTACACCTAGGTGTTATTAATATTTTTATTTATTTGATTTTTAAAAGAGACAATGAAATAGAAAATCATATATTTAGGACATTTTCCATTACAAATGGGGATCCCAAAGCCATCAGCAAAATTTTTAACTTGAAGTTGGGAAATATTTTTGTGGGTCTAATTAGATAAAATTAGTTTGGTATTTTCCTATAAGTATCAATCAAAATTTCCTTTTTTACTTCTTCATGTCATTTGGAAAAGAGGATCAAGGATGGTGTTTTTCTCTGAAACATTATATTTATTGACCATTTAAATAATCAAGTGGAGCATCATCATTCAAATTATAAAAAAATGGGGTTTTCTAGACTATCATCTAATTCATTAGTATAATTTTCTAGAGTTACATGATCTCCATTCTCATAAATGGATCGTCAAGTTGCCTTTTTAATTATCCGTAGGATTAATGAATGGGTATCACTTATTTTTTCATATATTTACAATGGTTGAAGATAATCTTAATATCTATCTTCATGATCATTTTGAGAATGATTAATACTATAAAACTAATGATGGAAGTCTTATTATTACCATGTTACACCTATTTTATGCTTTTGAAATTCTTTTTTTCAAGTTAATAGAATCACTATTTATTCCAATGAAAACACTTTTTCCCATTTAGAGGATATTTTTTGAGATGACATTAGTTTCAATAAATTTATTGTGGTGTTTGTGAATGGGATGTTTTCATAAAAATAAAACATGATTTACATGCTATATGGAGTAAAATATGGGTCCCTTTCTTTAAATTATAATTAAGTGTCTCTTTTATGGACTAAAGTTAAATGGTTTTAAATTGTAAATATTTACTACAAGATCATTTTACATTTATAATAATGTAAAAGGAAAACTATTTTCTATATAAGGAAAATGTTTTTTGTATATTCAGTGATCAAATAATTCTTCATTTATGATTTATAAAATTCATAGGTGGCCAAGAATAAGGATTATATAAAATCTATCATTAATTTGAAATTTATTTTTGACTAGAACCTGTAATTAATGGAATATTATCACAGTGGCATGAAATGACAATTTTAAAGGTCCAAAATGGGTGTATTGCTTATTAGAAATCATAGATACTTCAATAAATCCATCTTATATAAATTCACATATAACATTCTCATCTCAATAGATATTTCTAAGGAGTTTATTTGAAACAATTCCCTTGAAATATTTCATAATAATAATTCAATATATATTACTTCAACTGTATGGAATTTCATTAAATAATATTATAACGATCCCATGCTTTTCTCAAAATGGATTTTTTTCAAAAACTCCATTTTTTTCTTTTGAAACATTTCATATATATATAGTCAAATATTTACAGATATAAATATGAGTCCTTCGATTAAAAACATCCTAATTACTGTAGTGAAAAGTAATTTTGAGTTCCATGGACTCTTGGATACCCAAATCAAACTATATATCAAGATGTATATATTAATTGAGGCAGATATATACAACTGAAGTCAAAATTCTACAGGCATGTTCACATCGAGGGATTATTACAGACTCTACAATAATTGAATAACCATAGTACATACAAGGATCTGTGAATTCTGCTTTCCCTTCCTTCATCATTCTCTTTGACTACTTCTATTGAAAATGTGGAAATCAATTCAGTCAATTCATAGTAGCTTATAGATTATTGGTGTGAAGCTTACCCAAGCAAGCTGGCGAATCATGTGATATGAACTATCCAAAAATCCTATTTTTCTATTTTTTCCATCCCATTAATATATTGGAATCGTATTAAATATTTTTTTAATATAATTATGGGAATGATCATTCATGAGCATTAGAGGATATTATCCAAAGAAGAAGATCATGGTTAACAATTTTGAGAATTTAGTTTCATTATTATAGCTTCTAAATTTTATTTTATCTTCAATGAAATAAATGGATGTTAAATTGAAAATAACATTACACTATTCCAATAAGGAGTGATTTTATTTTATATGGATGTCATGTATGTCTAATAAATCCAGAATTATTCCATGAAAAATGATGGTTCTCATCATTATATAATGAAAACCATTGGTGTTATTATCAGTTTCTTGTAACCACATGAAGTGTAGTCTATTATATAGATTTGTCTATTTTATTATTGGATTGATGCTAAAGTGGATGGAGGTGATTCATGCGGACTTGGAACGTCGAGTTGTGTTGGTATCTTCCTCATGCATATGGTCTTCGATAGAGGATGATTCTGTAATTATAATGGAAACGAATTAGCTATTGATGATGAATTTGTGGGTGATGATCAAGGATATATAATATTCTCTCCTGCATGACTATAGATACCTTTGGGTGGAATCGTACTATTGTTTTATGGTAAACTTCATTACGACTTGATCTAATGATGTTCTATGAAGAATGTTTCAGGCATGGATTGAGTATCTTCATATCTCTAAGCATCTTCACATAGATTTCACTCATGCTTAAATGGATTCAAATCTTTTTTATTATGCATAGTTTAAAAGTGGAATTATGAATTATAGATAATGTTTTTATTATGTTATAAAATATTTTTCTTCAAATAATTATGACTTGTATTTCCAAGTATTTTTAAATTATCCCTTATGTAAATCCATTTGTGATTCCACATTTTCTATTTTATGATAAATTTTTGTTGGAATGGCCTTTCTCAAAAACTTAACATGTGTAAATAATGATTTTCCCGTAAAACAATTCAATCCTTGTCAAAATAATAATCCATATAATGAAATAATAAGGATGTTATAACAAAAAAATATCAATAGTAGATCATAAATAACATAAATTGTTGTTAACATTTGATAATAAAAATAATAATTATAATTCATTAAGGGAAATCATGAATAAAATAACATTTTCCATTATGAAAATTCAATTAATAACTAAATATTCAAAATATAGTGAGAAAGATAATTTCATTGAATATAAAATTAGAAACATATAACAGAAACATCATTAAAAAACTGGAAATTATCGAATGAAAATTCATTAATGTTGACAATATTAAAATAATAATTTTTTATAAACATTACGTAAATATATCCAAAAGTGACCCATCTAAATGTCATTGACAATTTTTTTTCCTAAATCATTTTTATTGAATGTAAAATATCATGAAGAATACCAATAATAAATATTTTATGTTTTGAAAAGGGAATTTTGTTTAATGATATTTAGAAAATTTGGATATATAAGAAAATGATTACAGGCCTAAAAAAGTTAAAATATCATTATCACATACAATCAATATTGTTGATATTTAATCATTACGTAATGTAGGAATTGTATATATAAAATATATGATATATTCATGACTATAATAGAATAAAATATATCTGGTTCAATAATATTATATTATAAGATTTCATAAACATTGACCATAAATAGAAAACAAATCCGTAAATGAATCAATATTATACTATTAATCATTTTAATTATTTTTAACATTTCAATTATAAGTCCCACAAAATAATAACATAAAATAAATCATTTAATATTCAAAATATTTATATATTCACAATATAACATATCAAAAGTGAAATAAATAAATCTCATAAAATAATATAGGTTTATTAGAAATCATATTTCCTAAAGAGGAAAATTGGAATCCTGAAACCCTTACAATGATCATCATATGGATGTTTGGATTAATGAGTGAATTTATTATGTGTGTCAAATGTAATTCAATATGAAGCATTTTGAAATAAAATATAAGGTAATAAAATAACAATACAAACATACTAATTGATTATCAAAATTAATGAATATTTAATATACACAATGAAATGACTTATAAATTATATTCAATGTATGTATATACTCTACAATATAATTATAATTGGTTTATTGGATGTATCATTCAAAAACAAAATATAAGTGAGAATACCATTATCCATTGGTAAGATATAGATCAAATCCATCTGAAGAATTTAATGTATATAGATTTTTAGATATCAATAAAATTCAAAAATAATAATTATATATAAATTTATTTTTAGATTATAAACAATAAAATATAATTCAGTAGTGATTATGTCATATGTCAAATATTAAAAAAAGAGATAGATGTGAAACCTTAAAGAAATGCAATGACAACAGAAAAAACACCACTGCAATCAAAACATCCAACTGGAAGTAGTTGAATCCAAAAACAGATCAGAATCGTAGAGATGTGAAACCTTAAAGACTTTAGTAATCTATGAACAAAAAACTCATAAATGAGGGAACAATATATGGTTTTATAAAACAAAATAATTTTAAAAAATAATTTGAAAACTCAATTAGTGTAAATATATAAACCACTCAATATTAACATGTTGTTAATATATTGTATTTCTCAAAAACAAATGTGGTACAAAAAACCCTTAGATGATGTCTACAATTCCTACTATTACAATTTAACTATATATACAATATTAATATATCAATAATATAAGTTCATATGAGTTTTTTCTATGTTCAATGCCATGTACATAAAACATTTATTTTCTTTATTTAAAATCATAATCGGTTATGTCAATGTTCAGTGTTTTAAGGATGTTCGATACATATATAAAAACGGATTTGCTAAATTTTAATGTGGTCAAATGGGTCATCATTTTGTTATCCATGTCAACATTAAAATTAAACTACTATCATATTTGTACATTAATTATAATTTTTAACCCAGAAATGATTTATGTATATGATATATGAGCAATATTACAATTAAGTAGAAGGTACGACATACATAAACATGAACATCCATTCCATTTTCAATGATCATTATCAAACAAAAATAATTATTTTTTCATTGAATAGTTATCATAATATCATAATATCATAATATTTTTATTAAATTCATTCATATATATAATACAAATTATGTGCTGATAAAAACAGAATCACATTAATTCGTGGATGAGGTAGTCCACATGTATGAAGGATCGACATTATTATCTTTCAATGAGTAGAATGAAGATAAAATAGATGATATATGATATTTTTAATAGTGATAAATATGAAATTAATATCTTATAATAACATTAAATCCATCATCTTGAACATACATTATTTATGATGGTGATGATCATTTTACATAGATTTTCAATGTAGTTGTTCAATGCAAACATGAATGTTGATTTCATTTCAAATTTCATGTAATATGAGATTAATTTATGATATTCCATTGATAAAATAAAATATCATTTTATTATAGATAATGATTTTATTAAATTAAAAATGATAAATTACATTTCAATATGTCTGAATATAAAATAAAATACAATGCTTAGTTGTGAATGAAAACATTTCATTATGAATCCTATTTATGTTTTCACCAAACAAAAATATAAAATGTTTTGTAAAAAAATATTATAGGAATTGATTAAGTAATTTTTGAAGGTATTTGGATATGGATTTTCTGATCTAAAATGATTTTTAGGTGTAAAATGTTCAGAGAGTGGGGTCATTTTTATATGTTTGGTCGGAATACGAAGATATCATTTTTGTAAAAAAAAATTATAATAATGTTCTATGCAATAAATAAATGATGAAAATGGTACATTAATAGGAATTATATGATATTGGATAAAATATTTCCATAAAACACAATTTATAAATATTTTGTGATGTGATTATCCGTTGTCTTTTTTTACCTCAGTAAATCCTTTTTCAATTTTACAACAGTGAATGATTTTTATTGTTTAGAATATTAATTTTGATAAAAAAAATATTTCTAAATTATTATATGATATAAATTAATAGTATGAAATATATGGAACTTATTTTTTGTTGTTTTATTCGTATAATTGATATAATTTATTTTAAAATAATACTTTCAGACATGACAATCATGGAATATTTCAAGAAATGTATTATTCAATCATAAGATGATATTATATCAAATCTATGAATGATAGTCATTTAATTATGAATATAAAATAATATTTATTAATATATATATATATATATCATTTATATCAATCCTTATTAGGGGTTATCTTAAATAATTAAAATAGATAAAAATTATGATCCTTAATGTTTTTATAAGAAAAATGTTTTTTTGCTTAAAAATAAACATATAGTAAAATACAGTATAATGATTATTCAAATTTAGGTAATTATAATAATTATAAATAAAGAATAATTTTTTAAATTTAAATAAAAAACAAATATTAATGGTAATTCAAATCATTGAATTTGTTGAAAATTAATAAGAAATTACGAAAATCAGTATTTTTATACTATTACCTAGAAAATCAATATTTTCAAAAAAATACCAAAATTTCACCCTAAATAAATATTAATATATTGATATGAATAATTAATATCATTTTAAGAAATAAATATTATATTATATTAATTATAATATTTTCTCCAAATAAGAATTTACAAAGCATTTTCTAGAAGAAATTTTATTTAATGAATAGAATGACATTAATTAAAAATTGATATTATCCAATAATAATTTATAAATAAATAGATATTTGTTATTATATTTATATATTATTTACAATCTATTTATTCTGTTCCATACAAGGTACATTCCATTCAGGGATATAATAGTGATATATTTTGAGGGACGTTTTATCTCATTGATTCATGATGTATGTGATGATAAAGAGAATTTTTTTATTTTTTAATTCTAAAGGTATTATAGAATTTGTATGTAATTGTTATTAATATTCCAATTTAATGTATTTGATTTAATCAAATCCAAAATTTCCATTGATCCCATCATTAGTATTTCTTTTAGTGATCGGTCACTCGGATGATCATACTGGTTTCAGAAACTTACAGAGTTTGACCATTTCACTATGATATAAATATTAAAATAAATTTAAAAGTTACTAATGACATGTAATTCGTAGTTAATACCATAATGGTCAACAAATATAGTTCTATTAAGATGATATTTTTATCAACTAACCTATTGGGTTCCCTGGACCTTGAAAATATTGATTTCCTTTTGGGTAGAACCTCCATATCTGAATCTACCTTGAGGTTGAATAAAATCATGGTTGATGATGTTTTGGATGACTATTCCGCAAATCACAGGGGTTTGGGTGGTACCAAATATATTTATATATAATATATGTCAACTTATCTTTTTTCATAATGTTATTTTATATTAGTATTCAATTGGTGTAGATTGTATTATATGGGAGCCTCTAAAATAGACAAAATCAACGGAAGGGGAAAACATAATAATATTTCAATTAGTAATAATGGGGTTTCCATTTTCTATTTTAACCTCATTAAATTGTATATTTCATCATGAATTATATTTTCATCCTAAATATTCTATCAATCACATATACTCTAGGGTCAGATATATGATGGTTTGAAAGAAAACAACAATCTGTAATATTCCTTAAGATCATGGAATTATAAAAGATAAAAAATAATTCATTCCATCATTGAATGGTCTTCAGAAAATATAATTTATTAAAAGGATATTTGGAAAAAATTTGTATTATATTAGAGTGAAAATATTTATAGGGACATAATACCACGATCCTTCGATATGTACTAATTCAGAGGCCTCCTCGATGATCCAGTGAATTGTGTTTATCATAAAAATAAGAAAATGCAGTCGTGGTTAGATTACCCACATGATTTTTTGATCATTGACATTATGAATAATTATCAGATAAATTATTATATCTCTTATATTCAAAATATTTTTATTTATTTAATAATAATTAATCAATTTTTTATGTGTAAAAATATAATATAAATAAATTAAATAATACAGTTAAGATGTTATATATGCGATATGATTCTATAAAATAACATACTATTGTAAACCTAAATTATTTAATCTCATCCTATATATTTTTCCAATTCCAACAAATAGGTAGAGGGAGACATGATATTTAATATTAATATCCAATAAATCTAAAAACTAGAAAACCATTTCCAATTATGAAACATCAGAATTCGAACAAATAATAATATTATATTATTCATAAATAAACTTGAAATTAATCATTCAATACAGTTATGTTTCAAACATTCAATAGTCAAAATTTTGGAAGTCATCAATTGATATAATAAAAGAAAATTTATATTTGAAATACAAAATTTAATTGATTATCATTTTCCAGATTTTTTATTGATGTAATTATAATTTGTAATTTAATTAAGGATTATTTTTTATTGTAACATGTCATCACTTGTTTCTAAAATGGATTATAATCATTATGGTTATGTATCTTCTTCCCAAGATAAATATTGAAACCATAAGAGTCTATCAGACTATTCTCTCTAATATTACTTTAATACTAAAATCTATATACTTGGATATACTAGTTAGTCTTTAGAAATTATCTGATAGTATCATAGTATTTATTCTATTCCATAAAAATCTTTATTCAATTTTTCTATGCTACTCGAATGTATTATAAATTATATTTCAATTTTTAATCTTTAGTGTTTAATCATGTTGATAATGAAGCAACATCAACAAAAAATATAATATAATATGAGGGGTTAAAAATATATTTTCTGCTTCATATATATTAATATTATTCAATAGAGACCCCTCTTTGGGAGGAATCATTCATTCTACTACCTCATAAGGATCTTATTCATTTAGAATAATATTTACAATAAAATTCATATTCATATGTAATGATATTATAAATATATTTTCAACATTAATAATGTAGGAATATAGCTCAATACCTAAAAAAATGAGTAAAATGCATATTTTAATATTTTGGGAGAAAAGGCACCAATTTGGCATAGGAACCTATGAAAATTATACAAAAAATACACAATTATTATTAAAATATAATTAAAATGTCTCTAACTATATCACAGAAAATTAAATAATCTTAAATAGATATTATATAAATTTACCAAAATAATGACAGAAAAACAATGTAGCAGAACTATACAATGTGCTGGTACTGTAGCAGGCACTATAGCAGTACTATAAGAGGTACTGTTCGACACTATAGGAGTTGAACTATTCACCTTGGGCCATCAGTCTATTCTTGGAGTCCATAAGGCATTCTGGACACCCTATCTTCTAGGTCAGTAGGGATTTTGGGCCACCTTTAAGGCCTTCGGGCCAACTCAAGGCTTTCGGGCCACATGCAGTTGCCCCAGACACAATACAATAAAAGGATCAGCCCTTGAAGATTATTCAGAGAAAGTGCACTAACCATAGCAGAGCGAAATGGGTTTTCTAGAATGAGAGGGTATGGAATTGCTATTGGGACCAGCTGTTGCTTCCATGGGAATCCTAGCCAGACGACCATGCGAATGTGGAGATCTACTATCATCATGCAGATGCTGGGGAGGGGAAGCGAATGGAAATTCTTTGTAGATAGTCTGGTTTAATTCCCTAAGACCTTCGGGTCATGTAATCTGATAAGCCTACGAGCCATGTTATCTCTGAGCCAACAAGACATGGAACGGATCCCCCTCATCCCTTGAAAGGTGGTAATCAAAAATCAACTAAAATAAAGGCCTTTAGGACATTCGGGCAATTACACCCACCATAATTAGTTGTGGCCACATTTAAATTACTCTAAAATTATCATGAACCAACCAAAATAATTGTAAAATTATTAAATAATGGAACGATTTTGGAATTTTAGTAGAATGATTGGGGATTTTATCCTGAAGACCAATGAGGGACAAAATATTAACGTAAAGGTCACTTGTGACCACCTCATAATCAAAATGAAAAATATTATTAAAAAATGGACATATGAGAACCATCCTATATTAAATCCTCATCTGTTTTGAATCAATGATAAAATTTTAAACAACCGTGGTGAACCAATCATGTAAGGACCCAGCCATAAAACATTACATAATATTGATTTAAGTCATGAATTTACATTTTGTATCTTTTCATGTTTATAGTTATAAGGAATTAGGCCATAGCTATTAAATTACTACTCAAATATTAAAAAGTAGACATATCTACATATTATCCATTTTTAAAATATAAAAACTCTTAAAAGAAAACAAGAATTATTTTCTTGATATAAATCATCTTGAACTAATCCTTTCTCTTAAACTACCTTATACCTTGTGAAAAACATTTCAGAAACATGGGATGGGCATAATAACCTCAGTAAGGGTTATAAAAAAAGAAATCATTAGTCCTTAAATAAATACAAAACCATAGCTCTTTAACACACCTCATGAAATCATATATCTTATGAAGAACACATATAAATCATAAATAATAAAGATGACTTGGGGCATCCATAACTTAATTACGTTTTAGATTTAAAATAAATGAATGGTGTTTCATTTAGAATACCCAATATAATATATTACCTAAATCTATTAGGTGAATCATTAACGTTAAACTCCGTCACCATAAATTCTCAAAACCCTTTTCAATACCATAATATGTAAAAAGTGTGTTTGGTATTTATTTTCCAATAAAAAATATTATGGATTGATAAAGAAGCCAAATATCTAATAATGTTGTGGTGGTAGAATGGTTATTGTCGTCATGTACGATAAAACCATTTATTAGGTCTTTTATTAAAAAGCATTTTATAAAAAGAGACCTTTTGAAAACTATTTAAAACAATTAAGAAAGATATTTTCTATTCACAATGTCCCAAACAACATTGAAAAATTTATAGGAGTTTACATTTTTAAACATTATTTTCCATATAAATGAATCCTAAAAAACATTTTGAAAATTAGGATATTAATGATAAATATTTAAAAAATTATATCATTAAGAAATTTTAAACAATATTTTAGTTAAATAGTCCATTATCATTTAAGAAAATACTTGAATAAAAATAATTAATGAAAAACATTAAAAAACCAATAATATAATGATAATAAAGAGATTCATGATATAAAATGTGAACGGGTAGTATATACTCCTTCAAGGATAATAATGGTTCACAATATATATATATGCCTCATTTAATGGTTATTGAGAAATATTCCCTTATGAAAATTCGGACACTATCAACATCAAATTAAAATTAAAAAAATTAGTAGATGGGATTGAAATCTGTCTCTCATCACATAGTCATAATCTTTACAATAATAAGGAATTTGAAGAAAATATACTATCATAATAAAATTCAACTTAAATGACATGACATAAAATAGGTCTTTTAATAAAAGAGGTGGGTGGAATGATCCCATACAATGATTATTTTGTAAATAAAAAAAGATCAATTATGGGTATCCAATCTATATAGAAATTCATCAGGTATAAATACAAGACATGATATCAATTGTTATTTGTCACATAATCATTTCACCATATAATATGTATTTATAATATTAACCCAAATACTAGAAATTGTGTTACGAAGTTCCATTACAATGATTTGGCAGCCTAAAGATGTCACCTAAAATTTAGAAAATGAGTAGTGAGAGAAAAAATAGTGTCTCGTCACATGGATATAATATTTATAGCAATAAGGATATATAAGAACATATCCCAACATTTGAAATTTGAAATTTAAATACATAGCATAAAATAAGTGTTAGATAAAAAGAAGACGGTGAAAGGTTCCCTTACAAATATTAGTTTTTAAATAAAGTAGATAGATTAGGTGAATGAACATCAAGAACACATAAAGATACTGTAAGCACAAGATTTGATAAAAAAATGTTATTTCTCACATAAGCATATAATGACATATTCAGGAAGTAGAATTTTAACCTAAAAATGAAAATGGGGTTGAGGAGTTCCCTTACCTCATGCTCGATGTGACTTGTTTGTTTTTAATCACATGAATAATAAAATAATGTTAATTTTAACATTCTACTGAATTTTTTTATTTATTATTATACCTTTTATATAACTTATCACCATCTCATAAACATTACATAATGATTTAGGTTAATAACAATTATTTTTTTATATTTGGTACTTGAGTAAAAAATTGAACTTCTAATAATTACAAGATGTCCTTTTGTTCAAAATTCCATAATATAATGAGTTATATTAATGATTTTGATATGATATATATCATATATTTATATATTATATATTCATATGTATGTATTTATAATGTTACATATGATTTGGAGATATGAAATGAAATGCATTGTTCAGGGAGACGGTTATCCGTACGTATGCATAAACGCTACATTTATTTATATTTCTTATTTAATGGAATGATAACATAATTATATATAGGTATATTATAATTACAGTATAATATAATATATAATTTCATTAATTTTAACCTTTATACATTCCATATGTGGCATGAACGTGTCATATCACTTTGAGAGGTGGTAATTCGCACATCCTCAAATGAAATTATAGTATTTACTAATTATTGAAACCATAAAGGTAGGATATAAATTAAAAATATTGGATAATATAGAAAATATAAATATAATATATATCACATTTAAATATAGTGGAATTATATTGGACACTATAATAGGGAGTAACGATAATTGAACAATCATCGTTTCGTGAGTCTGTAGTTCACCATCCACATAAACAGCATGATCGTATTCATTTGTGGGAGTGGTGTGTAAGTGTAGTTCTAATACTTCTCATAAATGAAACATAGTATATTAAGGATACTATGTTTCTATATAAAAAATTAATAATGAGATCATTGGGAGTGAAAAAGGAAAAATAATGGAAATAAACTTGATAGAAGACATTACCTCGAATCATGTAACATCTTTTTAGTTGATCTAAAGGGATCTATTTAGTATCCTTGTTCATTGGGGAAGTCCTCTAGGAGGAATATAAGGATTTTGGGAAAATATTTGGGTAGATTTTGGACGATCTAGGGGAATTAGTGGTGTGTTCAATGGGTTAGAGTTGATGGCCTTTTATAAGGGGGATGAGGGTCTCTTAAAGAATGTTTGAAAATATTTTGTAATTATAAATGTATTTTTGGTTTAAAAAGGTCTATAACATATTAAATTAAAATATATGATAAATATAAGTCCAAATAAAATCATCCTATATGAATTGGAAAAGTTTTAGATATTTTTTAATCCTTATCCTTTTTTATTTATCCATTTGATAACTTATTTTACTTTGACCAAGTCTTGTTGTATATTCATACGATACAATTAATATATTTACAAAAAAATTCCAGGAGATTTAAATTGGATCATTAATGACATTAATTACTACTTATATTTCATTTGACAGAATCATAGATAATCATTACTATTTTATCATTTAATAAAATATTAATTGATTTACAATCACATTTATGTTTGTTTTTATACTATTCATATCATGACATTTATATAATCCATAAGAACTTGATAAATAAGAAAAAACATACTTAATTCATAGATAAATATTAATAATCATCCATAAAATTCATGGATGGTATAAAATGATTAAAAATAAATTAGTTTTATTATTTATAATCTCTTTTATTTAAAAACATTCATTAAAGAGGTAATCTTTACATCATCATTGTGTATAATAAAATTTACTTATTTCATCTATAAATATTATAAATAAACTCTAAATATTTAGTAAGATTAACTATTTTAAATATGACTATTAATATTCCAAAATATCACTTATATAACTCAATAAAAAAAATTTCCAAGAAGATAAATGATTATGTTACATTTTCCTTAACATTAAATTAATTTTTATAATGTGCCATTTTTATTTAAAAGTGGCTCCATGGGATCCCAAAATAGACCCATGGATTCCCATTTTCTAACATGTACAATTCAATAATATTATAACACCTTTTAGAGAAATTTAATATTAATATAATATCAATTTTTACCATTATTTAACAGATTTAAACTTTAACGACGGTAAATAAATTATTTACTGAAGTTACTATTCATAATGTCTAAAAATAAAATTTCTCTATTTAAAAAATTTGGATCACCTAATTCAGAATATGTAATCCATATTTCTAAATTCAAAACATATAATTTACATAAATTAATTTGAAATTAATTCCCATTTTCATAACACAAAAGCGTGTTTTTAAGAAATAATAACTACCAAAAGATAAAAATTTGTTTATGTCCATTTTAAAAGTAAAATTAAATCCAATGAACAAAAATACATAAAATGGTAGTAATAAAATCTAATTTCACTTTATAACCAAAAAAATGAAAAATATAAAAATATAAATAAAATATATTAAAAGTCATTTTTGAATAAAAAAGGCAGTATTTTTCACTATTAATAAAAATGAGCCTTGTCGTAAATATAAATAAAATTACCAAAATTAAAATTTTATATCCCAATAATAAAGATAAGGATTATTGTGTCAAATGAAACATATAAAAGATAAAATAATCCAGATTTAAATAGGTGGTTCACCATCAAAATACGGTAAAATGTTCATCTAAAAATATTTTAGTTTTTAATGCATATTATCAGATCTATTATCATTTCATGATTCTAAATATTATCGGATAAATGAAGAAACATTTAAAAAAATTATGATTATATTTTAGATAGATCCATTCATTCCCTCTAATACGAAGACAAGTCGTTAACTACCATTTAAAATAATTATATATTTTTATTTTTTATTATGACTCAACCTTGTATGAAACATAAGATTTCAGAATAACCTATTGTTGGTTGTCGGGTAGGCTATAGAACATAGAATCCCAGTTGATGTAAAATTAACATTTAAATCAAAAATATAAATTACTATACAAATTTCATATTATTTATTTACCTGTGATGTTACATCGTTCTCCCCATTTGGGAATTGCGTTATCTCAAATAAAAAATAATGCTCAATAAATTCAAAAAATGACCCACATCAGAAAAAGAGTCAATAAAACAACCGCTTTACATGAAATTAAGAGAAGTAAAATTCTCAACCAAGATAACCCATAATAGTATTCCATGTAAATAACATGGATATGGAGGAGAAACTAAGTGTAATGTTCTGATGGAGAGGGGTAGAAAATAAGATCAGGAGAACATTAACTACCGGAAAACAACAAACTTTTGAAAGGTTCAATGGTATTTGATTTACCAGTAGGAAATGTAATGAAACTACGTTTTTTGTTTTTTGTTTCCTTTCATAACGTTGGGGAATTTATTTATGATATTGAGTAAGTACATAAAGAAATATTCTTAGTTTTCAACTAGTGAATCAACCATTAATAAATTTCTACAAAAAAACATCTTATCTATAATCGATGAGTATTCAAGATGAAATTCTCACCCCTAAATCTCAATATTCATCTTGAATAGAACCACATAATCCAAAAAATTTGTACATTATGTTTCTTCAATCACCATACATTAAACAGAAACAAAATGGTGAGTAGAAGATCAGATAATCCCCAAAATTTTAGTCATTTCTAAAAAGAAATAATACTCTTAATCTTATAAATTGTTCAAGCAATTCACAATGATAAACATATAATATTCAATATGCAATAGTCCTTAAAATCCTTCAATATAATAAAAACTATTATTTAATATCAAAACTCAGAAAGATTTAGTCCCATATTTTTTCATGGTAAAAGCTAAATTTTTTCTCAAAATAACATCATCTACTCTTAAAGATTCATACTGAAAAGTAATTTACATAATCATATTTTATCAAATAAAATATAATCACTTACATAACTAACACAAATCACTATATGACCAAAATAAAAACCTATATTCTTCCAAAATTTGATTTCAACTATTATTTAAGAAATGAAATCCCATTTTATTCTATTTTTCTTATGCATACGGTGTTCACCAATGAAAAAACGTCTTCCAAAAAAACATTTCTCACTTAATCACCAAATCATTTTCAATTATTTAGGATATCCATTTGATAGATAATAAGTTCCAAAGTAAAATTATTCTTTATCCAAAAAAAAAATTTAATTAAAAATAACATGTCATACTAACTAGAAGATTCATGTATGCCAGTGCTAGGTGATGCACCCTTATTGCCCATCGATTGTGGGTTCAATAATTGGGGGCTTGATGGACATTACAGGTTATCACCCATCATGCGTATTATACCTTATTATAGAACTCAAAAATTACCAACGCAAGATATTACAACAATTATTCGCTTATACCTCTCATTTGTATCCCAACTCATATAGACCTCAATATCATCATTAATAAAGATTATATATATATTGGAATTTTTTACCACCATAAAATAACACTATTTTCAATGAAATAACATCATACCTTTATCATCATGTCCACCCAGATTCATTTTCATCTTGTTCTCATAGTTAGATGTTTTATCCATAGAAGCAATTATTTAGAGATCCTTCAAAATCATACTCTTACTTTATCAAAATACACCTCTTTCAACATGGGTCATATGGGTGCTCATAGAAAAATACTTTCAAAAAATAATTAGGTATTCCATATAATTTCAAAACATCTTATAAAACATACATCTTATAAAACAATCATAATGAGTTTGTGTTGAAACATTTAGTCAATTGTCCTCTTAAAATTCCATATGTATGTTCTGAAAGACAATAATTTAAGAGAATATATAAATAGATTGCTCAAGGTCCCCCGTCTTCAGCACCTTTTTAAAAATCATAATATTCATCAAAATAATTTGAAAACGTAAAATATTTGAGAATTCCTTGATATTTTTTACCTTTATTTAAAATATTAGAATAATGAGAAAATATAATTTGATTCAATAAAACCGATGATCCATGATGCTATCAAGGTATAACGGAGGTGTTTGATATCTAAAACTATTACATTAAATTTTGTTATATGTTTGAAAATGATTTAGAATCTTCTATATATGACTGTGAATAAATTATTGTAAACAAGTCATCAGGATGAGATAGGAATGTCATTTTAGATCCTCCTCCATCCATTTGTTAAAGACTATCCTTTATATAAAAAAATTATAAAATTAGGATTTCACTAAAGTTGTAGACATAGATACTATTCATGTGTCTATCAAAAACACCTCATCCCTAAAGTTTTCTAAATCTCCATTTGATACAAAATATAAGGACTCATCCAAAAAACAATACTTAATCATGATATAAGTCAATAATTCACATTGATGATCTTTTATGGTTTAGTTTTTAGAGAATTTGTCCATAAACTATTATATTAAATCACAAATATTACAACGTAGAAACTTCTACACCGTATCAATATTTTTTTTTAAAAAAACTCTTAAAAAACCATCATTCTTTTCTGGATAAAAATATTTTGTAATTCTTTATTTCTCTTACCTTGCCTTATACCTACTGAAAAACATAAGCACATTAACAGACCTTATGAAATGAAAAAATTTATTAATAACACATATAAATAATAAATCATAATGGTATATTGTGGCTTCCATAACAAACATACGTTGTATCATTCAGAGCTACAGAGGGAGTTACTCTTGGATTAAACATCATAGTATAATCCCCAAATCTCTTAGCAGAAACATTTACATTTACATCTATCACATTACCCAATAAATTAGGGAGCTATATCATCTCACCCGCCATAGTTTTATCATTGAACCATCCATATGCGTAAAAAATGTCCAAGAACTATAACATAATTATAACACATAAAAAATCAGAATGGAATGATATCATTTACACATTGTAATCATAATCTAAAATTTCAATATATTGTTATAATCAATACATTATCAAAATCATTTTCAATTAGAAATGATTTAAAAAGAGTATATGGTATTTATTTTCCTTTGGAAAAATTATGGCATGTTAATGAGGACAAATATCAAGTAATACTACTTGCGACCTAAACTTTTTTGTCGTTATGTACGATAAGAAAACATTCATTTGGTAGTTTAGTGAAACTCTTCATAGAAAAACATTCTTTTTTAAAATAATTTGAACATTTAGGAAATATAATTTTAAATCAAAGTGTACAATTCCACATTTAATCTTTAATATTAATTGACATTTTAAACCATTAATGTATATATAAAAAGACTCTTAAAAAAATCTGAAATAAGGAAATTAATGATATATATTTATAAAATGATATCATTAAATCATTTAAAACAATATTTTAGTTAAAGTGTCATTTCCCACTTTAGAAAATACTTTTATAAAAATAATTAACGAATAACATTAAAATATATATATAATATCATGATAATAGTGAGATTTATGATAAAATATTTTAATGGGAAATATATACACCTTAGAGGATAATAACTATGCATAATATCTTGATATTCCTCAATGAAAAGAGATTTAAATGTATTCCCTTAATAAAATTTCTATCCTAAAGATGTTAAATTAAAATTTACAAAATGAGTTTATGGGAGAGAAAACTGTATCGCATCACTTGTTAATAAAATGTAAAACAACAATTATATATATGAACATATACCATAATATGAAAATGAAAATTCAGTGGCATGACATAAAATAAGTCATTTACTAATAGAGGAGGGTGAAAGGTTCCCTTACAATGATCATTTTGTAAATATAAATAGATAGATTATGTGTATTTACTCTATATACAAATTAGTAAATAATAAAAAAAGGACAATACATAAATATTTATTCCTCACATAATTGTAGAACAATATAATAAATAATTTGAATATTAACCCAAATAATGGATATTCGTTTAAGAAGCTCACTTGCAATGATTTTGCAGCCTAACAACGACACTTAAAAATTCGTAAAATGAGTTTATGAGATAGAAAATAGGTCTCTCAGCACATGGAAATAAAATTTAAATCAATAAGGATATATATGAATATATGAAATCATTTTAAAATGGAATTTAAAGACATAACCAAAAATAATTCTTTGAGAAAAAGTGGATGATGAGAGGTTCACATGTGAAGAACATCTTTTAAATAAAAATGATCGATTACATGTCTTCAATATAAGTACACAAAAATAATGAATATATAAAAGATATTATAAAACATTTATCTCTCAAATAATAATATAATGACATAACCAAGACGTATAATTTTAACCCAATGAATGCAAATTGGGTTGAAGAGTTTCTTACCTCATGTTTGACTTTACTCATTCATTATTTAATCTCATGAATAATAATCAAATGTTAATAAATACTTTCGTCATAAAAACTCTAATTTTTGTTATTCATTTTTATCACTTATTACAATGTTATAAACATTACATAGACATTTAGGTTAATAATAGTCGTTTGGTTGATATTTGGTAATATAGTCAAAAATGAACTTCTTATAATTTTAATTTTTCCTTGGGGTCAAAAGTACATTATAACTAGAATGATATTATTGTTTTTGATATCATATATATATTATACATATAATATATATATATAGTATATATATAGTATACATATATAGAATATATATATATTAAAATAGTAAATAAAATTTGGATATAAGAATTGAAATGCACCATTCATCGAGACTGTCAGCCATACGTACAGAAGAACACTAAATTCATTTATATTTCATATTTAGATGAATTAAACATAATTATACATTGGTATGTTATAATTGTAGAATAATATAATATATCATTTCATTAACTACAACCATTATACGTTCCACATATGTCATGAACGAGTCATATCTTATTTAGGGGGCAGTAATTTGCACTTCCTCAAATGAAATTATCATATTTAGCCATTATGGAAACCATATATGTATGAAATAAATTAATGATTAAGAAGTATAAGGAGAAATATAATATAGTATATATGACTTATAAATATAGTACCTTCATAATGGAGACCATGAGATATTGTTAGAGAAAATAGAACAATCATCATTTCGTGAAGTAGTAGGTCACCGTCCATAGAAACAGTATGTTCATATCAATTAGATGGTGGTGTGTGTATGTGTAGTTCAAATAAATCTCATAAAAACATGATAGTATATTTATTATACTCTGTTTTCTATATAAATATAGAATAATAAGAGTATAGGTAGTGGATAATGAAAAATATTAGAACGAAACATGAGAGAAAACGTTACATAAAATCCTGTATCTTATTTTGATTTGATCTATTGGGATATTTTGAATATCATTGTTCAAAGGGGAAAGTTTTCATGATTAATAGATAAATTTTGGTATCTTATTTGAGAAGATATCAGATGATCTATGTGGTTTTAGAGGTATGTGTAATGGGTTTGATGTGGTGGCCATCTATAATAGGTGGGGTGTGCTATTTAGAAATGTTTGATTATATTACTTTATTATCAAATTATTTTCAATTTAAAAAGGTCCTAAACTCATTAAATACAATGATATGATGAATATAAGTCTAAATATAATCTTCCAATATGTAATGGATTGGAATAGGAAATTTTTTAATCCTTATATTTTTTAATTTAACCCTTTGTTAACTTATTATACTTTTAACATGTCTTCTTATATATTCATAATACATGGTTAATATATTTATTAATAAATTTTAAAAGACCCAAAATTGATTATTAATGACATTTTTAACATTATATATTATATTTGGCCTAATCTTAGATTTTTATGACTATTTTATCATTTAATAAATTATTAATTTATTTAAAAACTCATTTATGTCAATTTTTTTACTATTTATATCATTACATTTTATGAATCCATAACAACTTGATAAATTATAAAAAAATAATTAATTATAAGATAACAAGTCATAAAAATCAATTAAATTCATGTATGACATAAAAATTTTCTAGATAAATTAAATTTAAAATTTATTATCTTATTTATATAAAACATTCGTTAATGACGTAATCATTATATAATCATTTTGTCCTAAATAGAATTATTTATTCGATGTCTAAAAATTATAAATAAAAATTTATAATTTAGGAAATAATTTTATATTTCTAATTACTATTTATATCCTAAAAGATCACTTATATTACCCTATAGAAAAATTGTTTGAATAAACGATATATGTTTTTGTTACATATTCCTTAACATTAAATTAATTTTTATAAATTGTTATTTTCACTTACATGTGGCTCCATGGGGTCCATAAATTGTCCAATGGATGTACATGGTAATGAATGTATCATCCAATATGATTACGATATGTTTTGTGGGTATCTAATATTTTTATAATATTATTTTTTACTTTTATTTACCAGTTTTACCCATTTACTATGGTAAATAAAATATTTACTGAAATTACAACTCATAATATCTAGAAAAATTAACTATTTACACAATATGGACCTCCTGATTCAAAATATGGAATATATTTTTCCAAATTAAAACCATATAATTTACAGAAATGAATTTAAAATTAAATCTCTTTTCCAAAACCAGAAAACATGTTTTTAAGATATAACAACTATCAAATGAATTACATTTGTTTATATCCATTTTCAATGTTAAATAACATCCAATAAAATATTTTGGTTTAAATGGAAAACATGTAATCCAATTACACATTAACACAAATAAAAAAATATATAATTATATAAATACCTTAGATTAAACAACAGTTTTAATTTACAAATGCATTATTTTCCAATATTCTTGAAAAATAAACATTATTTGAAAATTTCAAACAAAATATACCCAAAGTAAATTTTTATGTCCCGATTCAAAAGATGAAGTTTATTTTGTCAAACAGAACATATTGAAGTGACAAAAACTATATTTAATAAATTGTTCTCCTTCTAAAGGCATTAAAACGTCCATTTAAATATATTAGAGTTTTTCATGCTTAAAATTAGATTCATTCTCATTTTATAAATCTAAATTTTATTCGATAAATGTAGAGGAATTTATAAAAACCTATATTCATATTTTAGATAGTTCCATTCAATCCCTTCAATATAAAAACAAGGCGTTAAATTCTATTCAAAATTATAATATATTATTATTTTTCAGTATGACACCGCTTTGTGAGCAACAAAAGATTTCAGAGAAACCCATTGTTGTATGTCGGGTACACCATCGATCCATTATCCTGTTTAAATTAAAATTAATATTTAATTGAAAAATAGTAATAAATATGTAAATTTCGTATTCTTTATTTAACATGGATGTTAGAACTCAAGCCCTTTTTTTAATCTCAATTATAATTTGTCTTTATTGTCAATATAATTAATAAATTTTAATATATATAAAATAATTACAGAATGGGTAAATGAATGACCCAACATTTCTTTGATTTGATCAATATAATAATGTTTTACTATATAAATTATATTTATTTGAAATGAAATATTTGTATAATGAGGATGGTGAGATAATGTTGGGTGGGAAGGAAAATTGAATAACTATATAAAACACATATCCCTATTATTTCCTTCTTATCCTCTTTATTGGATGAACTTAATTTTCTACCTCAATGAGTATATGGATTCAATATCATTTGAAGTGAGAATTGAAGAAGTAAATTTTTTTGGATTAATATATGTATTGTTCATCCCTAATTAGGAATGTTATTTTGTTATATGTATTTGGAGTACATTATATAGTAGTAGATAAATCATTTGATCATCAGAAAAAAAAAATTAACTGTATGTTATCTATGTGAATAAATTCAAGAAATATATTTTTATGGGTTGAATTTTTTTGTTACACGATTTATGGATTATCCTCCACTAAATTAATCCACATGTAATTCTGATATGATTAATCATTGGTTGATGAATCATCCTCCAATTCTATCTAGTGAGAGTTATTACCTATGTAAACATACAATAATTTTTGGGAGTGTCTTGATTTCATTTAGCTAATCAAAAATTTATTTAGATGATAATGAAACAAAAATCCATTTCCATTCAATTTTTATTGATGGTTTTGGTGTATCACATGTTTATAAAATAAAATATTATTATTCTCATTTTGTATGGGGGTAATATCAATATAAATATATTTTCAAGGTATCCAAATCATCTTTTCATTGGTTAATTATTTTTTAAAACATTTCATATTTTAATTTTTCAATGATAGAGGATCAGAGGTAATGTTTGATATTTTGTATCCCATTCACAAAAAATTGAAATAGTATTTTATAACACATCATATATCCTCCCTTAATATGTTAAATTTAATTATGTATGAATACTAATGAGATCTTTTTTGTTTTATAACACTCTATGGATCCTCATCTTAAACACAATTAAAACATTATATTTATCAGTATACCATGGGGAGGACCTCATCAAGGTATGTATTAATGTTAATGGGTAAGACTCTAATGTTGGTTTTCCTAAGTCCATTATGTATAAATACATGGAAATTGATCTATATTTATGTGTAGTATTCAGTCATTGAGGAATCTTGAGAGAATAAAATACGTAATTAGGGCCTCAAAGAATATTTGATAGTGAATTATCACTCCACATACCATAAAAATATGTTAATTATCTTAGTGGATTAGACTATAAATTGGGTGAGTATTTATAATCCTGTGTTTTATTGGATTAATGTTCTATAAATTTGATCTCCTCATTTCATCTCTATCCAATACACTATCGACAATTTATCTATAGATAAATTCGGTTGTAACTTGTGTTGTGTGGTGATGGTGTTTAAAAATCTAGGTCACAAACCTTTTAAGTAAATATAGATTCATTATATATAATTTTTTATTATCCTAATTGGAATCATAGAAATACAGTAGTATAGTATTTTCTATTGTTGGAGTGTGATTATTGATGTAGTTAGTGGTGATAAAATTAGTTTTATTCCCCCCATAGATAATTATTAATTTCATTAGTTCTTGCGAAGTTATATTTTTCAGGTACACCAATGAAAAATTTCATGTTGGTTCCCGATATCCAACATGTACACAATAAATACTATGCTTTCTATTTAGTGATATAGATTTAATGTTTTATAGGCTAAGAGAAGGTGTTCAGACTGTTAAGGAGTGGTATTTTCATTTTCATAGTAGGATTTCTTCATCATATTATTGTGATTGATATTTATTGTTAAAAAATAAATATTCATTTTCCCTTTTAAATGGTAAATGAATAATATAATATGATTATTAATAATTTTTTTATCATAACCAATATAAAATGTGGTACCCTTAACTACATCATCATAAGTAATATATTCAATCTATTTTTTTGATGGTAAATAGGTTCATGTTATGTTTCCAATTTTCATTTTTTATGAAAAAATATATTTTTGTATCATTATATCATTCACCATCTGTTATTTGAAAAAAAACGTTGTATTTATATTATTAGGGTGAATGTTTTAAAACTAAGAGGATGAGATGTTGAATCATCCCTCAAAATAGAGTTTCGAATAATATGCGACTCGTTATAATAACAAGTCTTCTATATGTTAAATTTTCTATCAGTTTATTGTGGAAAATATGTGTTCTGAATTTTTTTGATCAATAAATGTATTTTAATTGAAAAAATAATAATGTAAATTTTCATTCACTTAGGGTGAAAGGACTCTCATTAATATTTCACGCGGATTTGTATCTATTCCACTACTATATTATTTATATACATACATGTTCTCTCTATGTAATTTCACACTTTTCTAAATTTAATGAAAAATATTTTACATTCAGTCATCAATACTATAGATGTTATAATGTTTTATTGTCAAACGTAATAGTATATGTTACACTTGTGTTTAAGGCCTAAAAAATAAGCATTAAGAAGAAATTGATTATTTTCTATAGAGGTGTTGTGATATATTTGGGAGATATATCTTTATTTTTTTTGATATATGTCCATCACACACATGAATTATTCACCGATAAGCCCATCCACAATGGGTTGACACATCACTAATGGTCCTAGGGATCTAACGAACCATCTATAGTAAATTTATGTATTTAAATACTCTTCCCCTTATTTTTTCGGGATATTTTAAACCCTAATTTTTGAGTTAATGTTTAAATAAATATAATAAATTAGGTTTTGTGATTTATAATCTTATAACTAATAATTTTTAGGGTTTAATAACTATTAATTAGTAGATTTTGAGATCTACTATATCAACATCATCAAATTTGAGGTCTAAAACCTCTAGACCAACCAATTTAGGGATATATTATTTCATTAAACGCAGTTTCAATTATTTATTATCTTCTCACAACAAATTGTATAGATATAAAATATCATCACCATATGATTTATAGTTTTTAAAATCATCTAAATGTTTCTCATTGTTAATGGATTTAGATAATTACTAGATATCTACCATTTTTCCCATCAGTAATGATTTTACCAAATGTATATGTATTTATTCCTCCCAATTTTAAATATATAGGGTTCAATTATTTTTTGTATCATCTATGATGTATTAATATTTTTAATGAGTTTTTTTTTCAAAAAGGATGATGGATCATTTTTCATTAGGTAGTATTTTTTCCAATGATTATATTTTTCCCACCAATTAGGATTAATATAAATCCCAACAATGGGGTCACTATCGATGTTGTAAAAAATATCATTATTTTAGAATAATAATTTTCTATATTTTAAAAAAATTTGACGAGGGAAGAATATTATCTTTAATATTATATATATAATACTGATGGTTAAATTTAATGAATAGTATATCCATGAGAAATAGTGTCACTTTTATGGTTGTAAAATAAGGTCCAGTAGGACATAAACATCAGGTATTACTACAATAATCAGTGGTTTTTTGAAATATAATTTCTTATATCATGTATAATTAGGAAAAATATTATATGTATGGATTTTTAATGAAAATATGTCAATGCAGTTTCATTAGATCTCAATGAAAGATGAGTCTACTAATTCTAGTCGGTCATATATATATTTTTTCCCTATGGACTCATGTAATTAGATGATAGTAGTGAAAGTATTTAATTAGTTATCTAGAAAGGTATCATATCTATAAAAAACAAAAATTCATTATAAAATATATAAGTTAAATGATGAATACAACTATGAGAGGTAGGAACTATTGAAATTAATGTTACGTTGTATCATAGAACGCATATTGTTCAATATACCTTACTCAAATATTGGTATTTAAACAATGATTTTAATTATCATTAATACGATGTAATAGGAATAAGTTTTACTTGAATATTATCCTATTTGTGATATATCATAGGTTGAAAAAAAGAATTTGTATCTAGCCACATACTGGAAGAACATAACATTAATGGGGATTATGTTGAAGATACCTGGGATTTGGATAATATAGACAACACAAAATAGGTCGTTTGACTTCCAACGTGAGAGTTATACTAATTCGTAGTCTATACAAATTTTATAATTTTAGGAATATTTATCATTGATGGGATTATCTTATTTGATATAGGGTTATATAGAAAATGTAAAAAAAATTATATCCATTATATATATTTTGGGAAATACATTCATGAATCGCTTCATATTCAAAATATACCCACATGGTAATTTTAAATTTTAGAATGTTTTTATAAGAGTTAAGTATTCACATGATCTAGAAAATTAGAAAATTAAATGAATGTTATGCTTTGGAATTCCCATATCGAAGAACTCACACAATTTGGTGGAGTATATGTCATGTGATGATTATATATTTGTGTCATATTTCAATAAAATAATAATCAATAAGTATTCTATGAGAGAATATTATAAGATACATCTTTTTAATGAATTCGTTGTATATTGAAAGAACATTCTATATTGATTTTTGGATATTTTATTCACCTACATGTGATGATTTTCATTTCAATGTTTTTCTCAAAAGTGTCATGTTATAGTATAATGTTTAGACTTGTAGATTGTTTAAAACTTATTTGAATGTTTAAAAATCATCTGAACCCCAAGTATTTGAGATTTTATGGAATATAAAGAATTATAGATCATGTTTTCAATAGGCATAGTATGGGAACCAAAATACTTCACACATTTAAAAATAAATGGTGTTAGTGTAGAAATTAATTATACAAGTGGATGTATAAGGGGAAGGAAAAACATCCTCCATAGATATATGGTCACATGTGAAATCCTCATCGTTGGAGACCAGATACATTTTTAAGGTTATATTAATTTCAAATTTCTCTTTTTAATAGTATAATTACTAAAATAAGATATTGGTGAAACCCAATGGTTGGCAGCAAGATCTATTTAGTAGTTACTCAACATATAGTTTCCCAACATCATTAATACTGTCTCTTTTTAGCAGTGTTCAAATTATATACTGCCTTAAATTTTTGAAACCACATACCTTCATATTAATATAGTAGTATTTAATTCAAAATAATTAATTAGATTTATTTTAATAACTAATCATCATATATTTTATCACTTGATTTTTCAGAGATTATTTTGAGTGAAAATATTAATAAAAATAGTAATTCAGTTGATAAACAATACATTGGATACACTGAAAACATTTTTCTTATATATTTTTTAAAAATTATTCTCAAAATTTGAATCATCTCATAATAATTGTTAAATGGTAAAATTTGTTTATTTTTTTAGAACAGAATAATTTTAAGCCAAATATAACAATTGGTTGTATTTTTCTAATATGTTACAAATGTGTATTTTTATTTAAAATTTACTTTACATATTAGATTAACTATTTTATATTATTAAAATATATTATTTTGATAAACAATGATCAATTATTTGTATTATATTATAATCAATAGATAGAAGAAATATATTGAGAAAAAATCATATATTATTAAAATAAAAATTAATTACTTATATTATCTTATAATGTTTGTTCCATATATGATTTGAGATATATGAGAGTTTTCATGACCAATTAAAAATTCTTTTATAATAAAATATCACTGGGGTTAATTGAAAAGTATTGTTATAAAAAGATTTATAACTATTAATTTTGGAATATTATTATTCGATGGTCATATAGGCTATATAAATAATTATTAATTGATTCTCTATATTTCAGTTAAATTGAAACCATTTTAAACAATTTTTATTTATTTCAAATTTATTTTTTTCAATTATCCTGTCATTTCAAATCCAAATTATCCTTTACAAATTGATAATATATATTTTATGAGTTCATTCTATTGTTTTATGAACTGTTAATTAAGTTAAGTAGTTTCTCTTTTCTCCACCTCTCTACCTCTTAAATTATATGTTGTAATTTTTTAAATTCTTAATTTCATTATTATTTGTTATTAAATATGATTATATTGAATATAAATTTCATTCACTATTTATGATTCACATCAAATTCAAATTCTCAAACTCCAACTATTAGTGCCTATGTTTTTGTTATAATAATTATAATTCAATTGAATAAAAAATATTTAATGAAAATATCTCTTTATGTAACATATTTTTTTATTTGAGTTTTGAAATTTTTAATGAGGTTGATTTATTATTTTTAAATAAATATAATGAATTTTGTTTTTGTTCTCAAGGGGATTAAAACATGTATTTATACAATTGGTCACTTATTATCAATGTCCTCAATTTTGTGGAATCGTTTTTGAATTATATTGTATCCAAAATATTATTTCATACATATAAACGACCAATAATAAATCTAATTTTTATTGTTTTATATCAAAAAAAATATTAATAGATAAATATTTTTATATATTATAGATAATATTTGATTTAATATTTTGAATATTCATCCAATCTATTTTCCATCCATTGTTTCTTCATTTCCCCTGTAATAAACAACTCCAAAAAGCCTAAAATGTATTAAATATGTTTATAAATTTTTTCAACAATTGTGGTTCCTTTTTTATTAAATAATTACATTATTTATAGAATAATATCATTTTGTTTGTTATTTAAAAAAATTAATAGTAACTTAATTTGGTTATAGATCATAAATATATGATATGCATATTAAAAAATGTTTTATGAAATTTGATCATGTATAAAATTTCATTCATGTTTTTCTTTAGGTTTGGAAAATTTATTCTGGGAGTGAGATTTAAATGATTACACCCTCCAATGTATTTTATAGGTTTCTGTAATCATGGAAACAATGTAATGGCCATGAAAATAATATCATTTAATTATATTTTATACATTTAATTTTCACACATCATGATATCATGACACTAGAATTTATATTTTTTTCAAAGAAGGTAAATTTATAATACAATTATGTTTTTCCATTGAAATTATATTCAAATATATCAATAGAATTTTATAATGTCACATGATTTATTATCACATTATATTATAAATAGAATATTATGTATTAATAATACATATAAAACTACCATGATTATATGATACCCAAATTATTAGTTTGGTTTAACTATTTTCCATTAATTGATTATCCTTTAAAATATGATAATTTTAAATTCATTATATGGTTTTTGAATCCTAAAAATAAATAACAAATTACTAAAAAAAATTAATATTATTATTTTTATGGATTACTTTCAAAGATCCCAATCAGAGTAAAAATATTTTCCATGTATTTTTTAATGAATTAAATATAATTCTTAGACATGATTGATGTAGTATTATGTAGAAAGATTTAGGATGTATTGGTGGAATACATAACCAATGGTTTTAGAGTGATTTTTTGTTTACATTTGTAAATTTGTATGGATAATCATTACTTGCTAAAAATTATTTCCAAACACATATTTCATGTAAAGGTATAATGAGTAAATTGATTGAACATTTATTTTAAATTTTTTTGACCAATTATGTGATTGTATCATAGTTTTTTTTTCAAAAATTATAAATTCTCATAAATTTTAATATTTCGATTAGTGAAAATTGTTAGATTCATTTTTATATTAAATTTTGAAAAATTAAACATGTCATAACCATTTGAAATTATTAATCTCCTAATATTGTCTCATATTTTGACATTTAATTATTATATGTTAGTTTTCATACCAAATTATATCAAAAATAATATTCCACTAAAGATTAATGGGTGGATAATTATTGTCAATCTTTTCTCTCATAAAGATGTATTAGTTTGAAATATATTCTAAAGTCAGTAAGAAAAAATATATTGAAATTTATTCCATTTATTAAATTAAATTAAAAGTCCCATTGATGTATCTGAATATACATCATTAGAAAATATAATGGGTTAGAAATTATTTTCATTTGGTTATAACATATCAATGTTCAAAAAACGATGAAATAAAGAAAATATTTTCATATAATGTTTCTTAGTTTTTTTATATTCATATTTATGGATGTTAATAATTTATAATGTAGTCAAAGTGGGGTATAATTTTGAAATTTAAATCTATATAGTTTTTTAATTTATTATTTTTGGAATTATTATATATTTCATTAATAATTCTTGATTAAAAGGTATAAAATAATATTATATTATTAAAATTTCATTTATATTATTTACATATTATAATATGAATCTATATTTTTAAATATTTATATATTATAAACGCCTAATTAGATTTAATTTTTATATTTATTTAGTATAAATGATGAAAAAACATTCCAAATACATTATAACACTATTTTTCTTATCAAAAAAATTAATACTTTATTTAAAATTTATCATTTAGTAATTAATGATGGATCTGCGTGGCCTTTTTTAATTATATGAAGTTAAAATATATTTTAATTTTAAATGATAAGTGAAATTTATAAATATATAATTTATTTTGAGTGATGAAATTTCAAAACCCATATCAATACATATACTTTTTAATATTTTTTTGATTCATATATATGTTACCTGAATAATTTTAAATTATATTTTTTACTAAAATAATTTCAATTATATGAATTTTAAAAAAAAACATTATAATATATTTTTATGATATTAATATTTCATTGATGAAATGATAAAAAATATAAAACATTGAAATATTGACGAATGAACGTAAAACTTTTATAAAAGTAAAATTTATGGATATCTGAATGAAACACTTTAGGCCATTTCTATAATTATTTATGTTATTCAAATCAAATGAAACAAAACTATTAACTAAAAAATATATATTTATTTTTGAATATCACATCATTGAATATGAAGGCTATTATTTCATCATATCATAATGATAGAAATAAAAATTATATATTATTAATAAATAGTAGGATTATTTTAGGATGTTCAATAATACAAAATATCATAATTAAAAGAGTTACATGTGTTGTATCATAGTCTCTAACAAACCACATATTAATATGAAACACGGTTCAATGGAAAAATATCATAATTTATTATATTCTTATTTTATAGAATTAAACCCAATATTAATGTAAGATGTACGATTAGAATTTATATATTGTATAAGATGGTATATTGACTATTTATACATTATATTGTAATGAACTGACTTGAATACCCTCCAAATTGGTACTTAGATTGATCCTCCATGTCTTTGGATGGAATTACCGATCCCCATGGCCACATGACTATCACCTAGGTATCAAAAAATAATGTGGGGGATTGATTTCACCCATCCAATAGAAACAAAACTGAATATATATAAGACATAGAAAAAATCAGTAAAGATAAATATATTACATAACTGAAAAAAATTGGGAAACCAAACAACTCAATAGTAGAAAGAATCACCAAGTAATAGTCTAATGACAATTTAATATGAAAATAGGGAAACCAGAAACAACATGATATTGCGTGGGAAGAATCCTATCATCTCCCCACCAGCTAACCAACTCAGGTGACAAAAAACAAAACCACCTTGTTATGCCCCATTCCATTTCCTGGAATCTAAATACATAAAAATGCATACACACTACTAAAGGGGTATGTATGGTGTGATCTAGCTACATCAGTAGGGTTTCACCATGGAGTTCCATAACACATATCCTAACTATAATCCATGAATTATCAATAATAATGTAGAATAAGGAATTGTAATAGTTTAACTATTCTTTTATCAAATTTTTGGAAAATAATATTTTTCAATTTTTAACATTTCTGACTAAAAGATTTAAAAATGTTTTGAAACATTCCATATATATATATCACAACATCTATATAAAATTCAACCAAATAATTCATCAAACATCATATCAAATTCATTGATGTACAATAAAATAGTCCAAACCAAATATCCTATGTCATATTAGAATAATAGGTTACATCACGCCAAGGGTCACATTAGGTAGGCATAGCTACGACACTCATTTCTAGCGTAGAAAATCATGTAGGACTGAAGCCACTAGAAATTTGTATATATTATATAGTGTATATAAACAAATCATAGTGATAACTCTCCCCAACTAATTTAACATTTCAATAGAACAATTTTTCAATGTAGATAAGGAAATCCACATGAGTAAACCTCCAAAACTTGGAAGAGACCTTTTACTAAACCATCAACCTATGTACCCATGGAATCATAGGTTCTTTACATTCCAAAACATTTCATAAAATCCATTTCATTAATTCATTCATTTAAAACAATTTCATTCTAGCATTTCATAGTTCTTTTAAAACCCATTCCATTTACAAAAAATAGGAGGACACCAAACATTTATAAATACGTAGGTCCACTAAAACTAATACTATTAATCATATAATGAAATTTCATTTTATAAAAACAATATAAAAAACATGTGAAATACAATTCACCATCATATGCTAAAGATGGAACCACTAACCTCAACACATGGGTGAAACACACCCGTAATTGAATCCATCAATCTAATGAAACCCCCAATGAAAATAGAGGTCCTTTAATCAATCTACACATATGATAATTTAATAAATTTATCAAAATTCTATATAAAGAAGATGAATAGACACAAAAATATAGAATAAAAAACCACATCACCCAAACTAACTAGGAAAACTTCACGAAATAAGATCGAAAAAACAAATACAGATAAAATCAAGAAGATGTATAACCACAAGTCTATAGATATGTTAATAGAAAAAAATGGTTCAACCTTGATCTAAGAAACGATAAAGAAGAAAGGATTACTCACCCAAAGAGATCCAACCTAAACAAAACAGTGATCAATCACTAAACAAATAAATTTTTATCAAACAGAAGATTTCAAAATTATTGTAGGAGAGTATTAGGTCAACATCAGAGAGTGGAGTAGATGAATGAAATAAAAATAAACCATTGTAGTACCCAAATAGTCATGTCTAAGTCATTTAATTTACATTAATTATATTTTCATTTTGTGAAATACACATGGCTAACATATACTGAAAAATTCATTTCCAATTTACATTATAAATGAAACTTTTAACATTACATGTAATGAAACATTTAAATGGTTTATACATCCATTATATAGAGTACCAAGTTCATGACAACTATCCTTCAGAATATAATTATCATCTTCCAATATTTCAGGGTTTTTATTTATCCTAAATACCACAAAATGCATCATCTATAAAAAAACCCAAACCAACTAATCTGTTTCATGAAATTAGATAGAAAAATTTAAGTCCATTAATACATTTATACAAAAATCTATTAATTACAATGAATAAAAATCCTTGTATATTCTAAAAATCCCATTACAAATTTTTTGTAATCAATGGTTGACCCAAGGTGCACCCAATTAAGGAGAAAAAATTATAAGGTAATCACCTGAAATGAGGAAGAAAAATGTTTCAAAATCCCAATAATAAGTCATTACATATCCATGTATTCTTGTGAAATTATGAATTAAGAAAAATAAGTGAGGCCACTGCTACCTCCTCAATAACATGCACTCCGAACTACAAGTATAATTTTAAGCTTCCACCATAAAACTTTGACCAATATAATTGAATTCCCATGAATGACATTCAAATGAGATTCAATTATCTCTAATGGTTTGTCACCAATTGAATCTTTTTACTCTCACTCGGTCTTTTCCTATCACAAAACATGAGAGGGATCATGATGATATTTCCAAATATTTGATACATTTAAAAAAAATGAATCACTATTAATTTAACCAAAACATATAACTGATATGAAACCTGACCAACCCACTATCTGACCTCAAAATGTCAATCCGATCTCAGATTAAACATTCCATTTTTACTAAGATTGTGTGACCCATCCAAGGAGAATAATTCAAGAAAATATGTTCATCTCAAGAAAACACCAAAAGAAATTTCCATTGATCCAAATGAAATTTCTACCATATTTGTATTGTATCCATAATCTGACATATATCATGAATCTACATAGATTTATCTTTAACGAAACATTGTCCCATCGAAGAAGAATCATTATACTCTACCCATAAATGAGGTGAATGGCACAAGAAACCAAACATATCCATAAAAGGATATATTCTTATTTATGATTGAGAACTTTTGATATAGTCAAAGTAAAATATTCCCAAACAGTTATACCAAGATCCATCAAATTCCATGACACATTCACATATAATATCCTTTATATTTTTAATAATACACTCTATAATAACATATTTATATAGATGATATATTTTACTCAATATTTTCTAAGTAATCATTACAACCTGGGGACTCATTTAAATATTCAATTTAATCATAGGATTTCTGTATGGAACCAAATCATAAGGAGCTCTATTTCTCCTTATAATTTTCTACATATAATTGTTACCCCAATATGTATCTTTTATAGTGCATTTTATCTGTATGAAATGTACCAACTTTTTTAACAAATCAATCACCACAAATATATTATTCAACCTTAGGGAGTTTTATGGTAATCCAAATAAATTTCAATGGATACCTAATCTCATTTCTAAACCATCATATGAAGAGGATGATGAAAACAATAATATTTCAAATTTCATACCTTTATCTTTCAGTAGGTGTAACTGTGGGAAATGTAATTATTAATCTCATGATCCATTTCCAACCACAAGAATTACCTTCTCATTACATATTACATCTTAAATATTATCATTAGAAACGCCTCTGATGAGATATGAAATTAAATAAAATTTGGCTCCTTCCATATATTATGACAAAAAACCAATCCCCAAAACTAATAATTTCATATGAAGAGATAGACTAATCCCAAATGGTCTCAAAAACATATAGGGGATCTTGCATTCCTCATAGCTCGTCATCTTCATTTAAACTCGATAGAATATATAAAATATAATATGATGATAAATGTACACTAGTAAGAACCATACCTACAAAAACCTAATGAGCATCTAAATGCTACTGAGTATAATGTACCAAATGGTTCTAGTCATCCTTCAATTCAAACATTCATTTTATTTTCATATAATTTAAATAAATCATCAATAGGTTCTATATAATACTGAAATCAAACATCTATTTGTGTTACACCCATAATCTCTATATAATATTCATTTACTTCTATGAAAATATAAATCTAGTCTACTATAGTCAAAAAATAATTTGATATTTTCCCCAAAAAAGATAATACAACTAACAATAAACATCATTTATAAGTACGATATGATACAAATAATGATTGGTGTAATTCTTTTCTATATTTTGATGATATTGATATCCTTATGACACCACATAATCATCTAGAATGACCAAACTACCCAGATCATTTTTTGAAGCATCACAAATAACAAAATAATCCTTATAGGACTTAGGAAAGATGAAAATAGGTGCTGATGTAATAATTCAATTCACCACATCAAATAAAATTAACAATTTTCATCTGATATGAATCTCAACACTTTCCTAACAAGATAATTAAAAGGAGACACTATTGTTGATAAGTCTTTGATAAAGCGTAAATATTATATATAAAGACCAATAAATCTCTCAATCTAAAAGGAACTCCATGGATATTCTAACGAAATGATAACCATCACATTCATAGGGTCAAAAAATATGATTTATCAAAATTAAAATTCCTTGAGAAAATAACTTCTTGTATCTAGAATGGTATTTTTTAATGATCAAAGTAAAATTTATGAAACCACATAATTTCTGAAACCTAACACAAATGGTGATCATTCTCATACATGGATCTTGAATACAAAAAAATATCTCCCAAAAGAGACTTCAAAAAAAGTTTCATGATTCTGATTGAATAACCTATTAATAAAATATATCAATTTATAAGGAGTGTTTTTATAATAATCAAAATAAAAAGATACCAGTAATGTATATACGTAATATTGAATGTAATATATTGTATATCAGAATCATGAACCATGATTTGATGAAAACATTGTTGATGATCAATCGTCGAAAACCACATATCCCCATTAACAGATCAAACAAAGATTCAAAACTATGTAAATGATACATGTTCATAACTATTACCCATTAAGTAATATTTTTATTTATTCACAATATATGTTATCAATCTGGATTCTTGAAAACAATAATTAGGTCCCCGAAGAAAAAACACTTGGGTGAACAAATCCTTTTTCTACTAGATCGTCCATTTGAATCAGGATCCCATTCAGCACCATTGGATTCATTTGAAATAAAGGTATTAATATTAGACACATAGCTAGATCAAGTTCAATTGAAATCTCTACCTCCATAACTGAATGAATATTAGAGAATCATATAGGAAAGTGACATGAAAATTTTTAATACTTGTGGGGTGATCCAAAACAAAATTGAAACCATGGGGAAAACAACTAAATTACACATAAAACTCATGATATCTGGGAAGAAAGGTGTTGTATGACCCGATGCCAAATTTGAATCTACCTAAAAAATCCATGAGGTCACATCATCCAAAATAAATTAGACACAAAGATGATAAATAATAAACATTATCATGTTTGAAAATGAGATAATAAATCCCAATGATGATATAAAAATCCCTATTGAGAACAATAATCCACACAGAACAAGTTCGCATCAGCTATAGATTACACACAATAAGGACATAAAAACCCCATTCCCATCAATTTACCAATATGAAATAATCAATAATTAATAATGGAGATGATCTCCATTTGATGATTATTAATATCAAATAAATTGCTCGATGTAAATTATTGTGATGTATTGATATGAAAAAATGAAACCGCTAATGGAGAAGCAATTAATATGGTACATATCATTGATGTTGGGCTTGAAATTACATGAATTAGAATCATATATACTACATAAAGTTTCATCAAAATTTATTACTACGCCTATATTCATATATTATTTGAAGCATTCGACTACAAATGTGTAGAAATTTGAGCTGATGACCACTAATCATATCATGGTAAAGACATAACTAGACAAAATGTTATAGTTTATCGTAACATCCAAAACTGAGAGTTATATTTATTGGTTAAGGATAATAATAGTATGTGTTTCTAAAAATGACCTAATAATTGATAACCATATGAATACAACTAGTCACATCTTGTTTTGTTAAAGAGGCAAACTACTGAGAACCTCTTCCACCACTCCAATGATGATACTTCCACATCATATTTTTTAACTACTGTTCCATTAAATCTAACACTATGTGTAAGACATGAGTGGGAATATCCATACATACCTATCATATATCATTTCATATATTATAACCACGTCCATTTATCTATATTGGTTGAATGATTTAGAAAATATATCTACAATCTAATATTTTTTCAGAATCCATGTTTTTAATTTCGAAATTCTAGTTGGCCATTCCATTGTACATTTAGTGAATAGTGAACCATATCCATAAACATATTACTATATGTTGAGAATTAATGCTCTACGTACTATAAAGAGAGGATATCTCGAGACTTTACCATCATCAGTGACTCTACTAAAAAGTACTACATGATGAGATTCTTAAATATATTCCACTGAAATACAACAATCCTATTAGCATATACCATAAAATTCTACCAACACCTTCTAGTATTCTAAAATCTGAATTCCATAAATTATAACATTTTTCACACATTGTATTCAAGAGTTAAAAGATATTTTCAATGTTATAAAGGAAATACTCAACATCTTCAAGTTCAATCATTATATTAAAGGATGATGCCTCCTCACTCTTGAACATTAGTGATCAATCCCTTTATCCTACCACACCAGCCTGTACCTCAAAAATTGATTTTAAATATTCTATAACATTATGATCCATTACCTGAACATATAATAATATTGCCTCAATTTTTTCATGATCTATAATAATTTTCCCTTGATTAATATCAAATGTATCATTCTAAGAAACACACAAAACATATCATAGAGGCAGTCAAATTCACATAAAAATATAATAAATAAACAAAAAAGTATATTAATATCTACATAAACTATGTAATACAAATGAAATACTAATATTGTCCACAAAAACACAGAAAAATGGAATCACATCCCAACGTCCCATGGTAACATGATTCATATTATGAAAAGTGATGTCGTGGATCTCCTTGGAATATAAGTCTCATGTCCTAAAATCCTATATATAGTCGATTGAACATATCAATAAATGTAATATTATGGATATTTCACCATTTATACCCCTTTCTAAAGAACTAACTAAAACATCCTCTCAAACTCATACCCAACCTATTCTGATACGTACCAAAAGGGTGTTCCAGATCCCAACATGAATGAGACTATGACCTAGGAATCAAACAATAAAATGAGGTAACAATTTATCCTAGCCTAAATATGTATCATGTAATATATTTTTAAAACTTATAAATAATAGAAATTATAAATTTATTCCATAACTGAAGACCAAAATAAAAAACCAAAAAACATAATAATAGAAACAAACCCAATGTTGAGGAACAATCACAAAAGACTGCCAAAATAGGAAATCAAAAACCAAAGTGTGGTATAGTGGATAGACTCCCATCATCTCATGAAATAATATCCAACAATATTGAAGGAAACCCTCATGCCCCATCACAAAACCTTATCCTTCCATTCATTGAAATATATTCAATGATGTATGCAATGACGAAGGGTTATGCATTGTGTGAGATAACTTTCTCTACAGGATATCTCCTGGGTGAACCATACCATGTCTCTAAAAAATAATCCTTGCATTATTAATTGTAAAATATTAATGACAATAGATTAAAAATATATATATATATATATACGAAATTGATTTTTTATTCTCCACTTTTCCACATTTAAATATAATATTTGTAAATTGTTTCAAATAATAAAAATTACATTATTAAATATAGATATATCAAATCAAACCCAATCATGTATCTTATATGATATGAAAACTATTGATGGAGGAATAAAATATTAAATACCAAAAAACTTAAATAGGCCAAGAAACACAGTTAACATCGCACCATGGATCAAAATTGTTCACTATAACTAGTTATCTCTTAACTAAAATTGATAATCAAATACACATCAAGTAACTATTCATATTCATTGAATGTAGAGTGTGGAGGAACAACCCAAAATGTCAACACCAACGGGTCTACCAAATTCCTGGAACAATAGATGTAGGGATAAGAGTAAAGAGCTACGAGAAACCCCCCCTCCCCCCACCCTCTGTTGTGGATTATACATATCACTAAATATTCCACATAATTTCCCAAGACTATTCATGATCCCTATTTTCATAACTATATCATTGAAATAATATTTTTATTTCATTATTTTAATACTTTTTAATAAAACCAATTTTCAATTATTTGAAAATCCTTTCAATCTACCAACACTAGTGGAAGACAATTATTTGTACAAAAATAAATTTAACATTGACAAGATAATTCAGTAATATGATGAAATTTCATTTAATAAATATATTCATAAAATACATGATAAATGTATTTCATCGAATTATACATGAGATGGAACCACTTACTTTGTATCTTGGTTCCCACTCAACCCTGATGGAATCAACCAAACATATAATGCTAGTAATGAAAAAATATTCCTTCTAATCAATTTAAACCTATAATAAGTTACTATATTTGTAAAATGAATATAAAAAGAAGAGTAAAACACACAAAACTCAACGAAACATAACAGTAACCCCAAAAAACAATGCAACTTACCCAAGAAAATTATCTCAAAATAGATATATAGGGAATTAAGAAAATTAATCACTACACGTAAACAGATCATAAAAAAGTGAATTGATGCTACTATGAGGGACGATATGAAAAATAATAATGGTTTACAAACCTGTAGTTATGAATCCCAACCACAACTATAATAAATCCCCCAAAAAATCAATCTTTAATGAATTGATGCTCTCACGATTTTCTGATCACTTTAGTCTTATGGTTGGGACATTTTTAGAAGAATAAAAAAACATAAACAAATGGAGTTCAATAAAATCCCAACCTATAAAATTTACGATGCTTTTAATCCCATTACACACCACGTAATCTATATGAGACACATATAATGAAAAATCCATTAACAATTTAATTAAAAAAATGATCCATTAACATTACATGATGTGTAACATGTACACAGTGTGTCGTCAAATAATTCAACATAATATTTTTTCAAAATCCTCCCTCTAGTACATACAACTTTTGTTCTCTAATTATGTGATTTATATTTCACATATAGAGCACAATAATGAATGATTAATTCCAAAAAAACTATAAACTAACATAGGAATTCTATGAACCCAGAGGGAACCCTGTGAATCCATTAACACATTTATACCCATACTTCATTATATTAAAAAATTCATACATACCAAAACTATATTTCAATTTTATTAGTAATTTATCTCTATCCCCAAGAGTCTGATGATGCAACTATCTGTAGTGGAAATCATAAAATGGGTTGAAAACTACCTAAAATATGGTAACAAGATGATACATATGTAACCTGAAATGGATAATTTGGAATTATGGTAACTAATGTGTCTTTTGGAATAATATTATAGTAAATATGTGAAAGTATTATTACATCTAAATAATATTTTCAGAATTATTTTTTATTAATATAAATATTTATAGGTAAATATGGTTTTACTGTGTTTAATATTTTGAATCATCTTACTTAATAATGTAATGATTAAATTTGTTAAAATTGATGAAGTAGATAGATTTTGGAACACATTTTGAAATATTATATATATTCATATAATATATTTCATTATTTAATTATCAAATTAAAATTATTTAATTATTATTAATAGATTTTCATTGTTGAAGTAAAATATCTAATACTATTTATGAGAAGTATTTTAATGTAATGTAAATAATACGAAAATAATTCGTAAAATGTTAACTATAGAATACATATTTTATTCCAATAAAAATTATTTTTTATTCCTTCACTTATATATATATATATATATATAATGATAAAGTTATTAATTTATACTATATCAAGATATAAGGGATTTTTTCATTTCTATGATAATTATTTTTCTCATATTGGATGTAATATATGTAATGCTATCATTTTTGGAGTGCCTTATTTTCTAAATTTTGATTGATTATATCTTCTATGGTGAAATTATTATTTTCATTGGAATTTATTTGAGAATAACATATAGATTTGGGAAGGAATTTTATGCCATCTTATCACCTCTCAAAACCTAGAAACCCAAAAAAATAAAAATTTATCTCTTCAGTCGTCTCCTTTTCATGGATCAGATAACCCAATCTATTTGATGTTCTATAGTCTGTTGATTTTATTTATTCTTAAATTATTGGATAGTAACAACACATTATGGAAATAAATTATGAAATATATCTAAGTTAATCATGAAATGAAATCATAAATGTAATCCATCACATAAATATCATCAAAATATTTGATTCCTTCGTCTATTTAATGAAAATGAAGTGGTAGATGCATGTTAAGAAGGTGTTATATAAACAAATGTGTGGAATATTATAATTAATTTATCAAACCCATTAGAAAGGTTATATACCTATTTAGTAATATGTATTGAGGGGGTAGTTTTAATATGGAAACAATAGAGTAATCTTAAATCTCTTTGGAATTATATTTGTTCCTCTTAGAAAATAACATTTGTCAAATTTACTCATTATGGGAATTTATTAACTGGATTTTGTGCCCCATCAAGCATTTTGAGTGGAACTATTGAAAACTAATCACGGGATAGGAATTGATCCTATAATACAGGAAATATGTTCATCCCTTCAGATGACATAAATTATTTATAAGAAGTAATAATGTCTTCAAAATACCCTAAATATGATTTCTCTTAGTTAAGAATGAAATTGAGGTACTTGAATCAAAAATGGGATTAGAGGATCAAGACTCATATTAATATTTTTAAATGAAAATTACATCATTGATTAATCTGGGGAATGTAATGACTAATTGATAAATAAAAATATGAAAATTGTTTTTGGATAAACTCATCAATCAGATCTAGTGAAGTAATGTTTCCATAATACGTTATATATATTCATATGATAGATTGTGAAATGATTTTAATCCTACCGAAAACTATTTATATAGTAAGGATGAAAATTGGTTTGATGATTATTATTATCCATGAATGATTAATTTTAGGTAGATGTATATTATATAGGGGATATTCATTAAATAAGTGGACGAAAATAAGAAAATGGAAAGGATACTCTATTTTACCGTACCAAATTGTTATGAGATCCCTAGGAAAAGAATATTGACCTAATTTTTCGGTACATTAACTTAGTATGGGGACAAAATTTAAAAGGGGGATGTCATTAACATGTAATGTTCTAATAATGGAAATATTAATGCAATTAAAAAATGGTCAATAGTGGAAATAACAAGAACGTGAGGATGAAAATCATCTATATAAAGAGGCTGGTATATATTAAGTTTTTAATATATAAATAAACAAGTCCCTTAATGATATTACATGGTTCCTATATAAAATTTTTAAGTCAATACAAGTCATAAAAATGATGGAGTGTAGAAGGGATGATGCTATAAGTAGCCAACCCATATTACACTAATTATGTTGTCATAAACTCAAATGAGTATATGATGAATAATGAAATTATCATTATTATTTAAGCGGATAATGTTCTATGAAAATTGATAGTGAGATTAAAAATTCATGTAATTAATATTATCACAAAAAATAATTAGCCCTAATGAATTTATTTTTCAATATATATTATGTAATGTTCCAAATATGGTTTCCTCTGAATGGTTCCCATACCCAGTTTTCCACAAGGCCTCAAATGCATTTCCCCCAATTCATGAGGCTACCGAATAGTAGTGAGATCCTTGGGTGTAATTGTGGGGAAACTATTCCCTCATTGGTAGAGTGAAACATATTGAAATAAATATTAAAAAATAAAGTAATAATTAAACACCATGTAATATAAACAAAGTCGTGGGTGTCTGATAGACAAATATTCAAGTCTCAAACCATACAAATGATAATGAAGCTTGTTATATGTTAAAAGAACGATTCCAAAATAGAATACTCTACAATCAGATACAAATACCATACATGTACCGAAAGAAAAATTAAACTCAAAAACATTTAAGCCTCATCTTGGTCACATGCTCTCTTTCTCCAAAGCTGCAGTCAAGTACCTAAGTAATGGAACATTCCCTTGTCAACACATGAAACCATATAATCTTACTGGGCCATAAACAAGACCCAAACAGTGTGTGATACTAATCCCATTATGTATCCTCCATTGATCTATTCCTAACAATCAGTGAATATATATGCAACCACAATAATGGAAAGAAGTAACTGGGTAGTTTTCATGTAACTATCCATTCATTTTATTTATGTTATGTAGAAATTCATTTTTTTAGGTGAAACTATCATGAGATTCTACCTTATCCTACTATTCCCCCATATAGAAGTAAAAAAATGAGATGACTTAGATGTTCCTCTAGATAAAAATTATAGACTAAAACCAAGCATGTATGTTCCCTTGGAAAACACATCCTAAGTCATTGCATTTCATTTAACATGTTCTATAAACATTACAAGTCTCGATGTATGGAATAGACCCATTGAACCCCCATACAAAAATTTCCATTTTTCATTTTAGAATATCAGATTTTCAGAATTTAATAATTTTTTCAGGCGCCAATATATACGAAATTATGTATCCCTAAATGGACTAAGGATTTGATTGGAATTTTCAAATAAGTCTCAGTGACCCTGACCACCAAAAATGTGGCTCGCTCCCGACCCTTAGGTAATTAACCTATTGAGAGCATTTGTTGCCATTAAAACAAGATAATGAATCACACAAGGTATGAAATGAGTAATAGTTAAGAGGATCCCAAAATTGTATTTTAAATGATATTATGGATCACCCATGTATAATTGCCTCTTTTATCGTTAATCAATTAATTTAAAAAATTACACATGTTAATTAAACAATCACATGTCTTTAAACATAAGAACACACAAGGGAAATTCAAATTATAGCAAACACCTGAAAATTAAACGATTTCATGGCTTAAATCATAGAAATATATATATTTCTAATCAAAACCAAAAGGTAAATCATTCCTAAGCTTCAATTAAGTTATTTATAGATGTTTAACCATGTGAAATACTCTAATGGGAGCATTCCTAAATAAAAAAATCAGTTATAACATGCTTCAATTTAATATAATAAAATAACAAATCATCATTAGGCATCAAAAAGTTTCAATTCTACTGAAAAGAACCAAATATGGTCTCAAACCATTTTTTAACATATAATCAGCTCGACGTTTAACCAACAGAACAAGACCACTATCCTTGATGTCATATAACTGATATAATCAAACGCTGACCCTTGAATCGGCCTATAAATTGCATTGATCTAAGAAAATAGGTAAATCATTCGAACACTAATAACATTCTCAAGAATAAAAATAATCATGAATGGATCATTGAGATGATTTATCTTATTGGGTGGAATCTAATGAGAACTAATACACAACAATCATGATTTGGACAATGAAACGTGAGAAGAATCATCTTCTGAGGCTCCTTGTTCATCACTCGTCAGTTTTTCTATCCAAGTGAAGTGTAACAAGAATAATTCATAATTTAAAATGGAATTTAGATATTCATACTGTGTAAGTTAGTATACATGACATTTATATCATATTAATGTTCATAAATTCACCGACATACTTTACAAATCTCACACTGACCTTTCCGACTTGACTAAATGGCATGTACAAGAAAGTACAGGGTGTGTAAAGGATTTTTCGTGTCTTCCTGGATAGTGAATGTACACACTGTGTATCACCCTCATAAATATCCAGACTATACAACATGCACAAAGGATTAGACAGTGTGTTCTAAGAAATATACCATTTTTCAAATTTTCCTTTTTTTCTCTAAGAAAGCTCAATTGAAATGAAAAAGAATAAAATTGTACTTCAAAAAAAGAAATCGGTTCTTACAAACATTACCCATAAAAAATTATTCAATGATTTTTTCTTCTAAGGGTGTTGATGGAATATTAGAGAATAACATTTCCATCTAGTCATGTACGCCAGCCTTCCTCTCCCATTTCTCGTATTTTACTCAATTGTGCTACCATAGCACCCGTATGAGAGGAACTGACTGGACTTATAGAATCTTCGTGACCCTCTCGACTATATAAATCAGATGCTCCTCAAACAATTCATCAACATGAAACTCAACCTCCTAGAATGTAAGAAAACAAGAGACGTGTCTGCATGATAGTGGTTCCGCTGAGATAAATGGATGACATTGTTCATGGATCGGTACCTCTGAGGAATCTATAACCAATAAAAAGAAACCATGACTCATTAAAAATGTCAAACGGTCTGAAATATCATGGTGGAAGAATACCCTATCACATGATCCTCTTTTGTCCAAATCTCAGTGTGACACATAGGAAAACTAGATCTCTATCCTCAAACATCAAGGGTCATCAATGACGATCCACATAAGATTTATGACAAGATTATGCAGTTACCATATGTTTCCGATTAATTGTACCTACTCAGTGGCCTCCTAGACAAGATTTGGTCCTCGCATAGCTTTCTCTCCAACCTCTATCCAAGACAGTGATGATTGGAATGACCTAGGGTAGAAAGCCACATATGGTGTCATCTGAATAGTATCATTGAATCTATTATTATTGGTGAAATAAATTAAGGGAATATGGTCCTCTCAATAACCCCAAAAATCTAAGACGCATGCCCGAAACATGTCCTACAGCACCTGAATCATGTGCTCTGGCTGGCCAGTTGTCTGATAGTTGAATGTTTTGCTGAAAATCGCCTATATACCAAATTACCTATGAAACACTGCAAGAAATTATACATAAATATAATGTCACTATCTAAAACGATTTTATTAATGACACCCGGATGTTGTTCAACCTCTCGCATATACATCATTCTGAACTCATTAACACCAATGGTCTCCTTGATCGGCAAGAAGATCGTGACCTTAAAAAGCCTATCAACTATGATCCACATAATATAACTACCTCTAAGAAACCTCAAAAACCTTATAAAAAATACATCATGAAATCATCCCACATCCACTCAAGAATGAGTACCTACAATAAAAGATCAGTTTTCAACTGGTGTTTAGCCACCACCTACTGACTAGTGGAACACCTCATACAAATGAAGTTACCTCTCGCTTCATACAAGGACACCAGTATTGACAGTGAAAGTCATAGTACATCATGGTTAATCTAGGTTGCAATTACCATGATAATGTAAGAAAAACCTGCATTAGCTTCTAGTGTACATCCCCTAGAACCCACTCACGTGAGTTGACATGTAGAACAAGATCCTTGAATACCCTCCACCATATAGGTGGTTCCACAACTACCACACTCTCTCGTAGTACATGGCCTTTTTAATCTGATAGCTACAACATCTGTACTATATCCAGTAGGGTAGAAGTAGCTATAAAAGTTGAAAGATAAGTATGTCCCTGATTTTTTTTTGCAACTCAAAATGCATCTTAGAGAACAATTCCAAAATATTCCACTCACCACTGGCTTCCGGAACTACTAGAATCTAATTCATCCTTCTTAGTGAGTCAGCTACGTCATTACCATTACCAGGAATATAGAAATGCTCAATGTCAAATGACTGAAGGTATTCCACCCACTGTCATTGACTTATATTAATGTCACAATATGTGAACATGTATTTCTGACTTTTGTGGTATGTGTACACAAAAACCATCTCCCCCAATAAACATTTTCTCCAGATGAACAAATCATGATAAAAAATATCTAACTCGAGATCATTCATCTAGTATTTTATCTCTTGTGGCCTCAACTGCTAAGACCCATACACAAGTACTCGATCTTCTAACATAAGCACTTATCCCATCCAAACACCAGATGAATCATTGTACACAATATAACTCTTTCCCTACTATTGAAATATCATTACTTCCGGTGATTTCAAATGTCCCATAAAATCTTGAAAGGCAGTTTCACAAGATTCTGATAATTTTAAAATTGCACCATTCTTTGTAAATCCCATCATCGGTGAAACTAAGTGTGATAAGACCATTACAAAAAACATGTAGTAGAAAGCTATCCAATGAAACATCTCACTATTAAATCGTTCATGGGATGATCCAAGGAAACTACTTCACTCACTTTCTCTAGGTACACTAATACTCCAGTCTCTGAGATGATGTGACACAAGAAGGGAATATGATCAATCTAGATGTGGAATTTTGTGAGAATAACATATAATTGGTTATCTATTAGTTTTTTAAAGATGATATCAAGGTGTTTGTCATGGTTGTGTCGATTGGGAGAACACACCAATATATCAACCACAAAAACGACAACAATGTAATGTAGGTAAGGGTTGGTCACTAGGTTCATCAGCTCCATGAAAACTGGTGTCATGTTTGAGAGAAGAAACGGCATAACCAAGTAATCATAGTGGAGTACATACTGTAAAAGGATGTACATGGTATCTTTCTTGGTCAAACACATACATGGTGATATCCTGATCGTAGTTCAATTGTCATGAACACTTGATCTCCTCGAATATGATAAAGAAGGACATCTATCAGTGGAAAGGGATATTGGTTATTAACCATCTTTTAGTTCTGTTTTCGATAGTCCATGAAATGTTAGAGAGTAACATTTACATTCTACTCAAAATGGACTGGTGAACCACATGGTGATGTATATGGTCAAATAAAAACCATAGATTCGTGATCATACAACTGCCTCTTAATCTCGTGCTACTCCATCGTAGCTATCTTGTAAGGAGGATTGGATACCAGTGCAGCTCTAGGCACTAGCTCCATATTTAACTACACCTCTCTAACTGGAGGTAGGCCTGTAAAGTGGTATGGGAAACCATCCATGAAATGATCATCCACTGTATGAAAATCAGTCAAACATGATCCCTGATCATCTAGATATAAACTCATAATCTGGTCGGCCATCCTTTGAATCCCCCAATTCTCGAGTCCATCTTGTCTCTCCAAGACATAAAATTTTCCCTTGTATAGAAACGACCCACCCTATGGTGACAAAAACTTACCATGCGGTTATAGTAATCAACTAAGGCCTGATTGGATACCATCCAATCCATTCTGAGGATGAAATATAACCTTATAGTCTCTAATACGTAGAAAACTAAAATGATGTGAAATCCACCAATCCCTTGGGGGATATCATTTCATAGATGCACACCAGTTATTCTAGTCCCTTATGGAGTGTCTAGATTAATAATGTTCTCAAATGTATAAAACAGTTCCCAAAGATCTCCACGATGGGAATAGATATAAATCTATGAGAATCTCCAGTATCAAAAATTGCAGAAAATAAAACTGAGGTGACTATAATAGTACTTATGATAGTAGAAGGTTTATGATCCTTCTCTTGTTGGGTATGTTGCACTGCATATGTATGACTGGTACCACAACCCTGTAACATAGCCTAGCTACCCTGAGCTGACCAGCCCTATTGTCACTGAGATCTTAGGGTCTTGATACCACTGCCACACCCACCATTATGGCTAACACAATTAGACATATTCTAGTTTCCATACAGGTGGTAAGCTACTAACCGTACTCTTGCACGTGGAGTCTGTACAGAACCACTCTCACTAGCAACCTGTGAAAACGTCATGAAGAAGTGTTGTAGATGGAACATCATGAGACAAGCTCAAAGCTCAACTAAGACCTTATAGAACATAAGTCTGGTATGCCCAACTCTTCCACACTAATAGCACCCCACCTGGATACTAGAATATACATCCTGAATTCATGTATTTATAAGATAAAAATCTATATGATGCTTCTTTCTTATGATTGAGATAGTACCAGATCTCGGTGCCAAACCACCATTGATCACAACACAAGATTATCATTTTCCTTCTTATCTAGTCTATAGTCTTCAAATATTACTTAAAAGAATAAATAAATCTTCTAATACTGGATATTAATGTCCCGGATATAGATTCCACTAAACCGTTCCCTGTACCTGGTTGGCCACATTTCTTCAAGTGAATTTCAGCAAACATAAAAAGTTACCGACTAGAAGAGAGGGAATTGGGAGTAATAGTATAGAAAATATGCCCACATTGGTAGAGTGTAACATAGTGTAATAAATATTAAGAAATAGTAGAATAAGTAAACAATATGTATTTAAAACAAAACTGCGGAAATCTGATAGATAAATATCCAAGTCTTAAACTATTTAAATGATAATGCTAAATGTTATATGTCTTATGAATGCATCCAAAACAGGATACATTATAAACAGATACAAATACAATAGTTGTTCATAAACAGAAATAAAACTAAGTAGCATGGCATGCCTCGGCTTGGACCCATGATCTTATGTTCATAAGCATTAATTAGGAACCAATATAATTGTATGTTTTCTTTGTCTACACATGGAACCATATAATTTATTTGGTCTAGGAAAACATGACCCAAATAGGGTGTGAGACTAATTTAAATAGGAAACCACCCAATATTTGTTCATAACATCAATGAATATATATGAAAACGTAGAAAGGTAATTGAGTAACTAGGAAGTTCTCATGTAACTATCAAATTATTATTTTTATATTATTCAGAATTTATGTTTCACTTAGGTGCAACTATATTGAGATTCAGCCTTAGATTTCCAATCACCTATATAGAATTAATCACAAAATATGTATTAGAAGATCTTCTAGATAAACTGTGGAGATCAAAACCAGCTTGTGCTATGGCTTGTATGAAACATCATAAGTCATTCCATTTCATTTAACTTGTTCTATGAACTTTAAAAAGGTCCCATTGTCCATCCTAGGCTCATCTAACACCCATACCGATGTAACTGTCAACTCGTGACATATCCATTTAACATTAAATAATATCAGCATTTCATCATTTTATCATTTTTTAGTTTCCATTACCACCATACCTTGTTATCCAAAAATGGAACATGGATTAGATCATGATTTACAAGGATGAATCATGGAGCCCGACCATCAAAAATATAGATCACTCCCGACCATTATTTAATTAAACTCTTGAGTCTGTCAATTTCCTTTTAACTGATTGAATGGTTAACCAAAGGTAAGAAATGTGTTATTAGCCACATGTTCCTGATCTTGTCTTTTATCTGGGACTATGGCTCACCCATGGCTATTTAACTCCAATAATCATTTATCATTTCATTAAAAAAACAAAACATCTGAATTAAACTATCAAATGGATTTAAACATAACAACTCACCTTGGAAATTCAGATACCAGCAAACACATGAAAATTAATCTTTTTTATGGTTTTAATCATTAAAATATATATCATTCCAATAAACCCCAGAAAGAGAAAAAAATCCTCAATGTAGTTCTTCTGAGACGTCTAACTATGGGAAACACACCCATGGGTGGTTCATTAATCAATCAATCAATAATCACATCATTTAATTTCATATAATCAAATACGTAATCATCATTAGTCATCAAGAAGTTTTTATTTTAGAGAAATACAAAACCCAAATATGATCTCATACCAATTCTTACATATAATCAACTTGACATTTAATGAATGGCACAATACCTCCTAGCTCGATGTTGAATAGATGATATAATCTAACGTCGACAATTGAATTGTCCTAGAATAGCATAGGTCTAAGAAAAGAGGTAAATAATTAAATAGTGAATAGAATTGTCAAGAATATAATTCAACAAGAATATCTCAAGGGGAATAAATACGTTACCAAGGGGAATCCAACAAGACCGACGACACTAGAATCGGGTTCCAGATGATGAAATGAGATAAAAATCAACTCCCGCAGCTCCTTATTCTTCCTCAAAGTTTGTTCTATCCATAAGAAGAGGAAAATATTATATGACCCCTTTTAAGAAAATTTTTTTTACTATAAGGTATGTAATTTAGTATACAAGGAATTTATGTCATATTATTGTTCATAAATTTTCCGGCCTACATTACACGTCCTGGACCAACCTTGCAGACATGACAACATGAAAAGTACTAGGATGTAAACAGCATGTAGTGGATTTTTCATCTCTCCCAGTCCAACCAAAGTACCCATTTTCTATCCCCATCAAACAGGAATATTCCACATGGTGTGTACATTGGACTACACATCATTTTATACTAAAACATATCTTTTTAATATATTTTAAAAAAACACTCATAGAAAATGAAAAAAAAATTGTACCACAAAATAAGAATTTGATTCATACATGTTAATTCATTTAATTATATTTATGGTGAACTATATTATGACCTTGGATAAAAAGGAATCCCTATTTGATTATTTTATTACTATGTATTATGATTAGGGAAATATATTTTTCTATTAGATTCTTCACATGAATCACTTATCCATATAGTTGACAGTAGTTTTGAAAAGATCAACATTTATCAACGAAGTAAAAATTTATATTGATGTAACATTACTATTAATATTCTAACACAACCTAAAAAACATTAATTATAAGGAATTGAACTATAATTTCAATTTAAATTAGGAATTTTTTATGTCTTAATGATTTTTTTTAGAAATCCAGAAACATTGGAAGAAATCCATTTTTGAATTGTATAAGGAAAATATTATATTAAAAATATTATTTGGAAAAAACCAACAATTATTTTTTTATCCTCGAATATCATGATATGAAATCTTCACATCAATTTTATATTAATTAAAAATATCTTAATCTCATAAAACCTCTTATTTATAGATTATTTTTTATTCTCCTGGGAATATTTTCTTCCATGGGTATTTTATCATTTTCGAGGAAGCAAAAATTTATGTATGAATTTTATTCAATTATCTCTCACTCCCTATATAAATAACATTTATTCATTTTTTTTAATTAATTCATTTTAATTAAATTAGATAATAACGTTTAATTAACTGTACTATATAAAATTACTCAATTAATATTTTTTTCGGGATATTTTCCAACCCTCTCATTAAACACATTTTATTAGAAGAAAATAATATGAGTTTAATTAACTCTCATTTTATTTAAATTATATGTATACATATATATATATATAATTCTTTTTTATTCATTTTTTATTATATATAATTTTTTTTCTTAAAATATCCCTCACAGAATCATTGCATTGTTTTTTGATTTAATGTATTTACTGAAAAAGAGGTTTACACAGGAAGTTGTGGCATTTCAGAATGATTTTTTTACTAGGTATATTTATTTATATTGTTGAATTATTAATGTGTTCATTGAATGTGGTAAAGAATTTTTTGTACCAGGTGGATCCATTTCATAGTGTTTCCAAAACTTTTGGTGTCATAAATTAATAGAATGGAACTATCATTATGAATGATTGATTTCAATTATAAATTTATAAAGATCTAGTGATAGATTGAGTATCATAATTATTGGGTTAAGAAATGTAAAATTCATGAAGTTGTAGAGAACCGGGAAAGATAATTTCATGGTAGTGATGGATTGACATAAATACTCTATGAATATGTGGTGTTACAAATATTGGAAATTCCCACAGACCATCTCAAATAAAGGTAGGTTCAGTAATGTGTTTTTAGGGGTTTTAGAAAGGGTGGTGTAGATGATGTAATCTTTTATAATAGGAGGAATTGATAATAAATATGTTTATATGACAATCAATGTTTTAGAAAATGAAGTAATGAAAATTTAAGGTCACTAATTTCATGAAGGTAATTCTTTATGTTTGTTATGGAAAATCATTTCAAGAACGTAATGTTGATCACAAATGGTAAGACGGTGAAAAAAATGTATTCATGGTATCATATTCAATATTAGTTGCCTGAATGTTTTGATCATCATGAAAGAGTTGAGGTTTCTGAAGGGTAAGATAGAATCCTGTAAGGAAGGGGCTTCATGAAGGAAAATTTACCATCATGAAAGCGGTTAGATTCTTGATGTTTCTTGGGTATATGGATAAATATTAATCATGAGATGAATTGGAAATTTTATTAAGGTTGTGTTAGATTTACAATGTTATTGAGCATCATGAAAAATTGTTGATCGTCATGAAAATATTGAAAAGGTATTTCCCCATGAATCGATGGTAATTTTGTTCTCATTGAGGGAATGGAATTTGAATTGAATGATAAAAAAATGAGATGTATAACATATTTATTGATGTGATTAGAATATTATTCTTCTATATGAGTAGTGATCACACTTCAATTGAGATATCAATGATATTAAATAATTATGTGGTTGTAGATCAAGTGGAACAATGAGTCTGCCCAAAACATTGTAAAGGTAGTAAAAATGGGCATAGATGTGGTATATCTCGAATATTGTATTTTAGGAGATATATAGTTGATTTTTTACATTGGCCCATTCCAATTGTATTAAACTTGGACGTATCCAAGATTGGGTGAACCAAATAAAAATATTTTGTCTCATGCAGGATTTCATTTCTAATTAAACATTTTTACATGAAAGTGATTAAATAGTGTTTTTAAGGATGAAAAATGATTTCAATGGGATTTTTTTAATATTGACTTCCATGATTCACACCCCTCATGGGTATTTAACAAAGTAGGTAAAATCATTCTTTTCATATAGAATTTTAATTTAATTTCTTCTTTCTATGGCGATTCAATAGAGGTTTTCAATTGTAAGCGATTGTTGTCACATATTGAATCATTTTTTAATTTTTAAAAAATAAGATGTTGTTTAACATATAATCAGTACAAATGGAAGCCTTTATATTATCGATTCATTATAATTCATCCATTTTTAAAAATTGTAATTAATTAAAAGCTGCTTTTATGTAATTTGATTTTGACACCCCAATTAATCAATGCATTCGGGTGACCCATAACGAATGAAATCAATACAATATTTATATCTTATAAATCATCATAAATTTTTAATGACTTGTACCAGTGGGCACCATGTCGCGATAAACCAAGCGTTCATCAAATTGGCAATGGGATGGTTACTATAACTGGGTAGGCATTTCTGTAACATGGGAAGCATTTCATATGAACTTGTAAGCATGAACACAGGTATAATCCAACAAAATTATTAATAGAAAAACCATTATGTAAAAAATTTAAGAATACTGTTATATTCCCCAACCAGTGTACACCCGTAAAAAAAATTAATTAAAATGGGGCAGAATATAGGACTTCAAAAAAGATTCTGCAACGACAAGTCCCACCTGTATGAAAATGGGAACCAAGACTACTATTTGAAAGATATTGAAACACACCCCAGCTTGTCATGTATCACAATGAAATCTATGGTCCAATTTTTCCTGGGAATCCATATAAATGTTAATTGTCTGCATAAGTAACAACACATACCAGAAAAGCATGTGTAGGTGTGAGTATAACAATACTTAGTAAGACACCACAAAACCACAATGCAATAAAACAAAGGATAGATATAGTCATATCGACAAATATATTTGTATACAACACATATATCCTAACAATCCCTACATTATCATTCCTAACAAACTACAAGAGGTACGACACACCCACTTCATTCCAACTACAATAATTCAACTTATAGATTTCATGAGGGACTCATCTGGGAGAGATCACTCTTCTGATCAATAGAACGAATGACGTCTATCTAAGAGTTATTTATTATATGGAAAAATAATTATAATGATATGATGATTGATTATGAATATAAATGTAATTCATCAAAATAGTATAACAGCTAGAGACACTATGTGATACATCGAATCAATATGGTTAACCCAAAAAGTATAGTATTTGTACCCTCAATGTTTTGGTCACATGAAAACTATAAAATCCACCGAGGGGAGGAATAAATTAATAAATTTCCTTCTTTAGGCTTCCCAGTTGGATTCAGATAACTCTATCAGTGATGTATTGTTGAAGGGAACATAGTCCTTGGAGTGGGAAATTATGAAAACCTAGATTCATGGTAACAAAAATGGGAATAAAACCTATTTAAATGATTCCATGATACAATCAAAAACACATTCAAGACATGTAGAAAGTGGTAAAAAAACATATAATAGCCTCACACGTCATCTACAAAGACCTCGGGAATTGACCGTGTACATCAGCCCATGTCATTCAAAATTGTTTCATGTAGAAAATGTGTAAGTGACATATAGAATGAGTCACATTCCAGGTCAATTAATCTGGGGTCCTCCCATGTACTCTAGATGGGTTATAGTACACTATATCACCCTGTGTACTAGTAAATGGAATATCCTTGTAACTAGTGTCGGCCATGCCATGTAGGGGAGTACATTCTGTTTAGGAAACATTTGTAATCCACCTCATGTTTGTGTACACCCCATGTGAATTATGATTTTCCCTAAATGGGTCACATGCCATGCGATGGGGTAACATGCCTTGTGATTCTTAACGTTCTCCTGAAACCCAAGCTGTATCAAGGGGGTCCCACTGGCAGTGTAATACATGATTACACACCCTGTCATTCGTGATTTTATAGAATCAATGGTTATTTTCCCTCACACATCCTCTACTATCGAACCTCGATCAGTTGATTTAACTACCACAAAATTGGGGATCCAATATCATCGACTAATGCCATGTCCCAAACAAAATGTAATAACTTTTTGATTCGGTTGTGAAATGTAATAAAAATGGTCATTTTATGTACCACTGATGAAAATATAAGAGTAAATATTTGATGATATACCATCATTAAAATTACTCTATATCTATCATTGCACCTTCTTCATTTTGTTCCAATCATTGATATTTTATATAAGATAGTCTCACCCTAAATCTAGTGTGCAATGATAGATTAATTAGGATATGTTGGGTGGAATTCCTATGTTAGAATGCCTGTGTTGAATGGTGAACATAAAATAAAAGCCCATTAATAAAGGGGAAGAATTATCCTCAATTGACATTCATGTGGATCTCGAACCATCATTGTTATAATAAAAATTAGGTAAAAAATATAATCAGTATTAAATCAAAACCCAAAAAAGTTATCTATTCTAGTAAGTATGATGGATCATTTGGATAATATACTCAGGGATTAATATGTGTTTTTCTTTTTCATCAAAAAGTGGAAAAAATTCAAAAAAAATCAACATAAAAGGATATTGGATATATTTATGATGAATATCTGTTGTCCACATCATTTGGATTGGTGATATCAGTTTATAATGGCGTTCATCAATCATTGATCCAAGTTTTGTTAATCCCATTCTGAGAGGATTCCCCATATCTCTCTTTATAGGTCTACTTTTGGATTGTAGGGTAATGATCCAAACCTTGGATTTCTAAAAAAGTTATTTTTAAAATAAAATTTTCTTTATGTAGATGAAAAAACTAAAATAATTTTTTTTATCAAATTATTTTATCCACTTGAAATTCCATGAACAACTTTTCAAAACTGACTCATGTCAAATAATGATTAAATATAACATGGGTAAAGTTACTAATATAAATTATGTGGTGCCATTTTATTTTTCATATTTTGGACACCATTTAGTGGTTATTACAGATAACTTGTAAATTTGAGTGAACATTCTATTGAATTTTTTTTTAAAAAAAATTGTTCTGGATAAACCGATTTCAAAATCGCACACCGTCTTGACTCTTTTTCTTGAAATAAAACCATATAATATTTAAACATAATACACCAGAAAATCATTTATATTACATTTTCCTAAACATTGGGATTTAGATCCCAAAAAATCCCAACACCATGTTTACTCAAAAAGGTGTGGTTATAAAGAAATCATTGGTGCCTCCAACTATAATGTTATCTTGTAGAGATTCTAGTTCTTGCATGATACATGAAATAAAGGAATTTATCACCAATGAACAATCCTATCATGCCAATCATCAATCTCTACAAGGTACTCAGCAATATTTAAACCATTGAAAATATACTAATTTTCTTATTGGATGATGTGTGATAGTTCCTTCACGTATCTCCTTAACTACAACATATAGAAGATGTTCATAACAATGTATGACTACGAAGGTAAATCTTAATGGTATTCCTCCTTGAAAACACTACGTAGTATCATAAAATGAATGATAAACTATATAAATAACATGCTACCAAATCAAAATCTCTATAATCCAAATCAATGTGAAACCTACTGGGAGACATGTTTTAATTCCATGAAACCAAAATGCCAACATCACCAGTTAGAATAAGATTTATTACATTTCTTTGTTGTCCTCATTCGCAGCTGGATGATATGATCTAACTCGATAGTATATCTTACATACTTTGGCCCCATGAGTGATAACCCTCATAGGTCATTCCCACAAAGTGGTGACCTATATGTTCACTAATAAAATGCCTCAAATGGTTTCATACCAATGGTGGGATGGTAGTTGTTATTGTATTAAAAATCCACCTGTTGTAGGTGAACCTCCAATCTATTGTTTAAGGCTATCTTGAAAGGCCAAAACATGACTTCTATAACTTAAATGGTCTGCTCCATCTAGAAATCATTTTGTGGGTGGAACGTTGTTCTCAAGTGTAACTAGGTACTAGATGTCTCTTATAATCCCATCCATAACCAATATGTAGATTGAGAATCATGATCTAAAAAATCATTGATGGATATTAATTGAGTGTAACTATATCCAACATGTATAGGTGTCCCATGATATATAATAAACTTCTTTCTTGGATAGCTATGATGTGGTCTGACATGGTGAGTTATTCAATGATCATTGAGATCGAATTGTGTCACCAAGACGTATGTCGTAAACCCATCATGATGACCATCAATATCCAATCGGAATTTCATTTAAACAATATAGGGGGATGATCTAGACCCATTGGAATGTGTTGAATAGCGTTTAGTTTCTAAAAATAAGGCATCATGAAATAAAAAAACCGCTCAATTATTCATCCCTATCCTCCAAAACAATTTTTGAAGGACCTATTGAATCTTCTCCACAATAGAATATTTCACAAAATAGTTTTTCTGAAACTCACTAAAAACCTTCTCATATAACACCACAGGTACAACGTTATGTCCTATTAGAAGAACAAAATTCCCCCACCTTTTGAATATCCATCAAGAGCATGCCTCGTGGATATCAAAGCATGTATGGTCTGGTATTCAGTTTCCCCATGTTGTTCCTCACCGACTTATTGTAAAAATGGATTGTGACAACAATAAACTAGAGTTAATCTAATCAATCTCCATCCTCTAAGGATAATAGTAATGAAGAAAAAATAATTTATCCCACATTCTGCATCTGCGAAAAATATCACATGCTGAGAGAATCTCCCACCACGTTTCCCTTAAAGGGATTATAAAAAAACAATTTTATAGTCCTGGATGAACACTATCCATCGCCTATGTCTCAATTTTATATACATCTAGGAGAATATTTACTAGAGACTATTGTGATCTTAGTAAATGAAAAACTGATGTCCCATTATCTAGTGTCACCACATCTTCAATGTTATGACTTCTACAGCTACATCAAGATCATGGGTTAAATAGTTCTGCTCATTTATTAGAAAGTTGAGTGAATAATAAGGAATCACTGAACTTTTCTAAACCAATTCAGGACAAATCACGCTTCTTAATACATCATAGAAAACTACATACTCGACACCCTCCTTCAGAAATCCCTATATTGGGGAACTCTTTGATTTTTGTTCAACTGATGAAAGATTTTCTAACACTTCTCCATAAAAGAGAATGGATTCCCCATTCAAGTCAATTCTATCATAGTTGATGATATCCTAGGGATATTGGGTATGAATTTTTGATAATATCCTTCTTTCCCAAGGAAGATATGCACCTCCGTCATCCTCAAATGTGAATCCCATGCTAATAATTCCTCGCCATGGAAGTGTCCACTACCACTCCATCCACAAAGATAATGTGTCCCAGAAAGTGGACCTCTTGAATTCATAACTGTAAAAATAAGCAGATTTATGTAGATATGGTTCTCTCAGAGAATGTTCAGAACTATACTATTGTGCATGTCATGTTCCTCCCAAGAGTTCATGTACACAAGGATATATTCTCTGAAGACTTCCTTGAATCAAAAAATGTTAGGCGGAATGATCTAGTGAATGAGTCCCACGAACAACAATTGGTCATTAGTCACACCAATGGGAATCACCAATTACTCATAATTATGTTAACAAAATATGAAGGTCATCCTTATTATTTCCTTGTCTCGTACTCATATATAGTGGTAGTTTTATATGAGTTCTACATTATCTAACCAACATCACCCTTTTAAATGATTAAGGACGTCATTAATTCTCAATAGTTGATAATTTTTCTTCACTTCCACCTATTTCATACGCTGGTAGACCACACAACACCTCAACCTTATATAACTATTTTTGGAAAGGAATGTTGGGTTTTCCATGGGTGAATCACTAGGTCTCATGAGGTACTTCATCTACAAGTCCGCTAACTTCAACCTCAAATCATGTTGCTCTATAAGAGCCTTACGATATACTATTGTAGATATTGGTGTCACCCCGAGGTGTTAATCAACGTAGAAGTTGAAATTATAGTGGGAAGGTCAAGATATATAATATGGTTTGAATATCACAACATGTTAGGATCCCTTTTGATGGAAATCCTCATGCTGAGACATATCTAGGTTGATGATGGGAATCAGTAGAGTCCTTTGATGTTGATGTTTTATCATGTTATTAGTAATTCCAAGAAGAGGGATACTTAAAATGATAATACACATACTCGTAAAATTATTCAAAACTGTGATGGTGAGTTAGTGCCATCCCATAGAATATAATATCCATTTTGAGTGGAGGATATTCATTATATTGTGTGATTGGGATGTGAATATGTGATTCGATGTTGGAGGAGGATATATTTTAGGAGAGAAGGTATTCATGGGGAAATATTTTCTATCGGTAGATGGATTTTCTATCTGGTTGGCTCATGAGTAGTTTCGGGTATATTCTATGTCACTACTATATAAGAAAAAGAAGTTAGAAAAGAGTTTAAATCCACATTTCCATATGTGTAACCACTATTCATGGCCTATCCATACCGGGGGATGACCATTTTAGTACACCCATAAATCAGAGGCCCTATTCATATGATTAGTGGTCCCACATTCTTCCTAGTGGGTTGACCTTAATATGTTAGGGGAGTGAGACTAACACTTATAATTTAGATAGTGGCGTTGTAAACCAATGGTTATTTAATCCTTATAGTCTAGTCATAAACAACCCATGACATATAATTTTTATAAATGAGTTTTGTTGTACTTTTTAGTTGTGGAATGGAGTGTTCCCCATTAAGAAAGAGTGATCCCCAAATAGTGTTAGATGAACTCATTAGAAAGAGGGTAAAACTAATTTATTATTTATCAAGTATTAACATTGGGATAATTAATGTTACAATCTCACATATTCATGAAATGTTGTTTGGGTGTGATGATTCATTGGGTTGACCACTACACGATAACCCAGAACATTGTTTAGACATAAACTATGTATTCTTTGATGTTTTAGTTAGAACATAAACTAATTATGATGAGAATATAGTTATAGTACGTAATTTGAATGAAATAAAATATTATAGATTCAAAGGAACCAATGTGTTCACATCTGAATCCATGTGTTTTACATGATAAATAACAATGAAATCATGATGATTTTCATTGATTATATTTACCTAATCTAGGCCAAAATTACAAACAAGTACCCATTTCCAATGATTGATAATATCTTTCCCTTGTTATGATCAATGATATAATTCTTTAAGATTGATATATTTCTAGTATTGATATTTTATATTTTTAATTATTTTGTAAATAAATTATAAATTTATTCATCTCATAATTTATATTGATATTTTTTATTTATCATTATTTTGATAAAAAATCAATATAATTTAAAAGATTGTGTAAAATATATTTATACTACAAAAAGATACATTTAATGCTACGTTATTTGCCTTTAAATTTAAAATGACTATTTATTGAAAATGTTACTATTTGAATAAGTATTTTATATTAAAAAACCATAAAAATATTAAAAATATCAATTTTATTCATTAAATACATCATTTAGCTCTCTATGAATGGTTTTGGATTCAAATAAAATAAGTTTTTCTTAGAGGTAGTTGTCCAACAATGGCATTGGTGATGTTTTCATTTTATATGAAATTGGAGACAATTATATAATGTTAATATCATAAAAATATTAACATTTATATTAATCTATTGATACTAATTTAATTATAGTTCAGTAGGTTTAAAAAAATTTTATTGGGAGAAAGAAGAAACCAAATTGAAATAACATGGTTAAAAAATCATTTTCCTTAGACATAACCATTTAGATGACTCCATATACTATATTAGATTGGTGTTTTGTGATAACATGTCATAAATATAATGATAAGGAGAGATGAAGAGGGTAATTTTTAGATCTTATCATGCCTTTTAATCATTGGGTTCGAGGATATGTTGGGTGCTGAGGGTGTACTTTTATAGATGAGTAGCGAATCAATTTATGTAAATAAAAATATATTAATATAAACACATAATTATTATTAAATTAATATGTATAAAAAATAATTATTTCAGAGTAAATGAAATATTATTGTTAATAAACCCCTTAACAACAAATTTTAACATGATGGATTATGATAATTAGAGAATTTACCTAAAAATTTATCTTTTGACCACATTTATCCATTATTATGATAACAAATCTTTTTAATTTATAAATTGTTTTTATTATAAGAAATGAAGTAGTCGCTAAAACTAAAATTTTTAATACAGATTGTCAAAATTAAATCAATTTTATAAAATTAAATATCCAAAAGATACAATTTTTAATATAAATATAGTATCACGTAATATTAAAATAATTTACAGAAAAATTTAATTTTATTTATAATGATAATTATTTCTTCATGTATTACAGGAAAAATATAAAACATTACTCGTTTTTTTAGGTTTATTAAAAATAATATTTTAAATTCAATATTAAAAAGTGATCAACATATTTTTTTTATATAGAAATTTATAATATTTGATAATTATTTTTATGAAAATCAGCCTTATGAAATATTTTTACATTAATCGATATCATTAATTATTTAATTTTCCCCTATTTACATTCCTAAATTCATTGCTATATTAAAAAAATAAAATTATTATATAAAAAATAATTATAATTTATAAAAAATTAATTTCGAATAACAATTTAATTACATGAGGTATAAACTTTTTTTATATACTTACTATAACTTACCATTTTCTTAATATGATTTATTAATGTTTACCATTCATTTGTGAATATATTGATGATAAATGTAATTATGTATTTTTTATGAAAAAAATTATTCAGAATAATATTTATTTAAAGGAAAACACATAATAAAATCTCATAATGTTACAAGATTTCTTGGTTGAAGGAAAGTCTTTGGGATTTTGTGGTTAAATGGTTGAACTTCATATATTTATAAGGTTATTAGTTGAACTGCATAACTAGGATATGGTATTGAGTACTTTATGGACCTTTTGATGGTTGTTTGTTCCACTAGGGGACAACCAAGTTCATTTTTTATTCTAGAGGGTTCATAGTAAGCCACTGATGATGGTTTTTAGAATTTTAATTGAAAAACAAGTATATAGATTATCTCTACACCCACATATAGTCTCAAAATCACCACCCTTATCCCTCTTATCAATTATATTAAACTCATATTATGATCTCCTCTAATACATATGTAAATATTTCCTCACAATTCCCTACGTATTCATGATGAATCAAGATTAGTTTTTCAATTTTGATTTTATGTTAACCATCGTTAACCCTCTTTCATATACTTCTCTTGAAAATATTCTACCCCTGAATAAAATGTTTCTCTAAAATTTGATTTCATAAAATTCATTGTAAAATTCATTTCAATTCCATATATTCTTTTTATATGATTTAAAGGAGACAACTATTTCTATCTTGATCACTATTTCTCATGTATTTTTCAATGAATGCATCCATTATTAGTTTTTTTACAGTTTTTCTTATTTGAGACCTTGATATAAATCACCTTAGATCAATATAAATTATAAAGTTATTCTAATTAATAGAATGTGATATTATTTTATTATTATACATTAGTTTTTGGATCATGTAATTTAGGTTCCCTATATTGTAATTTATGTTACATGGGAGACAAAATGTATGTATTTATTGATTATTTATTACATTTTTAGTGGTTATAGTGTTGCTGTTGATGTACAAGTGAAAATATAATAAAGTTAAATGGGAAAAAAATGGTTTTGAAAATTATTAAACAACATAATAAATCTATTATAATAATATGTGATGAGTTTAAAATTATGAAATAAATGAAATTTTATAACACTAAAAGTGCTTAACTGAACTATTTTTAATGATTTACATTTTTATATACTCAAATAATATTTCAATGAAAAATTAATCAAATACATTGAATGAATATTAACTTTATATGATTTCAAATTAAATTCAGTTCAAATTAATTAGTGTTAAATTTCATATTCTTTTTTTTAAATAGTAATTGTTTAGAACATTTTGGTATTGATATAATTTAAAATACATCACATCCTAAAATAAATTGTTAATGATGAATATGATTTCATGTGTCTCCCTTATTGATATAAAATAAAATTTAATATATAGAACATGTCTCATAATAAAATCAATTTCATAGATCATAATGTGGAATATTAGTATGATTATATAGTACCATTATTCTAAATTTACATCAGCTTATCATAATATAAAACTATCAATAATTAGGCTTTATAAATATTCTCTTATAAATCTAAATGTTAATTGAATTTACATTCACAAAAAAATTTGACATATAATTGATAGAGGCATTGTAAAATTATTTCAACCTCATGTTAACAACTTAATATCTTAATGTCCTATAAAGAACAACTGAATAAAAACATAGTTCACTAATATTAAAAATGAATGTTGTCACCATATTTAATAAAAATAATTATCTTAATATTATTTTACAATTTTTTTTCGAATCATTACATCCCATATTGAAATGGATTATTTATAAGTCATAATATGAGCTTAGTAGTAGTTAATAGTTTCAATGGGTAATGGTTATTACTCAATTGACATAAATTAGAGAGTAATGTTGTGATATTAATAAAATTAGTTTTTTATTATGTGGCTTCTTAATCTGAACATTATAATTTATCTTATAAAATATTCATTATATTAATTTCATAGAAAAATGGAATTGTTCGTATTTCTAGAAAATCGTTTTTCAAAGACATGATTTCAATAACAATTCATCTTTTTAAATTATTCCTATCTATACATCATTATATAATAAATGTTTCGATGTGAACATTTAATACATTTAAGATATGTTTTTATGTTTCCATTACTATATAGTGTTATTCTTATTAGTGGGTATCCTAAATTAATCAGTTATAATATATTTGAATATCTAAATGAATTTCTTTAGATATGTTTTTTTTCAATTACTGGTACTAAAAATTACTTATCACTAGTAAAATATTAATTGATAATATTTCATAACCATGTAAGATTATATAATTTTTTATAAAATTATAATTAAAATTTTACATATTCATACACTTTAAATGTAAATATAGTATTTTATGCTTATATAATAACATCAATTTCATGTTACCACATAAACCATACACCGGTTTTTATAATATATTATACAAGTTTGTGATTTCTAGTGTTCTATTCAGGGGTTAAACATGTCCGATGAAATCATGCATGACATGGAATTTTTACATGAGCATAATTATTACAATGATGTGTTATTTTAAATTAATACATTTTTTACAGATCATTTTGTTTTAACAATTTAATGTGTTTCATGATAATGTAATAATATCTAATATCTCATTATTTTATTTCATAACTAAAATGTGTTATATCATATATTTTAAGGAAACAATTCTCTTTAACACTTTATATTTATATGCATATTATATAAGTGGTATTAAAGTATCCACTCTGTAGTTTCAACATTGAAAATATGGGATATGATTAATTATTTCACTAAATCTATTGAACTCGTTATTTTTTTCTCAATGTGATAAAATTTATGATCATCGAATCATTTTTATATATGATCTAATTTACAATAGTGGTTTGTAATTTTACTAAAAAAGTAACGTGGTTATATAGTAACAATAGTTATATTATATAGTTTAACTACTCAAATCATATTCAAGGATGATTCTTGATAAAAAAAATTAGAAATAAAATCTCCTAGTATATGCAGTTATTTTTTATATCAGTTTATCTATAATTTTATTATTTTCATGAGTCATTTACAAGAAATAATATATAGTATTTTCAATGTATTTCTATAATATATTTTTTAAATGATTTGACTAATATAAAATTGAAACATATGTGTATTTAATATATTTTTTATTCTTTTTGGTTTCATTAATTTTATATTATAATCACACACAACATGTATAAAATGATGTGTGGTATGATTCATGGTTATAATTGAGTTTCCCAAAATGTATTGGGTTATTGATAGCTGAATATTATTCATCATTTATCATCATTTAGAGTACTGGATGTGTTCCCCTCTTTACGGGATATGAGACCTAAAGATATTTTTGGAACATATACATTGATGTTTTAGGATTATATTATATTTTCAATCTCACTATGGATTTATTCATTTAATATATGTAATTTATTACTATTAAAAATTTATTTTAGAGTTCAATTTTATTTATATTCCTCAACAGAGAAAGACCCTATTCAATATGCATTTAATATATTCATGGTGTTAGTTTCCATCTATTTTGTGTGGGATGGTGCACCTAAGCTCATTTTATATCATGATTTAGGGATCATTAATATGAATCTTGAAATTATCATTATATTTATATAAGAATAAATTATATTTATTTGAATGGAAAAAATAATCACGAGACCTAAAATTTAGGGGTAACTAATCTCAAATGAAATATAAATTTTTACCACATTAGTGATTAATTATTGAAAATTAAAATTCAGATTAGGATAATAAGGGTTTATGCAACTATATGATGTGTTTCTATAATAGTGATATGGAATGGGTTATGTCATTTATTATGGGGTGAGCTTTTAAGAATGGTTAGGGTGGAATTCCAATTAATTAAAATAGATGCAAGAAAGTATCACAATAAATATTAGGTTATAAAAAGCATGATTGAAAGGATTCTGGATAGAAGAGAATTTGTATGATTTCTATAGTTATAGGTCTCTTAGTAATAGATTATAACTGAAATGTATCATTTTATATAATATATCAAAGTCAATTATTATTATTTCGCATTTTATGATAAGATATAAGTGGTAACAGATGTAATGAATTAATCCATGGAGATATAGATATATGAAAATGTGTGAGTCAACATATATGTGACATTAGTTTTTGGGAAAAAGGAAAATGGAATTTATAAACATTGTTATATAAGGGGAATAGATAGTGTTACACTATAATTATTCTGGGTTATGTGTATGGGTTACCAGGTGATTTGTTTGAGACTCCAAAAATATATGTAAAACATAAATGTTGTGATTTTCTATATTTATCATTCATAAATACACATTTTGTAACTGTTTAAAAATAAAAATGTTATTATATTGATTTAAAATTAGTTTATGTATTGAGTTTTCAATAATTTTTTATTTATTAATTAAATTAGATGAAATAACTGCTGAGTATTGGAATATAATAATCTATTTCATCTCATGTATGGTGTAGATATATATTGTGTGATATATAAGATTTTATATGATGACATTATTAATATTTATGGGTTATCCAACACACGAGCAATAGAAATATACTAATTTTAATTAATGAAATACATATTGAATGTGATGTTTAATTATAAATGGTGAAATTTAGAGGTTAAATTTGTTTTCATTAAAATTAATATGAGTAATTTTTTAAAAAATAAATATAATGAGTTTTAGGATAATGAATTTTGGATGGATAGTCCATAAGAATTTTTTATGGAATGATAAATATTACTGAAAAAAGATTTATTTATAGGGATATTTATAGTGTATTTAGAAGAATTATTTAAAGAGCGCAATTCAAATAAAGAATTCCATATATAATGGGAGTTCTATATTTATTATTTATAGAAGTTGGTTTTTAAATAATATTTTTTCTGGAAAAATTTTGGTATGATATTGATGAATAAAAAATAAACCCCACGTTTCCAAACGATTTGGTGGCTTGACATCATTAGAAATATAGTCCTCAGTGGACCCCCAAATATTTTGATATGACATCTATATATATGATCTGGCATTCAAATTGAGAAAATATCATATTTCCTCATTATGTATTTCTGTGAAGATTTATCATATTTAATGAGAAATTAAATGAGTTCATTTTTTAACCCTTATTAGGTTGAATGACATGAGTTAATTATAATAAAATGACACATTGTGTATAAACATTTCAAGAAGTGGTTTAAAATTTCTCATAATAAAAGCTTGTAACATCATAAATATGGTATAAGGGATTGTTGGTTAACATTATGGAATGTCATTTTTAATATAAATTATTTGATGGTACACTAAATGTTTTCCATCAATAATAGTTGAAATGAGGTATATAAAACTATTATTGTGGTGGGAATGAAATCCTATGGATTAAAAGATTTTTGAAAGAGGGTTATCATAAAAAATCCACATAGACACATTGGAGTATAGTGGAACCACCATTCAGTGATACAATATGGTGTAAGGGGAGATTTTATGGGTTAGTGATGACATATAGTCGGTAGTGGCCCCATTATAGTTTTCTATCCATTCTATTCAACACATTATTTTAAATGTAAGAAAACAATTGAATTAATAAATTGCATGGGACACGTAGTTCTTAGTTAAAATTGATACATCATTTATAAATACATAAATAAGAATAATATTAATAAGAGTTTGACCCAAGTCATTCAATAATTCCAGTAGTTGTGTCTTCTTCAATTGGACCTTGGTTTTTTTACATGAAAGTGTAATTCATTATACAGTAATGGCCCGATGATTTATCAATGAAATCTAGCATCATTTTCTCAAAATTAATATTATAATAATATTGACATAACATGAAACATAATATTAATGAATAAAATAATTTCAAAATCGAGATAAAAATCGTAAATGATTTTCTCAATACATGTACACATATCTAGGAGGAAAATAATTATTAATGATATTTGGGATATATTAATTAAATTTTCATTGTTTTTTTCAAAATTCTCTTGTAATAAATTTTTAAGAAAGTTAGAATGAGTTTATGAAATTTGTAATAATGTTTTTTGTGGAAGGGAAGGGTGTTTTCCCATAATTTTTTAATAATTACTACATGTTAGATGATTTTAAATGGATTTAAATTATTAAAAGGCTCATAATCAATAAAAATACCCAACAATAATATATTTTAGAATATAAATTTTAATAATGAATTATTGAATGAGAATAGAATCCAATCAGTGTAATCAGTTAGAGAATTCAATGATGGGGAATTAGGAATTGATTTTCAAAATGGTATCCCATGTAGATCATAAGAAATATACATTTTTTTGTTATAACAAAAATATATTATAAAAAGGTTGATATATTAGTGTGGTGAATATGATTTTTATAAATAGATGAATTTGGGACACATCATTCTGATTACATCAATTCAGAAAACATCTAAAAGTTATTCCATGACTGTTACATTCATAGATATGGTTGAAAATATGTTTATATTTTTTATATATCAAATTCATAAGAATTACTTCTACCAAATATGAGAGTGTGTATATAAATTAAAATCAAGATATATAATGGATATAATAGATGTTTTCTTAGTTTGTATTTAGTTTTTAAAAATTTCAATTTTGCATGGACTTGTGAGTCTCTATATAATCGATATAGTTGTTCACACTATTGTTAATGCATTAAAATATTGCATTTATTTTTATTGAAATATTATTTGAATAATTAATACAAATTATAAATAAGCATAACAATAATGAAAATATTAATTGTTAATGTAAAATTTTATTGAAATTATAAACAATCACTACTAATTCATCCCTCCCTAACTTTATATCCCTATCATATTGAATAATAATTTTAATTAGATGATGTGTTCCCATGTTTAATTCTTATCATGAAAAATACCAGCTCAAGAAAATATGGCGGTCATCATACTATTAAAGAAAACAAATTCATGGATAAAAAAAATAATGAAACACTATCTTAGTTCCTTCTCCTTATAGGTAATTGATGCTACTACAAGTTCGTTTCAACCCATTTAGAAATTTATTCTATATATTTATTTAATATATTTCATATTATAGAAGAGGAGAAATATAGAAATTATATTCTATTATATTTATCACAAAATGATATCAAGAAGGTGGTGGGTCTCCTAGTAGTTAACAAAACATTTTACAAAGATAAAATTAAATTTAAAAATAAATAATAATTTATATGAGGAAAATCTATAATTTCCTCACATAATCGTTTATCATATCCTAATGGATGTGAATAAATAATTAATGAGTATATAAATAAAATTAATATTTTTTTGAAACATCCGTTGATTAAATGAAGTCATCCATGATTATAATATTATTAAGAAACATGTGACAAAATTCTTTCACACAATTGATTTCAAAATACATTATTGACAAGATAATGATCACTTATCTATTTATGAATTAAATAAAATTCGTGAATCAAATTAAATGTGAAATTCTACATTATTCAAAAATAAGATCTTGTTTGAAATTAATTTGGAGGATATGAGAATGATAAATATCGAAGATACTAGAATATTGAATCCTATTGAGTTATAAGATAAAAATAATGATGAAAATATTGAAATTTCTTATATCTTAGCTCTAGAATTTAATAAATATATAGAGGATAATATAGATTAAAATTCCCGGATATATGTTTTGATTCTTGAGTAAATATGTATTTTTCTGTCAATTTTTCAATTATATATAATAGTGAAGATGAATATGATTATTCAGAAAAAAATGATGCAAAAATGATAAAAAATTCCAATGATGATAATAAATAGAATAAAAAATAATACACATTCATGAAAAACAATTATTATGAATAATAATGTTGAAAATTTCCATTTTGATAATAATTCCTCATATAATTTTAAATATATAAAAATTCATCACATTAATGTAATTGTGTTGAATATTAATGATTCCTCAACTAAAGATGAATAAATATGTGAAGAAACGTATATTTAATATCAAATAAAATCATAAGGTGTGGTATGTCGTGATACAATAACAATGATTATGAATGAAATTAGATTAATGTAAAAATAACGTGTGTGTAATAATGTAATTAGTGAATATCCTCTATTAACAGAGGATGTGAACATTCATGAAATTATTATTTTCATTTAAAAAGTATCATAAATTAGAATGATTATAAAATATATTATTAAGATATTTTATTCTAAGGAATATGTGGTTTTTAAATCACAATTGAATAATTATGATTTTAAAATATATTATTGAAGTAATAAAAAAATTTAACAAGGATTTTTTTGGTAATATATCAAATATAAAAAAAAAAAATAAATCAATTCATATGATTCTATTCACATAATCTCCCACTAAACAAACAGATTATTTGATATTTTTACCTTCTCAGCTGTTATAAATAGTATTGTGAAATAATTGGTGTGGAAAGGATATATAAAACACATCTCTTCTATAAAATACTTAAATTAACACTATAATAATTATTATCCATGATAGGGTGAAATTCATTGAATCATTTTGAAAACATATCATTGAAGGATAATTCCTTTATATAATATTTAGGTTATTTGTGTTACTTAGTCAATATAATATAATTTAAAAAAAAACAATATAACTATTTTTTCTCTTCCTTGAAATAGGACTGGACTAATGGGGAGTAGTTTTAGAAAAAAATTGAGTAATATGTATATTTTTTAGGAATAATTATATTAAAAATCATTAGATTAATGAAGGATTCAAGTGATAAAATATATTGATTATCTGAAAGAGGTTTTTGGAAGATGTGACCATCTTGGTCACAGATTTGAAGAATGTTATAAAACAATTCAACTGCAATTTTCATTTTATAATAATGAAAAGGAGGTAGGGAAGAAGAAAGATAATAAATGATAATTTGTTGTTTCGATGACTTTAAAAATAGAAAAGGTAAAAATCCATGCATTCTAGAAAGTGTTTATTTTTATATATTAATAGATCACATAAATATCTTGAAATATATTGGAATATTTTTTATGAATTTTATAAACATATATAAATTATATATCCCTTATAAATCATAAGAAAACAAACTACTAATATAACATCATATGTATTAAAATATGGAAATATTTTTAATTTTCTCTGGCTAAAAATATATAATAAGTATTATAAAACATATTTTTGATTCAATGGAAGGTATATTTAGGAAAAATTCATGTATCATATAAATTAATAATGGTGGAATGTTATTACAGTGGGGGAAAGAATTATTGGTAATATTTTCATTAATTGATACCATTGTTACTCAAATTAATTAATTTTAAAACATAAAAATATATTACTTGATCATTGTATTAGTAATGACTATTGTAAAAATATAAATAAAAATTCCAATGTATATTTTTTTATAATCATTTCAGGTCATAAAATGAATCATGATGATATTTTTATAACTCATCTTTAAAAGAATATGTTTAGTGGAAGCCATAAGTAAATTGAAATAAAATCCACTAGACCACATGAACTTATAATATCTGATATTTTTTAGACATTGCTAAATCAATCAATAAAATTTTAGTTTTAATTTATTACTATTATTTACGAGATCAATTGAATGTCCTACATAATGATTATAATATATAAATTATAATCTATATAGTGGTGTAGATTTTTATTTGGTAAGTGGGATGAGAGATGAATTATTATATTGAGATACTATGAAATAAAAAAAAATATTAAATAAGAAATGGTATCAAACTCTACTAGGGAAAATAGAAAATAAAAAACAAATTATATTCTACAAAAAATTCAAAATACTGAGTTTATAATTGAAAAATTTATATTTAGTGGAAATGTGAAGGAGTGTGAGGTTTATATGTAAATATTCTATGAATTTTTGGAGAGAATTTATTTTTACTGATTTACATATTAAATAATTGTTCTTTAATAAGACCTAAATCCAAAAAAATCCATCTATTATAATTAATGTGATTATGAGTATGTGTTATAAGATATACAGTGTGGCCTAGATTATCTTGGTGATGAGGAAAGTGAGACTTGAATAAAATAACTAAAATTTTTGTCCCAAAAAAGGATGAATTATATTAAATTGATTAAAATAATAAATCCAAAGTTCAAGTAATAATAATGATGGGATTAATGAATTAGATATCACATGTTTAATTGGTTAAACTAGAATCACTTTCGATATTAGCAGAATATAATGAATTAGTACATGATATCAATGATAAATTATATTAGATTGAGAAAAATGACTCCATATGACATATTTAAAACAAAAATGATATAAATTTATATGAAAATGTGGTTATATATATAATTTATCAATGAGTAAGTAAAATAATCATGATACAATGATTGAAATGTTTTCATAATTAATTTAATTGTGGAACGTGTGGATTTTTAATAAAATTATCCCTAATTTTGATTCTGCAAACTCTAATAAGATTCATGAATGTTTATACGTATTTAGTAAATATAAATATTATCAGATAGGTGATAAGTAATAATTAATATATTAAGATATTAAATAATATTTTTAAATTGAGAAACTTAGTGGTTTATTACTTGATAATGATAGATATGTGGTGTGTAAGTCCTAGAAATACTAGGTTGGGTTAAAGAATGCCAATATTTCATAGTACTCAAAACAAGATAGTTTCTCCAAATAGATGGATTTTTAAAAAGAAAACACGTGTATAAAATGATATCTTAGTAAAGTGATCATATATACTCATACTATATTTATTTACACTAAAAAATTATTTTCAATGATGATATCAAAAATTCATCTGAATAATTTACTAATGACATAGAGAAAAAATTGATGTTTCAATTCTCAAAAGATTAACATTATTTATAGTCACAATTGTTCTATAGAGATAATATATATAAGTATATCACAATAAATATATTATTTCATGTTTCTACAAATGTTTTTCTTGGTGTATTCAAATGAATTTTCTATTCTCATTTCTAAAGACATAATGATATGTAATGATGAAGCTATAAAACGTGTGTATAATAAAGGTCATCGAAATATTGATAAGATGCTTGATATAGTATAAAAATTCTATTCTAGACATAGTTTATATTTTTACATTTTGTGAAATATATCATATTAATACAAAGGAATTCCATATGATCATAAAATTTTTTTTTCCTCGATATGTTATATGAAGTTATTCTCATGTGTTATTGTATAAAATTAGCTAGATAAACATTCATCGATATACATATTTGATTTAGATAGATAATTCAATGAGATAAAGTCAAAATTTAGATGGACCTTTTTATTGTATGAATGTTGTCTGATCAATTCTTAGTAATAATAATATATTATTTAATTTAATTATATTAGATGTAGAATATCATTCCACAGCCGAATCTTATATAAATATTATCTCCTTGAATGATTATAAGTTATTTCATTGAGTTTATGATAGAAAATTATTAAATATTATTTTTTATAATTGATGTTCCATTATTTTATTTATTAAATCTTCCAAAACATTCATTTTCAGGGAAAATTAAAATTATGTTTCATTATATTAAGCATATTTTTACTGGTGTATTTTTTTTACCTGAGTACAATCCAATAGAGTATCAAATTATGGGTGTTATCACCAAATAAATGATAGTGAAAATATTTTAAAATTTGATGCAATAACTACAAGTCAATCCACCCTTAAATAAATCCTGTACTTTTTTTTATAATTCCCCACATCTATAAATTTTATTATATTGAAAAAGAATGAGATAATTTATTTTTTTTAAATGGAGTACGACTATATGTTTGTTCAATATGAAGGTGTTCTCCAAAAATTTGCACAGAGAAAAACTATGAGATTATATTTGAGAAAATATATCGGTGAAGTTTATCATATTATTTAAAAATACTTTTTTTCAATTAGGTGAAAAAATATATCAATATCAATATGGTTTCCATTAGTGAAGATTTATAAAATTCACTATGATAATGGTTGTGATTTGAAAAAAAAATTGAGAAATCATTTTTTTTAAAAAATCATTTTTTAATTATTCGATAGACTGTGATACTCTATAGGGTGATGAATTAAATTCCTTTAAAAATTTATATTCCATGTTATAATTTAAAAATCCTCAATTAGAAAGCAAATGCATGCTATTTAACCAAAGTTTTATATTTTTATAATCAAATTACCACAGATTAATCTCTGATTGATTAAATGTTTTTTAAAGTAGTATATTTTATTATTATAACATATCAAATTAGTCTATTAAAAAAATTATAGTGTAAATAATATATATGATTGTCTATGAAAGGAAATTCGGGTTTTCTTGAACATTTATAAATAATGTAAACAAATCCAGAAAATAAACAATTGAAGTAAACAATTGGTTAAATATTAAGATGATACCTAATCCTCTCCACTCCGTGATCACCTACCAAAATGAATATTATATTAAATAAAATTGATCCACAACATTGATCAGGGTAGAAAAAGTATAAAAACACACTAGGTCACCAGAAATCATCCGCAGTATATGATACAGTACAAAAGAAAAAAATAGATTAGCCACATAGGGACCTCTTAGACTATTATCCATCAGTATATAAACTATAAAAATATGAGTTACTAGAGATATCATTGTATCTTTTAGATTAGAATGAGATCTGGTATGTGATTATAAAATAAATATACGCACAGAAATCAAAATTTATATAATATGAATAAGAATATCACTTTAATTAGAATAGGATTTAGAATTATATTTATTATTTTCTATGTGTATTCTGGGTTATTTTATAATGAATAACGTGTAGTTGGGTTCAGGTTCTACCCATATATTGTAGAGCCAAGATTCGTTGCATGCTTTTGTCATCTGTTCACTATGAGCCTCAAAGTGTTATTTTCATCTAAACTATTTCTATGAGGATTTGTGACCTTTATTATTATTATTATTATCAAAATGTAATCATAGTATACAGAACATGTGTTTTTATTGATGGTGATCAAACAATTCATTATATACATTAATGGTTACCTCTTTCTCGAACTCATTATTATTGACCAGTATATTCCATTTATATGGACATACAACATGTTCTTGGGTACCTCATTATTTTAGTAGTATATGAAAACATTAATTGTTGTCTAAAAAAGGCATATAAAATCACTAATATAATAAGAAGTACTAAATTTCATAAATATGATCGTTATATATAATTTCAAATTTAATAGATAGATTAGGAGTGACTCAGTCTGTCAGTAGCTTATGCTCTCGGTGTCTCATGTTGTCGGTAGGTCATCATAATAATAGATAATTTCTATTATTATATCAAACTATCAGTGGTTCACTCTATTAGTATGGAAAATGTACATTGATAAATGAAGTCATTAGAAGATGATGTATCAGTTGCTCATCTATTTTTAGGAGTGCGTTGATAGATAAAATATCAGTTATTCTTAGAGAGAGAAATTCCGAGTTTCGGTTAGTCACTGTATCAGTAGTTAGGATGTTTGTAGCACATACATCAGTACGACAAGCTATCATTGACTCATGCAAACCAAAATATCAGATTCACTCAATCGGTTAATGTTCTTATTATTAGATTATATAACTAATTGTTCATGTATTGGTGACTTCTCTAGCAGTAAAAAAATTATCATTAGCTCATACTTATTTGTGTATTAAATTTTTCGGTGATTATACATTCAAAAAATCATTATTTCTATCATATGATGTAATCTATCATAGTAAAGGATAAAGATATATTTGAACATGATTAAACACAATGTACAAAAAATAAGTTATAATTGTCATTGTTTATAATTATATATGAAAATTAAAACTATAGGATGCCAAAATACCCCCCCCCCCCTTTTGATGATAAAAAATCATGGAATTATATTCCACAATAATTAAATTGATTTATAATTATCACAGAAAAATCAACTTATCGTAATACATTTATTATTGCAATGAAATTTTAAAATAAGCATATGTACATATTACTTGTTAAATGGACATTATCAATTATAAGTTCCCTTTTAATATCATGATTAATATTAAGATACCCCTAATAGAGATAAAATATTATTTCGCCTCCATTTGGGAATATCAAAATAGTTGAAATGATAGAAAACAATGAATATATAAGGAACTATTAATTATATGAAATCACATAGTTTATTACATTAATAAATAAGTACAAGGGATAACAGAAACAGTAAAAAAATTACATCATATACAGATGAAAATGTGATCCTATGAAACATTGGGCATAGTATATTTCCTCTCTATCTTTTTTATCCTGATAATACGAATTAGGGATAGAATGGTTAGCAGTAGGATTGGTGAAAGAAAGAGGGTGAATACTGAGGGAAGTAAGAGGATCTCTTGTAAAGACATATAGAACTTGGCTGGGTCAACATGATGAAGTAGGTCATGTGACTTATTTCTCAATGAAAGGATTATTTTGAATGAGATCTTGAGTATTTTTCATGGTCAATGTTTCAATGGGGAGAATAGAATATGTGGAATCAGGAAGGATTTGGGTGATTGGAGTAATATGATAAGAAGCAATAGTTGTGATGTGATAGTTTCAGTAAGGTTTTTTTCAAATTGATGATGTTATTAATGAAATCAAAACCACATTCAATTACCTTCTCAAAATATTCTCTTTTTTTCATAAACATATCAATTATGTATATAAAAACATTTACCTTCCAATCATTCTATTTGAATACCTGAGTCACTAGAAGAAGCTAATGTTTTACACAAAATATTTGATGTTACTTGTCGATTAGTTTTTTGTATAAAATCTCCTCAAATTGAAATGTACTTTTTGGGTTCTTTCTTCTTGATTCATTGTATCACCTATAGAATAAAACATAACCATGTCATAAATATCATCGCAATTCTACCTGATTCTTCAGATACACACTTGGTTTGTTCAAACCATCATAGAATGGAGTGCCTCTCTGATGACATTTTTTACAATCTCAACATCGGGAGAGTGACCAATAGGAGTAGGTGAGATGGAAGAAAAATTATTTAGAACTATAAAATATGATCTCAATTGAGTTATATAATGAGTAAGCGTTTCTGAAGTATTCTATTCTATATAAGACTCAGAAGTGGTGATTCGATGACTTTCCTAGTGTTTTTATAATGAATTTCAATATAAAATTTCCAAACCGCTAATGGAAGAAACCATAGAAGATAACTCATTCTTAATAATTTGATAATATAAGAAAATAGCATCCATAAGAGTGATCAATCGTGGCTCAATCCGATGTAAAAATCAGTCATTGACCAAATCAACACCACTTACATTAATTCTAGAAATTGGAGTAGGTGGTTGTGATGGGTTTGATCTTGAAATAGCCAATTGTTATTTACTGTTGTTGGATCAATTTAATCTAAATCCTATACTCACCATACAAATTAATATAAATATTCTCATTATTAACTCAATTTCATATCATTTCAACAAAAGATACCTCCTAACTAATGTGTTCACTAGTTATAATAGCACATTCTTGAAGTTCATCACAAACACCCTCATGTGGTACATTCAATCATTATTCCCTGTTCTTGTATAAAAAGGAACTCATACTTAATACACTGTTGTCTTTGTTCAAAACCCCTAATATGCTTCTAGTAGATTCATAGAATACTGGTAAAACTCATGTACCCACCTCGAATAATAGGACCCTTCATTTTTCGAGAACCACTCCAACCAGCCTTGGGATTACAACAAATTCAGATAAAGGAAGTTATCAATAAAAAACCATTCTGAATAAACTACCTTCTCAGGGGTTACGATACGATTAGTGAGTTATTGATGAATAGGTTTAGGAATATGAATTTACTAAATAAATTATAAAATTATCTTTATGAATAGATGAAACTCATCCTCAGATCATTTATAAATGTACTTGAGATGAGCTATTGAATGAGGTTCTATGTTTTTATTTTTCTATAGAATGATATTATCTCCAAATAAAATGTTTGTGGGAGTGTGATAGAGATAAATAGATTATGGATAATAAAATATCAGATCAACTGTCAAATTTATTTCTTAGGTATTTTAAAACATTATATACTAAATTAGTGTTATGATTGAATAAAATAAATAAAACATCAAAATTTCATATTAAAAAAATATAAATAATTAAATAATGTTCAGTGAGAAAATTTGGTGATCCCCATCAGTATGTCACCATTTGTGAGCCATGATGTTGAGAAATCATTTTTATATCATATCGGTGAGACATCACATGACCGTCCTAATAAATTTATCTTTCTAACTCATGTTTAATCAAAAACATCATCTTATAAGTCAAATTATTATAAAAAAGTATCGTCTTGATGAAATTTTGTCCAAATGAATTTAAGAGTTATATCATCATTTTGATAATGATATATCAAAAAGTGATGTATAAAATCAATATGTTTGGTTCAAGAGTGAATACTGAATTCTTATTAATTTTAATATCACCTCTATAGTCAGAGTTTAAAGGTATATTCCTAAACTAATAACCATAATCCATTAATATCTGATTCATCTAGAAACTAGGATAAAAATAGCTACAAGACTCTATTTATTCATATTCGGTAGTAGATAATGCAACATTTTTTTTACTGCACCATGATACTAGAGACATTGCAAAAATATTTCATCATCCTGAGAATATTATTATAACTTACATTCAACAACAAAAAATAGTAACATAATAACCAACTAAATCTAAAGGGTTTATTTTGAATTGAACATTCCTATGTTGGTAGTATACATAATGTATTTGAATATTCTTTTAATATCATTTAAATGATATTATTTATACTTATATTAAAAAACGCACTCACACACACACTAAACATAATCTCAGTCATGCTAGATGTCATGTTGTGTGGAAATTCTATCATACCTCAAAAACTGGTTTGACCAATAGATTATCCATTTTCATCAATATTTAATTTATAGTTGGTACTCATTGGAGTTTCACTAAATAATATACTATCAAAACCAAATAGATTCAATAGATCTTGTGGGAATATAAACTGAATTAAAATAATACATTTATTTATCTTGAAAATTTTGAAATCCATGAATGTATGTAATTCAATTATTTATCAAATTTGAAACAAATTTTTCATAATTTTTTATAAATCTATAAATAAATAATTTTTTGACGAACCAATAGAAAATTTCATTAATATATATTTTAATAAATATAATTTTTTATGAAATTTTTTTATAAAAAGTGTCGGATCATATGTGCCTTTTGTATGTACCTTTGAAATTATAAAAATGTTTATCCGATCATACAATTCTATTGGAACCACTTTTAAACCATAACAATCATTTTTTAATTTGAAAATCTGATTTTGAAAATGAGGGAGTGAAAAATTGAGTGGTTGTTCAAAAAAGACGTCAACTATATGACCATTTTGGAATAAAATTTTATTATCCATTTGATATAGTTTGAAATTGATAAGAGGTGCATATTATAGAAGAATTAGAATGGATTGATTTCTGAAATCTAAGGTATATGTTACTTCAAAGTCAAAACCTTGCTCTTGACTATAAACCTGTGCAACCATTCTGACTTTATTTCTTGCAATGATACCAGAATTATCTAAATTATTTATAGACACTAGTTTTTTTAATGAAATAATGATGTCATTGGTTCTATCTATATGTTTGTAGACATTATTTCACTCAAACTAATTCAACTCTTCATACCTAGACATAACCCTAAATTGAACATTTATTTCAACATCGATATATTTTGGATCATGTTGCGACAAGAAGGCTTGATGATCAAACTATTTCCATAGAGAATTTATTTTCAATTTTCCATTGTATAACTCTTCATCTTCATCATTAATGGGATGGTTTTCTAAGTGTTCTAATAGTTCGAGAAAAATGAGGGCTAGAGATTTGACGTTCATCTATATTTTCATGTTCTACATGAATATGGTCTTTTGATTTTCCAGAACAGGATGATTTTCCTTCTTTCTTAACAACATAGGCAGATGGAATAACATATAGGTCATGATTTGACATATCATCCTTAAAAAAGTTTAGGGATGTTTTAGATTTATGATGACTTGTTTCATAAAATTTGATATATATAGATTATTCCACACACATAGTTATTTTATTGATGACACTATCGGTTTTTATAGAGGTTAAAAAATAGAGGATACATCTTTCATACTTTTGAAGAATTACATTTCATGATTATCTTTTTTTATTAAGGATAAAGGCATTACAACTAAAATCTAAATTGAATTATACCTTTCCTTCTATATTTTTTCAAAAATCACAAATAGTTTTCATAAGGATAAATCGAATTAATATTATATTAATTATATAATAAGTATTATTCATAGCATCTATCCAAATGTAAGGACATAACTCAAAGTCATTGATCATAGTCAAGAAATTACATGTAACTTTATATTCCCTCATTCTACCACTCCATTATTCTTGGGTGTTCTAAGAGAAGAGAAGTTAATAATATGGCCATTTTGTTAGAAAAAAGGAATAAAATTTACTGATAAAAAACACACAAACAAGGGCATATCATAAGGATTTAATTCTAAGAATACATATGTTTTCTACAATCCTATCATACATGGTGAATTAAGAACATTCTTTACTCTTTTTAGCTAAAAATAATGTCCCAATAAAACTAGAAAATTTATCTACTAGAACATAGTCATAATGATTAAGATTTATAGTATATAAATTATATGGTCCATTAAATTCCATGTGAATCCATTAATTTGTTTGATATTTTGAATATTCAATCTTTGGATTGAATAATATTTTATGAAGTTTTCACTTTTGACATGGATATCCGATATTTCATTTGGAAACAAATGTGTAGGTAAATCCGGACTTTTTATTTTCATGTAAGCATTTTAAAGGTGTGTATAATATAGTGGCCTAGTCTAATATTATAAATATAGTACAATTTGTGAGAAGCCCTCAAGAAGGAAAACTTTTTAGAAACTAAAGTATCCAAATTCACAGCAAAAACATTTTCATTTCTGAATACAGTGAAGACAAAATCATTTATATTACTACATGTGTTGGTTATCAATATTGATATTTTTCATGAAGTATGAATAGTTCCATGTCAAATTTTATGTAAACCCCATGTCCAATTACCACAAATTATAACAATGACTATTGAAACATCATTCTTACAAAAACAGTTCATACAAGGAATGATTTTTTTAACTAGACATGATTGGTTCCAGAAAAAATGGAAGTTAAATCTTTCGGAACCCACATATTTCTTCATTAGATTCATAGTAATAGTTTGTAGAGTATTGAAAATAAACTATTTTTGGGATATTAAATCTCGAAGTATTATAAGGTGTTTCAACACTAGAACATGATGTAGATTATCTATAATTTGGTAGAAAACTATATTTTCATGTTTTGAAAATGAAATAGTATTTGAACAAATTTCTTTTCCCACATTCATAACCAATACAAGTAGTAATCTACGAGCAACATGTTTCTATAAATTTGGATTAAGATATCATTAAAATTTTTGAATATCTCAAGGTTGTTATTTAATTAATAATTTTACAACTTTAGTACATTACTCTTATTTAGATTCAGATATTTCTTCTACTTTTCAATTGTAAATTCATATTCAACAGAAATAGTAAGATCATGTTATTTTTTAAGAGATTTTAATTTATCGTTCAATTATTTTCATGTATCCTCAATAATTTTAAAAAAATATAAGATTTATTCTTTTATTAGATTATCAAAATCTGATTCACCTGATGAATTATATTAATTCTATAAATTAGATTACATGGTAACCCTAGATGTGTTTATAAACAAACAAATATTTTTTATTTCACCCTTCTCATCATTTGATGATTCAAAGTTATTAGAGTTATCCTCAAATGAACTCCATGTGGCCTTAATTCAATATTGTACTTCATATTTTTGTATTCTTATTTCCTTTTTAACATTAATTTATCATAGTCTTCCATTACATTTCATCTTTTCTCACATTAATAGTAGACTACTTTAATTTTTTTATTTCTCTTCCAATCCTTTATCAAATTACCCTTTTTGTAATACTTTCCTTTATAAAATTGATTTCTAATGAACATATTTTTTTTAATAATCCATAAATACATTGGATAATTGGAGAATTTTTTCTTAATAATCACATGATGATTCTTCATTAATAAAACATTTCGCATGATCTTTCACATTATCATTTTTATTATAGGTAGTGGTTTTGAAAGCCGCTGACATTCTCTTTGCATCATCATCCGCTTTTATGATTACCTTAGGATTTTTATTATAATAATTAATTTAACTAAAATCTATGTAATAGGTATATTTTTTATGTCATAGTTTTACCTTTTTAATAATATTGTTCCTATTTGGATTTTTTGTTAGAATATGTGAAATCGTATTACTTGTTCCTTCAATGCGATTAGATTCATATCCAGACCATCATAATTACTATATCATTGAATGTGTGATACATGTCAGAAATGGGTTCATCAAAATTCATCATGAATTTACAATATTTAATTATATATGAATTAAGTCTCATTCCCCATCAAAAATGGGTCCTTCATGTCAAACAACCACTATATCCCAAATTTCATGTGCGGTTTTACTTAAAAAATCATTTTATATTGATCATCCCCTGAATAGATATATAAGGAATTAATATATTAAGAATTTTTATTATAGGATTCCTTAGTGTAATCACACCATGTGTTCCTAGAAATATCAGAATTCTAATATCCATCTATAATAGAAAATTAGATATCAAAACCCATACATTCCAAATAAATTTTCAATTTAATTTACCACTGAGAAAAATTTCATCCATTAATGTTGGGAGTTATGATAGTAACAACACCTTACATTCGTCATTCCATATTAAAGTATTATACAAGAGTTTTAAAGAATTAAAAATTAAGAAATGACAAGAATTTAGTGATATGTAGAAGTCAAAAAATTCACAACTGTTAAATATTATTGAAATAATAATTAGGAAAACCTCTAATAAATTTTTTTGGTAAGTTTAGGTTACTCAGGAGGAGGGATAATTGAGTACTTATAACAATTTCATTATGAAATTACAATATGAAATTCCCTATTTCTTAAACAAATACAGGCTAGTTAACCAATGTAACATATATATAAATGTTTTTTTATTTGAATGATCTCACAAAGAATGTTTCAATTTCAGTAAAAAAAATATATGTTTTTATTCTTACTTTTGAGATATATCTAAATATAAAAATTTTATTATAAATACTATCTATGATTAACAATCAATGAAAATTCAATTTTTTTGTAATAATTATAAATACAAAGAAAACCCATTAAAAATAGTAGAAGAACACAAATGATGTTTAGCCACTAGACATGATCTAGTCACATTCACTTGGTGATCACCTACCACTAAGATATTTATATTAAATAAACTTCATCCACAACCTTGATCGGGGTAAAAATTTATACAAACTATCCAGGACACTATAGCTCTTCTACAGTATATGTGGGATTATTAACCAAAAAAATACACATTCCACTTTTGAAACTCATCCAATATTTTCTATGGGAATGTAACTTGTAAAAGGATGAGTTAGTGAGGATACTGTTGTATCTTCTAGATTAGCCCTGGATTCAGTGTGTGTTTATAAAATATTGATACATACACTTCTCAAAATGTAAATTATATGCACAATAAGAGAAATTTCATGAAAATAAATTTTATAAATCACCCTATGATGTTGTATGGAGCATCTGGAATCTTTTAAAATAAATGATTGGATGCTAGATTCACCTTCTAAAAAATAGACAAAAAATTGAGTGTTATTGTTTGATTCTATCTTCTATTCTTAGTGACCATCAATGTTATCTTTTATTCTATGACATTTCTGTAGAGAATTTTGGTCTTTTGGGTTTTACTAGTAACTTCATATAATCATTATAGCTTGCTCATGTGCTTTTCGCAACGGTCCACGAACAACTCTATATATCCATTCTTGGTCTCCTCTTTCTAACTCTCTTTATATTTGATCTGGTTATTCCCTTTTTACATATATACATCCTTTTTTTTGGTACATCATTCCTCGTACTGGTCCATGAAATCATTATATGTTGTCTACTAATAACAGACATGCACATCAATATACTATGAAGTAGTAAATTTCATTAATATGATCATTATAAGTACGTTATAATTTAATAGTTATATTATCAATGACTCAGTATATTTGTTGATTAGACAATATATTTATCATACAATCATTAGTTAATGATTGGTAGAACATTTTATCTATAAATCAATTCAATTAGTATATTAGACAATTGGCGGATCATTGTGTTAGTAGGTCAATATTGCATAAAAAATCAAGTTGCTGGAAGATTGTGCGTCAATAAATAGGATGTTGGTAGGTGATGAATCTATATATCAGTTTTCAGTTATTCATAATTATTAAAATTGATGGTTTTTTTCATTCATTGTGATGGTAGATTAGACGAATATATGTCATACATCAGTAGGTCAACCTGTGGGTGGCACATACATAGCGATATTTTTGCTCTACTCTATTGTTGAATCAACTTATCGTTAGATTATGTATTTAGTAGCTCATTTATCTTTAACATGTCTATTATGATGATATGTATTAGCAACCCATGTATATTGTTTTCTTATATTTGTTTGTGAATTATACTTATCCAAAATCTGTACTTTTGTCTTATGATGTAATCAAAAGCAACAAATTTTAAAATTATATCCAAACATGTTTAATCCCAATGTATCATAATAAATTGTAATTATCATATTTAATCTCTATTTTTGAGAATTAAATCTATAGGTTGAATATAGTATTATTTTCAAGTGTTATTATAATTTATGATACTAAAAATTTACACAGGGATCTTGTTGATCCTTTAGAATGTTTTCTTGAAGTGTATTTTTATATCAATATGTTTTTTTTTTGTATCACTGTTTTAAAAGGGGGAGAATGATATTGTGATGTTATTTATGATTATATTGGGGGAGGTAAATAATTTATTTTATTGACATGATTGATATGAATTATTACATGTATGGTGTTGCTAATACTTTGAAAGTGATTCCAAGATAATGTAAAATATCATGATCATATTTATTATTCAAATGTGGTGATCATGGTAACTAGGCACAATTCACCTGATGAAAGGTTATAATTTATGAATTTTGGAGAATGAAAAATTTATGGAACACTATATAGTACATATAGATAGAATTCTTAATCATGGTGGGCCTAAAAATTCTTAGATAATGTACCTTATAAATACCACTGGATATATAAAACCAAACAGATGTTCCATATGGTGCTTTTTATGATGATTGCATTAGATCATCAAAAAAATATGAAGTAATGGACAAAACCGTCAAAAAGTATAAATTATATCATTCATGAAGTTGTTCAAAAATAAAATTCATAATATTAATGGAAGTCCACACTATTGACTTTTTACAAATATATAAATTTAAACAGCGTTAATGATGGAAAAAAGCTCAACAATTAAATGTTGGAGTGACAATAAATTATTAATGATGAAATACAAAACCCACCATTGAATATTAATCTATATTGGAAATTATTATCTGATATAAGTATTTATAGGTTTCAACAATTATGAATCATTCCATTAAATTTATTTCAATGGATGAACGAATCTTGAGTCTCCAAACAGATAGTTTTTATGTTGTTTAGTGGAGATGTTTCTCATAAAGCTTAAATGAATATAATTTCTTCAAAATCATGAATTGCACTACATATGTAATTTAATTGGATAGAGTCTATCATCTGAAGAGGAATCAGACAAACATACACCAAACATATGAGGATCATCTGAACATTATCAATTCCATCAGATTGATGATATTGTGAATTTTTTATGAATGGAATTCTCTACATCACTAAGGATGAATGACTAGACATATTCAATCATAGAAAGAAAATTGTAAATATAAATATTTTCCATTAGATATATTTTATTAATTAAGTAATGTGAGAAAAGAATATACTAGCCATAGATTTTAAAAAACATTAAACAACATTGCGAAGCACATTTTTAAATAATATTTTCTATAAAGACCCATAAATTCATAGAAAAGTATTTCATAAATGTTTTGGATTTTACGAGTACGCGGTTTCTGAAGGCACTTGATTCTGAGCCCCGGTGTGCCCAGAATTAATTTCTGAAGTTTAGCTCAGGTACGTTCTATGAACGAATGAGCGGGTTTTTCTATCATTTTAACCGGTGCTCCGAATTGAAATCCGAGGGCACCGAAAAACATGACGCTCCAGTAATTTCTTAAGAGGACTTTTAACGTAGATGATGTGTGACGAAAGGAGAAGTTAAAAATTTTGGATTAATTGGGAAGTGAGTAAAATTGTGGGAAAATTTTATTTTTATATCTAAAGTGGTAATATCATAAGTGAGGGAGTTGGGGTGGGACCCACTAGTTCCTAACTAACGATGTGAGGATAAATGTGAGGTGGGGCCCACAGGAGCCCCATCCCTTCACATTACCAATTTCATTAACCCTCTTTAAACCCCCATTATTTCTCCTTGAATTAATTGGATAACTCCACTTAAATTAAATAGCCTCTCCACCTTCCTCTCCTCCATTAAAGTTTTCCATCAGACATAATTAATATCTTGAATTAATTTGAAAAGAGTGGATTGTATTTAAAATGGAGTAGGTTATTACATTACTGTTTTTGGAAAATAATATGGTGGTGGAACCCCTGAAGGAATAATAGAAGCTTCATTCTTCAACCCTCCGATGAAGAACGAGAACACACCACACCTTACAATCTTCTCTCCGTGACAAAAAGCGGAGACGTTGATTCGTCCTCTGATTATCTCTATTGACGTCTACAAAACCTTATCTTGTGACACTGTCAACCGCGACACCGACGTTTGACATCTATTATCGAGGTATGGGGATTTGGTATTTATTGTATAAGTGATTTATATCTCATGATTGGGTATTTAATTTCCAGGGTGTTGGTATAATTTATTTTGAATAAATTAAACTCTTGACAATGATAAATATATGTCTGAGCCTCTAATGTGGAGGGAACAGTCTAACGAACAAGTCATACCCTCTACTGGTTGTTCTTTTGTGTTCTAATTGATGGGAGATTGTGAAAGGGACTGCAACGGGGTTTAGAAGCCGTCAGAGTGAAGAGTAGATCCAGGGAGATCTGTATGCACAAGCGATGGGTGAATCGGAAAACCAAAGTGCATCCGGTAGTCCGTAGAAGGGACTGCCTACGCGCCATGCCGGAATGGTGGCGCCGGCAACCAGAGGCGGCGTCGGGAGCCGGCCGGCCGCCTGGAGGCAGCGGCGCCCCAGTGCGGTGCCAGAGAAGACTCTTCGTTGAATGTCGCGGCAGTGCGACACGGTGGATCGCGCGGCCGCGTGGGATCTCGGGATGACGACAGTTGGGCGTCGCGCGACACCGTGCCGGTCGAGCAGAGCCGCATCCTAATGCCGCGGTGGAACACAAGGGTTTCCGGCTGTGCCGACCACTGACACCACATAGAGGTGGGACCCAAGGGGGTCCCGCACATACCAAGGGATGGACATTATGATCAGCTGTTTCCAAAGAACCGGTGGGGATGTAACCCCACCGACCAGCGGCTTGGGCGGGCCCCGCTGGGCACTGCCACCCTCCAGGTCGGCCAACTGGCCGCAAATGTCCCCGGCCGGGATGGGCCACCAGCACAGGTCCGGGCCACGCTGGCTAGGCCGGGCCTTTCCGGCAGGTCCGGGCCACGCCGGCTGGGCCAGGCCGCGCCCAACCGGTCTGGTCCCAAACCCGCTTCGGGTCGACCAGGTTCGGGCCGACCCATGGGTTATTGGGTCGGGTCGGACCTGGCCCAGACACCCTATTTTCGGACCGTTTTTTGTTAAAAATAAATACCATGGGATACAGACCTCCGATAGAAACACCTTCAGTTGTGTAGGATTCCTCAAATCGAGACGATCGTTTCAGTATATTACACTCAAGGTTTCGGTAAACTTTGTGTACGATCTGGTTGGTTCGAACACAAAACCAATCGGGCCCTCGAAGAGAAAACGCTTATAACCTGAGCTCTGAATGTCTGAATGTAGTGCCATCAACTCTGTTGGATTCCACTTGATGAGACAAATCTTATGGAATACTTCACCTAAGTATTGGACGCAGTTAGATTAAGGCCAGGTTGGATTGTACCCGAAGTCCTACCGGGCCCCTGGAATAGAAAAGCCGATAACTTTCAGACCGGATGTCCATTTGACGAACCGTCAGTGGCGTTGGTAATCATGTTGAAAAGCAGTCCCTATGAGTATACCCTATGAGAGTTCATGGTATAGTTCAGATACAGTCGGGTTGGTTCGTACACGGAACCAACCAAGCCCCCAGGACGAAATAGGCTAATAACTCACAGACCACACATCCAATTGACGCGTCGTCTGTTGCGTTGAGACCCCTTTTATGAGCTATTCCCATGAGATACATCTTCATGGGAGTTCGTGTCAGTTTATGTATTGATCCCTTGGCTCGTAGAGCAGACCCTCCTTGAATCGAGCGCGATGTGTGCTGTAACCCTAGAGTTGGCTACGACAACTATGACAACTATACATGGATCCTCTGTGGGTTCGGCAGTGATGGAGACTATAGTTGGATCCTAAATGGGTTTACCTGCGAGGACTAGTGTACATGGATCCTCCATGGGTTCGGCAGTGAGGATGTCTGTACATGGATCCTCCGTGGGTTCAGCAACGATGGTTACTGTACTGGGTTCCTACTTGGGTTCCACAACAATGACTTATATACATGGATCATACGTTGGTTCGGCAGAGAGGATGATTCAGAGGTTACATATAATCATCTCCACCACTCTTTGGGAGTAGTATTCTTGTGTGATCTGAATCTTGACTTTAATTTATTATCTTTGATATGGTTGTGATTTCCTATGTAGAATGGGTTGTGATTTCTTGTGTGGACTGGGTTTTGATTTCCTGTGTGGACTGGGTTGTGATTTCTTGTGTTGACTGGGATGTGATTTCCTGTATGGATTGGGATGTGATTTCCTGTGTGGACTGGGTTGTGATTTAATTTGTGGACCGGTTTGTGATTTCCTATGTGGACTGGGTTGTGATTTCTTGTGTGGACTGAGATGTGATTCCCTGTGTGGACTGGGTTGTCATTTTCATGTGTGGATTGGGTTGTGATTTTTTGTGTGGACTGGGATGTGATTCCCTATGTGGATTGGGTTGTAATTTCTTGTGTGGACTGGTTTGTGATTTCCTATGTGGACTGGGTTGTGATTTCCTATGTGGACTGGGTTGTGCTATCCTGTGTAGACAGGGTTGTACATGGGCTCATGAGTTAGAGCCAAACTGGAATTGATGACTTATGTATATGGATGAGAATATACCTAAGTAGAGTCGCACGATACATTGTGATTGTATCATTATTTTTTGGTTTACTCCTTGTTGGATTAAGTGATACCTTAAGGGTCTCAGGGTCCCTACTCAGTATCATTATACTCACCCCTGCATGGGCTATGCCCACACATTGTTGTGTTGGATGCAGACGATGAACAGTGCTGATAGAGGCAGAGTGTATGAGGACTGGACCGTACCCAGAGGTGGATACTCGGCGTGATGGCACACGGAACGGACCGATTGATGCAGAGTGCTGAGGAGGACATATGTTCCTACTCTTCAGGTAGGAACCCGTAAGATGATCCATGAGCTCCTTCTTTTTCCAACTATTTGTCTTCCAATTGTACTTTCTTTCAGTTGTAGCTGTACGTTTCAGTTGGGACTGTTTCCTGGCCCCTTTTTACTTTCATCACACTTGTTATACTCCTTTCCTTAGTGTTTTCTTCCACTTGTACTCTAGTTGTGTGTGTTTGTTTACTTTTTATAAAGGGAATTCCTTCCCAGTTATAGGGATTTATGCCTTTGGTTCTAGTCACCAGCCCCTGTCCTATGTAAGGAGGGCTTGGGGTAGTTACAAAACTAGCCCCGGGGGACGAGTCCTGACATTTTCAGGTATATCAATTTTTTTCTCTGGTTGTGATTTTAGAAATAATGATATTATTTAACCCATAAGCATAATAATTTATAAGAAGTCTCTAAAATATACTGTCTTCATGAAAAATTTTGAGTCTTCATGATGTTTTTAGATGTATCAACGAGAATACTGATCTATGGGAAGAGGAAACTGGATTTCCCCAATTTTTCAAATTGAACGAATCTATAAAACATTTGAAGGTATTATACAATATTGTGTAATATTAATGTATTTTAGAAAGATAAATATTAAAAAAATGTATTAGGAATAAATACTGGAAGAAAATAAATGATCCATATTTTTTATAAATTGACATTCCAATCCAATTATTTGATGGATAGTGGAACAAATTATAGTAATTGGATAGATAATTCAGAGATTACATACTAGTAAGAGTGTATCAAAAAATGATTTTGAGTATTTTTTAGACATGTTTATTTAATTAATCAGACATAACATAGGATATAAACCGAGCACAAAACCATTTAGATTCAATGGATTGATAATTCCTGATGAAGGTAAGGCGCATGGGACATTAAACTATTGTATAGAGAAAATATTATAGAGACACAACTAAATAATCTTTTAGGGAGATGATTGACATGTTTTTTATCTATTTTGAGGAAATGTTTCATAAAATATACGTTTTAATTGATGATGGTTAGTAAACCATTTAATATAATGTTATATATCAAGTCTAATTAGTGTTTTATAAAAAAAATGACGAAAGAAGGATTATATTAATGATGAATATCAGTAGTCGTACATAGGCAGAGCCAAGAAGGGAAGTTGTCCAGCCATAGTTGGTTGGAGTCGAAGGGGCTTGAGACCACCAGCGAATTGGCCGCATTGTTTCCTTCTCTTTTGGTAAAGAATAAGGTGAATCAAGAGAATCCTTAGCGCAGCGAGCGTATTCTTCGGACGATAAAACCAAAGGCCTGGAGTCCGGCGACACTATGGTTAATAGAATTGATGACTGAAAAGAAGTCAGACTCGATGATGATATCAGCCCATCCGCGTTCCATAGTAAGTATCATCCCGACCATTATGGAATAGGCCTTAGAAAATACTGGTTCCCAAAAGGCATGATGTGGTTCATATTTTGCAGAAATGATCTTCCCCAGATGATTTCGATCCAGGAGACCGAGAGCAATAGTCCCACCCTTTGGGAGAGAAGAGTCCACATTAAGATTAAGACTCCCTTCCAGTAGGGGGGGGGTCCAGTGAGGGGAACAAGAGGGGGAAACGTCTTGAAAAAAAAGTGTCCTTTGCGGTCCTTCCAGCGCTCAATCCATGAAGTTTTTCTTTCTATCTATAACTCAGAAGGCTGATGAGCATTGTGGAAAACCGAATTGTTCCGCCGAACCCAAATGATCCAGTACAGGGTGCAATGGGAGCTTGCATCAGACGATGAAAGAGAGGAACACTAGTGCATCAGAAGATCGGGGAGGTCAGAGGCAATGTCTAGTAAAGCTTCCGAATTCGAGCCCCATTTATTCCAAATTTACTTCGCTCCTGGGTAGTGAATGATGGAATGCGAAGGGGTTACATGAATGTTTGGGCTAAAAGGGTAGGATTCGGTTCTGGCCATATGTCAGTAAACAAGGAGGCTCATGGTAGGGAGGGTGCCCATGTACACCTGCCACCAAAATTGGCGAATTTTTTGGGGGGACGTTAGGCTTCCAAAGAACTTTCCATGGTCTCTCATCACAGTCGCGAGAGTGAATTCCAAGAGCTAGTCTGTACCCAGATCACACCGTGAACTCGCCTGAAGACTCATTGGTTCAAAAGAGATGGACGGGGATGGCATCCGGGACCCAGGGGATGCTCAGAATAATTATTTGGTCTCTTCCATTAAACCATTAATGGATTTTTTCCACACACCATCCCGAGCCCTGGTCCAAAAAAAGGTAGTTGACAATGGCTTCTTCATGACCTGTTTGAATAAGGGATGTGGCCCGCACATCATCCTTAACAAGAATCCATGGATCGGTCCAAATGTTCACAGTTGATCCATTTCCAATCCTCCAGCCCAGTCCTTTTTCCATGAGATTTCGAGCCCCCCAAATACTTCTATAGAGGAAGCTGGGGCTGGGGCCAAGGTAGGATCCGCAGAAGTCCATGTGGGGAAATTATTTGTCCTGGAGTACCCACGCACATAAAGAAGAAGGATGTTTATGAAGGTTCCATCCTTACCTGGCCAGCAGTGCGTCGTTGTACAGAAGAAGAATTCGAAATCCAAACCCTCCCTCCAACTTGGGTTTGCAGGGTTTATCACAGGCCAACTAGTGGGGTCGATTTCTGACATCATTTTTCACCAACCAAAAGTTGGCAGTATGTGAATGGATCAGGTTAACAATGGCTATCAGGAGATGAAACATCGACATGAAGTATCTAGGGATAGACTAAATTAAAGCTTTAATGAGGGTTATATTGCCATCTTTGGAGATGCTTTTTAGGGTCCAACCTTGAATTTTATTCTCAGTCCTATCTACCAGAGATTCAAATATCTCTTTTTTGGAACAGCCAATCACCGTAGGGAGTCTGACATACTTCTGGTGTTTATTGACCAACTGGTTGCCTATAGATGCACAAAGATCAGCTATCTTGGAAAAAGGCACCCCTAACAGACTGTCCAGACGCCCGCTCATATTGCTGGATCGCTTGGCTGATCACCTAGAAATCATTAATAGTGGCTCTAGAGAAAAGGAGGTAGTTTTCACTGATGTAGATGTGTGACACTTATGGGCTCTCATGGCAGACCTTTTCACCATGAATAGACATAGAGGATGCAGTCCTGGAAATGAGGTTAGAGAAAACATCATCCACCAAAATGAAGAGAAAAGTGGAGAGAGGGTCTCCCTGTCATAGGCCTCGAGTTGTGGTGAATTCTCTGGTGATCTCCCCATTGACCTTTATTTTGAACGAGATGGTCAAGATGCAGTGCATAACAATTTCTGTCCATTTACTGTAGAAGCCCATTCTCAGCAAAACAGTTCTAAGGAACTGCAATTCCACTTTATCATAGGCTTTGGTCATATCTAGTTTCTAGGCCATGGTTCCACTTTTTGTTGTGGAGCATGTTTTCATAGAGTGAAACACTTCATGGGCCACAATTGCATTTTCAGTAATTAGACACATGGACACGAAGGCACTCTTGTTTTTGGTTATAATATCAGAAAGCCAAGGACGCAGCCAAGCGTCTTGATAGATTTCTGGGTTCCACTGATTGTTTAAATCTATTCAATATGTTTCATGTAGGACACATGGCCCTTAACTGTTCAAATTACTACCCAATTATCATTGATTGTTTGCAAGGCGAATGAAATCGAAAACTCACCAGACCCTTTAGATTTTAGTGCTTCTGGGAAAATGACTAGGAATGTGAAGAGATGGTCCGATCAAGCTAGAAGAGTTCCAAAGATGATGTTGGCCTCAATCTCTATCAGATTACTTCCATCCTGAGATCGTGGAGCAACAAGAAATTCCACCAACCTGATAGGCATTGTGATTTCCTCGAAAATTATTTGCACAACATACTCAGGCAACCCCCATCCAATGGAAACATTTCCAGGCTTGTTTCCACTCAAAGAGAGCTGGATGGGGCCCTTCATGTTAAGAAAAGCATTTGGGCTATGCGGGCATGTGACACCCATATTAATGTGGGTGATGCTAATACAAGGTATTTCAACCAGAAAGCATCTGATAGGTGATAAAAAAACTCTATCAGGAGTCACTCACAACCTGATGGAAGAAAAGTTTCTGACACCTGTGGAATTTACGATGCATTTGTAGGCTATTTCCAGAACCTCTTCTCTATGGGGAATCCTTTAATGTCTGATGAAGTGGAATAATGCATGATACCTCTGATCATTGAGGAGATTAACCAACAACTTATAAAATATGTGTCGAATGAGAAGATTTACCTGGCTCTGATGCGTATCCACCCTACTAATGCCATGGGACCGGATGGTTTTCATGCACTTTTTTTAAACAATACTTGAACATCCTCGGTCTTCATACATGGAAAATGATAAAAAAACATATGGGAGTGGAATACAAGCATTTCTTCCATCAACTACATGGTCCTCGTCCTCATCCAAAAAATCAAGAAACCTCAGGTGATCCCTGATTTTCTAAAATTGTGATCATTTTTTGTTCAAATTTTAGGTTTTCTTGTAGCAATGTGAATTTTAATGGAATTGAATTAGTTTCCAACACTGAGTACGATCCTTTTAAATTATGTGCTTCATGATTTAATTCTTCCCAAATTTATTATTGTGAGGTTTCTCGTTGATGTTTGTATGGATAAAAACATAATCAAGTCACAAGGATTAATTTATAATATAAATTGAAATTATAAAAGATTTCCATTGAGTCAACCCCCCTGTAATCAATGAATCTCACAATGCTAATGAAAATAACAAATAGTGGGAAGTTTACAACTACCTGTAATTAAAAATGTTAATTTTTTCAATGGGTATTGGATTTTTTAGTCAAATAACACTACAAATTTTATAATTAGGATTTTAATCAGGTTTATAAGGTCTAAAACCACTTGAGGATTTGTTTTTGGGAGTTTTCAAAGGCCTTAAAGTGTCATGGATTCTTTGGTGAGAATTATTGTAGGGTTTGGATGGCCTTAATGTTTATTTTAGTAGAATGAACAAATGATCATTCCATTTTTGTGTGGGTACCATAACATTAATTATTGGAGGAATGTGTTAATTAAATATTATATGATTTTTACATTTGAAAGAGAGTTAATCATTGTGTATGACAAGAATTTATAATAAATTATTTTATCAATTTCATTTTTTTAATAAATTTGATATATGTGATATCATATTATATGACATATTTCACAGAGTTTTATATTTCATTGAAAATTGAAAATTATTAATTTGATAGGATACTCAATCATATGGTTCACCATATATATGTGTTTGCATGAGGTAGATAGAAAATTTAAGGGTTATAAATTGATACATAATTGTAATTTCAATGGTACTATGTAATACATAATGGTTTCTCTATAATCTAAAATAGTCTAAAATACATTGAAGAATAATTTATAGTTGATATTTTTAGAAGTAATGAAATTGTCATACACTCGGTGTATGTAGTGAAACAATAAAATAGTATGATCTATAATTATATTTATAGGAACTAGATATAGAAAATTGAAATGTATTATATTGTTGTAAAATATATAATTATCGGATACCGATATTGATAAATGTAAGATTTGATATGAACTCCATTATATCATGTAATTTTTCATCAGTGAATACATAATTTTAAGGGAATAATACATAAGTTTCAATGACTAAGTGTTATTGACTCATGATTATCCTAGTATATTTTTGTGGTAAACACTGTTTTATGAAACATATAGTGTAATATTTTCAAAATACATACACAATTTTTTGAATAATAATTTCATAAAGGGGACTCCAAAATGATAATTTAGTGAAGGATAAAGAGACGTAGATGTATATTCGTCAATGGATATGGAGTTATAGAAAAAAGTATTTAATAAAGTATATTTCATTAAAATAAATTTCAAAAAAAATATTTAAAATAAATATTTTATAAGTTTAAATTGAATATAAAAATTTCAATAGATTGGTTGGTGTGGTCTTGACACCATAACTTGAGGGGATATCCCATGAGTCCATGTATTTTATTTTGAATGGAATGGACATGTTGTCAAGAACATTAATCATATTTTTTTATTATTTCTATAGGTAGGATTCAATTGTTTAAATCATAAGGGTCCTTATTTGATCATCTTTTCATCAAATATTCTTATCACCAATAAAAAAAATTATTTACTGTTCATCAAAATTTAAATACCTTTTCAGGTTATTTATTTTATGTAAAGTGAAAATAAGAGGTGTTATATCTCTTATTCACTATCACTTATTATTTTATCCTATTTTCTTTTTGGTGAATGATTGTGGTTTTATCTGAATGTTAACATATAAATTCCATAAAATTGAGTAGATATTTTTCTTTTGATCCTGATGCAATAATTCATTATGATTTAATTTATGGTATGATGATTGATCCACTAGAGCATTATTGAATCATAAAAAACATTATGGATTTTGTGGGATGAAGACTACAAATAAATCTATATTTTCATGAATATTTATTAATTGTCTTAGTGGTTATTGGTGCAATTTTCATGAACTAGTCAGGGATTCCATCCAACAAGACACTCGAACAATACTGTGGCATGGCCATAATGTTGTTTATGACCCACAAGGGTTGGAGACAAGTTCATGGGTATAATGAAAAACCTTTTTGAATGATTTTTCCCTTAACATTAAACTATAAAAAATACAAAAAAACCACATATCATTTCACAGAAAATAAAAATATGACAAATGATTACAGAAAATTACAACCATAAATTAATCCTTGTACATTAACAACCAAAACAAAAAGGTGGAAACATAATAACTGGAAATATATTCCACCATTACAAATGTGGGTAAACACCCTCATTCAACCATGACCAAAAACTATCCTGAATAAAAAATTAGCACAAAGAACCCCCATTTCTTCCATGGATGGTTTTTTAATTACATGGATCATAAATGAAATGGTCTACATACACCATATTGAGTTTATAGGGTGTGATACAATAGATCAAGTTGGATACCACTAAAATATATTCCATGAAATAAATTTTTTTGATGAATTAAGATGATGTATATTAATAAAAAGAAATGAGATATTTTATTTAAAACATTATTAATTGTAAAACGGAAATAAATAAAACATAAATATAAAGTAGGATGTTTAAAATGATAACTAAATGAAATCAACAAGGAAAACAATGGTTAGTTGGGTATTACGACACTCATACTCATGATGATCCCATCCTATAAATGATTCTCCATCTCTTGAACAATCCATCTTATCTCCATCATAAAAAAATCAGTTCTATTTTATAATCATTCTACAGACATCATTCAATGTCCGTAAAGAATCTCCTTGCAAACTATACCTAGTATACCAAACGAGAAACCTATGATTATAATATTATCTATTCCAATTACAATATAGAGTGAAATCCCTTATTAAACAATCACTATTCCAACTATAAACATCACACGTAATGAACTACAATTTAATAGTATAAATTTAAAATAAAATCATAAACACTTAACAAAACTCACGTCACACACCATTTACACAATTTAAACTATTTATAAAAAAAATTTAAACCAATAAATGTATAATTAAATCATCAAGTAATTTCAAGTCATGTTTCCACCTACATCTTACATGAAAAATTGATTCATTTGTGTGGAAACAACACCCTCACCATGAGGTGATTATATAAGAGAAAAATGAAAACATGACCAAAAAACCTAACCCATATGTAAAATATTTCCCCCAATATAAATCAATTTATCCAATGTTGAAAGGATGGACAAGAAATAATGGGTAATTGACTAAAACCAAGGATAAAGAGAATATTGTATAATCATAAATCATTATTTCATGAATAATATGTACCAAAACACCGAAATATTATATCCCATGTGAAGAGAGGAGGAGTGTGGTGTTTTTATTTGGTGTATGGGCTCTATTCTGTTGAGTGTGTGGATTTTGTGTAATAAAACCAATAAGATGAAAAATTGTAATTTCAAAACAAAAATTAATCAATCATTCCAAATGGTTTTGCCACATAGTTTTCCAAACCACGGTTTTCCTGTATTGGGTTCATGCCCTGGAAACTATATGTGTACCTTGTAAAATGACACTTCCTTAGTCATATGGTCTCATGACCCATCCTCGGGGCTCCTGTCGTGACTACCCCAAGCCCGCCTTCCATTGGCTAGGGGTAGGCAACTATCACCTAAGGCATAAATCCCGTTAAAAGGGAAGGAATTTCCTTTATATAAGTAAGGAAACACAACAGAGTACGCATAATGGAGTAAACACTAAGTAAATAGAGTACAAAAGTAAGTGATGTAATGTAAATGGACCAGTACACAAAACCAACTGAATGTACATTACAATTGAGAAAGAATGTACAATAGCTAAAATGTAAAGCAACAACCACCAAGTTGTCCTCCGGGAATCCCACCTAAAGGGTGGTTACAGATAGTCTCGTCGGTACGCCGGGTCTGTCCATCCGCTCTGTGAATGTCCCGCAAGGTGGTCCACCTCCGGATACCGTCCAGCTCCTCAAGCCACGACCACGATCAGTGATGTCCGTCTTCTGTAACCAACACAATGTAGTGTGGGCAATGGCCTTGCCGGGGTGAGTATAAAGATACTCAATAGGGACCTCGAGACTCCCAAAAGTCTCCCAGAATCCACAAAGGTTAAACCAAAAAGGAAATATAAAAACACGAAGTATCAACCATCTTTACATAGGTATATGCTCATACATATACCTAAGTCATCAATCTCCATACGAATCCAACTTCCGAACTCAAGCACAACCAGTCCACATAGGTAAGAAGTCAATCATACCAATGATATTGATTGAAAATCAAGACTCATCTCACACATGTATACTAATCATGAAGAGGGTGGAGTTGATTAGATATAGCCTTAGAATCACCTCCTCTACCGAACCCAAGTAGGATCCAAGTACAGTAAGCATCCCTGTCGAACCCATATAGGATCACAGTACAGTCATCATCGCTTCCGAACCCACGGAGGATCCAAGTAAAGTTGTCCTCAGTGTCGAACCCCATAGGAATCAAGTACAGTCGTCATCGTCATCATAGTAAAAACCAGCACTAGGGTTCCCAGACACAGAACGCTCGATTCTGGGAGGGTCTGATCCACGAGCCAAGAGGGTTGATACATCAACTGTCACAAAGTCTAGAGTTTATGTATCCCAATCTTTTGTCTCTGTTATAAGAACTCAACGCGACAGATGTTACGTCAATCAGATGCTCGGTCTGAGAGATAATTGCTTTTCCATTCTATGGTCCTGGTTATAAATATGCTAGTTTCTAACTTGGCCAATATCCATAGTCTTCCAAAACTCACATAGAGTACTGTAAAAGAACCATCTCATCGAAAGGGTCCTAGTTCCGCAGATGGTGCATTGATCAGACACACAGTCTTTATGTTATTAACGTTTAATTGAATAACGGGCCCGACCAGATTTGCCCAGTGGGCCGAAGGATCGATTTAACCCGGTTAGATGGGTCCGACCCAGCAGGGGTGTCTGACCGGTCTGAAGTAAAACACAACTCATCTCGCAGGGGCGTAGACAGGCCCGATGTGGTGCGGCTCTAGCCAAAGTGGTGCGGCCCGACCCGGTGGGACACGGTCCGGCCCGGCGAGGCGCGGTCCGGCCCGGAGGGGCATCGTCCAGCTCGGCGGGGAGCGGCGCAGCCCGGTGGGGCATGTGGCCCGGCCGGCTCAGCCCATATGCCAATCGGTCCGGGGGGCGCGACCCCCCGGCTATCAGCACAGGCGGCCCCAAGAGGTGCCTTCCATCCCCAAACCGGCCTGCTAGGCCGACCTACCTTTAACACACGCAGCCCGCATTGGCGGGCCACCGGTCATCCATCGCGGTGCCCACCTGGTGCCGCGGGCCAGCTCCGCCCGACCGGCAGATGAGCAGGCCGGTTCTTCCACCGAATCAGCCTGTGTAGCAAGCCTCGGTTCCTCCCGCACAACCGGTGTGAATGGACTGGTTTTCATTTCCACATTTCTGGCATGGTGCGACGGCACCATTCTTTCCCCGCCTCCAGTTTCAAATTCCAAAAATTCCAAGAAACAACGGAGGGTCGTGCCATATTTTTTCGGCACGTGCCCTCTGTGTTAGGCATTAACAATAGGCCGAAGATGAACAATATTTCCAGAATCACAACAAACAATTTATATTCAAATAAATAATAGAACAAACACCCAACTTCGAATAAGGTTCACAATTGGGAAGCTTCGTGGATAACGGTGTCATTTCCATCGCCGTCGGTGAGCACCCGAGGAAGTGATGTCACCTATTTTTTGATGGAGTGAATAATAGAAGACACACCATTGCTAGCGTGTTCCCGTGTCTTTGTCTCCTCCCTTTCCGCGTAGGAAGAAGCAGATGAAGAACCGTGGTCACGGAGTTGATGTTCATTGACAGAAAGTTTCCGTTCTTCAAAAAAAGGAGAAAACCTTCTCTTCTTCAAAAGAGTTCTCTCCCAAAAACATCCCCCACACAACTAGCCAAAAACCATTAAAATAAGGCCACCCCTTATTTTAATTTATCATTCCATGGATTTTAAAATTAAATATTCATTTCACTTAGTTAATTAAATCAAGTCTTGTTTAATTAATTAAGTGATAGGTTGGCAAGTTTTAATGAAGTGAGATAGTGATAGGAAGATTCCTCATTAATATAGGGGAGTTATCAAGTTTAAAGGGGATGTTTATGAGAGTTATAAGAGGGTTATGGGAATGTGATAGTATGGTGCTCGTGTGGGCCCCACCTCATAAATATCATTACATGGGTAGTTAAAAGCTTGTGGGTCCCATACCAACTCCCCCATGTAGGATATAACCACTTTATATATAAAACAATTTGTCCCACAATTTTATTCACTTCTCATTTAATCCAAAAAACTTATCTTATCCTCTCGTGAAAACGCAACCGCGGTAAAGGTCCCTTTAAGAAATTACCGGTGTAGCGAGTTCATCGATGCCCTTAGATTTAAATTCTTGAGCACTGGTTCAAAAGTTAGAAAAAATTTCTTGTTTGTTTACTGAACATACCCCAGCTAAACTTCAGAAATTGATGGCGGGTATACCGGGCCTCAAAATCGAGTTCCTTCAGAAGACACAGACACACAAAATTCCAAATTATTTTAAACAAATCCTTAAAATTTTCGGGTCTTTACATATAGTTAGACGTGGAGTGCCACAATTATTGGCACAAAAAGTTATGGCCTGTATAGTTCCCCTGGCTAGGGCACACAATTTTCACAAGGTAGTCACACAGTTTCTATAAACAATGGGCTATCTATGTAGTTACTACTAGCTAACCAAAAACACTATTTTTATCAACAAACCATTAATAATACATGAAATAAAAAATTGAAAAAAATTAAAAGGAAATAAGTCCTCATAATAACATCATGGATGTAACAATTTTCACCACCATGGAAACATTCCAACCTCAATGTGCCAAACCAATGTATAATCAAAGAATAAATAAGGGCACTACTCATCCACCAAATAATTTAATCACTTGTATCATTATAATAATATCAATGATCCCAAAGGATATCAATTCGTGTTTATTTTCTAAAAATCACTTCAATTTGGAAATCCACAATCATTCCTTCTTTCTCAAACATAAGCAAATACAGTTCATCCTCCAAATCATCAATGATGATCACTATAGACTTGTTTGGGTGATACAGACATAATTGAGATAGATCAATCATGTAATGGAATAATGTTAATGGTGATGTCAAGTCCAATCAATAATTCATTGTAAAATTAATCTGGTAATATCCAAATATCTGAAATAACTCATCATAGAATTCCACTATTTACCTAGATGATAGAGTCCAGGGAACGGTGTCATAATTAGAAACTAATTGTCCTTAGATAATAATACCAGGTTTATGAAATATTGGTGAACAAAGGATTTATTGCAACACTTCACCATCAATAACTCCTTGGTCTTGTAGATTTTATCTTACATGTCATTCACTAGGATTTTTCCCAAAAAACAAGTCTCTCCATCATTCATCCATCAATGATATGTCTGAAATGTCTGAACATAATGATCCTCAAAGGAAGAAATTTTAATAAAGGATTGGTGAATATTATAATATAGAAATTTTAAAAATCTGAATTTTTTATCCCATGAGACTCTGAAATCCAACACACAAACACACACACACAAAAAAATCATGAAATTCAAAAAATCATTCACCCTCTATGTCTGACAATCCGATTTAAAATTTTATTTTATTCATACCATGACATGTGGTCCCATTTCCATTGTAATCCCATCTAATAATTATAAGGTAATGTGGGGTCCCTAACAAAAATAATAGAAAAAAACGCACTATAAATACTCATAATTTTATTAATATTAGACTACACTAACTCATCCACATTGTGTGAAATAATTACAAGAATAATTTAGAATAAGTTGGTCTAATGAAAAATAACCCCTCAGATGACTTTAATTTCATCAGTTGTATGCGGAAACCCACTGGTAAATTCCATGGTTACATCGTCCCACTTCCAAGTAGTAATGGATAGTGATTGAATCAAACTAGAAGATTGTTGGATCTCATGTTTAAACTACTATCATGTATTACACTGTGAAAAAAAATGTAATAAATATTACACATCATATATGTGATGGAAAATAGGTGTTTTGTATCATATATAATCATTATATTCATGGGATGAGAAGAACACTTATACTGGTGGCTATCCTAAATCACCACCTTACTCAATGATAAAAACACTCTTAAATGTCTCATGATTCATATGATTACATCATAAGATAATAACCACTCACTCGTCATATCCACCTCTAATTAAAATCAGAATTTAATATTTTAATGACAAATAATTAGGATATTATTAACTAATTATCTCTATAAGAGAGGGAATCAATTAGATGCTGGTAATTATTGTCCATAAAATATGCTCCTTGACTTCTTAGTTCAACTATGAAAAAAGATACATCACATTCCATTCCTCACTAGAGATATTTACTAATTTTATGTGAATTTTCCTATTTATGGAATCCTCTACCATGTTCACAATTCACAGGGTGTAGAAAAATATTGTATAAACCTATTATGATACTCAACCCATTGGTTCTTCCATATATTATGTTTTTTATGGGGAAAAAATAGGCCAAATTATTATTATATGAGTATAATATTAATTTCACCATAATGGGATCGTGACGCCACACATTGTAATCATGAATAATCACTTTAATCTCAAGTTTATGGAATGTATAATTATTTTAATTTTTCGAGAGATAGAGATTCAAATTCCACCACATGTTCATTGTGAATCAACACAGACAATGGAATCATACCTAATTTCTTATAGTACACCAAGTATCCCATTCCATGTAATTGAAAGACCAATATATGGGATGATTTCAATTATAATTTGTTATTTTCAAATTATTCCTACAACTACAGGATCCACTATGAATTTATCCGTTTTGGTTATGCATGTTCCTATGTAATGATATCTGATAAAAATCCTAAACAAACCACTATTAATACCCATCCATGCCAATAAATCTTTTGAACTAAAAGGAATTACATTCATTCCACCATTACATGACTTATCGGATAGTTTTATGGTCCACTGAAATCTAATGTTCTATGAACATGGAAACAAAAAAAGTGACTACTATGATTGAGAAGGTTCACTCATAGTTTTTAAAATATGGGTACTTGTCACAAATATTATCAATAATAATCCTCATTAGTTTCCAATGTTCGGACTATATCTTAATGTAGACCATGAATATATCTACATAATCCATGAAATATTTTTCAGGGTAATAATGGAACACATTATTCATAAGAGGAATGAAAATAGTTGGATCCTTGTTCATCCCTAACAGAATGACCAAATAATTAAAGTGTTTATACCTTCATCTAATTACTATCTTAGTAATTTCAACATCTCATACATTTAACTTAAGTTTCAGAGAGTTTTGGTTGATCATAGAAAATATTAATGCCCCATAATAAAATAATTTAGGTCTTTAATGGAGGGAATCAAATATTTATTCTTGATTGTGACCCTATTCGACATCATGAAATCAATTAAAATATATTTTAGGCCAATATAATTTATATTACATTGAACTGGGGATTCCAAATGTGTTATTATTGGGTGAATAATTAATTTGGATTCTAATCAAATAGTTTTGTATTTAATTCCCTTCACTCATTGGGTGACGTATTATATAAAAGAATATATATCTTTTTTCTTCGTGGTGTAAACATTTTTGTCTTATTATAATGATTTTATTTATGATCAAAATTTTCCAAGTCACTAAACCATTAGATACTATAATTATTTCATGATTTTGTTTTTTATCATTATAATGATGCAATAGTCATATATGGAATAGAATGATCACTATATACTCTATGGAAATCCCAATATCAAGAGTAATTCCTTATTCTATTTACACTATTAAAATATTAAAAATAACATTAAAACCCCACATTTACAATTTTATATTCACCATTGAATCATAAAAACACACATAATCCCATAGAAAATTTCATTTCCAACATCCTCAAAATTTTAAAACTCATTTTAAAACCAAATCAAGACCAAATAATCATCATGTAATGTTACATTATCAAACAACCATCCTCTTCCTTGAAATCATAACAAGTATTTGGAAAACCACAACAACAACAATGGGAGGAGTTGTATGTTAAATATAACACTATGAAAAACAAGATTTAATATATGTAAACAAGATCAAACACACTATTGGTCAATATAACCACTATATAAATTATAAAAAAATCTAGGAGGGGGATGAGACAAAAAATAATAAATAATTTAGGATAAGAAAATATTATGTGAAAATTTCTTGAAGAATCTATGAAAAAACACATGGACAACTCATCCCATGGGAGTAGGCGAGAGGGGAGTGAACCTTAGGTTGACGAGTTTGATTGGGGTGAGAGAGGGGGGTTTAGGTATTAAAATATAGATATATAAAAAATTGGAATTTAAAAATATTAATTTTTCAGGTATCCCACACAGTTTGGTAGAACATTTATCGAAAATATAATACAATTTTGTGAAACCTTTGATGATGTGGAAAATAATAATAATAGTTTTCATAGAGTTAGTGAATAATCATGGTTCTAGCCAAGTGTCCAAGAAAGGGTTCTTTTTAAATGATCCAAAATTTAATCTGGTTTGGATAATTTTATATCTGATATAATTATTAATTATCGAAGTAATATTGATTATTATTCGGTCCTTGAATGCTTCAGGGGGGGGTGTGGGGATTTTATGAAGATATAAACCACATTGGGTTGAGATAATCACTTGAACACTAGTATTGTAGTATCCTTTCAATCCAAATCATATTATCTCTCATAACCATGCATGGCTGGACTAAGAGGGTAAGCATGAAACATGGCTTCCCCTAACTGTAATCTAGGGTCCACATATCCAATATGAAAATATGTAATTTTATGTATAATATAATGGAATAGTTATAGAATATATTGCCTAATCGGAGGGATAATTTTTTGGGTCCCCTCAAGATGTAGTGATCCTTACACCGTTGGCATGTTGTGTGGCTAACCACATATCCAAACCATGTGCCTCTATTACCATGGGTGAAATTATAAAAATATCCTAAATGATTATTATTTTTCCCTCCATCCTACATGTAAAATTTCATAATATAGAACACCTCACACTCTTCCTTTTTGTGCTCCCAAACCATCTTTTTAGGTTTTTATTTCGAGATCTGGTCCTAAAATTGATTCAATACAAGCTTATCCCAAAATATGTTCATTGATAAGTAATCAATTCTTTTTATATCGTTCCTCATTCACCTAATAATTATATTTATATGTACGGTTATATTCAATATTTTAATGGAATTTTTCCCTCCATTAGATTTATTTTGATCCAATCCAGTCTTCTAGTAGTGGTGAGTCTTAAGAACTTATGGAAGGAAGTCTATGAATCATCCCATAATTTTATCCATGTTATAAATTTTCTTTGTGTGTATGGGTTTATTTCATTGAAGATGACCTATTAATATCATGTTAATCTATTATAATCATTATAATAATACACTAAGACCATTTTTATATATGTTTCAAATCATTTTAGATTATGACCACAATTTTGACTTCCCCACGTAGGGTATTTCCATAATCATCTTTTAGTTTCTTGTTAAGCTTATCTATACCATCTTTCATGGGTATTGTGACTTAAACTAGATAAATGTAAGTTTTGAATTTAAATATATTTGTTTAAAATGGTTATTACTTGTATGTATCACTTGTAAATTCTTATTTATGTGTTTTAAATTAGTTTTTGGAATTTATTAATATTGATTGGTATGTAAATTGACATATTACACTTGTCCTGGTCTAATGTTATGTAACTATACATGGATTCATGTTCATAGCACAAATATCTATTTTAGTGGAATGCAGAGGAGTGAAAATAATAAATGAATAAGAAAATTATTTAAACAATGAACTAAATTAATACAATCCTAGTTATACATTGTCACACTAATGAATAGAATAAGCTTGAACCAAATGAATTATTATGTTTCATGAGGAATAAATGGAATAATATATATAAATAATAAATAATATGATTTATATTACATATAAAACTAATATAAATTATATGATTTATTATAATTGATCCATTCATGGATTCCTAATGGAATTCCTTGATCACCAATGGATGACATCTTGATTCATGTATTCTACTTCCTATGGGTGTAACACGCATTAGAACCTATTATTTATTTACTAATGGATGCCCATCATGACTCCAAAGACCCCTAAATTATTACAATATGATTCTATTCATAAAATAATCGAATATAGAATGATTTCTACATATATGTGGTTCCTCACCTACACAATTGGATTCGGTCATGTCTTATACCATTTTACCTTAGTTGAGATCAATAGATTCTGTTAGAATCAAATTATTGTTGAATGCGTTCGAATATTTCACTTGGTTTTCACACAGACAACCCTATAGCCAGGATAAAAATTAAAAAATTGTTTGATCAACCCCAGAGGTCATGGATTCCTTTAATATTCCCTTGGATCATATTACATATTATCAGCATACCTATATGACTTATTATATCATGTATCCTTCATTATTTTTGTTATCAATACATAATGTTAGTTTTGGTTATTCATCATGAGAATCATTATATAAGATTGATGATAATTAATAAGTCAAATGGTTATATTTTCATATAACATAATAGGGTAAAGCATGTATTGTGTATTGATATTACTTCTCTTCATAGCTTTTATATATCCATTCCATCACATTATTTCCGTTTATGTTGAAAAAAACTAGTTTTATATAAGTCATTGGTGTTGTCCTACTGTGATTTTATCTAACATAAAATTTGCACCTCTATTTTTACTAATTTAAATTACATGTATGAACAAGTTGAAAAATATGCGAATCTCACCATGGACACCTGATGTTTATTTATTTATTAAGAATAATAATTGTTTCATATGATAGTTATGGTTGTCGTCATGTTGTATATGGCCCCAGCCATAAACGTAACATAATATCAAGTAATGGAAACAATTCATATTTAAGATCTTTTCCGAATTAGATTTTATTGGAATAAGGCCATAGGAAAAAAAATGAAAACGAAAATTTATATATATTGGATAAAACTATAATATTATACATTTCTTCCACAATATAATACATTTAAAAAATAAACATGATTTATTTTCTTGATGGAATCCTTCATTAACTAATCATGTATTTTACACATCCTTATAACCTGTGAAAAACATTTAAAAAACATGGGATAATATTAATAACATCAATAAATAATATTAAATAAGGAATAAGACAATTAGTCCACAAAAAATAAAACTCATGAAAACATTTTCACAAAATAAATTTTTTCAACCAGAAAATATAAATTGATTAGCATAAATCATGTAATCCTTATATTCATAAAAAATATTATTGAAATCAAAAAACATAAATTTAACTTGTACAATCCATATCATACATACATTTTAGTTCTCAAAACTACATAGGGAGTAACCTTCATGATTACATTTGGAATACTATTTATAGAATATTCCCCATATCTCATAAGATAAACTATAAAATTTACCATTTTCACAATACCCAATTAATGGGAGAGCTATCAACTTCTCACCCGCCTTATTATATAAAAAAACCACCCATATACAAAATCAATTCCCATGAACCACAACATAATCATAAAAAATCAAGAATAGAGGAAAAATATCATTCTTACATTTCAATCATAAGATATCATATAATGATATTGATATAATAAATTCATTCAAAAAACCATTTTCAATACCAAAATAATTAAAAATGGAATATTTTATTTAATTTTATTTTTTAAAAAAATTTCAACCTATAAAGGATGTCAAATCCCCAAAAAAATTTCACAATGGTAGAAGACATCATTGAGTCCATGAACATTAAAAATGAATTATTTTTTCCTTTTAGTAAAATGATTTTTAGAAAAATATACCTTTTGCGAAAATTTGATTTAAATTAAAAAAAGGTATAATTATACACTTTATTCAATCAAGTGGTGTAAATTATCAAAATATTCCATAATGAAAGTATATTGAGACATAGTCCCTTGCAAAGATCATATCCTGATATTTTGTCTAATTCAATGAAATAAACATGTGTGAAAATTTAAATACATCCAATATCAGTGGATATTCAATGTAAAAAAATCATACGTCAGTCAAACATATTATTGGAAAACAAAACCAATGACATGGATATTTAACTCAATGAACGGAAATTTAGTTTAGATTTCTCTTTCCTTGAGTCTAAATCATAATGTATAATAATTATTTTAGTAAATAAAATTAATAGGTTAATTTATATTGGCTTTAAAATAATTTTCATTTTATTATTCTAATTATATCACTCATTACCATGTTAAAAAATTACATAATTATTTCTGTTCATATTTTTTTGTCTTTCCAATATTCTTTACTTGAGTCGAAAATGAACATATTTCTTTGTAATTTTTTAATGTGCTCAAAATTCCATAATTACATAAAAATTAGTCATAATTTAACTTTAATATATATGGAATTTATATGTATTTTAAATATTATATATCATTTAGTGATAAGAAATGAAATCCACTGTTCAAGGAAACTATCTGTCGTAAGTACACATGACCACTACACTCATTTATTTTTCATATTAAAAGAATGAAAATTAAATTATAAATAGGTAAATTATAATTTAATTATAATATATATTTCATTTATTTCACCTAATTACATTAACTATAACTTTTTCATTTTCCATGTATATGATGAATGATCCATAAAACATTGAGGGGGCGGTAGTCCACACTCCCTCAAATTAAATTATCCTATCTGCAAATTATTGAACCCATAATTGTGTATTGTAAATGAGAAATTAATAAGAATATATAAAATATAAATTTAATATATATCATATAAAAATATAGTGCCATCATAATGGCCACTATGAGATATGGAAGAATGAAATTGAACAGGCATCGTTTTTTGAGGCTGTAGTTCGACTTACAAAGAAACAGTTTGTTCTAAATCCATTAGATGAAGGTTTGTTTATGTGTTTGAGAACCATTATGATTATAGTATTATATTATATTTAGGATTAGGGGGATATTATAAAATAATATAATGAAAGGGTTTTTAGGTGGTTGGAGAAAGTAAATAATTGAATGGAGCTTCAAAGAAGACCTCACCTCTAAATCGGGTAACTCTTTTTTATCTTACCCAAAATTCATTATTGAATTTTCTTAAACTAAATTTAAGGCTTATGAAACAAGTTAGGTACGTTAAGTTGTTATTTTAGCAAAAAATGGATGATCCAAGTGTCATTAGATGTGCATGTAAGTTGGTTGTGGTGGTGGAATTTCATAGGAGGGAGGAGGGGCACTTTATGTATGCTTTGAAATATTATTTTATTATAACTTTTTTTATCTATTGATAACATATATAAAGTGGCATTATACTGGAATATGTTTCTTATGGGATGAAATTCTCTCAATAAATAGATTTTATACAAGTTTAGCTGACAAATTGAACCATATCATTGAGCATTAACCCTTAGTTAAGAAAAATAACTATTACCATTCATTCTTGTATTTTAACAGTATATGCATAATATGCTTTATATAAAATCCCAAGAGTAACTCAAGTAGATCATTATTGAAATTTCTAATATTATCTATGCCAGTTGGTAGAATCTCATATTTTTATGAGTATTATTTTATTCAATAAAATAGAATTTTTTTTAAACTCATTTGTTTCAATTTTGTCACTATTGAGTAATTTATTTTTCAATACATTCATAAAAAGTTGATTGATTTGAAAAAACAAAACATACTAAAAGAAAAAAAACATAATCATCAATAGATTTCATATTTTTAAAAAATGGGTCAAATTATTTTAATTTTAATATATATATATATAATACCATTTTTTGAATCATTCATTAATAAGGGAACTAAAAACATCAACATTGTGTAATAAACAAAATTATGAATTTAATTTCTAACAATTATAATTAAATTTATTTATGTGGGAAATGTTTTTAGATTTCTAATTACTTTTTATATTCAAATATATAAATTATATAATACCACCTTATAATTTTTTTATTAAAAAGATACATGTTAATGTTATATTTCTTTTTACATTAGATTAATTATTATAACAAGTCATTTTCAAACCCAAATGGCACCATGGGGTCTTGAAATCGAACCAAGGATCGTAATGGTCATCCATATCTCCTAAAATATGATTATGGAACTTTATATAATAGTTTTATATTATTATTATATTACATTTACACTTATTTACCTAATTTACCATTTAACCATTGTAAATAAAAATAATTATTGATGTAATTATTCATATTGTCAATAAAAAAGGTTCCAATTTATATAATTCAGAAATTATGATTCCAAATATTGATTCAATTTTTACAAATTTTAAAACACATAAATATTGGTAATTAATTTAAAATTAAGTCATGTTGTCCAAACGGTATAAAGAGTTTTTAAAAATAAAAAACCATCAAAAGATATACAGTTTTTTATATCAAATTTCCTTGTGAAATTTCTTCTAATTAACATAATTTTTTTACATTATTAAAATATAACAAATTTAATATTCAAAACCAATTAGAAATATAATATACCTATATAAATAATAAATTCAAAAAACAGAGTTTTGAATTAAAATGATGTATTGTGTACTATTCATTATAATATGTATTTCATCCTAAAAATAACATATTTTAAAATTGATAAATATTTAACTTCTTACACCAAATAAGAAGTATATTATTTCAAATATAACTTATAAAATTGTGATAATTTATATTTAAAATGGGTTCTCCGTCAACTGGTGGGAAAATTGAATTTTAAAAAAAAAAACTTATTTTATCAATTTTTTTCGTATATCGTATCATAAAAAATTATAATATGAATTTAAAAATTTACATTGAATATATAACATATATATTTCGTTAAATAATAATCCATAAATAGTAATATGATTTTATAAACACAATTAGTCACATTAAAAAATCATTACATAAAAACACTTCCTTTATATTCAATTAGTTTTTAATTTAATTTCTAAAAAATATGGTAACCTAAGATTCATTAATTAAACATTTGTAAACTATATTTTCATAATTATAATGATAATATACATTACCTCTATTTCAAAAGCTATATTATAATGGTAACATTTAAATAATAATATTTAGTAGTTCATTTTAAGATTTATGTAGTGTATCATATACACTACTGAACATATTGTTTCATTCTGAAAACTCAGGATGTTACATTCTCCATACATTTAATAAATTGTGTCATCTCAATTTTAAATTTTTTTTGGTAACTAGGGTATAAATTTTCTAAAAACATTTATTGAAAACCCACATCATAAAATGAGATAAAAAAAATTCCACATTAAAATATAGAATGTGATGTACAACGGTCACCCAAGATAACATATACTAGGGTTCTATATACGAAAACATGGGTATGGAATAATAAATAAGCACCACATTATGATGTAGAGTGATATAAAACATGATCAACGGAATGTGAAAAACTAGAAAACCACAAACTTGTGATGGGATAAATAGTCTTTTATATCATAGTAGGATAATTTACACAAAAAACATTTTTGACATAAGATCTACTTAGTAGTTTCGGGGAATTATTTTAATAATTAGAATTATAAAATAAGAAAATATAATTAATTGACATATATAGTTTTATCCATTAATCAAATTCGACCACAAACTCACATTTCTCTCAAATCACTGAGAATTTATGATGATTGTGTCCCCCTAAATAACTAAAATCAACTTATATAGAATCACATAATTCAAAAAAGTATGAAATATATATTTCTAATTTCATTAGACATTATCAAAAACAAAAATTGTTAGTAAATGATCAGATAATAAAACAAAAATAATTATCCATTATAAGAAAAAAAGGATAATTTTAATCCCTAAAATTCAACAGTAATGCCCAAGTTCTACAAGGACCATTCAACTGACAAATCTCCTTAAAATTACTATAAATAAACATAAATAATATTGAAACCCATAATTATAAAGGATTTTATCATGTAGTATTCCACAATAAATAATAAAATTTATCTCTAAATAATATCTACCACTCTTAATGTGTCATACAAAATAGAATTAAACTAATCACATTTTCTTCATCATAGGTTAGTCACATCCAAAAAAAACCTAATTTTCATATGTTCAAAAACTAATCATACATTTGTCCAAAAATATTTCATCCTCAAATACTCATATAAAATTCCATATTGATTTATTTACCACAATATTATAATAGTCCCAAAATAGTGAATTTCTTCCAAAATAACATTTATCACATAATCCCGAAATAATTTTCCAATATAATGTATATGCATTTGATGAAATATATATCTCCAAACTAAAATAATAATTATTCAATAAGTTCATTTGACTAAAAATAATAAGTCATGTTAACAATGAAATTTGGGGAGGATTGTGGTAGGCGATGCATAGTTCACTCTCTACGGTTTTGGGATCGATTCGCACGGCCTTTCTAGACATGATAGTTTTTCACCCATACCACATGTTATCATATTTCTAAAACCATATCATTTATATAACATTCTCCAATCTAATATAATATCTTCAAAAATAATGATAACCTTCTTTAACCCCAACGGTTATCTAATACAATTCATTTTTCATCCCAAAAGGTAATAGCCTGAAATTATCCAAAAAACATTAGTACAAAAATACCATTAATCACATTAAATTATTATAACATAAATCCTCAAAAGGTATTTCTATCATATTGGAAATATGACCATTCAAAATATTATAAATTCTTATGATATCCCTATCTATTATGTATACATATTAATCCCTAAATTTGTATAAACTATCATATAATACTATCTATAAGTACATAACCTTAAACATTACAAAATCCTGAGTTAACTCAAGATTTAACATTGAGAATCGTTTTAGATTTAATTTTTTAAATAAATAAAAAAAACCTATTACATAAAAAATTAAATTTATACAATGAGGATACAACAAAAATAGTATCCATTTCATCCCCAATATAATACATTTAAAAAACATGATTTATTTTCTAGATAAAAATTTTCATGAAAACATTCTTTCTCATACCCATACTTGTACCCGATGGATGAAATTACAAAATCATGGGATATGCATAAAAATCATAGGAAGTAATATAAAATAATGAATAAAACTGTTAGTCCATGAATATTTAAAACCAATTAAAATGTATTCACAAAATCATATTATTCAACAATAAAACATAAATTACATAACTTACAACACGTAATCATATGATTTTTGCATAACGTCATATAAATCATAAATCAGAATGTAATTTTTTGTAATCTATATCATACATATGTTGTAGCATTAAGCTACATTGGGAGTAACCTTCATGGTTATGTTTGGAATACCCCTCATAGTATATTCCCTAAATATCTGATGATAAAACATAATGTATACATTTTTCATTTACACAAAAAAAAATTTTACTATAAAAAGCTCACCACACATTAGATTAACATAAAATAACCTGCATACATAATCTATACCTATGAACTATATATTAAACATAAAAAATTAATAAAAATAAAGGAAAATAACATTTACACATTGAAATAATAAGATATAATTAAAAGATATTTAAATAGTAAATTCTTTCAAAAAATAATTTTCAATACCAAAATACCATAAAATGGAATATGTTATTTATTCATTATTTTATAAAAAATTACAGTTTGTAGAGGATTCCAAATACCAAATAATGGACCTGGTGGAAGAAATGGACTTTGTAACTGCATACATTTAAAAATCATTCCATCATTAGTATAGTATAAAGCTTCCTGTAAAATTGTTCCTTTTCCATGAAATTGATTTAAATTAAAATAAAAATGTTATAATATTAAATAGTATAAAATTAAGATATGGGTATTATCAAAATATGCCCCAATGAAATTATATTGAGTTGAAGTCCTTTAAAAAGATCATATCATCAGATTAAGGATAAATTAATGACATAAAGATGTGTGAAAAATATAAATACCCCCAATATAAAATGGTATTTAGCTTTAAACATTCATAGGTAATTCACACATATTATTGGAAAAACAAATCCAATGTCATTGATATTTGACTGAATGAATTTAAATTGAGTTAAGATTCCCTTCTCTTAGTCTAACTCGTCTAGTACAACCATTGTGTTATGGAATAAAAAACATATGTCAATTTATAAATATGTGAGATCCTTTTTTAGAATTATTAATTATTTATTATCACTTATTACCACATAATAAATATTATGTAATTATTTTTTGTTTATATTGATCATTTTATTGATATTCGGTACATCAGTAAAAAATGACCTTGTTTTGATGTAAATTGTCCACGTGGTCATCATTCCATCATCTCTAGAATAGAATTCATCATGTAAATTAAAAATATATCTAGTATAAATGTATTTATAATAAACCATAACATTTGGATATATTAATTGAAATGCACCTTTCAGGGATATGTTAGGTCATATGTACAAATGAACACAACTTTCATTTTTTTAATACCAAATGAATGAAAACATAATGATTAATAGGTATATTGTAATTACATTATAATAAATATTTTTTATATGCTAAATAATTTCATTAACTACATTATTTATTCGTTTCATGTATGGTATGAAAGAGTCATATAACTTTTAGGTGGAGGATATCCATAATTCATCAAATGAAATTATCATATTTACACGTTATTGAATGAATAAATAATTGATGAAAAAAATAAAAGATTAATATTGAAATTATGAATATAATTAATATCATATATAAAAAAATGAATTCATAATTTCATCTCAGAGATGTTTGTAGGATAAAATTGAACAATCATCGCTTCGTGAGGTTTTAGATCACCGTACATAGAAACAGTATGTTTTATATCCAATAGATGGAGGTGGGGTTCAGTGTAGGATTAAAAAATATCATCATAAATCATAATATATTTAAGATAAAATATTAATTATAAAATAAGTGATGAAATGGTAGGTAGGGGTGTTTCAGAATAGAAATAAATGGTTCGAGCTTGGGAGAATTCATTACCTCTAAATCTGGTAACACTTTTTGATTTGAGCCAGACAGCTTTTTTGATATTTCTTATATGCATGTTAAGGATTATTAGAGGAAGGGATAGATTTTAAGAGCTTGTATGATCTGGATTTGGATGATACAATGTGCTTTATAGGTTTGAGTATGTGGGTAGAGGTGGGAGACTTTTATAATAGGAAGGAGGTTCAATTTAAAATGTATTCAAATATAATTTTATTATAAATTATTTTTAGAATTATCATTTTTACAATGTTATATATATCAAATATAATATGTAAATTTATTGAAAAAAACAAAACATAGGTTTTATAGATGTTTAGATCACAAATTAAAAATTATCATTTAGCTTAAACCCTTAGTTAAATAAATTAACTCTTACCATGTCTTATAGTATTTTTACACTATATAGTTAATATGGATAATATATAATTCCATGAGAACATAAAGTGGATCATTAATGAAATTTGTAACATTAATTATGGATTTTTATAAATCTCATGAATTTTTTAATATTATATGATTGAATAAAATTGTATTTGTTTTAACTACTCATTTTATTCAATTTTGACACTATTGAGTAATTGATTTTTTTAAGTCATAACATCACGATTTATTCAATTATAGTAAATTAAATCAATGATAAAATGACATAATAATACATAAAATTAGTTTATTAAAAAAAATATTTAAAAAAATATTTATTTTTAAATTCATAATTCCATTTTATTAAATCTTTAATTAGCAAGGTAATCACTGTAATATCATTTTTTGAAAAATGAATTTCAATATTAAATGTCTAAAAATTATAAAAAATAACATTATTTTGGAAATATTTTCAGATTTATAATAACTATATATAGTAAAAGAAATTAATTATAAACACCCCCTAAAATATTTTTTAGTAAAAAGATACATGTTTATGCTATATTTCTCTTTACATTAAATTAATTATTATGACATATCATTTTCCCACCGAAGTGGCTCTAAAGGGTACTAAATTATAGACAATGATTAATGCGGTTATACATATCTCATCCAATAGTATTCATATATGTGTTACATTAGTTTTATATTTTATAATATTATTTTTTCCATATTTACATAATTTACCCTTGAACCATGGTAAATGGAAATAATTTTTGAAATTACTATTCAAAATGTCCAAAAATAAAATGAACATATTTAAATAATGTGACTTTATGATTCAAAATATGGAATTCATTTTTACAAATTCAAAATATAAAATTTTTATTAATTAATTTAATATTATTTTCTCTTGTCAAAATGATAAAACAGTTTTTTAAAAAGTAGCAACCATCAAAGGATTGACTTGTTTTTATACGAACTTTCAATGTGAAGTTACCTAAAATTACAATAATTTGATAAAATTGTAATAAATTAATCCAATTAAACATTAAATCCTTGTAAAAATATAATCTAACTATATAAAAAATTTGAAAAAAATAATTTTTTTGAATTAAAATGCAGTATTTCTTATATTCATTATAATATGAATTTCACCATAAAAATACAATAATATAATCCAATATAAATTTTTAGTCACTTCAACCAAGTAACATGTTTATTATTTTAAAATATAACTTATTAAATTTCCAAAAACTAGATTTCAAAATTGTATTCCATCAAATGTCTGTAAAATTGTATTATTTATTTAAAAATACATCTTTTATCTGAAAAAATTAATTTTTTCTTATATCTATTCTTGATAACATATAATATGAATTTAAAATTTAACATTGAATATATAATATATATTTTTCTTTTAAATTATAATACATAAAATGTAATATGATTTTATAAACACAATTATTCTCTTCAAAAGTGGCTTTCATTAAAACACACCCTTTATATTCAATTGGTTATTATTTCTATTTATATTAAAATTGGTAAAGAATAAATCACTAATTAAACATATGTAGACCATATATTCATAATTAATGTGATACAATTTATTCATGAGATTCTAATTTCTAGGTTATAATGGTAAAATTTAAAAAAATATATTTAGTATTCCATTTTAAACTTGATGTAGTGTATATTGTATGCTATTGAACATAGTGTTTCTTTCATATAACTTGGGATGTTACATGTTGGGATTATTCTTATTTATACTTTTTCATCTTTCGTAAATATTTTTTTGGATTCTTCAACTCATACCATTTTTTATTTATAGATACTTCACTTACAATATCCTACTTTTTTTATTATTAGTTTCAAATTTTTTTTATTTATTTTATACCAACACTACATCAGGTTACGAGTCCAGTGTCTCTATAGTCTGGTTCTATTGTCCAATATATTTACAAACTATTTTAAATATTTACCTATTAATATATATATATATATTCTCTAAACAACTAGAGAAATTGGGAAATAGTCTCCCAACAGACACCCCCAATGACATCACTTCATGTTGGCACCAACTTGTATTTAGGGATATTCCCTTGAGGTTATCTGGCTAGCCGAGCATGGGAAAATATTTATTAGAACCTGTGTTCTATATGTCAAAAATGCTTTTAGAGGTGTTCATTTGATGTTTTTTAATTTTGAGACAATATAAAATAAATTATCAATTCAATGGATCTTTGTTAATAGAAGTTATTAGGTGAAAATAAGACATGATTTGAGTAATTTCCATGATTCCTAAAGTAATAATTGTTGTTTTTTTTCATGGTTATAGTTTTTATCTGTTCATTATTGGGTGAAACACATTTAATTTGAGTGGTTTTTTTTTGAGATTTCAAGTCACCATTCACAGGACAACATGAGGTCAAGGATCATTGTTACATGCATCACCATAGGCCCCTAATATTCACATACCATGCATATGACACTCTATATATGTGTATATTATTTTTTAAATATTATTATATTACATGTGATTTTTTAGTGAAACATGTTTATTTATATATGGGGTCAGAATTTACTGTTTATGTTAATGTGTGATTTATAGATTAAATTCATGAGGTGTATGTTCTTTCATGGAATGGAATTAATAGTTTATAAATTCATTCCACTATACATAAACCATTAAATTCTGTTCCATGATTAACATGGGGTTGAATTGCTATTAAAAGGGGGTCTAGATAAATAATAATGGGTATGTGGCCAGATTCACTTATAATGAAATTATATTTTAATAATAATTTCATATAATTATATAAGGATATTTTTCTAAATATAAGAACATGAAAGTTATTTTTTTCTTATTAATGAAAAATAATGGTGTAACGCAATCTCCACCGACTTGAATCATCGTTATTTAAACTCATGAAATTACAAATATATAGCCTTCTAAGTAGGAATTTGGGGTAGTATACGATGGTTAGTGATCTCATAGTGTCATTCTCTTCTTATTCTACTTTATTTATTTATTTCCTTGATTTTTATAAGGAAAATAATTAAAATTTATAGACTAATGTTTCCATGACGTCCTCATGTTGTGAACTAGGATGGTTTGGACGACCATGCTTTGGATGCGGTAGTCACTGAGCCACCAGAATTACTACCAGGAGATCCACTTGAGGAACCTTCAAATTTACCTGATCAAGTCACTATCATATTTATTTGGGGGCCATCTGATCTAATTTTGAGCATCTAGATATTCATATATATAATAGGGTCAATAATTGCAACTATATTATTTTTTATTCAGATAATTAGTTTGGGTTATGATCACTCCGTATAATCACTTTTTAGGAATGTTCTAGGTGGATAATTACACTTCCATATCTGATAAATCCCTTCATCAAATGTTAAAACATGAGGAATCCAATGATATTCTGATTCTAGATAATGGTTATATGTTAGTAAAGAAGTATTTTAGTAACATTTATTGAGATGTGGTGCTTTGGACCTCACTCTCCCATGATGATATGTTGGCACTGCATGTTATGAGGATCATACATGTTATGTCATCCATACATCGTTGAATATATTTCACCTACCACCATTTCCTATGATTGATAATTATACCCTTCTCACTGATAAAATACATAGGGATGGTGATAGTACGAGGAATATAATATTTGGGTGAGTCATTCTGAATTTAACCCATAATCAATAATAATTCCTTCGATGTTTCAAATCAATGTAGTCGTAATAATGTAAACTGAAATAATATCTCCTTTGTATTCAATTAGTTTAGAAAACGAAACCATCTAAATCCTTAGTGTGATAGAGACCTAATTGAGTGTCATTAATAAAGACATATGGGAAATATTCATATATTTTTTGAACCTTTTCACATATTTCTAATGGAATATGATTTTCAGGAACTCCACTTTCAAGGGATGGGTCTTTTACACTACTTAAAGACGGTATTCGGAGTACCATCGACATGAATTGCATAGGAAGAGGTGTGATCATGGTGTCCAGAATATTGATCATTATTATCACCAATGTGTTCATACTATGAAAATACTGACATTGAATGGCGTAATGGTTCATCTATATTTCATACATTATTTCATATTCCCATGGATTATATTGAATGACCATATATAGTACAAGGTAATATTCAAGTAGATTATACTATTGTATCATCTCCATTAGATATAGTTTCATCAAACTCATTCATATATTTATATATAATGGAATTTATTATGCTAAAAATTCAGAATTAATATGATGTCCTGACACCGGATACACCATTGGTTGTATTGTCCAATGGAATTCTCCAATGTTGGGATTTATCCCTTCATATAGGAAGTTTCCATTTATTATTTGGCCTATATGTTCTCAATATAAAAGGATTAAATTTCATAATTGTAAAAGAGTGGTTAGTCTCTTATCATACTGGGTAGAATCATTTTCTCATAGGGTATCATTTATATCACCATAAGGAAATAGTTATCTACATATGGATGAGATGAATTTCTAGGCCAAAAGAGATTGACCTGAGCATCATGGGATTGGTAAGGTTACCTCCATTTAATTATAGTCAATTCATTGAGGATAAGTGTTTTCAATAAACTTGTTTTAAACCCATATTAGATAATTTTAGGTAAGTATTTTACAATGATACTTCTATATGACCTATTTAGGGATAGTTATATTTTATGATTGATATTATTCTATATGAATCTCCACATTCAATTGTTTCATACAAGATAGAACATACTGATATCCCGGTTTTTATGATAATGTTGGAGGATTTACAAATCATTGGTTTTATACGAACTAGAACCTCACCATGGGTTCACCAAATATTTTTTTAAAGTAGTTTTATGGTACCATTTAAATTTGATTTTATTATACATCGTTAAACGAACTTTTGATCAAGATCCTCTATTCAATTACTTCAATAAATATTCTCTTTATCCATTTATAAGGATCATAGGTATTCTCTATGATGGACCATATATCGTAATATCATCATTTTTGATTCATTACATCATAAATACCTTATACAATACCTCATAGAATCCATTGCATGTATTAGTTTGTCTATATTTAAAAGGATCATATGAAAATGAAAATTAATATCAGGTTTGTAATGGAATGGGTTTTCCACCCCAATCAGTATTATGTTTTCATGGGTTGTTTGATGAAAACCAAATGTATTCTCATAGTATGATAGAACAACCAAGGCATCTAATTATCATATTGAATACATTGAGTGAGTATTGCAATTATTCCAATCATTCTAGGTTCCTCTTTTGGATAGATAGAGATCATTCCTTAGGTCGTATTATCTTTGAATCAAGAGTATATGTGGACCCATATAAGGTGATTGTTCTGGTTTCCTAGATGCAAATCAAGAAATGATTGATATATGTTGTTTATTGGCATTGTATATATTTTATATTAATTTTATACAAGTAGTATAAAGAGTTTCTACACATATTATTATTCTTATAAAGAAGTTCTTCATTATCCTATGGTCAAAATCATGTGAGAAAGACTTTTAGGATATGAATGGTTGGCCTATTTTAGAACCTATTTTCATACATTGATATAGAAGAACTTTTCCATTTTTTATGTTTTTGGAGAGAATATCGGATTAGTTATCTCTTTGTGGTTTATATAGAACAAAAAAACCACAGATATTTCATTACATATTGTGAAATTAATATCATAGATTTAATATTTATATAATTTATTCATTACATAATTTTTTAGTTTCATTATATTCATGAAACTGTCATTATGGTAGCTGATGAGCTATATTGGAAATTGAGGCACAGATAATATGGGACGACAGTCATGAATTAAAATTAATGGCCTTGTTCCCTATGTTTCATCTATAGTTTCATGATAGTAATAAGTAGTATTGTCTCATAGCCTTGTAAATTACATCCTAACTCCATGATAGAGAACATAGATGTGTGTTTTTGAATATAGATATTTTGGTTCTCTAAGAGATTATTTCTTATAAGTACCCACATTCAAATTCGTCTGTGGATATAGAGGACATACTATGTATAAGAGGAACGGTCAGTATTATAATAGAAATGATAGGGAAACTACAAAACAAATCCACTACATCTCAGTGGGATTTTCAAATTGGTATCTCAAAAATGTACCGAGGTATTGGAATGTAGTGATTGTGGCCTATGGTGAAAATAAATATTTCAAGATTTATTACTTTTTGTTACACCTTTTTTCGGACAAATGTTTTGAACTAGTTATGTATAGGATTCTTTCATCCACTACTAGTAACATAATGGAAATGAAAATATGGTTCAATGGAAATTTTCTGTCTCAGGGAGTTCACCTCAAGATAACAATGTGGTTTGGGATTTCATTAGAAGAATGATGAATGTAGTCATCTTACAACCCATCTTAGAGACTCTCATAATTAATGAGATGGAAATTCAGTATGTCTATGATATCATATGGCCATATGGGGTCCCTAATATTATTTTTCCTCATATGTAGTATTGTTTGACTACACTATTCTAGAATGGTAATATAATGCTATAGGAATAGATATGTATCATGGTAAAAACATCACCAATTGACTGATGGACAACAATAATATAAAATATTAGTGTTAGTGGAAATTATACAAGCATGAATCCTTGAATTCATCAGTTTTATGGAGAATCATATCCCTTTCATTGGGACTGCAAACAATAATTCCTTTTCCAGAAAATTTTTGATGGATCCTCTTTCAGCCCAATGTGGTATGTCATTTCATTTTCCCATGTGAAGAATAAATGTAGTTTAGGTAGTGATAATTGTTCATTATCTATTTTAAGAGACATTCGTGTAAGATCAGATGATCAAAAGCATATGTCTACAATATAGTCTAGAAAGAATCATATGATAATCATCGTCGAAGACCTGTAGTGATTGGGGTCGGGGATCATGTTATCTTGTATGTATTTCCCAAGCATGTTAATTGATGGATATTTATACCAGGGAAGTATTCACCTCATTATGTTGTTGTGTTTATATTATGGAGGTATTGTTGTTGGAATCCAGTCCATTATTTTCTATGAAAGAGGTACCATACCATTCATGATTTCATCCACATTTTAAAACATTTCTCAAATCATGCAGTCAGGTATCAAACATTTGATACTGCGGTGGTTTAGTTTGATATTATTTCTTTATTTGGGGTGTATCCAAATTGAATCATTGACTAATGCATGATTTCTCACCATGGTAGGTCAAATGTTTTAGTATGGGTTTTACGGAGACATAGTTGTATATAGGGAGTGACGTGGGAGAGGGAGGAAAACATACATACCAATTGGTTGAAGTTATTCATAGATAGTGTTTCTTCCCGACTAGTAGGTAAACATGGGGATGATTTCGTTTAAGGGTAGTTGACTATAATAAACCTTTTTTATATTAGTTATGGATTATGTAATGTTTTTTATGTTAATAATTTTCCGACACAATATAGATTCTTAATGAGTAAACAATGGTTTAATGAAATTTTTAGGAATTTTTTGTTGTCAAAACGAAATTTTCTGGGGGAAAAAATGGACAACCAAATTTTTAAAAATGGGGCTGCCATCCCTCATGGTCTCCCCTAATAGTGTGAGGATATATATAGGGGGAACCCAAGAGATTGATTCTCCCTAACTGCATTATAGGAGACACCCAGTCATTTCAAGACACTGATATTTTTAGTATAGGAGAATTTTTACAGTTTTTGTATGGCTTACGTAATAATGTGGTCTAACTTTGTGGTCCCCCTCATGTGGTAATGATCCCTACATTGTTGCCTCTAGTTTTGGATAATCATTTGGGAAAATAATATTCTACTATTTGATTTTTTTTATTGGTGAAAAAATATATAATTATCTAATGTTTTCTCCAACATCACCCATGGTTCACTCTACTAGAGAAAACACATCTCCTACTCCCATTTAGAACACCCAAACCCTCTTTCAAATGTTTTGATCTCAATCTATGGCCTTAATTCCAATTTGATCCATGTTTTTTTTAAATTGAATACACCTTAGTATACACTCAATTCCTTTTTTTCATTCTTCATTCTTACTTTACTCTATTATTCTATTTAGATTCAATTTCATATGTAATATTTTTAGTCTATTAATGTATTCATTATACTTATTCGGATTCATGAAAAATTTTACGGTGATACATGGTGGCGAGAGTCATATTATTTTATGTTTTTTCATTTGTTACTCATCCTTTATGTTCTGAAAATTTATAAATTTTAATAGTGTGTGTACAATAAATTAATCTGTCATGGCCTATTAAATTCACAGTGCTAACATATAGTAGTTATATTTTTTCTTATTACCATTATTATATATGTAATCATCACTAATGTTTATGACATCAACATTGACCATTCCATGTAGGGTTTTACCAAATATTTTTTCGTAGATTTATAATCCTATATGAACCACTCTTTGGGTGGTCTATGTATTTAACTTTATAATGGTATGTGTTTAAATTACATTTACATATCACTTGACCCTTATATGGTATGCGTTTTATAACAATATATGTATCATTTAAATGATAAATGGAATGTATATTGATAATTATCACATGGACTATCCACTTATGATGTTATTTTACATAGTTACATGTTCATAACAGACCATTCCATTCTTATGAAAGGTAACATAGTGTACCTAATAAATGAATAAAAAATTCATAATAAAAGAAATCATCAGTTGCATACCTATTCATTCTGTAATTCATTAATGAAATGAAACAACTTAAACAAAAATGAAATATTAAATTTCATGAGGAATACATCGAATAATATATATGATGAAATATTTATACTATGCCTATTTCATAGGAAACAATTAACTATTATATGAGTAGTCAAACTTGATCTAGAATTGGATTCTTGATGTAATTCCTTATGCACTATTGGATTCCATTTTGATTCAGGGATGTTGATTTCCATGGATGTTACCCATGTTGGAACATGATCTATGACTACTACCATATTCCCAGAAATATGCCATAGGATATATATATCATTATTATTGGATTCCATTAATAATCTACATGTAACCAAAGTGACTTCTACGAAAATGTGGAAACATGGATTCATTATTAGGTTAGGTCATTGCATATCAATTTTTTACCATGGGTGAAATCCTTGGACTCAGTTTCAATAATATTATGGTGTAATTCCTTGGGATCTTCCCCTTGTATTAAACTACGATATCAATATATCTAGACTATGTACTTTTTATGATTTGGTGTTGGGACCATGTTGTCTGATGATGTTCAAGGATGCACTTGGTATTGTCTTTTGTTTTCATTGTTTTTTCAGTAGTAAGGAAATCACATCACTTTGTATAAGTGGGTGAGGAGAAAAAAGGAAAATTATAGTACCTTCCACTATAAATATGACTATTCATTACTGATCTATATTTCATAATGTTCACAAGATGTTTGGAGAACTTTTTATTCGTGCTTTATGAAGGAATGTTGGATAAAACATGTGGTAAATTATCATGGTTAGTCTTGCAGAAGCCGGTGTCTACTGTGGAACAGTTCCATAACGTTTACCAAATTATTGGGGTCCAAAATTTGGTGTTTGTATAAAATTGAAAAATGTGTATTTCATTAAAAACATCAACCAAAAAAGAAAATGGAATGATGTTTTTGAAAATGTGCCTCATGAAGTAGATTTCAGGAAGGCATGAAGAATGTTGATAGTGTGTTTCATGATTACAATGAACATCAAGAATGGAAGAGATGAATGGTATTCCATGTGAGCATTGTGTTAGAAAAGATCAATGCATGTATATTATCGTAGAGTTCTAATGGATTTGATGGAATGCTTGACGATTATGATGATATTTTCGAGTCCTGAAAATAGACATGGTGCTTCACAGAACATTGTGACTTTTGGTATATATTTTAAAGCACTACGATATGGGGATGATGTGGTTTATAGGGGGATTAAGGTTCTAGATTCTATGGTAAATTAATATAAATATTCCCCTACACCCTTTAGAAATGTATAGAGTCCTAACTCGATTTTTAGTGATCTGGAATTTTGAAGAAGGTCCATGAAGAAAGAGAGATCTGTGAAGGTAGTGAGCTTTGTAATGGAAATGAACTTCACGGTGAGAATAGGATCTTTTCAAAAGAAGTAATCCTGGAAAAGACCCATATGTGCTCAATAAAATTGTTCTCTCTGTATTCAATTGATATGTGTGATTTAGTGATATTTGTGAACTATATTTCTATAAGATGCTTGGAGCTTATCGAATGAGATATATGAGCTAATTATTTGAGTAGCAAATTTAACATAAAAGGATTCCAATATGATAATGATTGTACTGATGTATAAGTCTATGTATTATTACAAAGTCTTAATAGTTACTATTAGCCTATGGATAAGAAGGTGAAGATTTTCTTTCGAAGATCATATTTGTGATGGATAGTCAAGAAGCATAATGATATTTCATTACCTTATTTTGTGCAAGGAGGGTGCACACACACTTGAGGATTATCTCTTGAGTGATACATGAGTGTAAGGGTATATCCTACTTGTTGTATTCAACATAAAAAGAATTATTTCTAGTGGATTGTGTGATACTATATGATTAACAATCCATACAAAGGATGAAGGTACTCTTATTGAGTAGTGAACCTTATAAATCTTCTATTCATGTGGTAGTGTGTGTTCATCCCGAAATATTTCATTAACATGAGTTAAAAGTTGTTTTAAAAAGAGATAAAATAAAAAAGAAAAATATGTCATTTATTCACCCCTTCCCCACTCAGTAATACGTAGATATTCAATGGGTATCATCAATTTTTATCATATGGATTTGTTCCCTTCGTTTGTTCTGTGATGAAGTTATGAAGAGATGTTTTGATAGTGAATCTGAATTGTGTGAGCATTAAGGGATTCCATTTTTGTATGGGAAGAATTATCATATTTGGAAATATTGAATGACGCATTATCTTATTTCTACTATATATAAATTTATTGAAACTACTACATATGGATTTTCTTATATTGATGACAAGGTTTTTATTCTCATTCTTGTAAGAAGAATCATGAAAATGATTGAAGAGCTAGAAAATGAATTACTCTCAACTCTTTATGAGGGGAATTTTTATGAGTAAAAAGTGACATAATAGAAAAAGGAATATGCGAAAAAATGGTAAACTTATATGAATGAAATAAAAATGTGAAGAATGAATAAAATCCAATATATATGATGAAGTATGAAGACATCAATATGGGGGATCATGAGTCATTTGGTTACTTCTTTTCCAAGATAAACGACATTTTCAATACAATTAGATGTCATTGTGAATAGTTTGAGGAATTTATATTTGTTAAAAAGATCATGAGAATTTTTCAGGGAAAATATAATGTTGATGTTTCATCACTAGATGGAAATGACCCTAAAACATTTTATCAGGGTGACTTGCATCGAACTCTAATAACTTGTGAAATTATAAAGGAGAATAATATAAAGGGAAAAGAAAAATTTGAAAGAGAAGTGTATTTCAAGGTTACGAAGAAAGTGAAATCAAATAAAATTATTATTAAAGAAGCTCGTGAATCCATCGCTAAAAAAGTGGTATGTCATTATTTTGTCTAACTTTTATTGTATTTTTCTAAAAATGTTAAAAGAGGCACATATGAATACAAAGGAAAACTCCCCTTGAAATGTATTGAATGTTGAGCAGTTGGACACATTGTGTCTAAATTTCCCCTTATGAGGTAAGGATTTAAATAGTGATGAAGAATATAGAAGACGAAGAAGGTTATGGAAGAAACATGGGGAGAAATATAAATATTCTTGAAGAGGTAAGGATAAAAATTTATTCAAAACAAAATGATTAATCATTTTTTCAAAAATGATGAAGATCATAATAGTGAGATCGAATATAAAGAATATATTAATAATAAATCTAGAGGGAGTAACATTTTTGTGATATTGAATAATGATTATTATGTTAATGGTATCACTAAATAAGAGGAAACTCAACTTGAATAGTATCTGGAAGAATTACTGATGAAATGTTTTAGAATGATCCGAAGGCTTGTAAAGGAAAACATGAAATTGAAAAAATAAAAATTCTTCATTAAATGTTGTATATGGTTTTACTAATAAGAAAAAAAAAATTAAAAGGGGATTTATGATATTAAATGTTATATTGATAGTGAATAGAATTGTAATGATCATATGAAAGTAATGCAGATGAAAAAATAATATGAATTGGAAATTTTACAACATAAAATTTCTAAAGGTGATGAAGGAACACGAGGTTTAAATAATCATTTATAGATGACGATGGATGTTCTACTATTAATTATCCTTATAAGGATAAAAAAAGTTACCTTCAAAGCTAGAGAAGAATAATGGAACTGGTTTTGATAAGAAATGTTTTGGAAGGGCTATGTATGTGGCCAATGTTATCAATACTTAATGTTTAGCCTCATATAAAAATCCTATGTCCAGAAATATTTCTAATACTTCTAGTTCTGGTAAGAATGATGAGAAATATAATATAAATAATAAATTTACAATTTAAAATATGAAGATTGATGGTTAGCATAGTTTGGGTAAGATAATTAGTGATAAAAATTTTAACAACTCCGATCGGTATAGAAGTTTCATTGGTATATATTCAATCTATTTCTACTGCTTGTATTGTGGTAGATTAGGACACATATACAATTTGAGTTAGTTCAACCAAAAACATTACTATTGTTGCACATGCTTTGAAATAAAAAAACATAGGGGGAGTCAATTTGTCCATTTGAAAAAACACCAAAACAATGTCCAAAATATATCTGAGAAGGTTTTATTGAATGTTGATAATATGTTCCAACAACTAGATACTATCTGTGAATGTTTCAATCTACCTAGAAATCTTTCTAATGGGTTTTTGATTATGTTACCAGAACATGAAAAAAGTTTTAAAAATGTTATGAAGCAAAAGATTTTAAAGGCCCAAAAGACAGATTTTCTAGTTCCAAAAAAATATATTTGATGGTTATTTGGACAGAACTTGTTAAATTGGTCAGTAAATGGGATGAATAACAAAAACAAATTGGAAGAAAACGTTAATTATAAAGATCTTGTTGTTGAAACAACATCGAAATATATGAATTGACAACAATCGTAGATCTTTGACAGTGGATTCTCATATCAAATTTCAGGATACATAATGTTGTTTAAGAATGTAAAATATTTAAGAGAATGAACAATGACATTTTGAAACAATGAATCTCCAAGGATGAACGGAGTTAGATCAACATCATTGGAAATGGAAGGATGATATCTAATAAAATACCATATTTTTATGGGATGAAACAGAACCTTCTAAGTGTATTACAACCCTATGATGAGAGAAGAAATTTTATATTCAGAAAATATGAGTTTGTTGTGAAAATTGAATATGAAGGAAATCTAGTAACAAGAGGCAAATATACGAAATGTAATTTTTTCAAATTTTGTGATGTAACGTAATATTATTACACGGGTGTGGTGGATGAAAATTAGTTATGTAATAAATGGGTCGGACATATGTGTAATAGAATCATGTGAAAGTAATAAAAGAATGATCGTGTCCAAGACATGCCTAATTTATCAAGAAGAATAGATTCGTGTTAAACTATTTGCGTACAAGGGGATATTACAAACTCTATACAAAAGAGAGTTGAAATTAACTCAAAAAGAAACTTTGAACCTATACATTATGATATCAATGAACACATGAACAATAAATTTACAAATTTATATAAGTAAATCATTACATTCATTGATGACTTTACTCACATCACATGGGTTATGTACATGAGACATACATCAGATGACCAAAAAAGGTTTAAGAGTTTGATGGGGAAATTAGTTAAGCAATTTAAATATTAAATGATGAAGGTGAGAACTAATATTTTTGGATAGTATAGGAATGAAGAGTTTGAATGTTATATTTAGAATCATATAATTCTATAAGAGTTGATTTCACTATATACACATCAACAAAATGGGGTTACCGAAAGAATGAACAGGAGACTGTTGGATATGGGGAGAAAAATGTTACTTGAAAATAGTATTTCTCTTTTTTAATTGAGGTAAACAATGAGAACTCTTGTGTATATTTTTAACAGATGATTCTATAGTCTAGAATCATATATTACTATATGTGAATTGTTTTATGAAAAAACTCCATGCCTAAAACAATTATGTGTTTTTTGGAGTCCATGCATTATTAAAAATAATGGTGGAAACATTGGAATGTTTTAAAAATGAAGATATTATTGAATTATTATTTTATATGCTTAAAAAATAAGTGTTTATATAATTATCAACAATGAAACGTGATGATTTATTGATTCAATATATGTAAAAGTTGTTGAAAATGTTGATAAATAAAAGTAGTCATATGATTATATGGAAGTTGAGCATGATAGAGAAGATTTTGTTAACAATAATGATAATTATATAAACATTGTTGATCCTACTCATGTCTAAGAATAAGACACAATAATTTCAAGTGATGAGGATGAAATTAAAATAGCACAACCTAGAATGATGAATCATGTGGATGAAAGAGAATTATTGGTAAAAAACATTAGAGGATTCAAATAAGATGAAAAAAAATTGCTACTACACACACATCTCTATGTTCGAATGTTGATCTAAATGATGTGAATGAAGAATTTGAACATACAAAATGGGTTCAGGCAATGAATGAAGAACTTGATCATATATATAATAATGATATATTGGATCTTATCCCCAATCGAGAAAACAAGAACATTATTGGAACAATGTGTGTTTGCCGAAACAATATGAATGAATATGGTGAGGTGATAATAAACAATGTAAGATTGGTTTGAATCATGTATTCAAAAATTGATGGCATTAATTTTGATGAATCCTTTTCTCTTGTGGAATGGTTATAATAAATATTAATTCTTCTTATTATTAATGCACAACATGTTTACAAAATCATTCAAATGGATGTAGAATCTGAATTCTTAAATGGTGATCTTGATGAGGAAGTTTTCATTTATAGACATTATGGAATTGTTATTGGTAAGGATGAAATATATGTGTGCAGTTTAAATAAATAATTTTAGGGGCTAATGAAGGTACCATGGGCTTGGTAATATAAATTGTGTACATTCATGTCGAAGAATAATTTCAAAAAAGGTAGAGTTGACAACAAACATTACATCAAAAAACATAATTGGTTTTATCTCATATTAATAGATTATGTTGATGAAATCGTCTTCTCTAAAAATGATGAAATATCATATAAATGGTTTGATGTGTAGATGAAGAAGTAAATTGTGATGTCCATGCTAGGAGAAATGAAATACATTCTTGGGATATAAATTTTACAAACAAACAACCAAATATTTATATCCAAAAAAAATTATGCGATGGAACTTATGAAGTAGTTTGGAATGGAAAATTTGAAACCATTTTCCTCACTGATTTCAGTGGGAAAAACATTTTCTAATGATGTTGAAAAAAAGGAAGTTGATCAGAAAGTGTTTTGAAATCTGATAGAATGTTTGTTATATTTGACTATCTCCATAATCGTGATCGTCTATGTTTTTACCTTGTGTGTAAGATTTCATATCGCTCATAATGAATCACATTATATTTTAGGAAAAAAATTTGATGATTTATCAAAGGCACAAAAAATGGAAATTAGTATCGATGGATTAAAAGATATTGATTTTTTCGAATATTCAGATGCAGATTGGGTAGGGAGTGATTATGTTAGAAAATAATATCAGGAAAGAGATGGAAATAATTAACACAAACTAGCTAAATTTATGTAATATGTGTATGAGTCCTCTAGTAAATGTCAATATTACTAGGAAACTGAGGAATGCTATTAAAAAAATAGAGATCTTATGTAAGTAAATATATAAAAAGGAAAGCGTGAGTATAAAGGGAAACTACTACTAAAGTTTATTTAGTATTTTATATTCATAATCATTATTGTTGACTCCTCATTGAATATTTTTAGTGAATATGAAGAATATGAGAATTAATAAATTCACAGGAACAAGAAACATAGTACCAATTCATATGAAATATAATGAATTAGTTGATTGTATGAAAAGGGTCACCATGTGGAAAATAAGAGTATCTAACAGTAATTAAGTGGATGTAAAATACATTAACATTATTTAATACAATGAATTAATTCCCTTAATATTTAATGACATTTTATTTCATGATTAAATTGTTATTGAAACTACAAATAATAAGGAGGATGCAGAGAAAACCTACACTAAGATGATTTTTAATAGGATCAAGAATAATGAATTTACAAAAACACCTAATATGAATGGAAAATTTAATTCAAATAAAATGATTTTTGAAGAAGAAGGGGGATGAAATTAAATATGAATATAATGAAAATGGATACAATGATTAAATATGATTTCTCAAGCTGTAAATTTCTCTAAAAGATTAAATATTGTTGGAATTTGATTGCAATTACATTTTAAAAGAATACAAATAAACCAATTCATAATTATGTTATTTAAAAAATATATATACCATATAAAAATGTGGGATGACTATAACAATGTTTTAGCTGTAATTGTAGATTAATCACAATATTTTTAGATTTTTTAATGAAAATAATATTTAAAATCATCACATGTGAAACAAATAAATATTAAATATTTCTTATCCAAGAGTGAAAGTTCTAAAGGGGGATAGAGTAAAGATATTATTATCAAAAAAATGATAATAATAGTATTATATTAATGAGATTGGGAGTTTGGTCATGAATTAAAACATCTATTAGAAAAATGAAAAATTATTCATCAAATTTTCTTAGACAAAAAGTTTAATTATTTGATAGATTATTCAATTTCATTTCGTATCATGTTTTGAATGTATTGATGGTGTTATAGAGAATATAAGAATATATCCGACAACTTCCCATGTAATATTTAACATCCTTTTAATCAAATGTTGAATGATGTGGTTGAGTGACTCTCTTTCGAATAAGGATGATATGAAATTCAAAGAAGAATAATGTTATTAATAGAAATATAGCATGGTCATATAATTAGAATATATTACACTAATAGGTATAATATATGTATTTTATAAAAATAAATTTCATTATAGTGAATAATGTGTTACCAAACATACTCAAAACATACAACAATATAAATGAAATGAGTGGGATGAAATACTGATATATTATCAGGATTGTTCTTATTAAGGTTTCACATGAGGAAAAAAGGGGAAAATACCCATATAAGTGAAAAATATTGTTCATCTAATACGAATAGATATATAAAAATATTAATGAATATTATATATCATGATAAAGGTGATGATATTTTTTGGGATTACTATACATAAAAATGTAGAATAATTTGAATAACTTATATTTAAGAACAAAATTTGAAATCTTAATATTGTATGTTTAATTATGAGATTAAACAAAACATATTATCCATAATACACAAATTCTATACTGGTAATGATGTATTTTTTTTTCAAACAATATTTTATTTTCAAAATCATAATGAATTGAAGAGTTATTATTAATAGTGAATGAAAATATTTTATTCTTTACAAATTTAATACTCAAGAAATTCTAGAAAAATAATTTAAAAATATGAATAACTAGGTGTTGAAGTATTAATCACCATGTCATGGTATATTTATAATATTTGAATGGGACATTTGGTAAGATATATTCCATTCCTAAATAGAGAAATATATGACATTTGAGAAGCGTGTAAAAAGGGGAAAATAGAAAAAGGATGTTATAAGATTTTAAGTTCAATCAAACATACCACTTGAATTAATATATTAAAATTTTTATATAAAACGTAGGAAAACAAGTATTCTAAATATTATCTATATATCATATATCATAGATTTAAAATTACATAGAAGAAATATTTTATATTGTTGAATAAAAAATAAAAAATGAGGTGTTATAATATGAATAAGAGAGTATGTGAGACAATTGGCATTAATATCATGAATATAATAAATCATAATTGAAGATAAAACACTATAAATTTATTAAAATACTATATTTTAATGAATGGGATGAATAATAAATATAGTATTACATATAAGTATAATGAATCTAGAATTAATTATAGTGGAAATAATATCTTAGTTATGATGGGTAGAATCTCAGAAGTCGAATTAATCCTCTCGATTTTATACATGAGTGAAAACATTATATTAGATATGAACATTCAAATTATGTTAATTATGAAGAATGAATATAAATTAATTTTATTTTAAATGTGGTAGAATACCATATAGTGTAATAAATCAGTTTGATTAGAAATAAAATAATTATGAGGATAGTAAATTAGAATATTGGAGAATTGGCTAACAATAGTGAGGTAGTAATATTTATTAGATATTAATCTTATAGAAAAGGTAACAAGTTCCATTATAATTCATGACATGTGTTTACTAAATATTATGATATTTCTATTGAAAATAATCCCACTCATGTTGATTTTTGTGAAATAATGTCTGAAAATATATCTTCTTAAATCATAAATATTTCTGACAAAATAAAAGATGAAATATATAGAAATTAATTCTAATTTGATTAAATTTATTTAGATCAGACCAGAAATGATGACAGTTTTACTAAAAAGATATATTGAAATATAAAATGTTGAATATGATAATAGATGTTAAAAATAATATTGAATATAAAAATATACATGTTCATGCTAGATGAAATATAAGTTGAAACAAACAATTATTGTTTGTTTCATAGAATAAGTCAACTAATATTGATGATTCATTTTAGCATGGAGTGGATAAATTTCATGAATGAGGATCTTTATCATTGTGAAGGAAGTTAAACTAGTGATCTTTTCTGAAAACTTATATAGAACGTTTTTCATTTAATATAAGTATGTTTGTAGAAAAATCCCAATTATAAATATGAAGCAGGAGACAAATTATTCAAATTAGTGTAAACATTATACTATTAAATTTATGGAATTATCATGATCAAATAATTATATGTTTTTATTATAAATTGATCTGTAATGGTTATCTTCGACATTATATCATAAAAAATAAAAAATAAATAAATTAAAGGGGTTGACTGTTTTCATTAATATATTACTTGAATAATAAGTATATATTGAAAAATATAATGTATTTTTGATGGTGGATGATATATGGGGTGTGGGACAAAGATAGATATATATTTACAAAAATAGTCTTTTGGAGCTAGTTAGTCAATGATTTTTTTCGTCATGAGACAATTAAAATTCTTTAAATGGAATGTTTCTAGTAATAAATATTTAATTTTGATGAAAAAATCTACTCTATTTTTTTATTTTATTATCACAACTTCATTTTTAAATATTTATAAGTGTATGTTGGTAAAGATTCTTCAAAAAAAATTAAATGTCCCGTTGAAATTTATATGCTATGCCCACATTGTTTCATCCAATGATTTCATGTTTTCAGAAATTAATTTTTAATCATTGTATCATAAGAAATGTATGATAAGTTATTATTATTGATTTTTTGAAAGGATAAATCTAATGTAGTTTCCATAGGCATAACAGTTTCTATAAAGTCTTCAATTGATTATATGGGGTATATTGTAAATAAAAATCTGTTCAATATACTTAATGGATGTTAAAAATATATCAGTACATCCATACATGATATTTTTAATTCAATAAATTTGTTTTCTTGATATATATGTGATCCTAAATAATCATACATGTTGGTTGAAAATATATTCCTCAGATATAGCACTGTGACCCTATGAATGATGATGCAATATTCAATTAGAGAAAAATATAATTATTTTGATTATTTAAATGGATTGTCTAGGACATTATGATGAAAAAATCAATTTATATAGGTGTATTTTTTTGGGGGAATGTTTTTTGACATAAAATTTTAAAAAAACATAGAACATGATCTAGATTAGGGATTCCAATGTTGAAAATAGACATACATTTTGTGAAAATATTTCAATGATAGACTACTTGAAAGGCATGTAGATAAAATTTGATTATCTATATAAAATTTATGATGGTAATAAATGTTTAGTTGATTTATAAAAAAATACAGTGCATAATATCTGCATTTACACAAAATTGAATAATTTATAATTTCATCATTAAGAAAAAATCATATAGATATTTTAGGAAACAATTAATTTCTACTACTTAAGATATTTTTTATATTTCACAAATATGATGCCCTAGTATATATTTTATGGCTTGAAGATGAAAATTTATGTGTATCCCTTCCCTCTAACATGAGGATTTGATTTCATTCTCTATAATCCCTTTGGATTTAATTTTTAATCAGTGATAAATTTACACAAATCATACTACATAATATATAATTTAAATATATTTTTATTTATAAAAGCTATATTAATATGTGCATCGATTGATGGTGGATCTAAATCAATTGTCGATAAATGACTAAACTCATAATCTAATAATTCTATCAATAACATAACTTTATTCAGAAACATAATTTTATGATCATAATCATTGAAATGTGATCTGTTTTGGTTATATAATGTGACAGTTTTTGGGGTTGATGATATATTAAGCAAGAGAGAATGAAGAACCCCTAAATTTTTTATGGAATCATTCAATTTTTTCAACTTTTATATAATATCACTTGAGGTAGTTGAGAAGGTTTTTGAAGTGTTATGAATGTTTTGGAGATTAATATAAGTGAATGATGTTGTTAAGGGGTTCACTTGATATACTTGTGTAATATTTCTGGGATGATATTATTTGAATGAATATAGAAATTTAACTGTTTATTTCAGAACATGCTATTATACATAACATTTGGAAAATTTATATAATAAATTCCCTCTAATTAATTATATATTCCTATGATTAGATATTATATTTCTATGTGTATGTAATTTTTATGCTAAAATACATGACGATATACTAAAATTGAGGAATTTTTTTTAAATATATAAGATTACACCTAGAATTTGGAAGACCCATAAAAACTATAAAATGATATTTGGAATATGTAGAAAGCTCACTTTGAAACAAAAGATAATTTAGAACATATAATGATACTTCCAAGAGAAACAAAATATTTCTCTATTGTTATATAATATTTTCTGTGATTTCAGAAATTAAATATTATATTATAGATGATAAACTATTCTATGTTTCATTGGTATTTTGATACAAAATATATTATTTCAAATTTTAGTTATATTATATTGAATGGATAATAAGTTCTATTAATATATAAAGTTATTATCAAACTATAGAATATATTTTAATGAATCTATAGGATAATTTTTATTTAAATAATTATTCATTAATCATTCACTTTCACTTTTATGAGGTATCAGTTTCAAAAAATCTGATGATCTGAGATATACTATGCTAATAATGTGGTGATATCATTAATAGACTATAATATTATGACGAATGTGGTTCATTAGTGATTCATGGTGAGTAATAAGGACATAATATTGATAATTTCTATTTTATAGTGGAAAATCATGTTAGATGTTTGGAAATCAATTAATGTTAATAAAATCTAATGTACGGAATGGAAAATCTTAAGAACATTTTAATTAAGAAATGTTGGATATTAGCTATTAATAGAACTATTTTTTTGTTCTTCAGGTCATTCAACAAGAACAAAAATATATAAATATAAGTTCAATAAATTAATGATAGTTACTACAAAGACATCAAGAAATTAATATAATGACTAATTATCACTTTCATCTATGTTTCTCATCTATTTAAAGGTATCAAAATTAAATTTCATATCAACAGAATAATTTATATTGGGGATGAAGAATGCAATGATTGTTTTCATATTCCCGTGTATATTTTTTTCATTCTAAAATATTATGAAGATGGGTGACATGCATTTAGTGGTACTAATAAAAAACCTGATTTTAAAAATACCATATTTTGAAGAATAATATGTTCTATGGTGATGGTGTATAATACTATAATTCAAATAAATAACTTTTTATACTTTTTTAGTAATTATATTAAAAATAGTTTGTATGAGTCTATAATACAATAGGTGGTTTCTGTGGTCACCTTAAAGGATTTGAGGAAATATTTTTCCCTTATCTGTTAATCACATGATAATTTCAATTGGACTAAAAGAGGTATACTGTTCTTATTTATTTATCATCAGTATTGTCGATAATGTATTATATTTTCCCATATAATCACATGTTTAGTAATTATAAATTTTTGTATTATAGTCACTCTATAACACACCAATACCGACTACGGTCCCAACCATTGCATCAATAATCCAACTATAATACCACCCCAAACATGCCTCTAATATGAAAAAGAATGTTGAATGAAACCATTTAGTAATATATCAAAAATGGGGTGCCTTGCCCAGAATAAAAAATATAATAGACACATTTATAAAATTCATAAAATAACATCCAAAAAATAGATAATATTTATAAATAAATTAATTATATAAATTTCATGAATGAGATATCATATAAAAGTATTATTTCATGTAGTAAAATAAAAATGGATTTATACATCTATAAGTCCTACGAATCATTAGACCTATGACAATATAAATATCAACCGTCATTAGTGTACTCTAATATCAATCTCATGATACAATGGTCACTATCACAAATATGAACCACCATGCTCTCATATGCTGTAACAACCCGAATCCGGAGCCCTTCCACAAGATCCCCATACTCGGTTCGCCACATGACCTCAAGTACATTTCCCCAAATGCCTGAGGCTGTCAACTAGAAGCGAGGGCATTGGTAAGTTATTGGGGAAACTATTCCCTCATTTGGTAAGGTATACAAGGAAAGAAAACAACAGTCAATAGTGGAAGCAGTAAACAATATAAAAACACTGAAACTAAATAGAAGAAGCAATGAACATATAATAATGATGATATTGATGCAGTAGGTACAAGTATCTAAGGAAAGCGTCAATCAAAACAACATGCAGAAGTAAAACGGAAAACAATGTATGAAAGTAAATAGAAAATCCAGCAGCATCGATAGCCAATGCTCGACCCTATGCTCTCAAGCTCCAACCAGCAATCATGCACCTGATGTAGAAGGGCCATAATCTCTATCCACGCCTGCAACCATAAAACCTGTTTGGGCCGAAAAGCAGGACCCAAATAGGGTGTGATTCTAATCCCAGTAGGCAATAACCGCGATATCTATGTCCTACTGTCAGTGAGTAATATAACAAAAGTAATGGAAATAAATGAAACAGAGAAGCATATGTACACTAAAGTAAGAAATCCTACCCAATTACATTAACAGTTATTTATTAGTTCAGTAAAATCATTTAGATATCAACCAAGGAACCTAGCAACCACTCTATACTCCCAAGGCAAGCAAGTAATCACAACAGGTAACTCAGAATTCTACCTAAATAGCAAGAAGTACAAACCCAAGATTGTTCTATGGAATGGTGGACTCATCACAACCAACCATCAAATAAAACACTGACACTTTGGGTGGCTCCTACTACCAAACCCCTCTAGTCATGTAAATGTACAAAGGCATAAACACTCTGGGAAGCTCTAACCGTCAATTCCCATGTAGTCTTGCAATGATAGATATAGAATCTCGGAGGAAGCACTTATGTATAATTCCCCCTACAGTCTCGCAACGTAACTAAAAAAACTCTGAGGAAGCACAAAGTCTGATTCCCATAGGTCCTGCTATCGATACTAATTATAATAGACTCTCTATCGAAGCCCAAATCGTCAATTCCCCCTTTACTATACCACACCTGGTTCACTCATCCCTGAGCAGTTTATTCTTGCGTAATAAACTGTTAGAAGCCTAAGTAAGTTCAGAAACTACTTGTCTAATAGCTACAAATGCATCCACAATCATATAATAGCAGGCAATAAATGAAATCAAGTCAACAGGCATACTAGAAATTTGAAAAAGGGTTGCCTCATAGGAAAACCGTTCCAAACGGCAATCAACATCCAATAGAAGGGTAACACTCGTGGTGTGATCTGAAAACATGCTAATAAGAAATTACTAATCATCAAATAACCTCAAGCACACAAGCAATCTAAGGCAGTTAACAAAATTGGATAAAAACCCTAACCCGAGAAACCCGATACATGGGTACCCGACACTTGCACCAAAAACTCAAAGACATTCAATGTAGGGAAGAAAAACACCCACCGCGATCCTTGGTGATCTATATTCTTCAACCACGGCCTCTGAATCGGCCTAGAATGGAGAAAATCCGCAAAAAACGTCTAAAACGTTCAACCTTAGATAACTCTCACAAGAGAAGGAATCAAGAAACATGGCCAAAGAAGAATTGAAAACTCACTACATCGATTCTATTTCACCCGACGGCGTTCGATTCAGACAACCAGTGAAGAATCGATGGCTCGGAGATGAATGGGCTCTCTAGGTTTCTCTTGACGTAATTAGGCAGAGAAGAAGATGAAAATGGGGATTAGACGCAACCCTGGTCCGATTAATGAAATAAAAAGAAAAGTACACGACGTGTAGTCCCCTTTATTGTATGCCGTATTAATCGGACTCCACCTCATCGCTACAGCCTGTGTGACTGTCCCAAACACGGCCAGTACACGGCCTCAAGTAGAAGAAAAGTACACGAGCTGTACTTGTAATGTAAATGACATGTACTTACAAAATTTCTAGATTCTCATTTTTTTCTCAAAAACGGCCAGAAAAGGAAAACATAGCTAAAAAGAAGGTCTGAATTCTTACAAACATCCCTCCTTAATGAAATTCTACATCGAATTTCCTTAGAAAGGTGGGAAAGAAGAAACCTCAAACAAATCTGGACACTATGATCGCATATCGGCCTCCCTCTCCCAAGTCTCATCATGCACACGGCCGTGCTGCCATAGCACCCGTACTAGAGGAACAGACCGGCCATAGAGTACCATTGTGATACGATCAACAATCCTGATAGGATGCCGCTCGAACAATGAATCCTGATCTAGCCCAACCTCTTTAAGACAAAAAAAAGAGATGGGTCTGAGAAATAGCGTCGAAGCTGAGAAACATGGAAGACGTCGTGCATAGCCTGATATCTCTGAGGTAACTGCAACCTATAAGCAACCAGGCCGACTCTCTCCAGAACCTCGAATGGCCCAATGTATCTCGGTGAAAGATTACCATTTTTCATGATCCTCTTGTGTCCCAACCTCGGGGTAACACGTAGGAAAACCCGGTCTCCGAACCCGAACTGTAGAGGTCATCTCCGCTGATCAGCATAAGACATCTGTCGAGACTGCGTTGTAGCTATCCTCTTCCGAATCAGCTCTATCTGCTCTGAAGTCTCCTAAACAAGACGATGTCCTAGTGAAGATACCTCTCCTGTGTCCAGCCAGCATAATGGTGATCATCATGGCCTACTGTACAAATCATCATATGATTACATTTGAAAGGTCTCTTGAAAACTGTTGTTGTAGGTGAACTCCACCAGAGGAATATGCCTCTCCCAAGAACCTCCAATGTTTCAGATGCAAGCTCGGAGCATATCCTCAAGCACCTGGATCATGCGCTCTAACTGAACATTTGTCTAAGGATGATAAGTTGTACTCAGATGTACCTGCGTACACAAGGCCTTCTGAAGTCCCTTCCAGAACCGAGAGGTAATGTGCGCATCCCTGTCTGAAACAATGGAGGGTGGAACTCCTTGCATACAAATGATCTCCTGGATGTGATGTTGTCCTTAATCATCGACAATGAATGTCTCTTTAAATGGAAAAAAGTGAGCAACCTTACTAAGCCTTTCGATGAAGACCCAAATAACATCATTCACTTGATGCGACCTCAGCAAAACAGTCATGAAGTCCATGGAGACATCGTTCCACATCCACACTGGAATGGGTAGCTACTGTAAAAGCCATGCTGGTCACTGGAGCTCCGCCTTCACCTGCTGACAGGTAGAACATCTCATGACAAAACCATCCACATATCTCTTCATACTGGCCACCAGTGCTTGCGATGAAAATCCTGATACATCTTGGTGACGCAAGGATTAACTTCCCAAACTGAGGAATGGGTGTCTCGCATCAGCTACTCGCGTATATCTGTTGGCTCCCATACATGTCCCTTGAAACGCAAGATCTCATCCTCACCATAAGTCCACTCGGGAAGAGGGTCCTCTCCTAACACGCTTTCCCATATGACTAGGCCTTCCTAAATCTGGCAGATTCCTCATTAGAACTTGGTCAATAAGTACAGAGGTAACATCCATAAAAGATAGAAAAGTCTTCCCCAGCCAGTCGTGCACCTCCAAATGCTTCTCCGAGAATAGATTCATATGTTTCCACTCACTGTTGGACTCCTGAACTATCTGTATCTGAGCTCTTATGCTCAGTGCATCAGCCACTGCGTTGTCTTTCCCAGGCGTATAGGAATGCTCAAAATCGAAGGACTGGAGATACTCAACCCACCTCCGCTGTCTTAGATTCAGGTTACGCTGCGTGAAGATGTACATTAGAATTTTGTGGTCAGTGTATACCAAAAAATGTTCTCCTAGAAGGTAATGTCTCCAGAAACGTAAAGCTTGAACAACCACAGCCAACTCCAGGTCATGCGTAGGATAATTCCTCTCATGAGGCCTCACCTGTTGAGATCCATACGCAACCACTCGATCCTCCTACATAAGAAATGCTCAAAGTCCAATTCCAAATGCATCACAGAAAACTGTATAGCTCTTTCCCAGCTCTGATAAAACTCGGATCGATGCTGAAGTCAATCTCTCCTTCAGCTCGTGGAAGGATGAGTCACAAGATTCTGACCAAAAAAACTTCACCCCCTTCATAGTTAAGCTTAATAGCGGTGCTTCTAGGTGTGAGAAGTCCTGTATAAACTGCTTGTAGTAATCAGCCATCCCCAAGAAGCTCTGTACCTCAAATATGTTCTTCGGCTAATCCCAGGTAACTATTGCTCTCACCTTCTCTAGGTCTACTGATACTCCGGTCTCAGAGATGACATGACCCAAGAAGTGAATACCATCCATCCAAAAGTGGAACTTTGAGTGTTTAGTATAAAGCTGATGCTCCCTCAGTGTACTCAAAATGATCTCAAAATCAGTTGCATGGTCATGTCGAGTGTGAGTGTATGCCAAGATATCGTCGACAAAGACCACGATGAAGCAATCCATGTATGTATGGAACACTCGGTTCATCAATTCAATGAAAACTGCTGACGCGTTCATAATACCAAATGACATAACCATATACTCATAGAGACCATACCTGATCCTGAAGGCTATCAAAGGTATATCTGAAGGCCTAACACACAGATGATGATAATCAGACCTTAAATCGATCTTCAAGAACACCTGATCACCACAATGCTGATTGAAGTGGTCATAAATCCTTGGAAAGGGATATCGGTTCTTGACCGTCAACTGGTTCAACATCCGATAATCCATGAAAATCCTAAGGGTACCATCTTCCTTCTTCACGAACAGGACATGCAAACCCCAAGGAGATGTACTCGGTCGGATGAAACGTTTTTCCTGCAACTCCCTCAACTGCTTCTTGAGCTTTTTCAACTCAGCTGTAGCCATCCTATAAGTCGGAATGGATACAAGTGCTACTCTTAGAATGGTCTCAATCGTGAATTCTACCTCACGCTCTGGAGGAAAACCTGAAAAGTATTCTGGAAAGACATCTGGAAAGCGATAAACCACTGGAGGAAAATCTAACTGTGAAGTACCCTAGTCATCCAGATAAAGACCAGAAATATGGTCCATAACTCCTCCTAGACCATGATGCTCGTGTCCGGTTCGACTCGCATGAACATCCCACTCGCCCTTATGAAGGGAAGATTCACATTCTGGTGAAACGAAACTCACCCTATGACGATAGAAATCGACGACTTCCTGGAAGGGAACCAACCAGTCCATACCGAGAAGGTCTTCATAGACCATCATCTCTAGGACATAAAAGTCCCATAGGAAATGATACCTTGTAACCTCTAGAAGTAACTCCTTCCATTTATGTACGCTAGATGTCCTCGTTCCCAAGGTCGTGTTGAGAGTCAACATGTCAGTAGACGAAAAGATACAGAGCTCAAGACTTTCCACGACAGAAACCAAGATAAAGCTATGTGAAGAACAAGTATTGAAAGAGGCTGAAGATAAAATTGAGGCTACTAAGATCGTACCTCAAACTGTAGAGGGTCCGAGATCCTGCTCCGGATGAATCTGCTCTACGGAAAAATTCTGGCCTGTACATCGGCCCTGTGTAGGAGCCTGAAAACCCTGAGCTGCTCCTCCCTATGGCTGACCACTAAATCCATAGCCTCGATCCTAACCTGAATGACCTGCATAACTCCAGCCCCCACTCTGCTGCGGAGCTGGTAATCCTGCTCTCGTTCATGGGGTCAAAACTTATCCTCCATCACTAGCCGCTGGAAGGGGAACCTTGTAGAAACGTTTCTAATGAGCCATCTTGCCGCTGGATTGGCACTCCACTAGGTCCAACAGGAAATGGGGATTTTGTTTCCCACTCCTCCCATAATGATAACACACAACTTGGGTTCCAGAAGAGAGATCTCGTCTACAAGAAGGAATACCATGCTTCCTCGGGTCGCCTCGGGTAGACTCTCAGTGGCGCTTCCTGATGTTTGTCAGGAGGGAATCAGTCTTGGATGTTGAACCACCCCGGTCCACAACTCTAGAATCCCTCAGGTTCCTCTCTGTGATGAGTTCATGGTTGACTATCAGAGAAATAGAAGTGAACTGAAGGACATTCACATTCAATTTGATCTCTGGTCTGAGGCCTTCCTCAAACTTCCTCGCTAGAAACAACTCATCATTACCCAGAATGGGAGTGAATCTATATAACTCAGTGAAGTGGGAGGAATACTCCATAACTGAGAGAGTAACCTACTGCAGGCTCATAAACTCCCTTGCTCTGTCAGCACTCAGCATCGCTGGGTAGAATTAATCATAAAATGTACGCTGAAACTCCTCCCAATCCATAGCCTGCTGGCTCCCCATCTGAGAGACTATGCCCGACCATCTCTTGGAAGAATCTCGTAGCATATACTTCACAAGCTTCACCATCCACTCAAGAGGTTTCTTCAGATGCTCGAATATAGACAGCATGGATTCCAGCCGTGATTCTGCAGCCTGAGGGCCCCCATACCCTGTGAAAGTTGGAGGATGATGCTGCTCGAAGACCCGCATCAGCTCTGCCATAGTGGGGGGAGGTTGCTGATATCCCTGGAATGTTGGCATGAATCTCATGAAAAACTCTTTGAACTGAGCGTCGCCACCAGTGTCTCAAATCATTGCAGGTTCCATGTCCGGAATGATGGGTCGACCTACTAGAAGTCCCTGATCGTTCGTATCAGGCGTACGATCGCTGTCTGGTTCTTGGTGTGCAACAGGAGGACGTCTCAGTGCCATAGCCTTGAATGACCAAAACACACCTTCATTAAATATGAACACAGTTGCAACATATAGAGTAAAATGGAACAGGAGTAGAAAACCATTACAACATGGAAAACATGAATACACGGCGTGTAATACCACTACACGGCGTGTTTCATAAAAGATTTCCCAGGGCATGTACATTGGCCATACATGGATGTGTAAACTACCCGACTACATGGCGTGTTATTAATCTACACAGCGTGTAATGACCCTTTTATCCCTACCCAATTACTCCTACACGACTAAGTAACACGGACTGTCCCAGCCGAAGACTACACAGTGTGCTTTGAGGTAGACACGGCGTGTACTGGACACGCCTTACCTGGCCCATGTTGTTAGCGACACAGCCTGACACACGGTCGACATTACAAGGCATGTTCCTACGAGACACGACGTGCACATAAAGGGAAACCACGTCCCGTGTTGTTCGTGACACGGCCGGGTACTCGGGTGATCCTTACACGGTGTGTTCCGAACAAACATGGCGTCTATAGGATAAGATAACACCGACCCATATATTTCCAGACACGGCTCAGTACATAGTAATGGATACACGTCATGTTCCTACCGAGCACGACGTGTACTAAACATGCATTAACTAGCATGTGTTGTTAGTTACACGGTTGTGCTCCTAGTTAACCTCTACAGAGCGTGTACCAAGAGTACACGACGTGTTCCAGAAAAACATTTACAGCTCCGTGTCCCTATCCACACGGTCAGTGACATGGAAAAAGACTACACGGTGTGTATATATAAAGTACACGCCGTGTATTCTAGTTTTTTCAAGAGAGTATCCTCAGAACAGCACCAGAGCCATGAAAACACAGGAAAATAGGGGTTACGGTGCCAAATTCTGATCTAAGGGGGACCATACTCCTCTCGAATCAAAGCATGGAATCCAAACAATGAATATATCAAGAAAACATTACAGTAACTCACAACCCACCAAATTGAAATCCTCGAGGGCCCATAACACCTCAAATATCAATGATCATCATTCGTAATTAAAAATCTTCAAACAACGATACCATATCGACATAGCAGGCATTCTATCACAGCAGCTATCACAACAGCAAGCATTTTCTATCACAAATCCTATCACAACAACATGAAATCTCTAATGCAACCTAGATGGCATGGAAAAATGCATGGCATGTGATCTTCTAACGTGTTCCTATATGATGCATGAGTTGGAAAAGCCTCATCTCATCTGGTTTCAACAAAATAGAATCGCAATAATATAAACAGTTATAGCACAAATCAAGTGCAACACCCAATGGTGAAATCAATTAAACTGTAACATTCACAAAACTAAAAACATGAAATATTCTAGGTAATATGGCTTTTCCCCTGTACACGGGTTCTTGAACGCCTAGGAACAACTATTTACTATTCACCTATTCCATCATATCCCTGTCCAATGTCGTTAAACAGTAGGTCAATATAAAAACTAAAGAACTCCTCCGATACCACTTTGTAACGACCCGAATCCGGAGCCCTTCTACTGGTTCCCCGTACTCGGTCGGTCAAATGAGCTTAAGCACATTTCCCCAAATGCTAGAGTCTGCCGAATAGCTGCGAGGGCCTTGGTATGTTATTGGGGAAACTATGCCCTCATTTGGTAAGGTATACAAGACAAGAAAACAACATTCAATAGCGAAAGTAGTAAAAAACATACAAACACTGAAAATAAACAGTGTAAGAAATGAACATATAATAATGATGATAATGATGCAGCAGGTACAAGTATCTATGGAAAACAGCAAACACAACCACATGCTAAAATACAACTGAAAACAATGTATGAAAGTAAACAACTCCAGAAGCATCGCAAGCCTATGCTCGGTCCTATTATCTCTAGCTCCAACAAGAAATCATGCTCCTAAAGTCGAAGGGACACAATCACTATCCACACCTGCAACCATATAACATGTTTGGTCCGAATAGTAGGACCCAAATATGGTGTGAGACTAATCCCAGTAGGCAATCACCACGAGATCCATGCACTACTATCAGTGATTAATATAACAAAAGTAATGGAAATAAATGCATCATTGAAGCATATGTACACTATTGTAAGAAATCCTACCGAATTCCATTCATAGTTCTTTATTAGTTCAGTACTATTATTTAGCTATCAACCAAGGAAGCTAGAAACCGCTCTATACTCCCAAGGCATTCAAGTAATCAAAACAGGTAACTCAGCAGTCTACCTAAACAGCAAGCAGTACAAACCCAAGCTTGTTCTTTGGCTTGGTGGACTCGTCACAACCAACCAACAAATAAATAACTCACTCTCTGGGTGGATCCTACTAGAAAACCCCTCTAGTCATGTAAACGTACAAAGGCACAAACACTCTGGGAAGCTCTCACCGTCAATTCCTCTATGGTCTTCCAATAAAAGATATAGACTCTCTAGGGAAGAATTTACTTCTAATTCCCCTTATAGTCTCGCTGCGTAACTATGGACACTCTGAGGAAGCACAAAGTCCCATTACCATAGGTCCTGCCATCGATACTAATTATAACAGACTCTCTAGGAAAGCCCTAATCGTTAATTCCCCCTTTAGTCTACCACACAATGTTCACTCAGCCCTGTGCAGTTTAGTCGTGCATAATCGACTGTTAGAAGCCTATGTAAGTTCAAAAACTACTTGGCTAATAGATACAAATACATCCACAAGCATATAACAGCCGGAAATACATGCAATCATGTGAACAGGCATACTAGCAATGTGAATAAAGGGTTGCCTCGTAGGAAAACTGTGCCCAACGATAATCAACAACAAAATTAGGGGAAACACCCATGGGTTGATCCTCAAACATGCTAACAAGAAATTATTAATCATCCAATAACATCAATCATACAATAAATCTAAGGCATATAACAACACATGGTCAAAACCCTAACCCGAGATACCTGATACATGTGTACCCGACACTTTTGCACCAAATACTCAAAGAAATTCAACGCCGGGAAACAAACCACCTACCTCGATCCTTGGTAATCGATATTCTTGAACCTCATCATGTGAATCTGCGTAGAATGGAGCAAATCTTCAAAAACGTCTAAAACATTCAACCTCAGATAACTCTTATAAGAGCAGGAATCATGAAACATGGCCAAAGAAGAACTGAGAACTCACAGCTGCGATTCTATTTCACCCAACGACGTTCGATTTGAACAACCAGTGAATAATCGGTGGCTCAGATAAGAATCATCACTCTAGGTCACTTTGGAAGTAATTAGGCAGAGAAGAAGATGAAAACGGGGATTAGGTGCGACCTTGGTCCGATTAATGAAATAAAAAGAAAAGTACACAGTGTGTACTTTTTGTGTACATGGTGTTTAGTCCCCTTTTCCATACACAGTATTAATTGGACTCCAACTCATCGCTATACCCCCTGTGACTGGACCGAACAGGGCCAACACACAACCTCAAGCGGAAGAAAAGTACATGTCGTGTACTTACAAAATTATTAGATTCTCCACTTTTTCTCAAAAACGGCCAGAAAAGGAAAACATACCTGAAAAAGAAGGTCAGGGTTTTTACATATGCATCCCCATATTTTTTCCAGAATCAACTCTGAAAAGAACACACTAGATTTATTTCATCCCAAAACATATTGAAAATATGAATTAATATCATAGACAGAAAACATGTAAGAATAAATCCCATATAATGGTGAGTACAAAAATACTATGAAGGACAACATAAAACATGAATGGAATGAAAAGAAAAAGGAATGATAAAAACACAGTTTATTATTGTAACTATGATGAATATAATTAAGGATCAATATTTCATATTTATATAGAAACTCATGGAAATATATATTTTGATGGCTTCATAGACCTAACACATGAATGTTATATCTTAGAAGAATATTCAGAATATCGATGTAATGTATATAAAATAATGTATAAATTTTTTAAATCTCTTATAAATCACATTTCAAATGAAACCAAGGAGTTGCTAAAGATTAAAATTATCATATTGTCTTATTTTATCCATCATTTTTCAATACAACCACTCTAATCAACTAAATAGTACACTATAGTCATTATAGTATTTTTAGTATTTTATGTAGTACATCAACATTCACCAAACTTCTACCATGTCACTAGTATGGAATCATATTGAGGGTTATGATCATTTACAAATGATTGATTTAAACATAGGTACAATTGACCTCTTCTGTCATAAACTAAAATTGGGGACTCATGCCTAGCTAAAATATTTTTTTGTTTAACTGGGTCACCATACAAAATAGAGGACATTCATCCCATATAGGACAATAAAATGAGGATTCTCCAAATATATAAATAAATAACTCATTACCTCATTATATTAGTGATTTAAAACCATATTATAGATGTAGTAAAACCATACTCATTCCAAAAGAGGTGTTAAAGGGAATAATTAACCTTGAGAATGATCGTAACATCATGCATGATACCACTCATCATTCCAATAATTCTAAAAATAATAAACATCTTATATCACCTCATGTTTCACGATATATTATAAAAATAAGTGAATAATCAAATTTAACATGAAAATTAATGAATTATCTCATCACCATTAAATAATTATGCCTTACTGGTGTGACCTTTTTGGTCATCCTGTGATATATGATCCCAAGGGGGGTATCAAAGTGCAAGCCCTACCCTTGTAACCCATGAGCCTTCCCGATTGTATGTCACCATGTTTATATTTAAACAAACATTCCATTGATTATATAAATTCACTATATCCAAAAAATATATATTTATAATATAATATGAAATATCTATAGATAAAAATCCCCTCTTATGATGAATCCAAATTATGCTATGATACCTAGATTATTTCATTAATCAACACCATCACACCATGGATCATCCCACTTCACCATGAACCATATCTAATATTTAAAATTATAATTATACATTACAAAACCACTTGATGATACATGTTCTTGCACCTAATAAAACTATTATAACTTGATCTATGGTGTGTCATTATTCTGAAAACATAATACCATTCATTACAACATTATCCTCATTATTTCCTTCAAACAGACCATATATACTGACATGAACCCCATCAATCATGAATAGGCCTCTAGATGCTTATTTCTGGTAATGAAACACTTGAATATGATATTTAGATTATTTTCACATGTCGAAAACTCATACATTTCCACTATACATTAAAAAATTTGGTAATTTCACCTTTCTTCATGTATTTTTCATCCTTTACGGATCTCTTATCACCCAGTTGCTACATTATCAGCTGAAATATTTTACTACAAGACCAATATCTCAATAAATAAATAATTTACGTTTAATTGAATATACATTCATCCAATATTATTAAACATATAAAAAATGCATTTATAATGGAGGGGATGAATAACCATCTATTTTTCCATATTCGGTTCTTGCTACTATGAATTTAATACCACTCATAAACCATGAAACATTCAAAAATGAATAATTGAATATAAATCCCCATAGTTGGAAGGTATTTCTCCATGAATTATTAATCATTTAAATTATAACTACATGATGTTTTGAAAATAGACATTCAATAAAAATTTCATGCATTAAATAAGGAATGAAATTAAATTATAAAAAAATCGTTACTTCACAATGTGATCAATCATTGAAAATGATTTTTTCAATTAATATGACATGAGGTCAATCCTATATATAATTCAAAATAATTGGATTGCATGTTCCCCATTCCAACATATATCAGCATCTATAATTATTGATAATATCCTACGCCAATTAGAAGAAATAAATAGGATTAATGAAATGAAGATTAAATTTATACCATTTATTTTAATTTATTAATTAGTCAAATTAGTGAATCCATAACAGTTTAGGACCACTGAATGTACCATGTATTATTAACCACACCATCAATCATGCATCCATTCAATGATGGAAACCCATTGTGGTTACCAATAACCAGCATTCCTTGAGAGAACATCCTCATTTGTACAGTGTTGTCCCAAAACTATCCATGGTTACACCGTAATCAATGATATAAGGAACATGTTATGACTCAACCCTTCATGACAAGAATCAAATATCATAGTAATGACATAATGTCTATTTCATGAAAATAATTTTCATGTCCCGACACAATAATTCCATAAATATCTAATAGTATAGATGTATATATTATTGATAATAAAATAATTCATCCAAAAATAATAAATTAAATAATGAAAACCTATAACAAACTCCCATAATATATTCTAATGTTTATATAGAAAATGAAATGAAATCTAATGTATCAACATAAACTATTATTGGATAAATATATTATTAGTCAATAAATATTGATAATTTCACAATGTTCAACATGATCATATATTCTCAAAGTCACATCGTGTAGGTAAGCACCAAACTTCTTGGTCAACATATCCGTCAAAAATTATTTTAGAAGTCACATTCATGGGTAAGCATATATTATTAAACATCAGGAGGTCTTGAGACTCATAATCATGAAAATTAATTAATGTCCTGATTGAAAGAAATATGTACTGCTATTTCATGTCATATATAAAACATTTCATCCCTTAAAATGAATAATTTTTATTATTAAATAAATAATCTCCAAGAAATTCTAATCATATAACATAAAAAATTTATATTCATATCACCCATCATAATCTTTTGGGCTTCTAACTAGATTGTAACATCATATCCCATGAAGAGAATTCCATTTATCATCACCAAAATTGTTTTTTCTACCTCATATAAATGTAAAACCATAGTAGGAACATAATACCATTATAGGAGAGTCTATCCAAAGAATATTAATAAAAACTCTAACATCAATTTTAGAGGAAAATAAACCATTGAACACTAACATCCTCCTTAGATTTGTGCGTTTACATTGTTTCCTTCGGCGGTTGTGCTTCACTTCCCACCATTAAATATAATAGTGAATGGTTTCCCATTAAAATTATTAATCTACACTAAACCCCTAAATTGTGATTTCATTATCATAACTTATCAGTGACACCATAATTTTCACAATAATACACACTCATATGAACCTATTTTTGTTCCAATTTTTTTATACCATTATTCTAGAAGATCTAAAGATTATAACTCACAGGAAAAAAAGTAAGAAGAATATTATCACAAATCCTATTTCTAAAAAACCATATGGATAGTATATATATATCATGATATTTAGTAGTTTTTAATCATCCATTCTAGAAATCATAATTGCCTTTTCATCACTCATACATTTATTATTGTCATTATAATGGAAAAAAGGGTAAAACATAATCATTATTCTCAACACCAAAATACAACCTATTTGGTTGGTTAATATTCTATCATTTTATTTTTTTGATCTAACCATTAAGATATCCCTTTTTTAGCTCCAAAAACCAGATAACAACTTCTAAAAGTCAATTGACCTAAACCTCAACCTCTAAAGAAATCATCATCATCCGCCAAATTGAAATTGGTTATTAATGATTGTTAGATCAACAATATCCCAATATAAAAACCTCTGCAATCTGGTCACCACTCTAATGTTTATATCTATTATTATGTAAGAATAATGATAAAATAGTTATATATATGTGAAATTAATTTACATGATCCCCACCATTATGAAGAAAAATTAGGTAAATATCTTGACAACATCATGTACTATATATCCACTCTGTCAATATCACAATTGTGGTCCTCTCTCAAATAGGGAAATAGTTTAGGGACTTCAACCAATGATTAATGCTATGAAACATCTCCTCATACATAAAACAAAAATTCATTCTTATGAAGGCTTCCCATATTCCACAGTTGAATCCCAAAACTAGGGTTGTATTCAAGGAGAACGTACATCAACACAAGGGGTTATCCGCTATTTTTCTCCTCTTAGATGATCATGACAACGAAATGATATTTTTGGAAGAATTTTTTTGTTATGTTCTAGGATTATTTGTAGAAATCCACCATTGAAATTTTAGTTAGTGTAGGGATATAATCCAAGGGAATATGGTTCTTGGGAAATTAATGAAAATTTTCAATTCTCATTAGAATATATAATGGAAGGTTAGGATCATCTTCTCCTTTATAGGTTGAATTATTTCTAACACTATAACTCTACAATATATTTACGTTAAATTCTTGAATCATTCCTAGATCTTATATTGTGTATGGTTACTAATTCGATAAATAATTATATTTAACTGGAATTTTTTTGAAACATCGATATGTATTAGAAGATCCCAATCCTAGATAGTTACTATGTAATTTTCAACTTTTTGGTGTGATGATGTAAGGACAAGAAATTAGGTTATCATGAGATTATAATCCATTAAAGAATTTTTATATAGTTGTGATATTGGGGTGGAATATTTTTGAATGTATACATACATGATATTGTTAATATAATTGGAATCCCCATATTTTCATTCAAAATATTTGACCAAGAATAAAATTTTCAATTCATGAAACATGGTTCAATTAGGGAAATTTAACATAATGGGGCAATGAATAATAATTATGATATGGATCCTTGCATATATTGGTGTGGTAATTGTGTATAAGTTTCATTTAAAAGATATACTCAATTCAAATATATCCAAGTAATATAGGCTTGGTTAGTAAGGTTATAGATTAAAACTCAAGATATTTAATAATCAATAATATTACCTGATGAGGATGATAATTATTTTCATCATTATAAAAAGTCTCCACATGAAATGGGGAAAATTTTTATCTGTATATTGATTTAATGAGTTGTTAATTTCATATTTTAGGGAAAAATGATGGGTAATAAATGATATTAAATGATTGAGGAAGTAAACAACCCCTTTTATGATGGATTATATGCTCTAAAATGATGGGTCTAAAAAATAACATGTGTTCTACATATCCAGTTTAACAGTAAAAATTTACCTTATTGTTAAAGGAACGTAGTTTATAGTCATGTTGAACGGTGATACTAATAATATTATTGTTATGTATTGAGGATGTTATCATAAAGTTTCACATCACATTAAGAATACTATTAATGCATAGTTAATCATCATATCAAGGAGAATAATGGTTTGTGAAAGGTGTGATATCAGTGGATGAACCAGGATTATGCATTAGAGAATCCATGAATGAAAATTTATGGATCTCTATGATGGGGATAAAATCATTTAGTTTTATTATAGAAACAAAAAATTTATGAATATTGAGATTTATGTCCACATTAATTTGAAAAAATTTATAAAATTGGATTGATGTTCAAGTTGATACTATTCTAGAATATTCCATATAGGGACACTTGTTGTTATTGTAATCCTTGATTGCATGTCCCCTTAAGGTTGTACCATATGGTATTTTAATTGAAGAGCCCCATTTCTTCAAGTGAATATAGGGTTGATGTTGTCCATTTTGATATCCAATCCTATACCTTTATAAACTTTTTAATTTGAAGGAGTCCTTGACAACTGTACACTTATTTTAGAAACATTGACTAAAGGATTATCATTCCAATATAGTAGGGGTACATAATACCCTATTATTATTGTAAAAGGGGATAAATAACCTAGTATATTGCATTGAAGATGTTTCTCCCGATTTAATATCCTTGTTAAATGGTTTTCCTAATTTTGAATGGTTTATGATATGGGTCACCCACTAAGAGTGGATCAGGAAATGGTTTTACAAACTGAAGACACGTGAGGGATGGGTTGCCAAATTTAACACAATTTGAAATGGGATTAACATGTGGTATTCCTTAGTTTATTGGTCACAAATTTGAAGAGGCTTGGTGGATATTCACACTATTAATTAGATATAATTAGGAATACCCAATAGATATTTCTTTCTAATAATGGTTACCTTGAGAAATAGTCTTCTAAAGATAAGCCCCATGGGTGATTTGACACCTAAGAGATGTTACATTGGAAATGAGAAACCCATGTATGGTTATTGGGTAATGGATTACAATTTGTCGTGAATTTGGATATATGGATCTCAGATCATATGCCAAGGGTTATGGGTCTCATAAGTCATATGACATGGGAATTTCTTTTACACATATATCAGGGGTAATTATAGATAGCCTATAGAGGATAACGTATGTGTATGGTAGATGGTATATGTAATTTCCAATAGAGAATGATTAGTATGAATTATTTTTTATTGAAATTTTTTTATCTTTATGGAATTAAACAACTAAAGAACTTATTATTTAACTTAGGTATTTTTGTGTCAAAGGATCCCTATAGGAGGGATTTTGAGACCATGGATAGGCTGCTTAATGTATATTTATCACCCAAATGTGGGCGATATCACACCTAATCGATTGAATAAGGGGTATATTTATACTAGAGGATAATGTCATGGTAATATAAGATATGTGAGATAGGTGTTATGTGCATGTTTTGTGGTGGATGAAGTTTGGGTAGTAAGGTGGAGCACACATGATTCATGGGAAATTCATCCTCAGTGAATGAAGGCGAAACTAGGAGATAATGTCTTGAAACATAACAATGTTGTTTATGGGAGTTGGGTTAGGTTGTAAGGAAATGGAGAAAGTGATGTGAATATACATTTTCAACATAGTAAAATAAAATATTTATTTTAATCTATCAAAACCCAAGCACTAAGTCAGTGTGGGATTTTAGGGCCCACATATCATTTTTAGGACTTTTGAAAGCTATAAAATTTATTATAATATGAATTATATTTTTTCTAGTAAACACTATTTAAATCTATACAATAAACTCATATTAGAAATCTTTGAATATAGTTATGTTATGAAAATTGTTTTAAACTCTGAACAACATAAACATTTTTAGTGTCAGGTATCCTTTTTGTAGAGATAGTAGGTGGGTTTTAAAATGAGATTTATTAATTTGATAAACATTACATCCATAGACATACCCCCCCCCCCATTTTCGAAGAACCATACATTCCTAATCATGGATATTTGATTGCTAGATTAATGGAGAGTTACAAAGGGTGGTGACTCAAGCATTTATTAACTGTATATAACTTATTTTTAGATGAAAATGTATTACCTAAATTTCATTCAATTAGATATCCATTACGGTTTAGTGTCTATGGAATCCTAGATGCATAAATATATGTAAATAAAATATAAACATTTTCCACACTATGCTCATAAAAAAGGGTTCCATTGTTAGAGATAATACACATTAACCTATTCTTCATATCCAATGAAAAAAACATATTAAAAGGTCTGATTATATGATATGCAATGTTAGAGAAGGGAAAAAATGAATCATTAATCATTTTATGAAAATATGGGTAAAAATACTTCACCATAACATTTATAAACTATTCAAATAAATTAATATGTCATAATCCTTATTCGTGGAAAAATTCTAGGGAGTTTAGAAGACAATAATAATAAATAAATCAATGAACATTATAAATTATAGAATAGTATTTACCTATGAAACTTCCTTACAATAATAGAATATAATTTTGTAAAATAACAAACATATAAAACCGATTTCAAGGATACCCACCATGGCATTCATCACATGTTTTTCTTTGGCTAATCACTAGTGTACCATGTATTTTATTGGTATACTATCTTGTATTCCCTCTTTTATTATTTGTATAACTTCACAAATACCATACTATGGGACATGGATGACCATCAATGTAACCATTTTCTTCATGAAATTTAAATATTATGTTAATTATTGATAACGATATAATATAATTACCCTTAACATATTATAAATCCATTTATATGTACGCACTAAAATAAATAAACCATGTATCCTTCCATTATAACATAACCCATGAAATATATTATGGATTTAATCAATATATCATTATCATCACCATAATTTGACCATCGAATGAATGAGGATGGAGTTATATAATAATATCCTTGATGAAACCTCGGTTATATCAAATATATTTATCACATATTTTGAATTCATTTTCAATATCACTGGAATGTTTTTTTAGAGTATAACATCATTATTTGGTAATCTCCAATTTAAATATAAATATTTTAAAAAAATTACTTTTAAGAATTTGTTTTAAATTAACCATGTAATAATGTAACGAAATATTACATGAAATATTTTTTCATGAAAACATTAAATTCCATTCATGAAATATATGTTAAAATAAATATTTGTTTTACATTTATGTAAACTATCAAAATTACCACCATCTGAAAAGAAAAAAAAAATTCCATTAAAAAATTTATCGAAACTAAAAAATGAGAAATTGTTTATTTAAAAATTATTTGGATAATATTATATAAATTATTTAGTTTTTTGATGAAAATATAGAAAATTATGAAAATGTTAACCTAATGATGAGAGAAATAATATTGGTTTCACAAAAAACATTCTTCAAGTATCATGAAAACAAAAATAGATTAAAAAAATGGGACAAATGTAATATAAAAAATAAAAAAGGGAATAAAAATATGTATATTTTTTATATATTTATCATAAAAATTTTTTATTGGGAATTTAAGAATTAAAAATATATGTAAAACATATATTGAAACATAAAACTTATACCTAATGTTCGAATTTCTTCCATGAACTCAATCATCATGTTTATTAAAAGTAAATTTATTATTATTATATAAATGAAAAATATAAATAATTAAAATAACATATACATAGTCCACTAATATTATGTCAATGATAATTTATTATATATTTTACTATTATAATCATCATATTTGGATATCAACTACTTCATTATTCATAAAATATTCAGTATGACAGTTCTATTCATTGTATGTTATTAATAATTCCATAAACTATACAATATTTATAGATTATAAATATCATATATTTTCATTATATTATTTAATCATAAAGAAAATTTAAATTGAATTACACCATTCGTATAGACAATCATTTATACGTACACTTGAGCATTATTTTCATTTTATAATTGAAAAAAAGAGATTAATATAAATGATGTTTTCTTCCTGGATTCTTTATTAAATAATAAATTACAAATATATATATTTATATTTATATTAAATGATTCATTAAAATATCCATTCGAGGAACTTATAGAAGAAGAATCATATCATTTCTTGCATGTAGTAGTCAAAACAAATGCAAGAGCAATACTCGCATTTCCCTTTTAATGAAAAGGGGTGAAAATTGTTGTCAAATGTTCATAAAAAATAATTTTCTATTCATAATATTTTATTTATCACTTTTTAAGGATTAAAATGGTTTGTATATTTTGTAATAATAAATAATATATGAATGGACTTGACTATGATTTATACTTTTTCATTAGAGGCATCCTTTGGCTTACATCTAAAGCATTGAATGTCTAGTATGAGAATAATACCAAAGGATCTAGATTTTATGTATGGAATATTTGAAGCAATTTGGTAAGTTATTTTAAAAAATATAAGTGTATAAATTCCTGAAAATGGGTCGAGAGTGGGTTCTCATTTATATTTGAGGAAGATGACCCACATTAAATAACAAAAAAAAATTTATACAATTTTGTTATTTCCCAAGTACAATCCGTAAAAATGACAGATATTCATAGATGATATTATATAATATCAAAATATCTTCAAAAATAAATAATTATGAACATATATATCTCAATACAATCCTCATCTCTTAGTTTAAGACACCCCCTAATAAAATTTCATTAACAATATTTTTGGTGAATTTTTTTTACCATTTTTAATATATATGATGAGAAAAAATTTTATTGATCATATTAAATTATCTCAATTATTATTATTCAACATTTTTTTCTGAAACCAAATCAATTTCTATAAGTAGAATAAATAATGTTTTTTAAAATAAACGTACAAAATCATATGAAACCCCCTTTAAGAAAAATGACATTTTATTTAAAAATAAATTTACATCTAATAATCCAATTTTAAAAACATATAAATGGATAAATATTTTATTTAATATATATTATATAAATATAAATAATTCAATTAACTGTGTTTAATAATTGTTTTAGATAAAACAAATTGTAGTGATCAAAATAGTTTTTACAAAAATGTTTTTTAATCCTGAAAAATGAACATAGAAAAAAAATAACTATAATAATGATTACCAAGTAATTATTTATATTATTTATAATTAATATAAATTTATTTAAAACTAGAATAAAATTCAATATAAATTTATTATGTTAAATTAATTTATTTAATTAAATTATATTACTATTTTACATCAATATGTATTTTTAATATGTAGTGAAAAATAAATCTCTTTCTATAATCCAAAAAAACATCAACCTAATATAACACTGAAATTATAATTTTAGAAATACAAGTAATTATCTTAGATATATATTTTTATAACTATATAAACTAATTATAACAATCATTATTAAAAATTCAAATAAACCATTTTTTAGGGAGTTATATTTATGAAGCATTAAATCACTTAACATCACAATGTTCCTTTCAAATACAAGTGTGAATGATATTTGTATTAGTAAAATCATATAAATGATGTCCATAATCCCATACACCTTGTTGATAATGAGAAAAGGATCATCGATTCCATTATGATTTAAATGATTATTTATTAATGACTATCTACATAAGCTTGATATGCAGTTCTAAAACAATAGTTCTTAATAAGATATTGGTGATTATTTTTCTAAATTATCAAGGTTAACCTTGGATCTCTATAGTATTTAACAAAATCGTGGTCCCCATGAAATCATACCTCTTCATAAATGAATACCATATTAATTTTTGATAATATTTAAATGTTATATGTTATAAATAATGTATTATACCTATGTAAGATGATAGACTTCAACATGAATACCATTATAGAATTTAGATGTTTTGGGGATTATGATGATGAAATTTATTATGTTCTTATAAAATATCAATTTTGTTATGGGATGTTTTTTTCTATTCCATAAGTCTAATGTTTCTCAAAATTATCTTTATCTCATACAATGGACATAGAAACACAATCTTTAATGACACTATTTATGTTATCCCACATTAAACAGTAATTGTTCTAGGAATATTTCCATTAACATTCATCCATGACAGATCTGGTGATATAAAACCACATGATATTATATGACCCAAAAATTAATTCTTATTTATGAAAAATATAAACATGGTTAATTTATCTTACAATATCCTATTACAATTATCAAGTTATTTAAATTCACATCATTTAACTTGAAATATATAAGAATGTAATCTATAAATACTACCATATAATTATCTAGGTAAACTATTATGATGATATTCATTAAATATGTGAATATAGAGGGATAATTATTAAAATCAAATAGGATCACTAAAAATACCCACTATGTATACCTCATATCATTGGTTGTCATGGGTATATTATCCCTTTTCATCTTCAGTTGATATTTTTCAAATTAGTTCTTATTCATTGAATAATATTTATAACATCAATATTTATTTAAAAAATCATCAATAAGAGGATGAATATAATTATATTGATTGTGATATTTCAAAATTCCTGATAATAAATGTATGGTTTCATTGATATATATTAATTATTAACAAATTTTTTTATCCAATTGTAATTGTTACTTCCATCCACATTTCATATGCTTGTGATAGAGGGTGAATACTACCTTACCTTAAATGGAATGCCCATGTTTCCAAAGGTAATATAAAATGTAAATTATTTCATGAATTATTGGAAAAAAATTACCATTGAAATAAAAAAACCAAACATGTCTTTACCAAACACTTCTACATTAGTAATGTAAAAAATGTATAAATGTCATGAAAAACCAAAGAGCATTATGACCACAAAAAATTCACTAATATCAAAATACCATTGGGATGACTAAAATAAAAACCCATATACTCCAAAATAAGGATCCATATCTCCACCCCAAGCTCAAATCCTTAACCCTGCAAACATCCTATGATTCATGATGCACTACCATAGAAATGAGATGCCTTGCGTTTACCTGCACCTTAGAATATAATGTCGGAGTCGGTATCCTATACCCAACATAGTGTAAATTGTTTACATGATTAATAAATTTATTGAAATATTAATCACATTATTAAATATTGGTCATAGTTCTACATGAATGTAATGTAATTATGTTCTATATTATTTGTTGCATTAACAAGGTCATAAAAGTTACCCCCTGTGATGAGAACTGGGAAGTCCTGTGACAATATTCATTAATATTTCTATACAGTTGGATGACAAAAATTTAATGGGACACATATTATACATACTGTCAGGTGCGAGTACTCATATTTACATGAGACTTCTTCTTGTGAAGTTTTCAATTGGTTATTTCCAAGGAGTGAAATTCCACATGGTTTGGTGTCACTGGATATTCCTATATTTGAGCATCTGTAATGGATCATTGACATTATGATTATCATTAATTTTGGCCATGACTCTCTCACATAGATTTGATGATTAATACTATCCCTCCATATGTTGGGGTAAGGTATGGTATGTTGGGTGTGTCATGAATGACATGTTATTAATGGATATGTTGAGATGGATTGTTCCCTTCTATTTATGGATTTTATGATATGTTATTAATGACATGTTATTAATGTAACAATGATTTTATTTCATGTATTCAAAAAAATACTTATGAATTATATTGGTTCTTGACACTATCTCCAAACATGCTTAATGAGATATTGTGACAAAGGGATTATATTAGGTAATGATCTTTCGTATGTTTAATTTACCATTGCGATATTATGTTCTTTCTCATCGGTACCTTGACACATTGATGGATATTAATAGTGGACTTTAGGAAAGATTTCCAAGAAAGAAACCTATAGGGTTACATACTATATTTTTAAGGTAGTCATGATTATATTCTATTTTAATTTAATTAATGGGATAAATATCAATCTCAAGACCAAGGAATAATTTTATTCACGTCAAAATGATCACATAAATACAATAATTATTTATTCATAAAATTTTGAATAAAAATTATTGTTTATTTTTTTAACAATTAATAAATATATTTAATTATTAGTTTTTTATTAACAATATTTATTTGATAGAATAAAATATTTTATTCTTGTGTTCAATAAATGGAAAGGTGTTTGAAAGGATAACGATCATTTATTTTGATAAATTAATTATTTACAAGTCATTAAATAATGTTAATCTAGTTGGCCCAATAAGAGTAATAACTATTATTATAATGTGGCACATGATTTCATTTATGGTTCCATTTTTGCATGTTAGAACACCAGAAATGGTTGTTCTTTTATTCTTATTATGTGGCATGGGTATTCAGTAATAGATAAAATTTCATTTAATCATTGTTTCACAATTAAATAATATAACTACAACCCCATGCCTATTTATACTTAGGTAGGTCTATTAGAACAAACGCCGGGGAATTGGGATCTGTTGATCCAAATACTATATCTCTCGACTCCTCGAATCTCTCCCAATAAGGAAATTGAGATTTTATTCATAAAAATAAAGATTAATAATTCATGAATGATCCATAAAATACATTCATTATGCCACACTAGGACTCATATAATGTTTGGAATTTATTATAGGCTATTGGAGCAAGTGTGGATCACCACTATAGGGTTTCTACAATGGATCCTCGCAAGCACAAAGAAGGAAAACATGAAGAGTAGTTCCTAGTGTTCAATGATTAAAAAGGAAGAATGTGTCAAAGAACCAGATAATTAAATTCATCTATAATTATTAAATTAATTATAAACATGACATAAAAGATCATGATTCTTTCATCCAGCGTTATTCATTTCGTTGTATAAATATGTTATTTCAATCCACCGATACTAGTTTTAATCGTCGTATTAATCAATGATAGGTAATCAATTATTACAAATTAAAAGTGGGGACTTACCAACCACCACTCCTCTTGGTAAAGATCCATCATGTTTTATCATAGGGGGCCACATCATTGTTTATAAAAATTTTAATAATTCATTGATAATTTAAAATTTTATGATTTTTTTTCAATTAATGGTTAAATATTTTTGTAATATGGATTTCGAGACATGTTCTTATTCATTATCTTCTCACATTTATAATAGATATGAAAAATTATTTGATTAAAATTATGTGATAAAATCATCCGGAGGTGATAATGATTCTGTCTAGGTGGAATGAATGTACACACCATGTGATCCGACATGAAAATCGTGTTCTCTACCATACATGCCATGGAATCCGTAATACACGTCATGTAGTCTTATTCAATTATTCGATAGTAATTAGACAATTAATCAAGATGTGTGAATTTATTACATGTGTATTAGTTGTTTCGTACACCGCGCATTGAAAATGATAGAGTGGAACACAGTAAGTCGAATTACACATCATGTGTCCCACTGGAAATAGCATGCAGTTTCTTCAGGTCAAGGGAAAAACCATGAATCCCACTCACTACTATGTTGACAGGTAACCATGTATCGTGGATACAACATGGCATGTGTCCCATGGGGCATGCCATGTATGCCAATATTTCAGATGTACTCCTCTCATGCAGAGTTTCTAGGAATGTACATCGAATAAGATGGTGAATTAAATACACGATATGTAGTCTAAAGTACATGTCATTTACTTTACCAAATAACATATAATTAAAAAAATTATTTCTATAATGTTCATAATTACATATAATGTAGATTGAAAAGGGGGTTCATCAATTTACCACCCCTTTTATAGATGATAATATCATGGAAATTCAGAAAAGTATTAACATAAAATGATTGATTAATTAATGATAATAATTAATCGATTCGAGAAAGAATTATCATAATAAGAATGACAAATAAATTGAATGATTGTTTTATAAAATGCATAATTTTTTGAATGTATGTATATTATGATGATCTAGACGATCCTATTATATGTGATGGGTTTCCTTTTAATTTATTTTAAATTAAATTGTTGTTATGTTGCCATCTCTCCTCTTAAATTTGTTTTGAATTCGTGCCCATAACTCATTTTATGTACATCACCATTTTACACCTCACCAATGTGAGAGTTAAAAAGAATATGTAATGGATTATGATTCTAATATCGAGGAGGGGGTTAATGTCAAGCACTATGTTGAAACCAATCCAATGTGATACAAAGGTGGAAATTTGGAATTTTATAGACACAAACCATAAATTGGTCATTGTGCTTCTCCCTAAGGTCAGAAGTTATTTAATGTACCTCTAGATAAACTGCCCATTAGAAGAGATCATTATCATTCCATTTACATTATTGTATTTCTACTATTTCCATGATTCATTAAAATGGATATTTAATTGTGAAAACATAATTAATGAATTAACATGCATGAAAATTGGGGAAAAAATAAACCTGGATTATGGGTAATTAGTATCAAGACATGGTATATCACCTTAGTATATTCCCAATAATATAAATGATCATGTGATAATTATAATAAGGAAATTTATGTATAAGAGATAAAAATACCTTAAAAATATTAAGTCGGATTAAGTCTTTTGTTACATGATTATGAAAAAGGCATAAAAAACAATGTGTTTGACCAACCGATGAAGGGAAATAAAATTTATATAGGAATCTCTTCTTAATGATTTGGATGGACTTAACAATTTTCAATCAAGAGGATAAGACCTTGCTAGACTTGGTGTAAAACTGGAAGCATGAGTTGAGGAAATAAAATTCAGGATTTTTGGATTGAGAAGACCACTAAACAGATCAAGGAGTTTAAATCCAATAGTTGGAAAAGTAATTCCAACCTAAATACATTCAAATATCTTGAGAATCCATTGTTGGGTTTTTTAAAATCAGAATACGGTTCCTTGCCACTATAATTTCATAGAAACTAGAAATTCTAAATTCAATGCTGAGGGCCATTATAACTTCCAAAAAAATGGGATACTTAATTAAATTAATTTATTACTTCTCAGAAAATGTAAGCAAGAATATAATAATTATATTCTATTTTAATTTTATTAAAAAATGACACTTTTCAACTAGATAATCTATATGATCAATATTAAATGAATACAACATCTTCACTGACAATATCCTCTTTAAATGATTTATATGCCTTAGGTTCATTCTATCCTAGGAAAAAATCATACATGTTGGAGTCCTCATTACCTAATCTGCATGCCAAATAAGTGAGTTATGAAGAGTTAAAAGACTACAAAAATAATATGAATGACATAGTTGACATTCAATTTTTTTTGTTATCATCAATATCTGGGGAAGTTATGAAGTCTCGTGAAAACAAAAAAGCATATATCATGCTTGTGAGCCATTGTGGTCTTTACTAGGACTGAGAAAGATATGAACAGTTTGAGATGTCAAAGTAACACTTTTATAGAAATCAGTGAGAGGGTTCCCATGCTAGTCCTCATGTAGTGAAGAACATTGTCTACATTGAGTGTCTAGATGTTCTATGTTTTAAACAATATGAAGAAATGGGTAGTGACACCATTCATGCATCACCCCCTCAAGGATTCTCTAGTTTTTATCTAGATTTAAATATAAAAAACATTCAAAATTCTGTACAATATATTCATATCCTTCATCATTATGTGGAAAAAGACATGAAGATATAAAAATCCTTCTGTCCTTTTGAGGAATTAGAATAAATAAATGTATAATTGATTTAAGACCGATGCTTGTCCTCAACCTTCAAAGAAATGAATGATATAATTTAATAGATGTGGCATGAATCTATTTGTGTGGCATTTTCGAAGAATGGACATATGAATAAAAACTGTACCTTGCTAAAGAAGAAAAAGGAAGCTTCAAGTGCAATTGGTAATGAGTTCAATTTATCTATTTCTAAAATTAGATAATAGAAATATCATGTGGTTCAGAAATATATATGCAAATATATGAATCAAATAGATTCAATAAAATAGACAGAGGGGAGGTAGATCTAGATGTTCCCAATAGATATTGACTTGTTGTTATGGTTGTTAGGGACTACAACCTCATGTTGCCTACTGGGATGATCATGGTATTAAAAAGTTGTTATTATCTTCCTTCTATAACCAAAAACATTGTTTCTGTATCATAACTGAATACAAATGGATTTATTTTCATGTTTGGAAATGATTATTTCTACATTTATAATGATATATGTTTTGGATAGTAAAATTTAAATAATGGTATTTACTTGTTGTATTACATAAACCATATAATGAACTCTGATAATGAAACAAATTTAGATAACTCATACCCCTACCAATGTTTGGCTCACTGGCTATGACATGTAATTGGGATACACTAAAAAATATTATATCCTGGTGGTTATTTAGATTCTTTCGAACAACAACCTCTTTGTTCATGTCACACATGTTTTCAAATATAAATGAGCAAATCCCTATTTTGTGGGGAAGGTGAAAGTTCCCAAGAGAATCTTGAAATGGTTCATACCTATGTGTGTGGACCATTTAAATTTGATGAAATGGGTGGGAAATCATATTATGTATCATTTAATGGTTATTGTAGATGATATGGATATATCTACATAATGAGTTATAAGTCATATTCTTTTGATAAGTTCAAGGAATAACACAATTGTGTTCAAATCCATCATGGTAAGATCATTAAGAAACATCACTCAGAACAATGTGGGGAATAACATAATCAAGACATTATTAGTTACATACAAGACTTTTGGATCCTATCCCAACTCACTCCTCCTTACACACCCTAGTGTAATGTTTTCAGTGAATGTTGGAACCACACCTTATTGGAAATGTATGATTAATGATGAGTCTGCAAATTCTTCTATTTTAATTTTGGGATTATTCATTACAAACAGTAAAAAACATACTAAACCGAGTACCAACTAAATCAATAAGTGGTATTGCATATGAGAATTGGAGTGGTAGAAAAGCCATGTATATTAATTTACTTGTGTGGGTATGTGAAAAAAAATTTATGGCCTCTTCGGGTAGCAAACTCTCACCCCAACGAACCATTTGTACCTTTATAGGATACCCCAATAAATCCAACTGATATTAATGATACGACACCTAATACAAAAATGATATAGTGGAATTAAATTCTATATTCCTTTATAGGGAGAAAAACTCTATAAGAGGTAGTGGGAGAGATATATTCTACTATGAAGTCGAGGCTCCCAATACATAAGAGTTAGAAGTTGATCCAATTCCAGAAAAGAAGGGTGAGTAAAGAACTATTCAAAAGACATAACTACTCTATAAAAGTACAAGATATGTTAATGACCCAAATCTGTACAATTTTCTAGTTACTGAGGATGGTGATTCCTTATTAGTTGATTATAATGATCCCATAACATAAAATATTGAAGTAAGTGGCCTAGAATTTTCCACATGACATGAATCCATTAATTCTGCAAAATATTACATGCACTAAAACTAGGTATGTATTTTTTTGGATACATTAGTAGATGTAAATATTATTAGTATTAAATGGGTATTCATAAAGAAACTGGACATCGACGGAAAAGTTAGTACATATAATGTATGACTAGTTGAAAACGTTTTTAAATAGTGTCAAGGCATTGACTATGAAGAAACCTTTTCACGAGTTAGAATGATGAAATCAATCATAATTATGTTGGGCATTTCCACATACCAACACTATGAGATATGGAAAATGGATTTCAAAATAGCATTCTATTAGGGAATCCTTTATGAAGCTGATTTTATGAAACAACCAATATTGTTTGGAATCCAATGGATGATAATAAAATATTCATGGTGGGAAAATACATTTATGGATTAAAGGAACCATCTTGGCCATGGATGATTTGTTTTGATGAACCCATAATGAAATATAGTTTAATAAATATATAATGTGATAATTTTCTCTACTTGTTATTTAGTGTGAGTGTAGTTGCTTTCTTAAAAGGTTATGATAAAAACATGTTTATTATTCGAAACGAAATACCATTCTTTCAGTCTGTTCCACCATAGTTGAATAAATGATTCTCCATGAAGGACTAGGATGAGAAAATATATATTCCTAGGATCACGATCCGTCATGATAGGTCCAAGAGATTGATAGGCTTATATATATACATACATTGAAAAAATACAAAAGATATAAATTATGGAACAATCCAATAGGGGATTGTTTCTATCAACACTTGGAAACCAGCTTTCCAAGAAAATGTGTCACTAGATTCATGAGGAAATAAAGAGAATGGAATTCATTCCATAATCATTAGTGATTTTTCCAGTCATATAACTCAGTCTACGTACTAGGCTATATGTCACCAATGAATTGAGTGCAATGAGAAGGCATCAAGCTGTACTGGGTGAACACCCTTTGATGGTAGTCGAGACAATAATTAGTTATATTGTATGTACTAAGGATATATTTCTGTTTTATATAGGAGATGATGAACTAGTAATCATAGGATATTTAGATTCTAGTTTTAAGACTAATCCACATGAAATGAATCCTCTAAAGGGAAACATATTAACATTCAATGGAGGTACTATGAGAAGGAAGATCACAAACATGGATTGGTCACAGATTATACTGTATAGTCTGAGTTTATCGTAGCTTTTGAGGAAGCAAATGAAGCACTTCGGATCCATAAATTTTTGCAAGAGGTAGATTTGGTACCTAGTAGTAAATATCAAATCACACTATATTGTGATAATACATCTATGGTTTCTCTAAGAAATGTTCCATGGTCACATCATCAGATGATTCACATACTATGAAAGTATCATCTATTGGGTTATTTTTCTCAGAGAGGTGAAGTTTCTGTGAGTAATATTTACATGGAAGAAAACATAGAGGGCACCTTGAAAAAGGTCTTCAATCATCAGAATCATGATCACCATGTGAGGTCGAGCATATTGAATGATTTATGCAGTTGGCTCTAATAAAATTTGGAGTTTCATAGAGTTGGAGTTCTAGAACCAACTATTTGAACATTGATTACATGAATATGTATTTTATTTAAATATTAAACGTCATACTACATGTTTTTTCATTTTTTCATGACTATAATGTTATAATGAACTAAATTATTTGTCATATTAACAAGGTCATAGAAGATACCCTCTATGATAAAAAAACATGATTAGATACAACAATATTCATAAATATAGTTCTATGAATTGATGACATACTATGATGGGAATCATATTATACAGAACATCATAGATGATTACTCATAAGAACATGAGGCTTCTTCTCATGATGTTCGCACATGGTGATATTTAAGAAGGGAGAATATGAGAACAAACCCACAAGTAGAAATTCCACATTTTTGGGTGTCATCACATATTCTTATCTTTGAGTGTGTGTAATTATCATTGAACTTTTAGATTATTATTAAATCATGTTACGACTTTCAGAATTTGTTTTTTATTAAAATTGTCTCCCCATATGATTGTGGGATGTAGGGTACGTTTTGTACGTCATGAATGACATGTTTTTAATGGAAAATTCGAGAAGTATTTGCCTCTTATATTTATAGAATTTTGTATCTCAAGAATTAGGTTGATATAGAACCGACCCCCTAAATTCTATTACCATAGTGTTACCATGATATTTTACATGTAGTAAAAGAATAACGTATCATAAATATTGGTTTATGAACCTATCATGAAAATTTCATGGTGATATATTGTGACAATGGGGTTATATTACATAGGGATCATTCTAATGTGGATGTCATCATTGTTAATTTTTGTTCTTTATATTCCGTTCTTTGACCCATTGCTAGATAGTGTTCATGGACATCCAGAAATCCCACCTAATTCATATAAGAAATAATTATAGATGGTAAAAAACTATGGGGTTTTGGTTTTCTAGATTAAGTTTTATTTCAATTTTATTAATATAATATATATTATTCTCTAGATTGAGGAATAATTTTAAACAAGGAAGTATGATTTCATAAATTAAATAAATATTTATCCATCAGATTGTGAATAAAATATATTTATTTATTTTATTGATCATTTAATATATTTTTATTTATGAGTTTTTAAATACAAATAATTATTCAGGAGAATAAAATATTTTATTTCATTTTTAAAATTATTTTTTTGGATTTATAATAGAAAAATTCCATGCTCATTGATAAATAAATTATTTACGTGTTGGTAAAAAATTATTATCCAGTTTCATAATAAATAATAATAATATTTATCATTTTGTGGACTATGATTTCTATTATGGTATAATTTTTTCCATTTTTGTTCATTGAAAATCATGGTGTTGTAATTGTCATTATGTGGTATGGGTTTTCTCTAGTATTTATAATTTTATTTAATTTATTTTGTTCAATTAATTATTGTAACTGAAACCCCATTTTGATTATTACACATGTACTTCTATTATGACAAACCCTAATGACATGAGATATATTGGAAAATATATCTTCACTCTCAGCTCATCTAATATATTCCTTTTATTAATTGATTGAATTTTATAATTACCAATGAACTATTGATCAAGATCAATCAACACAAGAAATTAATTCCCCTGATCTAGCACCCAGAGAACTTGTGGAATTTATCTAAGGATATTTTTGAATGTATGGATCACTGATAGAGGGATTATACATATAATACATGAAAGGTAAATGAAGGAAATATGTGTGGTTCATTCGGTATGATCAATGATCATAAACAAAAAAGTAATGAACACTCGGGTATTTATTGTCTTCAGAAATTATTTAATTAATTATAAACATGAAGTGAAAGATTCTCTTTCTTGGATATTTTGGTATTCATATAATTGTATATATCATCGATTTTAATACATGGGTACTGGTGTTTATCATCATATTATCCTCATATTGGTCATCGATTACATAAAAAAGCAATGTTGGGTCATCCAAACCCCCACGCTTCTCCTACATCGGTGTCCTTCATATTACACCTACAAAAGAACCAAATATCCAAAGGGGATGAGTTATGAAACAAATAAGGTATTATCGAATTAATTCCCTGCACACTAAAATAAGATAGAAAATGTTAAAATATTTATATATTAACCATTCAAATAAATCCATTTATCATATCCAACAACTTCCAACAATCCAATCACAACCTTCCCAAAATTGGTAACCCCTGATAAAAGAATTCCAAGAATGAAATCAAGTCAATAATTTCCCACTTCACAATCATTATTGGCACACCCCATTTCAAATCACATGACTGCATGCATATCAAATCCAAACACACAAGTCCAAAACACAAGATCAGTGATCCCATTGAAGGTGAAAAATCATTTCCAACCCCATAAACTTTTAATAGTGGTACTTTACTCCACATTTTGATCATATGATGGTGGTATATCACACCCAGTATCAATACCCATTATACTCAGGCCTGAAATCTTACCCAATAACCATAAAATTTGATATACAAAATTCACATAAACCAATAATTTCCTATCCATGCCACCCCCAACTGGCATATCGAACATTTATTTAAGAATAATAATCCAACAAAAATGTCAAAACAATTTCAACCCATTTATAACATAAACTTTTCCTCACATTATTCAAAACAAAATTTAAATAAAACATCATTTTTATTGATTACAGTTTTAAAAAATTGTTTACATATATAAATCCATGAAACCTATTTAAAATTCGTTATTTTAGAATCCAACAATTAATCATATTTCATACCAATGTCACATATCCCCCAACTTCCATAATATAATAGAAAATATGTCTCAACAAAGATTGTCACTTAAATATCCCAATCAATATTTATGAAAAATCATTTTAACATAAAAAACATCATGTCCTAATTATATGATTTGAGAGTGATGCCACTTACATTTAAGGTTTTGGAGAAAAAGGCCAAAAACTCAAACACCCACAAAATATGATCGAAATACTCCGCCAATACTCCATAGATTATTTCCCCAATGAGAAACAAGTGAAAATCTAACACTTATCAAAAAAGAATATAACACTAGATATATCTAAAATAGAAATGGAACATTGAAACTATAAAATAAGTGAGAGTTTATCTATTGAAAACCATGATACATCCATGAACAGATACTTAGAATGCAATATTATTGTTTTCTGCACCATGATAGCCCTTCGGAATTCTTCCAAAATTAGTGGGTACGTTCCCTAAGCATTGAGAGGATAAAATCCATAGTGAAGGTCTAAATGGGGAACAAATTGTGTGTTTACGGTTGAAGGAATGTGAGATATGTATTATTTAACCCTATTATTAAACCCTACGTGTTTTAGCCACATTGTTAGTGAAATCGTGTGTTAAATGTGCCCCTGCATTATAACCTAATTGGAACCCCAGATGATTTCCCCACACTGTTCGAAAATCCAAGTTCCATACAAAAAAAATTACTCAGTCAGATGTTGCGTTATTAGAATGGGGAGGATGAAATATATTGTCAACTACATAGAACATGTTCACCTTAACAATACTTACTACCACAACATGCACTGTTTCAGGGATATGATTCAAGATTTTCAAAATCCATGTTGAAAAATGCCCATAAAATCCCCAAAACCATCCCAAAAAACATACAATCTTTACCAAATTTTACTAGACAACATTATATAAATAAAAATACATATATAAGTGAAACATCCCAAGTAATTAATGAATAATAGATATTTTTATCTATGTCTATTAATGATTAAGATAGTGTTTTAGAGGCTTAAAATAAAAATAAATACAATCTTAAGCATTGAATACACTAATATTGCTAAAAGATTGTTTTACTGCCTTGTGATGGCAACCCATTTTTAAATAAAACTTTTGACAATTTTATAATCTATATTTGTAAAAAGATACATATTCATTATGATTGGGACATTGAAATTTACATTGGATAATGTTTTGGTATTTTTCTGACAATGTTCATTTTTTAATGAATAGTGAAAAATACTGCATTTTACATCAAAACTGCTTTTTCATTTAATTTAATTATATGGTTAGATTATATTTTTAATTGGTCTTAAAGTGTATTATGAATATATTTTTACCATTTAATCCAATGGTAGTCATTAGGATTAATTTCACTTTGAAATTGGTCATAAACTAATGCCAAACCTTTCATAGATATTGTTTCAAAAAACCCGCTATTTGTTTTGACAACGATAATTATTTTAAAATAAATTATTGCAATTTATGTGTTTGGAATTTTGTAAAATGGATTACATATTTGGAATCATAAGGTCCAAATTATTTAATTAAGAATCTTTTTTTTAGACATTATGAATAGTAACGACAGTAATTATCTTTAATTATCATGATTAATGAGTAATCAGGTAGTTAAAGATAATAAAATGATATCATAATAATACAAAAACACCACAACATGTGTCCTAAGGATACTGGTTGGCTCATGAACTACCATGGGATGTCTTGTGCCAAACTTGGGGGCCCCTTGAAATCACTTTTTTGAGAAAGTGACTTTTTATCTTTTTATTTTTTAAAGAATGTTATATGTAACAAAGAATGTATCACCTAAGTAAAATATTTTTAATTTTGCCTACATAAATGATATTTTGGACTATAAATAATCATTGGAAAGATAAGAAGAGTTTATGCATCATAGTATTTTTTTATAATTTGTAGACATTAAATAAATTAAATTATTTATGACATCATAATGATGCAGTGATGACCACATTATTTGACGATTTAAATAAAAAGGAAAGATAATGTAAAATATAAGACCTACACAAGTCCAAAACCTATTTGGTGGGTATATTTATAAACCTTATCACCTTATCCTCTAATTATATCAATTTGGGACAATTAAAATCCTAAAACCATTTGAAAATAAAGTTACATTTCTTTACTTTCCAAGAGTGCCCCTCCTCTCCTCTTATAAAAGCCCCCCACCTCTAACTCCTTACCCACACATCCAAAGAAATTGGCTCGGCCAACCCCTGCCCATTTTGCCGCTCCACTTCCCTCTCTTACTCCTTGAAGCCTCTCTTTGGGCAGAAGTCTTCCCAAGTAAGCCTTTGATCTCAAACCAAAGGGAGTTACCCGATTTTAAGGTAAAGTATTCACTTGAGTCCTTTTGTTTTATTTTGCATCTACAACCCCCTAAACTCTTTTTATTCATATATTTTCTAACAACTCCAGTATATTAAATATACTAGGATGTTGTTATAAGAATTATTTGAGCTACACTTACACACGCCAACATCTAATGGTTAAAGCACATACTGTTTCCATGGATGGCGAATTTCTGCCTCCCGAAACGATGATTGTTCAACATTCTTTTAACACCTTAAAAGGTGGCCATTAATATGACAATATATTTATATATGATATTTAATATGTTTTTGTTTTCCTTATGCTTCTTTATTTTTCATTTTGGGCATACTTTTATGGTTTCCATTATGGGTAAACGCGATATCTTCCTTTAAGGAAGTGCGGACTACAGCCCCCTCAAAGTGATTTGATTCGTTAAATACCATATGTGGGACGTATAAAGGATGGAGATATGATATTGTATATGATATTACACTGTAATTATAATATACCTTTATATCATTATTATTCCAATCTATAAAATAATAAATAGAAATGAAAGTAGCGTTCATGCGTACGTACGGCTTACCGTCTCCATGAACGGTGCATTTCATTTCTTACCTCTAACTGATTATGTAATATTATAAATTCATGTATATACTGGATATATATTATATATATGATATGTACATCATGATTATTATTCTGGATATAATCGATACATGAACAACTTGTAATTATAATGGGTTTATTTTTTACTCAAGTACCAATGATTGTTAAAACGAACGTTATTAACTTAAATAATTACATAGTGTTCATGACATGGAAATAAGTGATATAAATGGAATAATTAACTTGAAAAAGGTTCTTAAATAAGTAGAAATGAACTCAAGTTTATTATTCAGGAGATTAAAGAACGACCGAGTCAAGTCGGACCTGAGGTATGGGACTTCGTCTCAATCTCCTTTCATTGAGGCATATTTTGTTTTATACTCAACCTTCTTTTATACGGTGTATAAACCCATTTGAAATTTACGTTTATTCAAAAGGAATCTTTTTATATGAAGAGTTTACTAAGCGACAAAAGGGAATGTTTTTTCGTACGTAAGCGGCGACAACGACTTCTCCACCACCGTGACGATTATTTGAGTTTTGGCTTCCTCAACAAGCCATAACTTCTTTTTTAAATGAAAAATAAATACCCTGTTTTACATTTATTTTATTTTGGTATTTAAAATGGTTTTCATAATGTTTTTATATCAATGTGTTGTATTGATATCTTTTGATTTAAAGGTGGGAATGTTATGTCTCCTTTCTGTATGTTTTATGTGATACAATTATGTTGAGGTTCTTGGGAATTATTTTGAAGAAGGGTGGTTTTGTGATATAATAAGGGTGGGGGAGCCCAATATAGCTCTCCAATGCATTGGTTAATGAGAAGGAGTGAAACGTTAAGGTTTCTCTGAAGAGATTTAGGGAATATACTGTGATGGGTATTTCAAACGTAACCAAGAGGGTTACTCCCTACGTAAGAATGTTATGAATGCCTCAAGTTACCTTTATGTCTTATGATTTATATGATTTATTCATTATTTTATGAGGTATGTTAAAGTGCTTATGTTTTATGGGTAAAGTATGATTTCATTCTTATGTATATATGAACTCATGTTTCCTTTCCATATTTTTTTATATAACCCATACTGATCTTTTTATGCTCATCCCAAGTCTTTTTTGAACTGTTTTTACAGGTCAAGGGAATGGTACATGATATGATGATAGTGTCAAGGAAGAGTCAAGAAAGAATCCATGTTTTATTTTAAATATTGTCCATTTATGAGAAAAATGAATACTATCTTTATGTAACCACTTTGTTTAAATGTGGAATGTAATGCATGTTTTATGATCTAATTCTCTAATACTCTAATCCTGAAAAGTTCCTCAATGTTTAATCTGGTATTAACTCAAGATTATGTAAGGTTTAAGGCTGGGGCCTTATAGTTGGTATCAAAGGTCGGTTTAGATAACATTAGGAGATATAATTCTATTAAATGATTATCCAAAAATATTTTTTTTATGGTCAAATTGAAATGATATAGCATTTGAAGATTACCATGTTGCTTTATCTAAGACAAGTTTGTTCAGAATGGTTTTCCGCAGAGGAAACAGGGAAGCAGTGCTTGGAAAGAATACAGAAGTAAATAACCTTCCGAATCAGAATCCTGAGATGGTCAGAATTGGAACTGAATAGTTTTTTGCAGTAATGGCATAGTTGACTCAAGCGATAAATGGTGGTGGTATCCTTGCACGAGATCAACCAGATCAACCGCATTGGAACATGTTAGTGGTGGAACATTTCATGAGGCAACACCCCCCCATCATTCAGATGATCATCTGACCCTGTGTTACTTGAAGGGTGGATTAAATCACTGGAGAATATTTTCGATGTCATGGGGTGTTCAGAAAATAAAAAGGTCAGTCTTTCTATTTACCATTTAGAGGGTGAAGCAGATCAGTGGTGGTCGACGGTTAAAAATATCAGGGACACTGATGAGATTGTTGCTCTCAACTTGGATGAATTCAAAGGTATGTTTCTTGAAAAGTATTTTCCTTAGGCTGTTTGACTTAGTATGGGAAAGAAATTCTTGGAATTGATGCATGAGTAAGACTCAGTGGCTACCTATGAAGAATGGTTCACTCGATTGGCAAGGTATGCTCCAAATTTTATCAGAGACCTTGATAGTAAAATCAATCGTTTTTTCTCAGGATTAAAGCCAAAATATCGAAGGGTTTTGGCTTCTCGTGAGTTTAAAAACTATGAAAAACTTGTTCAATGTGCTGAGAAGGTGGAAATGGAGTTTTCCGATGATCAAGTGTTCTATAACAACCAACAGAAGAAGAGACAGAGGTGGCAGGAGAAAGGTACGATTTCTTCAAAATAATCTGATGGTAAGAAAACTAAGTTTCCAGTTTGTGATAAATGTGACAAAAGGCATGCTGGGGAATGTCTTCTGAATTCTAGAAAGTGCTACCGATGTGGTAAGATGGGACATAAGGCTCATGATTGCACTGAAAAAGATCAGGGTGATGGTAAGACCAAATTTGATTTACAGTTAGTGAAATGTTATAAGTGGAATGAGATGAGTCACTATGAAAACGAGTGTCCGACAAAGAGATTGAGTGATGGGAAGCAGTTAGACTACAAGAAGAAAGGGGTGGTGAAATCCTTTGCAACTACTTCAGCAGATGTCGGGCCATCAAATGAAGTTGTATCAAGTACTTTGTTTGGTTTTTCAGATTATGCCAGTGTGTTGTTTTATTCGGGGTCTACACATTCTTTCATCTCTGAAACCTTTTCTTGTAAAATGGGAATACCGTCTCAATAAATGACTCTTGGACTTGTGGTAAAAACACCTGGTGGAAATTTTGAGGCAAAAAGAATTTATAAGAATCTTCCTATCCTTATCTATGGAAAGAACCTACTTGAAAACCTTATTTTTCTACCTCTAGTTGAGTTTTATGTTATCCTAGGTTTGGATTGGATCTTTATTTACCATGATAAGATTGACCGTAGAGATAAAAAAGTTTCTTTTCAAAAAGAATTTAAGTTTGTGTACAATAATGAACCCTTACTGTTGATAACATATCAAGAGGCCGAGAAACTTGTAAAAGAAGGAAATGAATGTTACCTTGCACACATCATAGAAAATAAAGGAACTGTTCAGATTAATGACGTGCCAGTGGTAAATGAGTATCCTGATGTTTTTCCTGATGAGTTGCCTGGAATAATACCAGATCGGGAAGTTGAGTTTGCTGTTTACTTAGTTCTGGATGCTAAGCCAATTTCAAATCCCCCTTATCAAATGGATCAAATTTAACTTTTAGAATTAAAGAAACAATTGCATGAGTTATTAGATAAAGGTTTCATTCGCCCTAGAACATCACCATGGGGTGCCCCTATCTTGTTTGTTAAAAAGAAAGATGGATCAATGAGACTTTGCATTGATTATAGGGCCTTGAATAATATCAATGTTAAGAACGAATATCATTTTCCTCATATCAATGATTTGTTTGATCAGCTCCAGGGAGCTCAGTATTTTTCAAAGATTGACCTGAGATCGGGGTACCATCAGCTGAAGTTAAAGGAAGCAGATGTTCTGAAGACTACGTTTCGTACAAGATATGGCCATTATGAATTTTTAGTAATGCCTTTTGGGCTAACCAATGCACCTGATGTATTCATGGACTTAATGAATAGAATTTTCCATGAGTTCTTGGATATGTTTTTGGTGGTTTTCATTGATGATATGTTGGTGTTTTCTAAAAGTAAAGAGGAGCAAGAAAGACATTTAGGGGTTATCTTGAAAACCTTAAAAGAAAAGAAACTGTATGGAATATTCAGAAATTTTGAGTTTTGGTTGCAACAAATTTCTTTCCTTGGTCACATTGTTTCTAAAGATGGGATAACTGTTGATCCTGTAAAAACAAAGGTTGTTAAAGAATGGAAAAGACCCAAAAATTTAACAGAGATTCGTAGTTTCCTTGGTTTGGCAGGATATTACCGAAGGTTTGTTAGAAATTTTTCACGGTTATCTAGTCCAATGACTAAGCTAACTCGGAAGGGTGTTAAGATTATCTGGACAATATAATGTGATGATTGTTTTCAGGAATTGAAAAGAAGATTGGTGAATGCTCCAGTTTTGGCACTACCTTCCAGGAATGGTGAGTTTGTTAAATATAGTGATGCTTCATTGAAAGGACTTGGTTGTGTCCTAATGCAGAATGGTCAGGTAATTTCTTATGATTTACGTCAGTTGAAAACTCATGAGGTAAATTACCCTACACATGATTTGGAATTAGCTGCTGTTGTTTTGCATTAAAAATTAAGAGGCATCATTTGTATGGATTAAAGTGTGAAATATATACCGATCACAAAAGTTTAAATTATATATTCACTCAGAATGAATTGTACATGAGACAAAGGAGATGGCTTGATGTAATCAAGGATTATGATTGTACAATTCATTACCATCCAGGAAAAGAAAATACATTGGATGATGCTTTGATTCGAAAAAGTAATGCTTCATTAGCAATGTTGCATTTGGAACGTGATCCTTTGGTTAAGGATTTGATGAACTTTGGCATAGAAGTTGTTGGTGAAGGATGTTCTTCTGTTTTGTTTCAGGTATCAGTGAGATCATCTCTATCAGATAGAATCAAGCAAGCGCAGAAGCAAGATAGTGAGTTGCAGAAAATTGTAGAGCTGGTTCAGAAAGGTAAGTTGCCTGAATTCAACATTGATAATGATTGCATTTTGAGATTTGGGAAGATATTGTGTGTGCCTTGTGATTCACAATTGAAGAGAGAGTTGTTATGTGATGCTCATAGTTCTCCATTATCAGTTCATCCAGGCAGTACTAAGATGTATAGAGATATTCTGGAGTATTACTGGAGGGATGGAATGAAAAGAGATATTGCAGATTTTACTGTGTAGTGTTTGACTGGTAGGCAGGATAAAGTAGAGTGGCAGTTACCGAAAGGGATGCTTCAGCCTTTACCAGTGCCATAGTGGAAATGGGAGAATATATCCATGTACTTTGTTGTGGGATTACCAAAGACATCTTGAGGTAATAAAGAAATCTGGGTTATTGTTGATCGCTTGACCAAGTCTTCTCATTTCCTTGCTATACGAGATACTTTTTACCTAGAACAACTTTCCAATTTGTATCTTAAAGAGATAGTCAGGTTACATGGATTTCCTCTCTCCATTGTATACGATCGTGATCTGAGGTTCACTTCTAACTTTTGGAAAGGCCTTCAGAAGTCGTTGGGTACTGAATTAAATTTTAGTACAGCTTTTCATCCTCAATCAGATGGGCAGTCGGAACGATCAATTAAGACCTTGGAGGATATTCTACGAGCTTGTTCGATGGATTATCAGGAAAGTTGGGACCAACATCTTTTTTTGGTTGAATTTTCATATAATAATAGTTTTCATTCTAGTATAAAGATGGTACCATTTCAGGAATTATATGGGAAGCGGTGTCGAACTCCAGCTTTCTGGGATGAAGTGGGTGAAAGGAAGTTGATGGGACAAGAATTGGTAGAATATTTGGCAGAAAAAGTTCAGCTGATACAGAAACACATGAGAACAGCTCAGAGTAGGCAGAAGAGTTATGCGGACAACAGGAGGATGGATCTCTCTTTTGAGGTAGGTCATCATGTTTTTCTCAAAGTATCACCATGGAAAAGTGTGATGTGATTTGGTAAGAAAGGAAAGCTGAGTCCAAGGTTCATCGGACCGTATGAAATTCTGGAGAGAGTTGGATCAGTTGCTTACCGAGTGGCTTTACTTCCGAGTTTATCTCAGGTACACAATGTTTTTCATGTTTCGATGTTGAGAAAGTACATTCCAGATCCAACTCATGTTTTGAGTCCATAGGTAGTTAAGCTGGAAGAGAAAATATCTTATGAGGAACAATCGGTCCAGATTCATGACCACAGGGAGAAAGTGTTACGAAATAAGGTGATTAATCAGGTAAAGGGTTTGTGAAAAAACCACGTGATGGAAGAGGTAATATGGGAATCTTAAAATGAAATGAGGGATAAGTACCACCATTTATTTGATAAGTAAATAAATTGTGGGGACGCAATTTTCTAATGGGGGGAAGGATGTAACATCCCATGTAAGTAATGAATAATAGATATTTTTATCTATGTCTATTAATGATTAAGATAGTGTTTTAGAGGCTTAAAATGAAAATAAATACAATCTAAAGCATGGAATACACTAATATTCTTAAAAGATTGGTTTACTGCATTTTGATGAAAAACCCTTATTAAATCAAACTTTTGACATTTTTATAATCTATATTTGTCAAAATAAACATATTCATTATTATTGGGACATTGAAATTTACATTGGATAAATTTTTGGTATTTTTCTGACAATGTTCATTTTTTAATGAATATTGAAAAATACTGCATTTTACATCAAAAATACTTTTTAATTTAATTTAATTATATGGAAGGATTATATTTTTAATTGGAATTAAAGTGTAATATGAATATATTTTTAAAATTTAATCCAATGGTGGTCATTAGGATTAATTTCACTTTGAAATTTGTCATAAACTAATGCCAAACTTTTCATATATATTGTTTCAAAAAACACGCTATTTGTTTTGACAACAGAAGTTATTTTTAAATCAATTATTGCATTTTATGTGTTTGTAATTTGGTAAAATGTACTACCTATTTGGAATCAGAAGGTCCAAATTATGTAATTAAGACTCTTTTGTTTTTGGACATTATGAATAGTAACGACAGTAATTATCTTTAATTATCTTGATTAATGAGTAATCAGGTAGTTAAGGATAATAAAATGATATCATAATAATACAAAAACACCACAAAATGTGTCCTAAGGCTACTGGTTGTTTCATGGACGACCATGGGATTCCGTGTGCCAAACTTGGGGGCCCCATCAAATCACTTTTGTGAGAAAGTGACTTTTTATCTTCTTATTTTTTAAACAATGTTAAATGTAACAAAGAATGGATCACCTAAGTAAAATATTTTTAATTTTGTCTACATAAATGATATTTTGGACTATAAATAGTATTTGGAAATCTAAAAATATTTTCTACATCATAGTATTTTTTTTATAATTTTTAGACATTAAATAAATTATATTATTTATGACATCATAGTGATGCAGCGATGACCTCATTATTTGACGATTTAAAGAAAATGGAAAGATAATGTATAATCTAAGACCTACACATGTTCAAAACCTATTGGGTGGGTATATTTCGAACCCTTATCACCTTAGCCTCTAATTATATCAATGTGGTACCTTTAAAATCCGTAACCCATTTTAAAATAAAGTAACATTTCTTTACTTTCCAAGAGTGCCCCTCCTCTCCACTTATAAAAGGCCCCCACCTCTACATCCTTACCCACACTTCCAAAGACTTTGTCTCGGCCAACCCCTGCCCATTTTGTCTCTCCACTTCCCTCTCTTACTTCTTGAAGCCTCAATTTGGGATGAAGTCTTCCCAAGGAAGCCTTTGAGCTCAAACCAAAGGGAGTTACCCGATTTTATGGTAATGTATTCACATGAGTCCTTTTATTTTATTTTGCTTCTCCAGCCCCCTAAACTCTTTTTATTAATTTCTTTTGTAACAACTACAGTATCTTCAATAAACTATTATGTTGTTATAATAAGGATTCAATCTACACTTACACACACCTACATCTAATGGTTAAAGAACATGCTGTTTCCGTGGATGGCGAATTTCTGCCTCCCGAAACGATGATTGTTCAACATTCATTTAACACCATCAAAGGTGGCCATTAAGATGACACTATATTTATATATGATATATAATATGTTTGTGTTTTCCTTAAGCTTATTTATTTTTCATTTTGGGCATACCTTTATGGTTTCCATTATGGGTAAACGCGATATCTTCATTTAAGGAAGTGCGGACTACCGCCTCCTCAGAGTGATTTGATTCGTTAAATACCATATGTGGGACGTATAAAGGATCGAGTTATGATATTGTATATGATATTACACTGGAATTATAATATACCTTTATATCATTATTATTCCATTCTATAAAATACGAAATATAAATGAAAGTAATATTCATGCGTACGTACGGCTTACCATCTCCATGAACGGTGCATTCCTTTTCTTACCACTAAATGATTATGTAATATTATAAATGCATGTATATACTGGATATATATGATATATATGATATGTACATCATGATTATAATTCTGGATATAATGGATACATGAACAACTTGTAATTATAAACGGTTTTATTTTGACTCAAGTACCAATGATCGTTAAAACGAACGTTATTAACTTAAATAATTACATAGTGTTCATGACATGGTAATATGTGATATAAAAGGAATAATAAACTTGAAAAAGGTTCATAAACAAGTAGAAATTAACTCAAGTTTATTATTCAGGAGATTAAAGAACGACTGAGTCAATTTGGACATGAGGTATGGGACTTCGTCTAAATCTCCTTTCATTAAGGCATATTTTGTTTTATACTCAACCTTCTTTTATACGGTGTATAAACCCCTTTGACTTTTACGTTTATTCAAAAGGAATCTTTTTTATACTAAGCATTTACTAAGTGATAAAAGGGGATGTTTTTTCATACGTATGTGACAACAATGACTTCGACGCCACCGTGACCATTATTTGAGTTTTGACTTCCTCTACAAGCCATACCATCCTTTTTAAAAGGAAAATAAATACCCTGTTTTACTTTTCATTTTTTTTTTGTATTGAAAATGGATTTCATAATGTTTTTATATCAATGTGTTGTATTGATATCTTGTGATTGAAAGGTGGGAATTTTATGTTTCCTTTATGCATGTTTTATGTGATACGATTATGTTGAGGTTCTTGGGCATTAATATGAAGACGGGTGGTTCCATGATAAACTAAAGGCGGGTGAGCCCGATATAGCTCTCCAATTCATTGGGTAACGGGACAGAGTGAAACATTAAGGTTTCCTTGAAGATATTTAGGGAATATACTGTGATGGGTATTCCAAATGTAACCAAGAGGGTTACTCCCTCTGTAAGAATGTTATGAATTCCTCAAGTTACCTTTATTTCTTATGATTTCTATGATTTATTAATGATTTGATGAGGTATGTTAAAGTGCTTCTGTTTTATGGGTAAAGTATGATTAAATTCTTATGTGTATATGAACTCATGTTTCCTTTCCATGTTTTCTATATAACCCATACGGAGCTTTTTGTGCTCATCCCAAGTCTTTTTTGAAATTTTTTTCATAGGTCAAGGGAAACGTACATGATATGATGATAGTGTCAAGGAAGTGTCAAGATATAATCCATGTTTTATTCAAAATATGTTCAATTGATGGGAAAAAATGAATACTATCTTTATGTAACCACTTTGTTTAAATGTGGAATGTAATGCATGTTTTATGATCTAATTCTCTAAAACTATAAACCTGAAAAGATCCTCAATGTGTAATCTTGTAATAACTCAATATTAAGTAAGGTTTTAGGCTAGGGCCTTATAATAAGGGTTACATAAATCAAACCATATGTAGTAAAATCTCCCCACTATCGATCTTAGAATCCTCAAAAAGAATAAACTCATTCCATAAATGAAAAAGATCTTCCCATTTCATTCTCATATCATTATACTTTTATGATGTCTTTTCATGAATCTCACCATGTTGCGATGAAACCAACACTAGACCGATGATATTACCATTTTTTCATTCTATTTCCTATCAACAATATGATATGGAATGTACACCAATGAAACATCTTTCACTAGAACAATGTTATCCCATAAAATCACATGCTCAATATCTAGCTAATAAATCATTTACTATTATTCATGAAATACATTGTTCACCACACTAAACCAATGTTCAAATAAAAAAATATTCCACCTATCTAGCCTGCTCAGGTATCTCCAATTTCTCAAAAAACATATTAGATAACATGTAATGATTTCCAAGATTATGATTTCCAAATATATGACATATTCGCAATAAATCATGAATACCAATCACAAATTAAAATGGAAATCGATGAAGATCCTCATAGGAGATATAATGACCTTCAGTTATCTCAATTCCCATCCTGATCACGTTAATATTCTTCGTAGTCTCTTGAATAGGGGGTGTCTAAACCTGTAAGGTCTCACTTGTTTCCACCAACAAAAGTGGAGAATGACAAGGACTACCAAACAATTCATCAAACAGAGTGATATGAATAGCGGCCTAATAACTATAATTCCTCATGTACCCCACTAACCATAATTTCACATCCCATGATCCTCCAATATCCATTACACTATCCCATAACATAAATACTTATGATTTTATCATCATCATTTCTTTCCCATCAATTTAGGTATGACATGTCTTACTAATTCGAAAATGAGTTCCAATTTATTGTTTAAAAGAGATAAAAAAAATTAGACATGAAACATACAGCTCTATCTGATACAGTCCAACAATGCAAACCATGCATATTTACAACGTCAGAGATATTTATTTTTGATAGGCCATCCACCAAATTGGATTCACATATAGGGGTTAAATGGGCCGAAATCTAAATATGATCAACATTCATCCATATGGTATATTTATTTTCAAATGTTTTGGGGAGAAATGTTACAAAATCCATTGATACATGTTCCCATTTTCAAACATGTTTATGTAATAATTCCAAAATATCTTAAATTTGCTAATTCATTTCATTTACTTTATTTAATGTCATGCATCTCAATAAAAATTATTCGACATTCAATTTCATTCTCACCGTAAAAAACTACTCATTCTATACCTTATTCATTTATAGAATTTCAAGTTGAAATTTCCATGTGTTACAATAATAGGACTATTTAGTTGTTCATTATAATACATGGGTAAAACCATTACATTTCAAAAGAACAAAACATGATTCCCATTTATTTTAAATTCCTTAATGATATCCCCATCATTGAGCTTCATCAACATGGAGAATAATAATGAAAGAGACTTATGTGACTCTTTATCCAATAGAAATAGATCATAATCCATGGAATTCAGAATGAAAACCTCTATATCACCCCATTCATCACATTTTTAATTCATGTCGGCTATGCCCAATATTTATTTCCACTTATCCAAATATTTTTTTCCAACTAAGATTATGACATCCATCTTAAACCATATAACATAAAATTTCCTTTACCTAGTGTATAAATACAATGAATGTTTAATATCTGACGATACCCCATCAATATCCTTTTCATAATATTCAAATTATATTCTGAGAAAATATTTTTAAATTTTATTAGATTGGTAAACACCCTGAATATGTCACAGAATATATAATAAATCAATGTTTTCAAATAATACTCCACAACCTATAACTCCCAGTCATGTGTTGGGTCGTTATTCTCATGATATCTCAAATTTGATGAATTATACAAAACAAAAGTATCCCCTTTAATGAAAACACTACCCATCCTGGATCCTAATGCATTGCAATACATATGTACCCTTTTCATGTTTCTGGAAAAACTAAAATTGATGCTGAGATAAGGTGACTATGATGATCATCAAAAAAAATAATAAAATTTCACATACCATTCCAATGGATTATAATTCTATATCAACTCTACAATCGATAGAACTAGTCAAGAAATATCCTGAAAAAATGACTGTAATAGCCAGCTACATCATGGGTTCTCCATATCTCAACTTCATTATTTGCTTGTTCCAAAGAGATGAAAAACATATTCATTTATAAATACATTGAAAAAACATTCATAATGATATCATGTATATTGTAAAATAACACTTATATGATAAAAATAAATCATTGATAATTTTTCATAAAATTTGTGGTCTTTTAATATTCCCACCAATGATGCCGAGTGATTTCCATGCTCATCCCAAGACAGTGAATAAAAAAATAAATCATCACAAATTTCTAGCACACAAGAATACATATATCTATTACATACCAAATTCATAAATTCTATACACCCCTTTGGATCATTTTTTAATATATAAGATCCTAGCCACATACTCGTAAGGGCCATTTTTACTTCTCAAAGATATTTTTGGAAATTATTTTTTCCATACCCACAACTGATGATTTATTGACCGCAATAAAAATTTGGAGAGCCAATGAGCTCCCCTCAACTAATCGAATAGATAATAAATGAACAATAGTGGATATAAATTATTTCCATTATCATGGATAATTATATTATAATTAACAGACAACTAAAGAGTTCCATCACATTTTTTAACAAACAAGAATGGTGCTTCCTATAAAGACATGGTAGGTGAGTTGATCCATTTTTTCTCGATCATCCAACTGCACATTAAATTACCTAAATTTAGATAGTTCCATCTTATATGATTGATGTAAAATAAGATTGGTCCCCATATGGAGACCAATGATAATCTAGACTTCTCTTATGGGTGTCATCAATGATAAATCATTGAGAATGTCATCCTGACACTTAACGAAAACTATCAGATAACTTGTTATCCCAATCTCATCCAACAATTCCAAGGATAGTGACTCAACCTAAAATGAGATCTTTCCAATTTCTCGTTCCATCAATCATGTTTCACTGACTTTTACTTTCCCCTCTACTCTAAAGACATGCTTGGTGCCTTTGTCATTCTAGGAACTAATTCTGCTTGTAGAACATGCAATGTTCCCCATTAAAGTTTTAAACCAACCCAATCCTAGGATAATATCATAAACATCCTTATCATTAACAATACAATCAAATATCATCTATACCATATTAAGAGTTATATGCCTTGATCTATGAAAAATTGCTCGACATTGGCATTGACCAAGAGGTGTTTTTTGTCTATTTATAAAAGGACGTATTTCCACATTTAAATCCCAAAAATCAACAACATGAGAATAAATAATCAAATTATATTCACCCATATCAGAAAATTATTTCTTAAGGATGGGGAAAAAATAATCATTTCTCTCACAATTGGAGGTCTTTACTAATTATGCACCATAGTCTTCTTAGATATATACACTTTCTCACAGTCCACATATTTCACATTACCCCCATGATGAAATTTCGCCTATAGAGCAGTCATTTTATTCCTTGATTATCCATGAATAAGTATAATATGCTTATTAGGGTCATGTTTCTTCCCTCATCTTGTTGAAGAATAATATGCATATGACCAATGATAAATTTCACAAACACTATCCTTGAAGCATGTGATAATAATGGTGATGATTTTCCATATGGATGAAATTTTGGAATCCAGTAGGATGTTCAATGTATTATTTATTAATGTGTCCCAGATATCTACAATGCAAGTATCTTTAAATTCACTAGGGCATCATGAGAAAATTCAATGATCATACTATCGACTTTTCATCCATACTCCCACATCGAAAAAAATTCATTCTTCCTCATGCACCCCGTGTAAGAGTCACCCCCATTTCATAATGTATAAACATTATTATTCCACATTCATGTCCCAATATATCTCTTCCAGTCATTATTTTTCTATTTATCATATCTGTATAATATATCATACAATTTAATGTAATCATTTAATGCATGTCCATCCTTTTTCTGGATTCCAAAATCCATGCCTTTATAGACATAGTAACCACAGTAATAGGTTTAAAATAAATTATATTGACAAATTTAGAATCATATTTTCTAACAGATTGATATTCTAAATTCATGCTAATGAAATTATTTTTTTGATTAAATATTAATGTGTGATGATAGAATTGATTGTTAAAAAATCATTCAAATCTTATGATTCCTTGACTTGTCCCCCATTACCCTATACTACTAACTCTCAAAAATGGTGTGAAATGTATTCAAACATGCATGTCACTTACTTGAAATTGAATTCATCCTATGTTCAAGGTAATATAATTCTTGATTATTCCTATTCAAACACAACATCACCATTATTAGTTCTGAATCACCCCTAACTATTGGTCGATTCTATTTCTAAAATAGATTTGAATGATCCACATGCCTCGTCTAATTCCGTTTATTATGAAAAATCCTTGTCCTAAATTTCTTTCACTATTATCTTAAATATATTCCTTTTCACTTTGGTATCAGGTCAATCCACATTTTCTACACCATCCATTAGTTGGTCTCTTTAATACACACCTAATGCAATTTCTATCAACACAAAGCCAACATAATTCTGACTCTCTTGAATCTGAAGGCTTACAAATTTAAATTATATAATTTAGGAACAATCACATGAATGATTTCCCAAAATTTTAAATTTCACATGTTCAAATATTATTATGAAATCCACAATTTTTTTTAAAATCATCCCTTTTCAAACTACCAAAACTATTCACTTTTCAAATTCAAACATTTGAAAATAATTTATATATTTTTCAGAAATCAATACATTCATTGGAATTCATAAATATTTACTAAATTTTTTATATGAAATCTTATTCATAAGACATTTCTAAAATTAATTCAATTCTCATCTCATTGGATAAGGACATGACAATGACATTTCAATGGCCATAACTATCTCTTAAACACTTATGCATCCAACTCCCTATTAAATAGATGTTTAGCATAAAAAGGATAGGTACATATTTTTATGCTATAAATAACATGTTCTGAAAATCCAAATCCATTTTAAAATCCCAACTCAATGACTATGCAACGAATGAATTACATTGTGAATACAAAGACTAATTTCAAAGGTCCTTAGAAACTGATACCACTAATTATATCCCACCCCTTCTCATTGGATTGAGATGTAAGTGGGATTATAATTGGTCTTAATAGAAATGATTGAGGTCACATTGGCTATAAATAAATTATGGGAGCATTAGGAATGATTGGGGGAAATGTTTTCATTTAAATAATAACAACCCAACAAAAAATTCATTAAGTAAAAATAATAAATTATTTTTATGAATAATATATCAAAATAATGTAGAAGTAATGACCACTTTGAAAAAATTGCAACATCACAATAATATGATTACCAAGCAGAAGGCATAAATAAAAAACTAAAATACCACAAGAAGAAGCTCGATATCTCATCAAAAATCTCCAAGATCCAACCCAACTAACAACTTCTGCATCACGATGAACCACCATAGATATGGGATTATTATTTTCTTCTCGTGTCTTAGAATACATATTCTGCAGAAACACCAATGTTCCAAAGTATGAGGTGAGTAATGAAACTTAGTATGATTTACCCAAAGACATCCCTACACACACCACAATGATAATACAATTTAGCTCATATATATATGAAAATTTATAGACAGAAATTTATTTACTATTCAAATTTCCAACAATTCATACACATCCTTAAAAAATATTTGACCCAATATAACACAATTACAAGAATCAATACCAATTAGGGAATTTAAAATTTTCTATACTTTATTGAAACAATCCATTTCAACTCATGTGGCCACATCCATATACAAACCATATACCCAACTCAACCTCATGTGCTTGATGTCCCCTCATCCCCTATTATAGTGGTAATTCATGCCACATTTCATTCCATTGATATTGGCACTTCACACCAACAATCCATCACAATTATATAAACTCTCAATAAATAATCCAAAAACCATGAAATAAAATTTACCAAAATCACATCAAACCATAATTTCCAAATAATTCCACCCCACAATTGAAAAAATCACCAAATAATGCCACCCTTTTTACAGTGGAACTTCATGCAAAATTTCATTCCATTGATATTGGTACATCACAACAACATTTTCATGTCAATTTTACATTCAATATCCCAATAAAATAAAATTCAATTGAATTCAGTCATGTTCTAGAAATATGTGTTCTGAGGGAAGACACCTACATTTATGGTTCAGGCTAAAATTTCCGATGTTAGAATCTCCCACAAAATATGGGTGACAACTCCAAAAATATTTCTTAGATTCCATCCCATATCATCAATAAGAAAAAATCAAACCATTATTTAAAAATCCTATAGTTGTTTGAAATTGTAGTAGATCAATGAAATAAAGTTATATGGGAGATTATATCTATGAAAACTGTATAATAAATCAGGAAAAGTGAATGACCAAGGAAGATTCATATTTTCTGAAACTAGAATACCCTTCTAGATAATTCCAATATGGGGGGGGGGAGAGTATCCCTAATCTTTGGTAGGAGGAAATCCTGAATGGGGGTCTAAACGATTATCAAATGGGGTTTTAGGTTAAAATAATATGATATCCATATTTTAAACACACTATTAAATGATCCATGTGTAAACTTTGTGCTAACAATGTCACTACAATTTCCATAAAGGGGACCCCACACAATACTCCCATGATGTTAGAAAAAGTGTGTGACAACCATACGAAATGACATTTCTCATGATGCATGATTCATCTTTATAGGACACAATATTTGGAAAATTGTTCTGTAATCAGTATCCTTATAAAAGTCTATTTCCTCATGTTGAACAGATTGTTAGAGAACGTTTATGGTTTTCAATAAACAATCTCATGTTATAAACCCCTAAAAAATTCCCAAAACCTTCCAAAGACCCTCAAAACCCTCCCATAGTTTACCAAACCACATTATATACTAAAAAAGCAAAAATAAGTGTTGAATGACTCAATAATTGTGTTCTACAATAATTCACATGGATGAATGAATCAATTATCTTGATTTCAATGGATTTTTTAGTCATTTAATGATTCTCAATCAATGAAATTTGTATATAGAGTCATTGATATTGCTGTAAAATTTTGTTTATTTCCATTAAAAAATAAAATACATTATTCAATGGAAGACTATAAAACTCATAAAAAAATAGGTAAATAAAAACACACATAATAGGTATATCATCAATATAGAGTTTCTCCCCAAGAAACTATGATTAATTCAACCTTTAAATAGGAATCATGACTAATGAAACAAATTTATGTTACATTGGATGTTCACATATATCCTTATACCTTTAGACAATCATTGGTTACATTAGAATATCAAACATGACATTCATTCCTCAGAAATTATTAATGTATTTATATTTACATTCACAAAAATAAAATAAAATAAAATAATAAGGATAATAAAAAGTCATATCACAACCACTTTCCCACAATCATCAATCTGGGATGATTCATATACATGAGATGTTATCATCCAACATTTATAAGTTTTCATAGTCAATTCAGAATCATATTATCAAGGTGGAAGAATTATACTTTTAGAAAATTAAATATATATAAATGAGTGAGATGATATTGAATCATATAAGATAATAGTGGTTCTAGATTTTTTGGTAAGGGTAAATTTCACGACTATATTATTTTACCAAACATTAGCAATAGTTATCATATTTGATTTTAATTAGCCTATAAGATCGATATTTTCTACATTTTTATCATCGTCTTTAACTATTATATTGAAAAAATAGTTCTCATAAATAAATATTCATATTTGAATAGAATCACTTTAGAGTGGGACATGAATGATTTGAAGCATTCTTTCCATTAATAAAATTAAATATCTTAATCTCATCAATTTGTTATTTTTTCCCCAATCCCTTTATTCCAACACATAATGAATTCACATTTCCACTTACATGTATTTCTTATATGTTTCATTCAAAACTAATGGAATAAAGTTGTACTCATCTTTTATCCATCAATTAGTATTTTAACAAGGACTTATTTTCATTTATATATTCGTTTCTTATAAAAACAATGGGATTTACGAGAGGAACGGATATCTATTTCAACCTTCTAGAACATAGTGTAATTTAATCTGGACTATATAAAGAAGTATCTAATGTGTAATTCCATTCAGATTTATTATTTTTAGACACTCATGAATGGATCTATAATTCTTATATGTTTAATAATAACACAAAAAGTATACATCACATGTCATGTAAAATTTTCCTCATAGGTGATAATTGGATTATAATACATTAACATTAGATAATTTAATTATTATCTATTTTCATATAAATAATAATTTAAAATAAAATATTTTAAAATAAAATTTCAAACTCATCCATGTACATAATTTAATTGATGTACACATTTATTTTTTTAATAATAATAGTCCACTATTGATATATTTCACTATCCAAACAATAAACAACCATAATATTGTTTCCATGTTCCAAACCCAAGAGAATAGAAAATATAATATTATAGATATTGATGAATTTCTCAGAAAATTTGGAATAATCCTAACAGTAGAGAAAAGGTACATGTTTTCTCACAATGGATTTAATGAAATGTTTCTTAGTCAATTTCTTTTTTAAATAAAAACATGAATCTGTTTCAAATTTTAACTTTGATTGATTTTATTCAAATACAAATTTCATGTTATTGTACATCATCTTTCCAATGGTATGTGGTTATTTGGACATTTCTAGATACCTCTTAGAAAACATAATGGTTGAGTGGATGTTAGTTTGGGCTAATCAACCAAATATTGGGTCACCTACTCCAGGAATATATTTTATATTTAAGAAGAATTAGTGAATTATTCCCAACTCCAAGTGTGGGGATCTTTTCCCATGTTCATAGGATATAATCAAGACCTTATTTCTTATATAAACCTATAGATGATAACCATCATTATCTTATTAATGTTATGATACATTTGTTTTCATCCAACATGATAGAATATATATTTTTTACTATAATATGGTGGTGGAGTTTTGGGGTTTCAACTGAAAATCAAAAAGTAATGTTAAGTATATTGTGAATACATGAATAAAAAACCACATAGTTTTATGTAATTGTAAGAGGGGAAATGAAAAAGGGGTTTGACCTCAAAGTTGAATCTTACATATCATGGTAAATTTATGAATCAAAATACACATATTTCAATGTATGGGTTTCATATTAATCCTCAATAAGAGAGATCGGTTATGAAGGAACATTCATCATGATGATTGGATAATCATCACAGATCCATAATTCAATCTGAGTCATGATCATTTCATGAAAATTGATAAATTCAATTATTTTTCTCTTCCTTTAATACTGCAATCAGTGTGTTGTGGTTGGTTTTTGGGAAATAAACATAGGAAAATTTCCATTATTATATAACCATGATAATGAACATAGCTCATTGTGATCTGGAGTGTTTTCTTGGGATTACAACGTGGAGGATAATCATGTTTCTAGAACCCATAGGTTGATCTCAACTCATTCTGATTTAATGTATTAGTTGGATTTTACACCTAGCATGATGTCCAAGGGTTTGGAACCATGAGGTGAATCTTGAACCATATTTATTTTTTTGGTTTTAGTGGGGTTTACACCTAGGATGATTTTGATTTTTCTATATCAATGAGGATGATATTTAATCTTGGGTAATTGAATGTTTTGTTGGGGATTACATGTAAGAGGATTCCCATGTTTCGTTCACCCCATCTATACTCAATAATTTAGGATGGGGGATTCTTAATATTGATTGTTACACTAATAATATGACCTATACATAAATGATCATTTCATTCATATTTTTATACTAATTAAATTTATTCCTAGATATGGGACTTGTGCGAACTTTTCTATATAAATAGCGATTTATTACATAGATTCATCTCCCATGTAACAGATACAAAATTAGTATATCCCACTCTATAGGGAAAATTGATATTTTTTATCCCATTTGAGGGATAAAATTTTTGATTATCCCATGTTATATTCAAATAATAGTTTATTATCCTATGTGGGGGATGGAAAAGTATATTTTCTTTAGTTTAAGTTAATGAAAAGGTTCACAACACATGTAATATGGATATAACATTTTCTTTCCACATTTGAGGGATATAAATGTTTCATAACTCATGTTAAGGTGATAAAATAGGTTCATATTCCATGTGGGGGCAAGAAAACATTTTTAGAATTTTTTATAGTTCTTGTCGCTTAGCCAATGTGAGGGATAACAAAGATTTGATTCTCATTGAGGCCATGGAAAGGTGCTTACAAAAGTTATGGTTATAAAAATGTTCATAAACCATGTGTGGGTCAAAATAAGTCTTTAACACATAATATAGTACTAGAAAAAGTTTATATCATATGGGATGGAATTAATGGGTGATAATCCATGTTATTGGGATAGCGTAGGTGTATGAGAAATGTGGGGGAAATAGATAAGAAGCCATTTTTAATGGATTATCCTATGATTTTAGACTTATCGAGGGTAGATAATGAGTTTATATAATTTTATAGTTCGATCACTAGTACATAACCAAATATAAGATTATAAAATATTCGTATCCCATGTCATAGGTCTCATTGTGGTTATAATCATTACTGAGTGTTAGAAAATGTTTTTTTTAAATTATAGAGGGATAAATTAGTTATGTATCCAAATATAGAGATAAATGTGTATTCATATCCACACAGAAGGCTAGAAATTATTCTAAAACAAAGCTTAAAAATTAATGGATCTCAGCCCTTGTGAAGAATAAAAACAGTTTTTATACCATGTGAGGGATATTGAAGGTTCTCAGACCTATTGAAGAACATAATTAGATGTATTCCACTAATATAGTGGTAGTTAGAAGAATAATACTAGTATAATACCATTGGATAAGGGTCACCTATGTGTAATGAAATGGGTGGAGTGTTTCCTGATTATGGGACTCCCATGTATATGTCACCCATATATGGGTATCCAATGAACATGTCTCCCAATAAGGGTCCCAGACATGTTGTAAATTTGAGAGTTGGAAGTACCGCATCGAAGTAATATATGGAAAATTGGATGTATATCACCCATGTAGTACTTGAGATTATTATAATTCATCACCAACATGGTAAATTTCCATATTGTAATGAAACACCCAATATTACTTTGGAGGATATGACTGCCACACCCATGTAGTACTAAGGATTATTTGAGTGTCTCACTAATGTAAGACAATAGTTTAATGAAGTACCTCACCCATGAGGTACTTTGGTGGATTGTAGTGGTTCAAAAAATTACTACATTGGATTTTTAGATTTAGTTTCATGTGTACAACTTGGTTAGATTTGAGTTACTCTCCAAATTCGTGTGTTTACAAATTTGTATCCATTTTGGGGACTCAATAAATTGATTTTAACATGTGATGGATTTCCCAATTGGTGGATCCCCCTAGAGGGTACCCCATGTGGGGGCTCAAGAAACTTATTTTCCCAAGTTTTTGGTCAATTTTGGGTGATAATAATGTAATTCATCCATTTGGGGATCACTGACGTGGTTTAACAATGTGGGTGACCCACCCATATATGGTTCTCATAACCCATACACGAGATCACCCTTGTGGGGGAGAATTATTGTCCAACTACAAATATATGGATGGGAATTTGGGTTTTAAAATGATAGACTAACTAGATATGAGAATAACTATCTAGAGTATAGATCTCAATTGGATTCATTATATATATGTGTATACATCCCCCTAAATTGGAGTTTTATGGGTTAATTTCTAGGACAGATGGTAGAAAATTGTGACTAAGATGTAATAAGGTTTCATTAAAAAGAGATACATGACCAATATGTATTAATGTCTTGAATTAGGGACTTAAAAAAGGGACTTTCATGATGGAACAATGTGAATTTCAATCATGGGTTCTCGAATTACATTATAAACTTTACCCAACTTCTGATAGCCATTAAATGTCATGAATAAATCCATTTGAGATATGCACCCATCAAAGTCAAATATTTTTATGATATAAATGTACCTAATCAGAATTATTGGTGTTTAATTATTCCATAAAGTTACATTAATTTCATTTGAAATTGGTTTTATTATGGAAAATCCATCTTATTAGTAATTTGTGAAATTCACATCCTGTATCTGATGGGTGCTTCTCACCACCATGACACTCAATTTTTAATCATTTTATGGAATATATATCGTCAATTATTTGATCATTCATTCATAAAAATGAAATCTAATAATCATAATATTCCTAAATAGGGAAATATTTATATTTAGACACATCGTCGTTTTTTCAATGCCAAAATTGTATAAACATTTTATTGGAAATTTTTTTGTCATGAACTAATCAATGCAAGAATATTCTCCTCGTATAATTGGATTCGTTATAATGAGAATTACCTAATTAAATGGTATATGTACAATGATTTTATGCACTTCTAAATCATATTTTCTGATTTAGAGCCATCTAAATTGTAAAAGGATGCTTACCAAATTAATAATTTCATCCCAAAGCATATGTAATTCATGAAGTGGATAATAACAACTCCAAGAATTTAGAATGCCATGAGGATTAATTTCCAAGAGTTGTTTTAGATATGAGGACTGTTAATATCATCTAATGGCCTGAATATCAAAAATCATGAAAAATATAAAATATAGGATAGAAAAAGGTGTGGAATAAAGTATAATTTAAGTTAGAACCATGATTGGATATTTGGATATCACTACATGTCTCGTGATATTAGGAATCAAGAAAATAATCATCATTATAATGGACACATACCTATATCAAAATTATAGATATTCAGAATCAAAATCCCTATAGGTTTGGGGTTTATGAAATATAGTTAATAAATCTATCTCATTTTTTTTATAGTGGATATGATCAGCTTTGAATGGATTTGTGTGTAAGGAACCATGATTCAATAAGGATTTTCACATATCAGAGTCTCATTCCAAATTTTAAAGCTTTTTTGGTGAGGAAACACTATGTATCTAAATGTCATAAAATATAGATTTTACACCATGTAGTTTTTAGTCATGAAAACGAAGACATCATTCCCTCATAAAAAATAGTGACATGATAATATGTTCTCTAATTATTTACATGGCCAATTGACCTAGTGAGATGTGTATGTTTTTTTATTCTATGGTGGGATGATGGTCCCTATCATCCTTACATATTTTTATTATCACCCTTACCATTTCATTATACATTATTGGGGAGTACTTGACTAAAATATCATATATTATCTCATGTCCTCCCATTCTGGGTTTTCAGCATAACATTTTTTATGACTTTTCCATTTGTATAAAATCATAATTTATTTCTCTAAGATGGGTAGGTTACATACATAGTCTAATCATGACATTTGAAAAGGGTTCAATTAGCAGTATTTCAACATGGTGATTGAAATATCTCTTTCCATGTGTAGATTATGGTCTTGTAAGCCAAACCAATTTAGATGATTCTTATGTCATTCACCTATAACAACATGTATTTCAGCTATATGATCACACAACCATGACAATAAAGGTGTGTGAAGTAGTATATATATCACAGAAATGGGGAAATAAGACCTGAATAGTGATTAAATTCATGTATAAATAAACCCATAGGTTTAAAAACATAGTTTAATTTCATAACACTCATATCATTGGGGGAGTTTATCATATGGTCATGAATAATGATCCCATGTGGTGTGTCTCCCAATGATTATTTTATTGTTGAATAATGATGGAACATTATATAGGGAGGGGACTAATAGGGCCTCACTCCTAAACAAAATTGTCTATGGAATTTATATATTTTTTAGGGCCATGATTCATGGAAAATCTAGTGGAAATGATTTTTTGAAAGGAGATTTTGACAAAAGTCTAACAGTTATCTAAAGGATAGGTACACCCATGTAGTATAGGGGATAAGAATATTATTATATAATATCACTTTGATTGTGGGAATAATGCTTGAATGTATATCATTTCAAGTACATGAATATCTCGATTATTGGGGTTATATAATTTGTAAATAATATCTTATATGTTGATGAATCAATTCCATCTGGGGACTGAATGGAAAAGAATAACCATTAGTAATGGTGTAAAACTAATCCCACACAAATTCAATGGGTGACACATGGGGTTATGGGGGAATTATTCTCTAGGTACCAAATTTCATATAGCGGTACTTCAAAGGCATAAGGGGAAAACTATCTTTTTCACCATAACATATTAAAGTGGAACATTAATATTAATCAATCCACACAACTAATTTTACAATGGAAAGATAACCAAGATGACCAATTGAATTAAAATTCTAGTATGACATGAGGTAAACACATTAATCTTCTTGGTGTTAAATCAACCATCTTAGATATGATGTTGTTCCATATAGAACATGAATATTCGAGAAGGGTTATAGAATCCTAAATATAACACCACTATATAATGAACACATTTTCATGGAGAAGATATACAAACTCACATTGTATTTATTTTTAATTTATGTTCATGAAAATTTTAGAATATGTTTATTTTATTATGTTCATATAATTTTCCTCACAGATGGATAATGTATAGGTTTAAACATATTGGATAAATTTTTTATGGTGTTTAATGTAACTAATATTGGACTATATGTTTCTAGGGTTTAAGGTCACATATCTTGAACCATATATTCTTATTATTTAAGGTGACATGTCTTTGAAAAAATTCTGATTTTTTTTTGAGGTCTAATAATATAGAGGAGATCATTCTAGTGTATAGGGGTACACAAAATAGACCAAATTTTACTAGTTGTTAGTGTCATATAGCTTGGTCCATAATTAGGTCAGAATTTCTCTAGTGAAAAATAAACCAGACAGGAATGGTGGGATACAAGTTTATCTTACCCTAGTGTAATTTAACTCACTAATGAAGATTATTTCTTGATTAGGATCTATATATATATATATAGACAATGAATAACATTACATCCTCATAATGGGAATCAAGTCGCTCATCGTACTAAAAATTGGTGATATATGATATGGGCATTGTGAGTGGAGGTCTCCTCATCAGAGGTCCACAAAAAAACACTATTTTACATCATATGAAAAGGATGTTTACCATAATGATTATAATATTTTTACCAGGAAAAACTGATGGTGAATGGTTTTATAGTTTCCCAACTTGTAACAATGAAAAATTGAACTAAAGTGAATAGTATGAAGAGAAGTCTTAAAAATACCTCGACATTTATTTTATTTTTACAAGTAGTTGAATTTGAAACCCATTAATAATATTATTGATAAATTACAATATGTTGTTTGTTTTAATTAGATAAATATAAAATGTAAGTAATCTAGGTATCATATAATGGACCATTTTTTTCAGTTTAAGGCATTGTTGGTTGGTTCAATTTGAGGATCATTAATACAAGTTATAGAATATGATGGAATACAACACAGAAAAAATAATGATCCATTTAAAATTAGGAATATGGATTATATAATTCATGGTATTATATATATAAATATAATTTATAAGATTGTTGGGAATGTAAAGACCATATGTAATGGTTGAAAACAAATGGATCACTCAATTGATTGAATTTTCATTGGGTATCAGTGGAGTGTTCCTTGATGACCAAAAATTTTCTTATGGCCACTTCCTAAAGTCAGTATAAATCTATCCTATTATCCATCATTTCTTATAGGGGGGCATTTTGTATAACGAAACCAATAATAGAAATTTCAATTAATTTGTAATGTAATATGAATAAATGACCTTATATGGTTTATGATTTTGACATCAAATTTCATTAATTATTTTTATTAGATGAGTGTGGAAATAAAATGATTTTGAAAATTCATTAAACATAAATTCACATCTCTTTATTATATTTTAGTAGGAATAATGAACCATGAATGAAAATATTGTTCGATTAAATCTCATATTAAATGGAGCTTGAACACAAGATATAATATGGGAAACTCTGTTGTTGATTGAGATCAATTTTAGTGATCACTTTATGTATTTATTTGTATTTATAGATATAAAAAAATATTATTAGAACTTTTATCATCTTGAAATTCTGAAAACATGTTTTTGGATAACTTAACATCATATGAACAAGATGAGAACTACATAGTTTAAAGTCTCAGAGATCAGACTATGGTATCTGGTGGTTTAATGTTAAATTACTAGGGACAATGTGTAATGATGTTTGATTTCTTATGACTATTATTATATGATGTTACTTTAAGATCATGATTCCAGGCATTTTTAACCCCAATACAATTTGATGTGTCTCAATAATATTTGAGAAATTTCCTTTTATATTTTTAATTGATTATTGATATGGGAAATTTTTTTCATTATTCATCTCATTATATTGAGAATAAATCCATACATTGTTTGAGGAAATAATTTCCCCATAGGTATGGTCTATATGTATTGAGGGGAATGACTTTTGAATACATGTTCATGAAACACATGAGATCCTTCATTGTACTCTCCCATTAATATCTGACACATACATAATACTTGGGAGAATCTATTTTTGGATCTCATTGGATGTGGATATATGATCCATGTTTCACTACCTACCATGTGGTAACATGAATAAATCAAAATGTACTTCCTTATTGTGGTTTTATATGGGAAATTCACTAGAAGTAGGTCTCTTTTGTATAAAAACATCCTTCACATAGTATTAATTCATTGAGTCAATTCAACCAAGACGGTTCTCGTCATTTAGTAAATACATTCAGTGTCCCAGTTATTGAATTGAATATTGTACCATTATAAAACTAACATTAAATTATATGCCTTGATCATGTGGGGATTTCCTAAAAAACGTCTAATCCCATGATAGATAAGCTCTTTGAGATAAATGATGACTGAAAATGGTTTATTTCACCACACATAGGTGATTAAAAGAAATGATAGGGTAAATTTTAATCATTTGGTGGCTAGGCCTTGATAGAGGATCTAAAAATATCTCTATGTATAAATTGATAGATAATTCAGATGTATGTATTTTTGAGAGTCTATTAATGAAAATTTATAGGCCATATTCTATGCAGTTTAAAATAATTAGGTAATGATGAAAGATACCTAACATAAAAAATTTGGCGTGAAGGCCCATAAATTCCATCCCTGATTTTAGCATCCCGCCTTTTTATAACATAAACTTTCATTACATTACTTAAAACTGAGGATCTTTAAGGTCTAGTGTCTTGGAAACCAGGAACATAAAACATGAAAACAACATAAAACATTCTTCTTAAACACTTGAAAGGCTTCTCCTTAAGTTCATCCTACGTTCATTACTGCATCTCATAACCTGGGGACATACATCAAAAAAAGGTTGACCAGAAGGCCCAGTAAGGGAAACAAGAGGAACATTTTACATGGGAACTTGAGATACTTCAATAAGGACATGAAAAGATCTTTAAGACATGAGAAAGAAATCATGAGTTATTTCATAATAAAAATAACATTTTCCATAACTTGAAGATGTGGCTACATAATTTAACATAGAAAATCATGAACATATCCCCAAGGTCCATCCCAAAGGTGTAATTTGAAAATTACCAAGGTTATTCACCAAGGTATCGTGAAAATTGTAATCTCTAGTGGTTATATCATTACCCAATGCATTGGAGCGCTATCAGGGAGTACCCTTAAATTTGCCTTTATTATCATGTGAGCCACATATATCATCATAAAAAATTTCATAAATAACCCATATAACATAAAATAAATGGGTTTCATTTCAGAATCATAACGTTTTAAAAACTGCTTTAAAGACATGATCTTTACGTCACATTAAACCCACGAAAGGGGAGAGCGGGTTTCATGTATGTAATTCCCAGAATTTGAAATAAAACATTTTGATATATATGTGAATACACTTTTATAAATAAGAGATTTGAGTATTAACTTTATAATATAAAATAATTTTGAGAAAAGAGAGAGACATTTTGAGATGAAAATTCTGCTGCATAACGGTTATGTTTTGGGGTTTTTAGAAAACATTGAAAAAAGAGGGGACATTGGTCACCCACTCATAAATGATCCATAAAACAGTAGGGGGGAGGAATAAGAAGGATATATGGACATGGTAATGAAATTTGGAGGACATACCATTTGAAATGAAAAACGTGGAAGGAAGACAAAAATTAGATTTCTCTTATGAAAATTCGGCACCCTAACGGCGCCACTTAAACTTCAATAAAAATGAATTGACAAGATAAAATAGGGTCTCTCATAATATGATCATAAGAGTTCAGTATGATAGATATAGAGATCATACCCCAACATAATAAAAAAGTAACTTGAAAGACTTGATATGAAAATCGAACTTGAAAAATGAGAAGGGTGAAAGGATCCCTTAAAAATTCGGCAGCCTAACGGCGTCACTTAAAATTTCATAAAATGAAATTATGAGAGTAAGAAGGGATATATCATCATATAAAAATGAAAAGGGAAGTAAGAGGAATATAAAAGAACATCCTCTCACATAAGAACATGTATCATAAAAGGAATGACATAAAAGAGAATACATGAAAAGAAAGAGAGAGGTCGGATCCCTTACCTTAAAACGTGTCTCTTGAAACTCAAGGGTTTTGACCTTGAGGGCTTGGGGGCACCGTGGGAGGACTCATTGGGAGGTAAGGAGACCAGAAATTCGTTGGGAGAGAGTTGGGAGTGAAAACTAAAGGAGGAAAGGGTGGGTATTTATAGGGAAAGTGAGTGGGCAAGGCATTAATGGCCAAGGGACACCTCACTAGTGGTTTTGAAAAAACCATGGGCTTGCCCATGGTATTTGCCCATGGTATTGGCCACTTGGGACACCTCATACCTTATCTTACTATTCATAAATCGACCATATTGAATATATACTTAATACATCATTTAATGACGTCATTAAACACCCATAACTTAAAAATTATATTTTCACTATTCATCAAAAATCCAACTTTCTCAGAATAATCCCAAAATATCAACTTAACGAAATATCAATGCTCTGATTTCAAAAATGAAATCCATTTTATAAAAATAATTTTCTAAATATTTTTAATTTAATTTTTAAATAAAAACACTATTCATCGAAATATCATTTTTTTAGAAAAATCCCCAAAAATTACCTTAACATAATATCGATGCTCTGAGTTCAAAAATAAAGTCCTTTTTACAAAAATAATTTTCTAATTATTTTTAATTAAATTTTTAATTAAAAAACACTATTCACCCGAAAATACTAATACGTGACTAATAATTTATGAAACCGTTATTTACCCATTTTATTGAATCACATTACTTAATCTAGGTGTCCAAATTATATTAAAACTTTCTTTGAGTGAAATTACTAATCCATTTGTTCACATTACTAATCCTATGCGTAAAATCACTATTCATAATTTACTATTCATCAAACTTTAAGTTGATCTTATTAGACTCCAAATTCCTTACTGAACACTTTTGTAGAAGACCATTTTTTGAAAATCATTACACATCATTAGTTATTTTGGGTTATCATAAATATTATAAAATATCCTTTATTAAAAATTTATCAATAAAATACATTCTAAAATTATCCGGACATTTGAAATTTCACAAAAATCACTAAAGGAAGAAATCTCAATTCATTCGTCCCAAAGGATTACACAAAGAAGCTGGGGTCTCGTCAAATAGCCCCTTATAACACCGGCATATGACCTAAGTGTAAGGTGTGCTATGGTGATAGAATCTGAGGGAGGATCAGATAACATTGACCTAATAGTAATCTCTACTAACTTGAACTTCTCCTGTAGGCGTTTCCGTTCAAGCTTGACATGCTCGTGTTCAGCTTGGGCTTGGTCCAAAGCGAAGCCCACAGATGCTACCTCCTTCCCAAGCTCTGATAAGTGGGCTTCATAAGGGTCGAGTCTACTGGATGAAGCCATCAACTCCTCTTTCTGCATTAACCATTAACATCTTATTAAATCATTAAGAGTAAGTTAATATACTACTCAAAAAGATTGGGTCGTTACATTCTTCCCCACTTAAGAAATTTCGTCCTCGAAATTTACACTTGAGGCCTAGTCGAAAAGGTGAGGGTACTTTTGCTTCATTGTTTCCTCAGGCTCCCAAGTCGCTTCTTCATATTCATGATTCCTCGACAACACATTCACAAGGTGGGTAGTCTTGTTTCGTAGAACCTTGTATCTACGGTCCAAGATCTCTACTGGTTGCTCCTCATAAGAGAGGTCATGTTCCAGCTGTACCAACTCTGGGTTCAGTACATGCGAAGGGTCGGGTATGTACTTCCTCAAGAGAGATACATGGAAGACATCTTGATCTTGAGCTAGGTTTGGTGGAAGTGCTAGATGATAGGCCACTGCTCCTTTGCAATCAAGGATTTCATAGGTGCCAATGTACCTAGGGCTGAGCTTCCCTTTCTTCCAAAACCGCATGACTCTCTTCCATGGATAAATTCGAAGGAAGACTTTTTCACCAACATCAAACTCCAAGTCCCTTCAACGATTGTCAGCATAGCTCTTCTGCCGACTCTGAGTGGCATTTATGTGTTGTTGGATGGCATGAACCTATTCCGTCATCTCCTGCACGAGATCAGGCCCAAGAAGCTTCCTCTCACCAGTTTCATCCCAACAAGTAGGAGTTCTACACCGCTTTCCATACAGAGCTTCATAGGGTGCTATCTGAATACTCGCATGGAAGCTGTTGTTATAGGAGAACTCCACTAATGGGAGGTGTTGATCCCATCCACCTTTAAATTCCATTGATCATAATCTCAACATGTCTTCGATTGTCTGAATAGTCCTTTCAGATTGGCCATCAGTTTGAGGATGATAGGCCATACTAAAATTCAATTCAGTATTCAGAGCATGCTGAAGACTTCTCCAGAATTTTGATGTGAATATTGGGTCACGATCAGATATGATGGATAGTGGTACCCCATGCAGCCTTACCACTTCCTTCACGTATATCATGGAAAGCTGATCCAGAGAGAAATCTTCCCGAATAGAGATAAAATGGGCTGTCTTGGTGAGACGGTCCACAATAACCCATATCGCATTGTTTCCTTTGGATGTTTTCGGGAGACCAGTTACAAAGTCCATAGTGATATTATCCCACTTCCATACTAGTATGGGTAGCGGTTGTAATACCCCCTTAGGAAGTTGTCATTCTGCCTTTAATTGCTGACACACCAGGCACCTTGTAGTGTAATCAGCAATCTCCCTCTTCATGTTATCCCACCAATAATGATCACGGAGGTCTCTATACATCATAGTGCTTCCTGGATGTATAGAGAAAGTAGAGCTATGAGCTTCATCCATCAGTTCTTTCTTTATCTCCAGAATAGATGGGACACATAGACTTGTACGAAATTTCAATACACCTTCTTGATCAATATTGAAATCAGGGAACTTCCCATCCTTTACAGCCTCAAACTTCTCCTGCAGCAAAGGATCTTCTTTTTGAGCCTTCGTGATCTTCTCTAGTAATGAAGGTTGAGAAATCATTTGGGATAGGGTTGATGATGTCCCTTTCCTTATAATTCCCATGTCCAGTTTTATTTTATCTTTAATCAAGGGATCTCCTAGGATCCTCATTGTTGCCAGAACAACAGGATCTTTCCTTCTTAACGCATCCGCGACTTTGTTGGCTCTTCCAGGGTGATAATGAATTGAACAATCATAGTCTTTAATAATCTCCAACCATCTCCTTTGTCTCATGTTCAATTCTTTCTGAGTGAAAATATACATTAGACTTTGGTGGTCAGTGTATATATCACATTTCTCCCCATAAAGATAGTGCCTCCATATCTTTAGAGAAAAAACAATTGACGCCAGTTCTAGATCATGTGTAGGATAATTCTGCTCATGAATCTTCAACTGTCGAGATGCATAAGCAATTACCTTGTCATTTTTCATGAGGACGCACCCAAGCCCTTTTAGAGATGCATCGCTAAAAATAATGAATCCTTCTACGATAGAGGATAGTGTTAACACAGGTGCAGTAACCAATCTCTTCTTCAGCTCTTGGAAACTTTCCTCGCATTCCTTTGTCCAGATGAACTTAACCTCTTTTCGAGTCAACTTGGTTAGTGGATTAGAAAGCCGTGAATAGTTTTTCACAAACCTCCTATAATATACCGCTAAACCAAGGAAACTATGAATCTCAGTTACTGTTGTGGGTTGAGGCCACTCCTCCACAACCATTGTCTTTGCAGGGTCAACCGAGATTCCTTCATTGGCTATGATGTGCCCCAAGAAAGCCACTTGTTGTAACCAAAACTCACACTTGCTGAACTTCCCAAAGAGCCTCTCCTTCCGTAGAGTTTTCAAAATAACCCTTATATGATCTTCATGCTCCTCACGACTTTTTGAATATATCAAAATATCATCAATAAAAACTACCACAAAGTTATCAAGGTAGTCCTTAAAGACTCTATTCATCAAATACATGAAAATAGCAGGAGCATTAGTCAAGCCGAAAGGCATAACAGTAAACTCATAATGCCCATATCTTGATCGGAAGGCAGTCTTTGGAATAACTTCCTTCTTCACCCTCAGTTGATAATAACCAAATCGAAGGTAAATCTTAGAGAATAATTGAGCCCCGTGAAGTTGGTCAAATTAATCATAAATTCTTGGAAGAGGATATCTATTCTTCACTGTGATCCTGTTCAGTTCTCTATAATCAATGCATAGCCGCATTGATCCATCCTTCTTCTTCACAAAGAGAACTGGTGCTCCCCAAGGAGAAACACTCGGTCGGATAAACCCCTTCTCCAACAAGTCTTGGAGTTGTTTCTTTAGCTCTTCTAGTTCCACATTTTCCATTCTATACGGTGTCTTTGATATCGGTTGAGACCCAGGTATGAGTTCAATGGAGAACTCTACCTCTCTTTCTAGGGGAGGTCCAGGTAACTCCTCAGGAAATACATCCATGTATTCCTGAACAATCGGAACATCTTCAATTTGTATGCCCCCTTTCCCTTCTTCCTCATCACCGATTAAATCCATAAAGAAAGCTATAGGAGGTGATTCTAGATAGGGATCAGTTCGGGATATCTCTCCTTGGAAGATAATTGTGGGTCGTTCATTCAAGACTACTGAGATTTCCTTACTTCTGCATTTGATCTTAGCATTATACTTTGAGAGCCAGTCTATCCCTAGTATAATGTCGAATTCCATCATGGGAATGACTACTAGATTTGCGATAATATTGTGCTCACCAAAGTAAATACTATAGTCTCTAAATACTTTTGATGCAAGGATAATCCCACTTGGAGTCTTGACTGATATCTCTACCTCTAGCAGTTCGAGGATTGATTCTATATTCCTTGAAAACATGGAGGAAATAAAGGAATGCGTAGAACCAGAATCAAATAAATTACTTGCTAGTTTTGAGAGGACGACAAGAGTACCTGCTACCACATCGTTCGGAACTTCATCTTCAGTTGTTGTGATAGCAAAAGCACGACCTTGCTCCCTTGGCCTGTGCTGAGGCTGATGGCGATTCCCCTCCACCGCCCTCGGATTTGGACATTGATTAGCAAAGTGCCCAAGCTGTCCACACTTGAAGCATGTGACTTCGGGTAGGGCCATAACCATCTTTCCTCTATTGTTAGTGTTGGGAAGTTGAGGCTTCACATAAATACGACAATTCCGAGAAATATGGACTTCTTTTCCACACCTATTGCACTTACCACTTCCGATCAAGAAGTTCCCCGAATGCTTCTTTCCACATTTATTGCATGTGGGATGTTGCATATGCTTTCCACCTCTATCCTGATCAAAACTTCTTCCCAGGCTTGGTTCTAGAGTTCTCTTCTTCTCATTAGATTTGTGAGACCACTATGTCTCCCCAAACTCTAGTTCAACTTTCATAGCACTTCGAACTATTTCTTCATAGTTATCGTTGTCGCTGTTGGCTAGATTCTTCCGTAGATGAGGTCGTAGTCTGCCAAAGAATCTATCAACCTTGCCATTAGGGTCCATGACAAAGCTTGAGGTATAACGGGAAAGCTTTTTGAAGTTCATCTCATAGGTTCCAACTGATTCATTCTCCTTTGCTTCAGCTTGAGAAATTATTTCTCCATTCCCGTTCTCATCGAACGATGGAAATACTTATTAAAGAATATTCCCCGGAACTCTTCCCACTCCGTAGCTTTCATCTCTCCTCGTGTCTTCGTGTTTTTGATCAGTGACCACCACCAATCAGCTTCTCCCTCTAGGCAGTAAACAGCAAGGGTGACTTTTTCTTGTCCCGAACAATGATGTACAGAAAAGATCTTTTCAATGGAGCTTATCCATTGTTCCGCAACCAATGGGTCAGTAGATCCACAGAATGTTGGTTGTCGTTGACGCATGAAGGACTCAACAGAAAGTTGTTCCCTTCGTGGTGAGGTCGGCCTCTCAGCTTGATTCAAATTATTACTTATAACTTGAGTCAGTTGGTTCATCATTTGCATGAATGTTTCCATTCCGGCTTCCATCGGAGGGCCGTCAGCACAAGGTGCTTTGCGGTCACCATCGGCAAGGTTCCTCCTATTTCCCGCCATTTTCTAAAAGAATAAAACCTTAGTGAGAAACTTATTTCATTTAGGGATCTTTTAACTAAGACTTCATGCTTAGAAATTTACACTTTTCTATAATTCCTTCATAATGATTCTTAAAAAGCTTGTGATTAACCAAACATATACCCCGGGAGTGTCGTAACCAAGAGTGCAGCAAGGCCCGTTATCGTGCACTAGTTCCCGTTCGAGTCTAGCTCAAAGCGGTGTTTTCGGGTTTTACACCTATGTACATATGTACCAGAGCCGCCTCTACCTGCTCGTATCCAGACAGGGATGTATCTTTTTGATAAACCACTTACTCAATACTTACCAAAATACCAGGATGTTTTCCTATTTTTAAACTTTTCTATAGGGATCTTCCTAAAGTTTTTATATCCTAATTTCCAGAAATAACTAAACCTCCCTTTGATACCAACTATAGCATCCCTCCTTTTTATAACATAAACTTTCATTACATTACATAAAACTGAGGATCTTTAAGGTCTAGTGTCTTGGAAACCAGGAACATAAAACATGAAAACAACATAAAAAATTCTTCTTAAACACTTGAAAGGCTTCTCCTTAAGTTCATCCTAGGTTTATTACTGCATCTCATAACCTGGGGACATACATCAAAAAAAAGGGTGAGCAGAAGGCCCAGTAAGGGAAACAAGAGGAACATTTTACATGTGAACTTGAGATACTTCAATAAGGACATGAAAAGAACTTTAAGGCATGAGAAAGAAATCATGAGGTATTTCATAATAAAAATAACATTTTCCATAACTTGAAGATGTGGCTACATCACTAAACATAGACAATCATGAACATATCACCAAAGTCCATCTCCAAGGTGTCATTTGAAAATTACCAAGGTTATTCACCAAGGTATCGTGAAAATTGTAATCTCTAGTGGTTACATCATTACCCAATGCATTGGAGCGCTATCAAGGCGTACCCTTAAATTTGCCTTTATTATCATGTGAGCCACATATATCATCATCAAACATTTCATAAATTACCCATATAACATAAAATAAATGGGTTTCATTTCAGAATCATAACGTTTTAAAAACTGCTTTAAAGACATGATCTTTACGTCACTTTAAACCCACGAAAGGGGATAGCGGGTTTCATGTATGTAATTCCCAGAATTTGAAATAAATTTTTTTGATATATATGTGAATACCCTATTAGAAATAAGAGCTTTGAGTATTAACTTTATAACATAAAATAATTTTGAGAAAAGAGAGAGACATTTTGAGATGAAAATTCTGCAGCATAATGGTTATGTTTTGGGGTTTTTAGAAAACATTGAAAAAAGAGGGGAAATTGGTCACCCACTCATAAATGATCCATAAAACAGTAGGGGGACGGAATAAGAAGGATATATGGACATGTTAATGAAATCTGGAGGACATACCATTTGAAATGAAAAACATGGAAGGAAGACAAAAATTAGATTTCTCTTATGAAAATTCGGCAGCCTAACGGCGCCACTTAAACTTCAATAAAAATGAATTGAAAAGATAAAATAGGGTCTCTCATCATATGATCATAAGAGATCAGTATGATAGATATAGAGATCATACCCCAACATAATAAAAAAGTAACTTGAAAGACTTGATATGAAAATCGAACTTGAAAAATGAGAAGGGTGAAAGGATCCCTTAAAAATTCGGCAGCCTAACGGCGTCACTTAAAATTTCATAAAATGAAATTATGAGAGTAATTAGGGATCTCTCATCATATAAAAATGAAAAGGGAAGTAAGAGGAATATAAAAGAACATCCTCTCACATAAGAACATGTAGCATAAAAGGAATGACATAAAAGAGAATACATGAAAAGAAAGAGAGAGGTCGGATCCCTTACCTTAAAACGTGACTCTTGAAACTCAAGGGTTTGGACCTTGAGGGCTTGGGGGCACCGTGGGAGGACTCCTTGGGAGGTAAGGAGACCAGAAATTTGTTGGGAGAGAGTTGGGAGTGAAAACTAAAGGAGGAAAGGGTGGGTATTTATAGGGAAAGTGAGGGGACAAGGCATTAATGGCCAAGGGACACCTCACTAGTGGTTTTGAAAAAACCATGGGCTTGCCCATGGTATTTTCCCATGGTATTGGCCACTTGGGACACCTCATACCTTATCTTACTGTTCATAATTCGACCATATTGAATATATACTTAATACATCATTTAATGACGTCATTAAACACCCATAACTTAAAAATTATATTTTCACTATTCATCAAAAATCCAACTTTCTCAGAATAATCCCAAAATTTCAACTTAACGAAATATCAATGCTCTGATTTCAAAAATGAAATCCATTTTATAAAAATAATTTTCTAAATATTTTTAATTGAATTTTTAAATAAAAACACTATTCATCGAAAAATCATTTTTTTTGAAAAATCCCCAAAAATTACCTTAACATAATATCGATGCTCTGAGTTCAAAAATAAAGTCCTTTTTACAAAAATAATTTTCTAATTATTTTTAATTAAATTTTTAATTAAAAAACACTATTCACCCGAAAAAACTAATACTTGACTAATAATTTATGAAACCGTTATTTACCCATTTTATTGAATCACATTACTTAATCTAGGTGTCCAAATTATATTAAAACTTTCTTTGAGTGAAATTACTAATCCATTTGGTCACATTACTAATCCTAAGCGTAAAATCACTATTCATAATTTACTATTCATCAAAATTTATGTTGATCTTATTAGACTCCAAATTCCTTACTGAACACTTTTGTAGAAGACCATTTTTTGAAAATCATTACACATCATTATTTATTTTGGGTTTTCATAAAAATTTTAATATATCCTTTATTAACAATTTATCAATAAAATACATTCTAAAATTATCCGGACATTTGGAATTTCACAAACATCACTAAAGGAAGAAATCTCAATTCATTCGTCCCAAAGGATTACACAAAGAAGCTAGGGTCTCGTCACATAGCCCCTTATAACACCGGCATATGACCTAAGTGTAAGGTGTGCTATGGTGATAGAATCTGAGGGAGGCTCAGATAACATTGACCTAATAGTAATCTCTACTAACTTGAACTTCTCCCGTAGGCGTTTCCGTTCAAGCTTGACACGCTGGAGTTCGGCTTGGGCTTGGTCCAAAGCGAAGCCCACAGATGCTACCTCCTTCCCATGCTCTGATAAGTGGGCTTCATAAGGGTCGAGTCTACTGGATGAAGCCATCGACTCCTCTTTCTGCATTAACCATTAACATATTATTAAATCATTAAGAGTAAGTTAATATACTACTCAAAAAGATTGGGTCGTTACATTCTTCCCCCCTTAAGAAATTTCGTCCCCGAAATTTACACTTGAGGCCTAGTCGAAAAGGTGAGGGTACTTTTGCTTCATTGTTTCCACAGGCTCCCAAGTCGCTTCTTCATATTCATGATTCCTCCACAACACTTTCACAAGGTGGGTAGTCTTGTTTCGTAGAACCTTTTCTCTACGGTCCAAGATCTCCACTGGTTGCTCCTCATAAGAGAGGTCATGTTCCAGTTGTACCACCTCTGGGTTCAGTACATGCGAAGGGTCGGGTATGTACTTCCTCAAGAGAGATACATGGAAGACATATTGATCTTGAGCTAGGTTTGGTGGAAGTCGTAGACGATAGGCCACTGCTCTTATGCAATCAAGGATTTCATAGGTGCCAATGTACCTAGGTCTGAGCTTCCCTTTTGTCCCAAACCGCATGACTCTCTTCCATGGAGAAATTCAAAGGAAGACTTTGTCACCAACATCAAACTCCAAGTCCCTTCGACGATTGTCAGCATAGCTCTTCTGCCGACTCTGAGTAGCATTTATTTGTTGTTGGATGGCATGAACCTATTCCGTCATCTCTTGCACGAGATCAGGCCCAATAATCTTCCTCTCACCAGTTTCATCCCAACAAGTAGGAGTTCTACACCGCTTTCCATACAGAGCTTCATAGGGTGCTATCTGAATACTCGCATGGAAGCTGTTGTTATAGGAGAACTCCACTAATGGGAGGTGTTGATCCCATCCACCTTTAAATTCCATTGATCATAATCTAAACACGTCTTCGAGTGTCTGAATAGTCCTTTCACATTGTCCTTCAGTTTGAGGATGATAGGTCGTACTAAAATTCAATTCAGTATTCAGAGCATGCAGAAGACTTCTCCAGAATTTTGATGTGAATCATGGGTCACGATCAGATACGATGGATAGTGGTACCCCATGCAGCCTTACCACTTCCTTCACGTATATCTTGGCAAGATGATCCAGAGAGAAATCTTCCCGAATAGAGATAAAATGGGATGTCTTGGTGAGACGGTCCACAATAACCCATATCGCATTGTTTCCTTTGGATTTTTTCGGGAGACCAGTTACAAAGTCCATAGTGATATTATCCCACTTCCATACTGGTATGGGTAGCGGTTGTAATACCCCCTTAGGAAGTTGTCATTCTGCCTTTACTTGCTGACACACAAGGCACCTTGCAGTGTAATCAACAATCTCCCTCTTCATGTTATCCCACCAATAATGATCACGGAGGTCTCTATACATCTTAGTGCTTCCTGGATGTATAGAGAAAGTAGAGCTATGAGCTTCATCCATCAGTTCTTTCTTTATCTCCGGAATAGATGGAACACATAGTCTTGTACGAAATTTCAATACACCTTCTTGATCAATATTGAAATCAGGGAACTTCCCATCCTTTACAGCCTCAAACTTCTCCTACAGCAAAGGATCTTCTTTTTGAGCCTTCTTGATCTTCTCTAGTAATGAATGTTGAGAAATCATTTGGGATAGGGTTGATGATGTCCCTTTCCTTATAATTCCCATGTCCAGTTTTACTAGATCTTTATTCAAGGGATCTCCTAGGATCCTCATTGTTGCCAGAAAAACAGGATCTTTCCTGCTTAACGCATCCACGACTTTGTTTGCTCTTCCAGGGTGATAATGAATTGAACAATCACAGTCTTTAATAATCTACAACCATCTCCTTTGTCTCATGTTCAATTCTTTCTGAGTGAAAATATACTTTAGACTTTGGTGGTCAGTGTATATATCACATTTCTCCGCATAAAGAGAGTGCCTCCATATCTATAGAGAAAAAACAATTGCCGCCAGTTCTAAATCATGTGGAGGATAATTCTGCTCATGAATGTTCAACTGTCGAGATGCATAAGCAATTAACTTATCATTTTGCATGAGGACGCACCCAAGCCCTTTTAGAGATGCATCGCTAAAAATAACGAATCCTTCTATGATAGAGGATAGTGTTAACACAGGTGCAGTAACCAATCTCTTCTTCAGCTCTTGGAAACTTTCCTCGCATTCCTTTGTCCAGATGAACTTAACCCCTTTTCGAGTCAACTTGGTTAGTGGATTAGAAAGCCGTGAAAAGTTTTTCACAAACCTCCTATAATATCCCGCTAAACCAAGGAAACAACGAATCTCAGTTACTATTGTGGGTTGAGGCTACTCCTCCACAACCATTGTCTTTACAGGGTCAACCGAGATTCCTTCATTGGCTATGATGTGCCCCAAGAAATCCACTTGTTGTAACCAAAACTCACACTTTCTGAACTTCCCAAAGAGCCTCTCCTTCCGTAGAGTTTTCAAAATAACCCTTATATGATCTTCATGCTCCTCACGACTTTTTGAATATATCAAAATATCATCAATAAAAACTACCACAAAGTTATCAAGGTAGTCATTAAAGACTCTATTCATCAAATCCATGAAAATAGCAGGATCATTAGTCAAGCCGAAAGGCATAACAGTAAACTCATAATGCCCATATCTTGATCGGAAGGCAGTCTTTGGAATATCTTCCTTCTTCACCCTCAGTTGATAATAACCAGATCGAAGGTAAATCTTAGAGAAGAATTGAGCCCCGCGAAGTTGGAAAAATTAATCATCAATTCTTGGAAGAGGATATCTATTCTTCACTGTGATCCTGTTCAGTTCTCTATAATCAATGCATAGCCGCATTTATCCATCATTCTTCTTCACAAAGAGAACTGGTGCTCCCTAAGGAGAAACACTCGGTCGGATAAACCCCTTCTCCAACAAGTCTTGGAGTTGTTTCTTTAGCTCTTCTAGCTCCACATTTTCCATTCTATACGGTGTCTTTGATATCGGTTGAGACCCAGGTACGAGTTCAATGGAGAACTCTACCTCTCTTTCTGGGGGAGGTCCAGGTAACTCCTCAGGAAATACATCCATGTATTCCTGAACAATCGGAACATCTTCAATTTGTATGCCCCCTTTCCATTCTTCCTCATCACCGATTAAATCCATAAAGAAAGCTATAGGAGGTGCTTCTAAATAGGGATCAGTTCAGGATATCTCTCCTTGGAAGATAATTGTAGGTCGTTCATTCAAGACTACTGAGATTTCCTTACTTCTGCATTTGATCTTAGCATTATACTTTGAGAGCAAGTCCATCCCTAGTATAATGTCGAATTCCATCATGGGAATGACTACTAGATTTGCGATAAGATTGTGCTCACCAAAGTAAATACTATAGTCTCTAAATACTTTTGATGCAAGGATAATCCCACTTGGAGTCTTGACTGATATCTCTACCTCTAGTAGTTCGGGGATTGATTCTATATTCCTTGAAAACTTGGAGGAAATAAAGGAATGCGTAGAACCAGAATCAAATAAATTACTTGCTAGTTTTGAGAGGATGACAAGAGTACCTGCTACCACATCATTCGGAACTTCATCTTCAGTTGTTGTGATAGCAAAAGCACGACCTTGCCCCCTTGGCCTGTGCTGAGCTTGATGGTGATTCACCTCCACCGCCCTCAGATTTGGACATTGATTAGCAAAGTGCCCAAGCTTTCCACACTTGAAGCATGTGACTTCGGGTAGGGCCAGAACCATCTTTCCTCTGTCGTTAGTGTTGGGAAGTTGAGGCTTCACATCAATACGACAATTCCGAGAAATATGGACTTCTTTTCCACACCTATAGCACTTACCACTTCCGATCAAGCAGTTCCCCGAATGCTTCTTTCCACATTTATTGCATGTGGGATGTTGCATATGCTTTCCACCTCTTTCCTGATCAAAACTTCTTCCCATGCTTGGTTCTAGAGTTCTGTTCTTCTCATTAGATTTTTGAGACCACTGTGTCTCCCCAAACTCTAGTTCAACTTTCATAGCACTTCGAACTATTTCTTCATAGTTATCGTAGTCGCTGTTGGCTAGATTCTTCCGTAGATGAGGTCGTAGTCCTCCAAAGAATCTATCAACCTTGCCATTAGGGTCCGTGACAAAGCTTTAGGTATAACGGGAAAGCTTTTTGAAGTTCATCTCATAGGTTCCAACTGATTCATTCTCCTTTGCTTCAGCTCGAGAAATTCTTTCTCCATTCTCGTTCTCATCGAACGAGGGAAATACTTATTAAAGAATATTCCCCGGAACTCTTCCCACTCCATAGCTTTCATCTCTCCTCGTGGCTTCGTGTTTTTGATCAGTGACCACCACCGATCAGCTTCTCCCTCTAGGCAGTAAACCGCAAGGGTGACTTTTTCTTGTCCCGAACAATTATGTACAGAAAAGATCATTTCGATGGATCTTATCCATTGTTCCGCAACCAATGGGTCAGTAGATCCACTGAATGTTGGTTTTCGTTGATGCATGAAGGACTCAACAGAAAGTTGTTCCCTTCATGGTGAGGTCGGCCTCTCAGCTTGATTCAAGTTATTACTCATAACTTGAGTCAGTTGGTTCATCATTTGCATGAATGATTCCATTCCGGCATCCATCGGAGGGCCGTCAGCACAAGGTGCATTGCGGTCACCATCGGCACGGTTCCTCCTATTTCCCGCCATTTTCTAAAAGAATAAAACCTTAGTGAGAAACTTTTTTCATTTATGGATCTTTTAACTAAGAATTCATGCTTAGAAAATTACACTTTTCTAAAATTCCTTCAAAATGATTCATAAAAAGCTTGTGATTAACCAAACATATACCCCGGGAGTGTCGTAACCAAGAGTGCAGCAAGGCCCGTTATCGTGCACTAGTTCCCGTTCGAGTCTAGCTCAAAGCGGTGTTTTCGGGTCTTACACCTATGTACATATGTGCCAGAGCCGCCTCTACCTGCCTGTATCCAGACAGGGATGTATCTGTTTGATAAACCACTTACTCAATACTTACCAAAATACCAGGAAGTTTTCCTAATTTTAAACTTTTCTATAGGGCTCTTTCTAAAGTTTTTATATCCTAATTTCCTGAAATAACTAAACCTCCATTTGATACCAACTATAGCATCCCTCCTTTTTATAACATAAACTTTCATTACATTACATAAAACTGAGGATCTTTAAGGTCCAGTGTCTTGGAAACCAGGAACATAAAACATGAAAACAACATAAAACATTCTTCTTAAACACTTGAAAGGCTTCTCCTTAAGTTCATCCTAGGTTCATTACTGCATCTCATAACCTGGGGACATACATCAAAAAAAAGGGTGAGCAGAAGGCCCAGTAAGGGAAACAAGAGGAACATTTTACATGTGAACTTGAGATACTTCAATAAGGACATGAAAAGAACTTTAAGGCATGAGAAAGAAATCATGAGGCATTTAATTATAAAAATAAAATTTTCCATAACTTGAAGATGTGGCTACATCATTTAACATAGAAAATCATGAACATATCACCAAGGTCCATCCCCAAGGTGTCATTTGAAAATTACCAAGGTTATTCACCAAGGTATCGTGAAAATTGTAATCTCTAGTGGTTACATCATTACCCAATGCATTGGAGCGCTATCAGGGCGTACCCTTAAATTTGACTTTATTATCATGTGAGACACATATATCATCATCAAACATTTCATAAATAACCCATATAACCTAAAATAAATGGTTTTCATTTCATAATCATAACGTTTTAAAAACTGCTTTAAAGACATGATCTTTATGTCACTTTAAACCAACGGAAGGGGAGAGCGGGTTTCATGTAAGTAATTCCCAGAATTTAAAATAAAACATTTTAATATATATGTGAATACCCTTTTAGAAATAAGAGCTTTGAGTATTCACTTTATAACATAAAATAATTTTGAGAAAAGAGAGAGACATTGTAAGATGAAAATTCTGCAGCATAACGGTTATGTTTTGGTGGTTTTAGAAAACATTGAAAAAAGAGGGGACATGGGTCACCCACTCATAAATGATCCATAAAATAGTAGGGGGACGGAATAAGAAGGATATATAGAAATGTTATTGAAATTTGGAGGACATACCATTTGAAATGAAAAACATGGAAGGAAGACAAAAATTAGATTTCTCTTATGAAAATTCGGCAGCCTAATGGCGTCACTTAAAATTCAATAAAAATGAATTGACAAGATCAAATAGGGTCTCTCATCATATGATCATAAGAGATCAGTATGATAGATATAGAGATAATACCCCAACATAATAAAAAAGGAACTTGAAAGACTTGATATGAAAATCGAACTTGAAAAATGAGAAGGGTGAAAGGATCCCCTAAAAATTCGGCAGCCTAACGGCGTCACTTAAACATTCATAAAACGAAATGATGAGAGTAAGAGTGGATCTATCATAATATAAACATGAAAAGGTAAGTAAGAGGAATATAAAATAACATCCTCTCACATAAGAACATGTAGCATAAAAGGAATGACATAAAAGAGATTACATGAAAAGAAAGAGAGAGGTCGGATCCCTTACCTTAAAACTTGACTCTTGAAACTCAAGGGTTTGGACCTTGAGGGCTTAGGGGAACCTTGGGAGGACTCTTTGGGAGGTAAGGAGACCAGAACATCGTTGGGAGAGAGTTGGGAGTGAAAACTAAAGGAGGAAAGGGTGGGTATTTATAGGGAAAGTGAGGGGACAAGGCATTAATGGCCAAGGGACACCTCACTAGTGGTTTTGGCAAAACCATGGGCTTGCCCATGGTATTTTCCCATGGTATTGGCCACTTGGGACACCTCATACCATATCTTACTATTCATAGTTCGACCATATTGAATATATACTTAATACATCATTTAATGACGTCATTAAACACCCATAACTTAAAAACTATATTTTCAGTATTCATCAAAAATCCAACTTTCTCAGAATAATCCCAAAATTTCACCTTAACCAATTATCAATGCTCTGATTTCAAAAAAGAAATCCATTTTATAAAAATAATTTTCTAAATATTTTTAATTTAATTTTTAAATAAAAACACTATTCATTGAAAATTCATTTTTTTTGAAAAATCCCAAAAAATTACCTTAACGTAATATCGATGCTCGGAGTTCAAAAATAAAGTCCTTTTTATAAAAATAATTTTCTAATTATTTTTTATTAAATTTTTAATTAAAAAAACTATTCACCCGAAAAGAATTATACTTGACTAATAATTTATGAAACCATTATTTACCCATTTTATTGAATCACATTACTTAATCTAGGTGTCCAAATTATATTAAAAATTTCTTTGAGTGAAATTACTAATCCATTTGGTCACATTACTAATCCTAAGCGTAAAATCACTATTCATAATTTACTATTCATCAAAATTTAAGTTGATCTTATTAGACTCCAAATTCCTTACTGATCACTTTTGTAGAAGACCATCTTTTGAAAATCATTACACATCATTAGTTATTTTGGGTTTTCATAAATATTTTAAAATATCCTTTATTAAAAATTTTTCAATAAAATACATTCTAAAATTATCCAGACATTTGAAATTTCACAAACATCACTAAAGGAAGAAATCTCAATTCATTCTTCCCAAAGGATTACAAAAAGAAGCTAGGGTATCGTCACATAGCCCCTTATAACACCAGCATATGACCTAAGTGTAAGGTGTGCTATGGTGAGAGAATCTGAGGGAGGCTCAGATAACATTTCCCTAGTAGTAATCTCTACTAACTTGAACTTCTCCCGTAGTCGTTTCTGTTCAAGCTTGACACGCTGGAGTTCAGATTGGGCTTGGTCCAAAGCGAAGCCCACAGATGCTACCTCCTTCCCAAGCTCTGATAAGTGGGCTTCATAAGGGTCGAGTCTACTGGATGAAGCCATCGACTCCTCTTTCTGCATTAACCATTAACATATTATTAAATCATTAAGAGTAAGTTAATATACTACTCAAAAATATTGGGTCGTTACACTGATTTTGATAATTCATCTAATGTGGGGTATCCAATTTTTTTGTAATGTGGATTCCTAACCATGTATGTTTGGGATTCATACTCATTTAATGTTGGGTATATTTACATTTTAACATCAAGTGATAAATACATTACCATATAGTTTAATTTCTTGTGAGTATGATCAGATGGGTTATTCTATTTAGGGTCTCATGATGGGAAACTATCCATTTATTATACTGTCATGAATAATGGAGGAATCAAGTCTTGTAGTTTTAGGCCATCTATCTTGCACCATGGTGTCCAAAAGTTTAGGGTCATACAGATTGGAATAGTTGGAAAAATTCTTCAGTCATATTGATATGTTAATGAATTGAGATTAACTCACATACATGAAGCCCGACTATCAACATTCTCAAAACCTATAAGGACATTATATACATTCATTTAATGAAAATATATGAACCTGAAGAATTAATTAATTTTATATCTCAAAATTATATTTTAGAGACTATAATTCAGATGACCATTCATGACCATTTATATATGTCTCATAATACCTAGATTCTTTAGATGTTTTGTCTCCATTGAACATAAGTTTTATCCATCAAAATAGTTATATTTAACATAATATACATTACATTTCTTATCTATGTGATGTGGGTGGACCATAAGAATTATTATACACTAGGAGATCCTCTCCGGATTTACGTATTGATGAAGTAAAAACATTAAATTAATTGGTCCTAAATGCCCTCATTTATCCACTTTTTAATCGAATAATATATAAAATATAACATCACAATTTTATACCCTAAAATTAATTTTCAAGGGAAATATTTTTCATTTTTTCTCAGATATACCTCCTTTTCTCTCTTATTCACTGATAGATCGATCAAATTATATTCAATGAAATAGAAAAAATATATAGGTTATTTCTCCAAATAGAAATAATATATTATTATTATTCTATCATCATGATTTTGATGAAAAAATTTATACCTAATTCTACTGAATATTCATCTATTTTATAGGAATGTCGGTGAATTATTGATTTGGTATAGAGTTCTTCTATCCCAATAAATTCATGGGATTAATCACAAGTATTCGATTTCCTGAATATTGATGATTTTCCAAAAACATTAGGTAGTGCTGACTCTCCCGGAATCTATGTGGAAACTATTAAAGATTAACAATATGATGAATTCATCTAGAAAATAGGTTTGTAATATGGAAATTCCCCTAGCCTATTCGGTTGTGTGACTTATGAAAACATAACATACCTAGAACATTGAGAAATTATGAAATCAAATTTGTTCAATATTTCACATGATGAAGTGGTTAATTTTTTTAAATTCCCCAAGATCTATTGGATACTGAACTTCACAATAAAGAGTTATTGTTTATTGTTATTCTGGTATTACATAATGGGGAAATGATCCCTAAAGAATCATCATAATTACATTATGGATATCCTCATCCTATTTTCTTACTAATTTATCTATTATTTGTCAAATATATTCCTTTCATCATAAAATAGATGAAATACGCAATTTTTTTAGACACACCTTAATTTATCATTGTCAGGATAAGTGGATTATGGTGGGATTCTCAACATTAAACCCTTAAATCGGATTGTATATTGAAATTTTGAATATTATAAATTAATACAATAATCTAATTCATTAACACATTAAACAATTAATTTTGTTAATGTCTATTGGTTATCAGTAGTCCCTTTATGATGATACATGATGGAAAATGAATGAAACCCTTATTGGGGTAAGAATATTTTATGAATGTATTATTATCCTTTTAAAGAGTGTGTTCATCCAAAAATTATGGGATATATTCTGGTATGGTTTAAACCTTGTCAATGGAGATATTGATGAAATGTTTCTCCAATTCCATTTAATATCTCATTTCATGGTCTGATTCCCACTTAGACATTGGATGCAATAGTTCTCATTCAATCATTTTGTGGGACAACACCCCTTTTAAAATTATTAGGATGGGTTTCATTCACTTTTATTATGGTTTTCTTCCCATTATCTTTTTTGGGGGATCAATTCCCTATTCAATCTTTTAGAGGGATGATTCAATTTCACTAATTTGGTGGATCCTCTCCATTTCTCTATTCATGTAGGTCAACACCCAATCACTCTTTTGTGAGTCATTTCCCATTTTCTCATTTGGTGGTTAGATCCCTTTTTCTTGGTTAGTGTGGAAACACCAATTCACTTATATAGATGTAAGATCCCCTTAAATATTCATCTTTATTATTTTGGAGGATTAAATAAACATATTCCAAATGTTCCATGAAAATTTCTATTTCTAAAGTACCCTATTAAAAATTATTTTACAGTTTATCTCTGATGATGAATAATTTTAGGATCATGTTACCCTTAAAATGTTGGTAATAGTAGTAAAAATATATGGTTATCCTATCAAAATTCACTTCACTTTATAATATCAGGAAGCATGAAACTAATGACTTTCCATAGAAAAGTAAAAGTACACTGGAAATTGAACTATGTTGAACGAATATATTTTATCCTTCATGGTTTCATTGTCTAAAAAATTGATCTTTTTTTCATGTTATTGAAAATAGATTCTTAAATTTTCCATAGATTCCATATATGTTATAGAGTTTCATGATAATAAAATTCCATGGTTCTATGAATAAAAACTTATATGTGTCTTTCTATAGTGTAAAATCAATGAAACCACTTGGGGTTTTCATTTGAATATTAATAGTTGAGAACATATGTTCTTTTTTTCAACATATATCTGCATAAACGTTTCAAACAGAATTTTTTTTCAATGGAATATATTAGACCACTCCATCTTGAAAATAAATCATGGAATCCCTCATTTTATTAAAACATCAATTACATAGGTCACGGAATATCATCTTATACAATGTATATATGTACGGAATATATTGTAAAATATAGATATTTTCGTATCTTGATATTGACCAACCTTCATGATTATTATACAATGAAAATGTGAAACATACCATGGTCATCACAAACAATGGAACATATGTTTCCTCTTGTTGTTTTGGGGATCCAAGATATGGTATATACATGGATGATAAATTACTGTTACGATGTTCTAAATCACCCATTCCATAAAATTCAGAGATTTTTGGGTTCCTGATGTTGCGCTGTAGTGGAGTGGACTCAACTATCATAGGATATGAATTCCACTCTAGTTTTACCTATAAACATTATCCTTCACATGAATCCTAAAAAAATTATGGAATCCTGTAATTACTTATCCATCATGATATGATTTAATTTGTGGTGATTTTCCCAAACTAGATGATGATGTCTTCCAATAGTTCATAATATTTGTTGATCTATTTCCACTGGATTACATTGGTTCGATTTATATTATATATATTCTATTCTGAGGCTTGATTGAATCATTACAGGTTCAAAACCTATCTCTCATTAATGATTTTAAATTAATGGTGGTATTTAATATTATATCAAATGAACATTATCTAATGATTTTCATACATGTAACATATCAGTAATGATATATTGATTCTCTACTTTTCTCGCATCGATATGATATATATTATCTTTTTCTAAAACTAATTCACTAGGCTCAAATGATGGGCCAATAGTTAAATGGTCCACACTAATCATGTTATCTACATTGTTATGGTTCTCATGATCTTCTCGACTTGTAGTAATACAATTTACTAATGTGAATCAAGGGAATATAAATTATAAATTCTCATGAAGTTTAAATTGGAATGAAATTAAATTGTTACATAAATTATGCCACATGATACAATTACACAGTTAAAATTGAGTTAAAATTTCCCACCCTTAAGGGATGGTTTTTTCCCTCAAAATTAACTATTTAAAAGGCCATATTTATATATATTATATGATTCAATATAGAAACATATATTGATTGATTGTGATATATTTTTTGGAAGAACCAATGGGACTCATTGATATTTTATGTGGTAGGGGCATAGAAAATCTATGAGGGTATTTCTCCCTTTCTTTGCCCAACATTCCCTCCATTGGGAATCTAGAATCTAGATGGTTGATAAAAACAAAGATTCCATTATAGTTTCTTGTTGAATTTGGTATTCACATAATGTTTTATGGAAATGGATTATAGGATTCCTCCTAGGATGATCATGGGTAGTCTGGATTACATATCCAATGTAATCATCATCATTCCCATTATATGGAAGGAATATGTTACTACGCTAGGGGGATATGATCCCAAAACTATGGGAAAAAATACATGAATCATTTTATTATTGGGAATTTTTTTTAATAATATGACACATGGGATGTTATCATATGGAAACATACATGATATTTTTACATTTTTGGTATGCTATAATTTCAATGAAATATCTATATTATGAAATTCATCATCTATAACGGGAAGATCTGCATAAATTAATGTCTATCTCAAGGCAGATATTCCATATTCATCCTAACCATAGTGGAATTTTATTAAAATATACATTGGGTGTACATAGTTTATTGAGATGTCTCATATGTATTACTAGAAAGTCTAATGATATTTACAGTCCATAGAATGTCTCATAATCCATATAGATTTAATCAAAATATAATTTTCCCTTGAGATAAATCACAAACCATTAACCTATATATGTTGAACCAAAAATAATGTTTCATGGTCGATCAATCTCCTTCAATGTTAATGGATATAAACATGGTTCCTTTTTTCAGATGTGAGAACCATTTCCACCTAAGATGTCTCTTTTATTCTGGTTCACCATTTTTATATATGATGATAACCCAAATTTCTATATAACCCAAAATTCTATTGATTTAATTTGTAAATTATTTACAAATGATGGTGTCCATTTTTTATATTCTTCTGAAATCTTATAAAACATGTGTGTTGAGATTTAGAGAGTTCAAGAACATCACACCATTTTGTTGGTAATTATTTCCTTCTCGAGTCTCTGTTAAATATTTATGATATACTTATGAATAATTACCTAATAAAAATAAGGAATTTTTTATCCACATTCCAATTATCTGATAAATTCCATGTTTACCATGTAAAAATCAAGAATTACCCCATCATTCTCTTCTGAATTTTATGATGCTAATATTTAACTATGACAATTTGGGATCTCTAGATTATATTTCTATCCATGGGTGGTTGGTGTTCAAGATTGTTTTTTGAATCTCAATTGTCATCAAATTTATCCTATGAACACAAGAATAAAAACTCTTATAGTTACCTATAATGGGTATTGGGAAAAATTTATTGGGTTCAGACCTCAACTTGGTTCCCATCATATCATACACTATATTGGAATCAATGAACACATAGTTAAATTGAATGGTAGTGGATATAACATTTATAATAGATAATTATAGGATCATTATAGATTTCTTAGCCCACATGAATTGAGATCATCGCGAAAACAATGAGATATTAAATGATAAATCCCATCACATGAGGCATACATAAGATGACATGGTGTTTGGATGGGTCATACACCTTGGAGGATTCCAATATAATTTGAACCCAGAGAAATATCTCATCTCATATTCCTTGGAGGATTTTTTAGGCTATCACCATTGAAGATTATTGTTTTTTAACCAAGATAAGGATAATGAGTCATTTAGATTTTAATTTTATGTTGTGGATTTCACCTAAGAAGATTCTCATGTTTCTTAAACCATGAGGTGGATATCGAATCTAGGTTATTTAATGGTTTATTTATGGATTACACCAATAAGTATTTTAATATGTATGTATCCATGAGAAGGATCTTGACACATGGATAATTGAATGATTGGTTGGGGTGAAAACCTAGGTGAATTCTATTCTTCCACTCATCAACTCAAATTTTTAATATTCTAGATTTATATGATTAATTCTCACTCTAATTAGGGGGCCTAGAAATAGAGGAATCATTTATCCTTAGTATTGGGAGGAATGAGTGGATTCTAATAGACATGTCACTGGTGAATTGTTCTATAAGGCCTCAGCCTTAAACCTTACTTAATCATGAGTTATTACAAGATTACACATTAAGGATCTTTTTTCAGGATTAGAGATTTAGAGAAATAGATCATAAAATATGCATTACATTCCACATTTAAACAAAGTGGTCACATAAAAGATAGTATTCATTTTTCCCATCAACGAAAACATATTTAAAATAAAACATGGATTCTTTCTTGACACATCCTTGACACTACCATCATATCATGTACCCTTCCCTTGACCTGTGAAAAACATTTCAAAAACAAGGGATGAGCATAAAAATCTCAGTAAGGGATATAAAATTATGGAAAGGAAACATTAGTAAATGTATACATAAGAATGAAATCATACATTACCAATAAAACATAAGCACTTTAACATACCTCATATAATCATGAATAAATCATTGAAATCATAATACATAAAGGTAACTTGAGGCATTCATAACATTCTTACGTAGGGAGTAACCATCTTGGTTATGTTTGGAATACCCACCACAATATATTCCATAAATCTCTTAGGAGAAACCATAACGTTTCACTCCTTCGCGTTACCCAATGCAATGGAGAGCTATATCGGGCTCACCCACCCTTAGTTTATCACAGAACCACCCGTCTTCGTAACAATTCCCAAGAACCATAACATAATCGTACCACATAATACATGCAAAAAGGAAACATAACCTTTCCACATTTCAATCACAGGATATCAATAAAACACATTGATATAAAAAAACCTTATGAAAACAATTTTCAATACCAAGATAAAAGAAAACTAAAACATGGTATTTATTTTTCTTTTAAAAAGAAGGTATGGATTGTAGAGGAAGCTGAAACTCAAATAATGGTCCGGGTGGCGGAGAAGTCGTTTACGCCCCATACGTATGACAAAAACATTCCCTTTTGTCGTTTAGTAAACTCTTCATATAAAATAGATTCCTTTTGAATAAACTTAAAGGTCAAAGGGGTTTATACACCATAGAAAATAAAGTTGTGTATAAAACAAAATACGCCTAAATGAAAGAAGATTGAAACGAAGACACATACAAAGACGGTATCCTTGGATTAAGGATAAATTAGTTGCATAATTATGTGTGACAAACGAATACATGAAATATAAGTGGGTACAAAGTGTAAAACAATCATAGTAAATTCACACATATTCATATAACAACATATTCAAGGTGTATAAGTTTATCCCAAAGAATAAAAATTGGGTTAAGAAGTTCCCTTGCAAAAATTCGACAGCCTAACGACGTCACTTCAAAATTCAGAAAAAGAGTTGATGAGAGATAAAAAGGGTATCTCGTCACTTGGACATAAAATTTACATCAATAAAAATATAGAAGAACATATCCCAACATAAAATCATGTGAATTAAAAGACATAACAATATAAGTCTTTTAAAAAGAGGAGGGTGAAAGGTTCTCTTACCGACATGGGTATCTTACGAAACATGCACCTCATAAAATAAGCACAATACAACATTGATGTAAATACTCATAAATGAATGTATATTACACAATGTGTAAAATAATGGGCAGTGCATACACCACTCAAAGGAAATTGTGGAAAATGTATCATCAATCTCACGGGAATAAAAGTGATCTACGAAAACTCGGCAGCCTAACAGCGCCACGTAAAACATCCAAAATGGATTAATGAGAGAAAATAGGGTCTCTCATAATATTGACACAATGTTTACAGAAATATGAATATAAAAGAACATCCCCAAACATAACAACTAGGAGCTTAAAAGAAGTGACATAAAGGAGAGTACTTAAAAATAAAGAGAGAGGTTAGATCTCTTACGAAAATTCGGCAGCCTAACGACTCCACTCAAAACTTCCAAAATGGATTGATGAGAGATAATAGGGTCTCTCATCATATTAACTTGAAAATTACAGTAAGAGTAATATAAAAGAACATCCCAATAACAAGAAATATGAGCTTTAAAAGGAATGACATAAAAGAGTGTACTTAAAAAGAAAGAGAGGAGTAGGATCCCTTACCTTGGGTCCGACTAGACTCGATCGTTCTTTAACATCCTGAATAATAAACTTGAGTTAATTTATAATGGATTAAGAATATTTTTTATGTTAATTATTCTTTTTATATAACTTATTTCCATGTTATAAACATTATGTAATCATTTACGTTAATAATGTTTGTTTTGTCAATATTTGGTTCTTATGTCGGAAGTGGACTTCTTACAATTACATGTTGTTCATGTGGTCAAAGGTTCATTATATCCAGAATGATATTCATGATTTTGATGTCATATATATCATATATATCCAGAATATACATGTATTTATAATATTACATAATCATTTAGAGGTAAGAAATGAAATGCATCGTTCATGGAGACGGTAAGTCGTACGTAAACATGAACGCTACTTTCATTTCTATGTCATATTAATGGAATTGAAACTAAATGAGAGGTATGTATATTTTAATTATAGAATTATATTAATAATTTATATGTAACATAAATTATATATAATAACTTTAAATACACTCTTTATGCATCCCACATATGGCATTAACGAATCAAATCACTTTGAGGGGGCGGTAGTCCGCACTTCCTAAAATGAAATTATTGTGTTTACCCCCAATGGAAACCATAAAGGTATACCAAAAAAGAAAAATACAGAAGATTAAGTAAAACATAAACATATTATATATCATATATAAATATAGTGACATCTTTATGGTCACCTTTAAAGGTGTTATATGATTGTTGAAAAATCATCGTTTCGTGAGGCATAAATTCGCCATCCACAGAAACAGTATTTTCTTTAACCATTTGATGTAGGTGTGTGTAATTGTAGCTCAAAAGATTATTTTATCAACATCCTAGTATATTTAAGATACTGGATTTGTTACAAATGAAATGAATAAATAATGTTTAGGGGGTTGGAGAAGCAAAATAAACCAAAAGGACTCAAGTGAAGACATTACCTTAAAATCTGGTAACTCCCTTTGGTTTGAGCTAAAAGGATTCCTTGGGAAGAAGTCTTGTAACACCCCAAGCATCCATGTAACGTTTACCTTCGAATAATGCAATGGCGTGCATTTTACGCAACTTCAATATTTTAACACACCACAACCAATCATACTAGCCGTTATGAATAGTAATACCTACTTTTTGAAATTTTATAAATTCTATCTCTCAAAATGGAATTCATTTTTCTATTTTGAATATCTAAATTATCCTAGGGATAAATTTTGGTACTTTTTAGATAACTTTCATATTTTTTTGAATAGTGAAAATTACTAAATTTTAATTAAAACAACTTTTCTAATCAAAATAATTAATAGTGATAAATTATGAATTTGAGTTGTTTTAAAGTATATTTAAAATATATTTTTACCATGTAATACAATGTGGTCATTGAACATAATTTCACATTTAATCCAGACATAAACAAGTGCCAATCTTTTGTTAGTTATTATCTCTTAAAAACACGCTTTTTGTTTTAACAACGGGAAATAATTTTAAATTAATTTATGCCACTTCTGTGTTTTGAATTTGGAAATATGGATTCCATATTTGGAATCAGGATTTTCAAATTGTGTAAATAGGTAACATTTATTTTTAGACATTTTGGATAATTATTTCGGTAAATATTTTATTTACCATGGTTAAAGGGTAAATCCGGTAAACAAGGGTTAAACAAAAAATATTATAATAATACTAAATTACCCTAAAACGTGTCTTAACTCTATTGGTTAATACATGGTCGACCATGGGCGTCTTTGGGTCGATTTTTGGACCCCATGGATCCACTTTTAAGTGATAATGACACTTTATTTTAATTAAGTTAAAATAATTACAAAAATGACAAAAGCATATATCTTTTAAGAAAAAAAATTGTTACATAGTGTTATATATGTTTTCTTTTAGACTATAAATATTCATATGAAATATAAAAAGATTTACTACATAATTATATTTTATATATAATTTTTAGACATTAAATAAGTTAATTTATTTATGACGCAATAGTGATGCAGTAATTACCATAATAGTGAAAAATTAGAATAATTGATATTATAAATATCCAAATAAATATAATTTGAGACTTTTATCGAATTATACTAATTTTCTAGGTTAATTTGACATATTAGGATTGATTTAATTAACTTTGTTCGAAGTAATAATTCTGTTATGTGTTTCACAAAAATAAACTATTGAATAGTGTCAAAATTGACATAAAAGAGTTTTTAAAAGAAATATTATATTATTAAGTGATATTAAATTCCTAAAAATCTATGGTTCGGCCAAGAGAATTATATCATTATATTTGTATCATTAAAGGATCACATTGGGGTCTCTTTGATGTATATAGTATGTTTATTAACTATATAATATAAAAATACAAAGTGGCATGGTAAATGTCAAACTAATTAACTAAGAGTTAATACTTAATGATAAGGTTAATATAGTAACCCAAACCTGTATAAATTCGATTGTTTTAATGGTTTTCGACCTATAACCACCTTAAAATTTAAATAATCAACTTTTGAGCCATTAAAAACCGAATATGAATTTATTATAAATTTATATTTCTAACTTTTTCAAAGGTGCCCCTCGCCCTTCTTATAAAATGGCACTCCTCCTTCTCAATTCTTCACACCTTCAAAGCCTTTTGGTTCGGCCAAAACCTGCCCAAATACTCTATGAAATTCCTTCACTACAACCTAGAGGCCTTATTTTGATCAGAAAGACATCCTATGGAGCCCTTTTGATCAAATCAAAAGGAAGATCCCAAAGAAGAGGTAATGTTTTCACCACCCCTTTTCAAGTTCATTTCTCCTTCCACTTATTATTTCTTTGTTATTATCATTATAAAATAATAACTCCAGTATCATATATATACTGTGATGTTATTATAAATATGTTACAACAATATTCAGTATTCTATCCATCCTTTGAATAACATGTCAGCATACGTGCGTGCGTACGGCTTACCGTCTCCACGTCGTGGTGTAATTGTTATTCAATATATTATTAGTTGGATTGGTATAATAATGATGTGTAACTCATGTAAATAATAAATATAACATGAAAATGATTCTGTATATATGATATACCATCCAATTATATATTATTTTAATATCAAAAGAATGATATTGCCGCTCGTGCGTACGTACGGACTACCGTCTCCACGAACGCGATGAGATTCATTCTCCATCATATCCATTCAAGTATAACTATAATTTGATGATTTAAAAATTGTATCTAAGGACTTGATATAATTCTGGATATGAATAATATAAATCCCATTAATAACTAATATGGCTCACATAACAAAGAATATAAAGTAAAATGAACACGTTAACACCCGAAATGACGATAATTCTACGATATTATTAACAAATCAATGTTAAAAGATCATATATGATATCATATTAAAGTGATTTATTCTTGTATAATTAAATAACAATTATTTAACTATTATACATGAGGTTATCCTACCATCTACCAAGGAAAAAGTACAATGTATGGGGTTTCTTATCTCACTTTTAATTTCGTAAGAATTCCATTGTTCACCACTTATTTATTGCATGTGGTGTATGTGTACTACCCATAATTGTATTAATTGTGTATTATACTTTAATTTATGGGTATTTACATCATCATTGTATGATCCTTCTTTCATGGATTTATCTTTCATAAGTTACCAAATCGATAAGGGAATTTAAAATTTCAATTTCCATTTATTCGGCTTTAAGCAAACTCTTTTGATTATTTTACTCCGAGATTATGTGTGGAATCTCTATTTATTTGCTTATGTCATAATTTAGACTTCCCTTTTTTGTGGATATACTTTTGATACTCATAATCACTCCATTTATAATTTCTCAAGTCATCGATATGAATTTGATAAGAGTAATTTTAACTCATTCTCCATTTGTTGAGTTAAACCTCCAATTCATTGGAGTTGTTATTACAAGAATATGTGTGAATGTCCTTTGATTGTTTTACACTGAATATCCAATCATATTTAGTGTATTTATATTTTTCACACATAATTATGTTGTTGATTAATCCTTAACCTAAGGATACAACATTAATGAGAGATTTCATCTAAATTTACATTCCATTGAGACTTCATTGTTGTTATACACCAAATCACTTTTATGTGGTGTATATAATGTACTTTGACATAGTATATCATGAATTACATTATTCTCATGATATTACAATGTTTTTATTACCTCAATTATTTGAATTAAAGTGTCTCTCTTTTGGTTAAAAACTCTAACTAAAATACCATTTTTAAATGTTTTAAAGACTTAGTCTTCTAAATCTTGCTCATTAATGTCCATGTTTTAAAAATTATTTTAAGGATTTATTTATATGGACATTAAAGTTTTAAAATTAAAACTCCTTTTAAAAGATTCAATTTTGTATGGGACACTTTGATTCAAAAATATATTTTTAAATGTCTTCTTTACAAATAGTGTGACTTTTAAATGATTTCAAGAAAAAGGGGGGTATTTCTCTCAAATAGTTTTGATGATTATTTTCATCTATGTCAACATCCTTCATTATTCTTGATTGAGGTTAATTTGATACAATAAAATCTTCCATATTGTATCGAATGAGTTATGTTTGACTGTGGATGTGCTATTTTTATACCATTCATGGTTTGTGGTTAAAGTATTGACATTTCGTATGCTAGTTTTAATATGAATGTTTATGTTATTTTAATCCTGTTCATATGTGGAATGCATTAGACTTAATAAGTGATGGGTGGAGGCCGCTATAGCTCCTCGATGCATTGGTAGGTCTCATGAGACAAACTAGTGTCTTAGCACAAGGCCTTGGCAAAATCTTATTTGTAGTCTTGGCACGAGGTCTTGGCTATGTGGTTATGATAGTATGGAATTATGCATTCCATTATTATGAAAGTTGTTATGGATATTGCATGTGATCATTCGACTAGTAGAATATCCATGTGAGTAAGTAAATGGAATTAATTTATTTTATATTTTCCATTTTATGCTGAAGTTCAAGTTTAAAAGGCTTTTGTTTTAGTTATAAACTGCCTTATGTGTTTATGCATATCTATGAAAGCTTCTGCTATAATGTTATCCTTACTGAGAATCTTAGCTCACCCCTTTCAATGTTTTATTTTTCCCAGGATTATGAAGAAGTAATTTATGAATGACCTGCAGGGATAATATGAGGGGATATGAAGACAAGATGTTGTTGTAGTTTTTTTACCTTATTATGTAATGTAAGACTTCTGAATATATCTAGTGTTTCCAAGACTACTAAACTAATCGGTCTTTCGAGACATGATCCTTTGTGATCAGGCCAATGTTATGTAACAATACACTGACTCTGGGTATCTAGGGTCGGGGCGTTATAGTTGGTATCAAAAATTTTAGTACAAACCTTGGAAGCTAGATTTAGATAAATTCTGATTAGAGCACGTAGACCTAAGATGAACATTGAGGATTAGTATAGAAGAACTTCCTATAATTTTGGTATTGTAGAGATTTTGTGAGTTTTCCGAGAAATACATCCCTGTCTGGATACGATCAGGTAGAGGCGGCTCTGGCACAGATGTACCTAGGGGTAAAACAAAAAAACACCGCTTTGAGCTAGACTCGAACGGGAACGGGTCCACGACAACGGGCCTTGCTACACTCTTGGTTACGACACTCACGGGGGATATTCTTAGGATAATTTACATTTTCTTTAAAAACCGATTTAAGTAATATATATAAGATGAGAGTAAATTACATTGGTTAATCCTGATATGTTTAAAATTGAGAATATGGTGATATGTTAATCTCTAAATGATTTTACGACTACTGTTACTCACACAATGCTTTCTGGTATTAGTCAACGGCTGGATTCCAAGGAAGTCATAGTGACTTTGAGATTTGTGTACAAGGTGGGAACGATGGTGGCAATGAGCAACAAAATGGAATGTTGATAGAAGTAAAAGATATCGTCTTTATACCAAATCAGGTTTCCAAAAATATGATCAACAACATATATATTAACCAACTCCCAGACTCAACAAGGAAGATAAAGGTGATGAATGATAAGAGCTCTAGCAATGGAGACCATGGAGAAAAGAACCATCAATTTTCATCATGCAGGAAATATGGAAGGAGACTCCCAGGAAAGTGTCTCAATGGGACAACGAAATGCTTTACGTGTGGGAAGGAAGGACATAAAGTGAATAATTGCCGAAGAAAAATGAAGAGCACTATGGAAGAAGATAAAAATGGTCCCATGAGTCCATTTATAGTCATTTGCCGTAAATGTAGGGGACCTGGCCATTACCCGAGTGAATGTCCGATTCTATAGGATATTTTCTTGGTCAAAGAAGATACTATGTGGATATCAATGGTTGGAGAAATGTTTAAAAAGTATTAGCGCTCCTTGTTGATGGGTTTACTTTGGAATAATTTTCTATTGTAATTTTAACCCCGTAGTTTTCCATGTGAGAATGATATTTGAGGAATAATTGTATCTTCTCTTGTGGATATTGGTATAAATAACCATTTGGTTTTATATGATCATTGGAGTTTGAGAGAATTATAAGTTATTATAATTTGGTATGAAAATGCAAGGTATGATATAACATTTGTGGTTAAATTATGTTATTTTGAGGAATTTATCTCAATTTGGTAATATTATAAAATATAGTTATTGAAAAAGGACAACACGTAGACCGTGTGACAACCCGTCGCGTCGGAAAAAGCTATGGCAATCGAACCCACAACCAAAGTGTGATTGGGATTTATCGCCTACCACTGGACTATGTGAAGTCCCTGGTTAGTGTGACTATTTTTTTAGTTAAAAGATTTTATTGATCAATAATATGTTGATTTGGGTTCTTATGTCTTATCAAATGAATACCCTTGGTATAGGAAAATGATTTGGTGATTAAGTGATAAATGTTATTTTGGAAGATGTTCGTTTTCTTGGGAACACTATATGCCCAAGGAATATAGAATACTATGGGATTTCATTAGAGGAGTAATGGTGTATTTTTATCTATGTTTTTATTGTGGATTTATAGTGTTTTGGGTTATTTATGGAAATGATTAACCTATAATAAAGAATATGTGATTAGGTTAAGTTTGTAACTTTAAGAGTAGATGATGTCATTTGGAGATACAATTTAACATGGATGAATACATCCTTATAAGTTTTGGGTTTCAATATTAGTTTAGATTATATTGAAGGATTTTAAGGAAAATTTATTATTGAATGGTATTTATTTAACTTTGGGGTATTTTTGGTTTAATTTTAGAAATTAAGATTAGTTTTTATTTATCTCAAGGAATATCCTTTTGGTGGATCATTAGATCTTGCACTAACCATTTTGGTTTTGATTAATCTCCAAAGACAATGCAAATATATAGTTTATCCTGCATGGATCATGTAGTTCTATAGAAGTTTATTCTAGCTTTTTTATTATGACCAAGTATTCTTGAATACTCATTGTTCAAAAAAAAGGTTAGTGGAAAAAAGTTATTAAATAATGAAAATCTAATTAAAAAGTAAGTATATTTCTTCATGTTCTTAGTCAATATCATAAATTAATTCATCATCCTTATGTAATGTAACTTGAAACAAAAAAAATGTTGTCCGCTTACTTTCCTACTAGAAGACTAATGCCCGTTTGTCCCAACAAAAGTTTGTGGTTTTGTTATTTTTAACTTTCTCCTGATCATGATTTCTATCCATCTCCATCAGAACTTGACACATAGTTTATCATCCATATCAATGTTTTCCTACATGGAATCCGAGTATGGGTTATCTGGGATGACCTTTATACCTCTCTTTCTTTCTTTTAAAGTGATAGTTTTATTGACACTTTTTCCGATGTGGGACTTTCCATTATATTCCCAAGAACAATTTTAAAAATTACGAGGACGCAATTTATTGAAGTAGGGGATAATGTAACACACCAATCTTCCACGGTACGTTTCCCATAGAATAATGCAATGGCGTGCATTGTATGCAACTTCGAGATTTTAACACACCACAACCAATCAAACTAGCCGTTATGAATAGTAATACCTACTTTTTGAAATTTTATAAATTATATCTCAAAAAATGGAATTCATTTTTGGATTCAGAATATCGAAATTTCCTAGGAGAAAATTTTGGTACTTTTCGGATAACTTTCATATTTTGATGAATAGCGCAAATTACTAAATTTTAATTAAAAACAACTTTTTTAATCAAAGTAATTAATAGTGATAAATTATGAATTTGAGTGGTTTTAAAGTATATTTTGAATATAATTTTACTATTTAATACAATGTGGGTCATTGAACATAATTTCACATTTAAACCAGACATAAACAAGTGCCAATCTTTTGATAGTTATTATCTCTTAAAAACACGATTTTTTGTTTTAACAACAGGAATTAATTTTAAATTAATTTATGCCACTTCTGTGTTTTGAATTTGGAAAAATGGATTCCATATTTGTAATCAGTTTGTTCAAATTGTGTAAATAGGTAACTTTTATTTTTATACATTTTGGATAATTACTTCGGTAAATATTTTATTTACCATGGTTAAAGGGTAAATCCGGTAAACAAGGGTTAAAAAATAATATTATAATAATACTAAATTACCCTAAAACGTGTCTTATACCCTATTGGTTAATACATGGTCTACCATGGGAATCTTTGGGTCTATTTTGGGACCCCATGGATCCACTTGTAAGTGATAATGACACTTTATTTTAATTAAGTTAAAATAAATAAATAAAATTACACAAGCATATATCTTTTAGCAAAAAAATTGTTACATAGGGTTATATATGGTGTATTTTAGACTTTAAATAATCATTAAAAATCTAAACAGATTTCCTACATAATTATATTTTATTTACAAATTTTTAACATTAAATAAGTTAATTTATTTAGGACTCAATGGTGATGCAATAATTACCATAATAGTGAAAAATTAGAATTATTTATATTATAAATACCCAAATAAATATAATATGAGACTTTTATTGACTTACAATAATTTTATAGGTTAATAAGACATATTATAATTTCTTTAATAAACTTTTTTTGAAGTAATAATTCGGTTATGTGTTTCACAAAAATCAACTATTGAATAGTGTCAAAATTGACATAAAAGACTTTTTAAAACAAATATTATATTATTAATTGATATTAAATTCCTAAAAATATAAGGTTCGGCCAGGAGACTAATATCATGATAGTTGTATCATTAATGGACCACTTGGGGGTCGCTTGGATGTATATAGTCAGTTTATTAAATATATAATATAAAAATACAAAGTTACATGGTAAATGTCAAACTAATTAACTAAGAGTTAATACTTAAAGATAAGGTTAATATAGTAACCCAAACCTGTCTAAATTCTATTGGTTGAATTGTTTTTGACCTATACCCACCTTAACATTTAAATAAACAACTTTTGAGACAATAGAAACCTAATATTAATTTATTATAAATTAATATTTCTAGCTTTTCCAAAGGTGCCCCTCACCCCTCTTATAAAAAGGCACTCCTCATTTCTTCACACCTTCAAAGCCTTTTGGTTTGGCCAACCCCTTCCCAAATACTCTCAACTTCCCTCACTACAACCTAGAGGACTTATTTTTATTAGAAAGCCATCCTATAGAGCCCTTTTGATCAAATCAAAAGGAAGATCCCGAAGAAGAGGTAATGTTTTCACCACCCCTTTTCAGGTTCCTTTCTTCTTCCACTTATTCTTTATTTGTTATTACCATTATAAAATAATAACTCCAGTATCATATATATACTATGATGTTATTATAAATATTTTACAACCATATTCAGTATTCTATCCATCCTTTAAATAACATGTCACCGTACGTGCGTACGTATGGCTTACCGTCTCCACGTCGTGGTGTAATTGTTATTCAATATATTATTATTTGGATGGGTATAATAATGATGTGTAACTCATGTAAATAATAAATATAACATTATAAAGATTCTTTATATATGATATAACCTCCAATTATATATTATTTTAATATCAAAAGAATGATATTGTCGCCCGTGCGTACGTACGGACTACCCTTTCCACGAACGCGATGAGATTCATTCTCCATCATATCCATTCAAGTATAATTTTAATTTGATGATTTAAAAATAGTATCAATGTACTTTATATCATTCTGTATATGAATAATATACATCCCATTAATAATGAATATGGCTCACATAACAAAGAATATAAAGTAAAATGAACCCGTTAACACCTGAAATGACGATAATTCTAAGATATTATTAACAAATCAATGTTAAAAGATCATATAAGATATCATATTAATGTAAATTATTCTTGTATAATTCAATAACAATTATTTCACTATTATACAGGAGGTTAACCTACCATCGGCCAAAGAAAAAGTACAAAGTAAGGGGTTTCTTATCTCGCTTTTAATATCGTGAGAATTCCATTGTTCACCACTTATTTATTGCATGTGGTGTATGTGTACTACCCATAATTGTATTCATTGTGTATTATAATTTAATTTATGGGTATTTACATCATCATTTTATGAACCTTATTTCATGGGTTTATGTTTCATAAGATACCAAATCGATAAGGGAATTTGAAATTTCAATTTCCATTTATTCAGCTTCATGCAAACTCCATTGATTATTTTACTCCGAGATTATGTGTGGAATCACTATTCATTTGCTTATGTCATAATTTCCACTTCCCTTTTTTTTGGATATAATTTTGATACACATAATCACTCCATTGATAATTTCTCAAGTCATCGATATGAATTTGATAAGAGTAATTTTAACTCATTCTCCATTTGTTAAGTTAAACATCCAATTCATTGGTGTTATTTTTACAAGAATATGTGTGAATGTCCATTGATTTTTTTACACTTATTATCCAATAATATTTAGTGTATTTATATTTGTCACACATAATTATGTCTTTGATTTATCCTTAACCTAAGGATACAGCCTTTATGAGAGATTTCATCTCAATTTACATTGCATTGAGACTTCTTTGTTGTTATACACCAAATCACTTTTATGTGGTGTATATAATGTATTTTGACATAGTATATCATGAATTCCTTTATTGTCATGATATTACAATGTTTTGATTACCTCAATAATTTATATTCATCTATCTCTCTTTTGGATAGAAACTCTAACTAAAATACCATTTTTAAATGTTTTAAAGAAGTATTCTTCAAAATCTTGCTCATTAATGTCCATGTTTTAAAAATGGTTTTAAGGATTTATTTATATGGACATTAAATATTTAATATTAAAACTCCTTTTAAATGTTTCAATGTGGTATGGGAAACTTTTATTCAAAAATATATTTTTAAATGGCTTCTTGACAAATAGTCTGACTTTTAATTGATTTCAAAAAAGGGGGATATTTCTCTCAAATAGTTTTGATGGTTATTTTCATCTATGTCAACATCCTTAATTATTATTGATTGAAGTTAATGTGAGACAATAAAATATTCCATATTGTATCGAATGAGTTATGTTTGACTGTGGATGTGCTATTTTTATAACATTCATGGTTTGTGGTTAAAGTATTGACATTTCGTATGCTAGTTTTAATACAAATGTTTATGTTATGTTTAAACCTATTCATATGAGGAATGCATTGGACTTAATATGTGACGGGTGGAGCCCGCTATAGATCCTTGATTCATCGGTAGGAATCATGAGAAAAACTTGTGTCTTGGCACAAGTACTTGGAAAAATCATATTTGTAGTCTTGGCACGAGGCCTTGGCTATGTGGTTATGATAGTCTGGAATTATGCATTCCATCATTATGAAAGTGGTTATTGATATTGTATTTGATCATTCGACTAGTAGAATATCCATGTGAGTAAGTAAATGGAATTAATTTATTTTAGCTTTGACATTTTATTCTGAAGTTAAAGTTTAAAATGCTTTCATTTTAGTTATAAACCACCTTAAGTGTTTATTCTTATCTATGAAAGCTTCTGCTATAATGTTATCCTCACTGATCATCTGAGCTCACCCCTTTCAATGTTTTATTTTTCCCAGGATTATGAAGAATTAATTAATGAATGACCTGCAGGGATAGTATGAGGGGATATAAAGACAAGATATTGTTGTAGTTTATTTACGTTAGGATGTAATGTAAGACTTATGAATATATATATAGTGTTTCCAAGACTACTAAACTAATCGGTCTTTCAAGACGTGATCCTTTGTGATCATGCCATTGTTATGTAATAAAGCACTGAATCTGGGTATCTAGGGTCTGGGCGTTACACTTCTGCCCAAAGTGAGGCTTCAAGGAGTTATAGAGGGATGTGGAGAGACAAAATTGTTAGGGTTTGGCCGATCCAAAGGCTTTGGAACTGTGGGTATGGAGGTAGAGGTGGGGGCCTTTTATAAGAGGAGAAGAGGGGCACTTTTGGAAAGTAATGAAATGTTCCTTTATTTTAAAATGATTTTCGGATTTAAAAGGTCCCACATTGATAAAATTCGAGTATAAGGTGATAAAGGTTCTAAATCCACCCATATAATAGGTTTTGGACATGTTTAGGTCTTAGATTTTACATTTTCTTTCCATTTTATATTAATTGTTTAATAATGAGGTCATTACTGCATCATCATGATGTCATAAATAATTTAATTTATTTATGTCTAAAAAATATAAAAAAAAATACTATCATGTAGGAAATATTTTTATATTTCCAATGACTATTTATAGTCAAAAATATGACTTGCATAACCTCATGTAAAAATTGTTTTAGTTAAACAACTCATGTTTGTGACATTTTAATTTTAACATTAAATAAAAAGGTATTTATGTCATTTTCCAACCAATGTGGCTCCATGGGGTCCCCAAGTTGACCCATGGATTGTATTGGTCTGCCATGACTCATCCAATTAGGTTAGGACATGTGTCTAGGTCATTTCTTATTATTATAACATTATTTTTACATTAAACTACACTAATTTCCTCTAATCGCGATTAAAAACATAATAAGTTACTATTCCCCAAAAAATTATTTTAATCCCATTGAACCACATTTTCCTTCTTAATGACAACCATGTATGTCGGATTTTTGAAATTCAAAACACAAATATGGAAAATTTTCATTTAAATGGAAAATCAGTTTTTATAAGTACCACTTAGTGGTTTCACTATTCATCAAAAATTGATGTTTTTCAGAAAATTTCCAAAAATTCACTCTAAGATATATTTGATATTTTGAATTCAAAAAATATTTCTATTTTAAAAAATTCAAAAAATATTAATTTCATTAATTAATTTAATAATTAATTCCCGCTGTCAGAGCAAATAGCGTGTTTTTATGAAACAGAATGTATCAAAAGATTGACACTAGTTTAAGTCCGATTTCAATGTGAAATTAATTCCATCGACCACTATTGGATTGAATGGTAAAAATATATTCTAATTTCACTTTAAAACTAATTAAAAAGTTAATCTAATCATATAAATAAATTAGATTAAAAAGTGGTTTTGAATTAAAATACAACATTTTTACCTATTCATTAAAAATTGAACTTTTTCGGAAAAATACAAAAAATTTACACAAAGAAAATTTTGATGTCCTGATTCTAAAGAAGAATTTTATTTTGTCAAATATAACACATTAAATTGTCCAAATTTGGATTTAAAAGAGGATCACCATAAAAAGGTGGTTAATCGACCTTTTAAAGAATATTAAAATGTTTACGTTTAAAATTGGATTCATTCGCATTTTTAATCCTCTAACATTTATTGTAAAAAGTAAAAATATTTGACAAACATATATAATACTTTTTTAGTTAGTTCGATTCATTCCCTCCATCACAATAGCTAGGTGTTAACTACCATTTAAAATAATATTATTTTATTATTAGAGTGCATCGTAAGAATCCCAAGAAACTCGTTGTTGTGTTTTGGGTACGCCATCGAGCATAGCATCCCCTTTAAAGTAATATTAATATTTTTTTCACAAATATGGATAAATGTGAAAATGTCATACTCTTTATTTACCTGGGGTGTTACATCCTTCCCCCCTTTTGAGAATTGCGTAATCGCAATTTTAAAATTATGCTTGGAAACTTCATTGAAAATCCCACATCAGAACAAGAGTTTGTAAAACAATCACGTTAAAATAAATAAAGAGAAGTACAAAGGTCACCCGAGTTAAACCATACTAGGATTACATGTAAGAAAACATGGATATGGAAAAAAAAAACAAAGGTTCATTTTCTGAGGGAGAGTGATAGTAAACATGTCTAGGAGAAAGTTAACCATAAGAAAATCACAAACTTGTGATGGGTTAGACGGTATTTGATTCCCCAGTAGGAAATGTTAACAGACAACATTTTTGTTTTAAGTTACTCTTCATTGAGGAATTTCTTTTTGAGCTTAAATAAATCATAATTAAATATACTTACTTGTCAAGTAGACTTTTAACATTTACTAGATTCCTTAATCAAACTCATATTTTCTCCAAAAGACGAGTATTTAAGAAGACTTGTTCACATTATGAGTACTATAATAAACATATAGAGATTCAACTAATCCACAAAAGAGAACTATATACTTCCCATGTCTTTAGGCTTTAACCAAAACCAAAAACAAAAAGGTTATTAAAAGATCAGATAATCCAGAAAAGGATAACCCTTTATAAAAAGAAAATCTATTATTAATCTCCAAAATTTGTCCAACAAAACCCAAAGTTCAACGAGGACCATTCGATAAACAATTTGTCCATAAAATTCTTCAAAGTAAACCAAACTAAGATTGAAACCCAAATATTTGAAGGATTTAGTCACATAGTCTTCCAAGGTACAAATTAACTTTTATCTCCAAATAACATTAGTTGCTCTTAAATTCTCATATTGAAATGTAATTAACCTAATCACATATACTGGATGATAGGTTAATCAATTCCATAGATAACCCAAAATAAACATACTCTTGATTCCTAAAATCATATAACTAAAAATAACTATTCAAACTAACCAAGGACTTCACGTAGTCCAGTGGTAGGCGATAAATACGAGTCGCACTTTGGTTGTGGGTTCGATTCCCGTAGCTTTGTCCAACGCAACGGGTTGTCACACGGTCTGCGTGTTGTCCTTTTTCCAAAAATATATAATTATTAAAACATTCCCCAAAAAGAGATAAAATCTTCACAAATGATCATAACTTATTTTAACCTCAAGTTTATCTCATGCCTTTCATTTTCCATCATAACATATAATAAACCATAATTACCTCAATAGTAAGGATCATATAAACTCTAATGGTTACCTTTATAATTATTACATGAACTTCCACATCGATTGGTCATCTCGTACATGATACATTACAGATCATAACAAGGTTCATGTGGTTGATCATGACTCCTTGATAGTTGGTTTCGAAAAACCACGAGTTTCCTCATTGAATCCCCCATTTTATCTAGTATCTTAATCAGAGAACCACCACAGTTTCCTTCAAACCTGTTGTCTCTTTGGTGCCTGCTAGATCCGTCCAGTCACTAAAACAGAAATGTTAGTGTGAGTATATCAACAAAACCATTAGGTACTAACGTGGAAGGTAAACACTAAGATATACTTACTGATTCACTTTATCTAAAACTAGGACTGTTTCTGAAATTTTAACCATTATTGTAATGTCACTTATGCTTAAAGAATACCCTAACCACTAAATTTATCTAAACAGACCTCTGATACCAACTATAAGGCCGCAGCCTTAAACCTTACTTAATCTTGAGTTATTACAAGATTACACATTAAGGATATTTTCAGGTTTATAGTTTTAGAGAATTAGATTATAAAACTTGCATTACATTCCACATTTAAACAAAGTGGTTTCATAAAAGATAGTATTCATTTTTCCCATCAACGGAAACATATTTAAAATAAAACATGGATTATTTCTTGAAACTTCCTTGACACTATCATCATATCATGTACCGTTCCCTTGACCTGTGAAAAACATTTCAAACACATGGGATGAGTATAAAAAGCTCAGTAAGGGATATAAAAATATGGAAAGGAAATATTAGTACATGTATACATAAGAATGAAACCATACTTTACCCATAAAACATAATCACTTTAACATACCTCATAAAATCATGAATAAATCGTAGAAATCATAAGACATAAAGGTAACTTGAGGCATTCATAACATTCTTACGTAGGGAGTAACCCTCTTGGTTACGTTTGGAATACCCACCACAGTATATTCCCTAAATCTCTTCGGAGAAACCTTAACGTTTCACTTCTTCACGTTACCCAATGCATTGGAGAGCTATATCGAGCTCACCCGTCATTAGTTTATCACGGAACAACATGTCTTAATAACAATGCCCAAGAAACATAACATAATCGTACCACATAATACATGTATAAAAGAAACATATCATTTACACATTTCAATCACAAGATATCAATAAAAAACATTGATATAAAAAAAACTTATGAAAACCATTTTCAATACCAAGATAAAAGAAAAGTAAAACATGGTATTTATTTTTCTTTTAAAAAGAAGGTATGACTTGTAGAGGAATCTGAAACTCAAATAATAGTCAGGGCGGCGGAGAAGTCGTTGTTGCCGCATACGTATGATAAAAACATTCCCTTTTGCCGTTTAGTAAACTCTTCATATAAAAAAGATTCCTTTTGAATAAACCTAAATGCCAAAGGGGTTTATACACCATATAAAATAAAGTTGTGTATAAAACAAAATATGCCTTATTGAAAGGAGATTGAGACGAAGTCCCATACAAAGACGGTATCCTTGGATTAAGGATAAATCAGTTACGTAATTATGTGTGACAAATGAATACACAAAATATATGTGGGTATTATGTGTAAAACAATCAGAGGACATTCACACATAATCATAGAATGACATATTCAAGGTGTACAAGTTTATCCCAAAGAATAAAAATTGGGTTAAGAAGTTCCCTTGCAAAAATTTGACAACCTAACAGCGTCACTTCAAAATTCAGAAAAAGAGTTGATGAGATATAAAAAGGGTATCTCATCACATGGACATAAAATTTAAGTCAATAAGGATATATAAGAACATATCCAAATGTAATATCATGTTAATTAAATAAAATAACAAAATTAGTCTTTTAAAAAGAGAAGGGTGAAAGTTTCCATTACCGACATGGGTATCTTTCGAAACATGCACCTCGTAAAAGAAGGACAATAAAACATTGATGTAAATACTCATAAATGAATGTATATTACAAAATTTGTAAAATAATGGGCAGTACATACACCACTCAAAGGAAATTGTGGAAAATGTAGCATAAATCTCAAGGGAATAAAAGTGATATGAAAAATCTCTTACGAAAACTCGGCAGCCTAACGGTGCCACTTAAAACTTCCAAAATGGATTGATGAGAGAAAATATGGTCTGTCATAATATTGACACAATGTTTACAGAAAGTGGAATATAAATTAGCATCCCCCAACATTACAATGAAGAGATTAACAGAAGTGACATAATGGAGAGTACTTAAGAAGAAAGAGGGAGGTTAGATCTCTTACGAAAATTAGGCAGCCTAACAGCGCCACTCAAAACATCCAAAATGGATTGATGAGAGAGAATAGGGTCTCTCATCATATTAACATAAAAATTACAGTAAGATTAATATAAAAGAACATCCCAATAACAAGAAATATGATCTTTAAAAGGAATGAAATAATAGAGTGTACTTAAAAATAAAGAGAGGAGTAGGATCCTTTACCTCGGGTCAGACATGACTCGATCATTCTTTAACGTCCTGAATAATAAACATGAGTTAATTTCTACTTGCTTAATAACCTTTTTCAAATTCATTATTCCTTTTATATCACTTATTTCCATGTTATAAACATTATGTAATCATTTATGTTAATAATGTTTGTTTTGTCGATATTTGGTTCTTAAGTCGAAAGTGGACTTCTTACAATTACATGTTGTTCATGTGGTCAACGGTTCATTATATATAGAATGATATTCATGATTTGGATATCATATATATCATATATATCCAGAATATACATGTATTTATAATATTACATAATCATTTAGTGGTAAGAAATGAAATGTACCGTTCATGGAGACGGTAAGCTGTATGTACGCATGAACGATACTTTCATTTCTATGTCATATTAATGGAATTAAAACTAAATGAGAGTTATGTATATTTTTATTCCAGAAATATATTCATCATTTATATGTAACATTAATCATATATAATAACATTAAATAAATCCTTTATAATCCCACATATGGCATTAACGAATCAAATCACTTTGAGGGGGCGGTAGTCCGCACTTCCTAAAGTAAAAGTATCGTGTTTACCCACAATGAAAAGCATAAAGGTATGACACAATAGAAAAATACGGAAGCTTAAGTAAAACATAAACATATTATATATCATATATAAATATAGTAACATCTTAATGGCCACCTTTTATGGTGTAATATGGGTGTTGAACAATCATAGTTTCGTGAGGCAGAAATTCTCCATCCACAGAAACAGTATGTTATTTAACCGTTTGATGTAGGTGTGTGTAATTGTAGCTCGAAAGCATCTTATAAAAACATCCTAGTATATTGAAGATACTGGATTTGTTACAAAATAAATGAATAAAAAGAGTTTAGGGGGTTGGAGAAGCAAAATAAAACAAAAGGAATCAAGTGAAGACATTGCCTTAAAATCTGGTAACATCCTTTGGTTTGAGCTAAAAGGCTTCCTTGGGAAGACTTCTGCACAAAGTTTGGCTTCAAGGAGTTATAGAGGGTTGTGTAGAGACATAATGGGCAGGGTTTGGCCGAGCCAAAGGCTTTGGAAGTGTGGGTAAGGAGGTAGATGTGGGGGCCTTTTATAAGAGGAGGGGCGGGGCACTCTTGGAAAGTAAAAAAATGTTCCTTTTATTTTAAAATTATTTTCGGATTTAAAAGGTCCCAAATTGATACAATTCAAGGATAAGGTGATAAGGGTTCTAAATCCACCCATCCAATCAGTTTTGGACTTGTTTAGGGCTTAGAATTTACATTGTCTTTCCATTTTATTTAAATCGTTAAATAATGAGGTCATCACTGCATCATCATGATGTCATAAATAATTTAATTTATTTAATGTCTAAAAATTATAAACAAAATACTATTATGTAGGAAATCTTTTAATATTTCCAATTACTATTTATAGTCAAAAATATGACTTGTATAACCCCATGTAAAAATTATTTTAGTTAAACAACACTTGTTTTGTGACATTTTAATGATAACATTAAATAAAAAGGTATTTATGTCATTTTCCAACCAAAGTGGCTCCATGGGGTCCCCAAGTTGACCCATGGATTTTCTTGGTTGGAAATGACTCATACAATGAGGGTAGGACATGTTTCTTGGTCATTTCATATTATTAAAACATTATTTTTACCTTAAACTACACTAATTACCTCTAATCGCAATTAAAAACATAATAAGTTACTATTCACCAAAAAATTATTTTATTCCCATTGAAAAAAAATTTACTTCTTAATGACAACCATTTATGTCGTATTTTTTAAATTCAAAACACAAAGATGGAAAAATTTCATTTAAACAGAAAATCAGTTTTTATAAGCACCACTTAGTGGTTTCACTATTCATCAAAAATTGAAGTTTTTCAGAAAATTACCAAAAATTCACCCTAAGATATATTTGATATTTCGAATTCAAAAATGATGTCTATTTTACAAAATTCAAAAAATATTAGTTGCATTAATTAATTTAATAATTAATTCCCGCTGTCAGAGCAAATAGCGTGTTTTTATGAAACAAAATGTATCAAAAGATTGACACTAGTTTATGTCCGATTTAAAAGTGAAATTAATTCCAACGACCAATATTGGATTAAATGGTAAAAATATATTCTAATTTCACTTTCAATACAATTCATAATATAATATTATCATATAAATAAATTAGACTAAAAATAGGTTTTTAATTAAAGTACAACATTTTTCACTATTCATTAAAAATTGAACTTTTTCGGAAAAATACCAAAAATTTACACAAAGTAAATATTGATGTCCCGATTCTAAAGAAGAATTTTATTTTGTCAAATATAAAACATAAAATTTTCATAAATTGTATTTAAAAGAGGTTCTCTATCAAAAGGCGATTAATTGACCTTTTAAATAATATTAGAATGTTTACTCTTAAAATTGTATTCATTCACATTTTTAATCCTCTAAAATTTATTGTAAAAAGTAAAAATATTTGAAAAACATATATAATAATTTTGTAGTTATTTCTATTCATTCCCACCATCACAACAGGTAGGAGTTAACTACCATTTAAAATAATATTATTTTATTATTAGAGTGCAACATATGATTCCCAAGAAACTCATTGTTGCGTGTTGGGTACGCCATCGAGCATAGCATCCCCTTTAATGTAATATTAATATTTTATTCAAAAATATGGATAAATGTGAAAATGTCTTACTCTTTATTTAACTGGGGTGTTACATGTTCCAAATCCCTATAGAGGGATAATGAGTATGGTTTTTCTATTTTTGGGATTAAAACGGATCTTATCTAATTCTAGAGGGATAATAGATGATTTTAGCACCTGTGAGGGATTGACAGGGATCTTATCCAATTTTAGAGAGCTATTATATGTGTTTTCTGAAGAGATTCTAGAAAGGCATATTATCTAATGTGGGAGGTTATGTAAAGGTTCATGAACCATATGAGTCATATATTTCAATTTACTATCCCTATCGATTGATAATAAAAGTTCATATCACAATTTTTAGGGATATCATAGTTTTGTATCCAATTTGATGGAAAACAATGCTTTTAGGCCTATTCTTTAGGGATAGTATAGGTTCATAGCCTAGTTGAAGGCCATAAATTGTGTGTATCCCATGTTATGTGTAAAAAGAGTTCATAGACCATTTTATAGGTATTTTATTGGATCATAGACCTTGTTAGGGAAATAAATGTTTCTTTTCCCATGTTTTAGGGATAGAATAAGTTCATTGAAGAAGTGTATGGTGGTAAACATTCTTATACCATGTTATTGGGATATATTAATTACATGGACCATGTTAAGGATAAATTGGTTTGTATCCCATCATATATATCTAGTACCTATGTAATCCCATATTTCAACTATAATTGGTTAGGAGCCTTTGTTATACGTATTTAATAATTTCTTACCTGATCCGATGGCAATAAAAGGTTTGTATCCTATATCATATGAAAAATATATGTACTTAGGCCATTTTATAGGTAAGTGTCGATATACAGCCCTTTTGGGGGATAGAAAGGATGCATAAACTATGTAAGGTCTAATATTGAAAATTTAACCTCTTTGGGATAAAAAAGATTTTACCCTTAGTGAGGCATCGAAATTTTTTTATCCCTTGTTAAGGATAGAATTCGGAGTCTTTTCCCATTACAGGGGCTTTTGGAAAATCTCAATCGTTGGATACCTATAGTGATGAGTTACCCATATGGAATGGTTTTGGGGATGTTGACCCATGTATGGGTCTCCCAATTTAAGGTAAACCAAATAAATGAATACTATGTAATGATTTCCCATGTATTACTCACCCATGCATGGGGGAAATATGTGTGGTCTCACCCCTGTGTTACATGATCTAATCATATGTTACTCTCTAAAGTCGTACTTTATACAATTATAAGTACCAAACCCATGCAGTACATTATTATATTATAATGGATTTCAATATTCATACATAGGAAATTTTAATGTCTCACACAATTAATAAATAAAATAATTGGAGATCCTCACACCTGAAGTACCTAAGTAGATTAGTGTGCCTTTGTCATGTAAATTATGGGTGTATGTGTGTGCCTCAACGATGTAGTACTTTGGAAGATGGGATTGTCTCACCCTAGTGGTATGTGGAAATATTTGTGTTTCTTGACCATATTTTGTTCATATTATTGTGCCTATACAAAGTGGGGTCTCAACAAAATGGTTCACACATGGGGGGGATGTAAAGAGTTTCTCTAAACTAGTTCAACTATGTGGGATATGTCCCATGTGGGTCTCACCCATGTGGTATGGAAAAGTTGGGTATAGAGGAACAGGTTTTCCAAAGTGGTTCTACTATGTAGGGGATTTATTAAGTGGTTGTTATCCCATGTGGGTTCCCCGTGTAGGGGATCTCCTATAAGGTTAACCTTTGTCAGGGCCCAACAAGGTATGGGTCACCTGCATACAGGTCACCCATGTAGGGCTTGATCTAGTTGGTGTGTAACACCTTGATATTTTATGATATAGATTCTTTAAATTTATTTCATGTTTTATGTTATACGAAACAACAATTGAAGCCATTAAGAAACATAACACTGGCTTGGATTTCATTACATGCAAGAGAGACCTACATCGATTGCTTACATTGTATGCAATACCTTGTTTCACTAAACAATGATATATTATTAAAATATTAATATATAATGGGATATAAACTAGATGTTATGAATATTATTAACCATATTTGTTTATTTTATACAACATTAACATAAATATTATGTATTTTCTAGACATGATATAAAAACAAATTCAATTTTTTGTATAAAAGACTTGTTTTTCAAAAAATGAAGTTACATCACCTTTAATGGCACAAAAATTTTCTATATACTATTAAATAATTTAATATATTAAATTTTAAATAATAAACTTCTTTTATATTTGGAATAAAATATAAATTTTCTGTATTTTTTGTATTTTTTTGATAAAATATCATATTTTAATGAATAGGGAAAGTATTTCATTTTAATTTAAATCATCTTTTTAATCTAATTTATATATATTGTTATATTATATTTCTAATTATCTTAAAATTTTAATTTTATTATCTCTTTATCATTTAATATAATTTTTTTCTTTGGAAGTAATATCACAATAAAATTGGACATAAACACCAGAAAATCTTTTGACATGTTTTTACTACATAAAAATCAGTTTTTCAGTTTTTGTCAATGAGAATTAATAGTAAATTAAATTCTTCCAATTAGGTATTTTGGATTATAGAAAATGGATTCCATATTTAGAATAAGTGGGTCCAAATATATTTAATTGGTTAGTTTTATTTTTTTGGATATTAATAATACTACCTATGATAATGTTTACTTACTATAGTTAAAGGTAAATCATGAAAATTAGGGTAACTAACAAATTTGATAATTATAATAAAATTTACCTAACACATGAAAAAATTCTATTTTATGTATTATTTCCATTAAATATAACCTATGGTTATTAATTGATTCATTTAATCATCATTTTTACATGAAGGTGATGTATTAATAATTAAAAAAAAAAGAATGTGACAACAATTCACACTCATATATTTTATATGTATAGTAATTTTAATATAGTGATAAGTATCAAAAAATTTGGAACAAAATTTTTCTCAATAACTATAATAAAAATATATACATCATGTAAATTTATATAGAATTTTTGGACATTATATATTTACCATTAATGATGACACAATAGTTATGTAGAGTTTGTTTTATTGATAGAAATATCAAATTTATTCTTAAATAATATAAAAATAAATATCATATGAACTAATTAATGTTCTCCAAAACTTTTAATGGTTAATATGACATGTTAGTTTTGTATTAAATATTTTCATTTGAATTTTTCTTCTATGTGGATATTATTAAATATAAAATAAATAAATAGAGTCAAAATTGACATTATTGTTATTTTATAAAAATCGCCCATTGTAAAATTATTTAAATGTCAAAAAATATATAAAAATTATAAAGTGAAAATTATAAGATCTATAATGTCATTAAATATTCAATTATATAAAATTTACATCATATAAATAAATATATATAACAATTTAATATTTTGATTATTATAACCAGAATATAAATTAAATGGATAAATTAATGATAAATCAAAATGATAAGGTTTACAATAAAATCAAAACTTATGTCAATTTTATTGGTAGAAATTATTTCTACACAACCTTTTATTATAGTTAAAATAATATAATTTTGTGGAATTTTAATTAAAAAAATAATTTATATTAATTTAATAGTTTTGGTATTTCCAATGGTTCCCCTCCCCTCTCTGATAAAAGGACACCACTCCTTATATTTTATTCAAACTTATATTGCCCTTTTTCAGAAAAATCCTGTCCATTTCCACTACCAACATCCCTCAAATTATCTTAGAGGCCACATATAGGAATTAAATCCATCCTATTGATACCTTTTGTTCATATTAAAAGGAGATACTTGAAAGAAATTTTAGTATTTTATCACCAAAATGAAAATTCATCTATTTTTCTACTGTCTATTCATATATTTTTAACATAAAAATGTATCAAATATATTATTATAAGAAATATGATAAGTTTTTATAATTATGGGACAACCATATATATCGTTTTTTACATCCTATTAATAACAATATCAACATGTGTGCATACGTACGTTCTACGGTCTCAATGATGTAATAAGATTCATTCTCCATGTTAACCATTTCAAATTATTATAATGAATATATAATACATGATAAATAAGTATATTAAATATTAATTCTACTATACATATATATTCCATTTACTATCATCTATTCAATTTAATAATGAAACGGAAACGTCATTCATGCGTATGTACTATCTACCATCTCTATGAACAATGTATTTAATGTCATTTATATATATATAATAAATATATTTATATACTAAATATATATGATATATAAATAATGTATTAAATTTTTGAAGTATTTAAATCTTGATCAATGTAATAAGATCAATAAAAACAAATTCAAAACACATTTGACAATTATTACCCAAATTGTTGCATTAATTTGGAATTTATAAATGAATGGGTAATATAAAGTCATAATTGGATCCTAAATGAGATCATAAAAATTACAATGATTCTTGAATAATTAAATAAAATTATATAAATCATTATACATGAGTATTGTATACATCTTAATAATATCTTGCATAATGTAAGGATTAATTTTTCAATCTCATTTTTATTTGGGATTTTTTATACTTGATTATATATTGGGTATATTTTTCAGCCACATACTTGTTTACAATGTATGTAATATTATTTATATTATGCAAAAATATATTTATTTTAATTTCACACTTTTATTATTTTTGTATTAAATGGTATTAAACTAATATTTTTTCGTTATTTGATTTGAGGTAATCTTTTTTACTTTTACATAAAAATAACGAGGAGATTGTTTTTTCTATTATACAACAAGAATGGATTCGTATGCTATCATATCACCTTATTTCCATGAATCATACTTTTGAATATATATTGTTTATATTCATCTAAATACATTTCATTTAAAATTGAGAGTCTTTTTTAGAAAATTAAATGTTTTCGAAGAAGAAAGGATATTTTCCTCAATATTTATTTCGAGTATTTTATCAAAATTATTACACAAATAGGATGAAAAAAGGTTATGTTTCTATACATATTATTAAATTTTTTTTATTTTTTTATGACATAATTATTTTTATGAAATAATTATATTTAATTTGGATTATGATGGAATATTGTTTAAGAAATCCATTTTTTGTTCCATGGGATGTGATATGATGGATGGTTTATTTTTTTTTCACATGTACGAATGATTTTATAATGAAATGGGTTGGACCTATATCTACCTCCAATGCATTGGGTAAAGATTTATATCTAATGATATAGATATTACAAGAAAAACCACTAAATATGGATCTGTAATACAGTGCTGGAATATAAAGTAAATCTAGTTCAGTAATACATGGATAGAAGGGCATGTTATCCTAGTGAAGTAATGGAATTTATATTTTATAATGGTCTTAGTAGTAATGCCATGGTTATTATGGAAATAATTTTTTGTGAATATTTTTTCCACCACTCCATGTTTTATTCTAGTGTTATTATATTATGGTTAATGTTCCATTAATATCCATTCCTTCCATACTAAAATGATTTATTTCATGAAAAATTATTTTGATTTTTAAATATTATGTTCATGTAATTTACATTCTAGTGTTTATTGATTGTTTTATGTTCTCAATGTCTACCCTTAACAAGCATTTGTGCTCACACTTTTTCTATTTTCTTACTCCCAGGATATAAATAATAGTGTTTAGGTAAAAAAACTAATGGGCATGATCTTTGTGGTAGATTTTTAAGATCATTCACTAAGCTAGACGAATGAATTCCGAGTTTTCATAGTCCCAAAACTAATAGTATCATTGTGTATATATTTGTTTAATTTATTAAGTAATGACAAAAATAATATAATGGATTTATCTGTCAAACATGGGTTGATATAGTTGGTATCAATTTGAAGGTATAGTCAACCGTTGGAATCTAGGATGTGAAAACTTTAGTGAGATCAAAACATATATTTATTTGTTATGTCTAGGGATGTCCGTAAAACTATTTCTAACAATAGGTAACTATACCAGAATAATGGTAACAATCATGAATAACCTACTATTAAAACAAAGATGATAGAGGTTGAATGTAATCATCATTGAATATATTTTTTCACTAGAATTAATTTTCCCTTGACACAATTATTTCTTGGTTTTCGACAATGGTTGGATCTTGAAGGAACCATGATAATGATCAATGCACAAGGAAAAGAAATGATTGTCATCCTGAGGAGAAAAAGGTTGTGGGTGCAGGAAGTCAATTTTTTTTTATATAACTACACAATATATGAATAATTATTGAAGTCCACATGTGTAATGAAGGGAACAAAATTATGTTTAGTCCTTATGAGGCAATATCTAGCATCATTTAGTGGGATTTCTGATCTATTTGTTACTGAATAATGGATCAGTACAATGGAAAAGATATTTTAAATCATTCCCTATTAGAAATATGAAAATTCCATTTTTGTTGTTTATCATTTAGAAGGCGGAGAAAACCATTGCTGGACTCTAAGCTAGAATTAAAGTTATCAAGATGAAATTGAATTTGTGGAATGGGATGAATTCATGTACTTAATTTTTTAATAATTGATCCCCATAAATTATTCGAAAAAATATGGAAATGGTGTTCCTTCTGTATAACAAAAAGAATGATAAATATGTTGGTGCATATGGGAAAAATTCTACAAGACCATCAAGGTTTGGTTTTAGTTTTATCATCCAACATGAATGTAATGTTGTTCGATTCTTCAGTGGAATAAATCCAAGTCTTCGAATGAAATCATTAATAAGAGACATTTATTGATATGAATAAATTTTGAATTGTGTTATTAAGGTAGAAGAAGATGTTGGTGTCACATATTAATCTCAGGGATTCTGACAAGAATATACATATAGAGTTTAAGGGAATGTCTCAAAACAAGGGTGAAATGAAGATGAATTTTTCATTATGCTCAAAATGTGAAAAACATCAAGATGAATATTGTCTTCAAGGGAATATGAAATGTTTTATGTGCTGAAAATAATTTCATAAAGATTTTTATTTCCTATGTTATTAGAAAACGGTATCTAAAGATTTGAATAGTGAAAAGTGTATAAAGAGAACACCCGCCACACTTCATTGCTACAAGTGCAAAAAATTTGTTATTATGATAACCAATGCCCTAATCCAAGTGTTATGGATGATTATTGAGGCCAAAAAAATTTTAAAGATAATTTTGAATGCATATCACATGCGATATCTAATGGTGTTTCTGAGTATGAAAACAAAGTGGTTGAATGATTATGTTTTTATGTAATTGGAATCCAAAATAGTTTCTATAATTTCTTTTATATTATTATTGAATACTAAAATATCTATGTATTGGTCCATTTTGGATTTTGAAATGTATATAGTACCAGTAACCATTTTAATTTATTGGAATATTTTAGGAAAGCACATTATACAGTGAAAAATGAATGGACATAGATATAATGAGATGTTTGATATTGTTAATAATCTCATGACTGATACAAGCACAATATGATATCATGGTTTGAGTATATAGAATATTTGTTAATTTTGGTGTGTGGAAAGTGTTAATTTTGATATAATTCAAGTTTTTACTATGTTTCTATCGAAATTCATGTTATTATCATGTTTAATTTCAATATATGATTATTTAATTCACGTGTTTGGAATGTGAGAAAAATAAATACCAAATTATATATAAGAGATATATTTTATGTCGATTTAGTTCACCTCTTTTTAAAGTGTAATATATTATATTTTTTGAATGATTAATATGTTATAAATTTATGGATATTATAATTCATAATATTATTGATGTTTTTTTAATGTATAATCTAACAATAGGTGGCGTTATGAATATTTGATTACCTATGAAAACATTTTTGTTGAGATAGATGGAATGACCTATCATTCTGTCGCATGATCTGATAAAACTTCAAGAATGAAAAATTCAAAATCATTTCATTAAATAAGATATAAAATGAAATTTTTTAAGGAATGAATAATAGTGATATTGTACCAAAATCAATTATGTGTTAATTCAAATAAAAAATTATCCACATTAGTAAAATGATCTTGAAATCCAAAAAAAATCCTAGTACCATTGTATCTAATGAATCCGAGGGTCCCTTAAATAATTGTAGTTTTATGGACTTCTAGTAGTTAACTTTCTCCAAACCTTATTGTATATCACTATCCATCAATACATGATGGATAAATTTTTGATCTATATCAAAATATTCACTTGCCACCTATGTTATCCTATGTGGAATCCCACTGATGATTTAATTTGGTGAAATATTCTACTTCTAAAATTCATTTTGGAAATTAATTATTAATTTTACTTTTGACGATGTGGTTATATATATAACAAATGTTCTAACAGTAATCCTATTATAACCCTGACGAATTTGTAGGGCGAAATTCATTTTATGGGATAATTGATGTAACCCCCAGATATTTTATGAGATTTATTATTTTTAAATTCACTTTTTCATATGTTATATGAAACAATTTCAATGACTTATATTTAACAAACAGTGACTTGGCTGTCCATACATAGAAAAGTGACCTTCCTCGATAGCTAGTGATGAACGCAATACTGAGTTTCACTAAACAACATATATTATAAGAATATCATTTTTTTTATTGGGATACAATCGAGATTCCATGAATTGTATTAACCAAATTTTTAATTTAATTTAACAATTAAAATCATCCTTTGTATATTCTAGACATTATATTAGATAAAATAGAATTTTTTAATAAAATAATTGTTATTAGAAAATAGATTTCTGTTGTATTTTTATGTCACACCCATTTTAAATATAGTTTTTAAAATTTGAATTAATTTATTTGACACAACAAACATCTTATATAGATGTGGAACATAATAATTTACATTTTTTTGAATTTTTTCCATTTTTATGATAAAAATAAAATTTTAATGAATAATGAAAAAAACATCATTTTAATTCCAAACCGTCGTTTCATTTAATTTAGTTATATAGATTGATTATATTTTAAATTGGTTTGAAATATTGATGTTATTATGATTTTATAATTTAATAGAATTTTTTTCATTCAAATTATTTTCACATTTCAATTGGACAAAAACCTATGAAAATATTTTGATATGTTTTACTTTTAAAAACACACTTTTTGGTTATTGACAATGTGAATTAATTTTAAAATAATTTTTTCCAGTTATTTGTTTTTAATTATGAATTCCTGATTCCATATTTGGAAATAGTGAGTATATATTTTGTTAAAAGGGTACATTTTTTTAAGAGATAATGAATAGTAACTACGGTGATTATTATTTACCATAGTTATAGGTAAATCTAGAAAATTATGGAAACATTGAATATGATAAAGAAACATAAAATTACCCTAACAAATTCCAAAATGATATTGGATAACTAAAAGGAGACCAATTTCATTTATTTTTTTGGAATTGATTCATTTAACTGACTTTCATAGATGAATATTATATAGTTATAATTCAAACATAAAAAGTTCCAACATGTCAATCTTATATATATTATATGTATAATAATTTTAATATAGTGATAATGAGGATAAGACATTGATCATAAATAGTCCAATGAATTATAATGACATTATCTACTTCATGTAAATTTATTTTTAATTTTCATATATTAAATTATTATAATTAATGGTGACACAATGGTGATATAGAAATTATTTTATCAGTAGATATATCAAATAAATGGTTTTAAATTTTGTAAAATAAATATCATATGAATTGAATAATATTCTCTAATAATTTTATAGGTTAATATGATAGGATAGTAGAGTATTAAATATATTTTTTCAATTTTTATTCTCTATGTAATTTATATAAAATCGAATAAATGAATACTTTCAAAATTGAACCTATTTATCTTTTAGAAAAATAAAATATTATAAAATTATTTAAAAATCACATAAATATTTAAAAACTATAATTTGAAAATTATAAGGTATAAATCTAATTCAATGTAAAATTATGGACAATTTATAACACATATGTAAAAAACTTTTATTCATTTAATATTTAGAATATTGTTATCATAATTAAAATTTAATAGATTAAATAATGGAAAATCAAAATTTTAAGGTTTAAAATAAAATCACAACTTTTCTAAATTTTATTCGTTGAATAGATTTCTCCAAAACCATATATTTTCATTGAAATAATCTCATTTGGAGTTAATTTAATTTTAAAATTAATTAATATTAATTTAATAGTTTTGGTATTTCCAAAGGTACCCCTCTAATCTCATATAAAAGGGCACAACTCATTTTACCTTAAGAATACCTATGAAGACATTTTTGGGGCCAAACACTACACTTTTAATCTACCAACATCGGTCACATAATCCAAGAGGCCACACTTGGGGAATAAATCCATTCTAAAGAGACTGTCTGTGAAAATCAAAAATAGATACTCGAAATATAAGTAAATGTTTTTTAACATCATTTAAAATTAATTTTTAATTAATTTCTATTCTTATATTGTTATGATATTAAATTAATAAATACCTTATCTAATACATTATGATATGTTATTATAATTATGGGAAAACTTTATACAAATTTTTAACCTTCTTGTGAATAATAATATCACCAGGTGTGGGTACGTACGCCTTACCATCTCACTCTATGGTGTAAATTGTTATACAAAAATGAATTAATTGGAACAGTATAATGTTCAGTATAATTTATTTATATAATTAATATATCCTTATAATTATTCTGTATAATTAATATACAATCAAATTAAATAAAATTTAACCATTATGTAAATGATATCGTTGCTTGTGCGTACGTACGACTTACCATCTCCACGACACGATGAGATTCATTCTCCATGTTAACCAATAAAGGATGATAATAATGTATATATAATAAATATAAAAGATATATATGAAATAATAATTCCAATATATATATATATATATATCATTTATTTTCTTCCATTCAATTAAATATGGAAGTGGAATGAGCGTTCATGCATACGTACTACCTACCATCTAAATGAACAGTGTAATTCATTTCATTTATCTAACTATTATATATATATTTACTCAATATATATAATATATAATTAATTTTTTACATATTTAGTGTATTTTAAAAATATTCTATTGAATAATATCAAGAATATAAAGTCAAAACACTTATCATTGTTATTACCCAAAACGTTGTTTTAACATGGAATTGATAACTGAAAGGGTTATATACAGAAATATGATGACCCAAAATGATATAAAAAAATGTCTATAATTCTGTAAATATTCAATATAGTTATTTAAATTATTATAATGGATGTTCAGATATATACTAAGCATATCAGACATAAGGTAAGGGGTTTTTTTCAATTTCATTTTACACGAGATTATTGATATATAAGTATTTATATGGGTACATTTATCATCCAAATCCATGATTTCAAAGTTTGTAATATTTTTTATATTAGTCTATATTTTTTAATAGTTAATTATACCATTGGGTATTGTTTTTATTTAATTTTGTGAAAGGAATATTTTTTTTGTTATTCGCTTTGAGGTACTTTTTTACATTTTGCAAAAAAAGAACGAGGAGATTGTTTTATAACTTATATCGCACGAATGAATTCGTAATCTATCATGAAACCATATTTCCATGAAGCTTCCATTACATTATTTAATAATTATCTGAATTTAGATTCATTTATATTGAAATTTTGTTTCATTTTGTAAAAATAAAATACCTTTTACGAAGAAAGGATATTTTCCTTAAGAAATAATGAAAATTATTTTCCATATTAAATGTAATAGGGTAAGGTTTTTATCTCTATATGTAATTTTATTTTATTTTTTTTAGGATTTGTTTTTTAATGAAATCAATTTAAATTATATATATTATGATGGAATGATGTTTACGAAACACTTTTTTATTCTTTGTGTTATGCTATGATGAATAGATATTATTTTTTAGCACATGTACGAATGAATTCATTATGAGATTGTTGGGACCTATATATATGTCCAATGAATTGGGTTAAGATTTATATCTAATGAGATATATGTGTATTGAATAGAAAGAAAATATAGTTTATTAAGATAGGGTTGTAATGAAATGTAATCCCGGTTATGTAATATATAGCTAGAATGTCATGTAAACCTTGTTCTGTAACATAATTAGTCCACTATTAGTTTCTTGGAAGAAATGTTTTGGATAATATGAAAATAATAATATATGAATATTTTTTCTAGCATTCTATGTATTATTCCAATGTTATTCTATCTTGGTTAATGTTCATATATGATATATGCCTTTTGTACTGCCAATATTCTTTTTATGATTCAATATTTTGATATTTAATCATTATATTCATGTTTTTACATTATAATGTTTATGGTTTGTTTTATGTTATAAATTTTGTCCCTTACTGAGAATTTGAGAATACATTATTTATGATTTCCTTTCCAAAGTATATAAATAAATGTTTTTATGTAGGAATATTAATGTTAAAGATAATTATGGGAGATGTTGATGATCTTTCAAAAGGTAGAATAATGTGTCCTGAGTTTCCAAAGACCTTAAACTAATAGTTTTATTGTTTTTTATATCTATGTAATGTATTTCGTATTCCAAAAAATTAATGTCATGTCCATGTAGGGAATGCATGGGATGTTAGAGGGGATAATTAGGCGAATCATCCTATTAGATGGACAGACATGGTTGTTCTCCCATTTTAGTGTAAAATAGATGGGTGAAAAGCTATATGATAATTACAATTATCTTTCTTTTTTATCCAAATTATCGGTTTTCCTCATTAAATTGTTTTTGGATATAGAAAAAATTATTTCTGATTCATATTAAATAATGATTTATTACATAATAGTAAACATAATTAAACTTGTAAGACTAAAATTTATAATATTTTTTGGAAATTATGTACATAGAATAACATCTTAGACTTGGTTTTAAAAACATTATTGAAAACTTCCTCAAAATGATTATAGAATATAATTTCCTATAAATCTTTATGGGTTAACCATTGGACCTAATGAAGAAATCAATGATATATAAATACCCTTAAGAGAAAAATCACTGAATATGGTAATATGTGTTAGAAAATAGTCATAACAATGAGGATTAAATGTTGAAATATTAATAAACATGAAAATAAATATTTATATAGGATGATATCATAAATCCAACAATGGAGATGTGCCAACAACATAAAACTCTTCATCATAAACATATGTAATGGTTAACTACAAAGCAATCATGATGGAAAATGTCTCATAAAGGAACCAGGTTAACTCTATATCATAAAATGATGTCTCATGATATTAAAAATGACCCAATGCATTAGATTGACATATAATTTCATCAGCACTATCCACTTTCATGTCATTCAAATTCTTCAGTGTGGCACATAGATCACACAAAATGGATTCATTCATCGTCATATTTTATTACTTTATTAATTAGTGTGGAAAATATACATGAATGTATCACATAAAATAATTTTATATTTATAATAGTGAACACCATTGATATGAAAATTTAATTTGATTCACTACATAATTATTTTCATATGGATATTTTTTTGTAAACTTTTTGCTGAAAAATTGAATCGCAGATAAATTACAAAAATGACGGAGAAAAATGACTCTTATAATTTATAAGTCAATTTTATATTAATGGGGTATATGGAATAACATATTCCATCATATGGAAATGATTATAAAAGATATATCATAATGAATATAGATGAATAAATATGAGAAAGTTATGGATTTCATACATGAGTGTGCAACTATAAAATATTTGGAGAATCATATTGTGAGCGTCAAAGTATCATGGGAGGAATCCATATAGGGTAAGATATAGAATGTATATACTAAATTTTTTTTAATGAATGGAAATGATAGAATGGGTGGGTATATATAGGAAATGAGTTGGAATTTGTCATCATTTCTGGAACTATGGTTTTTAACATTACATTATAAAATGAAAAAATACAAACACCGCGCTATGGTTTAATTACCTGTTCTCTGAATAATGGGAGTGTTTATTATTAATTTACAATGAAAATGGAAGATATTAAAAAATAATAACCATTATTATGTGGATTTGAGTCATACAACTAATGAATTGATTTTAAAAACTGACATTATATTAATGGATTTTTCTGAATTCATAAAAAATTTTAAAATTATTTTAATTAAAAATAAATAAAATTATATTAATAGTTAAACAAATATGTGGTCATTGATAAACTTAATATAGTTTATTACACCACTTTTCAGTCATCGGGATGTCATAATACACAAAATATATTTATATTGTGTTAATGATTACCCAAAAACTAACTATATCAGAAAATAAAGAAAATTTAAATAATTAATAGTTATTAAGTTCGGATTCCAAAAATAAATCTAATTTTATCTAAATAATTTTATAAATATATGTATTTTCCTTTTTGAAATAATAGATAACATTTATTTAGAAATGATGGGTTTTAACAAAAATTGATTTCAGGCCCTTATAAAAATAAAATTTTTCATTATAAAAATTATTTGATAATCTATATATAATAAAAATTATTTAATAAAAAATCATTTATTTCAGAAAGAAATTAATTAAAATAAATAATATCCTTATTTTAATTTTAATGTTACACGAAATTATTAATTGTGTTTTTTGTATAAAAAAAATTATAATATAACCATTGTAGGATGAAAATATATTTATTAATATAACCAAAATAATTTACATAATTATATCACTATAAAATTAAAATATATCTCATTAATACACTAGAATGCACACTATGAGTAAGGTCCATGATAGTGATACTTTCATCAGTTGGATCGACAAACGTGGTTTGTCCCATGATCTGGATGAACGTGAACTCTCTCATAAACAGTTTTCACAAGCCTGAGTTATATTATAACATCATGGGTTTAGTCATTGGAGAAAAATAGTTATGCTATATCCATCTTATTCTTTGATAAATTTTCTTCATTGTGTATAAACCAACTAGTTTGGGTAAACAAATTTTTTCATTTGGATTTGCTAATATCCAAAATTTCTACTTATCATTTTATCGCTTTTAAATGGATATATTATAAATGGTAAGTATAATAAAGGGTCCTTTATATCCAAAAAGGTTTAATAATATAAAATAAGTGGATTTGTATTCTATAACATTATTAAATAATAATACTTGAAATTAAATCATAAGGGAAATTTTTTATGTATTGGTTTGGGTTATTACAATCTTTTCGCCTTAATAAATTTATTACTCAATGTTTTCATTTAAAATAATAAAATTGATGATGGTAACATTATTTCATCACATCCTCTAGATCCAACATTTATTCGTTAAGCATTTCATTTCTCCACAACAGTGTGACTTGTTTAATTGTCTTATTATGTATAAACTTGTCTCTATAATCTAAGATTTTTAATCGCTTCTACACATAGGAGAGACCAGTCTCCTATGGAACCACATCTAAATTTAGTGCATTTAAGGGATATTGTATGTAAATTCTCAAGAGGGAAACATGTAAAACATCATTGACACATGATATATTATGTGGGAATTCTAGTCGATAACCTACCACATCAATGGGATCAAGGATCTCAATGGGTCTGATGTATCTTGGGATAAATTTTCCATTATTCTCAAATATCATGAATTTATTCCATGGATATATGAATTGGAATACCACTTCCCCAATATATAACTCTATTTCTCATCAATGAATTTTTTTCAAATTTCTTTTTTTGACTCTGAGCATCCATGACGTCTTACTAAATATTCTTCATCTTTTCAACCATTTGGTTGACCATTTAATGATTTATATGTTTTAGATCCCCAAATCCATCCCATCATGTTGATTTTTCCACACATCCCATAAAGGTCTTCATAAGGAGAAATAAGGATTCTTGAGTTGAATGTGTAATTGTATGAGAATTCGACAAGATAAACATTTTTTTCTCTTCCTCCTATGAACTCCATTGATCTTGGTTTCAACATGTCTTCATGTTTCTGGATAGTCCACTCAGATATTCCATCTTTTTGAGGGTGATATGGGATGATAATGTTCTAAAAATTTATTGAGAATGTCATAAATTATTCCAAAACTAAGTGATAAATCATTGATATAGATCATATTCAACCAATAGTGGTTTTCAATGAAACCTCACCACGTCTCTTATAAGAACCCGTGTTTCTCTACACAGCCATTTTGGGCAGAAATTTGAATGTTTTGTGTTGGATTCTCGTGAGGGGTAAAATTGTCATTTTCCCCTATTATCAAATAACGAATAATTTTTCTGAAAACTTTGTTGGTCCCAGAATAAGGAGTTTTCCCTTGGAAAGGAGTTTAGAATAAATCTGAGCAGTTTGAATTTTGGTGTAATTTTTATTATTTCATATTATTAAATTAAATATTACATTATTTTTTTAGGTTCCATTGGAAATAAAATTTTAACAAAATGTCATATTGAGATACCTTCTATGCCATTGAGTCTAGAATAAGGATTTTAGCCTAGGGAAGGCATAAACTCATGTCAGGTGTCGGGGCCTGCTCGTGCCCCTTTTTCTTCTTTTCTTTTATTCATTACATTTATTTCCTTCTCTATTCTTTCCTAATCCTCCTTTCACACGTCTCTTATGTCGCTCTTCCTTGGCTGTGAAATATAGGATAATTTGGAGATTGAAAAAACAGGAGAGAATGAAGGTGAGAGTGTTACTGATTCAAAGCTCTCAATGCGCTGAGTCGGCGTGTGACAATCGTGAGCCGTGAAATCAACTGATGCTTTGGCGGTTTTCACCCAAAGTTAGGGCCATTTATGTTTTCTCCATATATCCCCGTTAAACATGTTTTTTTAATTCTTTAAATCCTTATTTTTCTTGATTTTATGCTGATGGGGCACGATCTATTCTTTCAGGGGTGAAAATCGGTGAATCAGGGGTTTTAGGGATTTCCCGTCGAAAAACCCAGTATATACGACATGTGTTCTAGGGGAACAGGGTGTGTGTTCGTCTTATTCAGGGAATATGATGTTTTCTTAAGTACATGTCGTGTACTTTGAGTACACACCGTTTAGTGGTTAGCCGTGTGGCTGGCCATGTGAAATAGAACACGAAATAGTTTTTTTTAATGAGTACATGCCATGTACTTTAAGTACACGCTATGTAGTGCTACATGGGCAAGTGGTATGGTAAAAACGGACACGGTGTAACTTTTTGTGAACAGTACACACCGTGTACAGTAAATTACACATCATGTACTATTACACAGCAGGCCCATTATGCTCTATCCATGTACTTTGGCCATGTACTTCTTCAATTTATTGATTTTAAGATATCATGGGCTCTAGAAGTCATAATTGGGCGTCTGAGTAGTAAATAATGAGTGTTTGTCCACGTAGATTTCAATGGTGGAATTTGTTTTGACATTTAGAGGTTATCTAAAGGATGTTTCGGCGGTTTCTATCTAAATGGGTTGGGGGTTCTTCCTCCACTTATTGAGTTCTGTTGTCACTTGAGGGTGAGACTTAGTGCGGATGATAGGTTGGGTTTTCAGACCAACATAGTTGAGACCTTTAATATGAGATCAGCTTTGAGCTGTCTCTCTTAACTTATGCTTTATAGAACATTCCCATTGTGAGAAGTTCCTTTCTGGCCTATGATTCTTTTAGACCAGGTACTTCTAAGGATCCCCCGAGGGATGCCTTTACTTGTGTGATGACATTGGGAGTCCCTTGTAGGATATCTTTATTGTTCTTCATTTTATAGGAACCATGTTTTGGAATTCCTATGTGGCCCTTCCTTGAGGATCCTGTGTAGGATTCCTCCCATACTCCTTGTTACGGATCACGCGTTGGATTCCTTCACTAATGTTTACCTAGATAATCCCGAGTATGATTCTTACTCAGTGTTCGACTTGAGGGACTCAGTGGGTGCTTGTAGGTTGAACGACCTTGAGTTATAATGTAGGGTAGGGAAGATATGGTGATCAGGTGTCACCTGAAACTCGTGCCAAACTGTTAATCCCATTGGGATTTGGATGTATTGTTGGTTTGGGAGTTTGGGACACCCTCACTGTTTGTTTATATCTGACTTGGTTTTTATAATGTTATAGTGTTTACAAGAGGTGCTTCCTGGTTGGTGGATACTGAGCCTGACACGAGACGTCATTCTTGTTTGTTGGGATGCTTACTATTCCTTGTGTGCCTGAGTAGTTGGTTTGTGCCTTACCTTTTGAAGTCCTTGAGTTTTATTTTAAAATTTCACAAATACCCATGAACGGGGTGCTACGTGTTTACCATTTATACCATGTTGTTTTCCTTCCTTTCATGTATGCTTGTGTAGAGGTATGTTGATCTTGATTGAGGATAATTCATGTTTTTGGATGTTTTTCCCATTCCTTGATCTGTTTATGACCTTTGGGTCTTGTTATCCTTTGGCCGTTATACCTATTTTCCATGCCTTGTGACCGTAGGATGGAATGATATTCTTGACATGATTGTTTCTATAGACAGGTTAGGCATGTTGCTATATTGGTGCACATTGGCCTTATATAATTATTATGCACTGACTATCCTGGAATGGTGAGAACCATGTGATATAGACTACATGGGATAGGCCGAGTTAGATTCTTAGAGAGTCTTGGACATTATAGACTACATTGGATAGACCGAGTGAGAATTCCAGAGAGTCTTCTATATTATAGACTACAGGAGGGTAGACCGATTGTGCTTCCTCAGAGGGTCATTACTTTTTTGTATTACCATAAACCATTCCAGGCTAGAGGAGTAATTGATCGAGTGAGCTTCCTCTGAGAGCATGTGATAGACCTGAGACTATAGGAATAATTGACTGAGTGAGATTCCTCAGAAATTTTCTAGACCTTGGGGCTATAAGATTGTTAGACTGCGTGATCCTCATCAAAGAGTCCCTGACCTCCTAGATTATAATTAGAAATAACCAACCGATCTTCCCTAGAGTGTCCTGTAATTTCTTATTACTATCCCAGTGGGGTAAGGCTGAGTGCACTGCCCATAGGGTTGTTGGTACTTCCGGGATAGGACCAGAGGGGTTGGCTGTGAGTACTTCCCATAGGGTTACCTGTTGTGTCATCTGCTTTCTTGTTATTAACTGGTAGAACTAGTGGATAGATTGTCAATTTTTAGCTTGTTCAGAGGCATATCTCTAGCGTAGGATGAAGCAAGTAAATTTCGATGATAATATGGACCCATAGATCGAATTATTTTATATACAGCTTTAGTGGCACTATGTCTAGCTCAATTCCCATGAATAGGATGTCCAAGAGATCGGGCTTATGGTCCCATGGATCGACTGTTGATGTTGTTTCTTGTTATTTGAATCACTTCATCATGAATATTCATATTTATGTATATGTGTATACGTATGGGACTATGCATTTGTACGTATATAGATATGGAAATACATGGTGGAACTTTCCCAGTTGACATGGATTACATACCATGAGTTCAACGGTGGTATCACTTTTGGTTTACTTTCTTTTGTTATGTCCCAGCTAGGCTGAGAACATTGTTGTTACATACACTTTTAGCAGCACAGTTGTAGGTTTTTGTCATGGTTCCCTTCTGATATTATTTCTCACCCCTACACATGCACCTCGGTGTATGTGTAGAACTTATGTTTTCTTTTCAAGTTGATCACAGTTTTCATAGTGGATAGGGCTGAGGCCTAGTTTTTCAGGATCAAGCAGATCTGCTCGAGTGGCTCTACTGATCGGGCTGCTGTAGTTCATCAGTGTCTGGAAACTGTGTATGTGGATTGCCTCGGAGTTAGTAGCAGAGCACTGTACATTTATTTTTAGTCTTTTTTTTTATTTTTATTTGTATGGTTGGCCTGGTGGGTGACTAGTGTTGTATTATAGTACATAGTTGTTCGGGATTTTATAGCGTTTCACCATTATAGCTTGTTATATTTCAGTTTTTTAATACTTCTGCACTCTATTTACTTTTCCCAGTGTATGATACTTAGTTATTTCTAATGTTTTCTTACTATTGTATGAGGTCATAGTCTCCCCAATATCACCCACTAGGACATCGATGATAGTCGTTAGCCTCTAGCGTATGGAGAGGCACACTTGAGGCCTTCTAGCGAACCATCTCAGAGAACCGATTTAGTGGCTTTCGGGTCGGGAAGATACAAAGTGGTATAAAAAGGGTTTTCCTTCTTGGTCTTTACTATTTGGGTTATGGTATTCAAGAGTATTAGGAATGGGTTGGATCCTATGATGGATATCGGGCTGGTGCATCATGAACACTTGTTCGGGTAAGAATTCCTGCTTGCGAAGGTTTTGGATTGTTGTTATAATTTTTCAATGTTATGGTTGTATATGATTTTCTCCTTCAGAGACTCACATGTTGTGTGGTGTTTTGATTTACTATGGATCTCTGGCTCTTGGCCATTGGTAAGATGCAAGGGATAGGATTTTACTCTTGGCTGGAAAATGCAAGAGGCATCTCATGCATCATACTTGGAACGTATGATTGACAACATATAGGCTTGAAAGTGTGTGTTTTTACAGATGAATGATCCCTTTGGGTCTTCTTACACATACTTTTTACTTTGATGGCAGGTTACAATGATCTACGTTATGGCATTTTTGAGGGGGCTGATGACTCAAACCTTTTGCACAGTTGGTGCAGTAACACTATTTGTTTTATGAGGAACAAGAAGGATTTTTGTTTAACCCCTTTTTGGGTGTTGTCTCTCGAGTCTATGGTTATCTAGTCATATCATTGAGAATGATGTCGATAGATACCAAGGATTTTCTTGTGAACTGTACCTCCCAGTGGCATTGCTGTATACAGATACCCAATGGGTGTTAGCTCATCGTGTCTCTTCTATTTTGTTTGTGACCTCCTAGGAGTTGTTCCTTTGGAGGATTCTTAGAGAGGATCAGGGCCCTTGTATGTTGTGTTTTGTTATTGACCTTCTTTGGTTTTTGTGATATTTACCATCTTATGAGTGGTTTTGGATCTTTTGGGATATCTGGTTAGACCATGTAACCCAGTTGTGTGGATTTTTCTGTAGGGCTAGGTGGAAGACCTAGAGACCCTGGGTTTTTGACTTGAGTCCTTATTAATTGATTTCTGTTCTGTTTTAGGGAAACCTAGGTGAGATGGTTGGCTAGTTTTTTTCAATGCCTTTTGGTTGTGTTTGTTTTCGCGACTAGTTTCGACAAGAAGGTTTGTTCGGGTGCCTATCCTGGTTGACCAATGTTTCTAATGTTACTGTTGTAGTGGTGACTTTGTGAAATTTCCGGTTATCGTGAATTTGTTGACCCATGCTTGAATCATGGTCGAGATTTGTATGGATGTTAGCATGGCTCGGAGGGAGCTGGACACACCTTCAGTGAAATCTTAGTATACTCATATAAGAGACGGTCATCTGATATCTTGATTCTTATTAACTATGCTGAGAGAGCATCAAACCTACATCGAGATCCTTTTTCTGTCTTAATGTTCATCCATGTGGCGGATGGATCCTGTTCTGGTTATACTCTCAGATCAGTTTAAGGAAATCCATATGGTGGGGAGTGAAGGTTTTTCCCTTTGAGGGTGATTTTCCTTGTTTAGGTTATGCATTAGTGCTTTCCATGAGCTTTTGAGCTCAGATTTTTCTTTTAAGATGACGAGAAGGGTATTCCTATGGTGGGGAGTGCTAGTTGGTTGTAGTTGAATATATTATGTGTAAAAGGTGGTTGTTAACATAAAGGTTGGTCTTTGGATGGTCCAGATAGCTTGGTTGAACAGATGATCTGGTTGGGGCATGGCTGTTGGTCCTGCTGCTGGTCCTTTTTCTGGGCTTCTTGGGGACGAGAAGGTTTATGATGGGGAGTTTTTACGAACTTGTGTTTCTCCAGACAATTGTTTTGAGCAGAAATATAAATTTTTTCTGTTTGATGCTCATGAGGGGTAAAATTGTCAATTTCCATTAACATCAAATATCAGATAATTCTTTGGACAACTCAGTTTGGTCCTGGAATAGGGATTTTACCCTCGGACAAGAGTTAGGAGGAAATCTGAGCTATTCAAATTGTGGCGTAATTTTTAATATTTAATATTATTAAATAAAATATTATTTTATTCGTATAGGTTCGATTAGAAATAACATTTAAAATAAAAGTTGGATTGAGATTTCTTCTACGTCGTTGAGTCTAGAATGGGGAGTTTAGTCTATGGAAGGCATAAACATAGGTCAGGCCCTAGGGCCAACCCTTTCCCCTTTTTATTCCTTTTCTTTTCTTCTCTCCTTTTCTTTTCATATCTCTTATTTAATCCTCATCCTTGAACATGTCTCATACGCTGCACCTCCTTGGCCGTGAGCAAAGGGATAATTTTTAGATATAGAAGACGGGAGAGAAGGAAGGCGATATTGGTACCGATTCGAAGCTCTCAACATGTTGAGTCGGCATGCGACAACCATGAGCCGTGAAATCAACTGAAGCTTCAGCCGTTACGTCCCAAGGTAGGGTTTCTTATGTTTTCTCCATAGATTCCCATTAAAAATGTTTTTTTAAGTCTTTAAGGTCGTATATTGCTGCTTTTATGCCCATGGGTCTCGATCTATTGTTTCGGGGGCGAAAACAGGTGAATCGGGCATTTTTAGTTATTTCTCGTCGGAAAAACCACTATACACGGCGTGTGTTCTAGGGGAACACAAAGTTTTTTCCTCCCATTGGTGGAAGATGAATTTTACTTAAGTACACACTGTGTACTTTGAGTACACACTGTGTTGTGGGTAGCTGTGTGGCTGGCCGTGTGAAATAGAACACGAAATAATGGTTTTTAAGGAGTACACAACATATAATTTAAGTACACGTCGTGTAGTGGTACATGGGCATGTGTTTGGGTGAAAAACGACATGGCGTAACTATTTGTGAACAATACACACCATGTACAACAAATTACACGCCATGTACTGTTACACAGGAATGCCCAATGTGCTCTGGCCATGTACTCTGGCCATGTACTACTTCAATTTAGTAATTTTAAGATAACTTGGGCTCCGGAAGTCAGAATTGCGCGTGTGAGTAGTCAATTATGAGTGTTTTTTCACGTAGATCACAATGGTGTAATCCTTTTGACATTTATAGGTCATATGAAAGGATGTTAGGTGGTTTATATTTAAATGGAGGGGTTCTTCCTCCACTTATCGAGTTCAGTTGTCACGTAAGAGTGACACTTGGTGTGGATGACAGGTTAGGTGTTCGGACCAATATAGTTGAGACCAATAATAGAATATTTGCTATGTGCTATCTCTCGTAACTTATTCTTTATAGAACTTTCCCCTTGTGAGATGTTCCTTTATGGCCTAAGAGGTTTTGCGACCTGTTACTTCTATGGATCCCCTAACCGATGCCTTTTCTTGTGTGCTAACATAGGGAGTCCCTTGTAGGATCTCTCTCTTGTTCTTCCATTGACAGAAACCATGTTATAAAATTCCTATGTTTTACTTCCATGAGGATCCTGTGTGAGATCCCTCCCTTATTCCATGATAGGGATCACGCCTATGATTCCTTCACTCATGTTTACCTATAGAATCTCGAGTATGATGCTTCCTCAGTGTTTGACTTGAGAGACCCAGTGGGATCTTGTAGTTTGAATGACCCTGAGTTGTTATGTCGGGTTGGGTAGAGATGGTGATCGAGTGTCACCTAGAACCCATTCCAACCCGAAAATCTCTTTGGGTTTTGGATGTATTTTTGGATTGGGAATTGGGGAAACCCTCACTGTTTGTTTATATCTGAATTGGTTTTGCCGATTCTCTAGTGTTTACCAGATGTGCTTCCTGGTTGGTGGGTGGTGAGCCTGAAGCGAGACATCTTTCTTGTTTGTTTGGAATCCTACCATTCCTTTTGTTCCTGTGTAGGTGGTTTTTGCATTACCTTTCGAAGTCCTCGAGTTTTATGTGGATATTCCACAAATACCTGTGAACAGTGTATTGCGTGTTTACCGTTTTTCCCCTATTGTATTCTCGCCTTGCTTGTATGCTTGTGTAGAGGTATGTTGATCATGTTTGAGGATAATTACAATGCTTGTATTTTTTTCTCATGCCTTGTTCTATTTATATCTTTTGGGTCTTGTTAGCCTTTGGCCGTTATACATGTATTCCTTGCCTTGTGACCATAGGAAGGAATGATATTATTGACATGATTGTTTCTGTAAACTGGTTAGCCATGTAGATCTATAGGTTTACATTGTCCATATAGAATTATTATGCATGACTTTCATTGAATATTATAGACTACATTGGATGGACGGAGTGAGATTCCTAGAGTGTCTTGGACATTATAGACTACATGGGATCGACCGAGTGACCTTCCAAGAGAGCATTGGATATTATAGACTATAGAAGGTTAGACCAAGTGAGCTTCCTCAGATGGTCTTTACTTGTTTGAATTTCCTTAAACCATTTCAGGATGGAGGACGAATTGTCTGAGCAAGCTTCCTTAGAGAGTCGGTGACAAACCTGATACTATAGGATAAATTGACCGAGTGAGCTTCCTCAGAGAGTTTCTGGACCTTGGTACTATAAGAGGGTTAGACCATGTGATATTTCTCACAGATTCCCTAACCACCCTAGACTATAAGGGGAATTGACTGAGCGAGCTTCCCTAGAGAGTCTTATCATTTGGTATGACCAAACCAGAGGGGTTAGGCTGAGTGCACTACCCAGAGGGTTGTTGTTACTTCTTGGATAGGACCAGAGGGGTTGGATGTGAGTACTTCCTAGAGGGTTACCTGTTCGGTTAACTTCTTGCATGTGATTGATTGGTTGAACTAGAAGATTGATTGTCTTTTTATAGCTTGTTCAGAGGAATATCATTGTCTTTAGCCGAATCTGGTACATGTCAATGAGATTACAGACACAAAGATCAACTGATTTGATATACGGATTGAGTGGCACTACGTACAGCTCAATTCCCTTGAATAGGATTTCCAATAGATCGGGATTATGGTCCCAAGGATCGACTGTTGATGTTATTTCTTGATATTTGAATCTCATCCTCATGAATATTCATATTTATGTCTCTGTGTATAGGTATGGGACTATACATGTGTACGTATAACGATATGGACATACATGATGGAACTTGCCCACTTTATAGGGATTACATGCCCTAAGTTCAACTGTGGTTGCACATTTGGTTTACTCCCTTTTATTATGTCCCAGCTAGGCTGGGTAAATTGTTGTTGCATACACTTTTAGCAGCACAGTTGTAGGTTGCTTATTGGGGTGACCTACAAAGATTATCTCTCACCCCTACACGTCCACCTAGGTGTACATGTAGACCTTATGTATGCTTTTTAGGTTGATCATAGGTTTCATAGTGGATAGGGATGAGGCCCAATGTTTCATGATCGAGTGGATTTGATTGAGTGGTTCTATTGAACGAGTTGCTGCTGTTTGACAGTGTCTGGAGATCAAGTACGTGGATTGGATCAGTTTTATTAGCATATCCCATTACTTTTAATTTCAGTTTATTTTGTACTAGTATTATTATGGTCGTCCCAGGGGTGACCAGTGTTGTATTGTATTACATAGCTGTTCTGGGTTTTATAACATTTTACTATTACAGCTTGTTCTATTTCAGTTTTTTACTGCATCCACAATCTTTTTACTTTTCAATGTATATGATACTCAGTTATTTTGTTGTTTTCTTACCCCGGTATGAGGGAATAGTCTTCCCACTATCACACCCTAGGCCCTCGCTTCTAGTCAGCAGCCTCTGGCGTACTGGGAGGGGTGCTTGAGGCCTTGTGGCGAACCGGCTCAGAGCACCAGTTTAGTGGCATCCGGGTTGGGATGTTACATCTCTAATGTATATCCTTGAATGTTTATCGAGTGAAAAATAATCTCAAATTTAAATTAATTTCACATTTTATGATACAATACAACAAGGACAATATGTCATTATTTCCTCTTGGTGTCTTTAAAAGATCAATTTCAATGTTTGTGGTGATGTTTTCCCATATCACTGTAGGTATGATTAATGGTTTCATAATCCCATAGTATTTTTTCATTTTCACATTAAAATTTTGACATACACTCCATCTTGATGTATATTCTAAAATATATTTTTCATATTGTCCCACCAAAAATTTTCATGGAGATCTTGACATGTCATTATGAATCATCGGTGGATAGAGTAGTTTGAGCTATGTGTGTCATTAAAAAACACATTAATTATCTTAAGATTTTATGGTATAGAATGTATGGACACAAATATCATAAATCATCTTTCATTAACTTTAAAGTCTATAGATTTACCTTTTCTTATAGCTTCTACATTCTTCGGAACATCTCATGTCATATTCTAATGAATCAATTATCTTTTGTAATTGAGTTAGTTGAACAGTCATTTGTGAATGTATTGATGGTGATCCTTCCATTGTTAACAAAATTTTCATCTTATTCGAGTATAAAAATTTATAATTTTTATATATAATCATAAATGATAAAATTATTTGATTCCATATACCTATAGGATCTTTAACATTTTTCTATTTATCAACATGTTAGTAGATTAATAATTTGAGGTCCTTATTCATGTCCAACAACAATTTTTGGCATATATTCCTTACATTCAATGTTAATATATACATGATGATTTCATGATCTGTATTTAATTCATTTTAACCCCAAATATATAATTATTATATATTATCAAAGAAAAAACACTGAATAAAATTCAAGATTAGGCTTTGTATAGTTTTGTTCCTGAACATTAAAATGATTCATGAATATACTATGACATTGTCATACTATATTATTACAAAAACTTAACCCTTCATCCAAGCATTGTTGAATACCTTGAAATATTCTCCAATTTTTGGTAGTGTGATTATGGGTTCGATGAAATGAATCATTTTAAACTCAATGAAACTATATTCATATTCATAATTACATGAATACATAACTCCCTTAAAATATAGATTGGCTAGAGGGTTTGAAAATTGTGATAAATTTTCATCAAATTGATGATAGAACCTAGAAAATAAAATTAAACGACAAATATATATTTCATACATGCTGGACAAAAACATCCTAAAATTTCTTTTATTTTTTAATATCCCCCCAAAATATCATCCCTTCTAATTATATGACACATCAAGGAGACATACCTCATAATAAACTCACAGTTTCTCTAAAGAGGATAAATCATATACATTTTCAATATCATTAGAATAGTGCTCAAATTTTTTTCATGCATTAATTTGGTATTAATGAATATTATAATATCATCTAGAGATAAATTTTTTTCAGGTAATCTCTCATGACTCTATACATCAATTCCTTCAAGAATTATGGATCATTAGTTTTTAAAAAATGAACTACTATAAAAAATAGTGACTTTGGTTTGTACGAAATGCAGTCTTGGGGATATAACCATTAATCATCATAGCATGATAATACTTTGACAAAAATATACACCTTATAGAAGTAATGTAATCCATGTTGTATACCGAACAAGTCTTCAATCTGTGGTATATGATACTTTTTTCTTCATCATGAACTTTTTGAAAACATGATAATCATTAAAATGGTTCATTGTACCACATTTTCTCTTGACAGAGAGGATTGTTTCATCTATTGATTATGAATATGGGTGTATGATAAATTTATACAAAATTGCATCAAATTGACATGAAGGTAGTATGCCATGGATTTATGGAAATATTAATCCAAAAATTATGATAGTGGGGGATTAATATACATGGGATACAATAATACTCTCATTTCTCATTTTCAGTGAAAACTATACTTCCCTGATTTATGGTGGTATTTGAATAGTTTTAAATATCTTCTTGAATATTTTGGAATTCATTGAACTATTGATGTCAACCTGGCATTTTTTTTGTTTCTAGTTCTTACCATTTATTGGATTAAAAAATAGACATATGGATGAATAATTGTAATATATTACACATATAAATGGTAATATAATTATATTAATAGGAATCCATTAAAATGACCTTATTTTTACACATATGAATTTGTAGGCATAAATAAATGTTCTTCATAATTTTTTTATCATAGACTCTTATGGGAATTTTATCTTTATTAATAGTTAATAACGAGATTATAAATTTACCAAATAATATCCCCAATGATTGTCTAACTATGTGTGACTGAAGAAAAATTTTTAGGCAAACAATTCTTGATTGAGTCTATCTCAACATGGTGTTTTTGCGATTTAAAGATATGTATATTTGTGCAAGACTCACATATAATTTTAGTATTGATAAAAGGATATATTTTTGTATAAATCACATACTCTATACAAATTAAAATTTATTGATGTTATCAAATAGATTGTTTTATTCGCAAGTATTTTTTAATTTTTTCTCATCTTAATACCAAATTAGACTAATTTTTATCCATCAATATCTACAATATAAACCCTACTTCTTATTAAACATAAATTAATGATTTATTATAAAAAAATTATATCATACAACTTTTAGGATCAAAGAGTATAGTGTCTTTTGGAATTTGGTAGAAATGATGACATCAAGAGAATGGTATAAAAAACATTATTCAAAACATCCATAAAATTCCTCTAATTATTCCATGGTTTTAAAATCTACATGGTATAACCTTGAGACATAATTAAGAATGGGGGGAGCTATATGTCATAATATGGGAATAAAACTGGAATAATATAATTCATGTTAAACAATAGAAATATAGATGTGTAATAAAATATGTGAGACTCATCATTATAAATAGTGAAGAATGGTATATCCAGATAACATTAAGGGAACATTGGAAATGAGAAAATAAATTATAAATTTTCATCATAACAAAGATCCATGTTAACATCGATGACATCATGATTAAAAAATTAAAATAATGGAATTAGGTTAAATTCCAATCCAAACATGAAATCTCATGAGACAGAAATTTCACAATGCATTAGAGTGTTGTTTAATTTTCTAGGCACTGGTCATTTCCATATCATTTTCAAGGTAAAGTGTTCCTCAAAGATAATACATCATGGATTCATTCATCAGCATATATTATTTAATTATTATGGATTGTGTAATAACTAATTATATGTACACTATAAAATATTTAATAGTGTATAAAGGATAACATCCATGATATTTCAAGTGATTGTATTCATTACACAATTGTATTCTCATGGAAAATCACTATGAAATTATAGCTGCAAAATGGCATCTCATAAAAATTTATAAAATGGGATAATGAGATAAATACTAGAATTTAATAAAATGTACATAAATTTCAATATAAAATTTTATAAAAAATCATATCCAATAATAAATAAATTAAAATAACAGTCATATGGATAAGAATATAGATGTATAAATGAGAGAAATGAAAATATCCCTTACATGAGTATGTGACTCAAAAAGAATTAAGGAAATATAGTGAGGTTGTTTGGGCTCATTGGGAAGACATTAGATACGGTATGGGATATTAATGTCACTATACAAGAATTATTATTAAATATAAATGAAAAATTTTTGTTTTAATTTATGAAATGAGTGGGAAATTATCTATCATTTCACAAAGATATGATTTGGACTATAAAATAGAATTTTAAAATAAAATAAAAATCCAGTGTTTTGTTAATATTGATTAAAAATGTTATAGTGTTTTTCATTATATTAGTTGTCGATGGAATGATCATAGTAAAATAAAACCCATTGATTTGTATATGTTAGTAATACTCTCATAGTGATGATTTTAAAACCATAAAATACATTAATAATTATGGCGAATTGACAATGGATTTATATAACTTATAAAATAAACATAAAATTAAATTATTATGAAGATAATATTTATATTTTCTCACCAATACTTTATTTTCTTGGTTTTTTAGATAAATTCTATTCATTATAATTTCATAATAGACAATGTAAATTTATACAGTGTTTAATTGTTATTCATGAATTTGACTATATCGGAAAATTAAGACACATTAGAAGTTGGAAAATTTCATTATTTTTATTCTAGAAAAATTAATAATTTAAACTAATTTTGTTTTTAAAAATATGAATTTACACTTTTAAAATACGTATATATATTTATAGAGTGATTTTTGGTTATTTAAAATATCAGTTATCGATCCCATATAAAAATTCTTTTTTACATCAAAATAATTATATGATAATTTATATTTACTAAATATGAATTAATAATAAAATTTAATTACAAAATTATTTATTTCAAACATCCATTAATTCATCAAAATTAATTCTTTAATTATATTTTAATTTTATCCAAGAGTATTATTTGTCTTTTATTTTGTCAAAATAGAAATTATTTTTAATTTTACATTAATAGGATGATCATATATTAATTATTATATAGAAAATATTGTACAAAATCATATCACATGTGTTTTGATATATCTCCCATTAATACATAAGAAAAAACCTTATATGTATGGTGAGTGATAGTGAAACTCTCATGGGGTGGTTTGACATTCAATGATTATGCCATGATCTGGATGAGCTTGAATATGTCTCGTAAACAGTTTCAATAATGCATTATTAGTTGGTTCTCATCATCTGATTAATCAAGGGAAAATACCAATTATTATATCCCTATTTGATTCTTTGAAAATTGGTATTCATTGATAATAATTTTAATATTTTAGGGAATCACTTCATTATTCTACATCAATTAGATTTTATAAAAACCCATATTTATACTAACCATGCCATTATTATTCGCCTTCTATATTATAAATGATAATGATTCTCAATAGTCATTTAAATATGATATGATGTAATAAATACAACATATTTAATGTTTTTTCTACTACCATATTACATTTGATGAAATTTCATTAAATCTGAAGGGGGGATTTATTTATAGAAGTTGGGGTCATTATAGTGGAGGGATGTATTTATAGACATGCTAGTGGATCTAGATAACGGGTTTATGTGAAGGATATAAACTAATTAGATATGTGTTGGATATGAATGGGTTAATTGAGAGATTCAATGGAATGACATACATTTCTTGGGAGATTCACTAATGGATCTCAGGTTAACATTAATTCCTTGATAAAATTTCCCACATTTTTTAAAGCGATAATATTTTATTCATACACCTCTTTAAGTTTTGGGAATAATTAAATCAATGCATGTTAAAATCATTATTCTATATGATAATATTTATAAAACATATAGGGTATTGTTTATTTCTAAATAAATTATTGAATTCCCTAAAAATGGGGTTTATGGAAGAAACGCCTTATTTTCATAGTTTTTTCAAATAAACATCCTATATCTGAATGGTGTTCCTCACTACTGAACAATCACATCATGATTTTTTTTAAATATCCATCGTTTGATATTTTATAATTATTGGGGAATATGGATATACAATATTATTATTTTTAATTCATGGAAACATGTTTCAACATAATTTCTACTTATTTTTCTATGTGATAATATTTTATCAATATGATAATTGTTTTGACAGCAGAAAAGAATATAGAATCACTTTATCAATGACAACAATTATTTATAAATTAGGAATATTTTTACGCATACAAATATTATTTTTATTTTTACATCAAATGATATTCAGTTTTCCTAGATGATACTAATTTTACTGTCCATCACACTCTTTAATAAAATTGTTCATTTTTGTTCTAGAAATTGACTAAAACCAAAACAAGTTATTTGAGAAATAATAATCCATGTTATAAATTATTTTCAAAATATGAAGTCATATGATTGAACTTGGTCATATATGGTTATCATGAATTCAAATTATTATTAATGGTTCTTAAATTAAATGTTAATTGTCTTAAGAATTCCCCATATGAATCTCTATATTAGAGTAGATTTTTATACCATGTCATAATCCAAGGGTTATGTTAAAGTTAATAAATAACTTTCCACATTTTCAGTTGTTACCAATAGGTCGATCTATTCCACATTCACTTATAGTTTCTAGTATCAATTAAAAATGCATTTTCTAGTGAAAATTAATCATCTCTATTCAAAATAAAATAGTATTTTCCCATATATAAACAATTTACTAAGTGTAAATATAAACTAATATTCCTAATTTAAAAATAATTATTAAACCATAAAATAATTAAAATTTAGTTGACTAAATAATTTCAGTTATTAATTTTAAATTTTACTAGATTAATATTATTTTAAAAAATTACTACCCATGATAGATTTTTGGATATATAGTTTATTGGGTACCATTGATAACAAAATCAGATGCATTAAATTTTTACATCAAATCCTTTTATATTCCTGAAAACTTTTATCTTTTTCACAAGAATTATAATTAAATACTTTCATCATAATATGGGGAAATGAAAACATAACAATGTGTGAGGTGATATTGTTGGTAAGGTTAAACGAGGGATATATCAACGATCATATAAGAATATTATTTGTTTTATCAAATGAATATATGAGATTGAAATTTAAATAAATTCCATGAATTCCATTGACCATTATCATCAGCGGTTTCATAATTCAATGACGTTCAAAATATAATAAAAAGAATTAATCATTGAAGAAGATAGAAAACAGGATAAATTTTTTAGTAGATCATTTTGTAAATGCATGTTATAAATGTTTTCCTACTTATATTCATTAAAATATTATATCAAGGACACCCCCTAATTCATTCATCAAACAATTTTCTCTGCCTATCAATTATTATACCTTCTGTGAGCTCGACATATCCTCTCTTCAACCCTCTTTTGGTTTTTGTATAACCAATCACTCACAGAAAATTTTTCTTGGAAAAAACACTCATGTAACCTACAATATCATTAATAATTATTATTTTCCTAATGAACTAAAAATTTATAGTAGAACAACCAATAATACAACCATAATACATTAATATATAATCTCGAAGATGTTGAAAATAATAATTATTCCATAATAACCTAACCCATGGAAGAAAAATAATTTTCATAAACATATCCTAATAATACCCCAAAATATCAGGATTAAAAATATGTTAATTATCAAACATACATATTTCAAATAAAGAATAATTAACACCCATGTTTTTTGTCATAGATGAAAAATACATTTAAAATGTAACATTAATTTTTTTTGGGTGAAAATAGAAATTTCATTTGTAAATAACATATTTAAATCCTAAATTTTATAACAATATTAAATAAAAACATTAAACATAAAAATAATATTTAAAATTATAAATGAATCCTCAAATCATTTAGTGTTCATGGGGGAAAAAATTCAATATTCAATGAATTTTAAAACAAACATTCATTTTATATGTTTGGTAAAAAGTATAATGTACCACATATTGAAAAGGGTAATAAAATTATTCATAGAAATATTTAAATAAAATAAAACATAGGTAAAAATTAAATTAACAAATCATATGATTATATTATATATATTATTGAATTAATTTTTACGAAATTATTGTTACAGAGGATTAATATTCCCGATCAATGTGAGAATGAATGTTTGTTTTCTAGACAAAAAATATTCCATTCTATTGATATTTTAAAGGTTGTAAAATTAAAGTGATGAAATTAATATTAAGAAATAAATCATAAAGAATGTTTATTAATAATTCATTATTAAAAATATTTCTTCTAGGTGATACTAGTGGCATTTAACATGAATGTTTTATTTTAGGAGTTTTTATCAATTTAACTTGTTAATAGTAAAATATTATCCAAAATGATAAAAATGTATAAATATAAAGAATATATTATATATATATATATATATATTATATTTTATATCATAAAATATGGTAGATATAGAACAATTAATTTGACAATTCATGGAGAAGGTATGCAGTATTCACACATGAATAATTCGATCATTTTCAAGTAAGATGAAGGAAGGATTAATAAATAATATTTTACCATTTTAGAATTATTAATAAATGAGAAATAGAATATAAATAAATTATCTCAAACATTTTTTATTCAAATTTTATAAGGTTATGAAAATTGATTCATATCGCTTTGGGAGTCAGTAGTCATCACATACAATTGAGCGAAACAATCAATTGCAATTTCATTGAAATAAATATTAAAATCGGTTGAGACATCACCATCATAATAACTTAGTTTATTTATAATACTATAATAATCCATTCATAATTTCAATCAATTTTTTACTGATGGTGGAATATGATATTATGTTTAAATACATAAGTAATGTTTTTACCAATTCATTGAGTGTAATCCTTTTGATTTCACAACAATACATAAAAAATTGGTCTTACAAAAATTTCGAGGCATTATTAATGATGGTAAAAAATATTTTAATTTAATTTTGGATGTAGTTTTTATAAAAAATAGTAAAAAATTGATATTGGATTAGTGGATGATCCATTTTATATTTATGATAAGGGACACAACATGATTTTTTTAAAATCTTAATAAATAATTAATATATATCTCTAATATTATACATCAATATGAATTCTCGTCAAATAAAAAATCATATATCTTCTAAATATAATTTTAAATTAATAATTAGACATATTCAAGTGTAAATTTTATCCATAACTATTTGCATACACCCACCCCCTCCTCTAATATAAACAAACATTCAACAAAACCATCGTGACAAATTATTCATCGCATTACTATTCTAATTAATAAAAAATCAGTTAACCATATTAAATTTTATTAATAATGAGGATTAATAATATGGAATATACTTTAAATGATTAAACATATATATTTTGGTTGAATAAGATGTAAAATAAACATGATAAACCTAATGAAATTAGGTTTGTAGATAATTTTATTTTTGAGCAAAAAAAGAAACATAATACTAAATAATATATAATATAGATTGTCAAATAATTATTTATATTATTAATAATTAAGGCAGAAATATATTAACTTATGTAAATTTATTAACTTATTGGTGTTTTCAAATTAAATTACCTAATGAATGAGAATATACCTTTAAAATATTTATATTTTTAACTATCATGGAAAAATAAATCTCTATATAAAAATATAACATATTCCCCTCAAGAAAAAATTTTCATGATAATTTTAAAAACTATATTAATTAATTCAAATTATGTTTCTAAAAATATTATAAATTAATTATAATTCTTATTAACAATGTTGAAAAAAACCCATTTTTAATGAAAATGTGTTTTTGAACCATAAAATACCTTATCTGATACCTATATACTTATTTATTATTAATAAATAAATACATTTATATTAAATTAAATAATTTTAAATATATTTAATAATGTGGTAATTAATATTTGTACCATAAAAATTAAAATATTGGTTATAATGTTATATTATATAATTGTTTATTTATCCACTGGATTACATGTAAATAATCAATTATAAAAATAATGTTTTATTCAATGAAATATAAATATATCTGGTATTAAACTACTAAAAGTTGAAACATCTCAAAATAAGAGTATACAATAAAAAAACTAGTTGAAATCACATACGTTTCAGCTAATAATGATATACAAAGATGAGACCAGAAATTATTTCCACTAGAAATCCTCAGTTACAATTAGTAACATACTACTCGAATAGAAGTGATTGTGGTATGAAATACCCCTATATAGTCGAAACGGAAATCATACAAAAATAATTATGATGTTATTACTCCATTGGACAACTTCAGGAATTCCACCTTTCAAAATATCAATGCCTCCTGAGAAGAATTGAACCATGTATCACATTTTGTGTCCATGTATGTCTCTATGATGGGATCATTAAACCCACAAGTGGTATACAAAATAAGATAAATTTTTAGTACATTTGATATAACATCCTTCTAGATTTAGATTTTTTATATTGACCCATAATGGAAATGGAAGACAATATTCATCATTAAATTTACCAATTTAGCTCTATGATAAGAAAGTGACTGGCCCACAACCTCTCAAATTTATATCAATGAGAAAATTAGAGACTCACTACATTTATCATCGAATAGAATGTTCTAACAGTAATGAATCTATAATATCATACATAAAAATTTCATCATAATTGATTAATATTTATTACATGGTATAACGTATCAGGTATTAATCGTTTGAGTCTAGTGCCTTTGGAATCATGTATGCATAAATGATAGGTCTATTTGTGAGCTATGTCAACTACCACTATGTTATTTATAAATATAACTCTTATAAGACATATCAAACATCATAAATCACTTAATAAACATTTGATATGAAACATAGGAAAGGGTGCTAGTATATGGATCAAAAATGGTTTAAAAGGGGTATATCAAAATATCATGACTTGAAGGTTATGCGAAATAGAGAATAAATTCTGACAACCATACTCTCTATTTCATGTAAGCATTGAAAATAAATTTCGTTTTAGTTGAAGGATCATTTCTATGACTATAATAGAGGATTGGGTTCACAACCCAAAACATCATAGTAGTCAAGGTTCCCTCCCAATATTTTCATTGTTGATAGAGACACATACTAAAAATGTTTCATTTTCAATTCATTCCCTATTTATAACATGACATATAAATACATAAACAATTATTTAGAGGATGATATTTGTCAAAACTATCCAATTATGGAAATCATATATATGTGTGACACATTATCATAAAAAATCATCATATGAAAATCCATGAAATAAAGTGGTTTCCATATAAATTTAATAATAACATATCCCAGTTAAAAATAGGTCTCATTAGAATTTTTTCATTAAATAAAAGAATAAAAAATGGGAAAAGAAGTTAGTTGTATTGTAATATTATCATAGTGTGACCAGTGGATTTAAAATTGGTTCTATGGTTAATTTATTTTTTTATACCCCACAGACAAATTGTTCTCATAAACACCATTTCATAAAAGATATAATTCATTTAGAGAAACTATATTTATGATATATGTGGTATTTACCCCAATTAAAAAGAAATTATCAAATATGTATTTCATATTTGATGGAATATGATTTTGAAAAAAATTTCACATGGAAAATTTCATGTGGAACATAAGATTTCATTAAAAAATAGTTTCTCAACATTTCAAATTCACTAAATATATTGGAAATAATTATAATTGAAAATAAACATTAAAAATATATAATGTAATATTTAATAAATATAATGGTCACGATATTATGAAATTACATCCATGTAGTACATATTAAATCAAATATTCGCTTATCATTATCTGTAAAAGTAGAACCTGCCATGTTTGGAAAACAACAAGGAGATTTTTTCCCATTTTTTTAAATACTAGTTGATGATAATTAATTAAATATTAATTTTTTTCATTAAAAACACATTTTTATATAAAATATGGGTTTGGAAGAAATCTTTTTTGACTGATGATAAATTTAAATATTCTTTTTGTTAATATTATTATTCATAACTCATGAGTACACAACTAAAGGGAAATTATAGGAAACATGTATTAACTGTAAATAAAAATATTAGAAGAAAATAAATTTCATTCGTGAAATATATATCATATTTTTTCTTAGTTTTAAATTTATTTAGGATAAATCATAATAATTTAAGAGACTTTAACATAAAACCAATACCACATTGTTAACAATGAACCCTAATACTCCTAAAAGTGTAATTTTAAATAAAACATATAATAGCATCATAACAATTAAATTTATGATATTACATGTCAATGGAGATCTGTACACACATAATGAAATATGATTGGTTAAAATGAAAGCATATGTCTCAAATAAGTCATATTAATACATAAAATCACAAACTATAAGTATTAACATCCTTTGTAAAAGTAAAAAACATTCATATATCAATCAAAATATTATTATACATCTAAAATTAAACCACATATATATATATCGATATATTATTTATTAATGAATCTTTTTACCCATTTCTTAACAAGCCCTTGTTAATGTCACCAATTAAGAAAAAATTGCGTCATTTTTTAATGATTTTGTTAGTTATTTTTTGGTCCTATTATATTATTAATTTATAAAAAATATATAAAGTTTTACCCACGATTAAAAAAAATATATTCAATATATATGTATTTATAATAATGTTTAAATTATTTATATTTAAAATTAAATATACAGTACATTTATATGGTAGGATATATGTACGCATGAACATTGTATTAATTTCCATGAAAGATTAATATAAATAATGATAAAAGTAATAGTATAATAACAAATATTTTTTATGTCTTATATATCACATAGGTTCTTTAAAATAATCTATATTTCCTTACATGAAAAGAATTAATGAAAAAAATTGTTTCATGATTAGCTAATATGATGTAAACAAGAGAAACATCATATTATTCTCATGGAATGTACTATTTAAAGGTATCTGTGATATTATATTTTATATGTAAAATAATATTACCAATAACATAAAAAAAATTTAAACCATTGATATATAATTCAATGGTTGGTTTTTAGTATAAAATACTAACACATATTCACGAGGAAGTTGTCCAATATACACATGAATTATGATTTTTCCCCATTTGATAAAAGTAACAATATTTTTGGACATTATAATCAAATATATGGATAAAAGTATCAGTGTAATACTATGGTTATGATAACATAATTGATAAATAATTAATTAATGAATTGGAGGGAAAATTAACATTTAAATTCTCATTGAAAAACATTGAATAAACATCAGTTAACTTCATTAAGATGACACTAAAAGACTTTACATGATGGGTTTTTTTAAAACTAAGGCTAATGGGATATTATTTGGGAAGTAAAAAAATATTTGTGTTGGTAATTCACAATAATTTTTTTTATGTGAGATATAATTAAGATATTTAGTCAGGTCTTGGACGATTAAATGGTATTGGATGTATGAAGTGGATATTAGTAGGGGTGGCCTTTTATAAGTTTGATGGGAAGAATAATTGAAGCCTTTTTAAGGAAAAATGGTTCACAAATATTTCAATTAAAAAAAGATATAAAATAGACAATTATATATCATTACACATGATAAGGATAGATATCTTCTTAAAAGTAGTTTTTTTATTAAATTTAAAAAATTTATAACCCATATCATTTTACTTTAAACACTAGGAAAACACAAATTTACCATAAACATGACTTTTTATAAAATATTTGGACAACTAATTATGGTCAAAAAATAATGTAACATCAGTAGATAATATAACACATTCTAATTATAAATAGGTATCCATTTCTCTAAATTCATTATACCAATGTGGAATAATTTAATTACAAATTTTTCCCAAAAACAAGAATAGAAATCATTTTATAGAAGGAGAAATTCATATAATTTATAAAATGTTTTTATATAAAAATTAAATATAAAAAATATTAGTATACCCAAATTTTATTATTTTATATATAATGTAATTAAATTGTATTTAAAATTGATTTTTAAAATTTTTTACATATATAAATATTTAAATGAAATGTAGTTTCCAATAAAATCCATTATTCAAATTTACTCATCAAAAAATAAATATATTAACAAAAATACAAAACATTACCAATAATATAATTTTTAATTAATGATTTTGAAAATAAATTTTTATTTTACTAATTTATTTTTAAATTTTTTTATAAATTAGCTTCATTTTTGTTCTATAAAATTTATAAAATAGATGATTTGAAATAGAAATTTTGTAAACATATAATGAATTTTATTAAAAAAACTATTTTTATCAATATTTTTTCATTATATAAAACTGTAATGCCTAATATTAAAAAATTGTAAAATGATATTGTTTCTATAATGTTTAATGTCTTTATATTAATTATTTTATATAAATAAAAATATTTATAGATTGGCATGGTTCATTATTACTCTGGGTTTTATTTAGAAATATATATCAATGATTTTTAATTTGTATATTTTTTTCATTAAATGTCCTACTATCACATTAGACCAAATAGAATGTATTTATACCTCTTAATCACATCTCTCTAAAATAAATATATGAAGATACTTCTCCCCCATAATTTCCTTTTGTTCCCACATAACTATCTAAAATTAGTAGTTTCCTAGAGAACCTTAGACCATGTGACGAACCTTGTTTTATAGAATATTCACGATATGATCAATAATTTACAAAATATTTTTTATATATAAATAATGATTTTATAGCTGAATGTCCTCTCATTTTAGTAAATTTGAACAATATGGTGTGTACATTATTATTAGAGATACATGTAAGATATCATGGAATTCAAATGGGTTCTATGGAATCACCATCTCAGAATCTATTTTCTCAATATAATAATTAATTTTAAAAATAACAATATACTTATGATTAAGATTGCATTTATTCCTAAATCTATTACACATATTCCATAAAATAGTTTTTTTAATCACACAATCACAAACATCAAATTCTATATCATGTTCGTGATTTTTAGAATAACATTTTTTTTACTAATAGATGCCTATATGTTTTTTTGAATTTCTATGGAATTAATTCACATGTCATCATCAATCTCACTTCCCATGATGTTTTATTCCTCAAAAAAATTCCCACTTTTCACATCACTACATTTCATTCCAAAGCAGAGTTCATATGAATCCATATGAATCCTTCAATAAATTCTATTGTTATAAGGAATCATAACTATTGGATGGTTTTTTCCCATCCAAATTTGAAATTTAATGAACAATATATCAATATAACTTCATTGAATTAAATGGTTTTATTATATTGACCACCAACAAAACGATGAAACACAGTTCTAGAACCCCACCCTGTATCAAGAGGTTGTTGAATATTTTTCCAAAACATCGAGTTAATCCTTGGATACCAATCAGACACTATTCAATGTGGTACTCAACGAAACAATACCACATATATTATATATATCTTTGACTGTATATCTAGAGATAGTTTTTCATTGATAGTGTTGATTTGTTATTAATGTTTAAGTCTATCGACTATAACCCATAAATAATTGTACGATTTCATTGTTTTGGGATGTATAATTTTAAAAAATCATGTTTATGTTTCCCATTTCAATTATGGTATGGGAAATAAATTTTAAATCCACATGGACTTGTTCAGTCAACCTTAACATGATGAAAATCCCTACATAAAAGTTCAATCTATCTAACATCTCCCTTCATTCTATCCCATATGAAATACTTATCAATTCTCTATACATCATCATAATTTTATAATTAATAAAGAATGAATAAATATTATATTACTCTAACAAATCATTCTTGAAATATTGTTTTGATAGATCACATACATTTTTATTAAAACTTATAATTACAACATGATCCTGGTTAAAAAAAATATCATTCCTAACCTACTTTTACTTCATAACGTCTTCCATTTGACCTTCATAAAAAGACCCCTGGATAGAAGTTGGAAAATTAAATTCTAAAATATAATATTTATCCAATTAATTTAGGATTTTATACCCATCCTTTTATAATAACATAATAATTAATATTTTTTTTCAAACCATGAATATTTATTCAAGAATTTTTCGACGCAAAGAATCTACCAAATTTTCTCATTACATGGGTTGTAATGTATTATACATTAATAATCATTAATCAGATCTATAAATATTCTCTTGAACAAATAAAACTCATTGGGTGTGAATATGTAGTTACAACTTTTCATCTCGGTATATATATCACATATTTATCCATAATGATAATTCCTCCATATATTTAATGAAAAAAATTAATCATCTAACATCAAATCGGGATTTGGGATCTTTTTTTCATGAACATTCAATTTTCATCTGTCATAATCGATACAAATTTCATTCTACATAATAACACATTCAAATCAATTCATGGATTAATTATAATAGTGTAATAAACCTTTTCCACTACATATTAATGTATCTACATGGTCCCTAACTAATATTTTCTTCAGTTCCTAGAAATTTTCCACACATTCATATGTCATAAGGAACATGGATCCCTTAAATGACCACATTGTGGTTTAAATAGATAGTCCAAAGAAACTATCTAAAAAACAATTGATAATGTATAGCTTAATCAAAAAATTATGTATCCCAATAACCATTGTTGGTCTTGGAAAACATTAAATATCCTCTTTTATTTATAGATTTACATATATTCAATCTCTTGATATTATATAACAAAAGAAGAAACATTTAACAACCAAAATTAACATTTTGTAATATTTTTGTAGAGATTGTCTGTCCTTATGTTCTTTTTTACAACTCTCAAGTGATGTTAATGCTCTTAAATTCACATTGATTATAAAATTATATCATATATAATGTATAAAATAAACATATAATGGTATTATATAAAAAAAATTCATTAAATTAGAAAATATATAAAGGGAATTAGTATGAATAGATAGATTCATTATATATTCATAGTGTATATAAATTTCATGAAATTAAATATTGTGTATATCCACCTTCATGGACTATATGTTTTTATATTATGATTCATGTTAAATCTTGGAAAAGTATTTATCTACACATATTTGATCAAATAGGTCATCAATAAGGGAAAAAGTGTACATGTCCACAATAATTATCTTATTCAACTCCTATAGAATAATGCATTGTAACATTTATATATTTCAAGTTTATGAAAAGGAAATCATTATCCTCATGGTGACTTAAATTGTCGAATGAATTAGTTTTTAAGGTTCTCCTAGAGTTTCTTCTTCAATTTATTAAACATAATTTAGTATATTTTATTGAGTGTATTTTATATAAATTTGGCTCGATGGGTGAGTTCTACTGAAAATCAGCGTCATAATTATCAAAAATACTATGAATATTTATTGGATTGGCCTCAAAAAATCCCATTAGAATAAGAATTTAGTTGAAGTTGAGATTCTCACCAACCATCAGATACAAACACCTCATCTAAATGGAAATCAAGACCCATGTAATGAATATCATATCCATGAGAAGATCATACATATCATTAAATTGATAGACCAACATAGGTTGGACTATATTATCATATGTGACTTAACTTCCATTAAAATTGTTATGGGATCTATTTAATGTAATCCAATCCACTCCAATTTTTACATTATATCAAAGTATATAAATAATGGAAAATATTTTCTATAATAAAATTGACAAAAATATATACTTCATATAAATCATATAGAAGTTATATCATCGTAGTAAAATTATGAGATTTCATTTATAATTATACTTATAATCATCTTGGTGTAATATTGATATAATACACAATTAATCAATTAACCAATAATGTGGATATACATAGTCATATAATACACCAGTATTTCAAAATTGAATTTTACTATTAACCAAGGTGTTATTACATACCTAATTATTATTAATGTTTAATGCAATTTTTTTATTTCTGCTCATATTAAGAGTTTTTTTATCAATAATCTTTATCATTAACCATTCTATATGGCCTCTCATAATGACATATCCCATAATTATTTCATGTGATACACAATATATTAATAGTTCATTTATATAATCATTCTCCATAATATTATTGTAGATAATTTATTCCCATCACTTCAATAATCACATTCTTAATTACCTTCCATACCAAAATTAAAATATTGTTTAGCCCCTTAGAATAATTTTCTTTTTTATTCCTTATTCATATAGGTCATAAATCAAGTATCATATTGTTCTCTCTATTTTTTATTATTCCCTTTGATATCAATATTAATTTAAATTTCAAGACCATTATATATATAAGTAACTAAGATATCAATTTAAAAATTTAAAAAACATCAACATATTTTTCCATATCTATCAATGTCCCTTATTGATAACAGCCTTGAAATACCTTTTTTAAGACACTAAAAACCTAATCAACCTAACATCAGATTATATGATAATTATAGAAGATTAACATGCATGTATTTTAGAATTTCCCACATATAAATAATTTTTTTCATTGTCCTTCTTCTTATGATCATATAATTTGTTATCCATTTTTGTAAAAAAGATAAAAGGTATGTACTTATTGAAAAATAAAATTGTAAAATAAACCAACACCATGGAGTAAATTTAATCATGTCGAATTGTATTCTTGATTTCATTACACATTTTGTATTATTATCCTTCAAAATAATGAAATTCTAGAATAATTTTACCTGTTTCGAATAATATATAATGGAAAATAGCATTCCAATTATACAAATCATTTTTTTGAAATGAGAGGATCAATGAAACTATTGAAATATGGTAAAAATTGCCTATGGAATGAATAAATATAATGTTGTCCCCATATTTCCATATATGGACGTTTATAATAATTAATATATTTCTGAATTTAGTTTGTAATAACAATTATAATGTTCATTCTAGTAATCATAATGTTATTCTACACAAAAGAAAAATTGTTACGTTGTCCCTCGTAGTATGTATTAATATGATTTCAATAGTTTCCATCCAATTAATATAATGAAAAAACATATTTTAACAAATAATTTTCAACATGGGAACCCCATAATAATTTCAAATTAATTCTTTCATGTTAAAATTAGGAAACAGTCTTATTTTTAAATATATTATTAGTCAGTATCTTGGACATTAAATATAATTTTAATTTTATATCCTTCTAAAATTTTTAATTTCTAATGAATATAACCAATTTTTTAAATAATAATTTGCAATAAGCCAATTCTAATGTACCGAATAATTATCAATTCAACCACAATGATACTTTTTAGAGTTATTACACCTTTGTTTTTTAGTTCTATATCCAAATCCACTTATAGATTCTGAACAATTATGTAATTAAATAGAAAAAATCACTCTATAACATAAAAAATCTAGGAAATTTTCCATTAAGATTGTCTCATCCCTCAAATTTCTAACAGATATATCATTAAGGATCTCAATACTATTTTAACATACATGTTTTCCAAGGATAACTACACATAACTCTGACACCTGTAATAGTGACCCATTCGTCTAATTTATGAGTATTATATAGTAAAATAAAAATATTTATTATATACATAAAAATACATTGATGAATAATTTATGTCTTGTGCGTATAAGAACATTGACTCATAATCCATTGGTCCATAGAGTTCCACAAGTCATCTCCCACTATGTCATTCTGAAATATTATCCTTCTTAGATAGATTATAAATAATAAATTTCTTAGATAAAAAGGGAAAGCTAACATAAGTAAGGGTGATATCAGATTCTCAATAAGGGTAAATGAGGGATATATCAATATATCATGAGAATAAATGTTTTACTACATTAGAATAATATTTTATGTCTAAAACATGAATATCATTGGTTAAAAAACAGGATTCATTAAATAGATCTTAGATGTTCATAAGACATCAATCCTAATGGAATTAACATAAAAAATGATGATAGTATAATATTATAACTAATAAAATAAATTTCATAAACACATAAGAAAAAATATGTATTTCCATTATCATGAAAGAATCATTTACAAGACAATCATAGCAAATTGAATTGACTCCCCAAACAGAAATAATAGTTATGATTTTCCCAAAAGTCTATCATAGTGGATAGAGTATTGTAGTAAAATGGGTTCAGTAATCATTCAATTCTTGTTCATGTCATTCTATTTCAACATTTATCCAATGCATTTTTGTGAGATAAAGGTCCCAGACATCACATAATGAAAACCATACAAATGTATTCCAAAATATCATAACACGTTATTCATATTAGGACAAATGAAATAAAAAGTGTATATTAAACATTTAATCATTACATAATCCATGTAAAAGTAAATTGTTTCATAATAATTTCATTATTTCAGCATATCATGATCCATGGAAAAAGATCTGGGTTAACAAACCATTCATCAATATATATCCCATGGAATAGAATAAAAATACATAAAAATTTTATGATGGTATATAATTTTTATGTGAAATGGGATTCATAATAATCATGTCATAAAAAATATAAACCCTTTGTATTATTGAAAATAAATGTATCCTTGTGTCATATACCCAATTAATCAAAATTATAATCAATATATTTCATTTTATATAGAAAATAATTTCAAACTAAAGAGATTTGGGATTTTTCTTGAGGAATGTATCTTTTCATTAAAAATAACATTTCTAGGAATGAAATTTTATTAAATATTTTAGAAATAAATTTGATTAAAAATAATATAAAAAATATAATAAAACTATATTCCAATAAACTACTATTTAGGATTTACTGAAATTCTCTCCTTCATTTATAAATAAAAAAAATATTTCATTCTTATATTCATGAAAAATAGAACTGGAAATATATTAAAAATGTCAAGGAGATTCCCCTTACAAAATAATAATCAATAATTAAGAAATAATCAATTTAATAATTCATTTGGATAATTTTAAAAAAAAAATTAAAAATGGATTTAGAAACCACGGTTTTGGACAAAAATGGTTTCTCGACTACAGAGTAAAATAAATTATATTTAGGATAAAAAAAATTTGTTTCACTCATGAATTACTGTTCAGAGGAAAAAGAATTAAAGTCGTGTATTCATTAGAAATAATTATATTAAAACAAAATACATGAGTTTATTGAGATAAAAATCATAATATTTTATCATTTAAATAATATATTGGGGATATCCTGATAAATGATGAGATTATATCATAAAATAGTTAACACGTTAGTTACATAGAATATTAATAACCATGAAATAATAATTTTTTAAGAATCATATTATCTCATTATAATTAATAAAATCATCATTTTTCATGTCAATATGTTTGTATATACACCTCATAAAATAAAAAAAATTCATATGATACCATATATCTCCAAAAAATAAAATTGATAGAGAAATCCCTTAACATATGTCTCAAATTCCATTGAAAATGTTCAAGTATACTACGTGGTAAATATATGTTTATTATAAAAATATTATATATATATATATATCATTATATATATTATTTACATATGACCTTTTATTACTTGTTTATTTATAATTATAATTTAGTCACATTTTATAAAATATCATTTTTTATTTTCTTGTATGTTTTGATATGTTATTTTTGGTATATTAATTCTGTCTTTGTTACATAAAATCCATAATTTTTACCATGATATAGATAAATAATATATTCAACTTCTATTTATCTCATGAAATCTATAAATTAAGGAAATAGAAAATGAAATAAACCATTCATGGGAATTTTAGGCAGTGCATATGAAAAAACATTGCTTCAATTTTCTAAACATATTGAAATAAATAATGATAAATATAATATTATCATTGAAAATCATATTTATTCCATATATAACTCATATATTAATTAAATCTATACGTATTTCCATACTTTTAATTTGTGAATGAGTTTCTTCACTTTATGAGGTGGTTGTATGTTGTACACAAGAGAGACATTATCATATTAGAAATGAATGAAATTATGATTGTATAAGTTATATAATAGTTTTAGTATTATAATAACATCAAAAATATATTATATATTTTTTAATCCAGCAATGTATAAATCAATTATATTTATTAAATGAAATATAATAACATAGGTTTACAAGATGGTAGTCCAGTATACGAACAAATAAAGATTATGATGACCATTTTATTAAATAAGGAATTGTTTGAGGTAATTTCATTAGAAAAAAGTATCATTATATGGAAAATACTTGTGTTTTTATATCATAATGTATAAATAATCATTTAATTATTTTTTATAATGACTGAAATAAAAATGATCGTTGAATTACAGTACAAATAATTCAAGAGACAACCATAGGTTTACACAATAGCCTTTAAAGGATGGATTTATGAAAAAATTAATTACAAAATGATTTGAGCAATGTAAGTAATAAATTTTGTCATTTCATTGAAGAAAATACTGTATTGGATGTGTAAAGTGGAGAGGATAGTGGGTGTCCATTTGTAAGTGAGTTGTGAATGAATCATTTAATTTTTAGAATGAAAAACGTATACCCACATTTATTAAAGGAAAAATTGAATAAAAAATAGAATGTTGAGATTACAAAATATAATGCCTAATTGTTTCCAGATAATGTGGTTCAATATTATTTTTTTCATTTAATTCCCATATATTTTTATTTTTACACAACTTATAAACACATTTTTACCTTAACTATGGTAATGAATTTTTTCTATTTTTACAATTATTTACTGTAAAAATATAATTTTAAATTATTATATACTTTAATTATATTGATTTTAAATATTTAATACATTTTTACAAAATAAATTTAAATATGTGGAAAATATAATTTTATTTTAAACTCTTATATACGATGAGAAAAATATTTCTCTAAAGAGAAAATCTTAAAAAATATTTATTAATTTTATATTATAATTTGTATGAAAGTAATTTGAATGAATTAAATTGGATTAACTTGTATATAATTTTAATAAATATAATCTAAAATTAATTTAAATATATATATATATATATATATATATTTCATATGACATTGTAGTTTTCCATAAAAGATATATTTTTCTTTATTCGTCAAAAAATTAATCCTTCTATAAAAACACCCAAATATCCCACTAATAAAATTTTGAGTTAATGATTTTAAAAATTCATATTTTTTGGTATATTTTTATATAAAATTTCAAGAATTTATTTTAATATTTTTCAGAAACATAAAAAACATATTTTTTATAAAATAGTATTTTTAAAACATATAATGATATTACACAGAAAATTGTATTTTTTATCATTATTTTTTAGAAGATTTCTAATTTTTTATAATGTTAATAAAATAAATTAATAATAAAATAATTTTAATTTGGATACATATATTTGGTCTTTTACACTTTTTATTGAGTTTATTACTTACCATTTGGTCTTTAATGATGTTATCATATCCCACGTATTTTTAATATTTTTAATTATTACCCAAAAATTTACCTGTCTCACATAATTTTGAAAAAATAAGCATTGGATAATTTGTATGTGATTATTAATAATATTTTATTTATATTATTAAATTATTTATCTAAATATGGAAACTATCATTTTTAAAACACGAATCAATATATATTTGGAAATGATGGTTTTTGAGAATAACAATTTTTGGACACTTAGAAAAATTAAATTTCCAAATCCTAAAAATATATTTTAATTTATATTAAATATATATACTATTAAATGATAATATTATTTTAATATCATATATTTAAAAAATGAATTTATTATGTAACGTCCTATTTTGTTTTTGGGATGGTTTAAATTCATTAAATGATATTAATTTTTCGTGTTTTGTTTTCACACAAACATGTTTATTAATATTAGATACATAATTATCCTTGTTTATATGACCTCGGTACTTTTTTTATATGTTTTTGATTTCGTGGAATGTTACATGTGGTTTGTGTTGGTTATGTGTGCATTAATGTTTGGAATCCTTGCTTTTTAGGGTATGCATCCAAAGTAACACATTTTGGAAAACCATGAACCCTCATAAGATTAATTGTGTAATCCTCTAATATCCATATGTGTATGGTCTAAAAAACTGGACATGATGTGATGTATGGCCATGCAGGGCATTCATTTAATATATCAATGGCATCATAAATATTTTTTTCGTGGTTTGGAAAACTCGGCATGCCAACTATGTAAGGGGTGGCTCCTATGAAGTGGGTGTCACATGATTGGAGCATGGTTAGACAAAATGTACATCCATGAAACCAATTTAAATTTTTTATTTCATGAATATTCAATTACCCATATTTTTTTCATTTCCCCAATATTTCATTGTCCACATATATGTTCACAATTAACGAGAGACCACTATTTCTTCCTCACCTAGGTATTGAGTCATTTTCGTCATCCGAGCTCCGTTTTGATACAAAGATACCTCATTCAAACCACATTGATACGACTTGAAATGATCTTCCCTAGGTTATTATTTTCAACATCCCTATATTCATCTAAGTCTATGTGAGATGTTTTACCCTATTTTCAATGCATTAATTTCATCTAAATTATATGTAGTGGGAGGCTGATATTGGATGAGTGAGTGTCTTCCTGGTTTTGGTTAGTGGTTCATATATTTACCTTTGATTTATATCATGTTTTTTTAGTGTGAGTTCTTTATAAAAACATTTGGATGATGGAGAATTTCCCTATAAAATTAATTCCTTCCATTTAAATTATTTTATTTATTATAGGATGATTGTTTGGGAATTCTTCTTCATGATTTAAAATGAAAAAATATGGGTGAGTGGTTACAGACCTCAAGATTAGGTTGGATCAGATGGATTGTATAATATAATTGAATTGGTTGTATTACTTTTGACTATTCCATTAGAAAGTGAAAATATTTTCCAAAGGACTGAGTTGAAGATGGTTAGTAAGATTGAGGTGATTTGATTCATCAGGTTGTAAAAGGCTTGGATTCTATAAGTTAAGCTGATCTTAGGTTTTTCAATATGGTGATCAAATTAAGGGGATGACGTCACAAATTTTCGTCCATCTCCCATGTGATTTAATTTGGTGAAGATCATTAAGATTATAAAATAGACGTAGGGTAATGAGTTGTGGTGTGATGTGGATAAGGAATATTTTTAATGATTTCTACTAATTGTTATTGGAAAACCTGTCATTGGGCTTTTTTAACATAGAAAGGTCTCAAATTATGATGTGGTGTTGAAAACTCATGTCAGTATAGACCTCTACTAGTTTCATCCTATATATTTACCATCATTAAAGAAGGATGTGATTTCCTTTAATCACAGGGGTGGTGGGGATCCATTGATTTATAGTGTCAATACAATCTGTTGGGGGTAGAGGCTCATAGTATTATTGTGGTCTTTTGGGTGTGTTTTTTTTGGAGGACATAAATCATCATGATTTAGGAAGTCATTTGATGTTTTGATGGTGTTTATTACATATAGTATGTATATTTTTGTTTCATGTTAGTTGGTATTTGTGCTAATGGGTACTTTCTAAAATAAGGCTTGAAGGACTGTGTATATTTTTTTCTTTCTTTGGAACACCAGTTATTCGATTATGATAAGGAAGGGGTCAGTTGGAATGAGGTGAAAATGTTTCATTACCAGAGATTCTTTAAGACTCTCAATCATTTTTATATATTGGGGATATATTGGAGGTTCATGATATAGATCCTCTCCATTTTAGTCATATAAATGGAGATTTAGTTTTATGCCATACATATAAATGTGAACATGTGGGAAATCGATGATGTCCAAATCAAGTGATTGCATCCTAATGGATGTTGAGAAAAGGTGAACATTGTTATGTATGTTATTTTTTTTGTTTTATTATTAATATTTTGATAAAACTTCTTTTCCATTGATGCATGATATGCATACATTGGTGGTTTTCTATTGATATTTATTCTCACACCCTACACTAGCCCCATGGGATGCATGTAGACCTTAATATTTTGCAATCTGTTAAGGGGAAGATCAGTGGAGGTAGACCATAGTGTATAGGGAATATTAAAGATCATGAGGTATGTTGAAAAGACATTGGGTTCATATTTCAGTTGGAGTTTATTTTTTTCATTTACTCCCTGGTATCAGCATGCGTATATTATATATGTACTCATGGTAGGACCCATGCGACTCTTCTATTTATAAAAATGTGTTTATTTATGTTAGAAAAGTTTTTTTTGTACCTAAATATTTTGATTCATTTTACGAATTTATTTTCGATAATGTTTATTATTATTGAAGATTTTTTATTTAATTTTGTAAAGCATTTTATTTTTCCTACTATTTTATATAAATTTTTATTCTATGCTATATATATATATCATTTCTATTATCATAAATATTTGGTAATTTATCCCCAATACAACCAATTTACTCCATCGATGGTGGTCATTAGCCTTTGATGTTTGGCGGAAATCATAAGTTTTAGCTGTAAACTAGCCATAAGAACAATTAGGGTGGAATAGTGTTTGGTGTGATATAAATTTGATCATATCCATTCATTAATGGGAACCACTAGTATCATTGAGAAAGATGATAATGGTGTCAAATTATGTTTTCACATATGGACATAATATTTTTGATTGTGGTATAATAGAGACTATGATGTAGTCAGAATAGGGTACATATATGATTTTTGGGTTCCTACTGCCCCATGCTCAAAGGACAAACCATGTTTCTATGAATGGGTTTTTGATGTCTTTCATTATATTTTATTTGGTTCTATTTTCAATTCAAGTATCACAAAGAGGTGTGATGGTTGTTAATATATTGATTTAACCCATTCACCCGCTATATCAAATGAGTTATGATTATTCTTTATGATAGGATTTTTAGGAATATATAATGAGTTTTGATGAAAAACGTCATTGGAATCATGGATTTTACTAAAAGTGGATTGGTTGTTTGAAGGATCAAAATAGGAATTTAAGCAATGCTTTACTCCAAATACTGTCTTTAGAGAAAATCTAACTATCACCCGAGAAATGTTTTTCCAATGAGATCTATTTATGATGACATATCATATGTGATATATATGTTTAGTTGATGGTTTGATATGATCACATACTCATTATTAATGTGGGTGAGTTATTTCATATTTCAATAATGTTTTTTGACATTATTTTATGAATTACTTACTTTAGTTGAATTGTACTCACCTACCTCCATGTTGAATTTCATGAATGACTCTGTAATGGATATGAGAGGGTCTTGAGGCTATAATTTGTTTGATACTTAGAACTGATATTGGAGGGTAAGGTTCCATTAGTTCACATGTTTTGCGACATGGCTGAAATTTTGGGGTGTACGAGTAGTGACGTTTATCTACTTCTCACAAATTTCAAAAAATATGTAATATTTATACTATTATGGTTTTTATCCCATTATAATTATTATTTCATGAGATTCCACATAGATATAATATTTTGGAGAATTTGGAGGTTGGAAATGTGGCACTTCTTGAGCATTCACAATAAGGGGCCCCTGTGGTTCGAGATAAAGCCTCAGTGGTTTGGGAATAGCTTGAGCAAAATGTAAAATCCTTTGTAAATGACAACATATAGGTAGAAAAGATGTAAGATAAGTCCCCTATTGGGATATCGATAAAATATTAACTCAAATAGTGATTGGTATGTTTCCTCCAAGGTATAATTAGGGGGCTCCATGATAGGATCATTCTATGGAATACTAAACATGGGAGTTCTAGTTGCATCACCAGTAATTATTTCATGGTGAGAGAGAACAACTGGAATCATAAAACATGAGAGAGATAGTGAATACCATCTTTAACCAGCTAAATATACCCCAAGGATAGATGGTTAATCTTAAATTAAAATGATCAAAGGAATCGAAAAGTGAAAATGTGATGTAAAGAAATTGGAAACCAGACACGAGGGATTTTTTGGGAAGGAAATTGATTACAAAAACACTAAGAACTTACCCTGATATACTAATTATTGAGAGAGAATGATAGTTCATGATCATTCATAAGGGAGATATATATATAATTCACAATGTTTCCTATTTCACAGGCTCTACTAGCTTCTCACACTATATTGGTGGGAGATGATAGCTCGAGGGTGAGGAGTTTCAAGGATGATTTATGGACCACCAATTCTGTGTGTGTAAATATCATTAGTTTGTCCTCATTATTATGGGTAGTGAATAATGGAACTAAGAGCCCTATGCATCGTGATGGATATATCATTATCATGTTGGGTGGTGGGGTCATGTGATGTCAGTTATGATGATTGATATAAAAGGGAGTGAGGATGAGAGTTGTCTGAAATTGGTGTTCATCATAGAGACTCAATCTATCAAAAAAATTGTGGGTCATTGATGGTGTTATTTATGTGAAAGAAGTTAATACATGTGTGGACATGGAGTGATAATGCACCAAATTAGAATCACATAAGAAGCTCGGTTGGTAATAATCCATTAATATAAAGGAAGCCTTCCCACATACTAGTAGTTTGGGAGAAGGAGAGACTCGCACATCTGAGTTTGGAAAATGAGCAGTACCAGTAGCTATTATACTAAATTTTATTTCATGTAGTGGTCATGGATGAGATAGTGGGACCCCACTATTGGGTCATATGATTGTATCACGTGCAGATCCATTGAGATTCAGGGCCACAGATTGTTGGGATTTAGGCAAGGTGAAAACATTTGATGTTCTATGAATAGTGCATACTGGGGAGCTGAATATAGCCAGACATATGCCTTCGGTGTGACTATGTTTCCTTTTTATTTTCATTTATCCTATTTGTATTTTTTTTATTCATAATGTGAATGGATTGATTTTATAAATACCCTATGATAGTTAATAGTTTGTAATATTCTCAAATGTGTGATATATATATATATATATATGAGGTTTGTGGAACCATTATTTATTCTCATCTTCTTTTGATTTTTTTCTTGTTTGATGGGTGTTGGCATCTTGGAATCCATAGGTCATGGGTTTTATGTGAGGTGTCAGTTATCAGGATGAATTATTTGAGTATGATGAGTTGTGGGACCTCTTGGGTGCCATGTGAAACATGGGAACAAGGTAGTCACCTCGTTTTATGTGGTACATGATGGGTTCCAGAAGTGAAACATGAAATATTAGATCACCAATTGACGTGCAAGATTTATGATGAATCCTGGGTGTAATTATGAGTCATGTGATGATTAGTTTATAATCATATTTATGTGTTTATGGCTAGTAAAAAAATCATAGGTAACTCCTATGGTGTGGAGTTCCATGAGAGAGCTGAACTATAACTTTTTAACCAGGTTACACTTGGTTGATTCGAATAAGATGTTTATGTATTCTAACATCTCTGAGTAATGCATTATAGCTCAAGGAAAATCTATGTTATGGTGGATAGATTGTAACTTCCTAGGTTTTTTTATGCAAATCAAATTCCACAACTCATTTGAAATTTTGGAGTATTGTAGGTGGAAAAAAACATTTTGTGACACTTGAATCATAATACCAAGTGTTTCATTGATAAAAGACATTTATTATATGTGTTTAGATGTATGGAATGTTACTTTATGTTTTGAGCTAGTTTTGGGTGCATCGGTGGATGAAAAAATGGCTTTATAGGGTATACACACATAGGTGAATGGTTTAAAAAACATTGTGTCCTCCGTTTAGTAACCAAAAGACACCCAATTATAAAAATACATGGTTCTAAAATCAAACATTTTGCATTCACATATGTATGGAGAATTCTACAGCTTCAGTTGAGTCACCATATATTGATTGCACTCAACTTGGATAATCATTAAATCCAACCATGCATTGTATAGTTCCTAGGATGTTGGTGATGTATTTATTATGAAAGGTTATCCAAAAAATATGACCATTTTAAAAGGGTGAATATATGATACTATCCCTACCATCACGATTAATTTTTCCATCACGTTTATTCTCCACCGACACATGAACAACAAAATAGATCTCACCTTTTCGTCATCCCCTAGGTATTGAACCAAATTCTTAATTTGAGATTCATTTAGACAATTGTCTATAATGTATGAACTACATCGATTAGGATTTGGTTATTCTATCTTCAATTATTCTTCTCACAACCCATATAGTAGGTTAAATCCATCAAATCAATTTTACCCTATTATCACTGTGATTATATAAAATGATTAATTCTTACCATTCGAATTGTGTTAGAGGCTGATATCAGACGAGTAGGAATTTTCCATTACATGGTAGGTTATTCATAGATTTCTCTTGTATTTCACTCATTTTCAGGGTGTCTATTCATTACAGATCCATTGGTTTGACCAATTTTCAAATTTTATAATTAATCATTTTTTAATGTAATTACATGACAAGATGATATTACATTGGCAATTCTCCTCTATGACTACAAAATTAAGATTTGAGGTGAGAATAATCATACTACATGGATTGGTTATTATTGTGGGGGTTGTTTAAATTAAATTGAAATGTTTTTATTTATTGTGATGATTCCTATAGAACATGTTTTGGATTGGACCATAGATTTTCTAATTGGTGAGTATACCTTGAACATGACAATAACCCACCAATAGATCCAAATATATAAGAATATAAATTGAGTATCAACCCAAAACTCAACCAAAAGATCAAATTACATTAAATGAATAAAATAATGGAATATCAACGATTTGGATGTAATAATATACCCACCACATTCACTTTATTTGAACATAATGTCACCCAGCTAAATGACAATAAAACCTGGATTCCTTGCCCTATCAAAACTGAATGAAACCACAAACCATAGAGTGACCCATTATATAACAAGTAACACCAGACTGATCAGTTCAAAACAATATCACAATAAATAAGGGAAACGATAGGTTTCTCTCCAACATAGTAACTCAACTAACACAATATAAACATTCACCCATCAACATAAATCAATTTAAAGAGGAACATCAATCTTAATTCCATACCACACAACTTCCCATACTAGATGGAAAGAAATATCAACAAAATTGAAAATTTTCCAAATCATCCAAATATCCTAACACAAGGGGATAAAACCCCAAAATGATCATGGATTGGAATAATGATCCAACAGAAACCATCATGAATCATAAAAAACTCATTCGTCTCGAAAAATAACACTACAAAAAGAAAAAACTGATACTACCTTACATAAGGGAATAAAACACAAAAAACAATCAATTAAATCGTCATCATTTATATAAATTAAATTATTCATGTCACAATAGAAAAATTTCATTAACATTCAGAATAAGAGATGAAAAAATAACGAGAATTATTGTAAGAAAACATCCAACTTACCCACCCCATCATAGGAGATAATCATTGGACAATTTTCCCTGCACCCTGGGCGATTCCTGATTGCGGTCGAGCTCTACTCAGGGGACTATGGACTGATCAGTAATTGTTGTTGTATCTATTGTCTCATTGAATGAATATGATATCCACTATTCAAAAATAATCCTTTAGAATATGATTCCATCAAAGCATATCCAGATGATTTAAACAACGATAATAGTGGCAAGATTTCTGTCGATCGTGACCAGCAATTTTTCAATGGCCCAACTGGCCACACTATTGGCACACAAGAGAATGAACTTGAGAAATGTATTCATGTAAAATTCATGGAAACTAATTAAGGGTAGGTTCTTATATCCCATGCCACACCTCCTTAAGGTTTCCATCTTGAGATACCACTACCAGTGGCTACACCAATAGAAACAACTCAGTTAAAAATTCATTAACCACAATTTTTTTAATATAATGACAATTGGATGAGATGGTTAACTACATGATCATAGGAATAAGGAACCCAATGAAAACAGAATACTTCAATAGATCATATTATATTACTTCTAAAGAATATGATACCATATCCTTGATGCAATAAAAATTTTCGTTCACTATCCCCTACAAATTCTGAGTACTAAGGATCATTTCCCTCTTCATTATCTTCACTACATCATGTATAAATCTTTCGATAAAGATAGAATTATACACATACCAGGAAAACCCAACACGTATGGTTGGTTTTGAAAAAAACTATCATTCTTCAAAATATGGTACCTAAAACAAACCCAAAAAATCACAGTCTCTAACAACATCAGAGTTCCCTATGATCTAATGACACCCACGACATCAACAAGCCACAACACTTACTCTGTTGGACCTCATTCACCATGATAGACATGAAACCATAAAGAATAACTAAAATCTGTGCATGAATCATGTGAAACATTGGGGACCTTTGTTCGGTGGAATATTTTAGTGAACATTCGAAACCCCATACCAAAATCAACTTCTAACCAAAACAACATGGAGATTAACATATAAGTCATACACAGTAGGATCGTAATCTCTACACTACATGAACAAACTAAAATTACCTTTCCAAAATTACAATTTCATTTCAGTTTCAAAAGAACCAACATTTATAGACACATTCCAACAAAAAATGTTACTTTTCACAACCAAAAATACGTATTAAAAAAGAATCCAATTTTCAATTTCATTTTCCATTAAAATTGTTTTTTAAAAACCAATTCAAACCTCTAGTATCAAATATTCACCCATGGAATCTTATGAACCATGAAATATGTGATCATCCACATCCTCCTACCTCTTCCACTAATAAGTGAAAAAATTCACATTAAATACAATCCTACACATTCGTAAATTCTGATATAGAGTAATAAGAGACATGCATTGCAAAATAGAAACCCAAGAATTCTTTAAAATTTCAATCCATTTTTTTTTCAAAACCCATTTATCCAATCAGAAATAATTACAAATAAGTCAATTATATTAAAACTACTATTTTTGTTTTAAATTCTTAATCACAACAACCAGTGACATGGTAGTCGGCCTTGCACCATATAGGAAATAACAACAAAGTAGAGCATGAACCATTATCATGTACTTCACATATTTTACCAAACTATGTGAGATCACAACATGACAATATATTTAATCCATTTGAATCCTTCAATCAAAACTAAGGTAGAAGTCTTAAATACTAGACTACCACTACAAGCTCAATGATCAGAACGAGTAAGAGTTAAGGATGCTCATCACATACATACCAATAGAGTATCTAATGTCCTGGTTTTCAATTTAATGGGCACCTAATCTAACAAATATCCTTATCTCATATAATTTTCTCAAGAACCAAGATAGGATTTCTTCCAACCTAGTACAAGATGTTTCTCGAAGGGAATTACAAATTCCCATGGTATGGAAACTAGTGTTAGAGATTAATTTAATAACTGTGGGAAAGAATTGAGCTTATAATATATGATCTATTAAATAAACTAATTAGAAGTGGAACGAACCATTAAATAATCTCAAATTAAAAAACTAATTTATTTATAATAGATTAACAAAATAAAAATTAAATAATAACTAAAACTGGGACACACTCTCAATATCTCCATATGACATCTTGGTATCCTCCAATCAGCATACCATCCTACACCAACATCTAGCACTCAGAAGATATACATGAACATGAAAAATATAATGGGTCTACTAACTCTTAATAGTACATGTGTTGTGTGATTTTAACAACTCATTAGGTATCCACCACATAATCCATACACTAATTCCTAAAATAGTATAAAAACAATATTTTGAAAATAATTCTATTAAAAATGGTTTTTTATTTCTGATAAACAACATACCATATTAGTATTTTAAAAATGGGAGAATATTTATAAATCAAATACCAAACCAAAATCTATATATAATGATTTCTAGTTATGTTGAGTATAATTAATTGTTATAATCAAAAATACATGCATAATAGAATACTAAAATGAAAATATAGATAGCAACCGTCAGCTTTTTAAACAACCAAATAGTGATCCCTGGATGTATTCACATCAGACCCACCAACCATAATTTGTAGAAACATCATAGTATATAACCAATTGGCTGCCCAAAACTATACAATTCAGTGCCACTTCCCAACAATGTAAAAACTAAACCAACCCATTTACATACAATTTTAGACTTGGTATTGATAATAAAAACAACATATTAATTTATGATAAGACCCCAAAAAATATTATCACATTTCTATGGAACTCAAGGAATGATCAAGAATCAGCATCATGTTCCAGAAATGAATTTTTTTAAACAACCACCTCAATGTAGTATGGAAGATATGAATCTTTGAGAGAAGGGATATCTAAGGCTTAGATAAGATCTAAACACCATCACATACAATAAATAGAATAAAAAAACCTTGAACCCTATAGTTATACGAAAATTGAACCCCCAACAATAAAACCTATGAAATTAAAATGGTATTATAAGATGAGGAGAAAATTGGTCAACCCCTTAAAAACATTCCTTATAATTATGAGGATCCATCCATGTAAATAGAAGAACCAATGATAGGGGGTATTGGGACCCTTTGAAGACCCCAAAAAGAAATAGGGGGTATGGTATTGATTTTGGATTAGGAAAAAATAGGAATATAATTTGGATTTCAAATTTTTAAGCATTCAGGAATCTCGCATTATTACTCCGTATATTTTACCAAAACATGTGGTAGTCACTCTCGAAATGCAAATAATGTCACAAATAGTTTTCTAATGGTTTTCTGAAAATTGTGAAACCAATGTGTATTACCATTAAACCCAAAAACTTGACCTAATGATACATGGGAAATGGATCCTAGTTTACCTAATCTATACACAAATGGAGCACAAGCCCAAAACACACATAAAACCTCAAAAATTAAAAAATTAAAACTATAGATGTACATGAACCTAAACCAATATATCCATGTTCAAGAAAATATAAAATAAGGGAATATAAAAATTCATGATGTGAGACATATTTATGAGAAGTAATACATGATCTCCCATCATGTTGGTAATCTCGCATGGATAGTCACACATTTCTGATCACATTGGTTGTTGACTTTGTTCCTCCCATTTTATCCATTATCTGGAGTAAAGGGGAAATAAAAAATTTGTAGTTTTAATCTATTACACAAATATATATGAAACCAAAGGATTAATATGATAAATTATTAATGAATCAAATATGATAAATATGTATTTTATAGCTTCATTATAAGTTATTCACATTCTATTTCACATTGTTGACTTTAGGGAATTCATGTTACGATGATAATGGTTCGTAATGATATCAAGGATTTACCAAGGAATAATACATATTAGTTTAAAATATATGTGTAAAGAAAGGACCAATATCTTGGACTAGATCCCGTGTAGGGATAGTTCGATACTTTGTTTTCAGTGTTGTTACATAGTTGTACAACTATTCAAAAGACACGTCCACTTGAATTATCTAATAAAAGTATTATTTTTTTGGTAGACAATAAATCTATATTATATTTAAACATTGGTAAATTTTGTAATAATTATTATAATACCTAAATATTTGATTAATTTTTTATAATCATAATCTAAAAAATAATATACATTTCTTTGATACCAACTATGACAACAATTCTATTTATTATAGATAAATTCATGATTTATTATACAGAAAAAAACAAAACTTATATGACTTATAATCCTTGAATATATAAGTAATTAAGTACAATATAAAACAATTTAAAAATATTTGATAATTCTGAAATATTGAAATTTTTTTATCATGCACATAATATTCCATCATTCTAAAAACCGCATGGGATAACACAGGGTCATTCATTAGAATTGGGTGAGCTATAAATCAAAGTAAAGGAATAAAAAAATAACATAAAGAATATATTACATGTTATAGAATATTATATTCAATGAGAAGTTAAAGGGGTGATAATGATAAACATGAACAATGAGGCATGTTACGACATGACAACATAAAGGAAACATGTGAATGTGGAAAAAACTGTAAAAATAACACCTTAAGAATATGTCATGGTTAACCACAAAGAGATAATAACATAATGTAATTAAGAGTGCCTCTTATACATCATACATAGAATATCATGACACTATTACATTACTCAATGCATTGGAGAGAAATCATGGATCACCAATCATAATCATATCATATACAAGCATAAGTGTTCCCATTTAAAATATTTAATTTTTTTAAAAAGTAAATAACATACAAATGATATGGGTATATGTATAACCATCACATATGTACATCACAATATATCAATATGACATTTCTCTAATGTAAGGATAGTGCAAGAATATTAATAAAAAGGATCAATGATAGAGAAACGGGGTATCCAAACACACCGTATTTGACTTTAAATTATTATGGAAATTTATCAACATAAGATTATATGAAAATATGGTAATTAATTGTAATATTTAAGGGGGGTTCTTGAATAAAAACATGGAATTGCAAAATTGACAGATATTTTTGGCAGCATAGTTGCGGTACATAATGTATTCTGGGATGAAATAAATAGAATTAATGGGTTAACTAATCACATTTAAATAATATGATATGAAATAGGTATATGGAATATAATATCCAATAAAATGTTTTTAAAATAAATCGTTCATTATATAAATAATGTTCTTTATTAAAGAGGAGAATGATATGAGCCCTCACCTTGGGATGGTGATTCCAAAAGTTTGACAGGAGCATATTGAGAGATTAGAAGAACCACGGTAGAGCAATATTGATGGGTTGGAATTGTAAGGATGTGATCCAAGATATTCTAATGAATATAAAGGTGGTGTTGGGTGGGATTATGATGGAAAAGAGATTAGATTTTTTTTTAAATTCATATGTATTAGAAACTATATAATATTGTAATAAAAAATATAATCACACTAATTTTTTCACCCTTTTCTACAAAATATAAGGTTTTTTATTTATTTTATAAGGATAGTTTCCAAACACATTGAAATATTACCCATGGTGATGGGAAAGTGAGTCCTATTCAAAAATAATTGTTCTTAAAAACAATAAATATAATATTGGTTTTTGAGGAATTTTAATGTCTTTATATATATATTAATATAACCTAAAAATAACATTACACCCAAGGAAAAATTTAAGTTGGTTATTTTATAAGAATTATATCATTTATTATATCAATTTTTATTTTTTACGACTTCATTATTCACAATATATTTTATGCCCTTTTTAATATTTACCCATAAAATCAATTGTGTTAGAAATTTATGAAAAATACAGCATTAGATAATTTAATTGTGCAGATTCGAAAAAAAATATTTATGTTATCAAAATAAATCATTTAATTTTTTTATTTGGGAAATAATTGTAGACATTTATTGATAAATTTTGGTATTTTGAAAATAATATTTTTCACCCATGTAAAAATATCCTTTTCACATTCAAAAACTATATTATAAAAAATATTAAATATATTAAAACTTTTATTTTTTAATTTTATTAAAATGAAATTAATATCTGAAACACATTATTTCACCAAATGAAATATATTAATTGAAATTTTATATTACCAAAAATTAAAATTCTGTTATTAACGTATTAAAAACTAATTCATTTACCAACACCATTTCTAAAATTATTTGTAATATAATAGAACAATGAATAAGTGTTATAAATATTTTATTGAAAATAATATATACATCTAAATAATTTTAGTGTTACTTTCTTTATTGTGAAATTATTATTATTATTATTATTATTATTATACCTATATTTTTTTTATTATATGTTTATAATAGTAATAAATATTTTACTATGGGTAATATACATATTGAACAAAATCTAATTTTTCCATATTAAATAATAATAATTATGATGAATCTAAACATGTAATAATTTGTTCAAAATTAAAATCACATAACAAAATATTCTTTTTTTAAAAAAATTAATTTACCATGATGAAAAGTGTTTTTCTAATAAATTAAATTTTTAAAGAATCCCTGATTTGAAAATATCACGATATTTATTTATATTCATTATATGAATTTTAAATAATACATATAGATATGTAATATATAAATATAATTAAAAAATTGAAAATAAATGTTGATTTTAAATTCAATAAAATAAAGCAACATTATGTATTTTAAAACATTTTATAGATACATGTGTTTTAATTTTTTAAATAACATATTCTATAATAAAATATAATTAATATTTATGTGTAAAAATGGTATTAAATAAAAAAATTATAATTATATTACATTAAAATAATAATAATAATTTTTCCATTAAATAAAATGTTTTTTCAAAATAAGTGACATTTTTTAAAAAATATTGGTATTTTCACTAATAAAGGAAAAATCAAATTTTCTTTAAAAAATTTAACTTTTCAAAGTATGTTACTTGTGATACGATGTAATTAAAATGTAGTAAATTTTATCAAATTTGATTTACTAATTTTAAAAAAAAATTAAAATTCATTTTTGATGAAAATTAATTTTTAAGAACAATGTAGAATTATAAAGAAATTATTTTATTTTTAAATTATAATTTTTCATTAAATTTATTATTATTTAGATGTATATATATATATATCATAATTGAGTTAATTATATTTATAATTTCAATTACAATGATTATTTTATAAGTATTATATTTAAATAATATTATTTTTTTGTATGACATATCGTATTGCATATTCAATTATATAAATGTTTCTATTTCGAAAACTAATGTAATTAGATGTAATCTCACATACCTCCTGATATTATGTGTATTATAAGAGAACTATATACTTCATTTTTTCATAATCATTATTTTATAATTTATGAACATATGTTATGTGTGACCTAGATGATAGGTTTTTTCAATACAAGTTTTGGTAATTGGCTAGTATGACTGGATGTTTCACTTTTTCATATGTCAAATTCGATGCTTTTTTCCAAATAAATTTCTCATGCTTATGATTATGATGCCATAATTATGAAATCATTATGATTATCATTCTCACCCATTTACTGTTGATTCATTTCACTTATTTCAACAATTTTATCCGTCCCCTTTCTGGGATTTTAACCCATCCCTTTCATTGATATATATCCACAGGTGGATACATGTACTAAGGTGGAACTAAAAGATTTTTTATTGATAATGAAAAATGAATTTAATAATTTTTTTATTTTTATTATGTATAATTTATGTACGATATGAATTTTACCAAGATACTAATCATTTTGATAAATCAATGTATACATATTAGATCATTAATCTTGTAAATTATGTAAACCTCACGTCTAAAAAATAAGGATCGATATAGTTGGTATCAATGTAAATGTTTAGTTAGTTAGGTAATTTGGATTGTATAAATTTCTTTATAACACTTTGGATAATAATAACAATAGACGAGCATCCTATGATATTTGTTGTGGATAAAGTCTATAAAAGGATAACATATATAATATGATTTTAGATTTAATATTCCAGTTGAAATTGTAAATTTTTTTCATTATTTGAGGAATTTTATTTAAATTAAAATATTAATATTATATAAAATTATGGGAACCAAGAGAAACCTGGCCTATAACCCATTTTAGGGAAAATGAAATTATTTTCAGAATGGAATGAAAAATGTATTAGGTGTAGAGTTCAAATATAAATTGTTATTCATACCCGGCTATCTCTGGCTATGAAAAATATCATGAACCATGTGAGATATATTGATTATCCCAGGATAGATAAACTGGCCGTTGATTCCTTTATGTGGAAAATACCATTGTAGTTTAGTGGATCATTTGATCCAATAGTCATAAAATAGTTGGTTAACTCAATGTATATGATCTATTTTGTTCTCCCCTATGGTGATTCTATAAGTATGTCATTTTTATATAGAAGCCGATCAATGGTGTTCATAGGAAAATTAAACCAAGACAGATTATAAAATACAACCAATTGAGATTTATTTATTTAATAACATATTTATCAATTCTTTATTCTATCAAACTATTTAAATGAATATATATATATATATTTATTAGAATTGATGTGAAATTATGTCTATTTTTTCATTGATTAAGAGGAAAAAATTGGAATCCCTGAAAGATAATCCTAGATATGTTTTACAAACAATGATTGAAAAATTGCTTTAGTATTTATTAGTTAAAATAGAACTGTATAAAATAGATTCATATGTAAACATATACAGTTATAAAAATTTGGTTTGATGTCCCCTGATTGATATTATGAATAACTAATATTAGTCCTTTATAAATGTTAATATTAATGGAACAATGTTCTTTTGAAATTGTGGGTCAAATAAAAAAGGGGGAATGTGAATCCATCGATACAGAAGTGAAAAGTATGAGAGGATAAATAATTGTAATTTCACCAAAGAGACAATAAAAGATTACTATGCAAAAGATAACACCAGCAAGTTCCTGTAAGTTAGTGATACATGAAAAATCCAACCATCAAGATTGAGGAATGGAAGGAACCTATTAATGAACCACCCACAGTTCAATGATTAGTCTTTAAGGCAAATGAGACTATCCACGCTAAAACATTAAAATATTGGTCATTGAGGGTAACTATATTTAGAAACCACTAATGAATATTGTGAAAGATAAATATTATACCTTTACTAGTATTAATGTGGATCGTGAAAATGATATCATCCACAGTACACTCCCTATTCACCAATGCATAGAAAATGATTTATATTATTTTGGTTAAACAAATTCTTTTTTAGCATGAATGTATTCTTGAACAGTTAAATTGAATCCATAATATCTTATAGTCTATAAATATGTAAAAGTACATAGTTGTGCGATCAATAAATCCCAAGGATATAATTTATCTCATTTTATCATACATGTGATGATTCTCCTTGAAAATATAAAGATATATCCCATTATGGAATTTTTTGATTTAATTGTCATGGATTATATCTCATTTTATAAAAAATCATTAATTTTGTGAAAAAAATGCCCTTATATATTAAAATACATTCTATGCTTCTATAATAATGATATTATGTTCATTAATCTGATTTTAAAAATTCTTAAACGGTGTGGGTGATGTTACCATATGAAGATTCACACCATTTCTAAATAATTGATTGAAGAGAGGTGTCATACCATATGAATTACACATTGTGATGATGTATAATGATATATTTCACTATGATTTATCCAAACATCCACTTGTTCGTTATGTATATTTATCAGAAGTGCTTATTCCTATAGTCACAAATTCCACAAAATTCCATGGATGACCCCTTTAAAAATATATTTGTTAAATATGTTGTGGAATGAAAATTTTGGAAACAATTTCATACACCATATTACAACAACTTATGGGTTAACCTGTATTATTCTTAATGAAAAATTGATTGATAAATGCATCTATGTATCAATTACTGAGAGCTGATGAAGGTAACATTTAATTTTAAACATACATGGCCAAGGATTGATGACTTATTCAATAAAATATGATGTTCTTAATGATTCCCAAAGGTAGATCCTAATTCGGGAGAACAGTAAGAAATATGAAGGAAGGAATATATTCCAAAGGTGGCCATCCATAAAAGGTATAAACATTACAAGATAATAGTGACACCCTTCAGACTTTATAATTCCACTAAAACCTGCAGGGATTTGATTAATATAGTCATTATAGACATCCTAGACATATTCTTTTAGTCAGTGATGATTATGTTATCATTTACTCTAAGAGATACTTGGAAAATAAAGATAATCTAAGTATTTTAAATGAAATTTTAAGATGTGTAAATTTTAGTGTAGATCAGTTTGATTGAATTTTGGGAACATCTAGTCACTTTAATGGAAAATGTTAACAAATGTAATGAATATTCTATGGAATCTTTAATGAAAATGTAAATTTGGAAAATTTCATGACCGAGAAAATTCCTAGAAATAAAAATACTTCATTGATTGTTATAGAAACGTCAATGTCTCATGATAAATTTATAATAATTTACAAGTCTGCAAAATAATGATAGCATAGAAAGAGACTTGGAATGTATAAATAGAAGAATGATAGGAAGGATTAATGGATCTCAAGAACAATTTATTCATTGTTCCAATATTACCATAACCTTAATATGGATAAGTTTTTTTATATACAATGATTATTTGATGACTATTTTTGGTTGTAAACTATTATATAGTGATAATGAAATATCATATACTTCATGAAAATTTCATATCCATGAGAAGTAACACCTTGTGCATGATCTACAACATATTACTGAGATCTTCATCTGGAAGATTTGGTAGAAACACATATTTGGTGGGATGTATTCCATATATACTGATCTCAAGATTCTAATGTATATATTCACATAGAGTGATCTCAATATTCATTCAAATAATATGGTCAGATAAAATCAAGAACTATAATTTTTATAATCACAACAACCTATGAATGGTGAACAAGGTAAGGGATTATCTTAGTAGGGCATAACCTATTAGATTCTACATGATGTGGATATCTAAAAACCCAATCATTATGGGTATGAATAATTATGGATAAGTAAATAACAACAACAAGGAATAAAAAATTCATTTATGTGATTATTTTCTGACAATTTAACTGAAAAAAAAGCATGGATTCACATAGGATTAATTTGGTGATACTAAATATGGTAAAAAAAATAATGTAAGCGGAGTAATTTTGGTTTCTCATCAATGATGATGTTGTGGTTTAGTTTTAACTAGGATTTACATTTCTTCATTTCCTTAGTTAAAGAATTATATATTTTATAATTTATATAGCTCGTATTTTTCTATCCATTTTGGAAGTAACATGATATATTGAGATAATAGATAACACTTCAAGTGGAACGCCATGAAAATTGAAATTACTGCGTATATATAAATATTCATGTTATGTCATCACATTAAAGAATATAAACATATGTTATAAAGGATTACGAATCCATTTTCTACCACCAATAATTAATGTGATAACATTAACAAGTACATTTTCACTGGAAACCCAATGTCATCCTATGTAAACAATGTGTTTTGTGTATTGGAGGTTCAACTCAATTAGACATCCACTTCATAATTTTTTAGATTAATTCACTATTTTTTAACATAAAATTATATATTTTATGGGTTGGTGGGGATTCATTGTGTACCATTATTGATCAAAATTAATCATGATAATGTTTCACATCTATAAACTACATAATTCTACAACATTTTTAATATAATAAATTGAATTTTATTATGGAATATCACCAATAAAATTATGTACAATCTGAAAGGAATATTCATACACTCAATTAATATTAGAGAGCCTTCTCAATGATAGATAAAGGAGAGTGTGATCAATATATACCATTATATGATTTCTCAAACAATAATATATTCAATTTAAATATTCAAATGGCTCCACAAGAAGCTCTATAAGGTTAGAAATGTATAACTCCTAAATGTTGGAAAAAATTTGGAGTATATATTCTACATGGAACCAATCATTTGTAGATGATGATAGAGAAGGATAAAATCATCAAAAAAAAAACAAAATATGTTAAAATATTGACATAGTGTGATAATTAAAACCATAGAATGGATATGGAATTTAATGTTGGAGAAAATTATTTCCTTCAAATGTAACCATGGAAGAGAGTTATCTGGTATGGTTGGAAATAGAAGATTATCACTAGGTACATTATCTCATATTAGATCCTCGACCTAATATGATCATTTCCATGTTCGGAAAAAATTCCATAAATTCCCAATCATATTCATGATTTGATCTATGTATCTCTCCTGAGAATGTAAATACCATACACCACACATTTATTGAATTTGGAGATGGTACTACAAAAGAATTACCCCTTTTATTAGGAGAATTCATTGATAATATTGGACTACAGATACAATGTTCCCCGAAACAAGACATTGCACCATGTTAATGTATTATGAAAGAACCATATGTATGAATACGCTACATGTGAACTAGATAAAACAATGAAAATATAGTACGCTCAATATTCTCGATTGAGAATAAGAGTTGAGACTACATGGATGAAATTTATAAAGGCGGTTTAATGTAATAGCCATGATATTTTAAATGATTATTTCATTATAACTTGTTTCATTAAATTATATTATATATGTATTATAAGAATATATAGCATAGTTAAACAAAACCAAAATATATAAATAATAAAAAAATATACATTTTTTAATAATTCATCCCATTATAATTTAAAAAAATACTAGGTTAAAAATATATATGAAATATAAATTCTATAATATAAAAAATTTGGATCACCCTGATAGTTTAGAATCATCCATCTCAAGAAAAAAAACTATATGAATGAATCGAAATATTTGTAAACTAGTCAAAATTATATATAATTTAAATATAGAATAATGGAGGGAATTCAGTAAAAATATATATTATATAATGTATAGATTTCTATATGAGATAATTTGATACTTTGAAATGTAATGTAATCATTGGATTCGTAACATGACATTTGGGATTTGTAACCTAACCATTAGAAAAGTAATTTTACCACAAAATATTAAATTTTAATATATAACTGTAATATAATGTGTAAAATATGTTTATATTAACATTATCATTCAAAATAAAATATCATTATTTTATAAATCAAGGAAAATATAACCATATTTTTATAAACTATATATCAATGAATTTTATAAAAATAAATATTTTTATATTAAAATATAAATATATGTGTTTTAGAATTATCTTTATAAAATAAATAACATTTTTAAATCATTATGTCATGATTTCACATGGATGAATTTTTGTTAATTTTTTGAAATACATTAATTTTCCCATGAATAGTCGAAATACATTTTTTCACATCACCTCATTATTTCATGTTACAAGATTACTAATGTAATAATGACCTAATAATTTATTAAACCTGATGTTTACCATGACATAGTGAATTATATAATTGGTAATTTATTTATAATAAAAACTATTTATTAAAAAAATAATTTTATTCAAAAATATAAAATCTAAAATATATCTGTAAAATAATTGTTTCCCATTTTTCCACTTTCGCATTCAATTTGACTAATGAAATTTCAATATAATGTGATTATAAATCATTATATAATTTCATTTAATTTAAAAATAAGTCAAATTTTCAAATATATCATTATTAAATCTATTAACATATATAGTATTTTATAAAATATTTTTACTCGAAAATAGATCTCCCATTAGGAATAAATAACCCCTCTACATACCGATGGAAAACTCTCATTTATCAATCTAAAAATATTATTATCTTCCAAAATATTCTATATTATACCTATTGGAATATCTAGATATGTTCAAGGACCATCCTACTCATATCATTAAAGGAACTTAGTGTCGAAGGGAAAAAGCAACACCAAATATAAGGTACATTAAAATCAATTATTCCTCTCGTTGCCCTCACATTTTTTCATTTTTATTATCCTGTATCAATGCCAAATATTATAAGGATAATTAATTTATTATTTAACATTATATTAATTAATTTAACATAATTTTTGTATTATATTTATGACACATTTAATTGTAGTACTTTTTAATCCCACCTAGTTGACAATGTCTTGTTAACTGTCAGTTAACCATCAATGAGGACATTTCACAATATTTTTTATAACAAACCCAACAGATTGTTATAATAAATTATTTATGGTATATAAATGTATTATTATTATTATTTTATAATTCATGAATAAAACACCCTTATATATAAATGGCATCTAAAAAATGGAAACTTTAAATGTAAATAACTATTTATTAAGGAAATCATTATATCAAAACCCTTCAAGTTCAAATATGTTAATTAATATATATAATAATATTTTTATAATTTAATAGTATTAAATAAATTAAAAAAACACAATTCTATATCCGTGCTTTAATATACATATAATAATAATATTTTAGGTCGAAAAGTGTCAAAATAAAGGGTGGATTAATGTAAGGGGATTATAGTATCCAAATCACGTTCAATGGGTTACCCATCATTCACATAAATTTCATTATTGAAAATTCTCCAATTTTTACTAAATATCTAATAAATGTCCTCCCCTTTTATTTTTTAGATATACATGTAACCCATATGATTTATAATCCCAATAAATTTATTTTAAAACTAAGATTCATTAAAAAACACATCATTTACGTCACATGAGTTATGTATTGTCCACTTAGGAAATATATAGATTATGATAAATAAGTTTTTCCCTTTTTAATTTTGGGACACTATATTTATTCATGAAATTATTCTTTATTATATCCTTATGAAACTCATTCCCTTTTATTTTGTATTTTATTAATACGATTGTTATAAGTTATATGTAACATGCATGAATTTTTTAATATTAACATTTGACGAGTTGGCCTAGAATCACATATCCATCTAATATACATTTTATTGCAATATATAAAATTATTTTATCTGTATTATGAATTAATATTTATATATATTTGTTCATAATGATAATGTTATGTGTTATGAACATATGTAATGTTTGAGCATGATTCTATATTTTTCAAAATGTGGTGTTGTATTTGAAAACTACGAAGTGGTGATTATTTTTTAAATATATTTTACTATTTTTGTTTTTATAACATTTCAACCACCTTCATATGATGTGGATACATACATTTTGATATGATTATGATAATTATTATAACCCATTTATGATTTATTAATGTCACTTATTTTTTCCATCATATCCATCACCTTATTCAAATTTTAAATCACCCCATTTTTTTATATATTATCATGTGACAATATTTACTAAGAAGAACCTAAGAATTGTTTTTGAAAAATAATAAGGATTTCAATAATGAATATGATTTATTATTTAAAAGTGATGTATTGTCTTAATTTTCCCTTGATGTTGATCCTTTCAATCTATTAATTTATAACTATTATAATGTTAATTATTAAAATGATATAATAATCATGTCAGAAAAAAATAGGATTTCTCTACAAACAAAACCAATAGAATTGTAAAAGTGATCATTAAGAGGTTCTTCATCTGAATCCCAAACAACTCCAAACTATCTTGGTCTTATTTCCTCTATTATTATGTGTATGGGATCCTCCATATAAATGGAACCATATTTAGATGTAGTTTCAAAATATTAATTAGTCCATTCCATCCATTATAAAGACTCGTTATTTGATAGAGAAAATAATTATGAACATGAAAACCCAGACAGAAATTTATGGAAGAATATTAGAGTTCATAGAGGATGATAACAAAGGGTAATTAAAAAACAAGTCCATGGTAAATATCTCAGGGTTGTACCCACTAAATCCATATACATGTCCATAACCGGATGTCCAACACTTCGGTGAGCCCAACATGGGATTATACATAATTACCAATCCTCCATGTGTTATCTAAATACAATTTAATTTGAATTTAAGATTAATACTGTGATATTTGAAATAAATATGTGTTCGATAGTGTATGACAAATTCAAAACCAAACGTAAATTAACAATGAAATATAAATTTTTATATATGACCATTATAACCTAGCAATTAAAATTTTAGGCATAAAATGTATTATATTAATTATGAAAAATATGTAATGGTTTCACTCAATAAAAATATATAAATATATTTTTAAAAAATAAGAACATAATTATTATTAAATACATTTCATTCTTCAAACATACATTATCCTCAAAAATAATTTTTTCCCTTTCATTTTAATATATAATAATGTGATTTTTGAAATTTGAAAAATCTTATTTGACAAAAAAATTATAACTTTTTAAATCATCATATCAAAAGTTTATTATGTAATTTCTTTGATATTTTTTAGAAACTTTATTTTTAAAAAGAATAGTGAAAATTTATGATTTTTATTGAAAAATTGTATTTTAAGTTTAAGTGTTTAAGTTGTCATATTATATTTTTGATTACTTTTAAAATTTCATTATTTCTATTCAATTTACTAGTATCTATTTTTTTCATTGTACTATATTTTATTCATTAATTTTTATTGAAAATTTTTTTATACATAAAAATTAATTTATCTAAAAATTGGGTGTTTTACCTGTTTTGTGGGATTAATTTTAATTTCTCTACATTAAATTATTGGAATTGAATATGGAATCAAATATTTGGAAAAAGGAGGTATCATTTTTAATATATGTGCCTTTTATTTTTAACCATTCTGAAATGTTACTATAATATATATTTATCTCCACAATAACTGTAAATCGCGTAATTAAGGATAATAATCATATGATATTTACAAAAAATTGACCCTAACCAATTCACCTATACTATTTGATAGGTATATTTCTTCTATTTCTATCCATCAATAGAATATATGACCCTTAGATTCCATTTTTTTCCAATTATGATCATTATAATATTTAATTACAAGATAATAGGAAATGTTTCAGTTTTGTAAATTTAATAATTTTAAAATATTATCGATGGGATTAGAATAAAATATCGTTAATTATAAATAAATTTCAAAATGATTGATTTTTTATCATTGAAATTTATTTCTAGTTTTTAGTATTTAATTTTTACCATAAATTACAATGAAACACTATAACAAAATATATTGAATTAATAGAAATATAAATTTAATGATTTTAAAAATATCACAAGTAATATAAATATCATGAATGATTTGGTTATATATTTTTTTATAAAAATAATAGTGTAGTTTTTTTAAATTATAATATTCTAAATATATTACATTAGTGTTTTTTTCAATGTAAATTCACATAAATACTTTAAAATTACATTAAAAATATTAGAGAGGGTCCTTAATGCATGATCAGAAAACCAAATGGCATATTTTCCTAACTCTGATACATTTAATAGAATAGTAAACATTCTCATCATACGATTCCAACTAATGTGGTGTAGTTCATACCTTCATGAAGGGACATCCACGAATAATGTTTGACTTAAATACTATTTTTTTAGAAAACATATTGACGTATGAGATCAGAAATCTCAAACATATTCTTGGGATTTATCTAGTCCCATGAATATATTATATGTATCTTTCATCAAATAACCCATTATAAAAATAGTGTAATGTGTCCCCCATGAACTGATCACTACATTTGAAAATACCCTACTCATAGAAATAATTGATTGATTTTATATTTGACTACATTGGGCCTATGTTCTCCCATTCATTAGAATACACCAAATATGATCCATTTTCACGATAACTAGATCCATGTAGGGATCAAATATTATAATAATTACATGTCTCTTTATTCCTAATATAGAATGATGTTATTTTATTATTTTATCTCCATTCCTAGTCTATGCCATGAAAATATATCACATTCATCATACTATGAATTTAATAGAAAAAGAACACATATATAAAATTTAATGATTAAATAATGATGACAATACGTCCAACATGTTATCTAACATAATCATTCTTTAGTGATTCATGATCCAATAGATACCTATTGTTTCTCCAATTAATAAATACTTACATGTTCTTTGAAGTCCTATAAAATCGTCATTATTAAAATGATTGAAATGAAATATTATTAATATTAGTCTGTTTATTCACATTGGCTTTATAATAAAATAAAAAATATGTGTTCTATTTTACATTACCAACAAAACAATATGGGGTGGATCAAGGGTGTGCTATATTTCAATACATAGGTGTCAAATCAATATAATAGATTCTGGGAGCATCTACTAACATACGTATATAATTATATAGTGATATATTTAACTATGGATACATATAGATGATTTTAACTAATAAAAACAAAATATTATATCAATTTATCTGAGATAATCTCATATAGGGAACCAATTCAAATATAACTACATGTGGGTCGATTCCTATTCTTATAGGATTTCTAGTGATTCCTATGATCCTTTATCATAGATCCAACAAGAAATTTAGCTGAATGATAATCCCCATGTCTACTTAATTACTATGTTTTCATATCCACCTAAATCTTCTTCAATGTTCTAATACTAAGTATAGTTTTGTTTCCTCTTCACATGATAATTTATAGATAATTTTGTAATTATACGTTTCTTGATATACAATCTATTATGATAATTCATGACACCAAGATCATCAATCCATTACTCAACCATGAATTCAAATAGCTAAATGATCCTCTCCTCAATGCATCTTCCAGATATGTAAATGATTTATTATTATAGATTTCCCCATCCATGGGATAATCATTAGGGTTCTCTTATTCAAATAAAATACGGGTGGCCACCTTCTTACTCTTGTGTGAGTTATATTGACACCGAGAATTTGAATAATAGGAAAATACCTGAATTCCTATAAATATAATCACATCTCATAATTGAGATAATTAATTTCAATCCCCAAATAGATTCTGAATAGTGTTATTATGTCATACAAAATCCTTCTTAAAAAAGGTTTGGTGAATTTTTTTTGACATCCATTCTAATATATAATATCCCCCATATTATAGACATAGCATCTTAATTTAAATCATTGTTGAATTAGGATCTAAGTTGTGGTTGATTCATATTATGATCATTATCAAATAGTGTTACTTTGACGTATTTACCTTACACGCGATGTTTAATAGTGTGGTTTGGGTCCCTTTCCAATAATTATACACTACATATTACATGAAACATTACAGGATCATGTAACATTTAAAAGCATATGGACTAACCTTTATGACCATAAACTACATAGACAAATTCATGTCATATATTCCTAGTTCCCAATACGTTATCCGGATCCATATAAAAAATGATACCATTGGGACCCTATGTATTGATAATATTCCCCTTTTGAACCTAAAATTTTTATAGTTTTTTTCACTACACATTTGTAGTAGATCATACATAGGGACCCTACCAAATGTGTCACTATGAGGTTCCCTTAGAATCTAGTATCATGTTTATCCATTTAACTAATGACCCTTGTATTTTAGAAATATTAGAACAATTAACCTTCAAAATATAACAACTATACATTTCTTTATTCATTTAACTCTCGGATATATAGTGAGACAGAGAAAAAATATTATAGACTCAACCATATACCATCACCCATTTTCAATATTTTATAATGTGTGGAGGTATCTGAAAAATTTTCAATGTATTTTTGGACATTCTATTTATAAAGATAATATATTCAAAATTATTAATATGTTATTAAATTTTTTAATCACTATAATTTAATAAATTATTTCTTATTTGTATCATTTTAGGATTTGGGTGTGTTTTGAGATTAAGTGTCGAATTTGGTAATTCTGGACATTTCGTAGTTTTGTATTGCCTCTGTTTTTCAAGTATAATTAAAAAAATTGTTATTAAAATCATGTGATTCATTATTCTAGGATATTAATATTCTTGGGATTCTAATTATTCTTCTAGAACATGATAAAATTGAATTCCCACAAGCCAAAATAATTCGACTAACTTCAATACAAATTCTATTCTGCAGAATAGGTTGTACCTCATTCCATAATGCTTATCTGAGGCTACCAAACAAAAAATTGGATGATTTATCATGTGTTCTAAAGAAAACTCAATGGGTTATTTCAAATTAAATTTCATGTATAAAATATTTCCTTAGGGATCCCTTAAACGGGTCAAAATATGTATTGTAGAATAGTGATTTGTGGAACGAAAAATTCAGGTCTAGTAATTTGGTCATAACTCTGTAAAAAAGTCCCCAAATTCTTTTTCACAATATAGGTACGATGAAAAATACATTTCTCACAGCTTATAAGAATATACTTCTTCATTATTTTACAACATTTGGGTATGACCGTATCCAACATATGATAGATAGATTCGGTAGGATTTTTTTTTGTTCTTTCGTTTCTAAATTTTGTTATTCATAATATTTTTAATTTATTATTCTTTCCATTTCTTCTCAATTACCCTTACCATAGTGGGGTAAATATTATGAGTTATTATAGAAGGTATGGTTTTATCTTTTGTAATTATTGAGTTCTTCTATTTGGATGAATAAAAACACTCTATCTTCTACGACGTGGGTTTCAAATTATAATAAATGGTTTTATAACTTAGGCGGTTTTATTTCATTTAATTTTATAATTATAATAATGATTTGGTAAATTTTCATTATCTCCATAATTTATGTTTTAGTTAGTGTACAATTGAATACAACATGGATTATAGTTGAAGTATCCAGCCATTGTTATTGCGTGTGGTATGGGTATTGAATATTCATAATTGTATGGGATAATCAGGACCCACTCAGAAATTTCCTAACTCAATTGACGGTATTTTCTACATCTATTTTACACATTGGAAGAATATTAGAATGAGCTATGATATTGTTATGGTTTACTATCACCATCAACATCTACCATACGAGTTATTGGAAGCGATCATGAAATATCACTTAAACTTACTTAAGAGAAGACGATTGAATATAATTAGAATTATGATAACATTTGAAATTAAAAACCCAACCCCAACCTAATCACCAAATTATTAGAAATGTTTTTAGTCACAATAATTTTAAATTTGTTTTAAAACATCAACTTTATTTAATTATTTTGTTTCATTGTTTTGTTTTTGAAACCAATCAATTTACATAAAATAACCCCACTAATTTCTCATATTTAACGAGTCAAATATGATTTTTGTTCTATCATATCTAGCGAAAATGTAGAATAACCACTATAATATATTTTGAATCTGTAATAATTGTTTTTACACACCCCATAATAGGAACATGTCATAAAATAGCGTCATTGATGGGGATCAAGTGCTGCAATCTAATTATTAATATATATAATTTTCATAAAAAAGGTAAAAAAAATTTACCATGCTATTTTAAAATGATCATTTCATTAATTACTTGAATAATTACCAATAACTGAAATAACAAATTAATATATCTTATTTTTACAATGAGTATTTTTTTAATATTATTTTATGTTAAGATATTTTATTTTCGGCAACAATTAATGGAGAAGAGGCATTCAAAGAATTAATAACTGGCCTATGGGGGACATGAACCAGAATATTTTGAATGTTATGTCCCTAGAGATAAATGAGTTCCCTAATAAAATTCCATAATTTAATAATTTGGAAATTATGCAATAATAATATTCCTTAATATTCCATGATTTTTCTAATGAGATCCAAGAATTGGAGGATCCTGACTACCTACCTTTGTCTGCTACTACTCAAATCCAAGATGTTCTTTCAACTGATGAATCAAATGAATATAAACATAATTACGGAGTTGATATTTCCATAAAATAATTATCATTTGATTTTATTGAATCTAAATTAAATATCTCATACCCTTTCATGAAAATTTCAAATTTTGAAAACATAAGATATTACTTGTAGGATTAGGATGAATGAGATTATGAACTGAATAAGGAACATATAAAGATAACTAAAAATGATGATAAATTGTTGGAGGTATTTTAAGAGGTAATCCATGTGGTATTTCTTGATTTAAAAAATAAATAATATTATTTCATTGAAAGGGAATAATTTGATATTGATTCACCATGTTTTAATTCTATTCTAATAGAATAACACTCTTATTCTCCCATTGAATATTCTATAGATGCAGCATACCATTCTCAACTATGGGATAATGAAGAAGATTTTTTGAAAGTGGAAACCCTAAAGGAGGAAGACCAGTTCTTTATCCTAAACCCACCATACAAGAGGCATCTCATATTCATTGGGTTATATTTTTATACTATATCCATGTATTCCACATCCAAAAGAATGTTGTTCAAGATAGAAAGAAGAAGTGTAGGTGGTTCATCTCCATGAAACACAACCCATAATCAAATTGTTCATAACCAACTAAAATATCCCATTTAGAAGTGCTCAAAACCAAGGCCCCACTTGGGGGGGTTAAACTATGATCTATCCTAATTTTCTAACCCTATTTATATTTTCATTTCATTTACTAAATTTATAATGATGTTTCTCTAAATTTGTTTGTAGGTTTTCATGTGTGGATCAATTGGGATAATAACTCAATGTTGAACTTCCAATAAGTCAGGGTTTACCTAACCATTGAACATTCATGCATTATGTCATTATTATTCAAATAATATTACATATTAAATCTACTTAAATGCATTGAGGAAACTACATTGTTTATGTATGGGGGTGGGAAACTTTGTAGTTCAATATTTTCAAATGATTATTTTTCAATATTATAATTTTTTTGGGGTTTCCAAAACATTTGATCTAAAATAGACTTCATTGGCATTTTTGAAACCCCTTTCCATGATTGAGAAAATTTTTCTCCAAAAAATGAAATTAAATGAATGAAATATATGACTATTTCTTGTCAAAATCATTGAGAATTCTAGGAAAATGCACTCTGGTGTTTGAATTACATGACACATCTCACTTTCAGTATCATCGAAATAAATTTCTTTAGACCATTGTAAACAAAATATTCAGATTAATATAATTCAACTAACATCATGATAGAACTAGACTATGTTAGATTTAACCAGAATTTGATTTATTTCTGTCAAACCTCTAGGGTTTGAGGTAAATTTATTTTAAATGATTGGTGAATTTTATTATTATTGATTGTCGTATTTTAGACGAATCATTTTTTATGATGTCATATCTTTAATAATTAATCCATATTGACCTTTGAAGCCACTAATGACCAACAAGGGTACCCACATTAAAAGACAATTTCCCAATCCAACATACTCTTAATGTGAAATTTCATAATCTAATTGAAAATAATAATGGGGGAATGTTTCTTGTATTGGAATAAATAATTTTGTGATAAATTTTTTGAAAATAAAATGTTGATGAGATGATTTTTATACTGAAAAAAATTAATCGTTTCAAAATATATGCCTTTTTGGAGTTTCATGATAAAACAATATGTGCCTTTATGGATATTCTAATAAAGAAATAAAGTTGTTCATATCTGGTGCTTTCTAGATAAATCATGTTTGAGATGATCAACATTTTTTTCTGGAAATATTGAATTGTGTGAACATTTGCTAAATTTTGAAAGATATAATAGAGAATATTTTCTACATACGTGAGTGAGGAGGATACCACACATGAGTGAAAATTAGAAAAATTCTATTTGTCTACAAATACAAAAAAATTCCTCCTTATTTAACTTCACATTTTTTTGACATCAAAATCCTACCATCCAAAAGCAATAGAACAACCGAGATAATTACTCATGATAAAAAATTCCTTGATTCATATCAGGTGGTGATGTATTAATTTATCAACCCTATGGTGAGTCTTGTATGAGTATGGATGAAAAAAACATTAATGAAAAAAAGGAGATTGGTGTGGTATGAGAAAATTTATATGAGGAAAGTGTATTGTGTGCATGGGAGGATAAATGAAGTGGAATTATATTGAACTATATAAATGGAGAACTTAAAATATTTTTTGTTGATGTTTCATGATAGTTTTTTAGTTTAGAATTTTTGGATCTCAGGGACAGGTTTTTTAATGTTTTCATTAATTTGACTATATTATATACTTATCAAAGAGTCCAAGTGATAATTGGGGGGGAATTTATAGAGATAATATTATCTTAATTATTTATATGTTTTTAAATTATTTTATCAATCCAAATTAATTAATGTGTTCTTATTTATATCATTTTAAAGTTTTTACTGAGTTTTGAGCTTATGTAACAAATTTGAATAATTCTGGACAATTCGTAGTTTTCTGTTGCATTTTTAAATCATGTATTACAATGAAAATTTTTATCAAATTCATGTGATTTTTTAGGATATATATGTTCGTGGGACACAAATTTTTCAACTCGAATAAGATCCAATTTGAATTTCTCTATGACCAAACAATTAAACATTTTTTTAGACTTATAATGTTTGGAATAATGGACAATAACTCATTCCTATAGGTATATCTCGGGCTAAAAACATTATAATTGGATAATTCAAGCTGGGATCAAAAGAAACATTCACATGGATGTTATAAATTAACATTCATTTATAAATGATTTCATGGGGGCCATCATGTAACCAGTCAAACTAGAATTGGTGGAATAGTGATTCGCGGCCAGAAAACAGAAGGTCTTGTAATTTGTCTATAACTCATTAAAAATCGGTCAAAATGATTTTACATTTAAGGGGTTGGTGACCAGATACATTCCTCATGGAATATAAGATTATACCTCTACATTATTTGACAATATGCGTGCCGAACCGAAGACACCTTCTAGTAGATAGATTCTAGAGGATTTATTTTTCTATTCATTATTTTCATTATTTTGTTCTTATTAATATTTTAATTTATTCTTATTTCCTATTAATCTAAATTACCCATTCCATTGTGGGTTAAGTATTATGGCTTTTTGGGGGAAGGTTATGTTTAATCATTTTTAATAATTTAGTTGTATCATTTGAGTAAAAAAAAATTCTCTCTCTCCCCCTATAGTGATGGTTTCAAATTCTAATAAATATTTTTTGTTATATAATGTGAATATATTTGATTTAATATTTTTTTCTATTACTTCTTTGGAAAATGTTCACAATGTCCCTCCACTACGTTCTGGTCTTTATAAGTTGGAATAGATCTGGTCTTGGTGGTGATGTACTCAGCGATCATCAAAACATATGGAAGGGGTATTGAATGTTCATAATTGATTGTGATTAACATGACCCATTCAGGAATTTCATATAAAAATTTAGGGGATTCAATAAATCTATATTACAATTATTAAGGATAGTAGACTGATATGAGATATTTGTATGGTTTACTGCCACCATCATCATTTAACAAGGGATTTATAGGAATCGATCACGAAATATCACTTAAACTGACTTAGCAGAAGTGGTTTGAATGAAATTGAAACTATGGTAACATTTGAAATTAACAACCCAACACGAATATAATCACCCAATTATTATGAAAATTTATAAATACATTTTTTTTGTTTTAAACTTTTTACTTTTTTGATTTATTTTGATTTGTTTCTTTTTTAAACAAAAATATTTAAAAAACATACCCACTTATTTCTTATATTAAATTTGAGAAACGTGATTGTTTTGTGGTTCTATCTAGATGTAACTTAAGCTATCCACTATACTATATTTTGTATTAGAAAATAATTGTTTTTTGCACATCCCATGATAGGAAAATGTCACCTTCATCACTATATCTGATCATCCCTTTATATGTATCACACTTCGTTTCTCAATTATCATAGATATCCAAAACAAAACTCATACATTTTTGATACGAGTGAATATGGATTGAAAGGACACATTTATCTTCATATGAATAAATTACCATCATTTTATCCTACAAACACACCTTTGAATTCATTCTATATGGAAATGTTTTTAGTCAAAACATGAAGATCCTATAATATTTATTTTTTAATAGAATTAAAGAGGAAACCACCATTCAAATATGTTAAATAGTCATACCTTGTGTATGTGTCACATACCATCAATCCTAGATAGGGAGCCTCGTCTTATGATTTATAAATTACCCACTATCATTTAAGAATGAATTATAGAATTATTTTTAAAAGAAACCCAAGTGAGTTGTTTTATGACATTTTTCACATCATGTTTTTCCTTGTAATCATGACCATTATCTGTTTCCATCATTTCTTGAGGTTTAATGTGCTAAAAATGAGAAAATTAATCATGTATGATTTATCATGGCTGGTTTCCTCCAAAAATTATTACCATTTTTTCATTTCGAAAATACCAATAATATATCATCGAATGGTAAAAATTAGAATACCATAATATAATAATGAAAGGGACTCAAATTAGATAATGATAAAACCCCAAAATATTGGGCTTATGTAAATACCATGTCTCCACTTTTAATTGATTCAAAAACTCCATGTTTATGAAGATAAATATATTTGCCCAAATTGAAAATGTAAAAAACCGTATAGGCCCACTATATATCCCTGCACATATTATAAATGTTCCCTATAGAACCATTTATTTTTTGTAATGTTATAGAAATAATTCATTGAATCTCTACCTTGATGATTTTTTAAGTAAATAAATAAAAACTCAGTATAGTTCAGGAACAACCGATGAAATCCCCTCATATATGAACATAAATCATTTCTTTCATATCCTAACACTCAAGTGCAATTCAAGCAGATTATTAACGAGTATATTCAAAACCAAGGGAACCATCTATTTGAAAATACAAATATTCCCCTCATTTGAATCACATATATGTATCCCCATTATGGGAAACTAAGTATAAGAATCTCCAACAGGATGACATGTTAATCTAATTAAGGTATACATATTAATGATTATAGGAGAAAAAATAATTAGAACTTGGTTTGTAGTTATCCATATCAAATGTGACCCACCGTAAAATCCCACATTCCAGATGACCGAGTTATGATTTTACAAATAAATAATCTATATAATAAATTTGATTCAATATCGATGAAATTTTTATTTTATATATCATACCCACTCTCACATTATGGATGAGATTCCCTATTATTACCCACATTTTTGTCATCATCACATGATAATAAAACACATGAAAAAGTAGTCAAACCTTCGAGAATATAAACTATATATGACAATTACATGGTATATGGTAGTCATCAAAATATTCCATCCATTAATTTTATGTTTTTCCATTCCCAGAATATTTATATTGTTTCCCCATATGTGATTAATGAAATACCAATTATACATCAATGAAATAAATTCAATTTTGTAAAATATTATAAATAATGAGAGGTGTTTGAAATTATATGAACCAAAATATCCTAATGAAAGAGATGCGTAATTCTAGAACAAGGAAAAATAGAATGGAAAATAGGAAGAAGATGAATTTATACTCATTATATAGTTAACTATCACGATTCATTAAAAATTAGTTATTTAATATTTAAATTCTTCAAAACATAATAGGGGAAACCCATAAATGATGTCATAAAAAGTTATATATGCACTTTGTATCAACAATATTATTTTAGAAAACAGTTTGGGTTATAAAATCAAAGTCTTAAATCATTTATACACCATTATATGGCCCCAGTAAAATGAATTAAATGCATATAGAGTAATTTTTCCAAATAAATACTTTGAATAATAAGCCACTCTCAGAACCGAAGTGTGATTTCTATGTAATAAATCCCTCATTAACAGTTGAAAACTCATTCCATATTTACCCTTTATTTCACACATTAAATTATGATAGGTTAATTTTCCAAATGGAATATCATTAGAATACAGTGATGGGTGTTCTGCCTTTATCAATTTTTGTTCTTCTCCGGTGAGGAAAAAATTCAAATGGACCAAAATTAGTTTAAATTTGAAAAATTTCTACCTATACTCATTTTTTTAAGATTTCATGGAGGAAACCACACTGACTCAAATTTACCTAAAGTTTTATTGACCTAGTTCATTTTATTTCTATTATTGGTGGAATTCTGGGGATATTGATGAGTCCCATTGAACGTGTCTTATGAAAACATGGAATTGAAAATAAATTGAAGTATTAAGAAATATAGTTTGAAAAATTATTGATGAAAAAATATTTGTTCATTCATTGATCATTAAAATTAATGATTAACTTCAAAATCCTAAGGATTTTTCATTTCTATTAATATAATGTATAGTGAATGTACCAAGAAACACTAAATAGAATCAATATTTATTTACATTTATTTCTATAATTGATTTTAATGATATTTTAGTTCTTCGAGCAGATGTGTGTCAGCCTCTATATGTTGAAGTTTTAGTTCGACTGTCACTGTCGCATAAACCACTTCTTTATTCACTTCCAAAAAAAATAATTTCTGAAACTAAACATCTTTCAATATGGTGGGAATATTTTATTGATGAAAACAATCTATAAGGGGGTTTATTTAGATGAATCCATGTATCCTATAAATTATGTTGTTTAATCTCCATTTTCCCCATATATTAGAATGATTATTCGATTACAACATCCCTCTGGATTAGGGTAGTCCGTGGAGGTTCAACCCTAGAAATAATTGGTTATAATTTCATTATTCAATATAATCCAAATTATGAATTTTGTCAAAAAATTAATCTTTTAAATGTGGATCCAAACATTTCTCAATGTTGTAATCATGTTTCCATGTTTGGGAAAATTTCATTACAGATCATCTATAAGAGTTTTAGTTATGATAATTTTTTATGATTATTATTGTTGATATGTTCAACTAAAATAATTGTTTTGCCATGGTGAACACACTGTATCCATTTTGAAATAATCAGTCGAGTGTCCTCAAAACACCTTTTGTGGACATAGATGGTTAATTAATTTAATATTCCATTATAAATAAAAAATATAAATTATTTAATTAATGGTTATTAATCATTATAAATTTTCATAATAATTAAAATAATTGAGAAAATGTTTTTATACATGTGCTAAAGGAAACATATAGATGGTTTCGAATCATGGTCCGGGTTTGACATCCCAATTTTTGTCTCTATGATAAAAATTCAATACTCACAAAATAGTTATCTTATATATAATATATATTTCCCATTTTATAATAATATCATTAATTCTCCATAAATAATGGCATTTTAGGTATTGAATTTAATTATTTCATCAATGGGAATATGGGGAGAATGATTTCATGAGGTAAAAAATTATAGTACTCAATTTATTTTCATTGGGTTATATTAGAAAATAAATATGATTGATAATATATTATTATGATTTTATTGAATTTATGTTTAGTTTTTTTGATATAGTTATTTATATGGATTTACATTTCGTGCACATATTCAATTGATTACAAAATTCTTAAATATAATTTTATGTATCTTGTAAAGGTCATTTCCCTCAATTTCTATACCATTCAAAAATTTATTTATGATATTCTACTATATTATTTTATATGGTTTTTAAATATCCCTTTAACATGTTATCACATTTAAATACTCTTGTTCATGATATTTCAAGTATCTTTTTCATTTATTTCCCCAAATAGATTTTATTTGAATAGTTATGTTAGTGGAAATTGTTTTATATTACAATATAATTACATTCAATATTTTATGTGCTAAAGGATAATTTGGAGGGAATAAAATAATCATAATTCATTTAACCACATATCAGTATTCCACACTAGATATTAATTTTCTAACATGTTTTATTTAATTTTTATCCTTAATTTATTGAGAAACATTTTTGAAATTGTTTTCTAGGATATTAAGATCATTTATAATCTAATAAATCATGTTTCATTAAAATATACATAATTTTTTAAAAATAAAAAAAAAAAGAATTATTTTAAAGAATTTAATTCTTTTTTAATGACAATTTATATGATATTTTACAACTATTTAATTTTTTATGGAAATATCATAACATTTTTTAAATGTGTCCCATTTTATTCCCTTTTACAAATGTTTTAAAGATAATTTTTGTTTTTAAAATTTGTATTATGAATATATTTTCCCACCACATTTTACATTATATTCACTGATGTTTCCTTTATTTTTTTGAAGTATTTTTTCAAATATAATATTAATCAATATATATCATAAATATTTAAATTATAAATGATATTGTAAAAAAATTCAGAAAAAATGATTTTAATGGAGTTTTAATGGGGTTTTCAACCATTAATGTTGAAAACAGATTTATTACATATGATACAATTGGTATATTTTGTAATGATACCATCCTATTTCTTTATCTAGATGGATTAAGTGTGTTTACAGAGATATTTTCATGGAATATATATAGTTTCCATGGATTATTCATGTCTCCAAAATATTATTATGGAACTTATTTTATTTACCTAATTTAATCATGTATCAATGACATTTCAATGGATCATGTTTCTTTTCCACAAGTTAATAAAATTTCAAATATATTTTTACGGATCCAATTAATATTATATTAGTTAATCATGTATCTAATAGATTAATATGGAACTTGATTCATTTATAATGGTTCAAAATGTTTCATATAGGTTTCCATGGAACATGTTACTATAACTGATTTTATTTCTGTTTTTAAAGGAATAATGGATTTTTTTAGTTTTATGAGTAAATGTAATCCCTATGTCTATTATTTATGCTTAATATAAATGATTATATGAAGGGTGCACCAAGATAGTGTTGGGTGAGCCTAATATAGCTTAAATGATCAGTTATCATACTTATAATTAGGTGATCCTGAAATTTCATATACAATGGGTATGCAATAATATTTCTCCATTGCATTTGGTAATGATTATATTCCTCATAGAATTACATTGAAATCAAAATATATGTCGCATTAAAATAAAAGGGTTCTATAAGAATCCTATGACGATAATTTCTTATGATATGAACAAGTATTTATTATGCTGTTATGGGTTATAAATGATTCATTTTATCAAGATAGATATCACATGGATCATTGTTATAGATTCAGGTTACTCTTTATTTTTTAAAATACATAAAACATGTATTCATGTTTTATTATGAAGGTATGCGTGGGTATAAATATTATTTTTCTAGGCTCATTCTCATTGTTAATGTCTTCATACCCTTATCTTATTTTTATGCACACTGATAAAATTTAATTTTTTATGATTATTTTTTACCATAATAATAATTTAAACTCTTCTTAATTATATTTCAATTTCCATAGGATATTATTTATGTCCTTGAATAAAAAATGTCTTCAAGGGAACCATGTTTTTGTTGTTGATAACCGAATTTAAAATATTAAAATTTGGGTATAGAGGGAATGATATTATCCTCAATTATTCATTATTTTTTATATAATAGGTTTTTCAAATTCCATAAAATTATAATCATAAAAGGGCTTTGAGAATTTGTGTGGAACATTTTTTCCATTTAATGTTTTATAATACTTATAGTGATAATTGGGAGAAATTTATCGTTACTAATGAGGGAATTTAATGTTTTTATTTTCATCACTTAAACTAGGAGTGCTGGTTTATTGCTATTAAAATATTTATTTATAGATAATTTTTTAATGTGTATTTGTTAATGGAATTTTGTAAATTTATATGGAACAATCCATTTTCAATTTATATAATATATGCATGGTTTTGTGACATTACTTTGTAAATTTAGGATCCAACTCTTCCAAATGTTATAGGGATGATATTATTCATTTTTAAATGAAAATTTTAAAGGTTTATCATTTTTAAAATTATAATATTTTTATGTTTGATGTCTCATTATTTCAATGGACTATTTCTAATACAATACCCCAGACATATACATGTAATTATAATAAAAAATCAATGGAATAATTATTTTTTCATCATTTAATAAAAAATACGATGGATATTTAGAAAGGGTGATATGATTGGATTAAATAAAAAAAATTGAAATTTATGCAATGAATGGGGAAGTCAAGAATTTTTTTATTAAATCATTTACACATTTATTTGTGGAAAGTGGAAAATAACTTAGAAATAATTTTCATGAAATTTTTTCTAACAAAAAAAATAATTTCATTAAATAATTTATTCCTCATTTTTAATTAATTAAATAATTTATAGGTTAAAATATTTCAATTAATTTTTTTTAATAATTAATTATAGGATGTTTTGATTATTTAATTTATTCTCAAAACCTAATTATGATTGGGAAACCATAACAAAATATCTTTGGGATATAGTGTGTAATTTATGTAAAATATATTTCTATGCTAGGATTATAGCCTAACCAAGGACCAACATAGCATCCATGGTCTTATAAATATCTCCTTTCATTCATATGTTTGCTACTAATTCAGAATAAATGATATGATAAATTTCTAATTATCATTATGAGGTATATTTTTTACCACTCTATGTTAAATCTACAAAAAAATATTCTATTATAGTAATATATTTTATTTAAATCAATTAAATTATAAGATATAGATTATATATTCATTTATATTGAATCACTAAAAATTGTTATTTATTTGATATCTGAATTAGGTAAATATGTATTATAGATGATTGAAACTGATAATAGGAATTAAAATATTTCATAAATTAAATCTATTTAAAATTAAATTAATAAATATAATAATATTAATTCATTAAACACTATTGTGGATATATTTTTACAACGGAGTGTCATTATAGTTGTGGTTAGTCATAAATATCAAAGATATGGAAGACTATGGGTTGCCAAATCTGTTGGTGTTTTTATGATTGGGTTATGTATGTGGTGGTAATTTTTCATCGATGATTTTCATTGGATGCAAAAAGGAATTGGGGTAACCATGGTTTCTATGTATTTAAAAAAATTATCAATACTGTTTTTTTGGTTTGATGTAATTTGGAATGTCAATATCGAGACGCATGAACCTAATTCACACTTATTATTTTGAATTGTAGCAAGAAATTGATTAAAAATCATCATCTAAAAGGTATTAATCATGAATGGAATTCACACATCCAATTCATGAATTTATCACGAGTTATAAATTTGGTTAACTCATATATGTTTTTAATTTGTTTTAAAATAAATATTTTGTTTATTATTTTTTAAATTTTTTTAATCGTTTTTTTTTCAATTTATTAGTTTATTATTAAATTACTCATATATGGTCATCGAGGTTATAATAAATGTAACCACACACACAAAACAATTATCTAATAAGGACTGATCACATTACCTTCCAGGGTTTATTTACTCAAAATCAACCCCATTAAAATTTTAATGCATAACTCACCACCATTTGATTAATCAAAAATTTGTTGTTCATAGACTATTGGACACCTTCCAACAATATACAATTCATCAATGTATTCTTAGGTATTCACCCAAACCTATATCCTTATCTATGTAATTAATCATGAATGGCCCACAAATTACTCACCCCATTAGAGGTTACATAGATTTAAACCTTGATCATAGGAAAATAAAATATGTAACATTGCCAATAAGACAAAACCCTAATAATTTATTTAACTAAAATATTCCTTATAATTATTAATTAATAATATAAATGTATTTTTTAATTAAAAAGCAGACTGAATTTATCTAATAACCTAATAAATATACTAAATAAAAAATTAATATTTATAAATGGATAAAATTATTTATATAACTCTTCCTAATAATTTGCATAAATATATGTTAATAAAAATATTACAAATAATTAATCATTTTATATAATAATCTACTAATAATATGTTAAATATAATTATTATTTAATATTGTAATTTACAAATTTATTAATATTGGTTAATAATAATATCGTTAATATTAAAATAAAATATTACAATTAATGTAGTTAGTAAATAATATTTTCAGGTATTAGATATTATCATAATAATTATAGCAATTAATTATTAAAATATCAGGTAACTATATTTTTAAAAATAAAAATACTCATGTCAATTAAATAATAATTATTTAATTCCCTCAATTATTAGTTTTATATATTTTCATCATTAGTAATAGTATTAATGAAGACATTATTCATAACATGAGAAATTGTTCTGAGTAAATATTAATTATTTTGTTAATTATTAAAATCACTTAGTAATTAGTCATCATATTTCATAATTTAATTATTTATGAATTATATAATTTTATTTTGTAATTTGTTAATAAACGACATATATTCTTAGTTATTATTTACAAAAATTAATTTCCTAATCAACTATTTATTATATTATTATTTTTATTGATATTATAAAATTAATATATTATTAAATTTATTTTTATTCATTAATTGTAACAAATAACTTATAAATATAATAATTTAAATAACATATGAAAAAAATTAAACAACCATATTGTGTAGATTTAATATTCAAATTTGGTGATGAATTTTTAATTTATGACTAATGATTCCATCGATATTATAAACGTTTCTTTGTGGTATTGTCAAATTTATAGATTCTTTATCCACACAATATCAATCAATTCTTGTTGTATGGTGTAGGATCATCCTACGTAGAATATACATACGGGACCTCTTCATCATTATCTATGATAGGTGGTGGATCAAATGTTTCTTATTGTGAAACCCACCTTTATTTGATGTAATATTCTTTCATTCAAGAAATCACCCCTTGTAGGATGAAGCTGTATTACAGTAAAACCCATTTAGTACACTAGAATAATATTAGTATTTTCGAATGGGTTTCTCAGAACTAGAAAAATTTGTTGTAAAATTTTCTATAGTATATATAAAAATGAAACATAATCTAATATTTTATGGTAGTGTACATGGCACAGCCCCACCCCAAATGAGTATTAATTAGGGATATTAGTGAAGAGATGCGTGAACCCTGAAGCTCACCTTCAATACTCCACAATATTGATACATTCACTGGGTATGTATAACACAAAAATATGGGCAGAATTTACCTCAACATATACACCCCTATAAAAATAGGCAAAAAATCATAATACTATATTGAAAATATATTTAATCATTGATTATGATCTACCAAAAAATACATAAACATGATTAAAATATACCATTAACAACAACTAGAATGTGTCCATAACTACAAAGACTTTTGAAAACCATGTATGAGATAGTAATGCCATGATTGATCAGCATGACCGTCCAGTAGACCTAAAATTTTGATTCATATATATTATGAATATATAGGTATAGACATAAGGATCCTCTCTAAAGCCATACATGTATATGTGGAAGATTAATATTCAAGCCTATTGAATAAATAGTGGAAATAAAATCTTCACCTAAATAGGAAAACTATATTGAAATTTCCCCATGTATAACCCAACATTTGATTCCTAGATTTATGTGATCTAATATCAACGAATATATATAAGGTGGGTATCCCAAAAAAATGTTTCCTTTATTCCAATTTCCCTACACCACCGTATTTTATATGTTGGTGCTCCTGTGCCCTCTATATATAATACTTACAAACAAATGAAATCATATCCCATCCACATAATAACATTATATTTCACATCATTCCACCCATATACCATTCACAACACTACAAAATCACCATAAAAACATTGTATCTTCATGATTCGAGACTCCCTTGTAAAGAAACACAATAACATAATCCATTACATATTGTTCATAGTTACCCCTCAAATAACATTGAGATATTATTTTATATATAATGGTATATATTATAGCTATAATCATCTACAAAAAATATACACATTAAAATCATTAAAAAAATATATTAAATGTTGTGTGACCACATTCCATTTAACTATGATCCACCATAGCTCATATATTCCAAAAAACAATGCCAAATATTTCAGAGAAACCAGGGAAAGGGATTTAGTCATCCACTATTATTATTGGAATAAATAATATTGGATGAACACCATGATTCCATGGCTATATATGGGTGTTATCTTCCAATGCTACTTGAGTTGTTGAGAAAATAAGTAGTTGAAAATAATGATATCATTTCAATGTTTCTACAGGAAATAACCCTTTCCTAGAATGAAACTATTTCTAAAATCCCATGTAACAAAATTGATTCCATCACTATGAATTTTATGGATATTGTTTTTCTATAAATAAATTATTCAATGTTTATAATTAACAATAATAAATTATTATAGTTCAAATACCATTATATTTATAGTGTCCCATCATAAATTTCGGTTCAGCAATTACATTAAACATCAAACCCACTGTGATATTATATTAAATATTTCAATCCTAGATTCTTATTTCAAGATCATAATAAATTATTCAATACCATTCGACTATTCCCATTTAACACCTTAAAATCATCATCAGTCGGAATTCCCACCAATTCATTTTTGAGTCATCATGATTCTATAAATCTAGGAAATCTAGACATTAATGATACCCATATTAGGAGTGATATTCTACTATAATAAAATATAAATTCAATGTGAATGGAAAATAATAAAAACCTATAAAAATAAATAATAATTCATCAAAAAATTCAACCATACTCAATCATTATGTATCATTGAAATTCCTCATATTTCTACAAAACATACACAATACCCCATCATCAACGACATTGATACACTACCACAATGATATACAATAATCCAAACCTATGATAGAAAAACAAAGACTACAAGGGTTGATTTTAATTCATCGTAAGGGAACTAACCCTTAAAATCTGAATGACAACAATTATATTGGTTAATGAAATTGATGTTTTAGGGAAATAAATGGTATTTCATCCTTACATTAATTAATATATAAAACATTATACAAACTCAATTGAAAATTAGTTATATATTTAAAAAACCATTTACATAATTTAAATGTTTAATTAATTGAGTAATTATAATCATATTTTATCAAATAATTTATTATATATAGGCCTAATAGAATTTTTAATAAACTATTAAATAGTGACACACAAAACATACTGATGACAAAAACATCTCTAAAGAGATATAAAACTACATGAAAATTACATTCATTTTTATATATATCATTTCATATTTATATTTTTAATATATTTTTGGAATTATAACTTTTTACAAAATAATAGTCAATCAAAATAAAAAGAATGAACACAATCAAGTATATCACATAATTATATTTTAATAACAATTATTATAAATGAATAAAAATTATCAAAACCATATATTCACCTATATAACATGATTTATTATTATTTATCATGATTAATATCAATAATTTACCGGTAAAAATCATTTCCAATAAAATCGCACATTGAATGATGAAATAATGAAAAATGGTTGAATCCTCTCATTCTATATGAATCATCACGAATAACTGATAATAATTCTTGGGATCTAAAACTCCAAAACTAAATAAAAAGAAACTCATGACCTATCTACAACTATCAATAATATAATAAACATTAATTATATCAATAAAATGAATAGTAAATGTTAAAAACTCTATATAGGGATACATTAAGAGTAATCGATGAAATAAGAGAATATAGATATCTTGGACTGATATATAAGTATCATCATAAAACTAGAGAATTAAACGTTGTAAAAGATTACTAGAAATATCCAATGGAGTTCATAAGACTTTATAGTTTTCATATAAAAAATTTAAAAGTCTAACCTTAAGGATCCCAACATCATATTTATTGAGAAAATACATTAATCCCTCACCATGAGATGGAATCATTGACCATGATTGTTGTGTCTCTAGTAAACGATAGATGTATGAGCATAACCAATAATTAAAATATCCCATTATTTTCGTGGTAGTAATATTTTCCAACTAAAAGTTCCATGACCATCACTACAATATGATAGTACTCAAAAATATAATGGTAACATTTACACTGGCATCCCATTAGGTTCAATCGTAGTGTGTAAGAATATCCATAATCATTTCATGCACAATAAAAATAAGTACATTCCTTATAGAAACATTCAATTATGATTCCAATTTATCAATAAAACCTAATATCCACTGCACCAAAAATCCCCATTACTAAAAAATTGTTTTTCAAATCCATCACCATTTTCCACAGTGAAATATTCCCATATTCATTCCCTTAAACTAACATCCCCATGGATTAGTGAACGTTTAGTATATCAATAGGGTAATGGGAATTGTAAAATTTTAAAAATATAATTCAATATTAATCATTATTCATATGGAGGAATACATAATTTTATCCATGATTCCTCAATTTGACACACCCTTCCCCCGTGTTTTTTTTTCACCACTCTTTATGTTAAATAGGGAAATACTTTAGACTCGATACCCTATAAATCTGTTTTTAACATAATATGTTTACTAAAAACAATAATGACCACATCCAATGGGATACTATTTGAAAGGAATAGACGGTAGACTACACAATGATTATAACCACAGTTATTTTAGATTATAGTGAGATTGAAATATCAGTCTACTCATACATACCACATTAAACTCCCTATCCATTCTTACAAAACATGTCGAAAAAACAATGTATTCCAAATTATTATGAACATACATCAGATATATATATAAATGACTATGTACCTAAATAATAGAAAAACCCCACAATGGAAGGTTAAGGGATAAATGTTAACAACCACACATGATAAAATTCATTTTTATAATAATAATAAGAATATAGTTAACTCATAAAAATTAAATTGTGCATTATCATCAATATCTTAATCATCTCGTTAATTATAAATTTTTATACATTTTTCTTAATTAAAATAAATTACCATCAAAAAATGGATATTAAGTGTGCATATATGACTAATATTCCAAATTACAAACTTATAAGCTAGAATATTAAAATAAAACAAGAACAAACCAAATATTATTCTCATTGGACGCACTCTATGAATGATACTAAATCATGACATGAAATTTTTCAATATCCCTTCATCAATAAAATCTAAATAATGTTAGTTAATGACATTTGAATAATCTTGAATATACTCATGATTTTGTGATACCCGAAAGATTTCATGAATCTGGTTTATATTTAGAAGGATATTTATTAAATATATTACTAAAAAACATGATACAACACATGAAATTGAAAAAACATTTGGTGAAATATTACTCACATGGTTTAATATCCATTTTCCACGAATTTGATACACCTTAATAAACATTATATCTCCAAAAAAACATATCTATATAGGGGTCCTCCTATGATCATCACTTGAATTCCAAAAATCATGATCAACCTTCATACACATTAATATTACATGGAAAATCATTCTCATTTTCATGACCATTACATATTTGATAATAACATACACTCTATATCTATCCAACACAATTGATAAATGAAATAATATATGTAATGTTTTGTAATAAAATTATTCATACTAGGATATACCAATGGTTTGGTGAAATTTTTTAATCAAAATAAAACAGTGTCAATGGTTTGTTATTATCCCATGATCCTCTAAAATCCAATATACTTGCAGATGATATTTCAACTATAGATGAACATATCATAATTTTCATATCATTTCAAGTATTTATACAATATATCTCGCATTAAAATATCAAAATCATAAGAACTAATGATTTAGTTTTGTTGAGGATAAGTATCATTATAATCCAATCCATAATAATCAAGAAAAATTTTATATAATTGAAATTTTCTAATTCCCATTGGTTAAGTATCATAGAATATAAATATGTGATTAACCTGCGAAAGCGAATCTTATAATTTTGGTGATATAAATTTCTTAGAAATGGTAATCATAGTTGATAAGAATATATTTTAAAAAGTGAGAATAAAAAAATTATTTTTGTATGATAATGTATTCATTGAAATGACCAATAAAATAGAATTCATTGGTCCATTGAATCAAAATATAAGGAAATTATTTCAAAGGATCAAGAAATCATGGAAAATTGTAATTTCATGACCTTTTCTAAATGTGACCAAAAATAATTTTTTTCAAATTCCACATTATCATTTAGTTTTAACATCATATTTAACAAGATATAAACCAAATCAACAGCTATCCATATTTCATGATTTCAAAAATTAAAAATAAAAAATCCATCAAAAAACAAACATATGGAATTTGAATATATATTTCACGCATATATCAATTCTATCACCCCTAAAAAAATTAATGTCATGAGAAATTAGGCAACGAGTTGCCTTGATCCATAACCCTATACACACGATATTTCCATCGTTATTTATACCACAAAAAAATGTCATGCCTCTATCATCTCATCAGGTCACCATCATCCAAAACATCAAACATCATCACAATGTAGGAAGGATCAATAGGGACACTAGTGCATTAATGATCTCATCAATAAAAATAGTATACAAACCAGCACTGAATAAACAAAAAAATCAATAAAATAAGAATAACACATGAAAATAAGATCTCAAAGGGGTATAACATCAGCTTAAAACCATTGTACAATCAAACTCACATCCTTAAACTTCCATGGAGAACACCATACAATAATTGCGATGATGAGATTGGTGTTCAAGGATGTTATAGAATATTTTATTGGACCAAATTCTGACTTAGGTCAATTCCTTCTTTTGGAAACCCAGAAAAAATCATACAAGTGTAAATTGATATTTCAAGATCCAACTTAAATAATGTAATACATCTTTTCAACAAAACAAAAACAATATAAATAACACAATAGATTTATCAATTTTTTAATATAGTACTTTGACTTTTTTTATTATATTTTTTATAGGTTTTTATCTTGGGGTCTATGTCAAATCAGGGATACATTTGGAGTGGTTTTGGGAAGATCATGGTTGGTGAATTATTTTCCCAATCCATGATTCATTTCCAATAAAACCGTGAAACCCCTTAATGAGGAATAATTCAATGTCATTGCATTGTTCTGAATCCATACACCATATTTATTTAAATTTTGAATCCCCCTGGTATGAGTCACATGGTTAGTTTCATGATTAGGGGATATTGTGTTCCATGAGTAGGAAACCATGCACATGGAATTTTAAACCCCTGAATATTCACATGCAATTCTTGAACCAAGGTCTTATATCCCTAAACACAATTCCTCAGACCTACAACTAATTATGAAGTACTTTTATTATATTTTTCAAATTCCATGACATTACAATCTACAAACATGATTAATATAAGATCCTTTTATAGGCCTTCACCTCTAGTTGTAAGATATTACCATCCCATAAATATTACTCCCTTTATCTCATCAATCGTACATCTTTTTATGGGATTTTTCTTCTCGTTGAGATTGATTTAAATTAATGATTTCAAATATGTAGTTTCTTTGTTCATAGATTTAGGTTTTAGATCTAAATATTATTCTTCATTCTGATTATGGTTTCTCATCTTCAATTGTGTATTTCCATTGGAATCCATCCATAAATGATCTTCAGTTTTGTAGTCATTATTGAAAATATCATTGTCTTGAATAAATTACATATATGTAATTGTGATATTTCTATTTACATTATTTGGTAATTTCATCAAATATTAAATATTCCAAATTAAATTATCATTTAATAATTGAATGACTTGAATTTGGGGAATTATAAATTGGCTGAATTGGATTTATTAATTGATTAATTATATAATATAATGTTGTGAATATGAAATTATATTTTTTAATTGTATAATAAATTAATTGAATACTATGACAATTTAATTGATGGAAATTTAGAGTGTGTAACTGGTTAGTTAATGTGACCAGGAATAAATTGAAAATTATAATTATAACAATTTTTTATAAACCATAATGGGATATATGATTTAAATAATATGAAATGGTTTAATTGTTAATGATCATGTAATTCCATGTGAATAAAATGTGGAACCGTTGTTGGTTGATAATTTTGATGTTGTACATGTTTTGGTGAGATGAAAACCAGTTTAATGTTGATTAATCTTGATTGATGTGGATCATGTGATTTATGTGTGATTGTTGTTATACAGGTGTTGGATAATGACTAAGGATCCAAATACACTTATTTTATTTCTACTGATGAATAAATTGGTGGAATCTCAAAACCACAATTTGTGAAATTGAGGTTTAGGATATGTACTAAGGCTCCAAATACCCTTATAATATAATGTGTGTTTGATAGGGACCGAGTCTCCAAATAACCATTGATATTTAGGTATGGGATAGTGACAAAGGCAGAAAACACCCATGATGTGTTAGACAAGATGTTCTACAACCATGTGTTTGTCCTTGTAATACGATCTTATAAGTCATGTTTTGAGTAGTTATAAAATGATAAATGATAACCACAGTATTGCGATATGGGATATCACTTGTGATAGTTCAGACTCAAGAATAGAATAAGGTAGGTATTCAAAAAAAAATTGTCATTGTGTATGTGGGAATATATTTGGATAATTAATGAATTTTGAAATGTCCTTACATTATACTTATACATTGTAAATTATATTTTATTCAGTGTCATACACATTTATTGTATGTGTATATTATTACACACATAAGGTGGTGGCCTATTGATTTGTACTCTCACCCTACATGGGTTTCCTAATCAGTACCTGAATATAAATCATTCTTGTTGGATAGGATAAGAGTAAGAAACCATTGTTAAATGGATTAATTGGCATGGATCATGGATAAAATAACCAGACATGGTGTCAGGACCAACATTGGAGTTTCAGGTTGCCATCCATTTGGTTTTTCATGTGATTATGGATGAGTATTTCTCATAACATATCCAAAGTTTAGTTTTGGGTTTTTTAATCATGATTTTTTCATCATGTTATATTAATTTTTTTTTGTTATTAGTTTTACCATATCATTGTACTTTTTCAATTTCCACTATTTCATTTCTCTAATACATAGGGTAAATTCTTTCCGTGATCAATATTATACCCTCCCAGATTTCCCGAAGGATAAAGAGTCTCAACCCATCCCATGGTTCTACGAAATTACTACCCCATGCCCGCCTTCATTATGCCAGGGGTTAGTGACTAGAACCTGAAGTCATTTCCTAATGTAGGAAGGCATTGCCTTAGAGATCTGTACAGAGTCAAAAGTGGAATCTTATTTAAACATAAAAAAAGTATGTTATGACAAAGAGAGTAAAGTACAACCCCATGTATAATTGTAAAATTAAAATAGTTTGTCGGAATACAAGCCCACGAAACTGAAAAGAAGATAAATAGCTATCACATATACCATGGAGATCTACGAAGAAGGTAATAGTTATATGTATGATGTCAATGAAGAGGATCTCGACTAATCCCAACGATCTAAGCTCCACGAAGTTCCAAAAATCCTAATTCTACCTTGGAGAATCATTAGTCTTCATCAAACACACAAATGCAGGTGGAGCCCGTGGAGGGGTGTGGATAACAACTCAGTAGGGGACTTTGAGACCCCCGAAGGACTCTTAGTGATCCACAAGGGTAAACATCACATGAAATACAAAAAATGTAATATTACAAACATTGTCTAAATTAGGAAGAAAAAATAGAAAGAAATATCTCATTCTAATGGTAAAATATCAAGGTTACATGGATAGGGATGAATAGTCATAATTCCAAATCATCCTATATGTAGTTAATCCATTGTTGAACTGTATTGGTCACTATATAACAACCCGTATAGGCTGCTAGATGCTGACACATATTGGTTTCTAGTGCCAACAAGTATTGGTCGCTAGTGATGACTGGTAAGAGTTGTTTCTACTGACCCGTATTGGTCACTGGTGATGGGTTTTATTGGTCACTAGTATAGAGGTTGGGATTATTAATCGTACAACAAGAACATCACATTATAATGTTTCTGATGCTGACCCGTATTGGATGCTCTTATTCTTCATGTCACATCTAGCCACTGGATTCCCACAAGTATCACTCTTGACCTCCATACGACTCTGCTCCTAAATCTCACAGTAATATTTCAACCAATAAAAATTCATGTATAAAGCATTCCCAAGGGACTGACCTGTCATTGGGTTCTCAATGTGATTGGTGGAGCATCGATGAGATGCCTATTCTGTGGGATATGGTCACATTTTTTAAAAGGACCCAGTTAGATCGAAATCAAATCCAACCCATGTTTCACATCAAACTCCAGCAAAAAAAAACACTTATAATATCTCCCAAGTGCAGCCTTGTCACAAGTGTTCTTATGTCATATATGGTGAGTCGGTCAGAAAACTAGTTTGTTTGTTGTTTTCATTTTAGAAAGGAGGTCCCAGTTGACTTCAGAGTCGATCCAACCTGTCTGTACTCCAACTATCTCTAAAAGTATCATGGAGTATCTGAAATTTACCATCTCACTACATGGATCCTAGCACCATAGATGGATTGTCATGCAGACATAAGGATCGCATGGTATGACCCTCTAAACGTTTCTAGGCCCGGGCAGGGTCTGGTTCCAGTCTGAACTGGTCGGACCGACCTAGCCTCGGCCGACCAAACCTAGTTTGGGTCGACTTCACTAGTGAGGGTCTGACCCGGCCCGACCTTTCCCACCAGCTTACGTGGCTTGGCCTGCAGGCGCGCCCCATGTGGGGTGCACAGTCTATCTATCGAACGAATCATAGAGCCATTTGGTATCTATTATTGGTGGTGCAATGTGGCACTGCCTTGCCAACCACCAGACCTGTAGGAAATGGGAACCTTTCTAGTATTCCGCAGATACCTTTAAACGTGGAACGTGATAGCGCGCCACCTCCGCTAATGTGGTCGGACTGCCCTCAGCCTCTTTTCCATCCATCGCGATGCCCAATGGCATCTTCCACTTCCATGGTTTGTGGGAACCACCCACTGTCTCTACTGCTGGCACTGTTCGATGGTTTCGCCGCACATGTTCCGCAGCTTCGTAGCTCCCATGGGGCTCCCGGTAGTCTCTGGGGCTCTATTTCCATTCTTGTCTTCAACTATGTGCCTCCTAGACATCCACCATCATAGTGTGACCCTTTATCTCGTGTTACCTTCAAAATTTATGAATGTTTCCCCCATTGAACACAACATGGACCAAGCGGCGAAGGGTCTGGGCCTTGTTATTTATCCTTGGGACCTCCGTGTTAACATGATAACAAGAGGGACAATAAAAATCTAACATTATAGAATAAATAATCTCATTACAATAATTTTATACCAAAACATATCATAAACCCCCTACCTTTAAATCAATTGTAGTTGTCGAGGTTGCAGTAAGAGGAGTGTCAACATTGGATGGAGTCATTGGAGTTTGTCGATCTCGGATTGTTGCCACCAGATCTTCCATCCTCGTTTGGTGGATGTTGACATAGTAGATCACTATATTTTCCACTCATGATTAGTTGTGCCAAAATCCAACCACGAACACCATTTGAATAGGAGGTGGAAAGGTGAGTAACACACTGAGGAATTAATGAGGTTATTTTAATGAATGATCCTCTTAATTCAACAATCATGTGGTTTAAAAAAAGATATTCAATCCATTAATTTGTTCATAAAGTCCCCAGTCCCCACCACCTCCGCTCGTTATCTGGAGAAAAAGAAATAAAATAATATGTTATTTTATTCTTTATTTTTTATTGAAGTCCAAAATTTAGCTTTTTCATCCAACCTACTTTATTTGAAGTTAAGCATCCCTTAAACGAATTCGAGCAATATGAATTCAATGGTTCCATCAGATTTTTAATCCGAGCACTGGTTCAGAAGATATAAAACACCACGCCTGTGTTTACTAGACGTACCATAAAAAAAATTTCAAAAAATAGTTTCGGGCACACCGAGCCTTGGAATAATGCGACTTAAATTTTTTCACACTCGTTACAATCCCATTTAATTATGAAAAATTATAAGGAATTTTCTGTGTCATTACATTCTCCCCACCTTGGGACTTTACATCCCTGAAATCCAAAAAATGCTACACAAACAAAGAGGGGTATTGGGCACACATATAAGACTCTCACTCCCATGTGCCCTCTGAGAAATTATCATTTTTTCACAGAACATGAACCATAGTTATCAGCAATCCATGAAGGATCTACAATTGTTGATCCTCTATCCCAATCAGGCACTCCACAAAAGCTGACTCATCTTCAATATCCTACTCTCCATGGCTGATGACAGGAGATGAGCCCTGCATGTATATCCTCATCTAGGATACATGGAAGACGTCATGCACCCATTCCAACTATGGTGGAAGTGCCAAGTGGTATGACACCTTCCCAGTCCTCTGATGTATCAGGAATGGTTTAATAAACCTTAGTGTGGGTATTTTTCATTGGAAAAATCTATGTACTCCCCGTCGAGGGGGGAATCGCAAGAATACATGGCCCCCCTCTTTAAACGCTTGTGGCCTCTGTCACATATCACTATAGGATATATTTTGGCTTTGTACAGTCATCATCGGCTCTCAGTTGTTGTACACCTTCTCAGTGGTAGCCTATACCTTCTAGGGGGCTACGAGTGCTAGCTTTCCTGGACCCGTCCAGAAAAATAGTGATCTGCACGGTCGTCCATAAAATCCACCAAAATAGGACATACCAATTTTGGAGTGATAGAAATTATTTTATGGGAACTCCACCATGGATAGGTGGTCCTCCCAACTACGAATAAAATCTATGACATATGCAAGAGGCATGTCCTCTTTGGTATAGATGGTCTACTCCATCTGACCTTCTATCTCTGGGTGAAAAGCTATGGTCAAGAGAAACTTAGTCTCATATGCCTTTTGTAATCCATTACAAAATTGGGATGTGAAGCATGCATCATGTACTGATAATATCGTCGAAGGAACCCCGTGAAGTCGCACCATCTCTTGAATGTAGAGACATCCCAAGCTCTCTACCAAAATCTTCACTCGAATTGCAAGGAATTGGGACAACATGGTGAGTTGGTCAATTTTCACACAGATAATATCATGCCCTCATGACATACATGGATATCCCATCATAAATTCCATCAATATCTCATTCCACATTTACTATGGTATCTTGAGGGGTTAGGTCAAGTCTACTGGCACCTGGTGTTCGTCCTTCACATGATGGAAAGTGAGGCATCTAGAAACAAACTCCACAATAGCATTATTCATCCCTAGACACCGGTACTGTCATCGAAGGTCCTGATACATCAGCATCCTACCTGGATGTGTTGCCAATGGAGTTTTGTAGAACTCCCTCATAAGCCCATATCATAAGGTCACGGGTACAACTATACGTCATCTGAAAAGGATATAATTCTCTCCACCTTCATAATATTTGTCAATTTTCTGGCTTGAGGATACCTGATCATGTGTAGTCTCACAGCTGTTGTCTCCGAGTTGTGCCCCCCTGACTCCCTGAAGTAGGGGAGGAGAAAGTACCATCGACCACTTGTAGATTGTTTCATCTCTATCAACGTAGGATATCCGGAATGAGGCTAACTACTCTAAATACTCGTTCAGAAGTTGTGAACTCAATCTTCGACCAAGTGAATCTACCACTTTGATTCCCTTCCTAGAAGTATAGACTATATCTAAGTCATAATCCTCGAGGAAATCTATCCAAAGTCACTATCTCAGTGTCTAATCTTTCTGTGTGAAGATATATAAGAGAATATTGTGGTCTGAGTAAACAAGGAACTTCTCGCCCATCACGTAGTGTCACCTCATCCTCAGTGCCAAGAATAATGATACCAACTCCATGTCACGAGTCACATAATTCTTCCCATGTAGCATGAGCTATCGTGATCCATAAGCAATCACTACATCATACTGCATCAGGATGCAACTCATTATGGTCCCTAATACATCTTAGTAAACAACATAGTCAGTTCCCTCCTCCGAAAACATCAGGATGGGAGCACTGGTCAAGCTCTGCCTCTGCTGTTCAAAGCTCAACTAACATATCTCTTACCATAGGAAGGGTTTCCCCTTCTTCATAATCATAGTCATATTTTTTGATACTCTAGAGAAATCATGTATGATCCCTCGATAGTATCATGCTAATCCAAGCAAGATCTGCACCTCAGTAACACTCTTGGGTGGCTCCCAAGCTAGTACATCCTCATTCATCAGTCGATCCATTGCATCTCCAGCCTCTAAGATGATGTGCCCCAAGATGTGGTCATTCTATATCATGTAATCACACTTCGATAGCATCCCATATAACTAGTTTTCCCTAAGTTTCTCATTAACTATACTTATGTGTAAAACGTGCTCTTCCCCGGACACCGAGTACACCAAGATGTCGTCGATTAAGAACACCACAATGTGATTGATGTATGGATGGAAGATCATATTCAGGAGCCCCGTGAACACTATTGGAGATTTTTTTTCAAACCGAAAATGCATCTAAATGAACTCATAATAGTCATACCGATATTTGAAGGTTGTCTTTGGTACTTCCTCGTCTCGTACCATAAGCTAATGATAACCTGATATGAGGTTTTTCTTCAAGAAACACTATGCTCCTTTCAACATACCGAATAGATCATTAATAATTATAAACAGAAACTTATTCTTCATGATCACTAGTTTTAGGTGTCGAAATTCCACACATATCCCAAAAAATCCAGCTTATATCTTGGAAACCGACGTCGGGGATGCCCATGGAGAAACACTAGGTATTACGAATCCCCTTCTCTATAAGTCCTCCAATTGTACCCTAACCTCCTGAATCTACATAGGAGCCATATAATATGCTATTTTAGATATCAGTGTTGTTCATGGGTACATGTCAATGCGGATTTCTACCTCTTTATGAGGATATAGTTCTAGGGAATCTTCTGGAATGACGTCATCATACTCGTCCTCCACCACTGAAAACTGTGGACTCGCCTAATCCATTGTGTAAATGGTCATACAAGCCAGCTGATTTTTAATCAACAACACCCTCTAGAGAAAAAGTTCATCTCATGCTACTCCCTTTTCTTTCTAACCATCGAAGGATTACTGGCCTCCATCTCTGTGTGTACATCGTATTGTACGTCTCAAGCTTTCAATCTATGCGTGAACTACTAATAGACAGTACATACCTAGAATGATGTTGTAGGGAATTAACAACCCTACTAGAAGATCCCATATGAAATATTATCCTATGAGAGTAAGATCACACTATCATCACCAGTGTGTGAACGATGAACATTCTCCTGAAAGATTATCCAAACACAATTGTCGAGCTAAAAGATCAGTTAGAATCTCAGAGTCCCGAATAATGTCTATGTCAAGGAATGAATGGCTAGCACCTATGTTGTTATGAACTGCCGCTAATGTAGTGAAGATACATATCATACCCTGTAACATATTAGGTATGTTAGGATCCTGATCCTATAATACCTCTACATGGGCCTGTCCCCATTCACATGCTCCCTAAGCTTGGGGTAGACCGCCTGGGGGTGGCGGTGGTAGTGCCTGGTGACCCTGGACAACTACTACTATACATCCTTCTCCCTAGCCTCGTCTGCTGCCTGACTGATGCTCAATATCCTACCGTTTTGTTTGCATCTATGGCCCCTCATCTGTCTTACGATAATCTATGCATGGATTCAGACATTCATGATCTCTGTGACAATTTCCCATGAAAGGATAACAAACCATTCCCCACTGGTTACTCCCTTGGATTTTCAAGCCTTGCACCTCTGAACCTGCATCATAGGGTCGCCTTCCGAAAGGACTAGCCAGCATGGGATTCTATATCGTCTGTCTACAGTCAGCTACATATAACTCTGTAACATGTTGTCTGGTAGTGTCTCTCACTGTCAGTTCCTATTTGGAATGTAAACTTTATATTTGCAAAGCCCACTCTATAACATTAGACTACGTCGAGATGCTGAGAGAAATTGTCATAGCTCTGATCCCCCATCGGATCCCCTGTTTAAATATTTGGTCCCGAAAGTAAGGGTCATGTTTCATATCAGTGTAGTGCCTCTGGAATAAACTCCACCCTAAAAAGGCTTTCATTGTCTGCCCATGTGAGGGTCTTCTACTCATGCAACAAGAGAATTGTTCCCCACCATCGCCCTATCGAGCTCTGAAAGTGGATAGTGTCAAAGATTTCCATCTTCTCGGCGAGTGTGTCTACTAAGAGAAAGTCCCACGAAACCATCTCAATCTAGTCCTCTACTACATGGTGGTATATCATGCCTTGAAACCTCAAAGGCCTCTATCTCTTGATCTCATGCAACACGCTTAGCTGGTGTGCATGATCCACTGGTAGTATCAGCTACTCAACAGGTGGTGGTGCTTCTGGTACACCACATGATGGTGCCATCACTATGAGTGGACCATGTACTGAAACCTCACTGCATTGTGGGACATTTTCATGATATCTAACTAGAATCTGGGCTGACTGTGTTCGAGGAGGCATCCTATAATAAAAAGATGGTCCACTGTCAATAAGTTATACCTAGTGAGCTAACATAAGAAAGAAAATAAAACATTTCAAAACACTATCAACTAGTTATTTCATCTACCGAGTCAAAAAACAGAATTCATGGTCTTGGTGTATAGATATATCATCCACCGGAAAAATACTAGACTCCATGTTCTAGAAAAAAAACTCAATACACTTTAAATCATTGCCTCGTTAAAATTAAACTCTTAATTCATCTAGTAGAACCAACCTTCTGTTGATAACATTTTGTCACGTCCCATCCCACGGGGCCCGAACATGACAACCCCAATCCCACTAACTATATGCCATGTGTTATTGACTTGCACCTAAATGCTTTTACCGAATAGGGAAGGCATTGAATTATAAATTTGTTCACACTCAAAAGGGGAAACTGGAGTAAAAAAACCAACAAATGAATGGTATAACCACAAGACTAAAGTTCAACCACAAGTACAACTGTAATCTGATAACAGTGTGCTAGAGTACAAGCCCTATAAACTGAAAATAAGTTAAACAGATGTCACATCTACCCAAGATCTCTACCTAGAGGGTAGTAGTTATATGTCTGATATCGATGAAGAGGATCTCGACTAGTCCAATCGCATCAAGCTCCACCATGTCCCAAACCTCTGATGTCTTCATTAGAGCATCATTAGTCTACACCAAAAATCCATATGTCGATTGAAACCATGCACGGGTGAGTATAACAACTATGTAAGGGACCCCGATACCCATGAAGGTATCCTAGTAATCCACAAAATAAAACATCACAAGATACACCATAATGGTAGTATCAAAATCATGATTAAATCTTGAATCACAAAGAAAAAGAGATAGCTCACTCCAATGGTATAACTTCAAGGTAATTGGAATAGAGATGACTAGTTGTAAATCTAGATCATCCTATCTATAATAACTCCACTCTTTCCCTATTTAGGTCACTGCATATTGACCCATATTGGTCGTTAGATGCTAACCTGTATTGGTCGCTGGTGTTGACCCGTATTGGTCGCTCGTGCTAACCCATATGGGTCACTAGTGATGACCCATAATGGACACTTGTGCTGACATGTATTGGTCACTGGTTCAGAGTTATTGATGATTAGATTAACAGCAAGATTATCCCACTCGGGAGATCCTGATGCTAACCCGTATTGGTCACACTTCTTCTTCATGTCACAGCCAGCCACTGGATTCCCACTCATAGAATGCCTGATCACCAAAATATTATTCTCCTCAAGCCATTGGTCATTATTCAACAAAAACCATTTCCTTTAAAATTCATACCCAAGGGACTGCCCCAACACAGGTTCCCAAATGTGACAGACGATGCATCGATGGGACACCTGGTATGTGAGATATGGTCAATTTTGTAAAAAGGTCCTGGGTTCATTAAAATCTAATCCAACCTAGGTCACATGACTTATTATTTAAAAACTCATTTAGAGTATCTTCAATGTACCGCCTTGTCATAGGGGTACTTATGCCACAAACGACACATCAAACTGATACCGATCTATTAGATATTTAAATTTTTGTGCCAAAGGACTGGTTGGATTTGGAGTCGATCCAACGCGATTATACTCCAACATTCTCCAAAACTCTCATAGAGTATCTCAAAAGGACTGTCTAGCTCCATAGATCCTATCTCGATGGATTATTTGTCAAATGGATTTCTGGATTGGAAGTTATGTCCCTTTAGGAATTTATATGCCCGAGTGGTGTCTGGGTCCGGTCCGACCTTGTCGGATGGACTCGGCCCGACCTAGCCTAGGCCGGCCCAGTTGGGATGGGACGCGGACCCACCCGGCTCTCCGGTTGGGCTATCCCATTGGGCGATGTAGACCGGCCTTATGGCGCGCTTCCCATGGGGCATGCGGTCATTCTCCCTAAATTTTCATAGAGCCATTTGGTTTCACTTATTGGTGGTGCTAGGTGGTGCCGCCTTGTCACCTGTGGGACCCTCCAGAAGCAGGTCCCTTTCCAACACACATCGGGATCAAGTCATGGATCCCAATCATTGTGGTTCACAATGGCAGACTGCCTCCACCTTCTCGGCCTACCTGCAGCTGGCCACTGGCCTCCAGTGCCTCCGCATAGGTGTCGTGCCAATGGAGCACTCACGGGGCTCTAATGATGCTTTAGAGCTACATTTATGATCATGTCTATGGCCACATAACTCATGGACTACCTCAGTCATAGTTTCACCCATTGTCTCATGTTGTAGTAAAAATTGAAGAATGTCATCCCCGAAGAATGAAACATGGATGAAGCGGCAGAGGGACCGGGCCTTGTTCATTCAGACTGCACCCTCCGAATCAAATGATAACAAGAGGGAGAATTATTATCTAACTTTTAATATTAAATAAACTCAATAAAAAATATTAAACCAAAACTAAACATGAACCCCCTACCTCGAGATCTGTTGTAGTTCTTGCGGTTGCGGAAGGGGGAGTATCCAAGTTGGATGAAGTTGTCAATGTTCATCGATCCTGGATCATTTACACTTGATCTTCGGACCACCATCAATGGATTTTTCCACATGACTTCTCTAGAGTATCCTTGCATGATGAATCTGTTCCAAAACCCCATCCCGATCTCCATTGAAATTAGAGGAGAAAAGGTGAGTAATGCACATAGAATTTAATACGGATAATTTAATTAATGAACATATTAATTCCACATTAGTTTGTTTCATAAAATGAGATTCAAGCCATTAATTGGCTTCAAAAGTCACCAGTCCCCACCCCCACCTCTGATCCCCTAGAGAAAAAGAAATAAAATAATTTGTTATGTTATTTTCTTCTTTTTCTATAAAGTAAAAAATTTAACATTTTCTTTCAACCAACAACGGTTGAAGTGATGTTTCCCATAAGTTAATCTATGCACTGTGGATTCAACGGTGCCCTCGTATTTTTGATCTGAGAATCAGATTAAAAGATAGAAAATGTCGCCCATGCGGTTTCTGGACGTACCTTAAAAAATGTTCATAAATTCATTCCATGCAATTCGGGCGACAGATTAACATGCCGTTAATTTTCAGATACACATAATATTCCGATATGATTAAAAAATGACATGGAATTTTTAGGGTCATTATAACTGGGGTATGGGGAAGCAAACCTAAGGGAATGTAAATGACAAGCTCAGAAAACTAATGTGTGACACCCATTTTGGGATTCAACCAAAATATAGAAACAACATCAGACATCAAATGATAAATTTAAGCTATGGGACACCCCCAAGGCTATCATTATAATGTGGAAAAGGTCCCATGGTGGACTCAGTTCAATAACCATTCCAAAAAATAATGGAAACATTACCATGGTGGATCAATAAACACTATAATATATTAAATAATATATAGTGAGATATAATTCTTTACCAGTTTTAATATAAAGAAAACAATTATGGGGAAACCTATTTCTTAATTTACTTTCTTATGAAAACTAAATTTTGATATTAAATAATATATCATAATATGAAAACATTATCCAATAAATATGATGTTTATATTACCCTAGGAATAGTTGTATCATAATTAAAATCATAAATATTCATCCCAAATTAGTAATGTAAACAAAACCTAAATCATAAGCACAATCAAACTCACAAAAAATTAGTAGGATTCATGATTTACAACATAAATGAAGGATAATTCATAATGATTATAAAGTTAATAATAAATTAAATAATTTTGAACATACATAATTGAATAAAGTTCATATTCCATAATCATGTGGGTGTAATATACAAAATTAATGAGGGGGTATATGATAATAAATTGTAAAAATGAACCATTTCAGTGTGGATTTATAAAATATGATAGGATCATTTAAACGATTTAATGTTTTTATTCATTTCTATATATTATATATTAATGGGGTATTGAATATATTCTTGTTTTAAATAGAAATTTTGTTGTTCTGGATATGAGTCATGAAATATGAAGCTTCCCATAAATTTTGTTTACATAAATTTTGTAATCTATGCTGGAAATAAAGCCATGAATAATGCCAAAAATGAAAAGTATTTATATCTAGTTATATATGTAAGGGACGCATAAAAAATAACATTCGGAAAAAACATATTTTGTAAAATTGTATAAATAAAAAATAACATGTAGAGACCCAAAGCTTGACATACATAGACATTACAATAATTTTGCAGAATACTTAATAAATGATAAAAAATAGATGCCCAAAGACTGTAATATTTTAGTGTCATTGGAAACTCAGAACATAATCTTCTAATCAAGTTGAAAGATCTTCAACATCTCCCATAAATATCACCACCCATGGTTTTCTTACCTAAAACCTTTATTTATATTCTAGGTAATAGAAAAAAAGGGTGAGCATAAATGCACTGTAATTGTAAACAAGGAGAAGAAAAAACAATCCATAAACATTTGAACGTAAAAACAACAATGTAAAGCATCAAAATCATGAGAAATGACATAGATCTTGGCAGTACATAAGGCATAGATCATAAATGAACATTAATAATGATAAAATAGAATGCTAATAAAACATGTAATTGGGGAAAACCATTAAGAACATGTTATGATTTCCATAGTAGCTAAGGTATTCCTTCCAAAACCATTAGAGTGGACAAATTCCATTACTGAACTGGGTTTACATGTCGTTACATCCCGGTATTACTAAACCAAATATTACTTTTCATTCCATCCATTTCTATCTCGTGATATATAAATCATTACCCAATACATTGGAGGTAGATATATGTCCACCCATCTCATAATGAAATCATTCCTTAGTTTTCCACTAAATAAACATAAATCATTCATCATAACCCAAATAATAATATGGGTTTCATAAACATCATCCCATCATAACATAATCTTTATAGAATAATTGGATATCATTTCATCATAAAAAAATGAAACCATATAAATCATAGAGGCATTATATATGAAACATAAACATATTAAATAATTTCACCATATATGGAAAATAGTTTTTATAAAACTCTTGAAATGAATTCTTGTGGAAAAAATCCTTTCTTCTTCAAAATAATTTTATTTTCTCAATATTCCATTAAATTTTAATAGAAAATGATTTTATTGAAAATAATCATCAAATTGTGTAATGGAAGCTTCATGGAAATAAGTCATTATGAAACCGTAAAAATATGTTCATTCGTTATATGTTAAAAAAACATTCTCCTCGTACTTTTACCAAAAAATGTCAAAAAGAACCACGTATGGGAAACAAAAGAATGATTCCTTCCATAATACAAATTAAAAGTCAATTAGGGGTAAAAATGACAATATATGTACATGAATTAATATTAAACACATTATGGAAAAACATTTTAATGTACAAGGATGAAAAATATAAAGCCAGTAAATACTTACAAACAAACAATCTCAGATAAGAACGAGATTTGAATAATTATCCCTTACTTTATGTACAATTTCTTTTGTATATGTTTGAGAACATTGTATAGTGAGTTTAAAAATATCATTAACTTTTAACAAAACCATAATAATATTTATTTTATCATATATGATTCACTTATATCATTATATTACCCGTTCATTTTTTACTTCCATGTTAAGGTAGCATTTTGGGTAAAATCATATCATTTATCATCCTTGTTTTGACTTGTAATTAATCATTTGACTACTTAGATAATGATTAATTACTTGTAGAACGTAAAACATGATTTATATATAACATATATTCAGAATATACATATATAAAATGGATATATAAATTGAAAAAAAATTACATCATTCATTGAGACGGTATGTCGTATGTACGCATTAATGCTATTTTTATTTCTTTATTAAATTGAATGGAAGTAAGTAAATAACATATACATAAATATAGTATCATTAATATGTAATATATTTCATGATTATTTATTATATATACTTTATAATCATTCTTGAATGGTTAACTTGGATAATTAATCTCATCACGTCGTGGAGACGGCAATCCGTACGTACGCACGAGCGATGATATCATTCCCATAATTATTGAATTTAATTATAGTGGCTGATATAATATCTCAGTATTAGTATCATGTTATAATAACCATATATAGTTTTTCTTTACACCATTATACCCATCCATGTAAGGTGGTGGTGGAAAAATAGATTACACCACGACGTGGAGACGATATTCTGTACGTACCCAAGCGCGGAGATTTCATTATTCGTAGGATGGGTAGAAGGTGAAATAGGGTTTGTTTCATATTTATAATAACATATAATTATATTAGTTATACTTATGTTATTACTTTATAATGAATCAACTATAGAATAGGAAGTAGAAGAATAAATAAACTTGAAATAATGGGTAGAAGATATTATCTATTCTTCAACGCGCCTCTTCTAAACCACCTCTTAAGGCACTAAAGTTGGTATTTTCAGAAATCCAGGACCTCTATTATGTTTATAGGGAAGTGGAGAAGAGAAATGGGCAGGGTTAGTCTGAGATTAGAGTCTCAAAGAGGTGTGAGGAGGAGAGGGAGGAGGTTCCCTTTTATAAGAGTGAAGAGGGGCACTTTTGGAATCCTCTAAAATATTAATTTATAATAAACTGAAACCCCACATAAATACCTAAAAAAATGATTAAAATCCCAAGAATAGATAAGATGTAGTTAAAATATCATCATCCAATAAGATTTAGACATGTTGGTAATTGATTTTAATCCTTATCAACTTGATTTATCATTATTTAATCTATTTAATTTTATCTGTGGTAATAATATCCTAAATTTTATAAATAATTACTTATGTGTTTTGAATTTCCCATAATTAGATTATTTATAAACATTAAGACCATATAATTATAAATTTATAATTTTTAAATATTTTTGTTATTTTTAATCAATTTTATAATATGTTATTTTTATAAAATAACAATAGTGTCAATTTTGACATTATTCATTTATTGGAATTTAAATAAAATAAAAACAAAGTATATATTCAAAATAAAATATTTAATAGATTTTAACATATCATATTCGTCTATAAAATTTTTGGAGAACATTAATTAGTTCATATAATATTTATTTTAATATTTTTATGACCATTTATTTGATATTTCTATTAATAAAATAATTACAACAACATTTTTGTATAAATAATAATTATTATTATTTTTTGCATAAAAATTAAAATTAAATACTATGATGAATATAAACTTAATTTCTTTCATATTATTACTTATAGTCTAATTTATCTTCTCAAAAATCCCATATTTTAAAATGATATATTTTTTAAATTATGAAGGTGCCATCATTGACATCATTAAAAATAAAAAGCTATAAATGACATAATCACTTTTATGAAGCTCCAAATGGTCACAAATTCGTCATTTGGATGCTTATGGTTCATATGTACACTGAAAATAAGTTTTGGGGAGATTTTTGGGCCTTTATGGGTATTATTTATCTAATAAAAACTATATTGTTGATTTTTTACTAAATAAATAATTTCTGCATCATTAATGTTTAAGATATTAAAGTAATTATATATTTTATAAAAATTTAGAATAATTTACCATGATAAAAATCATTTTATCTTTCAAATAAGTATTTATTATAGAATTTATGTTTTGTATAACCTTATATTAAAAATAATTTAATTATTATTGTTTGAGTGAGACATATTTCACTATCATTTAAATAAAATATATTAAAGGAATAAATCACATACAATTGGTTTATAATAGATACCATTTCTACCCATGTATATTTGTGTAAGAAAATTAATCATTCAATTATATTAAGACAATTTTTAGTGTAATTTTATAATATTATTTTTACCCTTAATTACCAAATTTATCTTTAACTGTGGTAAATAAAATTTACCGTAGTTACTATTCATAATGCCCAAAAATAAAAAGTATACAATTAACTTAATTTGGACCTACTGATTTCAAATATGGAATCAATTTTTCCAAATTCAAAACACGTAAGTTTTAGTAATTAATTTTAAATTAATATTGTTGTCAAAAAAATCGGGTTTTTGTTCAAAACATTGCAAAAGATAGAATTGATTGAACCTACAAATTCATTGTAAATTCAATGCTAATGATAAAAATTATATTAAATAGTTAAAATATATTCTATTTATACTTTTAAAACATTGAATATTATAATTTAACAATATAAATTATCTTGAATAAAAATTTTGTTTTTAATTAAATATTTGCGTCTTTTTACTATTTATCAAAATATGAAAGTTATCAGAAATGTATCAAAAATTTATCCAATGTAGCTTTTTGTATCCTAATTCAAAAGAAAACGTGTATTTTGTAAAATTGATCTTATATACTTGTCAAAAATTATATTTAAAATGGGTGTGCCATCAAAAGGCAGCAAAACTGCTTTTTTTGAAAAATACTTCTTTTATCAAAAAATATATTTTGTTCACATACATCATTATAGAAAATATATAAGATTATTTATAATGTTATATAATTCAATATTTGGTTAATACTATTCATAACGTCTATTTCATAATAATATTATAACAATATATCGTTGTTTAGTGAATCTCAGTATTGCGTACAACACACACTATTTTGGAAGGTCGCTCCTGCATTTAATAAAAGCAAAGTCCGAGTTTCGTGTATGGAAGGAATCCTTTGGTTTCATGTATAACATACCCAAAATATAGTTCAATTATACATTGATCAAAATCTATACATTTTGGTGTGTAAAATAAATTTTATTCAAGTGAACATGAAATTGTTGCATCACAAGCCAAGAACGGTGTTGTGTATACTACAAGATAATACGTTATTGTGTATAACAGACGCTAATCATGGTGAAGCGTACAAAAAAAGACATCAACTAAATTAAAAAGAATAATTCTCATTAAATATCGGGGTTTTAAATTCTACCCCCTTAAAAAAATTACGTCCTTGAAATTCATCAGGGTTATAAATGGTTTTCTACATGAATGTTTCTTTCATAGAAACCCACATCGAAAAAAGGAATACTAAAACATTATTTTAAAAAGGAACATTAGAAACATAACAGATGCCCAAATTAAATAATAAATAGTATTCCACATAGGAGAACATAGGTGAAAACAATTATATGGAAGAGAAATCTAACCAGCATGTTCTGATGAGGAGTGGTAGAGAACATGGCTGTGAAATTGCCAACAATCACAAAGCCATAAATTTGTGATGATCTATGGTACCATCCAATTCCTCAGATATAAGGGTACTATGACAACGTTTTGGGTTATCAATATCATTTCCCTAAATTTAAAAATTCAGAATTTGAAGAAATACTTACTTTATTTTGGTACGATCTTGTCGTTGGTCATTCCATTAACAATTTACACATCGTATCTTAAAGAAATGAAGTTGAATTTATCCTTCGTGAAGTGTGAGCAGATCAAGCGATAGAATGATAGGTCATCCCATGTGTCTCAAACATAAGGATAACAGAATTTATTAAATATACATAAGTCCATCTATGGTGATAATAATCGTCTATGTTTCCAAAAATGGATTATACTGCATATATCATACAACTTAATAAAATAAAACAAATATCTACAAACCAGGGACTTCCTGTAGGCTAGTGGCATGTGATAAAGTCCTGTCGCACATTGGTTGTGGGTTCGATTCCGGCAACCTAGTCCGATGTGATGGGTTGTCCCCTGTCCTACGGGTTTCCCTTTTTCTAAAACTAAACTATTATAACATTTCATAATTAATAATAATAAAAGTTATAGACTTAAACAATACTATATTATTTCTATCTTAATCCATTTCAAATCATTAGGCTTATCCAAAATACTTCTGTCCAATCTCATATTATAGAGAAAACTATTTCTGGAAAGATCATATAACAAGCATGTCAATACCATCATTTATCCTCAATATATCATATGATATATCTTGTTGATCGAATTATAATCATTTGAATACCTTAATAATGTATTCTCTTGAAACATGAATTACCATTGAACCTTTGTGAAAACATGAATTATATCAAAATTCAACTCTTTCCACATACCAAAAACCAAAAATTTCTATCTACTCAATCTATAATGTCACATTGTTCTTATATATGCTCATTTATACTATCAAAAATATTATTTTTTCCTTATCCCTTCATTTTTCGCATATCATATTCATTCCAAAAATATTTCAATCACTTTTCTTGGTTACCAATAGCATATTCATATGGAAAACCAAAATGGACCAATACATAAATATTCCAATATACCATAAAAGTACCTCAACAACATTATTATTGAATACCATTATATCTACACATCAATCCATCCACTTAAATAATTTACATGGAATAAGTCCTTCCATTATTTAGAAGTAACCTCTTTGGTCAGGGTATTATGTTGGGTAATGCCCATGTTCTCCACATATAATACATTGATCTCCATAATAGTCTGTCACTTTATAAACCTTCTCCGCACACAGATATCATCTTCCCCACCATTTGATGTATTCATCAAGTTTATTCTTCCCTTATTTAGAAATCTCAATCTTTCTTTTTTTATGCTCCTCACCTTGAAAACATGAATAAAATTACATCTTTCTCATATTTGATTAATTAGGAATACAACTAAAGTCCAACTTGTTAACCATATATCGGGATGACTGATTCAGTATAATCACAATATCTTTATTTCTAAGTATTACGCAATTTTTTTGCTCATAGTCACCAATTTTTACATTGGATTAAATGTTGACCCAATTCCTTATGGTTCCCTCTATGGACTAAAACCAAATGCCATGTTGTATTAAAATGTTAAAATAATGAGCAACCATGTAATCATTAAAAGTCTAACTAATAACAAATTCTTAAATCTATGACACCTTAGGTTTACTCAAGGTTATTAATGATCATGAACATAATTCTAGTACCGTGACATATAGTTATACTAAACCTTAGGGACATCCCTAGACGTACCTTAGAAATATCTCTAGGGATCTCACTAATGTTTTCACATCCTAGTTTCCAATTGATAACTAAACCATTGATCTGATAACAACTTTAGAGACCCAAATCATGACGTGCATAGACATTACATTAATATTTCGGAATACTTAATACATGGAAAAAATAGAAGCCCAAAGACTGTATTAGTTTAATGTCTTTGAATAATCGTAACATAATCTTCTAATCATGGTGAATGATCTTCAACAGCTCCCATAAAGATCTTCCCCTTTGTATTTCTAAACTAATACTATTATTTATATCCTAGGTTAAAGAAAAAATAAAAAGGGTGAGCTCATGTTCTCAATAAGGTTAAACATGGATAACATAAAAACAATCCATATTCATTAGAACGTAAAAACATGAACATAAAACATCAAAATCTTGAGCAATGACATAGATCTTGGCAGTATATAAGTCATATATCATAAATGAACATTTATCATGATAAAATATCATTGGAATAAAACATGTAATTGTTTCAAATCATTAAACACATGTTATTATTTCCATAGTATTCACGACATTCCTACCTAGACCATCAAAGTGGACAAAGTCCATTACTGAACCGGGATTACAAGTCGTTCCAGCCCTGTATTACTAAACTAGATTGTACATGTCGTTCCATCCATGTCTATCTCATGAAATATATATCATTAACGAATGAATTGTAGGGAGATAAAGCTCCCACACATCTCATAATTAAATAATTCTTTCATATACCAAAAAATAAACATAAATCATTCATTATAACCAAAAGAATAATATGGGTTTCATAAACATCATCTCATCATAACATAATCCATATAGAATAATTGGATATCATTTCATTGTAAAAAATTAAAGCGTGTAAATCATAGAGACATTATACTTGAAACATAAGCATATTTAATAATTTCAACTTATATGGAAAATATATTTGATAAAACACTTGAAATGAATTCTTGAGGAAAATATCATTTCTTATTCAAAGTCATTTTCATTTCTCAAAATTCCATGAAATTTTAAAAGGAAAAGATTTTTCTGAAAATAATCATGAAATTGTGTAGAGTAATATTCATGGAAATAAATCATTATGAAATGTTAAAAATATGTTAATTCCGTATAAGATAAAAAAACATTCTCCTCGTTCTTTTACCGAAAAAAGTCAAAAATAACCTTGTATGGTAAACAAAATAAAGATTCCTTCCATAATACCAAGTAAAAGTCAAAGAGGGGTAAAAATGACATTAAAAATACATTGAATAATAATAAAAACTTTTTTTAAAACATTTTTTATGGACAATGATGAAAAATATAACCCCAAAAATTACTTAAGAATAAACAATCTCGGATTAGAACGATATTGGAATATTTATCTCTTACCTTATGTACAATTTTTTTTGTATGTGTCTAAGACCCCTGTATAGTGGGTTTAAACATATTATTAACTTGTAAAATAACCATAAAAATAATTATGTTATCATATATGATTCAGTTATGACTTTATATTAACCGTTCATTTGTCAATCCAATGTTAATGTAGCGTTCTGTGTAAAATCGTTTCATTTATCTTCTGTGTATTGACTTGTAATTATTCATATGAATAAATAGATCATGATTAAATACTTCCAGAATGTAATACATGATTTATATATAATATATGTTCAGAATATACATATATATAATAGATTAATTAAAGTAACGAAATACACCATTAATGGAGATGGTAGGTCGTACGTATGTTGGAACGCTGTTTTCGTTTCCTTATTAAATTGAATGGAAGTAAGTAAATAAAATATATATAAATCCAGTATCATTAATATTTCATATATTTAATTATTATTTATTATTTATGCTTTATAATCATTTTGAATGGTTAACTTGGAGAATAAATCCTATTGCGTCGTGGAGACGGTAATCCGTACGTACGCACAAGCGTGTATATCGTTCCCATAATTATTGAATGGAATTAGAGTGGATGATATAATATCTCAGAATTAGTATCATGTTATAGTAAACATATATAGATATTTGTTACACCATTATACCCATCCATGTAAGGTTGTGATGGAAAAATAGATTACACCACGGCGTGGAGACGGTATTCTGTATGTACGCACGCGTGGTGATTTAGTTTTTTGTAGGATGGGTTGAAGGTGAAATAGGATTGTTTCATATTTATCATAACATAACAGTATATTAGTTATACTGATGTTATTAATTATAATATAAAAACTAAATAATAGGAAGTATAAGAATATAGAAACATGAATGAATCTGTATAAGAGATTACCTCTTCTTTGACACGCCTCTTCTAAACATCCACTATGGGCACTACCGTTTATCTTTTAAGAAAACCCAGACAACTAGTATGTTTCTAGGAAATTGGAGAAAAGAATTGGTCATGGTTATGATGATCGTGAAGGATCAATGTGGTGTGAAAAGGAGATGGAGGAGGTTCCATTTTATTAAAGAGAAGAGGGGAACTTTTGGAAACCTATAAAATATTAATATATGATAAACACAAATTCAATGTAAAAACCACCAAAAAAGACTCAAATCAGATTATTAGATGAGATATGGTCGTAATATCATTAAAATTTTAGATTTAGACATGTAGGTAATTTATTTTTAACCTTATCAACTTGATTTATCCTTATTTAATCTATTTAATTTTATTTGTGGTAATAGTATTCTAAATTTTAAGTTGTTATAAATAATAACTTATGTGTTGAGAATTGTCTATAATTGGATAGTTTATAAAATTTTATACCCAATAAATTTCAATTTATAATTTTTAAAAATTCTTGTGATTTTTTATCAATTTTATAATATATTATTTCAATAAAATAACAATACTGTAAATTTTGACACTATTCATTTATTTGAATTTAAATAAAATCCACAAAACATATATTTTCAAAAAAGAATATTTAATAGACTCCTAACATGTCATATGATCCTATAAAATTTTTGTAAATAATTAATTACTTCATATAATATTTATATTATTATTTTTAATAACATTTATTTGATATTTATCTTAACAAAATAATTACTACAACATTCTGGTATATTTATTTAATATAATTTTTTTTCATAAATATTGAAAATTAAATACTAATATTAATATAAATCTAATAGCTTTTATAAGATTAATTTTAGTCTAATTTATCTTCTAAAACACCCATCTTTTAAAATCTTATATTTATTACATTATGAAGGTGACAACATTAACATCATTTAAAATAAATGACTATAAATGCAATAATCTCTTTTATAAATCTCTAAAATGGTCAAAATTTAGACCATTGGATTCCTATGGTTAATATGTAAATGAAAAATAAACTCTGGTCAGGATTTTGGGCCTTTTATGGGTATTAGTAGTCTAATAAAAACTATATTATTGATTTTTAACTAAATAAATAATTTCTGCATCATTAACGTATAAGCTATTAAGGTAATTATATATTTCTTAAAAATTACAAATAAATTACCATGATAAATAAAAACATATTAGCTTTAAAATGAATAATTTTTAACCTAATTTATTTCTGGTATAACCTTATATTAAAAATAATTTAATTATTAATATTTGAGTGAGGCATATTTCACTTTCATTTTAATAAAATAATTTAAAGGTCTTAATCACATAAAATTGGTTTCTAATTGATACAATTTAGACCCAATTATATTTTAGGATGAATTATAATCATCCAATTATATTATGACAAGTGTTAGTATAATTTTATAATATTATATTTACCCTTAATTACTTAATTTATTTATAACTATAGTTAATAAAATTTACCGTAGTTACAATTCAAAATGCCAAATAATTAAAAGTAGCATATTAACATAATTTGGACCTACTGATTCCAAATATGGATTCCATTTTTTCAAAATCAAAACACAGAAGTTTTGGTAATTAATTTAAAATTAATCATGTTTTCTAAAAAAATGGGTTTTTTAAACATTGTAAAAGATTGAATTGATTTATCCTACGAATTCAATGTAAAATCAATGATAATGACATAAATTATATTAAATGGTAAAAATATATTATATTTATACTTTAATGTCATTCAATATTATAATTCAACCATATAAATTATCTTGATGAAAAAAGTTGTTTTTATTAAAATTCAGCCTATTTTTACCACTCATCAAAATATGAAAGTTATCAGAAATGTATCAAAATATTATCCAATGTAAATTTTTATATCCTGATTCAAAATAAGAATTTTATTTTTTTAAAATTAACTTATAAACTTATCGAAAATTAGATTTAAAATGGGTGCGCCATCAAAAGGCAGTAAAACTGCGTTTTTTTAAATACTTCATTTTTCTGAAAATTTGATTTTGTTCTCATACCTCATTCCAGAAAATGTTTTTGATGAATTATAATGTTATCAAATTCAATATGTGGTTAAAACTATTCATATAATCTAGTTCATAATAATATTATATCGATATATCTTTGTTTAGTGAAACTAGTTTTCGCGTACAACACAGGCTATTGAGGAAGGTCGTTGTTGCGTGTAATGCAAGCCATGTCAGGGTTGCATGTAGGAAAAGATTCATTTGGTGTCACGTAAAACATACTCAAAATATAGCTCAATTATCAGTTGATCAAAATTTATACTTGGTGTTGTGTAAAATTAATTTTATTCGAAAGAACTTCAAATTGTGTGCATCACAAACCAAGAATGGTGTTGCATATACTACAAGCTAATACAGTGTTGCGTATGATGCAAGCTAATCTCGGCGAATCATACAACAAAATTCATCAATGAAATTAAAAAAAATTCTCATAAAATCTCGGGGTGTTACATAACATGTAATCCTCAAGTAACCAGGGTGGTGCAGAAGATCCAAAACCTTAATATACAAAAGAACCCCGACCATGCATTAATTTTTTTTAATTATTAAATATATATCATTAGATATATTCCCAATTACCATATTCAACAAAAATTAATTTTCTATGTTTTATTTGTTTTATTTTTAAAAGAGTATCTAATTAAATTTCATACTCTGGGTCATTCGGTAATATTCTCTATAACACATTCATTTTGCTGACCATGGTTAAAAGTGATATTATGTAAACTAATTATATAAATAATTGATGAGTTTTATTTCCGATATTATTCAATTTGGTATATATTTACTCCATTTTAGATGTTATTCCATTATTTTCCTTATTTGGAAAGGTACTCCGATAAGTCCAATCGTGGAAGATAAAGTCCCTATTAACATTTAATTATTTTATAACAAATAAATTTTCATAAATTATAATTCTAGAATATTAAGATCTTGAGAAATATAGTATATACATACCTATTATATTTTTTGAGTCATACATCTTATGAGGTCATGATAAAAAGCATAAAATTCGTGTAAACGGTTCTCCACACACATGAATAATTAAATTATGGTTTTTTATCAATGATTTTTGATTAATGTATAAAACTAATATTATTATATTATAATAACACTTTATCATAGTAATAATAATTATGTTGACATAACTTCATTTAAATAATATATTTATTTTCATTGAATAATATAATAATTTAGAAATTTGGGGATATTACATTTCAATTTGAATGTTCTACTTAGGTCAACACCTAATGGAACCATATTAGTGTATTTTGGCGGGATAACGGCTTAAAATTCATGGGGGATGGTTTTGATGATATAATTGGGTAGTGTTTTAGTTATCAAAATATTTTGAATCAGTGGATAAATGGATAGGTTGATGTGTTCTAATAAAATTAATGAAAAGTGATCATTTGTAAAATCTCATTATTTCTCAATAATTACAAGACATTATTGATGAAATAGACCTCAAAAAATACCCATAATTGTTTATAGAATGATATAGGGTCATATCTTCATCCTATATCAAATATCAATCATTTTCTCAATATTTATAACCCCTTACACTATGTTAAATTACCAATACCATAATTTACCATTTCCCTGGAAACTCTACTTTGACTATTGAAAACTTATTCAAATGGGAATGTAAAATTTCTAATTATTTAATAATTTTCACATGTTAATTTAAAATAATCAATTCTATTTATAAAAAAATGATATGAGTGTGATAAATTAATATTAGTATTAACGTATATAACATTTAATCAAATTCATTGAAAAAGATAATTTTAAGCTTAAAAATCTGTACGGGATAAGATTAAAAATTTTAATTATTGTCTAGATAGAAATTGGATTAATTTTCACAAAATAATTTTTATGTTACACTAAGAACAATCCAAAATGGAATATATCAATGTATAAAAAATTACTTTTTTCGAATAATATATAACTTTTCTTATAATTTTTAAAAAATAATTAATAAATAAAAAACTATAACATAAAAAAATCTTAAACTCTTCAATGAAACTATATATTATCAATAAAAAGTTTTTGTAAAATTATATGTCTCTGTTGTGTATTGTAATTGAAATAAAATCATCATTTTTTAAAAATCTAATAATCTTATATTCAATTTAAAAACAATTATTATTAAAAAATCCTAAAAATTAATACTAATAATGTATTTCCAATATGATATCCTAAAATGGAAGTAATTTTTTTATATTAAACATATAAAATTGATGAAAAATTATTTTCAAATATATATATAAAAATTAAATTAGATTACTTTTCAGGAAAAAATATCTTAAATTATAAAATGTCTAATAAAGGTTTGTAAATTAAAAAGAATATTTTATAATTCAATCATTACCTTATGAAATACATTAATATTTTCTTCTAAAATTGTTTTAGTCATCTCCCATTCATAATAATAATTCAATAGAAATGGTAGTTTTCAATAATACCAGGAATTCTTTATTTTTTAGAAAACCCCCAAAAATCATTTATATATATAATTGAAATTCCAAATATAAAAAAATGATGTTTATGTTGTAAATTTATTTTTCAATTATTTCATATTCTACCATTTAATAAAATTTATAGAATACATTGAAATGAAGTTTTATAGGAAAATAACTTAATAAAATACAAGATTTTATATTATTAGAATCTATAAGTCACAAAAAAATAAATAATTAATCAATTAATATTATGTTTTTTTAAATAATCATTAAATAAAAATATATTTTTTTCTATAATAAAAATTTATTTCCATAAAAATATAGATTCACTGTTATAACAAAGAATTAAGTAAATATATTTAAAATAACATATATATATATATTAGTATATTTTTTCAATTGAATTCAAATTTTCATACCTAAAAAATAGTTGAAACAAGTTTATGGAAAAAATAATAATGATTTCGTATCAGTTTAGTAGTTCATTGTGATTAATAAATTCATAATATTTTAATTAAATATAAGAAAACAATTATTTAAATCTTATGTCATTACACATAAATGAAACATAATGTATATATAGTTTTCCCTATTTAAAAATCGTTTATGGGTGAAAGTTTTAAATGTATTTTTTATATTTCAATGAATTATATATAACAGTCCATTTTTAAGAGGCTATATATAGATCCTGATGAGGATTTATAATATTTCTAAACCCAAGAATTCTAAAAACCTCCTCAATAGACTTCCTTGATAAATTGTATATATATTTCAACACATTAATCATTATGACGTTAGAAGAAATTTTTAAAATTCCCAAAATAACCAAAATAGTATCACATATTCTCTCATAATTATGAAAAAAGTGATGATGTCATCTATATGTATTCTTAAATATACCCTGGAACATCAAACAACTAAAGAAACCCCAAGAAGAACTTAATGCACATCCTTTGATGTCAAGTATAACAAACTCTAATATATAAAATCTATAACAATGGAAATTAACTCTTACCACCAAATATAGAAATTTATGGTATAAAAAATAATTTTCACTCTTCTATGTATCACTAAATAATTGTTTTGAAATTCATTGAGAACCACCACATGCATCACATTAGAAATAATGTGCATCCCTTTAAGCAATACTCAATGTTGATCATAACTAAACTATAACATAGTTGAATCACCATAAAAAACAAATCTCATTATAACATTCACCTAAAAATCATCCAACTAGGTTTATTATGCTTAACACACTAATGATTAATTATGGTTATTATCTTAGGGTAACCATTACCACCAACTTCTATTATATCAAGGTGTATCATTACATTTTATTGTAATCCTACATACGATCATCCTAACACATGATCAACATCACCATATGACATCTGGATCAGTATGTCAGCTGAAAAAAGGTTATTTCAAGGTGAATAGAAAATATTTAATTTGTTATCCAATAAAAATTTTACCCACTATTTTTCTTTTCATTACACACAATTTTTGGAGTAGAAATACCCCAAAACACTCATGAGAAGCTAAGAACACAAATAGAACATGGATGAAATGATGATTCCAAAACATCCAAGTGAACAATGAAGTATAAATATTGTGATCATAAGTAATACAATTTTGTTATTGAGGTTGAAAATAATGGGTCATTTTAGATATTATCTCTCTCAATTGTATTATAAAAAAACACAGATAGGGAAAAACATCATAATAGGCCAGAAACAAAACTCTTTACTCTAAAAACTGATGAAAAGGGGAACTATACACCTACTATATGAGGTACTCAAAGGTATCAAAACTAATTCATTTAAATTAAAACTATATTTTTTGTCATGGAGTTCATTGGAGTCATAAAACCTGATAAACTATGATGAAACATGTAGTAATATCCTATAACACCAAGGAGAAACTTAAAATCTAAAAATTTCAATAAGTATTCCTATGAAACAACATTCTAATTTGTGTTTTTAACCATATATATGACACACTAAGACATATCATACATAGGGAATGTATTTTATAGGCCAATTACATACACCGTAATAGCATCCCAAATAATTAATGAAGCCAAAGAACCATTAAAAAGGAACTCAAATTAATGTCACCCTCTTCCCTAAACCGATAAGTATTTTCATAGATCATTAATGAAAACTATCATAAAATAGTCAGAAATTTAAAAATTCATATATTTCATCACAATCATAAATAAAAGTCTTTTATTTTAGACATCAATAAAAAATACAATGATGGCCTTGTGCCCATAATGACACCTAAAGTAATTCCATGGGATATATCATTCCGTAAAACATATATGAAGATATATTGGAAAATATATTAAAAATATTGAGGGGAAATGTATATCCTAAATTAAAAAAAACCTAGAATAGGTTTATACTATCAAGAAACACATCTTTCATCAACATAATGAATATGACATGTAGTTTCTTAACACTTGATAAAACAACATTGAACTCATAGTTCCCATAGAGACACTTAAAACTAGTTATTGGAATATATTCATCCATTAGTCATATATTATGACATCCTAGCCATAAAAAACCTTATGAGTTACTTGGATCCCTTATGATTATTGTCGAATTAATTAATCAACAAAAAATTATGTATTTTATTCAATAACTATTATCCAGTAAAATTATGTATTTTATTTTAATTGACAATAAATAGTATTATTTATCATTTATTAATTATTTTAAAATTTCTAAGTAATTATTATTTATTGCAACTATATTTAGTGGTTAAATCTAATTTATATTTATTGATTATTCTTACATATGTATTAATATAAATTCTTATAACTAGTAATTTATTAACATAATTGAGCAATATCATAAATAATTCATACTTATTAATAATAAAAAGTAACATAATCAATATTGACCAATTATAATTTATGATTTATTTCATAATTTAATTATTCTTATAATTACTATTTACAGTAATTATTATAAATTATAATAAAAGTAATTATATATTAATTAATTAATTAATTTGAAATTTTATACTGTTAAAAATAATATTATGATTTTTCTGTAATTATAAATTATTATAATTTTTCAGATAATTACTAATAATTTTTATTTTTATTTTTTATGAGGTAAATTTGTAATTTCAGATTGTCACTAGTAATATTATTTATTATAATGATTAAAATTATTTATATTAATATGTAATATTTTTATAGATTATATTAGTATTTTATAATTATATTAATAACTTTTTAATTATTAATATTCATTTCATTTTTTAATAATAAGTACAATTAATAATGTATTCATTCATTTCAATAATTAATAAATCATAATATCAAACCGTTATTTATTTAAAAATTTATATTTAAAATTATTTATAATAATTTAATATGTATTATATTTAATTATATTAATTATATTATAATGGATTTTATTATATTGTTTATTTTATTAAATAACACACACACACACACATTTGTACAAAAATAAATATAAAAAGATTTCAACAAAGATTATAAGAGGGAGGTGTGAACCCAATTTATGATTCCTATTCACTTTAAATGTATGAATGAGGTTTACTCATTTAGACACAAAATTTCTTAAATTCATCTAATCCAATTCCGTTTTTCAAAAAAACTAAAATAAACAATCAAGTATTATCGGGTTATCATCATCATAGTAAATGGGGTTTTGGATTTAGAGTGTTATAACAATGATTAGTTAAATAATAAACTATCTATGTAAGGATAAATGGTGAAGGATAATAGGATTTGTGTAAGGAAAGAGAGAAATAATATAATGAAACATACATGAGTTGTGGAGAAACATGTACCATAGGTATTACTCTGTCAGTGCTATCATGAAAATTTATTAAAAAAATTAATACATAATAGTATTATATTTAAATGATATATATAAACACAAATATGATTTTCTGTGGGTTTGTTAATGTATTCATGTATGTATTCATTGACATATGTATTTTTTTATTCATTTATGTATGTATTAAGTATGATTGTCTATATGTATATGTGTGTGTGTGTGTTTTGAAATGTACATTCGAACTACATAACAATAATACATGCCAGTTGTAAAATATACAATATTTCGTATTATATTACATATAAATATAAACACAAACCTATCAAGACATGTTTGGGTTATAACATATTTTTACTATATTTTCAAAGATCGTAGTAATTATTTTTTAATCATAATAATTATTATTATCGTTGTACACATGCTTAAGCATGCACAAACTGACACATAATCATAAAAAAATTGTAGATATGTTTATAATCTAGAAAAATTTAATTTTTTGGAGATTTCATAGATTTTAATATGATATTTTACAATTTTATGTGATTTTCTTATAAAAATGGATGGAATTATATAAATAATGAATGAAGGTTAATTATAATCCTTTTTTATAAATTTAAAATATTGGACATTATTTCTGTAATAAATGTTTTTCTAAAATATGTTACGTGTAACTATTCAACATTTTATCAAATTAATCTCAATGATTCAATTGATTAAATTTTATGAATATGAAAATAAATTTAAATTATAAATCGAATGTTTATACATTAGTTTATATGAGGGTGGAATTGGGTATTCAATGAGGAATACAATACACATCGAGATTTCAATTCACCTAATATCGTGAATATAATTAATTTAAGTTATTCAAATAAATTTTTTTTCATTTCATTGTAGTTTTTTATTTTTATTTATTATTACAAGAATTGATGAATTTTTATCAGATATTCAAGATGAGAAATGATTGTACTGCAATTTTTAAGGAAAAAAAATAAGAACTGATGATATAATACATGTATTCATTACACTATAAGGATATTGAATTTTAAATTATATGAAATGGAACAAATTTAGTGAAATGTTAAAAATTAAAATACTTATGATAAATTATTGTACTTAACTTTTATTAAATGCAGAACAGGTACTATGGGTTATGATTTGATGTGATAATAATAATTATGTTATTCATTATTCTTCAATATTTTTAAAAAATGGGATTTTTTCCTCTTAAATTGTTTATTTTATATGTGATAAATTAACAAAAAATTCAATCTATAACCATGATAGAATTATAAGGGACAGTAACATGATATTTCATTGATTATTTTTTTGGTATATTTCTTATTATCATAGATAAAAATACATTCTGAAATAACATTCTCACAAATATATAGACTATTTTGAATGATAACATTTTTATGGTTCTTCAATGATAATTCTTATTAGGAGTAGGGTAGCTTGATTATTAATGATGACATTACCTGAAAAATGTAATAGAGGCTGTTTAGTTAATTACTACCATGCATATCGTATGATTAAAATATCAATGGAGTGAGTTATATGATCACTGATATTCCATGGATGTTGTGATGATAGATTATATTAGTAGATCAATAATAGTAATGTGATACTATGAGATATTATATAATATTTTTCCCATTTTATTTATTTATAAGAAGTATAATTATATGAAAAACTGATATCTCATGGGCTGATGTTAATTCTGGTAGGACTATTGAAATTATAATTGTTACACATATATGTTTTTAGGAAATATTTTCACTAAATTATTTTTATTCATCAAAATCATTTATTACAAAAAAATTGATTTTAAACAAACCATGAGACTCCCTTATAATAAAATTACCATTATATAATATACATTAGGTTATTAGGAATAATTATAACTATCTTAGTAAAATGAATTCTAAATTCAGTGGCTATCAATTATTTTTGAAAAATATAAATCTATAAGATATTTTTATTTTTAAGGGAATTAATTTTGGTATGGAAATTAATGAGATATATTTGTGTTAAATAAATAATAAAAAAATTTATATTCCTCCAATAGATATTTTAGTCATTGGTTATGAATAAAATACTATTTTATATATATTAACCCTATTATTTAGAAGGTAAATTTTACACCTTTGAATGGTAAACCCATTTTAAATAAATTTTTTGCACATTAATAATTTTTATATAACAAAATAATCATTTAATTTTTATTAGGGAAATATAAATTTACTTTCTATGAGTTTCTAATACTTTTCTGATAACTTTCATGTTTTGATGAATAGTAAAAATATGAATTTTTTTTGAATATATCGTTTTTCATTATAATATTATTTATGAATAAATTATATAATTTATTGGATTTAATGTATAAAATTAATATAGGTTAAACATTTAATATAACTTAGGCAATTGGATTTAATTTTACATTAAATTTGAATGTAAAAACATTTCATCTTTTTGCAAAAATTTATCATTTAAAACACATTTTTTATTTAAACACTGAGATTTATTTTAAATTAATTACTTAATAATTGGTGTCTTGAATTTATAAAAATATATTCCTTATTTGGAATAGTTAGGTGAAAATTATTTTTGTATGATATTTTAATTTTTGGGAATTATGAATACAATGTTTCATAATTATTTTTAGTACCATGGTTGTAGGTAAATTAGTTAACTAACGATAAAACTAAAATTATAAAATTCTTTTAAAATAGTAAAAAAACTATTCGATGATTATATTATGACCTTATCATATATTTCTAGAAATTAAATAACTTAATGGACACTTACCCATGAATAAGACAAGAATGTAATAAAAATTAATTAATAGGACCAAATGTCACAGTTTTATTTTATATAAGTACACTCATTTTAATATATGGATTAATATGAGATAATATATACTATGGATAGTATCTGTAAACGTAAATTAATAACCAACATCATTGAAATTTGTTTTTAATTTTTATATTTTAAAAAAATACCACTAGTGATGAAACAATAATGATGTAGATATTATTTTATTAATAGAATTGTCAAATAAATGGTTTTAAAAATATTAAAATAAATATCATATAAACAATCTAATATTATCTAATAATTTTCTAGATTACTCTTACATTTTATTGGTATATTAAATAATTTTTTCCAATTTATCTAATTTGTGGATTTTATTTTATGTCAAATAAATGAATAGTGTCCAAATTGACACTCTTGATATTTTATAATAATAAAATTTTATTAATTTATTTAAAAATAATAAACATATTTAAAATTTAAAATTTTATAATAATAATTCCAAAAATTTCATAAAATATCCATTTATTTCTATATAACACCATAAAAGTAAATATTTATAACCATTTGATATTTATAATATTATTAACACCATTAAAAAAGAAACGAATAACTAAGTGTTAATTAATATGATAATGCTAATATTGAAATAAAAAATTGAGTAAAATTTAGTATTTGATGATATTATGAACCACAATAATCTCATATTCTAAATTGGGACATTCTAGATGTTTTATATGGAATTTTATTTTATTTGAAATTAATATTTTGAGGTTTCCAAAAGTTCCAATCACCTCCATTATAAAAGGGCACTGTCCCCATCAACACTTCACTTAATTTTGAGCCTTCCAACTCGACCAATCCCTACCCATTTAACTTATAAACTACTTTATATTCATTTTACATGTCTTTTAATTCTTCAAAAACCATCTCTGTTTGTTGTGATCAACGATTTAGAGGAGGCACATCAAAGATGATGTAATTTCATTTAACTATTACTTATAACATATTTATTCATATACATGCACCTCACAAGATGTTTCATTATAAATTAATAAAACTTGTAGTAATTATATAGTGAGAAATTATTATTATTATGAAACTACAATATTCAACATTCTACCAATCCGACGAAAAATTAAATCAACATGCGTGTGTACGTATGACTTACCATCTCCAAGACGTAGTGTAATCCGTTTTTCACCACAACATTACATGGATGGGTATAATTATGGAAATAATAAATATTTATATGATCTATATAAAATGATATTTATTGTGAGAATCTATACCCCATACACTTAATTATCATTCAACAATTTTTAGAATGATGTCATCACTCGTGTGTACATACGACTTTCCATCTCCATGATGCGATGTGATTATTTCTATATAACCATCATTAAAGAAAAATTATATAAATGTATTGAATGAAAAATTATGATATAAATTATGATAATAATATTCTATAAATGATGTATTATATCCAAAAAATAGTAATAAGAACATATCTAACAAAACGTACATAAGAACATGAAGCAGTTAATACCCAAATAACGACTTATAATGAAATGTTATTAAAAAAAGGATGAAACTATGATCATAAATGTTATCATAAAAATGATTATAATATTATAATAAATCAGTAATATTATTCAAATCATTATACATGAGGATCCAAAATATACTAATCATATCAGACCTAAGGTAAAGGATAACATTGAAAATCTCATTTTTATCAAATATTGTTTATTCGTAAGTTTTTATAAGGGTATATTTAACATACATGTCCATTTTCCATAAATTATTATTTTAAAATATACATTATATAAATTTATAATTTTACACACCGGTGTATTTTTACCTAAAATTATGAATGGAATAATCTGTTATATTTGGTATGAGGCACTTGTGGAATTTTATGAAAAAAGTATGACAAGAATGTTTTTTTAACTTGTTTGACATGAACGGATTTTTATTCTTTCATAATGAATTATTTCCATGATTATAACCCTATAATAATAAAAATTTATTTTCAAATATTATTATTTATTCTAAAATACTTTGTAATTTTTTTGAAGGAAATCTTTTTGAAGAAGAAAACAAAATCCCTCATTAATTAATTAAAATTGATTTATAAAAATTATTTTCTATGTAATATTATATTCTTTAAATAGGGTTATATTTATAATCCTATTGTTAATATTATTTTATTTTGTGTTTTTTAGGAAATATATTAGTTTTTTATCAATTATTATGGGATTATTTTTAAGAAACCCAATATATTTCATATGTTATGCTATAGTGAATTTTTTTATGTTTTATTGGAACATTTAATAATGATTTCAATATGTGATATGTGGTACCTATATATAGCTATGATTAATTGGATAAATATTTATATTTCATGAGATATACATGACTGGAATTGCAAAAAAATATGGTTTAGTAATACAGGGCGGGATCGTTGAGTAAACTCAGTTTAGTAATAGAATTTTTCCACTATGATGGTCTCGGTAGTGAGAAATGAATAATATGAAATGATGTTATATGATTATGAGTGTATTACATGAAAATTAATGTCTTATGTTACTAATATGTGGATCACATTGCACTTTCACGAATTATCCCATTACATGATATTTGGATGTTTTATCTATATGATAAGGTTTTCAAATGTTTTATTCTTATTGTTATGATTTGATTTTTCATTAAATTTTTTACCCCTACTAAAAATTTAAGCACACACTACCATATGTTTCATATCCCATCAATATGAAAAAAATTATTAACATATGTCAAAATGGTGTCTGTTTATGAAGAAAAAAGTTAGACACAAATGCTGATGTTTTATAAACTTGTTTTTTATTTTTCATAGTTTCTAGATTACCTAAACCTATATGAACCTAGAGTGAATTTTTTATGTTTTTTAATAAATATTCTTCAATTTTTAAGTAATATCTATATGTAATATAGGGTACATTATAGTTTTTATCCCATAAATAGTGTAGTTAACCTTTGGAAACTAGGATTTGATAACCTTAGTAAGACCCATTGGGATATGTCTACATATACATTACAATCATATAATAGTTTTTAAGATATTTACTTGAATAACCATTTATAAATCATATATTTTCCTAAATGCGATTTTTTTTCATGAATTATGTGGTTTCCCATTATGATTAGTGGAACTCAATGTAGGCTTCTTGGTTTTAGTGAATGAATGGAACCCAATGGAACCATGTTAATGTTGAATGTAAAATGCAATGAATTTATTGTACCCTTGAGAAACTAATGATAAAATGTGAGGGAACTATTCTTTTGTTTCTATAATGAGGTAGCATCTACTTTTATTCAGTTGGACTTTTGGTTCATTACTAGCTGAATAGTGGATCAGTATCACTAAAAAGATATTTTTAGTTCTAGAATGTTCTGAACATGATAAATTCATCATATTTTTCTATCATTTGGAAGTAGGAGACAATAATTATTTTGATCATATCATGAATACGAAGAATATATATTAAATTGAGTCTATTTAATAGGACATAAAACATCCTACAGTTTTAATGAATAACATTACATATAATTTGACCAAAATTGGATCTTTAATGTCTAGTGTCTTGGAAAAAGGTAAATAATATTTAAAAACATAAAACATTAATTAAATCCACTTGAACTCCTTATTAATTATTTTCATCCTAAAATAAATAATTTCAACTCATATCCTAGAGACATTAATCAAAAGAAAGGGTGAGTTTAATACCTTCAAAGGAAAACAAGTGAAACAATTGACATGTGAACTTCATTGATATCAATAAGAACATGGGGAATATTATAATGTAATTATTATGATTAATATATAAATAATAATAAGACGATTCATAAAATGAAATTTCGCTAAAAAATTTAATTTATAAATTCATAAGTATATCACCAAGGCCAATCCCCTAGGTGTCATAAAAATTACCAAGGTTATTTTCCAAGGTATCATAAAAGGTGTAATCTCTAGAGAATAATTTCAATACATAATTAATTAAATATCTACATTGGAAAACACCTAATATGTATTTTTTTCATTTTATCCTTAATGATAATAATCAAATATATAATAAACAAACCAAATATAATAATAGAAATGGTTTTTATATCAAAATTGTGATGTTTTAAAAAGTGACTAAAAACATGATCATAATGTCATTTATATCCCATAGAAGGGGACTTAATTTTTTTTATTTTAATTCATGAATAATAATTATTATTTAATATCATGATTAATAACCCATGAAATTGAATTTGTCTATGTATTCATATAAAAAAATATAATTTCTTTAGATAAAAAGAGAGAGATTTTTAGATGAAAACTCTGCAACATAACGGCTATAAAACATGGTTTTATATTACATTAAAAAGACAAGGTACAAAGGTAACCCACTAATAAAAGAATAAAAAAATTGTATATTGAATGAATAATATGGAAATAAATACATTTTATGGAAGCATGAATTATGTATCACATCAAAGCAAACTTAAATGGCATTAAATAAGTAGAGAATTTCCTTACGAAAATTCGACAGCCTAACGTTGTCAGTAAAAAATTCATAAAATCCATGGACGGGAGTGGAAATTTTATCTCATCATATTTAAATAATATTTAACACAATATTTATAAACAATAACATACACCATAATTATAAAAATTGAAATTAAAAGGCATTTAATAAAATAAGTCTTTATTATAAGACGATGGTGCTAGGTTCCCTTACATTGAAGAGTAACATCATAAAACTAAATGGTTGGGACCATGGTGGGGCATGAGGGAAACTTTGGAAAACTCATTGTGAGGTTAAAAGACTAGATTTTCATTTTGGAAGAATGTGGAATGAAATTAATGAAGGAATGTGTTGGTATGTATAGGAAACGTGAGGGAATATTTTATTAAATTTCAGAGGAAACCTCGTTAGTTGTATTTGAAAAGCCATGGAATTTCCCCTGGTATTTTCCCATTTTATTAGACACATGGGACATTTCATAATATATATTATCCCTAATGTTTCTACCATAATTATTACATCATGATTACATCACTAATAATGACATTAAACACACAGAAACTCAAAAAATTATTTTTTTCTATTCACTAAAAAAATAACTAAATAACTCATTGATTAACACGAACCTAATACCAATGTTATGAATTCAAAAATGAACCCTTTTTTCAGAAAATATTTTTTATAAAAATTTGATATATCAATTTTATATAAAATCTATATTTACCCAATGAAATAATAATACTAAACTAATAATTTCTAAAACAGTTTTTTACATATGCAATTATATCACATTACCATTCATAAAGCCTAAATTATATTAATACATTCTCAAGTGAGGTCACAATTCCATTGGTCACATTAATATTCTTAAGTTAAATGTTATTTTCCATAATTTACTAATCACAAAATACATGTTGATCTTATCATACTCTAAATTTCTGACTAATCACAATTGTATATGTTCATTTTTTGGAAATTATTGCACATTATAAATTATTTAATTTTTAAATAAAATACTAAAAAAATACTTTTTTCAATATTCTTCAATAATATGAAACATCTAAATATTCATCCTATATTTATTTTAATATTTTAACTTAAAAAATTAACCATATTATGAAATAAATATTTTATTTATACATATTGATTACACAATAAAATTTAGCCTTCATCAAATATCCCCTTATAACACCTGCATAAAACCTTAGTGTAAAGCATGAAATGGTAGAATAATCATGGTGCGACTAAGAAAAAATATACCGAGTGGTTATTTCCATATTCTTGAACTTCCCCTGATTGTGATTACATTCAATCTTAACATGTTGAAGATCGACATGGGCATGGTCTTGATAAAATCCCAGTGATGGTTCCTCTTTTCCAAGCTCCAAAATATGGTCTTTATTCAAGCTAATATTCTTAGATGATCACCTTGTCAATTCTATCGGCATTAATTATCTTTTACTATTTATATTTTAAAAAACAATTAAAACATTATAAATTAATATTATTTCTAACAGTCATATTGACTAATTATCATATAATGGTCAAATACCAAAGGTATTATTTCAATTATAATCACATCATTAATAAAATGATATTGTTTTCTGTATGAATTATATAACACCTATTTTTAGGAAACAAAATATTTTTCGATAGTATTGATGGTTATAATATTCCCCTCTTTGGATATTTTGTCCCCAAAATTTAAAATCGTACCCTCAAGAAGTTAAAAGGTGTTGGTACTTCTGCCTCATACATTTCTCTATCCCTAGATGGTTTCTTCACATTTTTGGTTCTTCCCCAACAAACTATCATGTTGGGTATCCTTTTTTGTAGAACATTGTCTCTACGATACACGATCTCCACTGGATAATCCTAATAAGAGAGGACATGTTCTAGTTGTACCACCTAGGGATTTAGTACATGTGAAGGGTCTGATATGTACTTTTTTAAGAAGGACATGTGGAAGACATCATGAAATAGTGATAGATTTTGAGGAATTCCCAGTCGATTGGCCACTAATCCTACATGTTCAAGGATCTCATAGGGGCCAATGTACCTATGGCTGATGTTCCATTTCTTACCAAACCTCATGACTCTCTTCCAATATAATTTTTTAAGAAATAAATTTTCACCAACATCATACTCCATGTTCATCGACTGTTTTCGGCATATCTCTATTTCCAAATATGACCAGAAAAAAAATGTTGCAGGATGGCATGATCCTTTTCTATCATCTATTGGCCAAGATCATCCCCAAGAAGCTTTCTCCCACCAGCTTTATCCCAACACGTATGAGTTCTAAATTTCATCCCATATAGAGATTTAAATGGTTTCATTGGACTTCTAAAGTGGAAATAATTATTGTATTATTACTCAGCTAATGGTAGATGTTGGTCCCATACGTCTTTAAATTTCATTGATTATTTTCATAGCCTGTCCTCATGTGTTGGAATGGTTCTTTCAGATTGGCGATAAATTTGTGGGTGATAGGTCCTATGGAAATTTCCATCTATACACAGATCATGTTGAAGACTTCTCTAAAATTTTTATCTGATCCTTTGATCTCGTTCATATATGATAAAAAGTGTACCTCATTGTATCATTAACAGTTCTTTCACCAAAATCCTTGAATCTTTATCAAAAGATAAATCTTCCCGAATAGATATAAATGGTTAGTCTTTGTGAGACGGTCCACTATAACCAAAATTGCATTTTTTTTCATTGGAATTTCTCAGGAGTCGTGTGAAAATGTTCATATTGATATTATACAACTTCCATGCTAGTATGGGTAATGCTTGTAATACCACTTTAGGAAGTTTTCACTCTATATTCACTTTCTGACATACCATGCACCCTTTTATGTAGTTAGTAATCTCTATATTCTTGTTATCCCACTAAAAATGATCACGAAGGTCGCTATATATTTTAATGGTTCTAAGATGTATAGAAAATTTAGAGATATGTGATTCATCCATAACCCACTTATTTTTAAATGGAATATATGGACCACATAGTCTTGTGAAATAAAATTAGTACACCTTCTTGATCAATATAGAACTCACAAAACATTACATCCTACATAGCCTCAAACATACTATCATCTTTCACATATTTCTTGATCTTCTATATTAATGAAAATTGAGATATCATATGTTATAAGGTTAATTATTCCCAATCCCTTATAATTTCCATATTTTTCTTTACTAGTTCATTGATCAAATTATATCTTTGAATCCTCATCATGGATGGAACTAAAGGTTCTTTCCAACTTAATGCATCAGTGGCATTGCATTCTCTTCTTGGATGATAATTTATTGAACAATCATAGCCTTTATGAAGTTCCAACCATATAAAATTTCTCATAAACAAATATTTTTTGGTGAAAAAATACTTTAAACATTGTTGTTATATGTATATAACATAGTTATCCCTTAACGATAGATTCTCCATTACTTTAGAGAAATAAAACGACAGTAGCTAGCTCCATATCATGTGTAGGATTGTTCTACTCATGAGTCTTCAACTATCATGATGCGTATGTAAAAAAAATTATCATTTTTCATGAAGTAACACCCAATCCCATTAATATATTCATTTATATTAATATAATATCCTTATGATCTTGAATAAAGTGTTATAATGGGTAAATTAAACAATCACTTCTTCAACTCTTGGAATCCTTCTTCTTCGTCCTTTGTCCATATGAACATGAACCATTTTTTATTTTACATGGTTAATGGGTTAGAAAGTCATGAAATTTTTTCAAAAACCACATATAATTTCCCGCTAATCCATGTAAAAATCAAATCTCAATTATTTTTGTAGTGAGTCCAGTTCTTTACATATTTTTTCTTTCCCGGGTCAATGTTGATTACTTCATTGGATAAATTTACCTGAAGAAAGAAAATTCTTGTAACCAAAATTCACATATCCTCTATTGATTTTCTAAAATTACCCTTACATGATCCTCATGCACCTCTTTAATTTTTGAATATATTATAATTAATCAATAAAAACTACTTCAATGTTATCACGGTATTTTTTAATAACTCTATTCATCAAATCCATATAAATAAAAAGAGGACTAATTAAGAAAAAGGACATAACAATAATTTCATAATTCCAATATCTTGATTGGAAGGAAGTTTTTATTTTATCTTTTTTCATCACCCACAATAGAGGATAACTTGATCAAAGATCAGTATTAGAGAAGAATTGATCCCCACTAAGTAATTCAAATAATTCTTCAATTCGTGGAAGAGGGCATTTCTTTCTCTATGTGATCCTATTTATTACATCATAATCAATGCATAACCGCATTGATCCATCGTTCTTATTAACAGAGAGAATAGATCCCCCCCAAGGAGGCACACTCAGTCTGATAAAACCCTTCTCCAAATGCCCATTGGGAAATTCTATTATTTCCAGAATCTCTACATTTTCCATCCCATACAGATTATTTGATATAATATTAGATTCAGGTGTGAAATCCCTAGAGAACTCTCCCTCTCAATATGGGTGAGGTCTGTGTGACTCCATTTTGAAATACATCAATGTATTCATAGATGATTGGGTCTCCTTCTATCCTTATACCCTCATTTAATTCTTCTTTATCACCAACCAACTCAACATAGTGGGATATTGGAGGGAATTCTAAACATAGATCAGGTCATGAAATCTCTCCTAGGAAGACAACTATAGGTTTCCCATTCAAGACAACAAATATTTCCTTGCTTCCACATGTGATCATAGAATTATACATCGAGATCCATTCAATACCAATTATAATGTAGAATACTAGCATGGTGATGACTATTATATATTTGATAATATTGTTCTCAATAAATAAAATTCTTGTGATTCTAATCATTGATGACACTTGGATTGTCCCATGAGGAGTCTAGACTGATAACTCTACTTTTAGTATTTTAGAGATATATTTGATATTTATTGAAATCTAGGATGAAATAAAGGAATGTCTATAACTGGAATCAAACAAAGTAATTACTAACATTCAGATAACAACATGATTACATTCCACCACCAAATTTGGAACTTCAACTTTAGCTCTAGTGATAGCAAAAGCATGAACTTTCTCCCTTGGACTATGCTGAGGCAGATGGTGATTCTGAACCACTACCCTTGGATTTGGACACTAATTAAGAAAATCCCAAAGATATCCAATCTATAAGTGTTAGACATCATGTAGTACCTAAACTATATTTCACTTGTCGTTAGTTTTGGGAAGTTGAGGCTTCACCTTACTAAGAATTTCCAAGTGATATGGCCATCTCTACCATAGTAGTCTCCCTCACCGTTCCCATGTAGGCAGTTCGTCGAATGCTTCTTCCAACATTTATCACACATGGGATGTTTCACTTTCTTGGATTCTCTTCCCCAATAAAACATCCACACCAATATTGGATCCATCAATCTCTTCATGCCATTGAATTTATGAGACCCCTATATCTCACTAAACTCCACTTAGAGTTTCATTGCACTCCACTTGATATCCTCGTATCTATTATAGTCTCGGTGGTCTAGATTCCTATGAATATGATGTCTTAGTCAACTAAATAATCTAACAACCTTCCAATAAGTATCCATGACAAAGCATGTGGTGTAATGGAAATGTCTTGTGATATTAATCTCATAGCATCCAACAGATCCATTCTCCTTCTGCTTCAGTAAGAGAATTTCCTTGTCCTTTTTTGTTCCCATCTAACAAGGGAAATGCATATTGATGTAGATCCTTCTGAACACTTCCCACTCCATATCTTCAACCACCACTTAAGACACCTTATAACATATTTTACTATTCAACAGTTGACCAGAATTATTATATCAGGATTACATCCTTAATAATTTCATTAAAGACAATGAAACTCTAAACAATATTTTTACTATTCAATCAAAAACAAAAAATTTAATAAAAATTTCATAAATTCACCTTAAACTAATATTGATGTTTTAAATTCAAAAATGAGCACCATTTCATAAAAATAATTTTCTAAATAATAGATATATTTTTTTTATGTAAAATCAATATTAAAACGAAAAATACTAATTCTAGACATATAATTTCTAAAACAATAATTTATTTAATCTAATATAAAAAATTACTATTCAATATTCATAATTTAAAATTATACAATTTTATTTCAGGTTACTATTCTATGGGCCACATTTCAATTTACAAGGTTAATATTAATATTCATAATTTATTATTCACCACAAAACATGTTGATATTATCAGACACCAAATTAGGTACTGATCACAACTGTATATGTCCATTTTTTTGAAAATCATTTCAAATTCTAAATTATTTAAATTATAAGATAATATTCTATAGTACCTTTTTCCCAATATTCATGTATAATGTCATGACCCCCTCCCCACAGTGTGTACCTCTCCTGAGCTGAAAATGCGAGAAGGGAGATAATGACCCCTGAGTCCCACCTCCAGTAGGCCCCAGTTTGGAAACTAGCACCGATGGTATAGTAACACCCAAAATGAGAGGAATTACCCTCTAAGAGAACACATGAAGAAGAGAGAGATAAGATAGACACCAATCAACTCCAAATCTGACTGAAATATAAATGAAAACCCAGGTACACATATAAAATGCCATGAAAAAGTACTACAACTGAAAGAGAATAACTGCATGTACCCAAAAGAATGTAGAAATAGCTGCAACCACAAGGCCGAACAGCTCCTCCAACCCCATGCTAGTAGAAACCAGTTTGATCTCCAACCTGCTCCAAGTGACCTGAAAAATAGTTTATATATACATAGTTTGATTATAACAATATACTTAGAAGGATCCTCCCCGAAGTCTCTCATGAAAAAGTATAGAAATCATGCTAAAGAACATTGAACAACAAGAAAAACTAACTCGTCACCTAAACATGTATACTAAGTTCCCGACCTCACCATGTCTACACTGACCAAGTAATGCATATAATAATATATAATATAATAAAGAATATCAAGGGTACCCCGGTACTACATCCCAACTGGTTTGCCGCTTTCCCCAACATCGTCTATCCTGAGCATCTCTCTCCAAAAAGGCTTTCCCCCAGACACCTAGGCGAAGCACCACAATATGAACCTCATGCAACAAATCCACCACATCCACAAAACAATGTAATGGGGTAGTTTCTGGGAGCCACCACAGTCCACATAACGTGTATCAAAAGTCGGGTATTGTACCTCAAGCCATTACAGCCCATACACCGAGTAAGGGTCCTCAATCCATCACAGCCTATACACGTTACACCTATAGTAGTTCATATAAACATATATCCGGAATTTATTTTTGTGAATAACCACAAGACATTACATCCCTATACACATATATATGGAGAAAACTAACCAATGTGCCTTCCAGCACCAATAACTACAAAGAGAAGAGAGCGGGGCTAAAGGTGGTAGTCAACCATCCATCCTCCCACAAGATTATTGCGGAAAACACCCCCACAGCTCAGAATCCCCAAGGTGTCAGTTTCCCTTACTAACATGGTGGAGTAGCATTTAGAAACACAAAAAGTACAAGATATATTAAAACTCACAACCACACTATTGGTGTAACCATGTCTTAGACAAAACTACATCTAACGTCTATCAGACTCTGGGATGCTACTTCTAAGACTATGTATCATATAAGCACAAAACCACTTAAAGAGGTTTATTATATTAATTCATTCCATTTTTATCAATTCAACTATACTGTAAATAATTCATTAAAAATTAATTAACCATGAGAAATTCCACATTAAATTTCAATAGCATCACACCCAAAGTCCATTATTCCTTCAAAAATTACAACCTCATCATTATGTTCCCGCAACTCCATTCCCATGGTTTAACACCATTTATTAAATTATTCATTAAAGAAATAATTTCCCACATTATGAGGCATTCTAGAAAAACATTATATGCTACTTAGAACAAGGGGGCATAACATGGTGAGTAGATGGACTACACTTCGAGTCTTTTCTGCTTATACCAAGGGCATATACCTATCCTTCCTTGAGAAGATAAACACGGAAAGCAGGTGGCATACCCCACATGTCATCACCTCTTTCAAAAGAAGGGTATGTAAGACCATCTTCCTTGAGAAGTGGGGAAAAGTAAAGTAGATAAACCACCAATCAAAATTTCCAAGCATCCAACAATCACATCCACTCCATTCCATCATCCCTAGTGTCTCCCTGACACCCACATGCATAATCTGATGAATCTGGCCACTCTAGGATTCATCTAATGCTAGAACCAAATGCCTCCATGCCCCCACATATCACAATATCCATCCAAAATCACAACATATCAAAAACAACAGGAAAACAAACACCACAATTAATTGGGCTCGTGGCCTTTCAACAATCAATAGGGTAACTAAGAACCCTTTAAGAAATTATCAAAAAATCATTTCTTCAATCCATCTTGAATTAACAGATTTAGTATTCGTAGTTTCTAAATTCAATAAACCTAATTAGTAATCTATCACAAATAATTAAACCAGCTTACTGCACCAATTTTATTTACATCAAATTACAACTATAACCAGATTCGTTTACATGCCTCTTTATCTTTATCCAAACAATTATCAATTAATCTCAATTTAAAATCTTTACTGATTTCCATCAAGAATGAACAACTAATCAAAGAATGCATAGGTATCACACAATATAAAAAAACAAGGGGTAATAACATACGATAGATATCAATTTATTTATCTGGATTAATATTTATTATGTAAATTCCATTGTCATCTAGTGGGACTAAACATTCTAAAAATACAGTTCCACGTAAAAGAAATCAGAAGCATCAAATCCCCTACCTCGAAGATTTTTTGACGTTCTTTATCCACACAACAGGTCACGATCCTCCTCTCACACCTACTGCATCCACCTGAGGAATACACGGTATGAACTCACCAACCAAACCCCATGATTTAGAAGGATGGAGATTACTTGATACATATTGTAAGGGAGAAATAGGATAATATGATCCCAACAGAATGATGATGAAAGATACATTATATCGAGGATTGATCGATACATCCTGTTTGCATCAAAACATAGCAGAACTGATCTGATGAGTAATGTTTGATTGTGAAACTCCAACATGAAGGATTAAAAGGTTCTAGCATCTCATAGCCGAGAACAAAGAGGCATAACAAGGGAGGATGATATCGTGTCCCTTTTAATGATTTAATGGTGTGACGGTTTAAGATACACTTAATTCCCATTAATATAGGATCGCATTAACCAATGCGGTTTGACTGAGTAAAAACATCCCAAGATGTAAGAATAATTAACATATGATTTATGGTCTTTGAAACATCTGTATTAAATTCAGGGCTGCAACATCATAGACAGTTCTCCATCCCAACACTGTGTGAGGGAGATATGTTGGATTCCATATCCCGTATTGTTATAATTATTAATATTATTATAGGGTGTTTCGTGGACCCGATCCATGAACAATAATTTAATATCCCAAATTACACTTGAATCGATCATATTAATGATAGGATCACATCACCACTGACGAGAAGTCCATTAGACATCACACACGGGAGTTATGGCTGGTCGAATATTTAATAATATTATTAAATCTATTAATTCACGAATGTTTAAGGAACCTGATCCGAAAACTCGAAAAATATATCCAATTTTAGACTCATAAATTATGTCTCTATGTCTTGGTCACACTACCACTAACGGTTCTTGAAACTGAGGTCGCACGAGGAAGATACTGTCAAAATTCAGTTTTCCCAACGAAAATAATAACAACATTATTATATTATTATTATTTTTTATTTTATTTAATTTAATTCCATAAATAATCACATTCAAAATCCTCACACAATATATCCCCAATTTGGTGTGCATCACCCCATTCGACCTTTAATGATTTCCTTTTTTCTTTATTTATTTTGTTGCTTTAAATTTTAAAACATTATTTATTTTGAACTCTTTCTCTCTCCAATATATTTCTCTCTTCCACAATACCCTCACGCTCCAACAAAAGTGGAACCTCCCCTTGATTGACCCCCCTATTTAAATAATTTATTTTATTTTAACATTATTGGAATTAATATCATAATGAATATTACATGTTAATAAATGTTCAATCACTCACACACTACTCTATTTACATGCCTCCTCCTCCCCCCCAAGCACTACATGTGTGTGGCACCCAACACCACTCTCACTTCAATGTTATTATTAATAAAATTAATAATAATAACACTCATCATTAATGTTATAATTTTAATACCATTAAATTAGTTTACCATGGTAATTATCATATTAAATTAAAACCATTCCATTTAATTAATCACACACTAAAATCCACCATTAAAATTTATTATTTAATATAATAGAAATAAATCCTCTTTCAATTTTATCAATGGGACTCCATCATTATCATTAATAATAATTATTTTTTTTTACACCCATCGTTATCTTATAATTACGCCCTCTCTCTCATTAATTAAATCCCTCTCCCACGAAACTCATGCGGCCTCTTCCTAACCCTAATTTTGTCTATGTAATAGACTGGAGTGGTCCGGGCCATTACATCATATACCTCTCAAAACATTCTTGTCCCTGAGAATTCAAATCAAACCAAAAGTAACAAAAAATGAAAAGGGGTCTAAACAACAACCCATTGAGATACCTATCAAAAGAGAACAAGATGCAAAAGCAACAAAAGAAATTTATAAATAAAACATGAAAGGTCAAACCACAAAGGGAACATCATTACATGAAAAGAGTTAAAAATCAAACAACTCTGGGTACTGAGAAGGTATCTGTGACTCACGTTCCTAGGTACTCTCCTCTATTCCACCGTGTCTCCACAATACACGAACCAAGGGGATAGAACCCCCGCACAACAACCTCTCCGGGTTGTATTCAATATCCAATGGTCGCTCTTAAATGGTTGCATCATCATAAACATCAATCACTTCACAATCGATTATGTGGGAGTCACCAGGACGATAAAAACGGATCTATGATATATGGAAAACATCATGTATCTGTATCATCTGTGGGGGAATTGCTACTAATTACTCCACAGATCCAACACGAGCTAACACCTAGAATAGCCCAACAAATTGGGGTGAATTCTTACCTACATAACCAAACCTTCACTTCCCACGACGAGGAGTCACCTTCAGAAACACATGTTCCCCACCACTAAACTCTATAGGCCTCTACCTTTGATCAGGATATGATTTCTGACGATCTTGCTCTATCTTCATCCTCTCACGAATCACCTGAAACATCATTGTTGTATTTTGCAGTAGTTGTAGTCTAAGAATTTCTGACTCTCTGACCCCATTCCAGCACAAAGGAGACTGGAAAGGCCGGCCATACAAGGCTTCAAATGGCTCCATACCCACGGTGGAGTGGAAACTATTATTGTATGTGAACTCCACCAAGGGTGAGTTCCTCATCCTTGAACCTACTAAATCATGAACATAATATCTTAACATGGATTCAAGAGTTTGGATGGTTCACTCAGTCTGACTATATGTTTGAGGGTGAAAATCAGTGATAAAGCATAGTTGAGAACCAAAACCATGTTGGAGACCTCTCCACACCATGTAAGTAAAACGAGGATCTCGATCAGAAATAATTGTCCTAGGGACTCCATGAAGTCTCACCACCTCCCTAGATATTGTCTCGACAAAACATCCACTGAGCTCGACTCCTTAATCGCTATGCAGTGGGCTGATTTTGTTAAATGATACACTACCACCCAAATAGCATCATGACCTCCAGGATCTCGAGGTAAACCTGTAAGAAATCCCATTGATATTTCCTCACACATCCACTGAGGAATCTATAATGGGTGGAGATGACCACTAGGAACATGGTTTTCGGACTTCACCTTCTGTCAGACTAATCATTGAGACACAAACTCCACAACCACACGCTTCATCCCATTCCACCAAAATTGACTCCTCAAGGATCGGTATATCTTTGTCATGTCAGGATGTACTGTTAAGGGGGAACTATAGAACCCTTGGAGAACTGTCTCACGCATCGTCAAGGGATCAAAAATCATTCCATGATACAACACCTAGTGTTGTTCGTCCATCGACCCACCATCAGGGGCATCACCGCAAACAACTCAGTCTCTCAAAACCTCCACCTCAAGGTCTCCCAACTGGGAATCTTCCATAATCTGCACCATGGATGACTGTACCATCATCTGAAAAAGACAACCTTTACCCCTAAATTCTCCTATATCATGATGAAATGTTGACAGTTCTTCTGTTACTCTCTAGGAATAACCGGATTCATGTACAGCATCACTATGTGACTTTTCGCTCAGCGCATCAGCTACAACATTCCATTTTCCATGTGTATATGATATTTTGATGTCATATTCTTGTAAAAACTCCATCCACCAACGTTGTTGTATGTTCGAGTCACCCAGGGAGAAAACATACCTCAAAATCTTATGATTACTGATAACCACAACGTGCTCACCAATGAGGTAATGTCTCCACAACTTCAGAGAAAAAAATACGGTTGTCAACTCAATATCATGGGTGCCATAGTCGCATTAATTGGAATGTAACATCCGAGACATATAAGAAAGAACTGACCTCTGTTTCATGATAAAACAGCCTAACCCCAGATGTGAAACCTCACACAAAAATCAAACTGGACTACCTCAGTTGGAAGACAATGGACTAGAGGACATATGAACATCTCCTTTAGATACTCAAATGCTTCCTGAAACTGATCAGTCCATATGAATACCTGATCATTATTATTAAAAGCTGTCATATGAGTCCCAACTCTTGAGAAATTGGCTACGAATATCCTGTAGTAGCTTGCGAGACCAAGGAAATTTAGCACCTATGATACTGTCTTGGGGGATGTCTAAGACACAACTACATGTACCATCGATGGATCCACAACTACTCCCTATTGGGACACAACATTACCCTAGAAATGGACTTCTCGAGCCCAAAAATCACACTTCGACAACATCCCGTATAACTGATGTTGGCGATGAACTCCCAAAATAGCTCATAGATGCTCTGCATGCTCCTCTTCTGATATGGAGTACATAAGGATGTTGTCGATGAAAACTACCATGAAATTGTCCAGGAACTCATAGAACACAACATTCATCAATCCCATGAATACAGCTGAATAATTTTTCATGCAAAATGGCATTACAAAGAACTCATACATCCCATGACAACAACAGAAAGCATTCATCGGAATATCCTAATCCTTCAAACGCATCTGATGATATACTGACCGCAAGTCGATATTTGAGAACCAAATTTCACCCTTCAGTTGATATAATAAATCATCAATTCACGGAAGATGATATAGATTCTTTATTGTCACTTTGCTTAAGGGATGATAATCAACACACAACCAAAAAATGTCTTCGACCTTCTTCACAAAAAAAATCCGGTGCACCCCATGGTGACACACTTGGCTGAACAGACCTCCACTACAACAAATCATCATGTTTTATACTAACTCTCGTTACTCAGAAGGGGATATCCTATATGGAGACATAGATACATGATACTCTCCTAGTTGTAGCTCTATACCTTAATCGATATCTCATCAATCAGGTAATGCTACTACCTCTTCTAGAAAGACATCAGGGTACTCCTCTACGACCCTAAGAAACAAAATCTGTTGAACCTATGATGGACATAGAATCAACTCAGCCATCATAGATGGTAATGATATAATGCGCCTATGACCCATTTGAGGGTCTCGCTCACCAACAATCAACAATTTCTCTCCATACTCACCAATGAAGATGGCTTTTTTCTAAAGAAATCCATGATTTCCTTCACCAAATACAACCAATTCATGCCGAGGATGACACCATATGGTTGTATTCTTAAACATAGTAAATCTCCCCAAGAGCGGTGTTTCCCCAACACTAGATCACAATCTCTACATACATCATACAAGTCATCTCGACCTCCAAATGGCATAGTCAACGCTAAGGGAACTGGGAGCCTCTCTACCTCTAGTCCCAAAACATGGAAAATGGTAGGCGATATGAAGGAGTGTGTCGCTCCTAAATAAAAAAGGCATACACCAATGTAGAAAAAAATAATAGGGTACCTCTAACGATGTCTGGATCCCCTTGAGATTGAAATGCTAGATCATGAAGCTGACCACGACCTCCTCCACGACCTCTATGACCCTGATGATGACCACCACCATGACCGTGCATTGCTCCTTGAGGACGAGGAGCGTCATGGGGATTTACACTACCTACCCCATATACTCTCTGCTGATCTAAAGCTGGGGCAACTGGCTGGTGCTTCCTCAGCTGGAACTAGCTCAATGGAGAAACCTGGAGCGTAGTGCCCGATTCACGATGACCGATCTGAAAGGTCGGGCACTCCCACTGCTGATTACCATGGCTACCACAAAAAAACAAGTGCTTGATCCCTTTGAATAGTCTTGAGAGTTTCTTCCACTTGGGAAACGAGATGTGATGTGCCAGGGACTACCCCCGGATGAATGAAAACACATCTGCCCTGAAAACCGAGGACCCCGGACCAGAGCTCTTCTTCATGAGGAATCATGATGATTCCCCTCTCCTGATGATCTATCTTGTCCAAAGTCCTCTCGACAAACATTGTCCTCGCCATCACGCCATGATATGTTTTTATCATAAATGGGGTGACCTGGCGGTGGATCTCAGGACGAAAAGACTCTTCAAAATGCATCGCCCTGGCCTCCTCATCTGGTAACAGGTCTGAATCATATCGTAGAAGGTTCGTGAAATGGATTCCAAACTCTTGAACACTAGATCTCCCCTGTCAAAGGGTTAGAAGCTCCTGATGACTGGACGCCTTCATAGTTGAAGAAAAAAACTCAAGCCTAAACCTATCTCAAAACTCCTCCCATGAAATCATTATCTCCTCACGATCCCCGAGAAACAAGAACCACCACTACCTCGTTGTTCCGCATAGAATTGTCACAACCAAGGACACCCCTTGATCCTTCTGAGCATAAATCGAACTAATTCCAAACTAGAACTCCTCTAACTAGTCTTCCGTGAGTGCATCCGAAACATAGCCCTCATACTTCTACAGACTTTGGTGCTAAATCTCTCAGAGTGTCTTCCTCCAAGTGTCGTCGTCATCAACCTCTACCCTGTGACAATCTGCATGAATAGTATGCTCGATATTTTCTGCGCAATCATGACAAGGATGTCGACCCGGATTCATACCTATAAAATAACAACCGTTAATGTTTCTAAACATGGAATATGGAAGACTATACACTAATTAATTATTTTTTCCTTTTATTAATTTTAGGTTAACATATACCAAGTTCTACCTATTCAAACACATGCACATGGATGAATGATGCATGATCCTTTCCTAGGTCTCTAAACAGCAACTAGTATAACCTTGTTTAGTATCCATTGTAAACTTAAAGGTCCATACATCAGATCATAGGGTTCCCTAAATGCCTATTTCTCAGCCAGTCTCAAGTGTTTACCTCACTTGATAAACATGAATGACACCATTTCCCTACCAACCAATGCACCCCAACCGGTGTCTAACTCCAAACTCCATCCTATCCCTCAACCAGACCTCTGATACCACTCTGTCATGACCACCTCCCCACAAAGTGTACCCCTCCTGAGTCGGCAAGGAGAGAAGGGAGATAATGACCCCCCGAGTCCCGCCTCTAGTAGGCCTCGGGTTGGTGACTAGCACCAAGGGTATATTAACACACAAAATGGGAGGCATTACCCTCTAAGAGAAAACATGTAGAAGAGAGAGATAAGATATACACTGATCAACTCCAACCCAGACTGAAATTTAAACGAAAACACATGTAAACATATGAAATTCCATGAAAAAGTACTACAACATAAAGGGAAGAACTGCAAGTACCAAATAAAAGTAATAAGAGTCGCAACCTCAAGCCTGAATAGCTCCTGCAACCCCAAGGTGGTAGAAACCATCTTGATCTCCAACCTGCTCCATGTGACCTAAAAATAGTTTATATATACATAGGTTGAGTATAAAATTATACTCAGTAGGATCCTCCCAGAATTCTCTCATGTAAAAGTATAGAATGCATTCTAAAGCACAATGATCAACAAGTGAAACTAACTCGTCACCTAAACATGTATACTAAGTTCCCAACCTCTCCATGGATACTCTCACCATGTAATGCATATGATAATATATCATATAATAAAGAATATCAATGGTTCCCGGCTACTACTTCCCCACTAGTTTTCTGCTTTCCCCCAACGTCACACATCCTGAGAATCGCTCTCAAAAAATGCTTTCCCGTAGACACTGCGGCGAAGCACCACAATTTTCACCTTATACAACAAAACCACCACGTCCACACACCAAAATAACTCGGTATATTCTAGGAGCCGCCATAGCTCTCATAACATGTATCATATTTTGGGTATTATACCTCAACACATAACAACCCATACACTGAGTAAGGTTCCTAAAGCTATCACAGCCTATACATGTTACCCCTATAGCATTACATAGAAAACTATATCCAGAATATATATGTGTGAAAAACCAGAAGCCATTACAAACCTCTACACACATATATGGGAAAAACTAACCAATGTTCCTGCCATCACCAGTAAATACCATGAGATGAGAGTGGTGCCAAAGGGGGTAGTTGTCCATCCATCATCCCAACGGAATATTGGGGAAAACACCCCCTAGGGCTTAGAATCCTCAGGGTGTCATTTTCCATTACTGACGGCCTGAAGTTGCATATGGAAACACCAAATGTATAGGATATATTATAACTCAAAACCACACAATGGGAATAACCTAGTCTTAGACTCATCTGCAGCTAACGTCTCTCAGACTCCGATCTGCCACTTCTATGACTAGGTATACTATAATCGCACAACCATTTAACGAGATTTATTATTTTAATTCATTCCCTTTTTATTAGTTCCACATTGCGTGAATTAATTATTTAATCATTAATTAAATATGAATAATTCAACATTAAATTTCATTATCATCATACATAAATTCAATTTTTTGTTTAAAAATTACAAACTCATCATTATGTTCCAGCTACTCCATCCTCATGGTTTAACTCCATTTATTCATTTATTCATTATAGAAATACATTCCCACATTCCCAAAAAATCTATAAAAACATTATATCCTACTAAACACAAGGGGGTCAACACGGTGAGTAGATGTATTACCCGTCGAGTCTTTGTCGCTTATAGCAAGGGCATATACCCATCTTTCCTTGAGAAGATAAACAAAAAAAGCACGTGGAATCCCCCATGTGTCTTCGCCTCTTTCAAAAGTAGGGTAAGTAAGATCAGCTACCTTGAGAAGTGGGGAAAAGTAAATCAGATAAACACCAATCAAAATTACCAACCATCTAACAATCACATCCACTCCATTCCCTCATCCCTGGTGTCCCCCCTAACACCCACATGCATAAATTGATGCATCTCGCCACTCTAGGCATCATCTGCTATCACAAAAAAAAGCCTCTACACCCGCACATATCAAAATAGTCATCTAGAATCACATCACAACAGAAACAACAGGAAAACAGACACCACATTTTTTTGGGATCTTGGCCTTTTAACAATATAGAGGGAAACTCAGAACCCTTTAAGGAATTATCAATCAATCATTTCATTAATCCATCTTGAATGAAAATATTTATTATTTGTAGTTTCCAAATTCAGGAATCCTAATATGTTAGCTATCACATATAAATAAAAATGATTACTTTTCCAATTTGATTAAAATCAAATTACTATGAGAACCAGATTCGTTTACATGCCACTTTATCTTCAGCCAAACAATTATCAATTAATCCCAATTTATATTCTTTACTGATTTCCATCAACAACAAACAAATAATAAATTCATGCATAGGTATCAGGATATCTAGAAAAACATGAGGCAATAACATATGATGGATATCAATTTATTTATCCTGTTAAATATTTATTATGAAAATTCCATTGTCATCCAGTGGTATTAAACATAATAAAAATACAGTTCCATGTAAAAGGAAAGAGAAGAAACTAATCCCCTACCTCAAAGAGTTCTTGATGTTCTTTAACCACACAACAGGTCGCAATCCACCTCTCACACCAACTGCATCCTCCCAAGGATGAAAAGTTACGACCCCACCAACCATAACCCAAGAAAACCCCCATTAGAAGCATGGAGATTACATGCTATAACATTGAATGGAGAAATAGGAGATTATGATCCCCATGGAATGAAGATAAAACATACCTTATATCGAGGATTGATCGATACAACTTTGTAGCATCAAAACAGAGCGGAACCAATCTGAGGAGCATATTTTGATTGTGCAACTCCTACGGGAAGGATTGAAAGGTTCTAGCATCACATAGCTAGGAATAAAGAGGAAGAGAAAGGGAGGATGATATGTTTTCCCTTTTGATGATTTAATGGGGTGACGATTTTAGATACACATAATTCCCATTAAAATATGATCACATTAACCCACACAGTTTGACCAAGTAAAAACATCCCAAACAATAGGAATAATTAACATAGGATTTATGGTCATTGAACCATCTGTCTTAATTTCAGGTTTTCAACTTCACAGACGATTGGCCATTCCAACACCGTATGAGGGAGATATGTTAGATGCAAGATCCCGTAACAAAAATAATAATAATATTATTGGGTGTTTCGTGTACCTAAACCATGAACCATAATTTAATATTCCACATTAGAATTGAATCGATCGTATTAATGATAATATCTCATCACCACTGACGAGAAGTCAATCGGACGTCACATGTGGGAGTTGTGTTGGGTCAAAGATTTAATAATAATATTAAATCTATTAATTCACGAGAGTTTCGGGTACCCAATCAAAAAACCTGAAAAAGGCTTCCAATATTGGAGTCATAAATCCCGTCTCAAATTTTGGGTCACACTTCCGCTAACAGTTCGTGAAACCGAGGTCGCATGCGGATGATACCATCAAAATTCTGTTTTCCAAACAAAAAATAATAATTAAATAATAATTAAATTATTATTTTTAATTTAATTTAATTCACATCCTTAAATTCCCACATTCCAAATCCATGCACAAAATCTTCCCAATTTCATGCACATCACCTGATTCCAACTTGATTGATTTCCTTTTTTTCTTATTTATTTTATTGCTTTAAATTTTAAAACATTATTTCTTTTCAACTCCTTCTCTCTCAAATCTCTTTGTTTCTTCCACAATTCCCTCACGCTCCAACAAAAGTGGAGCCTCCCCTTGACTGACTCCCATTTTTATCTTATTTATTTTATATTAACATTATTGGCATTAATAACATAAAGATTATTAAAAGTTAATAAATGTTCCATCACTCACACAGAACTCTATTTCCACGTGTCCTCCTTCCCCGCATACGCTACTTCTGTGTGGCACCCAACTCCACTCTCGCATCAATGTTATTGCTAATAAAATTAATAATAAAACACCCATAATTAATGTTATAATTTTAAACCCATTAAATTTGTTTACCATGGTTATTCTCATATAAAATTAAAACCCTTCCATTTAATTAATCACACACTAAAATCCACCATTACCATTTATTATTTAATAAAATAGTAATAAATCCTCTTTCAATTTCATCAATGGGTCGCCATCATTATCCTTAATAATAATAATTATTATTGATGTAAATCATTATCTTATAATTACTCTATCTCTCTCATAAATTAAATCCTTCTCCAACGAAACTCACACGACCTCTTCCTAACCCTACATTTCAAAAATTAAAGGACTCGAGAGGTCCGTGTTATTATATATAATATGAAACTTCTAAAAATTCAGCCTATATTTATTTTTACATTTTATATTATAAAATGTTTATGATAATACGAAAATAAAATATAGAGAATTATTACACAAATTAACTAAGGCCTTGTTACATGGACCCTTATAACACCTACATAGGACATAATATTAAAATGTGAAATATTGATAGAATCATGAGAAAGAATGTTAAATAATGCTTGAATGGTGATTTTTATCTACATTAACTTCTCTAGGAGGTGATTACGTTGAATCTTATGTTATAGAAGCATATATTGGGCATGGTCCAGACCAAATGCCAGTGATTATAACTCCTTCCAATTCTCTAAAAGATCATCTTTTCATGGACAAATTATACTAGATGTGTACATCAAAAATCATTCTTAATTAATTATAATTTATTATTTATATAGTAAACAACGGTTATAATGTTACAAATTAATAATTTTTTCAACAATCATATCGACCAATGATCATATAACGATCAAAACCCAAAGTTATAATTTCAATTATACACACATCATTAATAAAAGTAGATAGGTTATTTGTGTAAGATTTATATATAAAACATTTTTAGGAAACAAAATAATTTTCCTGAATTTAGTTCAATATAGGTTGGGTTGAAGAACACATTTTATAATATTTACATTCCTCATATTAATCAGAAAATTATGGAGAATGAGTTACTTGAACATAGGAAAAAGGATAATAAATCCATTCGTATGTGCGATGAAAATTTTTCAAGACATATAATTTAATTATTTATAATTATTATCCATCCTAAGATAAAATTTGATCGATTCACTACTGTCTTATACCCAAGTCATAAAATGGATTTATCCATAAGGGACATAAATAGCTACATGGAAATTTTTCAATGTGTTTTCAAGGATGAGATGGATATTGGAGTAACCCATTAGTCATATGGTTTTGATGGGAAAAGAAAAATTGAATTGAAAGGAAAATATAACGGCCACACTGAAAATAAGATGATTTTTCTGTTATGCTCAATGTGTGGAAATAAACAAGGACTAAATTATCTTAAAGGGACTGTTAAATGTTTTATTTTTGGAAAAGAATGTCATAAGGTAGAATTATTTTAACATGATAGGAAAATAAGTCAAACGATTGAAAATGAAACGGCTGCATAGAATGAACCTCTTAAACTTTAATGATTCATGTGAAATGAAATAGGGACTTATTCTAATCAATTACCTATTCCAAGGGTTATGGATGATGATCAACATCCAAAAAACTATTATGTCCAAAGAAAATGGAATGTCACCTGAAATTACTATAAACAATGTGGATAATGTTAACAGTGTTGTGAAAGGTACACATATTATCCAATCAAAATTAGAAAATATTTAATTTGATTATAGATCCAAAATATCTATTATTTTTGATGATTTTTCTAAGGGTATCTATATATTAACTCAAATATTCGATGTTGAGTTAGCTTTGAAAAATTCTAATGGCCCAACAAGCACATCAAAAGTATGTAATTCTTATCTAGTTGATGTTTGTGGGAATGTGTATCTTACAAATCTCCTGATTATTATTATAGTGAAACATGATGTGACTATTTTTATTGATTGAATTTCTCTAAAAGGTGATCATATCAATTTCTATGGATGTTGCATTTAATATTGGAGATCAATCTACGATCATCTATCAATGCGAGGAGGAATAAATACATCTCTTTGAATTTTATTCCATATTATAGGTCATGATTTCTATAAATGAAGTTTCTTTTTCTAAAATGGTTGAGGAGAAAATCATGATTTAGAATACAATCATTATTTAAGAGTTTTATGATGTCTTTCTAGATGAATTTTCATATAGTCCACCAAATCATGAAGTTAGGTTATCAGTAGAACTCATACAACATTCTATGCCTATTTCAATGAAACATTAAATAATGGACCTGATTTAGGTAGTTTAATTGAAGAATAAACTCTATGAGAATAATGATAAGGGATTTAAATTCCATAATTCATCCCCTTGGGGAGAACCTGTTGAGTTTGTTAAGAAAAAATATGGATCAGAGAGATGGTAAATTGGTTATTAGGGAGTTAATGAGATCTCTTTCAAGAAAAAATATCATCTTCCCCATATTGATGACATATTTTACCAACTATGTAGAACTCAATATATTTCCATGATAGATCGTTATTCAGGATATCATCAATTAAGGGACAAAAAGGCGGATATAACCAAGGCGGTATTCCGTAAAATTTATTAACAAAACGATTTTATATTGATACATTTTGTTATTACTAATTCCCATTATATATTCATGGATCTTTGGAATAGAGCATCTAGAGACAATCTTGATTAGTTTTCGGTAGTCAATATAGAAGATATTCTTTTCTATTCAAATAGATAGGATGAAAATTAATACCAGAAAAAAATTTAATGATGGTCAAGACCCAAAATGGATAAACATTATTCCAGATTTTCAAAGAATTAATTTTGGCATAAAAAAGATTCATTTTTGGGTCACATAATCTCAAGAGAAGGGATATAGGTTGATCTCACAAAATCAAAAGTTATTGAATGATTGTCAAGACCAAAACAATAACTGATATCCAATGTTTTCTTGGTTTGGGTGGATATTATAAAAAATTTGTGAATTAATTTTCATTATTTTCTAATCAAATATCCAGGATGATTCCTAAAGGAGTTATATTTTTATGGACAGAACAATGGGAAGAAAAATGCAAAGATCTAAAAGGAAGGTTAACTTGTGAACCTATGCTCACACTACATTGTCTTTGAGAATGGTTAGTGATCTATAATTAAGTTTCAAAAAAAAATTCTGATGTTTTATCATGAAAAATGATATGGTGATAGCTTATGCTTCATGGTAGTTGAAAATTCATGTGAATAATTACCCCACTAATGATTTGTAGTGAGCTATATTAATCATTGCATTAAATATTGGGTGGAATTATGATTATGGTGAATGGTGTGACATTTATACTAATGGAAAATGGTTCAAGTATATTTTCACTAAAAAATAGATAGATATGCACTAACGAAGATGGTTTGAGTTGATTAAAGATTACGACTACTCAATACATTACCACTCTCAGAAACTGAAAAAGGTGGAAGATGCTTGGAGTTGAAAAGACTATGCATGATTATCCCAGATAAGTACTAAAAAATGAATAATTAAGGATTAGAAAAGGATTTATATTGAAAGTTTAATTTTAGGGGATTAATTATATCTTTTTACAATGAATGTTAAACTACATATAGAGTTGATGATTAAGGAGGAGTAGAAGGAAGATGTTGAATCACAAAATAAGGAAAGATATATTTCTGAACTAACCAAGATTGTGATGGAATAATAAGGTTCAAGAACAACATTTTTATTCCTCCCATTAAAAAAATTAAAGGTTTATCAATTGGATGAGGCACATAATTCATAATTCACAATCTATAATAGAATAAAAATGATGTATATGGACCGAAAAGAGTATTTTTAATGGGATAACATGAAAAGAGATGTTGCTGAATTTGTTTCCCGGTGCTAGGTTTTTCAGAAAGTTAATGTGGAGAGACAAAATTCTATGGGGATATTAAAACCATGTCCCATTCCATAAATGAAATGGGAAAAGATCACTATGTATTTTGTTTTTAGAATTCCCAAAACATCTAAAGGTAATAATGATATACAGTTTATATTTTATCACCATATGAATTCATCACACTTCATTCCTATTATAGGGGATTTCCCTCTTGATCATTTCTCTATGATATATTTAAATAAATTGGGATTATCACATGGAGTAAAAATTTCCATTATATCTGATCAGGATCCAAGGATTAACTCGATGTTTTGGTGAAGTCTTATATATGCACAAGATACAGAGTTATGTTTTCGGACTAGTTATCATCCTCAGAATGATGGTATGTGTTAGAAGAAAAATTCACACTCTAGAAGATAGGCTGAGAGAAAACACTATGGATTTCAAAGGAGGTTTGACTCAAATCCTACCATTGGTGGAATTTTCATACAATAAATGATATCACTCTAGTATTCATATGGCTCCTTATAAATACCTCTATTGAAATATGTGCATTACTCCAATGTGATGGGATGTAGTTGTGGATACAAAGCTATAAGGACCTGTTCTTATTGATGAAATAGTAGAAAAGGTCAAATCTACACAAGGATGCATAAGAGTTCCTCACTATCTAAAACAGTTATAGATTGAAAACTAAATGAAGGAGCTAGAGTTTTAAGTGTGTGATAATGTGTTTCTAATAATATCTACCAGGAAGGGAGTAATTATATTTTTAAAGAAGGGAAAGGAGAGACCTTGTTATATTTCTCCTCTTGAAATTCTGTTTTGTGTGGGGAATGTATCATTCCAATTGGAACATCCAAAAAATCTATCAAATTTTCATGATGTGTTCAATGTATCTCTCCTAAGAATGTGCATAACCAATCCTTCATATTTACAATGTTGAGAAGTCATACCATAGAAGAAATATATTTCTTATGAAGAACAACGGATAGTGATTATCGATTCTAGCGAAAAACGTCTACAAAACAAGTCCTCTCACATATTTAATGATTTATGGAGGAACCAACAATTTGTAAAAGATACATGAGATCATGAGGATATGATAAGGGAGAGGAATCCATATAATTTTATTTCTACGTAAAAAATTTCATGGCGAAAATTCAGATTATGTGGCTAATAACTTAACACCTAGATGTTTAAAAAAAATTAATTAAATAATTTTTATTATTAATTAGCTCTCATTACCCGAAACCATGTGGATAAAAGCACATTATGATTCCCTTATTTAAAAATTACAGTTATATCCTAGCAGTTATGTTAGTGTGAATAATTATAACTAGCATATGAAAATGTATTGGGAATTTATTTGATATCAATTGCTTATGAAATATATAACTCAATTAGATATTTGAATTTTTGATTGAATTAAATTTTGTAATGAAATTAATGAGATATATATGTTCTATATACTTAATAAAATATTTCTTGATATCCATCCAATGGATATTTTAGTCATAGGTTATGAGTAAAACCCTTTTGGATTTATAGTTTTTTTTAAGGAATAATTTTACACCTTTTAATCAAGAAGCCTTTTTAAATTAAAATTTTGAACATTTATAATGTATTTTATAAATTCATAAAATTTATAATTTATTGTGGGATATAATAATTTACTTTTTATGAATTTCTGATATTTTTCTAATAACCTTAATATTTTTCGAATAGTAAAAATACACAAAAATTTAATTTGAAATGTTTTTTTTCATTTGAATAATTTATTTGGTAAAATTATATTATTAAATTGTTTAAAAGTATAAATTGTATATATTTTTAAAATTTAATATCATATTGAAATTGATTTAATATGAAATTAAATTCAGATGCAAAAACATCTCTCTTTTGCAATATTTTAACTTTTAAAACATGTTTTCTCATTTTAATAACAAGATTAATTCTAAATTAATTACAAAATATTCTATGTTATTAATTTTTAACAATGTAATCCATGTTATTAATCATTATTTTTTTATGTTAATTATGAATAGTATCATTGGTAATTATTTTAATTACCAGGGTTGATGGAAAATTTGGTAATCAAATGTAATAATGATTTTATAAAATCAACTTAACAACTATAAAAATCCAATTAGATTACTAATTTAGACCATTATCTTATATTGTAAAAAATGAAATCACTTAATTTCCGCTTTCCCATAAATAAGACATGAATATAACAAAAACTAATGAATGTCAAAAAAGGGCACAATCTCATTTTATATAAGTGTATTAATATTAAAATATGTTTTAATTGTACAAAAATTATACTATAGATAGTATATAGAAAGATAAAAGAAATAAATACATTATAGAAATTTATTTATAAATATTAGATATTAAATGATTAACATTGCGGATGAGAAAATATTGATGAGGAATTATTTTATTTATAGAAATATCAAATAAATTGATCTAAAAATATTAAAATAAATATCATATGAACAAATTAATGTGCTTTATGAATTTCCATGGTGAATGTGACATGATAAGGGTAAATTATATAATTTGGTCGAAATTTAACTTATGTTTGTATTTTATTTAAATTCAAATAAATAAATATTTTCAAAATTGATACTATTGTAATATTATGAAAATTACATTTTCAAAAATTATATAAAAATTAAAAAAATATTTAAAATTTAAATAGTACTATTTATTTGTTCTATAATGTCATAAAATATATATTTATAGTCAATTAACAACATATATGATAATATTTATATCCATTAGATATTTAGAATGTCAATATAACAATTAAAATTAAATAAAATAACGATGTATAAATTAAAATGATAATACATAAATTGACATAATCACTTGACTAAAATTTATTTTTTGATGATATTACAACACTATCTCATATAATCTTTAAAATTGGGACATTTTGGCGGTTTTTATGTGGGGTTTCATTTTATTATAAATAACTATTTTTGAGGTATCCAAAAGTGCCCCTCGAATAAATTATAAAATGGAACTCCCTCCCTCAACTCATTACATTATTTTATGCCTTCAAAACCATTAAAAAATTATGGTAATGATTTCATTGATTGTGCACATATAAAAATTACAGTCTCCATTGTGCGATGTGATTCATTCTACATAATCCACATTAACGAATGATTATAAAAATGAATTGAATGATGAAATATGATATATATTTTAATAATAAAATGTTGTATAGGATATGACTACAAAATAAAAAAGAGGAATTAGAACATATATACAAAACATGCATAAGAACATAATAACATTAATACCTGAATAATGAAAAACAATATAATGCTATTATCAACTGGTTGAAAATATAATCATAAATGTTATAATAAAAACTCTTATGATTCTCAAAAAAATTAGTAACATTATATAAAGAATTATACATGAGATTAGGATACCTATGAATCCTATCAGACCTAAGGCCTATGATTACATTTAAAATCTATTTTTTATCTAATATTGATTATTTGTAATTATTTACTATGGTATATTTATCATCCAAATCAATGATTTATAAATATATATTTCAAAATATTATTTGTATCCTTATATAATTTTACGTATTGGTTTTTTTACTAAACACTATAAATGTAATATTTTGTGGTTTTCAGAACGAGGTACTTTTTACCTTTTCAGAAAAAGTAAGAGGTAATGATTTTATTAATTATATGGAATGAAAGGATTTTTATACATTCATAATTCATAATTTCTTTGATTCATCCCCTACATGATTATATTGTTATTTTCAGATAAATTTATTATTATAAAATTTGATGGCATTTTTTGGAGTAATTTGTTTAGGTAGAGGGAGTATTTTCCTCAAGAATTAATTTCAATTATTTTCGCAAAATTATTTTCCATATATGACACCACTAATTAAATAGAGTATTATTTTTAAACCTGTAATTATTATTGTTTCATTGTGTGTTCTTTAGGAAATCTATTTGTTTTCTATATATTATGATAGAATGATGTTTAAATAATGCATTTTATTACATGGGTTACGCTATGATGAACATTTTTATGTTTGTGTGGAACATGTAAGAATGGTTTCAATATTAAATGCATGTGACCTATATGTCCATACAATGAATTAGGTAATGATTTATATCACAAGAGATGGAAATTATTGGAACAGATCATAAATTTGGTTCATTAATATAGTGCAGGAAAGAGTAGAGAACTTGGATCCGTAATGAACTTTGTCTTCTATGATGTTATTGACTGTTAGACATGACAAATATGAAATTATTTTCTATGCTTATGTATGTATGCCACAAAATTTCATGTATTATGATATGAATATTGGAATTATGTTTCAATTTTATTAGTAATCCTATGACATGATATTATGATCTTTATTAGGTAGGGTATCATTTTCAAATGTTTTTATCCTAGGATTATGATATGATTGGTATTTCCCTTGCCTTCCTGTACTGTGAATTTGAGCTCACCCTATCATATGATTCTTTTACCCAGGTCATGAACGAAGGTATTATGTAAGATATGTCAAAAAAGTAGTCTATATTGAAGGAATTAAGCGAGAGAAAAATGTGGAAGTTTTATGAACCAGTTGATTATGATTCCCTGTGTCTAAAGACACTAAATCTATACGATCTTGGAGTGGTTTTTGTTATGTAATGTAATAATTATTCTTCAATGTTGAATTAATATCAATATGTAATGTGTGGGATATCATACTACTTTTTTTAAATTAAAAAAACCTGTAAAATATATAGTAATATAGGATATTCAAATCTAGGATCAAACCCATAATGATAATGTTAGAGAAAATATTAATTCAATAATGATGACCTATAATATTTTTTTTAATTAATTTAGATCAATCAACTGGGCATGTGATTAGTTAATAATGTGAGAGTTTAAAATATAAAAAGGGTGTCAGGATGTACTGAATCGATGTTTATTTGATAAAAAGGTATAAAATAATGAATTAAAAATCACACATTCTTTGAAATTTGGACCAATGGAGTCCAATGGTCATGATAAAAATTATCCACCATAGAATATCATTTTCTCATCATTAGATATGTAGTATATAAATGAATCGTTACACAGAAATTTTATTTATAAATTAGATAATAAATAGAACAATAGTCATTGAGGAAGTGGGAACCCTAAATCTGATCTTATACCAATGCATTCAATCATCTATGGAAATGGACTTACATAAATAAAGAAAAAATTGAACATTCTCTTGACCCTACAGACAATGTTCATACATGTTTTTTTGAATATATATAAATAATGAAAATATATGAAATTCCATCTAAAATTGAAATCATAAATAAAATACCAGATATATTTTATCCCCTTTAATCTCTCAATCCATGAAATAAAGAAATAACCCCATCATTCTAACAATGAGCGAACACGAATAAAGAGAAACCCAAACCTCTAGATTAGTATTATTCGGATGGGTTTAATGTTTCATTGGTCAAGCATAGTCATTCCGATATTTCTAATCACATATTGATGTGGCCTCTAATGAGTTTATAAGTTGTCCATTAATTATACCCTCATAAAATTGTATTCATGTTTAGTCAACTGATGTGTACACAGTGTGTATTATTTATTTGTCACGTAAATGATACAACTATTATAGTTTGAAATATAAAAATGAAATTGGATGTGTATTTACATTGTGAAACTCACTTTTATATATAGTACATAATATATAAAATGATATTTCGGAGGATTCTCAAATTTTATGTGTATTTAAACTATCATGACCTGAATGAATTTTACATCCTGTATTTTCATAGGATTTGAATCACCATTTCTTAGATGGTTGTTTTAATAGATTATTTGAATGATTCAAGACATGTAATTATTTACATGGAATCCAAATGACTTCATTTATGTTCTTAAATCTTATTAAACTCCACATTCTATTGGTATATGACTTCTGTCTTTTGGGGCCCCACCACTATTCTTCGCGCATCCATGTGAATTTTCTTTTATCTCTTGAATCAATAAAATTTTATTTTTTTCCCAAATACTGCATGTATTATTAAATAAAAATAATGATGTTAAATATTCCAAATATTTGAACGAATATCAATTAAATTAAAAAATTAAAATAATAAAACACACTAAATTGAATGCACAATATAATTATATTAAAAAAACCAATACATGGTGTAGTTTTCTTAGTAGTTTCCTAACACGCACAAAGAAAGATATTTATTATGAATCCACACTAATAAAAATATTACCTACCTATATATGGGATTTGTTTTTTTTTATTTTTAGTTGATATTATATTGAATTATATTATATAGGGTTGGTGCATTTTATTATTATTCTATCTGGATAATGTTATTATTTGAAGTAGGTTTTGAGTTTTATTTTTTTCATGATGTGTTGTATTACTATCATAATGGAATTTATTTGTGAGATTTTCATTACAGGTTCCATATTATATTTTAAAAATTTGTGTAATTATATATATATGTCTATATATATTATTGAGAGAAGTTTTTTGTGTTCCATATTATTGAATATTATAATGAAATGAGTTCTTGATAATGACGACTAACATATTGAATGTAATGTGACTTTTTCATAATATTTGAAGAGATTTGTGGATATAATGACTCAATAATTTATATTTGAGCTAGTTAACTCATTGGATACTCATGTTACTGAGGTCGGTTCTATGTATTATTGTTTTTATATATTTATTTGTATATATCTCTGTTATTTTCAAGGATGATCATCCATATTGGATGGAAGTATTTTATTTGGATATACTAATCACTTATTTTATATATATAATATTATGTAACAAGTTATTGATGTATTTCATTAGAATTAAAATAATTATTTTGGTAGATAATAAGATATTAGTACTTAAGAAATGATTCATTTTCGGTTATGGTTTGTGGATTGATTGAGTTTTTTTATATAATTTGGACATTTTGGTTTTCATATAATAGTTGTAGTTGTGTTTAATTTTTTTTGGGATGAATCATGAAAATTAAATAATTATCTTTTAGAATGTCATGGATTCATTATTATTCATGGTTTAGTGGATTTAAATTCTTTTTTGGCTGTTTAAAATTTTATTTGTCGGGATACACCTCGAAATTTTTATATTTGTACAGATAGTGTTATTATCTCAATAATTTCCTATTTGTTCTATACTATGAGGGACACACAGGGATTAATCAATCCCCTAGATGACCTATTAGAAAAATAAAGTCATGATATATGATTATTGATATTATTTAATTAATCCCAACTATATGTTATTATGTTATGTAGAAACATAAATTATTATTTTCAGGATGATTTAAAAATAAATATTTATTTTTTTAAAAATAAAAAATATGTGGATAAATTAACCAAATGATAAAAACAATTGTTATATTTATAAAAAAAATTTAAATTCCACAATTATCTATGAAAATTTTTTATATGTCTAAGAGTCCAAGGAATTTTCTAGATGATATAATATTTCAAAAATAATGATAAATATGTATCGTGATAATTCAATTGGAAGATTTGTGAAATTACTAAATCTATTTCTCACTTTTTATTCTTTTATCTTTAATATAGATTTCATATAGATCCTGATGTATATATATGACTACATATGTACTTGATAATTCATAAAAATCTCATATTATTCTTTGAAAAAAATGATTGTTCAATAATTTTTAAAGATATAAATAAATCTAAAGTCAAATTAGATGAAATGAATGGATTTAAAGAGTAGATGATGATTACTATTAAATAATGTTATATTAAATGAAAATAAATGGTTGGATATTGTTTGAAAATTATCATTGTGACACACTTGGCTGAAAAAACCTCCACTGCAACAAACCATCATGTTGTATACTAACTCTCGTTACTCAGAAGGGGATATCCTATATGGAGAAATAGATACAGGAGACTCTCCTAGTTGTAGCTGTATACCGAAATCGATCTCTAATCGAGCAGGTAGTGCTACAACCTCTTCTAGAAAGTCATCAAGGTACTCCTCTACGACCCTAATAAAAAAACTATTGAACCTATGATGAACATAGAATCAACTTAGCCATCATGGATGGTAATGATACAATGCGCCTATGACCCATTTGAGGGTCTCGCTCACCAACAAACAACACATTCTCTCCATCCTCACCAATGAAGATGACTTTTTTTCTAATGAAATCCATGATTTCCTTCACCGAATACAAAAAATCCATGATGAGGATGACACCATATGGTTGTATTCTTAATCATAGTAAATCTCCCTAAGAGCGGTGTTTCCCCAACACTAGCTCACAATCTCTACATATGTCAAACAAGTCATCTCGACCTCCAACTAAGGTCACTGGGAGCCTCTCTACCTCTAGTCCCAAAGCATGGAAAATGGTTGGAGATATGAAGGAGTGTGTCACTCCTAAATCAAACAAGGCACACACCAAGGTAGAAAAAAAGAAGAGGGTACCTCGAACGATGTCTGGATCCCCATGAGATGGAAATTCTAGATCATGATGCTGACCACAAACTCCTCCACGGCCTCTCTGACCCTGATGATTACCACCACCATGACCGTGCTTTGCTCTCTGAGGACTAGGAGCATCATGGGGATGTACTCTACCTACCTCATCTACTCTCTGCTGATCTAAATCTGGGGAAACTGGTTGGTGCTTCCTCGGCTGGAACTGCCTCAACGGAGGAACCTGGAGCGTAGTGCCCGGTGCACGATGACAGATATTAAAGGTTGGACACTCCCACTACTGATGACAATGGCTACCACTAGAAAAACATGTGCCTAATCCCTTGGAATAGTCCTGAGATTTTCTTCCTCTTGGGAAACGAGATGTGATGTGCAGGGGCCTACCCCCGGATGAACGGAAACGCTTCTTCCCTGAAAACCGAGGACACCAGACCAGAGCTCTTCTTCATGAAGAATCATGTTGATTCCCCTATCATGATGATCTACCTTGTCCAATGTCTTCTCAACAAACTTTGTCCTCTCCAGCACGTCAAGATATGTTTTTAGCATAAATGGGGTGACCTGGCACTGGATCTATGGATGCAAAGACTCTTCAAAAAGCCTCACCCTAGCCTCCTCATCTGGTAACAGGTCTGAATAATATCGTAAAAATGTTCTTGAAATGTATTCGAAACTCTTGAACACTAGATCTCCCCTGTAAAAGGGTTAGAAGCTCTTGATGACTGGACGTCTTCGCAGTTGAAGAAAAAAACTCAAGTCTAAATCTGTCTCGGAACTCCTCCCATGAGATCATTATCTCCTCACGATCACCAAGAAACAAGAACCACCACTACCTCGTTGTTCTGCGTAGAATTTTCACAACCAAGGACACCCCATGCTCCTTCTGAGCATGAATCGAACTGATGCCAAACTAGAACTCATCTAACTTGTCTTCCGTGGCTGCATCTGAAACATAGCCCTCATACTTCTGCAGACTCTGGCGCTAAATCTCTTAGAGTGTCTTCCTCCAAGTGTCGTCGTCATCAACCTCTACCCTTTGGCGATCTGTGGGAATAGTCTGCTAGAGATTTTCTGCGCAATCATGACGAAGATGTCAACCTGGATTCATACCTATAAAATAGAAACTGTTAATGTTTCTAAACCTGGAATATGGAAGACTAGACATTAATTAATTAATATTTTCCTTCAACTAATTTTAGGTTAACGTATACCATGTTCTACCTATTCAAACACAACCACAGGGATGAATGATGCATGATCCTTTCCAAGGTCTCTAACCAGCAACTAGTATAACCTTGTTTAGTAGCCATTGTAAACATAAAGGTCCATACATCATATCATAGGGATCCCTAAATGCCTATGTGTCAGCCAGTCTAAAGTGTTTACCTCACTTGATAAACATGAATGACATTGTTTCCCTACCAACCAATGCATCCCCACCTGCGCCTAACTCCAAACACCATCCTATCCCTCAAACGGACCTCTGATACCACTCTGTCATGACCTCCTCCCCACAAAGTGTACCCCTCCTGAGTCGGCAAGGCGAGAAGGGAGATAATGTCCCCCGAGTCCCGCCTCTAGTAGGCCTCGGATTGGCGAGTAGCACCAAGGGTATATTAACACACAAAATGGGAGGCATTACCCTCTAAGAGAATACATGTAGAATAGAGAGGTAATATAGACACTGATCAACTCCAAATCAGACTGAAAATTAAATGAAAACCCATGTAAACATATGAAATTCCATTCAAAAGTACTACAACTGAAGGGCACGAACTTCAAGTACCCAAAAAAAGTAATAAGAGTCGCAACCTCTAGCCTGAACAGCTCCTGCAACCCCAAGGTAGTAGAAACCATCTTGATCTCCAACTTGATCCATGTGACGTAAAAATAGTTTATATATACATAGTTTGAGTATAAAAGTTTACTCAGTAGGATCCTCCCTGAAGTCTCTCATGCAAAATTATAGAAAGCATGCTAAAGCACAATGAACAACAAGTGAATCTAACTCGTCACCTAAACATGTATAATAAGTTCCCAACCTCAACATGGCTACTCTCACCATGTAATGCATATGAGAATATATTATATAATAAAGAATATCAATGGTACCCGACTACTACTTCCCCACTGGTTTTCCGCTTTCCCCCAACGTCGCACGTCCTATAAATCACTCTCAAAAAATGCTTTCCCGTAGACAATGGGGCGAATCACCACAATTTGCACCTCGTGCAACAAAACCACCATGTCCACACACCAAAATAACCATGTAGTTTCTGGGACCACCACAACTCTCATAAAGTGTATCATATGTTGGGTATTATACCTCAAGACATTACAACCCATACACTGAGTAAGGTTCCTCAAGATATCACAGCCTATACACGTTACCCCTGTAGCATTACATAGAAAACTATATCCAGAATATATGTGTGTGAATAAACAAAATCCATTACAAACCTCTACACACATATGTGGGGAAATCTAACCAATGTGCCTGACATCACCAGTAAATACCATGAGAAGAGAGAGGTACCAATGGGGGTAATCGTCCATCCATCTTCCCAATGGAATATTACGGAAAACACCCCCTAGGGCTTAGAATCCTCAGGGTGTAATTTTCCATTTCTAACGGCCTAATGTTGCATATGGAAACACAAAAATCATAGGATATATTATAACTCACAACCACACAATGGGCGTAACCTAGTCTTAGACTCAACTACAGCTAACGTCTCTTAGACTCCGATTTTCCATTTCTATGACTATGTATACTATAATCACACATCAATTTAAAGAGATTTATTAGTTTAATTCATTCCCTTTTTATTAGTTACACATTACTTAAATTAATTCTTTAAACATTAATTAACCATGAAAAATTCCAAATTAAATTTCATTAGCATCACACATAAAGTCAATTATTCTTTTAAAATTTACAACCTCATCATTATGTTCCAGATACTCCATCCTCATGGTTTAACACCATTTATTCATTTATTCATTATACAAATACTTACCCACATTCCCAGGAATTCTATAAAAACATTATATCCTACTAAACACAAGGGGGGTCAACATGGTGAGTAGATGTATTACCCGTCGAGTCATTGTCGCTTATAGAAAGGGCATATACCCATCCATCCTTGAGAAGATAAAAAAAATATTATGTGGCATCCCCCATGTGTCTTAGCCTCTTTCAGAAGTAGGGTATGTATGATCGGCTACCTTGAGCAGTGGGGAAAAGTAAAGCAGATTAACAACTAATCATAATTACCAACCATCCAACAATCACATCCACTCCATTCCCTCATCCCTGGTGTCCCCCCTAACACCCACATGCATAAACCGATGCTTCTCGCCACTCTAGGAGTCATCTGATGCCACAACCAAAAGCCTCTATGCCCGCACATATCAAAATAGTCATCCAGAATCACATCACAATAGAAACAACAGGAAAACAGACACCACATTTAATTGTGATCTTGGCCTTTTAACAATCAAGAGGGAAACTCAGAACCCTTTAAGGAATTATCAATCAGTCATTTCTTTAATCCATCTTGAATGAAAATATTTATTATTTGTAGTTTCAAAATTCAGGAATCCTAATCAGTTAGGTATCACGTATAAATAAAAATGATTACTGTGCAAATTTGATTAAAATCAAATTACTACGAGTACCAGATTCGTTAACATTCCTCTTTATCTTCAGCCAAACAATTATCAATTAATCCCAATTTATATTCTTTACTGATTTCAATCAATAACAAACAAATAATAAAAGAAATCATAGGTATCACGATATCTAACAATACATGAGCCAATAACATATGATTGATATCAATTTATTTATCCTGTTAAATATTTATTATGACAATTCCATTTTCATACAGTGGGATTAAACATAATAAAAATACAGTTCCATGTAAAATAAAAGAGAAGAAATGAATCCCCTACCTCGAAGAGTTCTTGATGTTCTTTAACCACTCAACAGATCACGATCCACCTCTCACGCCCACTGCATCCTCCCGAGGATGCCACGTTACGACCTCACCAACCAAACCCCAAGAAAACCCCCATTAGAAGCATAGAGATTACATGATATAACATGGAAGGGAAAATAGGATATTATGATCCCAAAATAATGACGATAAAACATACCTTATATCGAGGATTGATCGATACAGCTTTGTAGCATCAGAATAGATTGGAACCAATCTGAGGAGCATATTTTGATTTTGAAACTCCTACGGGAAGGATTGAAAGGTTCTAGCTTAACATAGCCAGGAATAAAGAGGAAGATAAAGGGAAGATGATATGTTGTCCCTTTTGATGATTTAATGTGGCGACGATTTTAGATACACATAATTCCCATTAAAATAGAATCACATTAACCCACATAGTTTGACCGAGTAAAAACATCCTGAGCCATAGGAATAATTAACATAGGATTTATGGTCATTGAAACACCCATCATAATTTCAGTTTTGCAACTTCATAGACGATTGGCCATTCCAACACCATATGAGGGAGATATGTTAGATGCATGATCCCGTAATAAAAATAATAATAATATTATTGGGTGTTTCTTGGACCTAATCCACGAACCATAATTTAATTTTCCACATTAGACTTGAATCGATCGTATTAATGACAATATCACATCGCCACTGACGAGAAGTCAATCGAACGTCACACGTGGGAGTTCTGTTGGGTCGAAGATTTAATAATAATATTAAATCTATTAATTCACGAGGGTTTCGGGTACCCTATCAAAAAACCCGAAAAAGGCTTCCAGTATTGGACTCATAAATCCCGTCTCAAATTCTGGGTCACACTTCCGCTAACAGTTTGTGAAACCGAGGTCGCATGAAGAAGATACCGTCAAAATTACGTTTTCTAAACAAAAAAAATAATTAAATTATTGTTAAATTATTATTTTTAATTTAATTTAATTTACATCCTTAAATTCCCCCATTCAAAATCCACGCACAAAATCTTCCCAGTTTCATGAACATCACTCGATTCCAACTTTATTGATTCCCTTTTTTTCTTATTTATTTTGTTGCTTTAAATTTTAAAACATTATTTCTTTTCAACTCGTTCTCTCTCCAATCTCTCTCTTTCTTCCACAGTTCTTTCACGCACCAACAAAAGTTGCTCCTCCCCTTGACTGACTCCCATTTTTATCTTATTTATTTTATATTAAAATTATTGGGTTTAATATCATAAATATTATTAAAAGTGAATAAATGTTCCATCACTCACACAGAACTCTATTTCCACGTGTCCTCCTTCCCCGCATGTGCTACTTATGTGTGGCGCCCAACTCCACTATCACATCAATGTTATTGCTAATAAAATTAATAATAAATCATCCATTAATAATGTTATAATTTTAATCTCATTAATGATTTTTACCATGGTTATTCTCATATAAAATTAAAACCATTCCATTTAATTAATCACACACTAAAATCCACCATTATGATTTATTATTTAATATAATAGTAATAAATCCTCTTTCAATTTCATCAATGGGTCGCCATCATTATCGTTAATAATAATTATTATTATTGATGCAAATTATTATCTTCTAATTACTCTATCTCTCCCATAAATTAAATCCTTATCCCACGAAACTCACACGACCTCTTCCTAACCGTACTTTTCACAAAGTAAAGTACTCGAGAGGTCCGTGCTATTACATATAATATGAAACTTCTAAAAATTCATCCTATATTTATTTTGACATTTGATTTTATAAAATGTTTACCAAAATAAGAAAAGAAAATATAGAGAATTATTACACAAATTAACTAATGCCTTGTTACATAGACCCTTATAACACCTGCATAATACATAATATTATAATGTGAAATGTTGATAGAATCATGAGGAAGAATGTTAAATACTTCTTGAATGGTGATTTCTATCTACATGAACTTCTCTAGAAGGTGATTACGTTGAATCTTAAGTTATAGAAGCATATATTGGGCTTGGTCCAGAGCAAATACCAGTGATGATAACTCCTTCCAATTCTCTAAAAGATCATATTTTCATGGAAAATGTCTACTAGATTTGGCCATCAAAAAATCAATCTTAATTATTTATAATTTATTATTTATATAGTAAACAACAATTATAAAGTTACAAATTAATAATTTTTCCAACAGTCATATCGACCAATTATCATATAACGGTCAAAACCCAAAGTTATAATTTCAATTATACACACATCATTAATAAAAGTATATAGGTTATTTGTGTAAGATTTATATATAATACATTTTTTGGAAGCAAAATAATTTTCATGAATTTAGTTCATTACATGTAGGGTTGAAGAACACAATTTATAAATGGTACATTCCTCATATTAATCAAAAAAGTATGGAGAAGGAGTTACTTAAACATAGGAAAAAGGATAATAAATCCATTCGTACATGGGATGAATTTTTTTCAAGACATATAATTTAATCATTTATAATTATTATCCATCCTGAGATTAAATTTGATTGATTCACTAGTGGCTTATACCCAATCCTCAGAATGGATTTATCCATAAGGCACTTAAATAGCTACATGGAAAATTTTCGATGTGCTTTCAAGGATGAGATGGATATTGTATTAACCCAATAGTCATATGGTTTTGATGGGAAAAGAAAAGTGGAATTGAAATGAAAATATAACGACCACACTGAAAATAAGATGAGTTTTCTGATATGCTCAATGTTTGGAAATAAACAAGGACTGAATTATCTTAAAGGTGATGTTAAATGTTTTAATTGTGGAAAAGAATGTAATAAGGTAGATTTATTTTGACGTGATACGAAAATAAGTCTAACGATTGAAAATGAAAAGGCTACATATAATCAACCTCCTATACTTCATTGATTCATGTGAAATGAAACAGGGGCTTATTCTAATCAATTACCTATTCCAAGGGTAATGGATGATGATCAACGTCCAAAAAAAATATTATTTCCAATGACAAAGGAATGTCACCTAAAATTACCATAAACAATGTGGATAATGATAACTATGTTGTGAAAGGTACACATATTATCCAATCAAAATTATAAAATGTTTAATTTGATTATAGATCCAAAATATCTATTATTTTTGATTATTTTTCTAAGGGTATCTATATATTAACTCAACTATTCGATGTTGAGTTAGCTTTGAAAAATTCTAATGGCCCGAAAATCACATCAAAAGTATGTAATTCTTCTCTAGTTGAAGTTTGTGGGAATGTGTATCTTATAAATCTTGTGATTATTATTATTGTGAAACATGATGTGATTTGTTTCAGTGATTGGATTTCTCTATAAGGTGATCATATCCATTTCTATGGATGTCACATTTAATTTTGTAGATCAATCTACGATCATCTATCAATGCGAGGTGGAATAAATACTTCTCTTGGAATTTTATTCCATATTATAGGTCATGATTTCTATAAATGAAGTTTCTTTTTCTAAAATGGTCGAGGAGAATATCATGATTTAGAATACAATCATTATTTAAGAGTTTTATGATGTCTTTCTGGATGAATTTTCATGTAGTACACTAAATCATGAAGTTATGTTATCAGTAGAACTCATACCTCATTCTATGCCTATTTAAATGAAACATTATATAATGGACCCGATTGAGTTAGTTGAATTGAAAAATAAACTCTAAGAGAATAATGATAAGGGATTTAAACGCCATAATTCATCCCCTTGGGGAGAACCTGTTCAGTTTGTGAAGAAAAAATATGGATCAGAGAGATGGTATATTGGTTATCATGGAGTTAATGAGATCTCTATCAAGAAAAAAATATCATCTTCCTTACATTGATGAAATATTTTACCAACTATGCAGAACTCAATACATTTCCATGATAGATCGTTATTCAGGATATGATCAATTAAGGGACAAAAAGGCAGATATACCCAAGGTGGTATTCCGTAAAATTTATGGACAAAATGATTTTATATTGATACATTTTTTTTATTACTAATTCCCATTATATATTCATGGATCTATGGAATAGAGCGTCTAGAGACAATCTTGATTAGTTTTTGGTAGTGAATATAGAAGATATTCTTTTCTATTCAAATAGATAGGATGAAAATGAATACCAAAAAAATATTTAATGATGGTCAAGACCCAAAATGGAGAAACATTATTCCAGATTTTCAAAGAATGGATTTTGGCATAACAAAGTTTCATTTTTGGGTTACATAATCTCAAGAGAGGGGATATAGGTGGATCTCAAAAAATAAAAAGTTATTGAATGATTGTCAAGACCAAAACAGTAACTGAGATCCAATGTTTTCTTGGTTTGGGTGGATATTATAAAAAATTTGTGAATTAATTTTCATTATTATCTAATCAAATATCCAGGATGAGTCCAAGAGGAGTTATATTTGTATGGACAGAACAATGTGAATAAAATTGCAAAGAGTGAAAAGGAAGGTTAGCTAGTGAACCTGTGCTCACACTACCTTGTCCTTGAGAATGGTTAGTGATCTATAATGAAGTTTCAAAAATGTTGTTCGGATGTCTTATCATAAAAAATGATATGGTGATAGCCTATGCATCATGGTATTTGAAAATTCATGTGAATAATTACCCCACTCATGATTTGTAGTTAGCTATAGTAATCGTTGCATTAAATATTGGGTGGAATTATGATTATGGTGAATGGTGTGACATTTATACTAATGAAAAATGGTTCAAGTATATTTTCAATCAAAAATAGATAGATATTCACTAAAGAAGATGGTTTGAGTTGATTAAAGATTACAACTACTCAATACATTACAACTCTCAGAAACTGATAAAGGTGGAAGATGCTTGGAGTTGAAAAGACCAAGCATTATTATCGCAGATAAGTATTAAAAAAAGTATAATTATGGATTAGAAAAGTATTTATATTGAAATTTTAATTTTATGGGATTAATTAAATCTTTATCCAATAAATTTCAAAACACATATAGAGTTGATGATTAAGGAGGCGCAGAAGGAAGATGCTGAATCACAAAAAAAGGAAAGATAAGTTTCTGAACTAACCTAGATTGTGATGGGATAATAAGGTTCAAGCACAACATTTGTATTCATCCCATTAAAAAAATTAAAGATAGATCCATTGGATGAGGCACATAATTCATCATTCACAATTAATAATGGAATAAAAATGATGTATATGGACCTAAAAGGGTATTTCTAATGGGATAACATGAAAAGAGATGTTGCTGAATTTGTTTCCTGGTGCTAGGTGTTTCAGAAAGTTAAGGTGGAGAGACAAAATTCTATGGGGATGTTAAAACCATGTCCCATTCCCCAAAAGATATGAGAAATGATCACTGTGGATTTTGTTGTTAGAATTCACAAAACATCTAAATGTAATAATGATATATAGTTTATATTTTATATCCATATGAATTCATCACACATCATTCCTATTATAGGGGATTTCCCTCTTGGTCATTTCACTATGATATATTTAAATAAATTGGGAAGATCGCATGGAGTAAAATATTCCATTATATCTGATCAGGATCCAAGGATTACCTTGACGTTTTGGTGAAGTCTTCTATATGCACAAGATAAAGAGTTATGTTTCCGGACTAGTTATCATCCTCAGAAAGATGGTATGTGTTAGAAGAAAAATTCACAATCTAGAAGATAGGTTGAGAGAAAACACTATGGATTTCAAAGGGGGTTTGACTCAAATCCTACCATTGGTGGAATTTTCATACAATAAATGATTTCACTCTAGTATTCGTATGGCTCCTTCTAAATCCCTATATGGAAATATTTTCATTACTCCAATGTGATGGGATGTAGTTGGGGATATAAAGCTATATGGACATGTTCTTATTGATGAAATGGTAGAAAAGTTCAAATCTACACATGGACGCATAAGAGTTGTTCACTATCTAAAACAATTATAGTCTGAAAACTAAATAAAGGAGCTAGAGTTTTAAGTGTGTGATAATGTGTTTCTAATAATATCTACCATGATGGGAGTAATAAGATTTGTAAAGAAGGGAAAGATGAGTCCTTGGTATATTGCTCCTCTTGAAATTATGGTTCGTGTGGGGAATGAATCATTACAATTAGAACATCCAAAAAATCTATCAAATTTTCATGATGTGTTCAATGTATCTCTCCTAATAATGTGCATAACCAATCCTTCACATTTACAATGTTGAGAAGTCATACCATAGGAGAAATATCATTCTTATGAAGAACAACTGATAGAGATTTTGGATTCTAGCGAAAACATCTACAAAACGAGTCCACTCACATCTTTAATGATTTATGGAGGAACCAAAAATTTGTAAAAGATACATTAGATCATGAGGATATGATAAGGGAGAGGAATCCATATAATTTTATTTCTATGTAAAAAATTTCATGGCGAAAATTCAGATTATGTGGGTAATAACTCAACACCTAGATGATTTAAAAAAAATTCTTTAAATAATTTTTATTCTTAAGTAGCTCTCATTACCCTAAACCATGTGTTTAAAAGCACATTATGAAGCCCTTATTATAAAATTATAGTTATAGCCTAGCTGTTATGTTAGTGTGAATAATTATAACTAGCATATGAAAATGTATTAGGAATTTATTTGATATCAATTACTTATGAAATATATAAATCAATTAGATATTTGAATTTTTGAGTGAATTAAATTTTGTAATGAAATTAATGAGATATATATGTTCTATATACTTAATAAAATATTTCTTGATATCCATACAATGGATATTTTAGTCATAGGTTATGTGTAAAACCCTATTTGATTTATAGTTTTTTTAAAAGAATATTTTTACACCTTTGAATCGAGAACCCCTTTTAAATTAATATTTTGATCATTTATAATGTATTTTATAAATTAGTAAAATTTATAATTTAATATGGGATATAATAATTTACTTTTTATGAATTTATGATATTTTTCTAATGACCTTAATATTTTTTGAATAGTAAAAATACATAAAAATTAAATTTAAAGTGTTTTTTTCATTTGAATAATTTATTTGGTAAAATTATATTATTAAATTGTTTAAAAGTATAAATTGTATATATTTTAGAAATTTATTATAATATTGACATTGATTTAATATGAAATTAAATTCAGATGCAAAAACATCTCTCTTTTGCAATATTTTAACTTTTAAAACATGTTTTCTCATTTTAATAACAAGATTAATTTTAAATTAATTACAACATATTCTATGTTATTAATTTTTTACAATGGATTCTATATTATGAATCATTATTTTTTTATATTAATTATGAATAGTATCATTGGTAATTATTTTAATTACTAGGGTTGAAGGAAAATTTGGTAATCAAATGTAATAATGATTTTATAAAATCACATTAACGCCTATAAAAATCCAATTAGATGACTAATTTAGACCATTATATTATATTGTAAAAAATAAAATCACTTAATTGCCGATTTCCCATAAAAAAGACATGAATATAAAAAAAACTAATGAATGTCACAAAAGGTTACAATCTCATTTCATATAAGTGTATTAATATTAATATATGTTTTAATTATAAAAAAATTATACTATAGATAGTATATAGAAAGCTAAAAGAATTAATAAAATTATAGAAATTTATTTATAAATATTATATATTAAATGATTAACATTACGGACGAGAAAATATTGGTGATGAATTATTTTATTTATAGAAATATCAAATAAATTGATTTAAAAATATTAAAAGAAATATCATATGAACAAATTAATGTGCTTTATGAATTTTCATGGTGAATGTGACATAATAAGGGAAATTATTTAATTTGGAAAAAATTTAACTTATGTGTGTATTTTATTTAATGTCATATAAATAAATCTTTTCAATATTGAGACTACTTTCATATTACAAAAATTACATTTTCAAAAATTATATAAAAATAAAAAAATATTTAAAATTTAAATAGTACAATTTATATGGTCTATAATGTCATAAAATATATATTTATAATCAATTAACACCGTATATGATAATATTTATATCCATTAGATATTTAGAATTTCAATATAACAATTAAAATTAAATAGAATTACTAAGTATAAATTAAAATGATAATAGATAAATTGACATTATCACTTGACTAAAATTTCTTGTTTGATGATATTTCAACACTCTCTCATCTCATCTTTAAAATTGGGACATTTTGGCAGTTTTTATGTGGGGTTTGATTTTATTATAAATAATTAATTTTGAGGTATCCAAAAGTTCCCCTAGAATAAATTATAAAAGGGAACTCCCTCCCTCAACTCTTCACATTATTTTGTGCCTTCAAAACCATTAAAAAATTATGGGAATGATTTCATCGATTGTGCACATATACAGATTACAGTCTCCATTGTGCGATGTGATTCATTCTACATAATCCACGTTAACGAATGATTATAAAAATGAATTGAATGATGAAATATGATATATATTTTAATAATAACATGCTGTATAGGATATGACTACACCATAAAAAAGTGGAATTAGAACATATATACAGAAGACGCATAAGAACATAATGACATTAATACCTGAATAATGACAAACAATATAATGCTATTATAAACTGGATGAAAATATAATCATAAATGTTATAATAAAAACTATTATGATTCTCAAATAAATTAGTAACATTATATAAATAATTATTCATGAGATTAGGATACCTATGAATCCTATCAGACATAAGGCATGTGATTACATTTAAAATCTATTTTTTATCTAATATTGATTATTTCTATGTATTTACTATGGTATATTTATCATCCAAATCAATGATTTATAAATATATATTTCAAAATATTATTTGTATCCTTATATAATTTTATGTATTGGTTTTTTTTACTAAAAACTATGAATGTAATATTTTGTGGTTTTCAGAACGAGGTACTTTTTACCTTTTCAGAAAAAGTAAGAGGTAATGATTTTATTAATTATATAGAATGAATGGATTTTTATACATTCATAATTCCTAATTTCCTTGATTCTTCCTCTACATGATTATATGGTTATTTTCAGAAAAAATTTGATTATTATAAAATTTGATGGCATTTTTGGAGGAATTTTTTTGTGTAGATTGAATATTTTCCTCAAGAATTAATTTCAATTTTTTTTCGCAAAATTATTTTCTATATATGATGCCACTAATTAAATAGAGTATTATTTTTAAACCTGTAATTATTATGGTTTCATTGTGTGTTCTTTAGGAAATATATTTTTTTTCTATATATTATGATAGAATGATGTTTAAATAATGCATTTTATTACATGGGTTACGCTATGATGAACATTTTAATGTTGTTGTGGAACACGTAAGAATGGTTTAATTATTAAATAAATGTGACCTATATGTCCCTACAATTAATTAGGTAATGATTTATATCTCATGAGATGGAAATGACTAGAACAGAACATAAATTACGTTCAGTAATATAGTGCGGGAAAGAGTAGAGAACTTGGATCCGTAATGAACTTTGTCTGTTATGATGTTATTGACTGTTAGACATGACAAATATGAAATTATTTTCTATGATTATGTCTGTGTGACACAAAATTTCATGTATTATGATATGAATATTGGAATTATGTTTCACTTTTATTATTAATCCTATGACATGATATTATGATCTTTATTAGGTAGGGTATCAATTTCAAATGTTATAATCCTATGATTATGATATGATTGGTATTTCCATTGTCTTCCTTTACTGCGAATTTGAGCTCACCCTGTCATATGATTATTTTACCTAGGTCATGAACGAAGGTATTATTTAAGATATGTCAAAAAAGTAGTCTATATGGAAGGAATTAAGAAAGAGAAAAATGTGGATGTTTTATGAACCAGTTGATTATGATTCCCTGTGTCTAAAGACACTAAATCTATACGATCTTGGAGTGGTATTTGTTATGTAATGTAATAATTATTCTTCAAGGTTGAATTAATATCAATATTTAATGTATGGGAAATTATAATTCTTTTTTTTTAAATTAAACAAACCTGTAAAATATATAGCAATATAGGATATTCAAATCTTGGATCAAACCCATAATGATAATGTTGGTGAAAATATTGATTCAATAATGCTGACCTAGAATATATTTTTCTAATTAATTTAATTCAATCAACTGGGCATGTGCTTAGTTAATAATGTGACAGTTTAAAATACAAAAAGGGTGTCCGGATGTAATTAATAGAGGTTTATTTGATAAAATGGAATAATATAATGAATTAAAAATCATACATTCTTTGAAATTTGGACCAATGGAGTCTAATGGTCATGGTAAACATTATCCTCCATAGAATATCATTTTCATGTCATTAGATATGTAATATATAAATGAATATTTACAAAGAATTTTTATTTTTAAATTAGATAATAAATAGAACAATAATTATTGATGAAGTATAAACCCTAAATCTGATCTTATACTAATGCATTCAATCATCTCTGTAAATGGTCTTACATAAATAAGGAAAAAATTATACATTCTCTTAACCCTAAAGACAATGTTCATGGTTTTGTTTGAATATATATAAATAATGAAAATATATGAAATTACATCCTAAATTGAAATCATAAATAAAATACTGGATACATTTTATCCCCTTTAATCTCTCAATCCATGAAATAAAGAAATAACCACATCATTCTTACAATGATGGAACACGAATAAAGAAAAACCCAAAACTCTAGATAAGTATTATTCGGATGGGTTTACTGTTTCATTGGTCAGGCATAGTCATTCCGATATTTCTAATCACATATGGATGTGGCCTCTAATGAGTTTATAAGTTGTCCATTAATAATACCCTCATAAAATTGTATTGATGTTTAGTCAACCGACATGTTCACAGTGTGTATTATTTATTTGTCACGTAAATGATACAACTATTATAGTTTGAAATATAAAAATGAAATTGGATGTGTATTTACATTATGAAACTCACTTTTATATATAGTACATAATATATAAAATGATATTTTGGAGGATTCTCAAATTTTATGTGTATTTAAACTATCATGACCTGAATGAATTTTATATCATGTATTTTCATAGGATTTGAATCACCATTTCATATATGGTTGTATTAATGTATTATTTGAATGATTCAAGACATGTAATTATTTACATGGAATCCAAATGACTTCATTTATGTTCTTCAATATTATTAAACTCCACATTCTATTGGTATATGAATTCAATCTTTTGGGGCCCCACCACTATTCTTCAAGCATCCATGTGAATCTTCTTTTATCTCTTGAATCAATAAATTTTTATTTTTTCCCAAATACAACATGTATTATTAAATAAAAATAATGAAGTTATATATTCCAAATATTTGAACAAATATAAATTAAATTAAAAAATTAAAATAATAAAACACTCTAAATTGAATGCTGGTTATAATTATATAAAAAACCAATACTTGATGTAGTTTTCTTAGGAGTTTCCTAACACGAACAAAGAAAGATGTTTATTATGATTCCACACTAATAAATATATTACCTACCAAAATATGGGATTTGTTTATTTTTTTTAGTTGATATTATATTGAATTATATTATATAGGGTTGGTGCCTTTTATTATTATTCTATATGGATAATGTTATTATTTGAAGTAAGTTATGAGGTTTATTTTTTTCATGATGTGTAGTATTACTGTCATAATGGAATTTATTTGTGGGATATTCATTATAGGTTCCATATTATATTTTAAAAATTTGTGTAATTATATATATATGTATATATATATTTTTGAGAGATGTTTTCTGTGTTCCATATTATTCAATATTATAATGAAATGATTTCTTGATAATGACACCTAACATGTTGAATGTAATGTGACTTTTTCATAATATTTGAAGCGATTTGTGGATATAATGACTCAATAATTTATATTTGAGCTAGTTAACTCATGGGATACTCATGTCACTGAGGTCGGTTCTATGTATTATTGTTTTTATATATTTATTTTTATATATCCATGTTATTTCCAAGGATGATCATCCATGTTGGATGGAAGTATTTTATTTGGATATACTAATCATTTATTATATATATATAAAATTATGTCACAAGTTATTGAAGTATTTCATTAGAATTAAAATGATTATTTTGGTAGATAATAAGATATTAGTACTTAAGAAATGATTCATTTTTGGTTATGGTTTGTGGATTGATTGAGTTTTATTATATAATTTGGACATTTTGGTAATCATATCATAATTGTAGTTGTGTTTAATTTTTTTGGGCTAAATCACGAAAAATAAATTATTATCTTATTAGACTGTCATGGATTCATTATTATTCATGGTTTTGTGGATTTCATTTCTTTTGTGGCTTTTTAAAATTTTATTTCGTCAGGATACTCCTCGAAATTTTTATATTCGTACACATAGTGTTATTCCCTAAATAATTTCCTATTTGTTCTAGACTATGAGGGCCACATAGCGATTAATCAATCCCCTAGATGACCTATTAGAAAAATAAAGTCATGATATATGATTATTGATATTGTTTAATTAATTACAACTATATGTTATTATGTTATGTACAAACATAAGTGATTCTTTTTAAGATGATTTAAAATTAAATATTTATTTTTAAAAAAATAAAAAATATTTGGATAAATTAACCAAATGATAAACACAGTTTTTATATTTATAAAAAAAATTAAATTCCGCATTTTTCATTGAATAATTTTGATATGTTTAAGAGTCCAAGGAATTTTTTAGATGATATATTATTGAAAAAATAATGAAAAATATGTATCGTGAAAATTCAATTTGAAGATTAGTGAAATTACTAAATCTATTTCTCTTTTTCTATTCTATTATCTTTAATATAGATTTCAAATAGATCCTGATGTATATATTTTACTACATATGTACTTGATAATTCATAAAAATCTCATATTATTCTATGAAAAAAATGATTGTTCATTAATTTTTAAATATATCAAAAAATCTCAAGTCAAATTAGATGAAATGAATGGATTTAAAGAGTAGATGTTGATTACTATTAAATAATGTTATATTAAATGAAAATAAATGGTGGATATTGTTTGAAAATTATCATTGTGATTAAGTTTCCTTCTGATTTCGGAATTTTTATCCCCATAATAAAATACAATGGTGGATTCAAAGTCACATCCAATTTATTGAATATTTTTTACAATGTAACTAATATAGGGGAAAAGTTTTTATTGAACCAAAAAGTATTATATAGAAAAATGGTCATGATTTACAATGACACGTGAGGTAGTTATTGGTTCTAATAAATAATACTTTTTCAAATTTATGAAATTCTTCATCTGTATAGGCCAATGGGGCCTGTGTTCAGTCTGAATGAAGTTTTACATCATTCATAAAATGTAAGTGTGGGTTTTGTGTTGTGTTTCTATTGATGTTAATTGATAATTAATATATAATATATTAAATAAATGTAATTGTAAACATGTTTGTATAATATCATGAAATATTGATAAATGATGAAATTAATTATTCATTATATATGTTCTTATTTTTATATTTACATAAATTGTGAAAAAGTGTTTGGTGGATTTTTACAATGAATAAATAAACCAAAAAAATATTATATTTTATTTATTTAAAATGTTTACCCAATATATGAAATGACAATATGGATTATTAAATGATTATATATACATAAGTACAATTTTATTTAAATATATAAGAGTTCATATTGAATGTAAAATGATAATAATAAAGGTTCATGATAAATTAAATACGATTTTTTTTGTTTTATTATTTCTGAAATGTCAAAAAAATTTCTTAATTACAACAATATTTTAATAACATTATTTATGAACCTTTTAGAAATTTTTCTCAGATGTTTAAAATTATGATTTATTCATATATTTACATAAAAAATTATTTATTTAGTTAAATAAAAAAATTTATATTTTGATTTGATGTATATGTTAGTTTTATATGTTAAACTAGAATCTATAAATATAATAAAAGGAATATAGTATGTTCTATTATAGGTATGTATTATGATTTATTTATGTACCTAAACTATAATCTATTTACGCATTCTCAAAATTATATTAAATATGTGTTTTGGATTCTGAGTAATTTTTTATAATTGAATTGATTGTCTTGCCTCACATGAATATATATATTCTAATACTGGGATAATGTTTTGGACATATATATGTCTTGGGCACTTATTATCTATGTATAATTATTTTGGTTTCATACTTATATCACAATACGTTATAAATTTTGGAATTTAGATCGATGTTAAAATTAACCAATACTAGAATGTTTTGTATATTAATTATGCCTTATATTCATTTAAATATTTATGAAAATAATTTACATAAAATTTTGGTATGTAATATAATTAATGTGTGGTATAATTATTTAAAACACATCAAATTTTACAATGGGTTATGTTTTATTTTTCAAATAATTATGATCTATATTAATGAATTTGGGTTGATTGGGGAGTTTTTAGTTGTCTGAAATTTAAATTTAAGATGTTAGACTAGGTTTTCTAATGAGATTATTTAAAAAAACTCATTTAGGATATACATTTGGGAACAATGGTATTATGGATATTTTGGGAAAGGAGTATTTAGTTTGGAAGGGATATTAAGATAGTATGTTTAGTGTTAGGGAAGCATATAACATGATTGTATTGGGATTTAATGCTATGATTTTTTATGGAGGATTCCTTACACATGGAACTAATGTCACACTATGAAGGAGGCTTATGGGGGGGTCGAACCCTCTAATTTTTTGTTGGTGGTCAGGTCAAAATCTAATGGCCAAACTATAAAATGTCCTTGTGAGAATAAAAAATTATTACCTAGAAAATTTAAATGAATAATTTGAAGAATAATAAAAATTCAAAAAAGGATAGAAATATGAAAATGTAAATTGATCTATACAATATCATTCGTGAAACCATGTTCCAGCATGATCATAAAGAGTGTCCATGGTTATATGTATTTTATGGTTGACATGTTCTCTCTTAAAGAGAGGTACACTCCATATGTTTGTGCAAAATACTTTTTTTAGCATGTTCCATTTCTACTTGTGTCCACCATTAAATTATTTAATGTTCCCGTACAAAAATCATTTGATAATAGTGGAGTAACAATTTTCAATCATGATAGATTTATACCTTAATGGGAACAAATCATTTATACAATGATTGTTCTACTATATAAAAATTAAACACCCTCAATCAGTCACATGCTTCTTATGTGACTTAATATTTTATGGACATTGTAAGGGAGTTCATGAATTGGGAAAAAATGAAAAAAAATTATAATTGGATATATTTAATTTATTTTCTTATAAATACACCACTCTCATTGAAGAAAACCGAATTTCATCAATATATTTCCTTTTCATACAACACCAGATAAATATGATTGTAATTTTTTCATCTTATCTTAAGAGAGAAAGGCGGTAAAAAATTACAATAATGTTCCATTAAGAAACCCCTATACGAGGTTACTTTTACCATCCCCCCCATGAATTAGGTTACATAGTTAATCATATCTAATGAAATAAATTCACAATGTGATAGTCATGGACACCTTTATATATTAATTCCATTAATGAAAAAATTCAATATATTATCCCTAACATAATAAATTAATTTTATCTGAAAATATGAAAAATAATGTTTATTTTGGACTCTTCCCAATTTCATAACATCATGATTCATAAGACCCAATGAGGATTAATTAATCATGTAAAATAATAATGATGTATAATATGTCACCCACATCTCATATTTTGTTCATTTAATATATCTTGAAAAATCCCAACAAATTGAATTCTTCTAAATAATTCACATAGGTTAAAACCCCAAAAGACGGTTCCATCAACGATCCCACAAAAACCCACTAGACATAAATAGTCATGTTTTTTTGCACATAAATATGTATTGTATGAATAAATATCTTATGAATTCATTCATAACTAATAAGACCATATGTGTAATATCAATAATGTATTCTATTGATAATGAGGATTCCAAACATGTCGATACTATTCAAATTTCATCAATAACATCATAATTGTACATCTTTATATTAGGAAACTTTTTGGTACAATCCGTAATCTAGGGATATTGATATTTTGGCCAAAAACAAGGTTTATAAAATTAAAACCTACCTTCTCCCAACTCACCAACTAGGTTTCGCATCTATATATATCATTCATTACAATTTATCCAAATCATATATTCATAATAGTATTTATATTCATTAAAAAATATGATCTTTATTTTATATTTAAACATTAATTATTCTATAAAATTTTCATAGTTCAGCTTATATGAGCAATAGGGATTATGTATTTGTGGATTAGAGGAATTAAAAGATAACATAAAATATGAAATAAACATCTATATTGAAAACCTCCTTTACATGAACACAACATTCCTTCATACTTAGCAATGAAATGGATAACCAAAGGATATATATAATAAACAAGTGATCTATATAGTGCGGTAATGGAGTAAATAGTTAATAACATTAATAATAAAATAAATGTTAAGCAATTGTTCTATCAATGGAGCATAACATAATCATGAACATAAATGAATGATACATTATGATTATATTAACATGGAAATGTGGTGACAACATACAACACTACATCATTAAGATAATGAAATCAGGTAAAAACCTATCCCAATATTCTGGAAAAAATAACAAAAAATGAATTAGGTAAACCCCATCACCACAAGATAAAACATGATAATAAAAATTATATAATGCATTGGATTTCTATTAGAGAACACCGTTCATAATCATTTTAGTCTCATTCTTAAGTGTTCCACAATGATCATATATAATGGAATCATACAACTTCATCATTTATTCCATGAACTATGGTTTTGGAATACATAATTTATGTCCCCAATAAATATATATATTCAAATAAAGGTGAATAGCCATGATAGAGTAATGGGAATGATATTCACAATATGATGATTTTGTCCTGGAAAGACATGGTGTAATTTCGACAGCGTAACAATGTCCTATAGAAATTCATAGAATGGGTAGATCTGAGAAAAAGTGTTCTCTAATCCATTATACATGAAATGGATAGTGAGGTGATCACGGAACATTATAAAACAACAAATGAAATGGAATATAATATACCTAATACAAAAGATGTTCTTGAAAGTGAAATGAGAAGAGAGAAACCCCTTACAGAACTTCATCATTGTAATGGCATAGGTAATGGTCTAAATAGGGGAGGATAAATGATCCCTCACTGAAATAAAATCAAATAGATAGTATGTAACAGATTAAAAAATTATAAAAACATACCAATTTAAAATTAATTGACTAATTTCAAACCAGGATTATGAATAGAAAGGAATATAGAAAGGTGAGGATCACATACTTGGATGTGTGATCCCAAAGGCTCGGTGGGTTCTCTTGGTAACCTTAAGGTGCCTTGGGAGGACACGAGGGAGTTGATAATAGAGGGTGTTCATGCATAAAATATAATTAGTGAGTAGGAATGGGTGCTTGGGTTGATTAATATAGGAATGGTGGGGGAATTCATTATTATTTTGGTTTTGGACCCTACATATAAAATATATAAAATCAGCAAACCATACCACTATTTTTCCCATTTTTTATGGATGAGGGGAGTGGTATAAATTTTTTTACAAGAATTAGGTCATAGGATATCAAAATATTTACCTTGATTGTGTGGAGGTGAATCACGTATTCAAGAAAATGTTTTTAAAATCAAAAATATTTTACATATCATGGGGGTTTCACTAAGGCTTTATAAAATAAATCAAATAAACCTAATATTACATTATATAATGTAAAAACTATATTTCATCAATGATACATTGTATACAATTTTTTTAAATCACAATTGGGTCATTATGATATCATAAAACACATTATATATTTTTACGTCATTTAATTTTTATCAAAAAAATCAATTGTCACATAAAATTATGAAAAATACACCATTGGTTAATTCTGCCATCTAAATTCGAAAAATGATATTCATTTTATCAAAATAGGTTAATTTTTAAATATTAAAATAATAATATAATTGTATTGAAAATTTTTGGGGTTTGATATAAATAGTATTCAAACCATAATAAAAACTACAATTTCCTTCATACATATTATAAAATCATTTGTATTTAGTAATATTAATATAATAAAAATAATTTATTATAATATTATTTAATTAAAAATCCAAGAATACACCATATTTTATTACATAGTTAAATTTAAATATTATCTAAAAATATTATTTATGCATCAAAAATCATTTACAAGGTAACAAAAAAAGATGGAATGTATATTCATTATTCTATAAGAAATTAATGCACATAATAATAATGTTAGGGTCCTTTTACATATCCCTTTATTACAATATAATATTCCCTAAGTGTAAGGTGTGAGATGGTGGGTCATTCATGGGGTCTTTCGGTGAACATGGTTTGGGTTGTGATATCTATAATCATCAAATTATACCATAAAAAGTTTCTCTCATGATTACGTTGTTAGATCATAGAATGTTCTTGGTCTTAGGAAACTCCCAGAAAAGCTATCTCCCTTATAAGAACTAAAAATTGGGTTTCATGGGGTTCGATCCTATTGGTTGAGGCCATCAAATTCGTGGTATGTGTCAAATGGATATGTTAAAATCCAAAATTTACACTAGTCATGTGATCACTATTCAATCACTATATTTTCACAAGTAAGGATACAAAATTTTCATTTAAATATAATTGAATATAAAAAAACAAAATTAGTGCATGTGTTTTCGATATCCATAACACAATGAATGAAAGGAAATTTTATTTCTAATAGTTTGGGTCTTCACTACCTTCCCCCCTTATAAAATTTCTCCATAGAAATTTCCTTTTCCCAAAATAAAATATATGAGGGTATCTATGTTCTATCAGATCCTGTAGTTCCCATGTCGTTTCTTCCAACATCTGGTTTGTACACTATACATTGAGAAGGGGAATTTTCTTATTTCATAGAAATTTTTATCTATGATAGAAATTTCTTCACTGGTTTCTCCTCATTGGAGGGTTGATTTTCCAATGGTACCACCAATGTATTTAGTACACGTGTTGGATAAGGGATTTACTTACATAATTGTGAAACATGGAACACATAACGTACTTGAGATATGTATGGTGGGAGTTCAAATCAATATTTCACATCCCTGATACGATAAAGTATATCCAAATGGATTATGTACAAACACTAATCATTCACATCATCCCAAATCTCATTACACTCTTCCATAGATATTTTTGGAGGAATACCATTTCTCCAACATCAACTTCTAGGTCTCATAGACGATTGACTACAATTGTTTTTGTTGAATCTATGCAGATTTGATGTACTACTGGAAGGTGTTTACCTTCTATACCATTTCCTCAACAATTTGCAAAACTTGGATTTTTTATTCCCCAACATCATCTTATCATGTTTTTTTTCATCACCTTTTCCCATAATGATCTTCATAAGAATCTATTTGTACAATTGAGTGAAAACTGTTGTCATAAGATAACTACACCAAATGAATATATTGGTCCCATCCAACATGGAATTACATTGAAAAAGCTCTCAGCATATCCTCAAGGTTAGGTATAAGCCTCTTAGATTGGCCATCAGTTTGAGGGTGATAGTTTATAGTGAGGTTTAACTCTGTTCTCATAGCATATTAGAGACCCTTTGAGAACATAGAGGTGAATTTTTTATCTTGATCAAACAAAATTGATAGTTGTAGTCCATGCATCCATACCACGTATCTTATATATATATCTATACCAATTGATTAAAGGAAAAATACTCTTGAGTTTTAATGAAGTGTTAAATATTTGTATGAATATCCACAACAAACCATATATCATTGTGTCCTTTAGATGTCTTCAGTTGTCTGGTGACAAATCCAATGTTGTTGTTTCCCATTTACCTATTTCTATGGGTAACATTTACATAACCCCTTTATACTTATGCCTCTCAGCCTTTAATATATGATATACCAGGAACTTTGATGTGTATTTAGTAATCTCATTTTTAATTTTATCCCACCAATAGTGCTCTTGGAGATCTAATTAAATGAAAATGTTTCTTGGGTGAATAAAAGAATTCAAACTATGTTCATCAACAAAATCCTCTTAATTTATATTTGGATTTTATGTAACATATATTATTGACACAAATATCATAATTAATTCGTAATTAATGTGTAACTCTAAGGAGTGAAAATTTCTTCTAGTTTCCACTTTATAATTAATTCCCACATCATATTTTTAAGCAACCATTAACCTTATCATAATGGAAGGTAGGACAATAATTTGTTAATGGATTGACGATATTCCTATATTTATGATTCACATGTCCATATTCCTCAAATCTATGTATATTATATCCTTTTTAATTCCCATCATTGATATAATTACTTGGACCTTTCTACATTGGGAAACTTCCACCTTACTATATTTCATAGGTTGTTAATGGATTGAGAAGTCATAATCATTGATAAGATCTATCCATATTTTTTTCTTATATTCATCACTATATGTTTCACTATATATATTTGATACATTTGTGAAACATAGATATTTCACCCTTCTCCTCAATGTGATAATTCCGCAATATATTCAACACAAATATCACCACTGATAACACTAGATCATGTGTGAGACAGTTTTTCTATTTAATTTTAAACTACCATTTGGTATAGGAAAAAATTTATCATTTAGCATCAACACAAATCCCAAGACCTTCTTAAAATAATTGATAAATATTATGAAAAGCTCCCCACATGTTGGTATTGTGAGAACAAGGAAATTGATAATACTATCCTTTAACTTCATGAAGAATTCATCACATTCCTAAATTCAATAAATATTCACTCCCATACGAGTTATCATCCTTATATTTATTAAAAATGATGTTAAATTTCTCTAAAATCGGTGATAATATCTAGTTAATCTCATGATATTAGGGATATCCATCATATATTTTTTCCATAGCCATCCCACAATTTATTTATTTGGGATGGATCCATAGATATTCCATTACATGTGATGTTATGCCCCAAGAATGATACTTCTGTAAACCAAAACTCCTAGTTGTTGTACATTACATAGAGCTTATCCTTTCACAAGGTCTCTAGTACTGTGATCCACTGTTCCTGAAGCTCCTTTTTGGTTACGTAGTATATTATAATATCATCTATAAATACTACCATAAATATTTTCAAGTAATCTCTGAAGACTACATTCATCATGTCTATGGAGATTGTTAGAGATTTAGTGAGTTCAGAATGAATTTATTTGAATTCACAGTGCCTATACATTTTTCAAATATATTTCATGGGGATATCCTCCATATTCACCCTTACATTATAATATCTGGACCACAATCCACCTTGGATAAGTATGGTCCTCTATGTAGCTGATATAACACGTCATTATTTCGTGAAAATTATACTTGTTCATTATCATGATTATTTTGAGCTCATGATTGTCAATTAAAAGGTTCTTTGACCCATCCATATTCTTAATAAGGAGGATTGGTTCACATCATTGTGAATCACCTAGGCGTATAAGCTCATTATCCAGAATACCATGTAGTTGGTTCTTTAGATCTCGTATCTCCCCAAAAGTCATTCAATATGTAGTCATTACAATTGGAAATGGACTAGATATAGTATTAAATAATAATTAATCATCTATTCAGAGAGGATGAATAGAAAATTTCTCAACAAATGCCTCAGAAAATTATCTCACAATATGCATGACTTCTAGGATTGTTCATTCATTAGACTCAATCTTCTGAGAAAGATTTGTGTTCTCAAAGATAAGGATTATCCATGCTTTAGAATATTGTTATAAATAATATTATTCCTCCTCCTTGAACTTTGAAAGAATCATATGTGGATTGTCTATATGGGGAGTGATTTCTATATTGAAAAATGTAATGTTGGATCTATATAAAGGATGTCAATATATTCCAAGAATTGAATCAAATTTAATATACAGAAGTATTATGAGAGTATCTAGGACGTTCAAACTGAAAAATTGTGATAGGGGGTATGTTATATACATGGGGTGAAATAATTACCACAATTTTATCATTCACCTACATGTCTAAATAAATTATTTGTTCTGATGTCTGGATAGTTCTACAAAACTTTTCGGATATAAATTAATTCTTACCAAAAGAATACAAATGCGTGTAATCTATTCTGGATTTAATAACCAACATGACTATCAGCACATCATTAATGTGATTCACTTCTGTTGTTGTGATGGAAAAATAACTTTCTTGTTGTTTTGGAGGTTTTGGGTTGCCTCAAAAAACCATTGGATTAAAAAAATACTTAATAAGTTCTATGGTTCATGGATGTTTTAATAATGAAAAATGCGTCGAGGATAGAACTATGTGTTACATTACTCTATCTCAATTGAAGATTTTCTTTCATGAAATCACAAGCTAGGTTGCATTGCTTCCTGTACCTAAAGCATTTCCTCATACCATTAGGAAATTTCAAAGGTTATTATTTCATCAAATTTGAAATGTGAGGTGCCAAATGTTTTTATCACTATTGTATTTATCCACAGCACCACCAAATTTAAATCCACTTTCCACTTATTATCCCTTCATACCCATGAGATTCATCGATCTCTATCTCGATAGAGGATTTTTCATTCATGGGGGTGGGGTGGGAGTGGGGTGGATGTTCCTCATGAACGAGTATTCTTTTCAAAACAAGAGTGAACTTGGATAGTATATTGACAATTTTTTCGATTCCCACTCCCATCAGATTTGGCATCACATTAAATAATTCACCACATTGATCGTTGCATAGTTTTTTATATTTAGTCCTCATATTATCATCCATTGGATAGAATAAATAAAAATTAGGGGTAAATATTGTTAATTATTAAACAAATAAATAGGATTCTAATGAAAATAAGCGCTAATATAAAAAATACATTTATCATATTAACTTATGAATTTATACCTTTTTATCTATGTAATCCATGATCTACATTAAAAATTATATTTTAAGGATTTTTTTGTTCCATTATAATGGTTCACACTAATCATGTGAATTTACAAAAGAATACCCCTAATGAGTGACAAACCAAGAGACCATCAAGTCCCATTATTGTGCACCAGTTCCCATTCGTGTCCATATCAAATAGGTTTTTTTAGGATTTACCCCAAGATTAACTGGGCCACAACAACATTTACTTATTAATAAACAGACATGGATGATTTTTTGATAAAACACTTAATCTATACTCACCTAAATTTAGGCATTCTTTATTAATACATAGTCTTATCCCAAAGTCTTTCATTGTAGTATTCTTATTAAAATCTAAAAACAATTATATCCTCTAATACCATCAATAATGACCCTACTCTTTATTACACATTTATATATTATGTACTACATACAAATACACATAATACATCATACAATAATGAGAGTTCTCGTGTATTTGGGGATTAGTAACATTACATAACAACTGAAAACATGATATACCCGTCATTGTTGAAAACATCATTTACATGACAATAATATTCTTTTGTACTTAGCATTGCATGGGATAACATGTGGACATACATAACAAAATTGAGAGCTATAAAGCCAATTAGGGTTATAAATAAGAAATTGCTTTATGAATACAATGCCTGTTAGAGAATAGTCATATCATTGGATCATAAGAAAAAACTGAACATAAATTCTTTATATAACATGATTATCATAACCTGGAAATCTAGAAAAAACGTAATTCAATGCATCATTTACATAATGGAATCAGGTAAAACCATGTTGCAACATGGTCTAAACATGTCCTATAATGGAATCTGGTAAAACCCTGTCCTATAATGATGTATCCTGATAATAATCATTACCGAATTCATTTGAGCACTATTAGGGTGCACCCTTCGTAATCATTTCAATCTCTTGCTTATGTGTGACACATAGATCATATAACATGGATCCATTCAACATCATCATTTATTCCAAGATTGATAATTTCAATTAAAAACATATAAGTCCCCAATAAAAATTTATATGTTTATAAAGGTGAATACAATTTCCAAGAGGAATGGGAATGGTATTCACTACATGATAATTTTGGTATTGAAAATCATGGTGCAATTTCAGCAGCATAATCGCGTTATATGGAAATTAATAAAAAGGATATATGAGATAAAGAGTGGTTTACCATTGTTTATACATGAATTTGAATGTGAGGAGTTTTTTTGGTAACATAACCCCCCATCAAATCAAAAGGAATTTATGATGAATAACACAAATGCTGTGCTAGAAATTTAAATGGTAAGGAAGAAATTATTTATAGAATTTTTACATAGAAATGATATAGATAAGTGTGTAAGTGGGGGGGAGGATAAATGATCCATAATTGAAATAACATAAAATATAGTAGCTAATTTTTTATTAATGTATTACAATATAACCAACAAAAATCAAAATGTCATATTTCAAACAAGGATCATGCATTGAAAGGAAGATAGAAAAGTGAGGATCAGTTAAATTGATTTGAGATCCCAAATGAATCAGAGAGGATTTTTGTGAGGTTATGAGAACCTTGGGAGGACTCTAGGGAGTAGGGGAAAAAGTATTGTAGTGCTTTAGAGAGATTCAGTCATGATTAATGTCTTCCTGACTAGATTTATATAGGAATGTTGGGGGAAATCATTATTTTTTTTGTTTTAGACCCTACAGACAAAAATATTCAAAACCACAGACCATCCCATGGTTTTTTTCCCTGGGTTCCTAGAAAAGGGAAGTGAAATATATTATTTTTAAATTATACAGGCATAATATATTATTATATTACCTTTTCATATGATGAGGTGAGTCACGCTATAATTGAAATGATTATAAATTCTTAAAATATTTTATATGTATTGGAAGATTCACTAAGGAATTATAAAATATATTAAATAAAAAAATATAATATTAAATTATAATAAATATATTTTTTCCAAATATACATTTTATACTATTTTATTACATCACTATTGGTTACTTATGATCTCATATAACAGATTATATACATATAGCGATGTTAAATTGTCCCAAAAAATAGATTCTCTCAACAGATTATGAAAAAATCACTATTAGATAATTTCTAAATGCTGATTCTTATAAAATATTAATTTTATAGAAATATTCTTATATATATGTTAATTTTTACTATTATTATAAAAGCCCATACTTATTTAAAATTAACAGGTCTTGATAAAAACCGTTATGAATCCTTAAAAACAATTACAATTGACTTGATGAAAATTATAAATTCATTTATATTTAATAAATTTAATTTAATATTTTAATATTTTAACCACCATGACTAAATTATATTTTTTACCCCTCCTGACTACATTACTATGTAACCGTCATAGAAACATGAAGTACATTTTTGAAAAATTTTAATAACAATGTTTTTTTATTTGCTGACATAAATCAATTTTTTATTATATTTGTTTTAAAAAAATATCATACTTCAATAGTATATTCATTTCATTGGATCTAAATTAATTAGAGAACATATGTACTATTTTATAAGATTCAATATATGATGTTAACATATAAATTTTTAAGCTGTAAGAGATTTTGGAGATATGAAAGTGAAGTGAGATGATATAATGTTTTCATACATTCTAATAGAAAATAATATGACTCTTTACTAATAAATAAGTTCTCAAAAGTCATGAAATCATTCATCCAAAAATATTTTGGATTGAATTGTGAATAGGTTTTAAGAATTTATGATTTTAAATATTGATTCTCATAAACATTTTTTTAATTAGAGAATTGTATCCATAATTAAGACAGAATTGTAACCAGCATTATGTAAGGAATTGATACCAGCATTCTGAGATAATTTTCACAAGTTTTCTTATAGAATCGTAACCATATTTCTTAATAGAATCGCAACCAGAATTCATTGAAAATCGCAACTAGTATTCTATGAATATTTGGACAACGTTGATAGAGGAAGGGATACTGACAATTATATCTAGGCTAAACAAAATTTTTTAATAGGATGAGAAATAAACAAATTTTATTTATATGAAAATGAATTTTTTATGATATTATTACAAATTATAATTGAAGTGGTCAAAAATGGAATAATCTTTTGGAAAAATCTTAGATAGATATATTGAGTATTGATCATATCAAAGATTATGTTTAAATGTGAGATACATTTAGAGTATTGATATTTGAAGAAGTGGGAAATATTTCAATATTTCCTCCATTGATTATAGATTATTCTGGTAATACTTCCTCATATAATTAGTTATTCCTCAAATATTCAATACATGCATGAAAGTCATTGAACTACAGAAATTAATGTGTATGTTCTCAAATTATTGAAGGATTCTTGTTTTTAGAATTCCATAATAGTATGAGTTTTTTCAATATTTAAATTGTGTTCATTTTTTTTAAATAATCCAGATCCACAATACATTATCATTGTATAAAATGAAATCAGATCCAGATTACAAACTCATTATATTGAAATAAATAAGATCTAGATTATAGTGTCCCTGAATTGAAAGAAATAGAATCCAAATTACAACATCATTGTATTGAATGAAATCATATATAGATTACATTATCATCGTATTGAAAGAGAAAGGTTCCATAATCTATCATCATCGTGTTGATAAAATCAGATCTAGAGAAATTAGACTTAGGATTCAGACTGAGTAATTGTGAATTAGTTCAAATGATCCTTTACCTAGAGTTATTGTATTGAAAAAATCTGATCTAGGAATATTATACTGAGGATTCAAACTGAGAAATTGTGGATCTGTTCCAACAAAGTATTGATTCATTTTTGGATCAACTGATTTAAATGAAAACATCATATGATTATGGGAGTAGGTATTATATATTCTTTCAAGAGAAAAAATGTGTCTAATAGGAGTAGTCAAAAATTTTATTCACTTCTACATAATATTGGATTTCCATAGACCCATATGAGTGACTATAGATAAAAAATAAGTTCTCAAATTGAGGCTAAACCTTGTAAATTTTGTGTTCTTTTCTCTCATAACTCACTTGGAAGCACAAATATTTACAAAAATATTTTAATGATATAAATAATAATAGTTCGTATTGGATATGTTTCTAAATTCTTTGAAACATATAAAAAATGAAAAAATGATTCAACCTCCCTTATCAGTAGTTAATCGATCGTTCGACCATAAACCGGTATCAGAGGATCACGTTCCATTGTTATATCCTTATCATGAATAATATTAATTCTATAAACAGTATAAGAATTTAAATTTTTAATAAAAAAGAATTATTTTGGATGGAATTATTTAATGATTCTTTATATTCTATATATTGTATTGTACGTTGATGATGCTACTACTATTGAATATCCAACTATTGTGAAATATGATTCAATAAAATTTAATGATAAGATAAAAATAGAAGTCAATGAAAACGCTAGAAATGAAATAACTATGTCCTTACCAAATAATGATTATCATAATGGGATGGGTCTCATGAATTCAAAAATAATTTTGGACAAGATAAATTTTTTTAAAGGTAATAAAAAAGTAAAGGAACAAAATCACTAAATATGGCATGGTAAGTATGATGACATCAAAATGAGAGATAATGAAAAAATTAATGAATAATTATAAAAAATTGATAAAATTTTCTCCAATATCATTGAATTTATATTTAACTTGGATGATTCAAAAATTGTGAAGAAAATATTTAAAAAAATTCGTGACAGTTTCGATTCTTAAATTTCCCATTTAAAAGATACGAATGATTTATATATTTATGAGTAGAATAACATTATTTTTTCATGCGTAATGAGGAAATTGTTAATCATTAAAATTAATATGAATAATAAAATATCTTTAGAACCTATTATAATGATAATGATTCAAAATGTTTGATGAATATGGTCCATGTGAGTCTGATGATAGTGAATATGATGACTTAATTGAAAAATCCATGTCTATCGTTTCGAAGACATATAAAAGAGTGTGAGAAAAGATTTAAGGAAATATTCATCTCAAATGAATTAAATGTGGTGGAATTATAGTCTTTGAAGAGAATTTATCTAGATCAAATATGGAGAATATCGGGACGATTCTAATGAAAGAACTCATTAGAAGATACGGAAAATGATAAAGAAGATAAGTTCTACAAAAAAATCAAGATGTTGTTTTCCACAATGAAAACAAGTATATTGAGTAAATTTTTTGAATTAGTCTCAATTAAAAATGATTGTTATGAAGATTATTTATCAAATAAAATATTAATGTTCATTGCAGAATTTAGAAAACAAAAGATAACATAGATTGTGAAGAAGGTGGTGAAGAATCTTATAGAGGGAATCAGCTAATATCCAAACTTGTGCACGTATTAAAAATCTCCTAATAAAGAAATTATTGTAATGAAAAATTTTCATGAAGATGATAATTAAGAAATAATGTATGTCATTAAGCAGGAGGATGAATACATTCATAAGATTTTATGTTACAAAATTTGAATTGTTCAATATGGAATGATGATTGAAGACCTTGGAAGGAGTCTATAAGATATGGAACACGGGGTTATCAAGTTGTAATAAAAAAATCATGATTATGAATATACCTTGATAATAATGAATTAATACTTCATCAATTATACGGATGTAAAATCGAATACTTCTAAATATACTGAGAATTTTCATTATCACAATCTTGTGACATCTTCTTTTCTAAAAAAATAATGTTTCATCAGATTATTTTTACATTGAATGCTTAATAAAAGTAATTTGGAATGATTGGGATGATAAATTTAATGATAAATAAAACAATTATACAATAGTATTTTGCTTTCCTAGATAAAAATATGTTCCACATCTAGAGTATGTTTGAGCTGAAAAATTTTACCATCCTAAACTGGCATTCTATAGTTTAATATCATTGCTGAATAGAAAATAATGATTTAGAGGCTATTGATATTGTTAATTAATAAATTTTAATAATTTAACACCATGATATTTTATGAGATAGTTTATTTTTAATTTCATTTATAATTTTTTGTACTCTAAACTAAGATTAAATTACCATATACGCAACACCATATTAACTACAGTATACACAACACTATTCATGGTTTGTGTTGCAAACAATTTTACATTAATTGGATGTAATTAATTTCAAATAATTTTTTAAAATTTTTTTAATGAAAAATTATAGGATTATTCACTAAACAACAATATATGAAACATGAACTCCATGAAACACTGATTTGACTTGTGTTAAACAGAAGTACAACCTTCTTCGATAGCTTACGATGTGCTCAATAACAAGTTTTACTAAATAACTATATATTATTAAAATAATATTAATAGGGATATAAAAAAATGTATTATGAATATTCCTAACAAAATTGTGTATTTTAAAATCAACCTTTTATCATGAAAATGATATAAGAAAAAATAAAATTTATCTGAAAAAAATCAGTTTTTATAAAAAACCAGTTTTCATCCTTTTGATGGCTCATCAATTTTAAATTTAGTTTTAAATTCTATTATATATTTTATTTGAAAAAAACATATTCATTAGAATATGAAGATAAATGTTTACTTTTACTAAATTGTTGGTATTTTTCTGATAAAAATTTTATTTTAATGAATAGTTAAAAATAACACATTTTACTTCAAAAAATGACATTTTGTATAATTTATTCAAATAGATAGATTATATTTTGAATTTGATTTAATTTTGAATTTTATTATTATACATTTCATTTAATAATTTTTTGGTTATTTGAAGTAATTTAACAATTAAAATGTATATTCACACCAGACAATCATTTATTTAGTTTTTATTTCTTAAAAATCATATTTTTGTTTTAACAACAGGAATTAATTTTAAATTATTCTATAATAATTAAATATTATGTATTATGAAAAAATGGATTACATATTTGGATTCAGTGGGATTATATTATTTTAATAGGTAACTTTTATTTTTTGGTATTATTACTAGTAAATTTAGTAACTATTTTTATTACCATGGTTAAAGTTAAATAAGGGAATTAAACGTAAAAATAATATTATAAAATTATCTTATCCCCTTTCACAATTTCAATGGAAGATTAAATTCGACCATTATCATATATTGTTCAAAACTAAATCACTTAATGTCCAATTACTCAGAATATGACATCAATATAAAAAAATTAATGAATGTGACCAAATGTAAGAGTAACATTTTATACAATTATATTAATGATGATCTAGAGATTAACTGGTAATATAATTGATTATAGGTAGTCTATAGAAATAAAATAGAATTTCCTACATCATAGAAATTTATTTATAATTTTTTCAAATTAAATATTTATCATTAATGGTGACACAATCGTAATGAAAACATTATTTATTAATAGAAATATCAAATAAATGATATTATAAATGATATAATAAATATAATTTTTTAGAATTATTGTTATCCACTTATTATATGTATAACATTCACGTGTTATTTATGTTTTTAAATAGTTTTTCGAAAATATATATATATTAACATATTTCTAAAAGGTCAAAAAATTAATAGTGTCAAAAAAGAGGCAATTGGTAATTTATTAAAATATATTTTATTAAATCAAATAAAATTAATTAAAATATAAAAAATTGACAACTATTTTGGATGGAGTTAAATACATCATCAATTGTCCATTTATGGGTCCTCTGGAAATCTAGAGTGACTATATTAACCCTTAGTAAATAAAAAGGCTTGTTGTTGTGGTAAGAGTTAATGGAGATAAGGGAAAATAAAAATTATAAGGTTTTAAAAAAACCAAAACATCTTCAAAAAATATTGGATTAATAAGATTAAATAATTATCACAATAAGATCTCTTTTGAGTTACTTAATAGACACCTTTTTGTGAAAATAAATTATATATTATTTAAATCATAGATAGTTAAAAAATATCACTATATTGTATTTTAATTTCTTTTATGAGTCCACATAGGGCCAAAATAATGCTACAAATGAATATAAATGTCTATATATACATTAATGAAACCATTTTATTTATATGAGTTTATTCTATGTTATTAGAAGGTAAATATTTACCATAAAAGTCTCTCACTTCTAAAATAATATTTATTAAATTAACATAAAAATAAAATAAATTAATTTAATTTTATTATTTTTTATTTTATATTAGATAATGTGTCTAACAAATTTCTATGATCAATATGATATATTATAGACATGTAAAAGAGATATATTCGAATTTAAACTTTTTATTATTGTATATTAAGTCAAATTAGACTTATAGTGTCACATTTGGATGTGATAATATCTTATTTAATTTAATTATTATTCAATTCTTTTGAAAACCCCATATTAAAAAATATTAACAAGGGGAAATATATTGTCTAACATGTATTATAAATTTCTTTTTTTGTTCTATTTTTTATTATATAATTCTAGAATAGTCTTATTGTAATTTATTATTTTGATTATTTCCTAAATTACCCATATCCCCTCTTATAAAAAAGAATATACTCCAATATTTATTCAAACCATCTTGAGCCTTCAAGCTTGACCATCCCCTACAAAAATTATCCTATTATTTTTTTTTAACTTTTGTAGTTCATGTTTTTTCAAAAACCCAATACCTTTTGTCCCTACGAATGTATCCAAATGAACTCCTACGATGAATAGGAGGTGACCACACCCACAAATAAATAAAAGTACAATGTATGGGCTAAAATTTAAAATATCATTTTATCCATGATTGTTTACTCATATGTATTTACTAGGGTATAGTTTTCATCCATGTCCATGATTCCTAAATATGTATTTGAAAATATTTATTATATCCTTCTACTATTATTTAAAATCAATTTTACACATTTTTTAATTCTTACTAAATGGTATTTATGTAATATTTTGTTTGTTTTTGTATAAGGTACATTCTGGATTTTCTGCAAAATATATAAGAAGTATATTTTTGTTATCTTATATAACAATATAATATTTTTACATCTTCATAACACCTTATTTTGAGGAATCTTCCTATACATTGTTTCAAGATTATTTTCTACCAAATTATTTTCATTTTAAATGGAATGACATTTTTTGAAAAGAAAATGTATCCAAAGAAGAAATGATAATTTCATTTAAAAAAGTTCATGTTTTTTTATCAAAATTACTTTCCATATAAGATGACGCTTTTTAAAAAGGGTTTGGATTTAATCCATGTTATTAGTTTACTTGATTTTGAAAAAGATGGAATAATATTTTATATGGATTATGTTATGATAAACTGATGTTTAAAAAACCTATTTTATTTCACTGGTTATGATATGAGGAATGATTTAGGTTTTTGTGGAATATGTAATAATTATTTCACAATTAGATGTGTGGGACCAATATCCCCCTCCATTTCATAGGGTAAAAATTTATATCTCATGAGATAAATATGGTTAGAACAACAAATAAATACCGTTCCGTAATACATGGTTGGAACTTCTTGTAAGCCCATTTCAGTAAAATACAATGCCCACAATGTTGGACTTAAAATCAATTCCTTCGCTACTATGGAAATCATATATTGTGATTATTTTTTTCCAAAATTCCTTTTTTTATTTAAATGGTATGTTATCATGGATATTTTCATTTATTATTTATTCCTTAATAAAACCAAGTGTTATTTCATGACAAATATTTGGTATATTTATCATTATGTTCATGTTTTTACATTTTGATTTTTATGGTTGGTTTTATGTTCTCAGTGTTTACCCTTAATGAGAATTTGGGATCATCAATGTTATGTTTTATTTTTCACATGTTATAATGAATGGTTTTATGACGAAAAACTAATGTAAAGGATCGTTATGGTTGATGTTGAAGAACATTCACCAAGCTACAAAAATGTGTTCGGAGTTTCCAAACAAAGTAAACTAATACGGTATTCGGGTTTCTATTTATGTAATGTATTACATTTTCCACAAAAGAAATGTATTTTCCATGTTCATCAATCATGGTTCGTTAGAGTTGGTATCATATAGAAGGTTTAGTTATCCTTTGGATTCTAGGATGAGAAATATTTAGAGATTTTTGTACAGATATTTCTATCGATATGTCAAGGTATTTTCTAAGGATAATTCTTGAATATGTCACAATACAATTGTTTTTTTGTGATAATCATGAATAACCTAGGGTTAAACAGAAGATATCATAGATTGCAATCATATAAGTAATTTTCCATTCTTATGTGTTTCTAGTCATTGATATTTATATATCACAATATTTTTCTATTCTTAGTCAATTAGCATAAATACATAGAAAATATTTAACCAATAAGGTTAAAGGTTTGAAAAGTATAAGAATTATGATGATATATGTCCTATGTTGAAACATCATGAAGAAACTCATGACAATGGTACACGTATTGGTCATACTGTTAAGCATAATGCGATTGTAAACTACATGTGAAAGGTATATGATGTTCTTCCCATTTTTTTTACCTTAATACATAGAATCTTGAGTTTTAGAAACCATAATAAATGATTTATATTTTAATAAATATGATGATGATGGATCATGAGTAATGGTTTTCGAAAAAATATGGACAATTTAGGTGTATATTTTTTGGATTTCAAATGTTATGTTATATGAATAATGAAATATATTTTTGTTTTTTGTATATGTTTTTGAATTTATTTGTTTAATACATCTACGGAGACAAAATGTGATTTAAGGGTGTGGTGATATACTTTGAGAAAACATTATTGAGGTAAAGATAACCCTTAATATGTCATGTATGTTAAGCTAATAATTTTTGGATAATGATATATTGGATTTGAATAAGTAAATTGGATGATGCTAGTTTCTTGGGAAATGATTATGGAGTTGTTGACAAGATGGGTATGAAATAATGGATGAATTATACAACATTTTTGGACCTAAAAAATATCCAATAAGTTTTGGAATATGGAAACAGGAATGTTTTTAATAAGGATATATGGTAATTTAGGTTATTACTATGACACAATATAATGCATGATATTTTCATTAAATTGTGGGGAATGTGACCAACAAGATTTGTCTTTCAATATATGGGGTATAAATGATTGTTAAAAAAATAGTTTTAATATATTCTTTATTTTAATAGTTTTTTTATACTCTGAGTTTGGACAGAAGTATTTGGGATAAGCCTAATAGTTGGAAAGGATTAAAATGGACAACATATAATATTGTTTATGTAGAAAACATTTTTTATATTATTTCTGGAATATTATAATAGTATATTTAAAAAAACAGCCCACTAGACGTGAGAAAACCTATTGTGTTTGACAAGTCTATAGGAATAAAACCATAAACTGAAGTGTGGAATTCCTTTATCACCTACCATTGGGATACAAAAATCTCATGGTTAGTATAAATTATTTTCATTTTATTAAAGAAATACATTAGTGGAATAATAAGTCCATTTTTGGAACCATATATGATTAATATCACTATATATGGGCTTATGTATATTTGATTACATGTGTTAACCTTTTTGTGAAATAGAAAAACTGAATGTCATACCATTCTATTGCATAATATTCTAACACTTCAAGAATGACATATTTGACTTTATTTTATAAAATAAGAGATAAACATGAAATTTTTTAATGAATGACCAATTGTGATAATATAGTGAAATTATGTCATCATATCTCCAAATAAAAAATTCCATCATATTTAATAAAACGATATTAAAACAAAAAAATTTATCCTAGTACCTTCATATTTGATGAATTAGATGGTCCCTTAAATCATTGTACATTTTGGTATTTCTGGTAGTTAAATTTGTATAAAACTTCATCTCTATAACTATCCCTTAGAACTTGATGGTTAGTTTTCTCTTCTATATACTTGTTTTCACTTCCCATGTATGTTTTTATATGGGGAAACCCAATGATGAATTAAATTTGGTAGCCATTATGTTTCTAAATTAATTTTTTAAAATTAAGTTTTACAATCCATTTTTAAGATGTGGATATCCCTGAAAGAATCATTCATGTAGTAATCCATTTATAACCCCAGAAAACCATGAGTGGGAAACTCATTTAAAGGGGTAAAATATAGAAACTTGATATTTTATGATATATATTGATTTTTATTTCTTTGATTTCTTGTGTTTTTTTCTACACAACGATTATCTTTCACTATAGGCAATACTGTTTTAGCATGCAGTATACACTACACTATTCTTGGCTTGTGTTACAGACAATTTCCTTTTGTTTTGATAGAATTAATTTCTTGAAATATGGTCACTGTATAAATGAAATATGATTGGATTATTTTATTTGAAACACCAAAGGAATCTTTCACTCCATGCAATAATGATTTGTCTTGTGTTACACAGAACAGATACCCTTTTGGGTAGCTTTTGTTGTCTGTAATGTCGAGTTTCACTAAAAATGATAAATTATTAAAATATTATTAATGGGATATAAACCTTCTAGTAAAATTCATAATAACCACATTTTTAATTTTAAATATAATCTTAACTATTTTGTAGAACATGATAAAGAAAAAATTCAAATTATCTGATAAAATAAATTTTTTGACGAAATTTCAATTTTCCACCATTTGAAGGTGCATCCAATATAATTTTAGTATTTATATGTTTTATAAATTATATGTAAAAAATAAAAATCCTACATGGAAGTAGAAAAAAATAACTTTTTCTGAATTTTTCATATTTTTATATAAAAAAAAAACTTTAATGAATATTGGGAAATACTTCATTTTAATTTCAAATATATTTTTAATCTAATTTGTTTATATAGTTATATTAAATTATAAATTTATTTATATTTCATAATAGGATCTTGTTTTTATAATTTAATATAATTTTCCTTATTAGAAGTAATTTCCCATTTAAATTGGACATAAACACATGACATTCTTTTGATATGTTATTACATCATAAAACCCAACATTTTTGTTTAAATAATAGGAACTAATTTTAAAATTATTTCTACCAATTATGTGTTTCTAATTATGATAATTGATTCCATATTTAGAATCAGTTGTTCCAAATTCTGTTTATAAGGGACTCCTGTTTTCCATCATTATTTATAGTAACATTAATAATTTTTTTACCATTCTTAAAGGTAAATATGTTAATTAAATGTAAACATAATATTATATAATTACCTTAACAACTATAAAATTGTTATTGGTTGATAAAAATAATCACTTTTCAATTATGGATCAATGTGAAATCGTTTAATTTACAATTTCCCAATAATATTCCATGAATATAAAAAAATTAATGAATGTTAAGATATTCCACATTGTTATTTCATATAAGTTTATTAATTTTAATTTAAGGATAATAAAAAAATTGCATATACATTTTTATTTAAATCTAGTATAATTACCTACATCATAGTAATTTTTTTATAATTTTTAGAGATTATACAATTATCATTAATGATTACTCGATAATGATGTTGAAATTGTTTTATTTATAGAAATATCATATAAATGATATTAAAGAAATTAAAATAAAGTTAATTTGAGAGAATTAATGTCATAGAATAATTTTATAGATCAATTTGACATGTTATTTATTTTTTAAAAGAGTATGTTCGAACATATCTCTATGTTATACTGTTTCTTAAATGACAATTAACGAATAGTTCCAAAATTGTCACTTTTGATACGATAAATAAATAACATTATATTGAATTATATAAAATTCATAAAAATATAATCGTCGGACCAAAAATTGAGGTGAAGTTAAATATGTCACCAGTCATCCATTTATGGCTACTTTGTAATTTTAGAGTTACTATATTAACCCTTGGTAAAAAGAAGTCATGTTTCCAAGGAATGAGTTAAAGTAATTAATTAATGGTCAATCAAAATTATAATTTTTTAAATTAAACAAAAACATGTCCCAAAAAATAATCGGATTATTAAGATTCAATAATTAGCACAATATGATCTATTTCGTGTTATTTAATGAACACATGAACATTAAAATAAATTATATATTATTTAAGTAACTGATAGTTAAAAAATATCACTATATTTGTATTTTAATATCTTTTATGTGTCCACATATGGCCACAATAATTATATTAATGAATATAAATATAGATTTTGATATATATGAAACTAGTTTCATATTATAAATATATTTTTAATTCTTATAATTTATTTAATTACATTAAATTTCTCATCAAATCTTAAACATTATTTATTAAATTAACAAAAAAATATTATAAATGATTTTAATAAAATTAATTCTTTTATATTTTTGATTATTTAATGTGTCTATCAATTTTAGAATATCTATAATATATATTATAGATTTGTGAGATCATTATATTCAAATTCCCACATTGTCTTCATGTATTTTAATTTTAATTTATAAATAGTTTAAAATTTTGCAATAATAATATCTTATTGAATTCTTTTATAATGAAATAATTTAAAAATCTTAAAAATGATAAATTGTCACAAGGGATAAGATACGGCCGAACATGCACTATAAATTTCATTTATGGGCCATTTGGTAATATTTATATCTACAATACTATTATTATATTTTAGTATTTTGATAATATACAAAAGTTCCCCTCTCCACTATTATAAAAATCATCTCCTCCCACATTTACTCACACCTCAATGATCATTCTAACATCCACATCCCCTACCCAATTATCCTATCTACTTTCTTAAAAACCATTTTTAGTTCCTGGATTTCCAGAAAATCCTTCCCTGGTGTCTCTACGAAGTGATCCAATAGAAGTGCAATGAAGAAGACTTGTTGAACAGCCCCTCTAATTACATAAAGTTGAAGGTAAGGTATAACATTAGAAAATCTCTTTTTATCTGAGATTTATCGATTTTTAGTATTTACAAGGGTATAATAATGATCCCTATTCATGATTCCCAAATATATATTTCAAAATAATCTTTATGTCCTACTATAATTATTTAAATTCAATTTTGACCATGGGTGAATTTTTAATAAACACTATGAACGGAGTCTCATTTCGTTTTCAGTATGAGAACCTTTTTGACTTTTTTAGTAAAATTATGAGAAGAATGTTTTATAACTTATACAGCCTGAATTGATTTTTTTCATCTTCATATAGCTTTATTTAATTGATGATTCCTCTACATAGTTTCATGATTATTTTTCAAAAAGAATTATTCTTTTAAAATTGTGATTCATTTAGAGAAAAGAAAATGTTTTTTACAAATAAATGGATTTTACCCATTAAATAAGTTCAATTGTTTTATAAAAATAATTTTTCATCTAACATCTCACTCTTTAAATATTTCTATTCTTCTATCCCTATTGTGACTATTATTTGATTTTGTTAATGATGGATATATGCATTATGTTGTGATAGAATGATGTTTAAGAAAAATATTTTATTTCATTAGTAATGCTACGATATTTATTTATCTTTTTGTGGAACTTGTACGAATGATTTCATTATGAGTTGTGTTGGACCTATATCTATCTCCAATGAATTGGGTAAATATTTATACCTCATGAGATAAAAATATCTGGAACGACAAGTATATCTGGATCAGTAATACATGGTTGAAATAACATGTAAATTTGGTTTAGTAATTCATGTCAAGAATGTCAATTAAACCTATTTCAATAAAGTAAATTGTTCACTATGGTGGTCTTAGATGCAATGCGTTGTCTAATATAGAAATCCTATTATGTACTTATCTTTCTGCCAAAATTACATGTTTTATGTCAACTAAATGTTTACATGGTCATCATCATTCATGATTTACACCTTTTAAACTACCAAAATTTATTTCATTACTCATGATTTTAATATTTAATCATTATGTTCATGATTTTTCATTCTAATGATAATGGTTTCTTTTATGTTCTCAATTTTTACCATTAATGATCATTTGATCTCACCTTTTTTTTATTTGAATTTCCCAATATATAATGAATGGTTTTAGGAAAGGAAAACAAATGGGAATGATCTATATGGGAGATATTGAAGATCAATCACCAAGCTATAAGAATGTGTTCCATGATTAAAATGACACTAAACTAGTATGTTATTTGAGTGTGTAATTGTGTAAAATGTCAATTATTCTACCAAATAAATTTAATATACATTTAAATCAATTTTGGGTCACTATACATATGGATTATAATTTTTTTCATATCATATATCTACCTAGAATAATGTTTAAGAAAAGTGTAGGAAATCATGAATGAAGAATAGTTAATTTTCAAACTAATAAAACGATAAATATGTGAATTTTGATGACGTTTTATTCATTCCAATAATAAGACACTTTTAATTTATGGAAGATATCTGTTGAATATTTTATCAGTCTGGCCTTCATTTTGAATGATATATGGAACTCTTTCTAGAATAATATTTTCGTGACAGAAAAGAAATTATTGTTCAAAAGAAGAACATTAAGGAAAGATCTTTTATTAGAGAAAACCGTGAATGCACGTTAGACAAGAAAACCATGGATTCTTAATATTTTTCATTCTATAGATATGAAATGATATTTAAAAATATTGAAACATGATTATAGTCATTATAGATGATTATTTATGTTTGTAATGAAATTTACATAAAAATAAAGGGAATAGTGATTGCAGAGATTGAAGTGAAGAAATTGAATTCTAAATAAGATTTACATGTTGATGGGATAAATAATAACATACATAGTGTAAGTCAACATTATAATTATTGAAATGAAGTAATATATAGTAATGATTCTTGAATAATCAAATGTTTTAATGATGGAAAATTAATTACAAAATGGGAAACAACATGTGGGAACCTCTTTCAAAAAGATGAATTCAATAACTCTTATTACTTGATTATTGAAGATGATATAAAATTTTGGCACTAAATGCATGGTCTCATTAGACAGAAGAACATGAGTAAACATTCTAATATTTCTTTTATACATAATTTTCATGAATTTAACAGAATATATAATCATGTTAGTATTACTATCCAGATATGAAATATGGCTAAAACAATTCATAAGAGAATTGAGAATAAATCTACCAAACCACATGGACTAATTCATTATGATCTATGTGGGCCGATGAGACATCAAAAAATAAAATTTAATTTGTACTTTATCAATTTTATTGAATATTTCAATCAGATGAAAAATTTAATTTCCATGAAGCAAAAGTAAAAGGCTGTTTAAATATTTAATCATTCAAAAAATATTTTGAAAAATAGTTATTTGATTTCCTAAAAAAGATAAGAATAGATAATGGTATTGATTTAAAAAAATATGAATTTGAAACATATATAAAAAATCAAATTATCAATCATTTTTATTGTGCTCCAAATTCTCCACAAAAAAATAGAATAGTTGAATAAATGAATATGATCATGGTCGAAATGGGAAGAAGTATGCTCGTAGAATAAAAAATTCCAATGTTCTATTATAGTGATGTTCTTAGTACTATCATTCATGTTCAAAATAGATGATTCTTGATAATAAAAATCAACAAAAATCATTAAGAAATTTGGTATAATATAAAACCTTCAATAATATAATTCAATGTTTATATAAGTCCGTGTTTGCTATAATAACAAAAATTTGGAATGTTTGATGAGAAAGGTGGTGATTGAACTTTACTGGTTTATTCACTAATTTGAAGATATTCTAAATGTTGGAAAAAATGATTACAAATGTCGGTGGAATCTTATTATGTAAAGGTAATTGAAAATAAAATTCCCTTTAAAAATATTCACCACAATCTTGGGAATGATAAATTAGAGATTTCCAAAAATGGTGTAAATTATTCCAATAATTTTTATTCAAATTCATATGAATAGTGTTTTGAGTAAATTCCACCTATGGAAGAAATGTTGTGATATCATACCTGAAAAAAACATATTGAAACCATAAACATTATTGACAATTAGGAGGCTCTGGTTCTGACCCTAGGAAAGTTGATATTATAAAATTAAACATACCATACCTCAATAGTTTGATAGGTTTAGTTCCATAGGTTATTCACCATAATGTTTAGGTGGATTTTTTGAATGAAGCATTCGATTAGATTGTGAAAAATGAAAAATGGGAACATCAACAAAGGACTGCTAATCAAAATGTTATCAGAACAATATGGGTTTGACGAATCAAATAGATTGAGCATGGAGAAGTTTCCATAAACAAATAAATATTCGGTTGTACAGGATACATACCGGTGGAAGGTTTGGATTTTGATGAATCATTTTTCCCAGTTGTATCATTGAGAAACTATAATAATGTTTCTTTCAGTGGTCGTATACATGAATTATTATGTTTATCATATCAATGTATTGTCAAATTTCATAAATGATGATATTGAAGAATTATTTATATTAAGAAACATTTTTTTAATACTAGATGAGGATGAAAACAAATATTGTAAATGGAATATTTCTTTGTATGGTTCAAAACAAGATCCACGTGCTTTGTATTCGAAGCATGACATTGATTTGATAATGATTAAATTTACAAAAGGAAACATTGATCGATTGAAATTGATCTTTCAAAGAATCATTTTCAAAATTTATTATCAAACCCCATTAATATAATGTTTCACTTTATAAAATAAAAAGATGTTGTTGTAGATGTTTTAGTAGAATATATTACAACATAGTATAATATAGTAGATATTTTTATGAATGTGATGTTGATGGAATGTTTTGGGAAATTGATGTTGTGACTACATGTTCATCCTCCTCATGTGTCTTCCTATATCTCATAATTAATAAAATCCACCGTGCATTGGATTATGTTCAGAATAGTGGATAAAAAGTAATAAAATTATCATTCATTGATGAATATAAATCTCTATGTATCATATAATGGGGCAGAGTGAAAATAAATGTGATAGAAAAGTAAATGATAAAGAATTATAATGTGAGAAAAGAAATAATGAGGGAGAAAAAAAACATGTACAAAAAGAAAAAATACGATAGTTTATGTTTACCTGGACACAAAATTTTATTTCCATATAGGGATGGAATTATTTCAAAAACCATACCTTATCTATTAGAATGGTCTAAGGAAAATCCCTTATGAGATGTGATATGTTTTTGAAATGTTTTATAAAACATTAGTTGGAAAAAATTTAAGAGACTTGGAAAAGTTGTTAACGAGGGGTTCCAACAAATCCAATTGGGGATATTGAAAAACATTATTAATAAATAGTAATATAAATTTTTTTTGACAAATAATCTTTTTGTTTAATAATTTTTTTAAATATATGAATCACATAAATCTTGATTATATTCAGTTCATTGGATCCAAAATAATCAGTGGAAGGATGTATTGTTTTCTAGGAGTCTATCTTTGCTGTTATAAGATAAAGAATGGAGCTACTGAATAGTTTTGGGAGAAGAAAGTGAAGCCAAAATAAGTATGAAAACATTATAAAACAAAATCATATAATAACATGATATTCTCAATTATCTTGAAAACATTAATGATAAAATATTTTGACAAAATGGTGAATATGTTTGAATAATTTCAGAGTTGGAAAATGGATTTTTATAATCATCTTTTTGCAATTAGATTTTAAAATTCAGATTTTTTTAATTAGAGAATCATAACCAATGTTATAAGAGAATCACAACAATCATACTATATAGAATCGTAACCAACATTTTGTGAAAATCGTACCGATTTTTCTCAGAGAATCGTAACTAACATTTTATGGATAATTGTAACATGCATTCTTTGAATTTTTACACATCGATCTATGAATATTTGAATCATATTTATAAATTAAGGGATACTAAAAATGGTATCCAGGAAAATCAAATGACTATAATGTTATAAGGGAGTAAATAATCATTATAGGTTGAAAAAGAATTCGTAATTATCCAATTATGAAGAAGAATTGATGTGGTCAAATTTTTCATTCACATTTTCATAAATCCTGAATTAATATAAAGAGGAATGATGTATACAATGATGAAGTTTAAATTTGATATATTTTAGGAATTTTAATATTTGAGGTAGTGGGAATGATTTCATGTATCATTAAATTTTTTTCCTTAGTTACCTATAAATACATTCTCAGATCATTATTTCATTGTATATTTTTATATACAAGCATGAAAGCTAGAGTGATCAACAAAATGATGTGGATGTTCTAATATAAATTAAGGATAATTGTTTTTATTGTTATTGAAAAGTTTGTGTTTTTAAAAATTTGAGTTTGAGTTCATTGTATTGAATGAAATTAGATCTAGAATACATCATCAATATATTGAATGTAAAATGATCCAGATTACATAATCATTATACTAAAATTAATTTGATCCACATTTCAACATCATTGTATTGAATGAAATCATATCAAGAATAAAACATCAATGAACTAAAAGATATTGGGTTCAAATTATAACAACTTTGTATTAAAATAAATATGATACAGAATATAGATTCATTGTATTGAGAAAATTAGATCCATCCAAATCAGATTGAGGATTTGGATTGTACAATTGTGGAGCAGTTTCTACAATGTTTTGATTCTTTTGTTTGGCTCAATTGTTTTTAAAAAATATAAACAAACTTGAGTCAAAATAATATTTATTATCGAGATATATAATGTGTCTAAAAGGAGTTGAAACATGCTTTATTCACATCTTCATAATAGTGTATTTTCATGGAACCTTAATAGTGGATATGGAAGGGGTTCCGCCATCTACTCGCACTAGGGTTCCTTCCCAGCCCCAATGCTTCCTACCTCTTACTGTCCCCCTCACGATGAGAGGTTTTTCTCTAGAGAGCTTCTCCTTCTCCCATCCATGTCCCCCTGTCTTACTCCTACACCACGCCTGCTACGACCTTCACTCTTGTTGTTGGAACCATCACGAATAAACCCCCTCTTAGTTTAACTAGATGCAACTCCAGCAACATGTGATTTTGTGGGTGGAGGCATCCAACGACTCTTCCTCTTTCATACTAGTTTCGTTTTTTCCCTTTCTGTTAGATCTTGTTTTTCATGCTTCCCCTTCCATGTTCTCGATTTGTTCGTGGTGATTCTCTTCCATTTTATGGTTTTCAATTTCAGCTCATCATGATGTTGGGATTCTAGTTGTATGGACTTCTTTTTGTTAGGGTGTCTTTTTCAGAATTTTGGATGATGATGGAGGTGTCCTGGATACGGATGGTTTTGGTGTTTCCACCGTGATGAAGATGTTGGATTCTGTGATTTCTGCTCCTGCATTCTATTTACATCCCTTAGTTTTTTGTTCTCTTGTCGGTTGTTTGAAAGTCAGAGTTCGGTGTCCATGATGACTGCTGGAGCTCACTTCCGCTCCTTGCTCTGCTCTTTCTCCAAGACTCCACCATTCTTCTCCACGTCGGAATTGTGTGGAGGTATTTCATGGTGTCTTGGGAGGTTAGTTCGAGTGGCTGACGACATTCCAGGAGGTGTCTAGCGTCATCTATGTCTTTGGTTTACCTACTGGTCTTGGTGATGTTTATTTGTTTGTTGTTTTTCAGTTCATTATTTCTAGTTTCTTCTCGATCTGGTGACGTTTTCAGTGGAAGTGTGATGATGTTTTTTATTCTGTGTTTGAATTCATTAATCGATTATGGTTCTATGTTCCTCCCACAACTGTGAAGGTGATCTATTTTTTGGTGCAGCTGTTCTTTAGGCCACTGGTGGTGACAATGTTGGCTTCGTCTTCTTGGGGTTTATGGTGATTAGTGGTGTCTTCGGGTCAGTTTCCGACGACAACATGTGTTGGTCATGTTAATGGTTGATGTCCCCTCGGGATGGTATGCTCCAGGATCGATGCTCCTGTGCATCATCCTTACATGATTTTTGTTGTTTTATGATTGAATTTGTCGGTGTGTTATGTTTTGACTATTGAAATTTGTGGGTATCTGTGCAGTTACTTCTCAACCTACAAGTGGCTATTCAAAATTAAAAAAAATGGATTTGGCGATAAGAGTGGCTATGGAAAGGATGTAGGTTTTTCACATTGAGGCCAGACTTCATATTTCTTGTGCGTTTTTCATTCATGAATATATTTAATTCATGAGTATTTATAAAAATTTGATAAGGATATATATAAATACATGATGGAGGGGTTACTTTTCTTATAGTAATGAAACTTATAAAAAGTGAACTACTTATTCAACCCCCCAGTTGTTATTCGATAATTGGAACTTCACAAACTTATTTTTAAAAATTATAGGTACACATAGATTAACCATATAGATTACCTAAAAATTTAACATTCCTAATAAATTAGAGTTATATATATGTGCCACCATTAATCATAATAAATTCCCATTAACTAAAACATAACAGTAAAAAAAATATTTCCAATAAAAAATTCAATTTTAATTTTTTAAAAATAGAACATTAAAAGGGGATTTAAAATTAAAAGTCAATTACAAATATCATATATTCTTTGTGATAATATATAAAATGAATATTTTTACTGTATATTAATCCACACTATTAAATAAAATATAATGAAAATACATTACAAAATTAATCTTAGTACCACATAATTCATGATGAATGTGGTATACCCAAATAATAGATATTTAATTATGAATCCACTTACCACAGTTTCATCTTGCATCAATTGTGTTTAAACCTCCAGTATAATAATTAAAATTGTGTTATTTATATTTTAATGAAACATAATAATATTTATAACACATTATATGATAATTTTATAACATCTTTTGAACCATTAATTTTTAATATTTTGTTATTTCAATTCATTTAGGTGCGTTCATTACATTGTTTCTGTGGGTGGTTCTTAAAAGATTTTCTTGATGACTGTTAGAGAAACTCCAAAAGTACAATGGAAGAGTATTAGAATGTTTCCAGAATATTATATTATATCATAAATCATTTTTTATCAGTTTTTATGATTAAACATTAGATGAAACAATAATGATATTTTTTAGATCATTTTTTTTGTTCCTCGATAAACATTAACTAGTATCCTTATATAAAGTAATATTATGTATGTATTTTAATTAACCGTCATAAAATAGGTTATATCATAATTTTTAAAATATATTTTAACTATTAAAATTATTTTTTATCCATCCATGATGGTGGTAATGAAAATTGAAATCATGTCGTCCTAGATGTGAGTAAATCGACACTTTAATGATGATGTTTTTGATTTTTTTTAAATAAAGTAGTGGAGAAGAAGTATGATGATGATTTTTTCAATACAAATGATAACAAAAAAAATTATATATTATAATGATGTTTCCATGCCTATTTTTTAAGGGTATTTTAAGATAGTATAATAAAAGAATATGTATTCACAAATAAATAAAAGTAAATTAAATGGGGAATTTTAACTCTTGAATTTTCATTCCTGAGAACCTCCTTAAAGACTTATTTTTGGAATTTTGGTGAGACCAAGAGGTCATGAATGTGGGTAATATTATTGTCTAGAGTATTGGTAATAATTTCGAAACATCGCAATTATTGAGTGGTGTGAGGATAAGAGGGGGTGAGGGTTTCCTTTTAAGTGGAGGATAGGGGTTTCCATTATTTTAATCATTATGTTAATATTTTTATTATGAATGTAAATAGTGATGGTTCATATGACTACATAAATTTATCTGTGCATTTGATTTCAAAAATGGTTTCTTACATCATCATAACCTCATTCATGAGAAAATAATTTTTCTATTTATCTAATTTCATAAATTATCATATATTACTATTCACTATAATTCAAGTATTCCAGAAAAATTACAAAAGGGCACTACAACCATTTATCAAAATGGTGATTTAAATAATGATATCTATTATATCAAATTAATTTTATTTGTATGAGAAATTTACTTCTAAATTAAAATAAAATTTATTAGAAAATACTAATTTTAAAAATATTGCTAATTTTATAACACTATTAAAATTTAATTAAAGTCTGATAAAATTATAATAAAATTAAAAGAAAACAAAATATAAATTATGAACCTATTTTATGAAAATAAATTTTCTTATAATGCATTTAATTAATTATGAAATTTAAATTAAATTTTTATGACATACCAAAATACCAACACATATTTTATCACTTCTTAAATTTTTATTTACTTATTATGTGGAATAAATATATCATGAGTAAACATATAAAATACAAAAAATTATACTTTCTTTTGTGAGGTTTTAATCTTATTGGTAAAATTACAATTCTTAACGATCATTCTACAATTACTAAGGTCAATTTACTATTCTGATAAATTAAATTTTTTAATTTGTATAAATTTAAATTAATTTATTATAAAGTAATATTTAATTCCAGAAAAAAATTATTTAGTAGTTGGGTCATTACATTCTCTCCACCTATGGTAAATTGCATCCCCATAATTTCATTACTTATTAAACAAGTGAGGGTACATTTACCTCATAGAACACTATGATTCTCGTGTTACTTCTTCAATAATGTAGTTTCTCCAAAAAACCATAAAATTGATGATTACATTATTCTACAATACATGCTCTCTATGATTAAAATTTTTGAATAGGTTTCTCTTCAGAATAAATGTTCTCTTCCTGCTGAAATATATCTAGTCTCAAAATATGAGATAAATCTGGGACATACTTTCTCAACATCTATACCAAGAAAACATAGTTTACCTGAGATAAACTAATATGGAAATATACTATATATAAGATTGGTAAAACATTATCTAAAATTTCATAAGGTCCAATGAACCATGGACATTAAATATCCTTTCTTAAAAAATCTCTTAGCTATTTCCCATGGTGATATTATAAGATAAATATGATCACCTATTTAGAAGGAAAAGTATTTCCTAATTTTTTTAATAACTTTTCTATCTACTCTAATTTTTGCTCATGTGTTACTGGATAATATTCACTTTCTCAGATAATTCATCTTCAATTTTAGGTCCCATCAAAATTCATTCCCTATATTCATCCCAAAATGATGGAGTTCTACACTGCTTCCTGTATAATACATTAAAATATGACATTAATATATTAGAGTGAAAACTATTATGGTAAAGAAACTCAACGAAAGGATGATGTGTATCCCAATTTCCCAAATAGTCTATTGAACATGCTCAATACATATCCTCTGCATTTGGAATTGTTCAGATTGTCTATCCACCAGATTGAGGATGATAAGTAGTGTTGAAATTTAATTCTATTCCTAATGACTTATGAAGGACTTTCCAAAAGATATAATTAAACCTTGGATAAAACTCTAATATAATGGCTAGGGGAACTCCATTTAACATAAAAATTTCTCCCAGTTATAATCGAGAAAGCCGATCCAATGGTATAATATATCTAATATGAAGGAAATGATCATATTTAGTCAGCTGATAAAAAATAACCCAAATCCCATTTTCACCTCAAGAATCATTTTTTAGTCCCACCATGAATTCAATAGATATATTTTATAATTTATACTCTTGAATTTGACAATGATGTATTATCCCCTTTGGTAGTTATATCCCTAAATTATCCTACTAACATGTTAAACATTTTATAGTAGAATATGAAATAAATATATTCATTCATTCCCACCAGTAATACTTCTAAATTCCTTTTTACATATTTTTACATCCATGATGAACTAAAAATTGGGAAAATTGAGCTACAAACAATAATTATTTCTTCTATTGGGAATCAAAAAAAAAGACATAATATATTCCTAGATTCCAAAACACAATATTTTTTAAAATTAAATTATGGAAACAACAAATTTTCACTAATTTTTCCATTTTATATCATTCACCATATTCTATCTATTCACTCATAATTCTGTTTGACATATACAAATTCACTAACACCTATAATAAGATAGTGGAATTTTCTTGATAAACTACTACCTTGACAAAATTCATCAAATCATTAATTAACGAGTCTGGTTTCAAACATAACTGTATTAATGTTGCTTGCTAATTTTTACGCAATAAATCTACCAAGTTAGTTATTTTTCTGGAATTGTAATTTATGTATAACAATACTACATTATCAACACAAGAAATCATCAATGTATAATTATTACTTCCATCTAATTGAATATATACATCTAAATTTTATGGTCAATATATTTTTCCCATTTATTTCCGTATAAATGATGCCATAAAATTATCAAATGAAACACCACAACTGCTAATTATAGATCATGTATGGTATAATTTAACTCATGAATTCTTTGTTTTATTGAATCATATGAATTTTACTGGTTATTCTGCATTAGAACACAACAAATTCCCTTCAATGAAGCATCACTACAAATGAAAAACTCACAATTTCATGAATGCAGGTGAAAAATTACTGATTTCACTAATCTCTTATAAAATTATTAAATAAGAAATAAATTTTTTCTATACTGATAAATTAAACCAAATTTTTGTTAACATAATTAGTGGGATAGATAACCATGAAGTTATTCTAACAAATCACTAAGAACAACTTGCTAGTCTAAGAAAACTATGAATCTCTGAAACATTTTTAGGACTTGTCCATTCATCAACCACATTAGTTTTTGTATGATAAACTATTATTTCATCCAGATTTACAATATTCCACTAAAAAGATATCAGTTTCAACCAAAAATAAATTTTTCATATTTTTCATTATAACATATTTTATTTTGGAATTTTCATGTTAATCTATCTATTTTTTAAACAATCTTATTAACTTTTTGAAAAGAACAAAATATCACGAAATAAAAAATTAAAAATTTATCCAAATATTCATGGAATGTTATATTCATATGATCAATTAAAACAAAATGGTACCATGATAATCCACAGGGATTAACAACAAACTCTTTTTTCCTACATCTATTACAAAACATTTTTTAGGGATATAATCCACATTCACATTCATCCAATGCAACCTAGATATCAAGTTATTCTTGAAAAAATACATAACTCCTAGGTTAATGTGAAACCATTCATTGATAAGAGGGTAAATATTATTATTCTTAATATTAATGTTATTAAAAGACCAATAATAAATTAGTATCCACACAGAAAAAACTTTTTTTAATGAACAATATATGAGCACCCCTTGGTGAAGAACTAGAATAAATGAGTCCTTTATCAAGAAACACTTGTAATTTATTTTGGAATTAAAGAATCAACACATCAGTCATTTGATTGGGGGGTTCAAAATTTCATTACTTTGGGAACGTATTCAGTAATACATTCATATTCTTGATCAGGTATAACACATAGAAAATAAACTGGGGAATCGTCTTGGTATACATTTACCACTAGCACATCATTAATCTATACAGTTTCCTTGTTTTCAACAATATGATTATGTTATCATTCATTCCCATATTTAAACATATTCTCATCTTACTAATATGTTATTGATTGTATTGGATAATTCATTTATAAAATCTAATAATTTTTTCGAAAAAAACATTTTATATCTCTATAGTCAAACATATATTGATAAACAAAAATCTAATTCATACAACGGATTACAAATATCACTAATAAGGGGAAAAATGTTTGTATGTAATTTCTTTCCTCATAAAACAATAGAATGATTCTTATAATCCAATTTTTATGTAAAATTTATCCATGTTCTTTTAACTATAATATATTGTCTCATTTTATAAGGTGAACTATTCATCTTTAAAGAAATTTTTTCAGAAATAAACAAATATGTATAACCTACAAGATACATGATATTAGTAAATATGAGTAGAAAACATTATACCAGATACCCCATCATTAGATGGCTTGACCTCTAAAGACATAGTTTCAAAAGATATCACTTCAATGTTCTACTTAAAATCTGGGTTCATTCCATCATTCAGATCATTCAATATTGAGGTATTTTTTGTAATGACCTCTCTTACCACATTTAAGACACATTATATTATTCATTTTATTATTAATATTATTATCATTTTAATTATAATCTCATTCCATATGTCAAAACATAGAACATTGTAATCACTTCCCTAATTTTTTAAGGCATTTTCTAGGGTGCTTTAAAATACACTTTTCAGAAATGGAAAACGGAATATTATTACATTCAGATTTATTTGATTTATTCATACCCATAACATTCTATATATACCTCCAATTATTATTTTTGTAAATATACAAAATATCTTCTACAAACCCCATTTATACCCTCTAAACACATCACACATGTTTCTCATAACATTTCAATTCATGAAATGCTAATAAACTTCAATAACATGGATTTAATCTAGAGTATGAATGATATATTTCTCAATAAACATCCCAAAAATGGTTTCTAGAATATGTTTCTATTAAATAGAAGTTTTATTCCATCACGGCCACTGAATTATCCTTATTTTGTTTCAATCCAATCAATTTTCATTCCATTCTATGTCGAACCTCCATATGAAAATGTTTTCAGGGATAATATTTTTAAATGCAATCCATTCAAATGCATCAATTTCATCTCTATTTATGATATTAAAAAATAATGACCACCAATGGTTAAAATAAAATTAAAAATGATAAAGATACAAAAAAACGTTTCATTATTCAAATATACCAATACATGGAATATATTTTTGGGGGCTGTGATCCTTGATTCAGCTGCCAGAGAGTCCAAAGATCCACTGAAAGCATAACTGTGTTACCTAATTAAATGTTCCACTATCATTATGTCCCTTTTGGTAGTTCTGATTAATATATTTAATGTATTCTAATATCATTAATAGTGTATTTAGGCTAGGACATTACTGACACAAACTTCTCAATTATAATCCAGACAATTCATGGATGTAGATTCGGAAATATATAATCCACCTTGTTCCTTCCAACATCAGCTACATTGTTTCATCTGTGGAAAGCATTCTGAACAGGCATAACATAGATGATGCAATATTGTAATATTCAAATTATACAACCTTTCAATATAAAAGTATGGTAATATATATTATTATATTATATTAACATATTATTGACCCTTAATTTTCTCTAAACCATGCTCTAATACCAACTATAATTGCTCATCCTTAAACATTACTTTATCAATTAAATTACAAAGGATTTTCGATTATTAAATTCCCAAAGATAATTTTTTCATACATTTTAAGAATTCCAGGATATAATTTATACATATCAACCAATATGAATAAAAATTGGATACTACAAAAACAATATCCATTTTTTCTTAACAAAAAAGTATTTTTTAAAAACATGCAATATTTTTATAGAAAGACATCACAAAAATAATCTTGGCTTCCCCTTTCTCTTTCCCATCCTCAAACCCTTTTAAAATAATTTTAAAACTTTGGATAATACCAAAAAACCATTCAATGGGATATAATATGATGGATAAACATCATATTTCCTCGAATACTTACAAACAAATGAAATCCTGTTCATACGAACATATTTCTTTCTTATGAAGAATCATATACATTATGGAACATGAGATATACATAAGAAAGGGAAAAAAATAAATAATTCCTAAAAGTTATCTTGGGGAATTACAAAAATAAAATTTTAACCCTCATGTATAACTTATGGTTTTTAACCCCCATAACTAGCTTACATTTTATCCCTCGTGGGTACTTTATTGAGTAACCATCATAGTTACACATTGAGTAATCGTATGACCAACAAACAACATAATATTACCTTTTGAAATGGGGATAGATATAGGTCCTACACTTAATCATTATAAATTCCCAAGAATAATAACATTATCATAAATGAATAATATATTCAACAAAATATCCCATTTTAATTTTGAAATAAAATATGATTAAAAAGTATTTTAAAATAAATCTACATTAAAATTAACATATATTTGATTTTATAATGGATAAAAAGAATTAAATATATATGAAAACTATAAATACACATAAAAATAATTATTTTAAATGACATTACACAAATAATCATAGCACCATATAATTAATTATGTATAAAGTTATCCTAAAGATTTAAAATTGGTATAAGAATCCCCTTACCTTAGCTTGGTCTAGCTAAAATTTTCATTAATACACATATATAGTCATTAAAAGAGGGTTATTAATATTTTATAAAAACATAATATTGTTAGTAACACATTATATGATCATTTTATAACAACACTCCTCCAATTTATTAATAATATTGCATTATTTCCATTATTTTTTGTGTGTTCTTTACATGGTTTCCAGGGTTGGTTTGAAAAGGATTTCTTGGTTCATTGGAAGTGGAACTCCAGAAGTGGAATGAAATGGTATTAATATTATGCATAATATTATATGATAGCATAAATATTTTTTTCGGATATGATGATGAATCGTTAGATAGAACATTAATGATATTCGTTTAGTTCATTTTGGTGGTTATTCGGTAATAAAAAACTAGTTTTGTTATATAATATAGTATTATGTAACTATAATAATTACATAACATAAAAGAGGATATATAATTTAGTTTAAAATCTATTTCAACCATTAAAATGTTTTTATTACCCACCATGATGGACGTAATGTAAATTAAATACAATTTGTCCATGATGTGTATAAATTGACACATCATAAACTATGATTTCTTTTTAAAAAAAGGATTGAAGAAGAAGTATAATGATGAATTTTTTAATAAACATGAATATTTTTAATCATTAGGTACAGATTTTTTAAATTATTTTCATTTCATTTTTGGTCATTGTTAAAAGTAACCTTAGAAGATGTATATCACATATATAAAGGTAAATAAGGTAATTTAATTTAAAAGTAATATTATAAGGACGCAACAATGACCATAAAAATTAAATTAATTTTATTTTATGAGGTTATATCATCCATAATCATCGAAATAATGATTTAAGTCATTTTTTTATTTTCACCATATTTTATAGAATTATTTTATTTTATTTATGGAAAAGTCAAAAATGTCATTCTATTTGTTTTATTATATGTATTTTTTTCATTGAGATTATAATGGAATATTTTTAGTTTAAAATATTCATATTAGAGATAAATGATATTTTCATCATGATAATATATATTCAGTTTTTAGTGAATTAAAAATTCCATTAATATTTTTGAAAACACAAATAATGTGATTTTGTATGAAGTAAGTGATCATTAAAAAGATATAGAATACTGTAAAAAATTAATATTTCATTTGATTTTTGTGGTAAAAACTTTTTATATATAAGAAACACTTATTATATACATTTTATCATTTTATTTTAATTTCACTATTTTTTTAATTTTAATGTTCAAATTAAATTAATTGTTCTGATATTGACCTGAATGTTATTTTATAATAATTTATATATTATTAAATAATTTAAATTTTTTAAAAGCCTTACATTTTTTCTTGTGAATTTGATTGGGATTATTAAATCATTCATTTTCAATTCATGTGATGTTTTTCCTTTATTAGAATTTAAATTAACCTATGAAGTGTGTGTGTAGATTGATATCACTAAAATTATCAAAAAATAACTATGTGTTAAAACAATCATATATGGGTAAAAATATGACCCAATCCTTTTTAAATTTTACTGAATTAGTCTATTTAAAAAAACTCATATAATCATTAAATCATTTCAATTTGGTGTAATTTTCACATCAAAATTATTTTCTATTAATATAATATATTATGAAATTTCAAGAGTTCTCATTCCATCTATTATAAAAGGAAGCCTATTCTTCCCATTACAACACATTCAAAAGTAATTTCTTTCATCCAATAACTGAAAAAATACAATACAAAAAACCATATATACATCATCAATTTCCTAGTTATAGATGAATAATAATCCTATAATAATTTTCATGAAAACCATAAAATCTTGTCTGAAGATGATATTTAGTTCATAAGAAAAGGATTTTCATAGGGTTTATTTTTATATCATATTTATGATACTAATCATCCTGCGAGAAAGATATAATTATTATCTAACATATAATTATATTTTATTATGTTAAATTAATATACTATATCATTATCTTGGTCCATCAAATATTAAATCATACCACCGCTCGTGTGTAAGGTAGACTACTGCCTGACGAACTAATATAATTTATTTTACATCACATAATTTTATAATTCTTCGTAATGATAAATTTTTATATATGAAATTAATTATATATTTATCATTATAAAATGTTAATTTTTCATTTACAATATTTCCTTTCATTTTTTATATAAAAGAAAAAGATTTTTATGAGTACATGTGGACTGTAAGAACCCGGATCTTCAGTTTCAGGTACAGATCTCTTTTATAGACTTTTTAAGGAAAACAAAGTTTTTGGAAATTTTTGAAGTACACGCCATGTACTTTCTGAGTACATGCCATGTACTCTTTTCCCGCCCGAATCCATGAGATGGTCGTGCCCGGTCCACACACATGGTGTGTAGGGGTGACGTGGAGGCCGATTTTGGCGGAGTACGGAAAAACCCACTACACACCGTGTACATTAAAAGTGCATGCCATGTACTTTTTTTATTTCATTAATCGACCAGGGGTCACGTATAATGATCATTAACATCTTCTTCTCTTCCTAATTCCGTCCAGAGCATCCGAGGAGGCCAATTCTTCTCTGAGCCACTGATCCATCACTGGCTGTCTGAATCAAACTCTGTCGATTGCAGAAGAATCACAGTGGTGAGTTCTTAGTTATTCTTGGGCCTCGTTTTATGATTCTTTATCTCGTGTGAGTTGTATAAGGTTGAAATGTTTAGACTTTTTGCAGATTTACTCCGTTCTAGGCCAATTCACGGGCCGAGGTTCATGTATATTGATCTTCGAGGATCGAGCTAGGTGGTTTCTTGCCCTATGTTTATGTTCTTTGAGTTTTGGTTGCAAAAGTCTTGGATACCCATGTATCGGGTATCCTGGGATTAGGATTATGATCCTATTTTTTGTTTTCCCAAGATTTCTTGTTAGCTTGTGATTAATTGCTGCTAATATAGGCTTGGTTGACTGTTTGAGGATCCCCCCATGGGGGTTTCTCCCCCTGTTTGGCTGTTTATCACCATTTGGCACCGTTTTCCTGTGTGGAAAACCCTATGGAAATTTTTAGTTACTTGTTTTCACTAATTTCATGTGTTTCCTACTGTTAAAAGGCTTTTCATGCATGGAAGATATTATCCAAGTAGTTTCTGAACATTCGTAGGGCTACTAACAGTCGATTATGCATGACTGGACTGCTCAGGGCTGTGAGAACCTGGTGCAGGAGATCAAAGAGGGAATAGGAGATTAAGTGCTTCCTTAGAGGGTCTATTGATATTATTTTTGTATGCAAGAACTATGGGAATAATACTTTGTAGTTATCAATAGTGTTCTTAGTTTACCCACGCATCGAGACCACATGAGAAATTAGACGTAGGTGCTTCCTCAGAGGGTCTGTAGCTATCGTTGCAAGACCATAGGGGAATTGTTGTAAGAGCTTCCCAGAGTGTCTGCGACCTGTTTGATTATTGGACTCTAGGGGTCTGCTAGTTTGATCCACCTAGAGGGTCAGTGTGATTTTTGATGGTTGGTTGTGATAAGCCCACCAAGACAACAAACAAGCTTGGTTTTTGTACTACTTCTGTTTAGGAAATATTTTTAGATACATGCTCTGTTATTTTCTTTACCTTGAAATAGAATTCTTTACAAGATCTACCTGGTTGTTTAATTAAATTAATGTGAATGGAAATTGGTAGGATTATTCAATGGCGTACTCCTAGTTCATTACTGTATTTATTCACCTTTACTTTTTCTATATCACTCATTTACAGTAGAGAACAAATCTTGTGGTGGTTGCCTACTAGGATTAGTCTCACACCCTATTTGAGTCCTACTTTTTGGCCCAAACAGATTATATGGTTGTAGGTGTTGGTAGGGATTGTGGCCCTTCTACCTCAGGTACTTGATTGCTGGTTGGAGCTGGAGAGCATGGGACCGAGCATTGTCTTGCGATGCTGCTGGAGTTGCTGTTTACATTTATTTCTTTGGTTTCAGTTGTATTTCAACACGTTGTTTTGTAACCGCTTTTCATAGATACATGTGTCCTACTACATCATTATTATATTATAAATTTCTTCAGCTATTTAGTTTCAGTTGTTGTGTGCTGTTTATTGTGTCCACTATTGTTATGTTATTATTCTTCCATTGTATACTTTATCAAATGAGGGCATACATTCCCCATTGACTAACCTAGGCCCTCGCTGATTGTCGGCAGCCTCTGAAATTTGTAGAAACACGCTTGAGGTCATGTGTCAAACTGGGAAAGGGGCGCTAGTTATGAGGCCCCAGATTCGCGTCATTACAAAGTGGTATCAGAGAGGGTTTTGTTTGTTTATATTGCCTTACATTTTTGAGACAATATACAGGGATAAGAATACATTGGTAGTTAGTACCTAACTGTGCCCGAGGGTAAATAACTCATGTACAGGGAAATGTTATATGACCTCATAATTGAAATTTCAGTTTTTGAATGTTCTAAAATTTATTATATTTCACCGTTGGGTGATACACATGTTTGTGTTGTTACCGTTTATATGATTGTGCTTATATTTTTTTTCAACCCGCTGAGATACGGTTGTGCCATCTCATGCAACATATAAACACTGAGTAGGAAATCACATGTCATTCATTTTACCATGCCATCTACAGTGCATTCGAATTTCATGATGTTGTGTTAGATGCCATGATAAATTATGCATGTTGTTGTGATAGTTGCTATAACGGACGTACTTTCTATGCTATTTTACTTTATATATGCATTGTTATGATTCCAAGATTTTATTCTCGGGGATTATGTTCCCCCACGTATCAGAATTTGTCACATAGATGTTTGTTTTTCAGTGTTTCTGGCGTTCGGTGCAGTTTCTGAGCTACTGCCCGGAAAAACCCAGAATACATAGTGTGTACTTTATTAATACACTCCGTGTAGTTTTTCAACCATGTTACTGCCTGTGTGAACAAAAATAAGGTGTGTCGGAGAGTCTTCGGGGATACACTGTGTACCTTAATTACACGCCATGTGGTAGTCAACTATGTACCTGACCGTGTCACTAACATCACGGGTCGAGAAAACTCGTGTAGTACACGCCGTGTATATAAGAACACACCGTGTAGTTTTCTCCTAGGTACCCGGTTGTGTCACGAACAACACGGGATGGTGTTATCTTCTCCTATACGCACCGTGTTTGTTCGGAACACGCCATTTAAGGGGTTAGCCGTGTGGCCGTCTGTGTAACCTTCTACACGGGTCGCCGAGCGTGTCGAGTACATGTCGCGTGTTATCTGAACACGTCGTGTAGTTTCTTTTTGGTACCCGGATGTGTCATGAATAACACGGGTTGGTGTGCTCTATCCTTATACAATCCGTGTCTATTTGGAAAACGCCGTGTAGGAGTCAGCCATGTAGCCAGCTGTCTTACCGCTACACAGGCCGCCTAAATCTGTCTAGTACACGTTGTGTCATTAGTGCACATGCTGTGTAGTTTAGAATTAGGAGGATTGTGTATTTTATCCATGTAATGAGACTCGGGCAGGGGAGTGGAGTTCAAGTACACGCCGTGTTTTGGGAAAACACGTCCTGTAGTCTGGGATGTTACACGACCAGTGGTGGTGGATGTACACACCCATGTAAATCGCTATAACAAACATGTAGGGTAGTTTAAATACATGTCATGTTGTCCTATTTTACAAACATAATAGTTTCTCTCTCATGTTCCTATTTTGTACTCTTGTGTATTTTGTCCTTGTTAATCCTAAATTTGGAGTGTGCTTTTGACCTTTCAGGGCTATGGCACCAAGATGTCCTCCCGTTGCATGCCAGGAACTAGGCAGTGACTTTACGCCTGATACGGCAGAACAAGGACTACCTGTAGTTCCTCCGATCATTCCAGACATAGCACCCACAGTGATTCTAGACACTGTTGCTGATGCTGAGTTCATAGAGGGTTTCATGAGGTTAATGCAGACCTTCCAGGGAGCTCAGCACCCTGCCCTGTCTATGGAAGAGCTAATGCGAGTCTTCAAGCAGCAGAATCATATTACATTCACAGGGTATGGAGGACCTAAGGCTGGTGATTCATGGCTACAAACCATGCTTTCAATCTTCAAGCATCTGGAGACACCCCCCGACAGAAGTGTGAAGCTCGTGACTTACATACTACGAGATTCTGTGAAGAGATGGTTGGATGTAGTCTCGCAGGTAGGGTGCCAGCAGAATATAGATTTGGATGACTTCCAGCTTACTTTCTACGAGTACTTCTATCCCGCGACGCTGAGGGCCGAAAGGGCCAGGGAGTTCATTAATCTGAAGCAGTTTACTCATTCAGTTATGGATTATTCCTCCCATTTAACTGAGTTACAGTGTTTCGCTAATTTTCTGCAAAAATGACGAGTTTCGTTTGGAAAGAATGTTTGATGAAGGACTCAAACCAGATATCAGATCGCAAGTGAATGTCTACCAGTTGAAATCTATAACCCTAATAGTCAACCAGGCATTGATCCCTGAAAGAAATCTGAGGGAGACTGAAGCTATTGACAAGGGTGGTTCAACATCCATCGCTGACTCATTTCATGCTGACAACAGGAAGCACCATCGAGAGTCTACTCGGGGTGACTCAAGTAAGTGAGGTATTACATCTGGTAGAAGAGATCTTCCATCATGAAACCAGGTGGTGTGCTGTCAGTGTGGAAAGAGAAGTCATAAAAACCCTCAGTTCCATAGGGATCCAGTTGAGTGCCCATCCTGCAGCAAGATGGGTCATCTGCAGCGTTTTAGCAGGGTTCTTCTTCCAGCAAGTAGTGAAGGAGGATCGATTTCTACTCCTCATACAGAAGAACGATTACTAGTTCCACAACAGACTGGGGCCTGGAGTCCTTCAGGTCATCCAGGCCACGGTCGAGGTCTTGGATGCAGTGGTCAGCCTCAGAGAGGATCAGCTCAGGGATATCATGCTACTACAAAGGGACATGGTACTGGCTAAACTTTTTCAGTGGAGCAGATTCATCGGGAGAAGGATCCTTGATCTTCCACAGTTCGAGGTACAATCATTGTATCCTCAGTTTTCTCTTCTACACTTTTCGATACCGCATCTTCTAACAGATTTATTTCTGTGCATACTATAGATAGCCTTATACTTATTGTCTTTACTTCTATGGATACTTTGGCACTAGACACTCCTTTGGGACATAGAACTACTAGTGTGCGTCAGTGAAAGGAGTGCCCCCCTTGAAGTTGGTGGGTGTCACTTCTTGAGGGATATTTATTTCCATGACATGACGGGTTATGATGTCATTCTCAGAATGGATTGTCTAGTTCCTTTTCAGGCCTTTGTCAATTTTTATCGTCGTAGGGTGAGTTTTACATCACCAGAGGGTGGGTCCTTCTTTTACAAGGGTGAATGGGATGTCCAAGAAATCAGAGCTAGACCAGAGCATCATGGGTTGGGCAGTGTTATATCCCATATTTCAAGTTTATATATAGATTATAATGGGACCTCTTAGATGGACTTTCATCCGATAGTTGACAATTTTACAGATGTCTTTCTAGAAGACTTTTCAGGGTTGCCTCCAGAGCGTGAGGTTGACTTCTCTATTGAGCATGTGCCAGGAGAAGGACTGGTATCCATACCTCCTTATAGGATTTCTATGCCTGAGTTGCAAGAGCTCAAGAAGTAGTTAGAAGAGTTGTAGGCTAAGGGGCTCATCCGACCTAGTACACCCCCTTGGGGTTCGTCTGTGCTATCTGCGAAAAAGGAAGATGGTACCTTATAGCATTGTGTGTACTATCGGAATCTGAACCATTTGAAAGTCAAGAAACGATATCCATTACTGAGGATTGCTGATCTTTTTGATCAGCTTCGATGATCTAGTGTATTCTCGAATATCGACTTGATATCTGGCTATCATCAATTGCGGGTAGGACCATTTGATATACCTCTCATAGCATTCCGAAGTTTGTATAGTCTGTACGAGTGTCTAGTTATGCCGTTCGGTCTCACAAATGCACTTGTAGTTTTCATGTCATTCATGAATAGACTTGTCCATCCTCACTTGGACCCTTTCGCCGTTGTCTATGTTGATTATATCTTGGTTTACTCTCACACTCGACACGACCATGCTACCCATCCTGAGATCATATTATGTACACTAACAGAGCATTATTTTTATGGTAACCTCTCAAAGTTCAACTTTTGGATGAATGAGATTCACTTCCTGGGCCATGTCATCTCAGAGACTGGAGTATCAGTAGACCCAAAGAAGGTGGGAGCAGTAGTTACATGTGAGAAGACGAAGAATTTCTTCGAGGTGTGGATTTTGTTAGGAATAGCTGGATATTACAGGTGGTTTATACAGGACTTCTCACTCTTAGTAGTACCGTTTACGGGCATTACTATGAAGGGTGTGACGTACATTTGGTCCGAAGATTGTGACTCAGCCTTCGAGTAGCTAAAGGGGAGATTGACATTAGCACCTATTCTAGTTCTGCAAGAGTCGAGAAAGAGTTACACAGTTTTCGTTGATGCATCTGGAATCCGGCATAGAGCAGTTGTTATGCAGGTAGATCGTGTTGTTGGATACGGATCTCGGCAGTTGTGGCCACACGAGAAGAAATGTCTTATGCACGACTTGGATTTCGCTGTTGTTGTTTATGCTTTGCGTTTTTGGAGGAACTATCTCAGGGGAGAGAATTTTGTGGTATATACTGACCACAAGAGCCTCATGTATATTTCCATGCAGCATGACTTGAATATGAGATAGCAGTGGTGGGTCGAGTACCTATAGTCTTTCGACTTCGAGCATTCTTATATTCCTAGGAAAGGCAATGGTGTGGCAGACGCACTGAGCAGGAGAACTCAGATTCAAGCAGTTCAGGAGGCCAACAGTGAGTGGAAGCACATGGCTCTGTTCTCTGAGATGCATTTGGAGGTGTGTGATAGACAGGGTATGATTGTTCTTTCTTCTGTAGCTGTCACCTCTACCCTTTTAGATTGAGTTCGAAAGTGGCCACTATCAGCCCCAGAAAGACTAGTCCTACGGGAGGGTGTTTCAGATGGAGACCCTACTCCGTGGTGGATAGTGGGCGATGATGAGGTGCTACGTTTTCATGACCACGTATAGGTTTCAGAAGTCATACGTGAGGTGCAGATGTGGGATTTTAATGCTTCAACTTGGATATTTAATCCTGGTTTCACCAAAATGTACCGATACTTACGTCGTAATCATTTGTGGCCAGGTATGAAAAATGATGTGGCGAGTTTTGTTATGTGATGTTCCACCTGTCAACAGGTGAAGGCAGAGCATTAGCGACCAGTAGGGCTTCTACAGAAGTTACCCATTCATTAGTGGAAATGGAATGATGTCGCGATGGACTTCGTGACAAGATTACCGAGATCGCCTCAGGGAAATGATGCGTATTGGGTTGTAGTGGACATGCTCATGAAGGTTTCACACTTCTTACCGATCAAGGATACCTTCAATATTGATGATATGGGGTGGTTGTACATCCAGGAGACTATACATCTACATGGTGTTACACACTCCATTATTTCAGATAGGGATGCACGTTTCACTTCGCACTTCTGGCACGGGCTACAGAGGGATTTGTGTACACAGGTAATTTTGAGTACATCATACCATCCCCAGAATAATGGTCAATCAGAACGTACAATCTAGGAGATTGAGGATATGCTCAGACTGCATTCTCTACTTTGGAAGTACTTGGGAGAATCATATTCCTCTTGTGGAGTTTAGCTACAACAACAATTTTCAAACGACTATTCAGATGGAACCTTATGAGATTTTGTACGGTAGGACATGTTGATCACCTTTATGCTGGCTAGAGGCAGGAGAGGCAGCTTTTTTGGGACCTAGTCTTGTTCAGGAGACCTTAGAGCAGATAGATTTGATTCGAAAGAGGATGGCTACAGCACAATCTCGGCAGAAGTCTTATGCTGATTAGTGGAGACGACCTTTGGAGTTCAAGGTTGGAGATCAGTTTTTCCTACATGTTACCCCAGGGTTGGAACCTAAGAGGATTAGGAGATAGGGGAAACTCTTACCAAGATACATCGGGCCATTTTATGTTCTAGAGAGATTCATGCTAGTTGCTTATAGGTTGCAGTTACCCCAGAGGTACCAGGCCATGCATGACGTCTTTCATGTTTCTCAACATCGACGGTACTTCTCAGAACCATCTCATGTTCTTCAACCCAAGGAGGATGAGGTGGAGCAGGATGCATCTTTTGAGGAGAATCCTATCAGGATTGTTGATCATGGTACGAAAGTTCTCTGTGGATGGTATGTTCCTCTAGTACGGGTGCTATGGGAGCACGGGCGAATACAGGACAAGACCTGGGAGAGGGAGGTCGATGTTCCATTGTAGTGGCCAGGTTTGTTCGAGGATTCTTCTCCTACGCCTTTTTTGGGAAATTTGGGGATTAATTTATTTAAGGGGGGATGTTTGTATGAATCCATATCTTCAGTTTCAGGTACAGATCTCTTTTATAGGGTTTTTTAAGGAAAAACGAAGTTTATGGAAATTTTTTAAGTACACGTTGTGTACTATCTGAGGACATTCCATGTAATCTTTTACCACTTGATGTTGTGTGTTGGTCATGTCCAGGCCACACACACGGTGTGTAGGGGTGACGTGGAGGCCGAATTTGGTAGAGTATGGAAAAACCCACTACAGGCCATGTACATTAAAATTACACGTCGTGTACTTTTTTTATTTCATTAATTGACCTGGGGTCACGCCTAATGATCATTAATGTCTTCTTATCTGCCTAATTCCATCCAGAGCATCTAAGGATTCCTATTCTTCTCCAAGCCACTGATCTGTCACCGGTTGTCCGAATCGAACTCTGTCTATTGCAGAAGAATCGCAGCGGTGAGTTCTTGGTTTTTCTTGGGCCTTGTTTCCTGATTCTTTCTCTCGTATGAGTTGTCCGAGGTTGAAAATTTTAGACGTTTTTGTAGATATACTCCATTATAAGCCCATTAACTAGTCTATGATCATGTATATTGATCTTCGAGGATCGAGGTAGGTGGTTTGTTGCCCTACGTTGAATTTATTTTAGTTTTGGTTGCAAAAGTGTCGGATACCCTTGTATCGGGTATCCCGGGATTAGGAGTATGATCATATATTTTGTTTTCCCTAGATTTCTTGTTAGTCTATGATTATTTTCTCCTAATATACGCTTGGTTGAATGGTTTAGGATCACCCCACGGGTGTTTCTCCCCATGTTTGGCTTTTTATCGCTGTTTGGCGCCGTTTTCCTGTGAGGCAAACCCAATTGCAATCACTAGTCACTAGTTTTCACTAATTGTATGTGTTTCTTCCTATTTATATTCTTTTAATTCATGTTATCTATGAGAAAAGTAGTTTCTGAACTTTCATAGGGCTGCTGACAGTTGATTACGCCTGACTGGACTACTCAGGGCTATGAGAACCTGGTGTTGTAGATCAAGGAGGGAATAGACAATTAAGTGCTTCCCTAGAGGGTCTTTTGATTTTAGTTCTGTACGCAGGACCTACCGGGAAGAGGACTTTGTACTTCCCATGAGTTTTCTTAGTTTACCCACACATCGATACCACAGGAGGAATTAGACGTAAGTTCTTCCTCTGAGAGTTTGTAGCTATCGTTGCAAGACCATAGGGGAATTGACGTAAGAGCTTCCAAGAGTGTATGTTCCCTATTTGATTACTAGACTATATGGGTATGCTAGTTTGATCCACCTAGAGTTTATTGTGATTTTTGATGGTTGGTTGTGACGAGTCCCGCAAGACAAAGAAAAAGTTTGGGTTTTGTACTGCTTGAGTTTAGGTAGTATTTCTAGATACCTGTTGTGTTATTTTCATTACCATGAAATAGAGGGATTAATTAGGTCATCATGTTTGTTTAATTAAATTAATGTGAATGGAAATTGGTAGTATTATTTACTATTGTACTCCTAGTTCATTACTATATTTATTCACCTTTGCTTTTTCTATATCACTCACTGGCAGTAGGGCTCAAATATTGTGGTGGTTGTCTACAGGGATTAGTCTCACACCCTTTTTGGGTCCTGCTTTTCGGCCCAAACAGATTATATGGTTTTAGGTTTAGGTATGGATTGTGGCCCCTCTACCTCAGGCACTTGATTGCTGGTTGGAGTTAGAGAGCATGGGACCGGGCTTTGGCTCGCGATGCTACTGGAGTTATTTTTTACATTTAGTCCTTTGGTATCAGTTGTATTTCAACACGTCGTTTTGTTACCACTTTTTATAGATACATGTGTCTTGCAGCATCATTATTATATTATACATTGCTTCACCTATTTAGTTTTTGTTGTTGTGTGTTGTTTATTGCTTCTGCTATTATTATGTAATTATTTTTCGACAGTATACTTTACCAAATGATTGCATAGTTTCCCCATTGACTCACCTATGCCCTAGATGCTAGTTGGCAGCCTCGGGGATTTGGGAAAACGCGCTTGAGGTCATGTTGCGACCCGGGTACGGGGCGCCAGTTTTGAGGCCCCGAATTCAGGTTGTTACAAAGTGGTATCATAGGTGTTTTCTTCTTTTCTATTTCCTTACTGTTTTGCGACATTAGACAGGGATATGAAGAAATGGTTAGTTAGTACTTAACTGTGCTCGGGAGTAATTTACCCATGTATATGGAAATACTATATTACCTCGTAATTGCAATTTCAGTTTTTGCAAGTGTTACAGTTTATTATATTTCACCATTGGGTGATACAAATATTTTTGTAGTTACCGTTTATATGATTGTGGGACTATTTTGTTTCAACCCAATGAGATGAGGGTGTTCCATCTCATGCATCATATAAGCACTGAGTAGGAAATCAGATGTCAAGCATTTTACCATTCCATCTAGGGTGCATTAGAATTTCATGCGATTGTGTTAGATGTCGTGACAAATTATGCATGTTTTTCTGATAGTTGTTGTGACGTACATACTTTCTATGCTTTTTTACTTGATATATGCATTTTTATGATGCCATGATTTGATTCGCGGGGAGTCTGGGCCCCCACGGATCGGAATTTGGAACATAGATGTTTGTTTTTCAGTGTTTATGGCGTTCAGTGCAGTTTATGAGCTACTGCCCGGAAAAACACAAAATACACGACATGTACTTTATTAATCCTTGACGTGTAGTTTTTAAACTATGTTACTGACTGTGTGAACAATTACACGGGATGTCAGAGAGTCTTCGGGGACAAGCAGTGTACCATAAGTACACGATGTGTGGTAGTCAACCATATACCCGGCTGTGTCACTAACAACATGGTTCGGGAAAACTCATGTAGTACACCCCGTGTGTGTAAGAACACACCGTGTAGTTTTATCCATGGTACTCGACCATGTCACGAACAACACGGGTCGGTGTTATCTTCTATTATACACACCGTGATTGTTCGTAGAACACCGTGTAAGGGGTTAGTCATGTGGCCTGCCGTGTAACCTGCTACTCTGGTCGCTGAGCCTGTCTAGTACATGTCGTGTGTTATAAGAACACGCTGTGTAGTTTCTATCTGGGTACCTGGAAGTGTCACAAATAACATGGGTCGGTGTGCTCCATCCTTATATATGACACATTTGTTCGGAACACGACGTGTAGGAGTCAGCCAAGTAGCCGGCCATGTAACCGCTACACGGGCCGCCGAAATCTGTCTAGTACACGCCGTGTCTTTAGTGCACACGCCGTGTAGTTTAGAATAAGGAGGACCGTGTAGGTTAGCCATGTAAAGTGACTCGGGTAGGGGAGTGGAGTTCAAGTACATGCCATGTTTTGTGACAACACGCCATGTAGTCTAGGATGTTACACGACCAATGGTGGCGGAAGTACACACCCATGTAAATGGCTTCAACAAACACGCTGTGTAGTTTAAATACACGCTGTGTATTCCTGTTTTGAAAACATAAGTGTTTTTCTCTCCTGTTCACATTTTTACTCTTGTGCTTTCTGTACTTGTTAATCCTAAATCTGGTGTGTGATTTTGACCTTTCAGGTCTCTGGCACCAGGACGTCCTCCCATTGCACGCCTGGAACCATGCAGTGATTGTACGCCTGATATGGCACGCCAGAGACCACCTGTAGTTCTGCTGATCATTCCAAACATGGAACCCACAGTGATTCCTGACACTAGTGTCGATGCTCAGTTCAGAGAGGGTTTCATGAGGTTCATGTAGACCTTCCAGGGAGCTCGTCACCCTACCCCATCTATGGGAGAGCTGATGTGAGTCTTCCAGAAGAAGCATCCTCCTACTTTCACGAGGGATGGAGAACCTCAGGCTGCAGGGTCATGGATAGAAACCATGCCTTCCATCTTCGAGTATCTGTAGACACCCCCAGAAAGAAGGGTGATGCTCACGACTTACATTCTACGAGATTATTCCAAGAGAGTGTGGGATGTAGTCTCACAGGCAGGGCACCAGCGGACTGTGGCTTGGGACGAGTTCCAGCGTATTTTCTATGACAACTTCTATCCGGTGACGCTAAGGGCCGACAGGGCCAAATAGTTCATGAATCTGTAGTAGAGTAAACTTTCAGTTATGGATTATTAGTCCTGTTTCACTGAGTTACAGAGTTTCACTACCGTTCTGGGGAACAAAAAGATGATTTTGGCTAGGATGTTTGCGGAAGGCCTCAAACTAGAGATCAGATCGCAGGTGAATGTCTTCCAGTTGAATTCTATTACCCTAATAGTCATCTAGGCGCTGATCAACGAATGATATTTGAGGGATACTAGAGCTATTGACTAGGGTGGTTCATCATCCAAGGCTAACTCATTTCATTCTGATAGCAGGAATATCCACTGAGAGTCTACTCGAAGTGACTCGAGGAAGCATGGTATTACTTTTGGTAGAAGAAATATTCCTTCTAGAAACCAGGCGGTGTGATATCATTGTGGAAAGAGTGGGAATAAACAGCCTCAGTGCCCGAGAGATCCAGTGGAGGGCCGAGCCTGCGGCTTGATGGGTCATCTGCAGCGTTTTTGTAGGGTTCTTCTTCCTGCATCTAGTGAAGGAGGATCAGTTTCTACTCCTCGTACAGGAGCAGTATTACCAGTTCCGTAGAAGACTTGGGGCTGGAGTCCTTCAGTTCATTCAGGCCAGGGACGTGGTCACGAACGCGGTGGTCTGGTTCAGGGAGTATTAGCTAATGGATATCATGCTGCTACAGAGGGCCGAGGTATTGGCCAGACATTTGCAGTAGAGAAGATTCACTGGGAGTGGGATCCTAGACCTTCCATAGTTCAAGGTACGATCTTAATAGCCTCAATTTTATCTTCTACACTTTTCCATACCAGAACTCCTCATACATTTATTTCTATGCACACTGTGGAGAGCCTTAGACTTACTGTATTTACGTCTGAGGATACTTTGGCACTAAACACTCCATTGGGACATATAACTACTAGTGAGTGTCAGTTCAAGGAGTGCCCCTTGAGGTTGGTGAGTGTCACTTCTTGTGGGATCTTTATTTCATTGAGATGACGGGTTGTGATGTCATTCTTTGAGTGGACTGGATAGTATCTTTTCAGGAATTTGTCAATTTTTATTGTCGCAGTGTGAGTTTCACATCACCAAAGGGCGGGTCCTTTCTTCAGAAGAGAATATGGGATGTCCAGGAATGCAGGTTTGGACCAGAGCATCATGGGTTGGGCATAGTTACAACCCAGATTGCTAGTATATATCTGGATGATCAGGGGACCTCTTAGATGGACATTCCTCTCGTAGTTGAATGTTTTCCAGATGTATTTCTAGATGAATATTCAGTGTTGCCTCTAGAGCGTGAGGTAGACTTCTCTATTTAGCTTGGGCCAGGAGTAGCACATGTATCCATACCTCCTTATAGGATGACTATTCCTGAGTTGTATGAGCTCAAGAAGTAGTTGGAGGAGTTGCAGGATAAGGGTTTCATCTGACCTAGTACTTCCACTTGGGGTTCGTAAGTTCTTTTTGCGAAAAAGGCGGATGGTAACTTACGACATTGTGTGGAATATCATAAGCTGAACCAGTTGATGTTCAGGAACCGATATCCATTAACAAGGATTCATGATTTATTTTATCATCTTATAGGAGCCAGGGTATTCTCAAAGATCGACTTGAGATCTGGATATGATCATTTGCAGGTCAGACCATCTGGTATACCTCTCATGGAATTCCAAAGCAGGTATGGTCTATACGAGTATTTGGTTATTCCTTTCGGTCTCACGAACACACCTACAGTTTTCATGGTGCTGATGAACATTGTTTTCCATCATTACTTGCAATCTTTCATTGTTGTCTTTTTGGAAGATATCTTGGTGTAATCTCACACTCGACACGTCCATGCTACCCATCTTGAGATCGTATTAAGTACACTGAGAGATCATCAGTTATATGCTATGCTCTCAAAGTGCCACTTCTGGATACACTATATTCACTTCCTGGGCCATGTCATCTCAGGGACAAGAGTTTCAGTAGACCCAGAGAAGGTGAGAGAAGTAGTTACATGGGAGCACCCGAAGAATGTGTTCGAGGTGGTGGGTTTCTTAGGACTGTCCGGTTACTACAGACAGTTTATACATGAATTCTCACCCTTAGAAGTGCCATGGAAGGTCTTGAATAAGAAGGGTGTGATGTATGTTTGGTCGGAAGCTTGCGACTCAGCCTTCCAGAAGCTAAAGGGGAGATTGACATCAGCACTGATTCTAGTTCTGCTAGAGCCGGGAAAGAGTTATACAGTTTTTCATGATGCATCTGTCATTAGGCATGGATTAATGATTATGCAGGAAGATCTTGTTGTTGCGTACGGATCTCGACAGTTGAGGCCACAATAGAAGAACTATCCTACGCACGAGCTGATGTTCGTTGTTGTTGTTCATGATTTGCATTGTTAGAGGCAGTATCTCATGGGAGAGCATTTTTTGGTATACACTGACAACAAGAGCCTCAATTATATTTTCACGTAGTGTGACTTGATTCTAAGACAAAGGAGGTGGGTCAAGTACCTTCATTCTTTCGACATGGAGATTTATTATACGTCTGGGAAAGGCAATGTTGTGGCAGACACAATGAGCAAGAGGACTCAGATTCAGGCAGTTCAGGAGGCCAGCAGTGGGTGGCAGCTCATGGCTCTGTTCTCTAAGATGCATTTGGAGGTGCACGATAGACAGGGTAAGTCGGTTCTTTCTTCTATAGCTATCACCTCTTCACTTTTAGATCGAGTTCGAATGAGGTTGATATCAGACCCATAAGGACTAGTCCTACAGGAGGGTGTGTAAGATGGAGACCCTACTCCGGGGTGGATAGTGGGATATGATGTGGTGTTACGTTTTCATGGCTTCATATGGGTTTCAACATACATACGTGAGGAGCTAATGCGGGAGTTTCATGCTTCATCTTGGGAAGTTCATCCTAGTGTCACCAAAATGTACCAAGACTTACATAGACAGTATTGGTGGCCAGTTATGAAAAAGGATGTGGCTGGTTTTGTTATGCAGTGTTCCACCTATCAGCAGGTGAAGGCAGAGTATCAGCGACCAGTAGGGCTTTTACAGTAGTTACCCATTCCTTAGTGGAAATGGAATGTTGTCGCGATGGACTTTGTTATAGGATTACCCAGATCGCCTCGAGTAAATGATGTTGTTTGGGTTGTGGGGGACTGGATCACGAAGGATACACACTTCTTACCGATCAAGGAGAACATCAGCGTTAATGAGATTGTTCGGTTGTACATCCGAGAGATTGTTCGTCTATATGGAGTTCTACACTCCATTGTTTTAGACAGGGATTCATGTGTCACATTTCACTTCTGGTAGGGGCTACAGAGGGATTTGGGTACACAGGTACTTTTGAGTACACCATACCATCCCCAGAATGATGGCCAGTCCGAGCGTACAATCTAGGTGCTTGAGGATATGATACGATCATGAATTCTAGACTTTGGTGGTACTAGGGAGAAGTATATTCCCGTTGTGGAGTTCACCTAAAACAAAAGTTTTGAGTCGACTATTCAGATGGCACCTTAGGTGGCTTTATACTATTGGCCATGCCGATCACCTTTTTGCTAGCTAGAGGCAGGAGAGGATGCTTTGTTGTGACCTCATCTTGTTCAAGAGACATCAGAGCAGATAGAGTTGATTCGAAAGAGGATGGATACAACACAATCTCTGCATAAGTATTATGTTCATCAGCGGAGACGACCTTTGGAGTTCATGGTTGGAGATCAGGTGTTCTTGCGTGTTACCCCGAGGTTGGGACATAAGAGGATTAAGAGAGAGGGGAACCACTCACCGAGATACGTCGGGCCGTTTGATGTTCTTGAGAGAGTCGAGCTGGTTGCTTATAGGTTGCACATACCCTAGAGGTACTAGGCCAAGCATGACGTCTTTCATGATTCTCATCATCGAAGGTACTTCTCAGACCCGTCTCATGTTCTTCAACACGAGGAGGTTGAGGTGAAGCAGGATGCATCATTCGAGGTGAATCCGATCAGGATTGTAGATCGCGGTACAAATGTTCTCTATGGCCGGTCTATTCCTCTAGTACAGGTGTTATGGCTGCATGGGAGAGTACAAGACGATACCTAGGAGAAGTAGGCTGATGTTCGATCACAGTGGCCAAAGTTGTTCGAGGATTCTTCTCCAATGACTTGTTAATGAAATTCGGCGTTGAATTTCTTTAAGGGGTAAGTTTGTAAGAACTTGGATTATCAGTTTCTGGTACATATCTCTTTTAAAGGATTTTTCAGGAAAAATAATGTTTCTGGGAATTTTTGAAGTAAACACCATGTACTTTCGGAGTACACGCCCTGTACTCTTTTCCCGCCCGAAGGCATGTGATGGCCATGTCCAGGCCACACACATGGTGTGTAGGGGTGACATGGAGGCCGATTTTGGCGGAGTACAGAACAACCCACTACATGCCATGTACTATCTCAGTACACGCTGTGTACTCTTTTCCCGCCCGAAGCTGTGTGATGGATGTGTCTGGGCCACTCACACGGTGTGTAGGGGTGACATGGAGGCCGATTTTGGCAGAGTACAGAAAAACCCACTACACGTCGTGTACTTTATAAGTACATGATGTTTACTTTTTTTTATTTCATTAATCGACCCGGGGTCGCGCCTGATGATCATTAACATCTTCTTCTCTGCCTAATTCCGTCCAGAGTGTCCGAGGAGGCCGATTCTTCTCCGAGCCACCAAACATTCACTGGTTGTTCGAATCGAACTCCGTCGATTGTAGAAGAATCACAGCGGTTAGTTCTTGGTTCTTCTTGGGACTCCTTTCTCGATTCGTTATCTAGTGTGAGTTGTCTAAGGTTGAACGTTTTATATGTTTTTATAGATGTAATCCATTCTAGGCCAATTCACTGGACGAGGTTCAAGTATATAGATCTTCAAGGATCAAGGTAGGTGGTTTGTTGCCATGCGTTGACGTTCTTTGAGTTTTGGTTGCAAAAGTGTCGGATACCCATGTATCGGGTATCCCAGGTTTAGCATTATGATCCTATTGTTTGTTTTCCCTAGATTTCTTGTTCGATTTTGAATAATTACTTATAATATATTCTTGATTGAATATTTGAGTATTACCCCACGGGTTTTTCTCCCCCTGTTTGGCTGTTTATCGCTGTTTGGTACCGTTTGTCTGTGAGGCAAACCCTATTGAAATTGCTAGTTACTTGTTTTCACTAATTGCATATGTTTCCTAATTTTTAAATGCTTTTGATGCATGTTAGATATTATCCAAATAGTTGTTGAAATTACTTATTTTTTCTGACAGTCAATTACGCATGACTGGACTGCTTAGGGTTGTGATAACCTGGTGCGGGAGATCAAAGATGGAATAGACGATTAAGTGCTTCCCTAGAGGGTTTGTTGATTTTAGTTCCATACGCAGGACATACATGAAAAGGAAATTGTGCTTCCCAATAGTGTTCTTAGTTTACACATGCATCGAGACCAGAAGAGGAATTAGACGTAAGTTCTTCCTCAGAGAGTCTATAGCTATCATTGCAAGACCAAAAGGGAATTGACGTAAGATCTTCCCAGAGTGTTTGTGCGCAATTTGATTACTAGACTATAGGGGTCTGCTTGTTTGAGCCACCCAGAGGGATAGTGTGATTTTTTATGGTTGGTTGTGATGAATCCACCAAGCCCAAGAAAAAGCTTAATTTTTGTACAACTTGTGATAAGGTAGTCTTTTTAGATAACTGCTGAGTTATTTGCTTTACATTGAAATATAAGGCTTTACCAGTTATTACTAGTTGTTTAATTAAATGAATGTGAATGGAAATTGGTAGGATTATTTAATTGTGTACTCCTATTTCATTACTGTATTTATTCACCTTTACTTTTTCTATATCACTCACTGACATTAGGGAATAAACATTGTGGTGGTTGCCTACTTGTATTAGTCTAACATGCTATTTGGGTACTGCTTTTGGGCCCAAACAGATTATATGGTTGCAGGTGTAGGTAGATATTGTGGCCCTTCTACCTCAGGTACTTGATTGTTGGTTGTAGCTGGAGAGAATGGGACCGGGCTTTGGTTTGTGATGCTGCTGGGGTTGTTATTTACATTTATTCCTTTGGTTTCTGTTTTATTTCAGCACGTTGTTTTGTTACTGCTTTTCATAGATACATGTGTCCTGCCGCATCATTATTATATTATACATTACTTTAGCTATTTAGTTTCAGTTGTCGTGTGCTCTTTATTGATTCCACTATTGTTATTTTATTATTCTTCTGTTGTATACTTTACCAAATGGGGGCACATTTTCCCCATTGACTCACCTAGGCCCTCACTACTAGTCGGCAGCCTCTGACGTTTGGGGAAACGGGCATGAAGTCATGTGAAGAACCAGGTACGGGCCGCCAGTTATGAGGCCACATATTCGGGTTGTTACGTGGACTACCCCCTAAATGAAGTGATGTTTTTAATTATTTATCACAAAACACATGGATGATACAAATTTGATTAATTAATAAAATATTATTTTCTTTATTTAAAATAATTATTATATAATGATAAACTAATAATTAACTACTATAATGATCTATTGAAAATGGGGTTATTATTCATATCTACGTATATCCTATCTTCTCCATGAATGTAACATTGTTTGGTTATTCATAACAACATTCTTGATTTGTTTTAAAAGTATTATTTATGAATAAAAAAGATTATTATTTTATTATTATTATTTTTTAGATTATGAAATATTAAATCAATTTACAACAATTAAAATGCATAATTGATTTTGAATTTTACAAACATAAGGTCTTCAAAATACCTGATATGGAATTAATTTAGTCTATTATAGATTATATTATTATTTTAAATAAAATAAATGGATTAAGGATAAGGGATTATACATCAATTTTTTTTTACAAATACAATATTTTATATGAGATTATTATACAGTTTATAAGGATATATATAAATACAATATACTCAAGTTATGTGAATTCATCTCAATTTACATTCCTTAAAGCATATATTTTTTTATACACATAATTTAATTAATATTGTTTATATTCAATCACATTAAGATGTTGTATCATAAATCATTAATAACTAATTTTACATTATGTTTTAAATTTAATTACTTCATCCATATGTATTTGATTTGAATATTACAATGTTTCAAAATGATTTATAACTCAATTCCCATAATTCGTTTATAACTATTATTCCATGAATTTGTTAAAAAAAGATTATTTTTAATTGAAATGTAAAATTATTAATTCTGTATTTATAGTTTTTTTATATAAATTTATAACATATATTAATTCTGTAGATTAAATATCAATTCAATGATAAAAACTTTTCCTAGTTTTTTATTGTCTGGAACTAATTTTAATAAATCATTTTTTATGTTGTTCACTTTTATTTCCCTATAAGATTTTCGTAAGAGATAACGATTGATTTTTAACATATTAATGAATCAAATTCATCATATTTAGATAGATATTTTATATTAACAATTTCAATAATTTTTTGTTGAAATTTGACCAATTATGTAAAGGATTAATATTACAATTACCTTTATTTTCGAGATTGTTTATATCCATGCTTCTATAGAACTGAATCTTGTGATTTATTTTATTATTGAAAAAATAGTTTCATCTTGTTTTGTTATGAATTATTATTATTATTTTCATCTTGTCACATACATAACTTATTTTAAAGTTATTTTTAATTTATTTTTCATTTATTCTTTGTTTTGGGGGTTTCCAAAGGTTTTATGGAGAATATGTGAGTTTTCAAAAATTGGGCCAAACCGTGAGCCCAATTCCAGATTTCAAAATAAATTTTTGTTTCTTTTATAACTTTTTAATTTTTTAATATTTTTCAGTAATTCCAACTCATAAATGTCCTCCCCTGATATATTAACACCAAATTTTAATTTGGAGCCTTTATAAATCCATAATCATGGGGGATTTGGGTTTTTATTTGAGAATTGGGCCAACCCGAAAGCCCATTTTCCAGTTTTAAATTAGTTTTTTAATTTTTTAATATCTTATTCATTATAATGAAGTTTTCGGTGATTCTACCTCTCCCTCGACCCTAAGGAGCCCAAGCGCGCTCCCATTTATTTTCCCCCTCTTTGGTGCTCGTTTGCATCTCGATGGAGTGCTTAAATGCTTAGGGTTTCAAAAAACGGGAAGATTTGAGGAGGTAAGTTATTTACATCATAACTCTCTCAATTCTTACTATTTGTCTCCCATTCCAGTTCCTATATGATCTAATAATCCCTATTCGAACATACCATGATGTTTTGGACGTTTTCAAATTCATATTCTGGTGGATTTTGAGTCGTTTTATTCAAGATTATTTTGGGTATGTGTTTCTCTCCTCAATTCCTTCATTCTCTTTAGGGTTTCCTCCCACTTTCATAAATTTATAGTGTGTCTAGATATTAGGGTTCATACCTAGGGTTTGATTTGGGGTATTTTTGGTGAAATATTAGGGTTTAGGGTTTGTTTTCACATCCTTGTGGTGCGGCGGAGGTGCGGTTGAGGTTTCTCACCAAGATTCAAGGGTTTTGACTCAAAAGGTAGGTGGTTCCATGTGTAAACAATTAGTGATGAGTTAGCTTTCTGTATTTAACCATTTTTCATATTCCTAATATGTTGGGTGGGGTGCGAAAACTGTTTATGATTGATTTTGTTATGTGTTAAATCTTATAGTCTCTTTTTAACATGAAATTGGGTGTTTTCATGTGTAACTCATGGGGTTTTATTTGGGTGTGGATTATAACTTATGAAATTGGTTCATTAAATATTGTTTGTCCTGCCAATTCTGGTTTGGTAATTTAATAGTGTCATGTGGTTCTAAAAAGAAGGGTTTTGAATAGGTTTGATGTGTAAAACATTGTTGTACTTCTTGAGGTTATTTTAGGAAAATGTGTGTTTTCATTTGTATCTTTTGTGGTATTATTCAAGGTTATTTTATAACACTTGAATGTGTTTTTATAAATGTATCTAGGACTGACAATTATACTTTTAATAGGAATTGGTATGGTTTTGGTCTTAAATGGGGCCTTTTAAATGGGTTTTGTGTGAAAGATATAGTTACACCCCTTGAGTTGTTTTTTTTTTGAAAAATGTGAATATTTTGTTTGGTTAAAAAAAGTGGATTAAAGAGTGTATATGTACTGTTTGGGGGGTGTGATCACCTAATATGAGTTTTTGAAAGGTATGGTGGTTATTTAAGATTTCAAATATTTTTTTAGAATGTTCTATAAAGTGCAGAAATGTTTTAGAAAATGGGAAGAGAGCTGCATAACATGGTTGTGGGCTGTTTTGTGTGAGTGTGTTGTGAAAATTGAATTTTGTTGATGAAAGTGGTATTATATGTTATTTGAGTGGGCTTTTATGTGAATTATAATGTCTTGTAATGTTTTATAAAAATGTTTTAAAGGATTTGTGGAAGTGTCCATGTAATGTGAAGAGTGTTGTGGGCTATTTTTGTATGAGTTGGATTTTAAAATCAATTTGAATGAAAAGTGTACTTTTGTGACTTGGGTGGTATATATGTGGGCTGTTTGGTGAATTTTTGATATGAAAATTATATTTTCATGTGAAAAGTATATATCTTGACTTGTTAAACTTGTTTGAGCACAAAGGGAAAACCCGATATCTAGGTGGGTGGACGTGTACTAGTATGCTAGTGAATCTGTGAGGTTTGGCCTCAGTTTCACATAGAAAAATTGACGCTTACAAATCTAACTAATCTAAGATGATGATTATTGGGGACCACTAGGTTATGGGTATGTTCCCTACTAGTGGATCGTGCACGAGAATGGATATTTTTGATGGTTACTCTCACCGAGATATTAGGTATCTGGGACCCATAGCTAGCTAGTGCCTAGGGTTTATTTCCCATTGCTTGTGCTCACTGGATACTTTGTTATTACTGTCAGTATACGGTATGAGAGGTTGGAAAATTAAGTATCTATGGTATTTATTTTAAATGCTTTTATTCATTAAATTATCCCACCTAAAAACTGTTTTTATTTAATGTTACATCTTTTAGAAATTTTAACTAGCATCTCATGTCTTTGAAAACTTGCATGCTTTTCATCATTAAATGTTTATCACATGGAATCTATTAGTGGTGGTATCCTATTGGGCTTTGTCTCACACCCTACTTACACCCTTGGGTGTAAGTAGACTTGGTTATTTTTGTTGTCGCAGGTTGGGTACAGTTTTTTTTGTTCCAGTGGTTCGGGATTCTAGCAGGTCCTTGGTAGTGAAGTCTTGTGGAGATAGCATAAGGGTGGTGCCCCTTGACAAAAGGGTTCTTGGGCTGTACTTATTTGTTTTTTTACCTTTGTAATGGTCTATTAATGTAGTTATAACTTATGTAATTCAGTTCTGAAATTTTGTAAAAGATGGTTTTAGTTGAAAAATCCAGATTTGTTTTATTGAGTTTTTTTTGTTGTTTAATGTTTATAAAATCGGGTAAATCGTTCCCAATTATTATTTTATGATACCCGGGCACTTGTGCCAGCCTGTGGGGGTCGGGAACGCCCTTCGGGCCTTGTCACGGGCTGGGTTTGGTGTCGATTTTGGCGGCGACCAGATTTGGTTCGTGACACATCTCCTACCATATTTTTTTAATGTAAAATCAATATATAAGTTCATAGTTAATGTGGATATTGTATCTTTTTCTTGATAAGAAATTTTTTTCTTACAGATACATGTTTTCAAATAATGTTTTAAAATAATGTTACTTACTAAACTAAAATGATTTCATAATGTAATTTTACATATTCTATGACCTTATATAAAGATATTGAAAAGAATATATTTCAATTTATTCTGATAGAGGAAATTATATCTCCCTTTAAAAATGATAAAATTAATATTTTTAATATTTATAGCATGTGAAAATTTAACAACCTTATAAACTATAATTTTCATTCATTAATTATTAATTATATTTAAAGTTTATTTCTACATTATAACATTTTCCAAATATCTATAAAAAATTAGTTTCTACAAGTGATATAATTATATAAAAAATTTTATTTTTGATAAAAATGGGTTTGATGATATGTTAATTATTATTCAAATAATCAAAGTGAAATAACCATGTTGTAACAGAAACTAAAATTTGGGAATTTTTAGTTACACAATCGTTATAATTTCTCAGTATGGATTTTGAAATTGACATGGAACGCATTTTATTTCTATAGTTGTAGAAAATTATGAAATAATAATGATATATTGCTATTATTTCTCAAAAATACATTAGGTTATGTACCAATTATATAATCTAAATAATAATAGATTAACATAAGTATTTATCCATGGTATTTAACAAGGCACTAGTTTTTTTTGGATAGGGGTGATCAATATATTTTTAGAGGATACCAATATATTTTAATTATTCTTTATATGGGTATTTAATTATTCCATTTATAAATATTGGATTCACATGGATTTTGGGAATTGAATCATATGAATATAGTCTTTGATAAATATATTTTAACATTATTTATTATTAATGATCCGAGTTTTGATGACTATAAATTATCTTATGTTATGATCACATACTTTTCTTATGTCATCACACCCTTATTTTTACTTAATGGTCATTTATGAATTTGTATTATTAATGATTAAGTTGGACCTTACTGGGTGTCTGAGAACACCCTAATTTTGTTTCATTTTTTCAATGTAATAGATCGTGATAACAAATGATTGGAAGACATAATGGTTTCGTATCTTCTATATGTTATTGGATATATTAAAGAGATAATATGGAATATTAAAAGTTGGGTATATTAGGGAAGTGTACTCTCTTGAATTCTTTAGGGTTGTTTATGTAAGAGTTTTTCTTAATACTATATAACATTAAACAATAAATATCCATTGATATATAAGGGATCCAATATTCCCATTTTATAGTGTATGTTTTTTAAGGAGAAAATGAAGTCACATTTATCAGTATCAAACCCAAAAATGAATTGTTAATGTTTTACCATTGAATTTGAGAGTGGGTTCAGGGAAAATACCATTGTCATTAAAACATGGATTATGTAATTTTTGTGATTATATTTTTAAGGGATGCTATAATAATAGGTATTGATAAAATCATGGTTTTATCAGTTTATATTTGATCTTATTTTCAAATTCTTAGAAACTATTGTTTAGGGTAAATGTCATGGGGTTTTAAAGTTATTAAATGTATTTTTGGATAATTTTTATGGGTTCAATTATAGGTAAATTTTATGATTCTCATTTGTATTATTTATGGAAAAATTATATTATATTTTATGGATGTATTATGAGATATATGAGATAACCCTTGTCGATTAAAATAGTATTTAATATAGATATTATTGAATATATTTAAAAAATAATATTAATAAATGATGTATGTTGATTTTTTTTGTGATCCTTTTGTGCCATTATTGGATAATATTATATTTCTTCATACGATGGTTTAGTAATTTTTAGAATAATATCACCTTTTGTTAACCATTTTGTTTTTGGTTATGGTTTAAACACCTATGGAATATATTTTAATTCTTTTAGATATTATGTGGCATATTATGTTTTTATCATACTTATTTATGAATAAAACATTTATCTTCAATACTCATCAATTGGATGATAAAATAAGATTGTGTTAGAAATTGATTAAAGGATGAAATTATACATAGAAATTATTTACAATACTTTATTATTTTAGTCAAAATTGTAGAAACAATTCCTCAAATATAGGGAAATGATCTTGAAATTATAAAGTAGTCATATTAACATCATTTGTGAAAAATCAATGATCGACCACACAACACAAATTTAATATTTTTTCTCATAAAATATCTCATAACATTATTTTCTATCATTCTCTCTCATTATTCATGGGTTTTACACTTCCATGTCCATATTTTAACTTATAAATAATTATATATTATTTGAAAAACTAGTTATTTTTTATTCACGGGGTATATCATTTTTTACATGTCCATTTAGTTACAGGGATTTTTTATTATCCATTTAATACCATTGAATTTATATAGAGTTATTTTTAGATGTGATACCATTTATTAGTGAGGTCTTGTAAAAATCTTGATGATGTATTTTTTTTAATGGGGGTAGAATTTATTATCTATATATTTTATAGAACACTATGTATGATAGCGTACAAGATAACAAACATCGAGACAAAAAACAATAAATTATTATTTTTTAAATATTATAAATTTATACAACTATTTAAATTTGATGTTTTTAATATGGATATATAATTTTTAAAAAATATATAAATGTATTAAAAATTAGAAATTTATTTATTAATTTATTGGAAATAATCATTCAATTTTTAGTAATTCCATTTTATTCATCAAATATGATTTCGTCAAAATTTCATTTTTATTGCATTAATTAAGTGAGTAATATAATTAAATTATATAATTTTTTATTTTTTATTTGGTAAAAAATATATTTTTTTAAACAACATACCAATATTATCTTATAGTGAATTATTATAATTGGTTTTGATTTTTTTATTTTTCAATAAATATTAATATAAACAAATTATCGTAAAACAAATTTTCATTTATAGTATTTACTATGTTAAATTATAAATTTTATTATTTTTAATTTTTTATTATTTTATTTAATTAAAAAATAACAATATACTAATATTTTTTATGACTTTTATACACAAATTTTGATCATAAATATTAATGAACATAAAATGCATGTTTTATGAAAAAATTTTATTTATCGCATATTTAAATTTAAGTATTAAATTATATAATTTCACGAATATGAATTGAATTTTGAAAAATGGTCTCAAAATTATTAATTATTGGAACCATATTTGGTGTATTGTTCCAATTTTTTGTTTATTATGAATATTTACCATAACAAAAATTTTTCCATCTTGATAAAAGTATACTAGGTAATTTAGTATAAAAATAATAATTTAACTCAAAAATCGGCCCTTAAACATTCCATAACATTATTTTATTTGTACATATCATCTTTATTCATTTAAAAATATAATATATAAATAATATTTTATTTTTCCAAGAATTTGTGTCTTATTTTATTTTATATATTGATAATTAAAAAATGGTGTTCTCTTTCTTTCTTATTTGTTTTTCATTTTGGAATAGATATAAAAAGATGATTTATTCGGTTACAAATTGTAATTTTTAATATAATCTATCATTTCATCATATTAATTTATTTTTAATATTCAGGGAAAAATAATTACTATAAACATTTTTGTAACATTGACACACTAATTTTGCATGAAGTAAAAAATTCAACTAAATATTATTACAAACTAAAAATATAGTATTATTTGATTGATTTTTTACATATTTTATTATAAAAAAACATATAATGGTGTTTTGTAAAAATATTATTATAATTCCATTCATTTCATGAATTTTTTTTAAAAACTACGAAATTGTTCAATAATTTACATTAATGTAATTTTGGAAAAAACAATACATTATTGAATGATTTATAATACCTAACAACATATCATTATAAACCTGAATGGGAAATTGTTTATATAATCAACAATGGTCAATTAATTAGTCATTATAACATTTATAGTGATTATATTAACCATTTAAGAATAATAAAACTATCAAATCACCGAATTTGTCAAAAGTGTTAATGATGTTCATATAAAAATGTGTAACTGTAAAAATATTTTCAAATCCATTAGAAAATTAATTTTATCAGATTATTTCATCACATCCTTATATTATATATGAATGATATAAAATTGGTCATATTTGACATAAAAAATTATTTATATTAATTTTATATTTTATAAAAATCCTAGAGTGCACGTTCTTCTATTATAAATGTGTACGTATTGTTTTTAATTTATTAACTCTACAAAAGATTTTTAATTCATCCAAGTCGAAATATAACACCTTACATAAATCCCACTAAAATTTTTATATTCCATATTTATATCATAATACTATGCTCATAGTTTTTTTGGTTTAATAATTTAGAGTTTCTTCGATGAAGTGATAAAGTTCTTAACTAGGGGTTTTTATTTTTATTCGTTTCAAAAATTCATAATATATTCTAAATCATTGTTAAATTTTTATTATATTTTTATGAAAATTTGAAATCTTTTAACCCTCTAATTTTCAATAAAATTTGAATATAATCTATTGTTCATGTGTTTGGTGAACGATGGCCTCATGAATCGATGTAAATAATTTATAATTACATCTTATTAATGATGGTTTTATAGATATATTTAACTAATATATATATATATATATATTTTATATTAATCAAAAATTTATAATTATTAATATATAATATTTCATTTAATTTATTTCCATTCCATTCATTGAAAAATGAAAATGTTGTTCATTGGAACATGTGGATTTCCACCTCCCAAAAGCGAAGTGATACATATTTCATTTCAACATCGAATGAATGATATATATAATTAGATTTTAGTAAATAAATTTTAATTTACAATTTTATTATCAATATATAATGGCTAAATAATACTAATATTCATTCAATAATGATTGTTGAAAAATAGAAATTCTACACATGTGTATAGAAAACATACTCTCTCAAAGATTATAACGTAGTTCACTTTTCATATTCATTTTATTGATTTATATTATAAGAAAAATAATATATAAAAATGATAAATATTTTATGATTACTAATTTGTATAATATATACCAATAATTCAGTTTAATAAGGTGAGCATACAGAAACATTTAAAATAATATAAACTAAAAATTATAAAAATACCTATCATGAAGATAAATGATTTAGTAATTAAATATGTCTATAAAATAAATGGATGAAATTTAATAATAAAATGGAATTATTTCCCAATATTTTCATTAATGAAAAAAAATATTATATGAGTTTTTCTCAATTTCTAAAAGGATATATGTTGAAATCAGGGACATAGTTTAACTAATTTCGCCTCAATTCACATTCATTGAGGAATATTCCAATTTCATGAACCGAATGTTTTATATATGGAGTATATATTCAGTTTGACCAAATAATGAATTTTAAATAATTTCCCTAGTTATATTATTAATAAAATAACATCACAGGAAAAAGGAAAATGGGATCTGATAAAAAAAGGAAACCCTTTAATTTTGAATCATGCAGGGTGGGTGTAAATTTAAAAATATGGTTAATCATGTATACCCGGTTATATGAGGTGTGTTGGGTATTTTATTGTTGAGAGGAATGGAAGGGTGGAATGACATTGAAGACTGATGGTGGTACTAGTTGGAAGGGTGTTCATGAAATTGGTGTGTGTAGTGGGATGACAATCTGGTTGAGTTTTATTATTTTCCAAGATGTGTTTCCTTTTGTGCACTGGGGATTCTAAGGATGGTTAGAGAATGAAACTATTTGAAGATGGATGGTGTCTCATTGTGTGGACCTTTTTCATAGAGTTCCCAGATACTTTTTTGAGCTGTGTATGGGTTATTATGTTACTTATGGTGTGCTATGTATGGTAGTGGACCAGGTATTGTTGAAATAAATAATAAAATTAATTGTTTAATACATAGCGATAATTGGTGGAATGAATTGTCGGGGGTTACGAATTTTATATTTGAATGGATGTGTGGTTATTCATTATAGGTGGTAGTCGAGGCAGTTTTGTGGGGGTGGGTTGATTGTTTTGAGAAACCCAAAGGATGGGATGAGTGATTTGTACCTATTTATACATTTAGGTCATTGTGATTTCAATATTCACCCTACCCATGTTGAGCACTACATGCCGAATTTCCCAAATGTTAATCAAGAGGAAGTCATTTAAAAACATCTAGGTCGTTGGATGGATTTTTGGTTATTGGATATTCTCTACTCCCTCAAATCAGCATTGGTAGCCCTATACTCTTCAAGTAGGTTGTGGTGCGTTTGTAAGTCCCAATTGTTGGATGGTGAGGTGTACTTACCCAGTCTATTTGGGATGATATGTGTTTTTCATTCCCATGTGACTTCTAGATGAGTTTTTCGGTGGCCATGTCAATTTTTGACTAGGGTGTGCTATGTGGCCTAGGTGAGTGTGCATAGATTTTTATAGTGAGGCTTGTGGATGAGTGTGGAAGTGTACTAGTGTTCTTCATTCGAGAAACATAATTAACTATTGGGTAGTGGTGTGGGTTACCCTAACATTGATGTGCATAATAATTTACATTACTTACATGCATTTTTTGGTGAGTGTCACTTAGTGAGTTTGGGTTGGATAGAATACTATATTAGGTGTTTTTTATTTTTATTTTTCTCCTCATAAGAGAATTAGTATGCTTCTCCCACTTATGTATGAGGAAAATTTGTTTATCCAATTGATTATATTCTTATTCTCACTCTGTGTATATAGAACTGGTTTCATGTTTGCAGGGTGATTACGTAGACTATGAAGGACCTTAGTAGATCGGAAGACAAGATAGTTGTTGTGTCGCTTCTGATATTTGTTCTTTTAGTATTTACATTGGATTTTTCATATTTATTTATAGTTGTTTTACTTTAAAAATTAATTATGGATTGATTTATTCTTATTATGTAGATTTTTATGGGAGTTATTTTGAGTTTGATACATCTTATATCACTATATTAGATAATATAAAAATGTTAATGACTCCCATTTTGTAATATTTCTCTACCCATGGTTCTGGTTTCATCCCTAGGGCCTAAAGGTGGTTGGAATCAGGGGTCACACGCTATCTTTTTCCATTTCCAACTCAAGAGGAGCATATTTTGGGGGAGGGAGTCATGACACATTGGTATTAGATGTGAGGGTTTATAGAAATTATGGAGTTTATAGTTATGCACATTTACGATGGAATAGGATAGTATGGAAATAGTGTTAGGTGGTCTTAGTGTGTGATAATGGCCAGAGAAGACCATTTAATACATGAGATTTTATGGCCTAATATGTTCTCATTAAAAAAATTTGAACATACTGAATGTCCAATTGAGGCTACACCATTTTTCAGGTAAAGACCCTAGAAATGGTACATGCAACATGATTACTTTTGTTATTTTTTATTTTCGGTGTTTTGGGAAATTAATATAAACAATGTGTTAGAATTAATCTTAAATAAAACTCCATACTAATCAGGTATATGAGTTCCTTTTTTACCTTTCAAATATGGAAATTGATGATCGTCCATGAGTGCCTTAGGATGTGGATTCTCAGCAAGACAATCCGGTTATTTGGAGGTTGTTTGATCTATATGAGGAATATAATTCGTGGTAGAAGACGCATTCTGCATTCTATATGATGTATCATGGAATGTACGAGTGTAGTGTTTCGAAAATATAGATAGAGAGATGGATCGATGAGATTTAGACTGATATCAACCTGATCATTTCTTCAATGGGGTAATGTGTTTCATTGAATTTTTTACATATCTTCAGAGTTTTGCATCAGTGGTAGATTATGTGGCTGAGGGAGAGGAAGGAGGAAGATGATCCATGGGTCAATTTTGAGAATTTTTTAGGTAATAATTCCTTTCATTGAACAAAAAAGATAATAAGTGGCAATAGTTACTCTCTCTCTCCAGGAACTAGGAATGTCATTATGGGAGCTAGGGATCTTATTCAATTATATCTTTCACTTCCCTCTTCAAATTATTCCAAATGAGGAGTCTCAGGATAGACTCATTTTGGATTTACTCCATGATTCCCTCAATTATGAAATATATCCCTTCAACTTTATGATAGACATAGAGTTTCATAAGATGTAGGTAAGTGGTTGAGATGATGCACAGAAAAGGAGATCTACTACAACAGGGGATCCATTGGGATTTTATGAAGGAAATGACTCTCGTAGAAGGTCTCAAAGGACATAGCCTTTGAGGATTTGAATAGTGGGGAGTTGACCTCATCTACTTCAGTTGTGACCTTCTGGACCTCTTGTTTTTTCCATAGTAATGGGATTGGGGTATTTCTATTGTGGAGGTTGTGGAACCGTGAGAGATAGTGCCCATTTCGGACATTTTATGGTGGAGGCGGGCAAGTTCAGCGCTCTCCATAATAGTTGTTTAATGCTAATCCATTTCAGCAACAATGATAATAGGACCCACCTCCACAGATATGAGATAGAAGAGGTAAGGGAAATCTTCACTGCATTACATAGGGACCTCAATCCCGACATGGTCTAAGATGTCCTGAACATTATATAGGAATATGGGATGAATGTGTCGAGTTGCACACTATAGAGGTATCATTTATTGTGATGCTAGAGATGGATCGAGGTAAAATTAGCTTCTGTAGTAATTTTTTTTACCTTGTTTAATCCTAGATCATCCTAGTAATTTGTGTCATCTGGTATATCCCATTCTGTAGGATGGGACATAGAGTGACTTTTCATTCCCCTGGGGTAAAGTACACCAGATGGAGTTCTGACCCAATATTTGGATGTGTGCCACGATGTAGATTTATGATGAGACCACATTAGTCATGTGGGGATATTTTTATATTGTAGAATAAACCATATGATTTCATTATTGGAATCAAATATATGATCTATGTGAAATATGTTATCAACATTATTGAGGTAAGAGTCTTGTTTTGAGACATATATGGAAAACATATGGCTTTCATTAGTGAGAGGAATTTTTGGATGGGAAGTCTCTGTGTGGAACCTCTTCATTCTTTATTGGCTGATGTGTCAGTGTAATCAGTGGATGTTAAGAGGGAGGGGTTCCCATAGTTTAGGGGAAAGTCTAATGATGTTTTTCTTGATGTTTTTTGGAATCTACCCCCTATACATGACAATGAGTTTTGGATATATTTATAGCCAAATGCTTCTCCAATTTTGATAGATCTTTATCAGACTACACATTCTAAGCTGGATGAGATAAGGATTCATATTGATAATTTTATGAAGAAATAATTTATCCAGGCCATTTTATCATTATGGTGTTATATGTTCATGATGAATGATAAGGGAGACAGTTTTATGAGTCTATGCATAAACAACCACAGTGTGAATCATATGATGGTGAAGAACTGTTACCCTTTCCTGAGAATAGACAATATTTTCAACCATCTAAACAACCATAGTGTAAATCTGGATGACTACTTTCAAGTGTAGGTATGTTCAATTATTTTTCATGGTTATTCCATTCAGTTTTACGAAAACAATGTCCATGTTTATTGGATATAAAAACACTTTTCTAATGAGTTCCTACAAATACTATTCATTGTTATAATAGATTTCATTATGATCTAATTGACATCAGAGGAGGAGAATACCAAGCATCTAAGGACTATCTGGGAGGTCCTTTGATGCTAGAAGATCTATTGAATGTTTTATTAGGGTATTTTCTCCAATATGAGAAACACATACTTGAAAATGTGGTTTCTTATAAGGGTGTATCAGTGGGGCCATTGAAGGTTGAGGAAATTATTTCTTGTGGATCAACCAATAATGTTTTATATGTTTTTATTTTTATCGGTTTGGAAGGATATTACTGGATATATTAAAAAACTTTCACAATAGTAGTAGCTCTGTTGACCTCCCTTTCCGGAGAAGACCCGGATTTTTTATGGATTGAGATGTTCCTGGTATTTTTTTGTGTATATGAAGGGGGAGTTTTTTAGTGCTCTTATGCTCCAATTGTTAGTGGAGAGTCTGATATTCAAGGTGTTTTGTGATTATTACTACATATTATTGGGATGTGTGTTGGGGTATCAATGAGGAGTGATCTCTTATGGTCCAAGTTAGTTATGTACCCATACACATAACTTTTCCATCCATTATCTAGATATAGAAGTGGTTCAATTGTTTCTGAATTTTTGGTGGAACTAACTCATCGAGGATCTATTTTTTGGTCTTCACCTATCATAAGAGCTTGAGGTACATCCTTCCCCAGTGAGATCTAAACATGCGGTAGTGATGGATGTCAAATATTCTCTAGGATTACGACTTATATATCACTTAGTAATTATGAAATGAGAATTTTTTTGGATGATTCCATAACCATTATGCAACAGAAGGAGTATTTTTTTGAATCAAATAATTCATAGTTGGTGATAGAGGAGTCAGAAGACTTACACATAGATGCTGGAATGGATGGATGAGGAGTCACACTGATTTCATTACAGTTCAGTCATATTTAAGGTATAAGGTGGATGAGTCTCAATGGGGAGAATCAGAGGAGGATGTTATGCATGATAGCATTGACCCTGGTGATGAAATAGAGGGATGGTCAGATGTTGTACATAATTAGATTCATTTATGTGATGAGTTTTTTGTTCTAGTGGAAAGGCATGAAGGATATTTATATTATTTTCACAACTCACACCTAGAATTACCACAAGTAGTTTCCTTGATGTATTATGGCCTCAGGGACCAGTTTTGGTGTCTGGGGATGAAGCGGGAAATGGAGGAATTTATTGAGAATTGCCTAATTTGTTAGAAGGATAAGGTCGAGCACTGTGTTCCTAGGGGGTATTTACAGCCCGTAGATTTCCCTGAGTGTAATTTATATGAAATATAAATGGATTTTATCATGAAATTACCCAATGATAAGGGATTATGTGATTCTACCAAGGTATTTGTGGACCAGTTGATGAAATCCCCTCACTTTGTATCAATTAAGGAGTCAAGCTGAGTAAATGATTTAAAGAGATGATATCTATAATATGTGGTGCATATTCAATGGTTACATGATCCATTATCTCAGACTAGGATACATGTTTTACCTCATTGTTATAGTGGCTATTGAATCATGATTTTGGCCCTCATTTATGCCTCAACACTGCTTTAAAGCCTCAGATAGATGGGAAAATAGAGAGGACCATCCAGACTTTGGGAGACATGCTACAAACATCTTCCTGGGATTTTGGTTGGGATTTTGTGTGACCTTTTCCTTTATTAGTTCTTAAAAACAAAAATTTCTATCCCTAAACCATTGGAATGGATCCATTTAAATCTTTATACAAAAATTCATGACATCCACCATTTTAGTGGGATGATGTTCATGCAATGGTTTTTCATAGAATCGATGTGTTGTTGAGAATGATAGAGATGATCCAGCTTGTCCATGAGAGTATGAATGGATAAAAACACTTCAAGAACTTGTATGTTGATCACTGGATAAGGCCCTTCGAGTTATATGTTGGGGACCAGATGTTCTTGAATTCCTCCGCTCTATGTGGGCAATAGTGTTTTTTTGAGGGAGAATATATTATTCCATCATCATTAGACCCGTTGAGCTGTAGGGGTGAGTTGGTGAGGTTGCATACCAGTTTGTGTTACCACCACAGCTATAGAGGATCCACAATGTAATTCATGTCTCCTAGCTTCACTTGTATATTCCTGATGACTCTCATGTCATTGACTAGGGATATTTAGATATCGAGGACGATTCAATGTTCGTGGAGAGACTAGTGGAGATCTAGGATCATCAAGAGATTGTGCATCATGGATGGACCAATAATTTTGGATTTTGATTTGTAGAGTCAATGTCCATTGGATTATATTAATTAGGAAGGGCAGATTAAGATGCATTCCCAATAACCGATTTTTTTAGTTTTTATATTATTATTATTTACTTTTTGATGCAAGGCTTGAACCATTTTTTCTTCTATTAGATGAGTTTCATCTTTTTTCTATAGTGTGTGATGATGTTAGAATTTGTGAAAATGGAGATACTAGATTACCAATAAATAAATATTAATGGGATGTGATAAAAACCATACAGGAGAGTCTATTTTTCCCATAGTAGGTAGTATCTTGACATGGAGAAAGGAATTCTCTAATTCATGTGTCTAGAAAATTTGTGGTTGTGTGGGGTATATTATTGATGTTTAGGTTATTAGATGTGGGAGATTTTTTTCTTGGATGTCTAGGATTCACTCGAACTATCAAGCAACATAGGGTGGTTTTTCAATTGGGAGGTATCTAATAGGGGTTTTCTTCATAAGCCACTTTCTTTTATGTTTGGTATTAAATTATCACTGGACAATATAGATTAATAGGTATCTGATGAAATTTCTCAGACATCCATGGTCTATTAAATTGTCACAATCCCGTGATTGTGGGGTTCCGGGAGGAAGTGGTAGAACATTTTATGAGTTTTAAAAAAGTAATGTATTTCCATCAGTATGTTATGGATTTAATATGTTAGGGTTTCTATTGGTTTTGGTGTCGGTAGTTCTATGTGTATGTATGTCAAGGCGTGAGTAGGTCGAATTTCAGTGAGTGATGTTGGTGAATTTATGTTGGTGGGTCACATCAGTTACATACTGTCGGTGACACATTCTAGTGACTCACCCATGGGCAAGCCCTTTCTTGTTTTCCCATTTGTTTCCCAGTATCTCCCATTTTCATTATATTTGACATTAAATGAGTAACATATATTGTTTGGGATTTTCAATATGGGTTATTAAAAAAAAATTATTATATCATTAACATCAAAACACTCACATTAATTGGAAATAGTCATACCTCATGGTCTTTACCAGGATGTGACATTAATGGCCCTTGAATCAATTCCCATCACTTGTTATAATATCTAGATCTCTTATGCCGAGATCTTCTCTATAATGTGTGTTTCCATATTCTTGTCAAAAAACAATTCTTCCTCGAGTAGTCAAATCAGAACTATAGATTCGATCTTGTCTTCCCTTGGAGTCTCCTACATCTTGCCTGATCCCCTATTATTTAACAAGGATGAGTTGTTTATCATTTGTTTTTCATGATATGAATTCCATCATAATTATTTTAATTGTGTATCTTGTTTTGTGGTTAAGATCATTTCTCATTGATAATACAGTCAAATCCAAATATAAATTAAGGGTATTTTGATGAAGAATAGAAATGTTACAACAGTGGGTTTGGTTACCATTGTAATGATTAAGGGTTGGGGAAGATGATGATGATTTCTCTGTTGTTTTATATGTTATCATTGATCCCTTTTTGGAATCTTGTGTGTTATATCCTTCTAAAAATCATTGCAATTACAGGTATCAGTTTTCCCACATGTATGGATTTTGAATCACCATTTTAAATTTGAATACATGGTTAGTCACATATACATGGTTAAATAAATCGATCCCCCTATATTAAAGTCCTTCTGTGATGACCCCTGAATTATGAAATTGGAATTAAAGAATGATGTTTGTCAAATATAAATTAATTTAATTTGATATGTTTGGTTCTGTGCTATGTATGGTTGTATTCGGTATTAGTGCATTTTTTGGGTAGTATGGTACATGTGTTGGGAGGAAAATTGTGGGTGCAGTGGAGAACAAGGTTTTATGATTTGTGGGTATGGTATGGAATTTTTGTGCAAACGGGCAGTGACTTTTGTGATGGTTACAGTGGGTTTTCTTTTATGGGATGGTACAGGTTGTGTAATGAAATATAAGGTTTATAGATTGATTTTTTTTAGGAATGGATGATATTTTAATTCCATGTGACAACATTTGGGATGTGGATGTGTATTAGGGATAGTGTTTCCTACTGTTTTATATTAATGTAACTCTGTGTGGGTTTTTAATGCAACGAGGATAGAGAGTGTGGTGGTTATGAGGTTTGATGGGGGATTTCTTATTGAGAGGAAGGTAGGTAGGAATGACATTGAATAATTATGGTGACAGTAGTTGGAAGGTTTTTTCATTGAAATGATAGTGTTTAGTGTGATGACATTATGGATGATTTTTTTTTTTTGTAGGATATGGTTCCTTTCGTGCAGTGGGGATACCGTGGATGGTTTGAGAGGGTTACTTTTTATGAATTATGGTGTTACCATGGATGGGAATTTCAACCAATCTTTCCAAATAGATTTGTGATGTGTTTGTGGGATTTGATGTTACATTGGGTGTGATGTGTTTGGTAGTGTCCCAGTTAGGGATTGAATAAATAATTAAGTGATTTTCTTAACAAATAGTGACAATTTGTTCAATTAATATATTGGGGGTACAAATTAAGTTTGTTACCGGATCTACGGATATTAATTACAGATGGAAGAAATGGAAATTTTTTTGATTGGTTTGTTTGTTTTGAAACCCCATGGGTTGGGATGAGTGTTTGGTACTAATATTTATATACATGTAGTGCTTTTTGATTTCTATATTTACCACACCCATTTTGAGAAATATATGATGAATACCCCCATTATTATGGGAGAGTGTGCCCTTTCCCAAAATCCTCATGGTGTGATGGATTGATAGTTATTGTCTCCCCTCTTCTCTATATTCTAGGAACTTGAAGACCAATACTCTTCAGGCAGGTTATTGTGCGGTTTTGAGGACCAGGTGTCTAAAAGTGAATTGTGCTTCCATTTTTCTTCTTTATGAGTTGAGTTATACTTTCCATGGTGACATTGGGATGAATTTGTGGCTTTTGCCTAGGTGTTTTTGGGTGGGATGGGGTATTTGGACCTGTTCTGTGCGGGCTGGTTGTGCAAGTGGTTCTTGTGGAAGGGCGTGGACGAGTCATGATTTTGAACATTATGGATGAGAAGTTAACCTGTGGGAAGTGTTGAGGTGTATCCTAACATTGATGTGCTTAGTAGATTTCTTTTCTTTACTATTATTATTTAGTGACTGATCCTTTGTGATTTTGGGGTGGATATTATACCTTCTTAGGTGCTGTATTTTTCTCATGTGTTTCTCATAGGGGGATTAGTATGTTACTCCAACTTTTTTATAAGAGATATTTTTTTATCCTACTAGGTACACATTTATGGTCACCCAATTTAAATAAAAATGTTTTCAGGTTTCTCGAGATATAATGTGAACCGTGCTAGAACGTAAAATCTTAGGAGTTGGGATAGTTATGGTGTCATTGATTAGATTTGTTCTATTGGTATTTAATTTGGTTATTTACATTTTATTTCGTGCAGTTTTCATTTAAAAATGGATGTGGGTGGATTTTGGATTCATTTATATATATGTTATGGAGGTGTTTTTAGGTTTATTGATCTTATATCCCAAACATGGTTACTATAAAATTGCTAATTCATCCCATGTAGTGATATTTCTATACCCTTGGTGATGGTATCCACCCGAGGTCCCACATGATGTGTGACATAGGGGTCATTATCTATCTTTATCCATGGAAAGATCATGATGGGAATCTATTAAGGGAGGGGTTATGATAAAATCTACCTCTCAAATAGAGGCCACTCATCTTGGTGTTGGGTTGTCTATATTTCTTAGACTCTAATTAATAATAAGTATAATCGTGTATTGGGGATGGGTCCTCAATGGTTCGAGGGTCCCCTTCTATATTCATGCATGAGAATTCTGATGAATGTAATTCGACTTCAGTGAAGTGATAATAACCAAACTCCATAGTGGATAAATCCATTTTCTTAGACCTATTTATTATATATAGTAGAATACAATTTTTTATTAGGTTTTGGTCAAATTTAGGGCCACTCCATACTCATTACCATGCTTTCTATTAGGGTATCAATGAAATCTTCCTACTCCCCATTATTTATTGTCCAGATATATTTAATGTTCCATGTGATGTGGCTTTCTATTTATTGACTATAAGTAATCCATCATTATTAATAAGTCTGTTATTTCCATTAATCACAAAAAAGGTCAAGTCTCTGGAAATTTATTAGATTCATATTCCCTTATTTGGTTCATTACATTTATTTTCATGGGAAGAGAACACCATACATGACATTAGATCTCAAATTATACATTTTGGTTATCCTAAAAGTCATTATGAAAACCCAAAAGTCAAAATTATCTGGCACTAATTCAAAAAAATATAAATTAGGTTTAAAAAACTACTGATTGTCTACATTAGCTAAAAATAAATAATAGATTTATTATTTCATGATGGAATCATATCCCCACCCACATATTCATTCAAATTTTTATTTTTTGTACCCTTTTGAGAAGATAATTTAAGGGATTTAATATTCATTGGTCTTATATAGGCCCTACAAAATCATTTTTGTCAAAGAGTTGAGTAGGATCCCTAGATTCTTGAGATCTCTCTTATATTGGATGGAAAACGAAATTTATTGGAATCATTTTCAAGAATATTTCGACATTAGAACATATCCCTATCATCATTTGTTTTCACAACATCATATTCTATAAAAATATGACGATTCATTAATTTTAATTTCCAAAAACACTGATTTCCATGTGGCCTTTGGATGAGGAATAGGGGAAGATTAATTAAATATTTCAATTCATCTTATCAAGTATTAATTTTTTACAATCGAAATAGTATAAAAGGATTTAATTTTATTCAACCCCCAAATCAAAATCAAGATCATCCATCGAAATGACAAAAATATCTATAAAAATTGAACTCTAATTACACTCAATAAGGAAGTGATAATATTTACGAAAACTGGTCAATTCATTATCCCTGAATATTATTAAAGGGATATAGATAGCCCAAGCTATGTCATAAATAATGAATGGGTTCCAAAGAACCCATTTTTTTCATGAACATCAACCAACAATTTTATGTAAGAATTATATAACTCTATGTTGTTGAATTTTTGATCCCTATACCGCAAGTGATGAAAGATAATATTTAGAGTCACTGATCTAGAGCCCTATACATTTATCTGTGAATCCTTATAAGAAAAGATAAGGTAACAAATCCACCATGGAATGAAAATGTTCTCCAATTTGGAAAGCCCCTAATTTTTGAGAGACGAGTGTTCAAGTACTCAATTCTCTAGGGATCATAGCACTTTGTAAAAATTAGGCGCAAAACTATAAGATTCATATCCTTCTAGACACTATCTGACATTTAATATAGCTCATAATTAACATTAATGACATTCGATTTATGTTATGGACCTCTTGAAACTGTTTCTCTAATAATATAAATTCCGAGGTAGGATTCTGAGCAAAATCCTCAAATGATATCCCTCAACAAACATTAATCTAGGTTCCCATAATAGAAATTATAGATTAAATTCTCCATTAATTATGTAATTTTATTTTTTTAATTTGAATTAAATCATACAATGGGATTTTATATAAATTTTACCATGTGGTAAAATAATTATTAAAAAATTTATCTTTATTGGGTTATAAATATTCTTCAATGTATTTTTTACACCATGATTATGCGTGAATTGATATCTAAATTAATTAATTCATTATTTAATTTTTTTTATTATGGATTTAATTTTTTTCTCATTATATGTCTATTTAATAATTTTAAATTCAATTATATAAACATCTCATGATCTTTCAATTCATTAATGTCATTTTCGTGAATAATTTTAATATTTTAAATAACAATTTTGTTATATTCTACTATTATATCCTCAGAAATAACTTTTTATTTATAAATTCAAATAATTTATGATATTTAGATATATATTTTATATTTTCAATTATAATAACTTTTTATTGATAAAGTTTAAAGAGGTATTGTATTCTAAATAAAATATAATTTTTATAGAAATTTTTTATCTCCAACGTTCCATTAAATTATATTAGGTGATAATATTTTCAGAAAACAAATATCTTTTATTGCTATTTTGTTATTAATTTTTTAAATTATTATCTTCCATTTCATCCTATATTAATTAAATAAAAATCACAAATTTTATCTATAAGTAATAATGATCAATTTTCCTCTCTTATATTGGGAATATTTATCTTCTATATCAATTCATTATAAAAATATTTCCACACTTTTTTACATAATCATAGATTATTTTATTCTTTTATATTAAAAAATGTTTGATCTTATTTTAATGTTAATTTAAATAATAATTTTTTTATGTTTTCCAAAAATTTTCATTTTTTATTGCATTTACAAAATGTCTTATTTTTTTAACATTTACAACATGAATAAATTTTCGAAACATCATATCTATTATTTTCCATGAAAATTTAAATATATATTACAAATTTTATTTTTAAAGAAAATTATTTTCCTGATGTTTTGTGAATTTTTAGTTTTTAAATGTGACATTATTTAAGGGAAGTGGGTTATTTTCTTCAATAATAATTAAATAATATTTTAATGGTACATCAATTTATAAACAACAAATAAATATTATTTTAGATACACTACACTATGGACATATTGTTAGGATACCATCCATATTTTTCACTAGATAGATAGTGAGAGTGAAAAAAGACCAATTAATTATCAATAGATGAATCAAACTATGATATAAAAAATGATTAATCTTATTTACAAAAGTGTAATATTTTAAATTATTTTTTCATGAATTGTACATGAACAATACTTATAATGTCTATAATTCCTATTTAATCATATTCATAGTGTTCTTTCTAATTATAGCTCAGTATTAATTGGTTACCCAAGTATAGTATACTTGAAGGGGTTAGTCCCATTATAACTCTCTAATGAATTGGGTAATGTTAATATTCATTATAGAGAAAATAAGGTAATTACCATGGGTTTTATCATATATATATAACTATTTTCTTGTTATTATGGACATTTTTTCAAGTGATATTGTTCAATATACAAACATGTTTCCTTGTGCATGCTATGATTTGTCAACAATTCTGATGAACATGATTTACATCACATGGATAATGATTATTGAATCCTATGAATATTTTCATTAACTCAAAATTTATACTGTGACTCATGATTTGTGACCAATGTATTGATGGTTATGAATTCTCTAATGTTATGCAAATGCACTTTGATTATGTCATTATCTACTTATTCCCATCATATTCTCATGAATGACAATATATTTTTAATTATTATGGTTATTGTTAAAATATAATTAATTCCATATTTTTATGTATCATTTTAACCATGATATACAGAATAATGATAAATTATAGTATTCTATAAATGTTTCATATGTGAATAATTTTGTCAAATTTGTTATAGATTTAATATGTAATATGGAAATGTGGGTATAGAAGGGAAAATAATATCTTGATGTCATGAATGTGGCCTATATTATATTTTTGCATAGTCCACTAAATATCTATTAAAAATAGATCCTTGGAATTTATGTTTCACCATATTTTATTTTGAAATTTTAGGATTTTAATTTAAAAAACTGGGTCACATTGATTAGTATCAAAAAAAGTAATTTAATGTTTATATTTTTTTTAAAAAGAACTGAGAGTGTGTATTTGAGTTTGTCGCAATACCTCCTCAAAACAGCAATCCAAACCATAGGGGAATCCTAATAAATCCATTAATCAATGAATCATAATGGACTATCCAAAAATCAAATAACACTACTAATGTCGGTTGTTTATGTGTATATATTGAAACAAATCAGAAGTTGATCGCTATATAATGAAAAAACAATACTCCCATATCATAGATATATAGTGGAAGAAAATTTTGATCCCAATATAGTTAAAAATCATCCTAGGAGAGCTCCTAATATCTATGGTCACGGCCATTACCACATGGCTCTAGATATATAGGGGATTATTTATAAGTGATCATGGTATATATTGGATTTGGTCACATTGGAAAATGATCCATTGATGAGGTCTCTCTATAGGTTTAAAATTATCCCTACTTGGGGGTGGTATTATATTTCTATTACCACAATATAATACCACTATAAAATCCTCTTAATAGATTAAGAGAAAGAAAAAAATCACTTATACCACCTTCCATGAATACCAAAATATCTGGGAAGTAATATAAGACACATGTTACTATATTTTTTATGGAAATAGGGACCATACCAATATTATTGTTCCTTCCAATGTTAATGGAGCATGGTGGTATATCCTGGTGTCTAAACAAGAGTAGTCCCATATCTTTGATCCAAATTAGGAGGAACTTTTTAATATCATAAAAAAGTATGATGACCACTATTAATCTCATACACCCATTCCAAATGAATTTTCTTTACATAACAGATGTCAATTAAGAAAGGTTCATATTCTTTTTCCCACAACATGATATCAATAACATGTATTGGTAATGAATGAAGGTAAAAATAATATTCATTTCAATTTTAAACAATATTTCCAACATATCCCCATGGATTCATTCATGGAGAAGAAAAATATTTTTCTGTCATTGTGGAAGCTAAGAAACTCATTAAATTAATGAATAATGACCTGAAGTGAGAACATTCCCATGATACTACTAACTATTTTGAATTAGATAGTAAGATTATATAATCTTTACCAAATACATTTCATCATATTTTTATGAGAGGTATGGGTCATAATGGATATTTTGTATACACAAATGGTGTTTCTATCACTTCATAAATCTTATCATTACAAATGTTTGACCCTTTTCATTTGATCAAGAAGACCCTTGAGGTCTCATTAAGGTAAACATATATACTAGAACATGGGTTATATTCTTAACAAAATTAACTCTAATTTTCGTATTTCCATCCATTATATATTTATAAATCTTAGGAATATTTCAATAGCTATAATACTAGTGAAATATCTTATAGAATCATAGTTCCTCTACATAGTATTTTAATTAACAACACTGGTGGTCAAACCCCATGTAATATCCTTATATGTTATCCTTATAGAAATATGAATATCAACCCATGACGTCCAAACTATTGTATAGTGAGTGGAGTTCATCCAAAAAACATGTTGATCAATAGGATGAATGATACCCCCATTCTAACCCATCTATTGATAATAAAAATAGTATTCATCCACATGGGATCCAAGACAACAACCACTGATGTCCACTACATTTTTATTATTATGAAATTTTTCAGTGAAATTACATATCTCTTAGCCATTTTGTTTCTCCCCATATTCACTCCACCCTAATATATTTATTTCATAGAGAGGAACATGAAATTTTCATGTTGAATACCCTCGGAGACTTAGCATAAACTAGATAAAAATAATCACAATCAATGAATATTATAAGAAAAGTTAAACAATCACTAATTCTCCAAGATTAATTACCATTTAATTGAGCTGATTTGATCTCATATGAAAAAATTCTCTTTTAGAAATGTAATGAGTCAATGATCTCAATGTTATGCTCAGGATGAGAATATCACTATATGTTTTAGGTAGATTTCATGGTTATATGTAATGATATGGTCAAGAATAATATTAAAGTCGTGTAATTATTTAGGGTAAATCCATGATATATAATAATAGAGTCATAAAAAGAAGAATGATTATAATAACTATTCTAGACTCATAAGAGAATCTTCAACCACTCAATGAATTACATCATTCAAATGGGGAATATAAGAATAACATCATGTATATAAAATAGATTTATAACCAATTGATTTCTATTCATACATAGTGGTAGGAATTAAAATACAAAAATAACATTCAAACCTGAACATTACATTAGTGGTGGGGGAAAATGTTGAGAATTTACCACTTCTCACATCAACTGACTATAGTCCTCTGAGAAATGAAATAAGTCATATCATTATTTTAAGACATATTTCTAGAATGGGTTCTTTGTATGCTATTTCCTATGCCCAACAAATCATACCATCTACACAGCCACAAAATTGGTATACAGAATTGGATAAATCCATTGATAGGATATTGTATCAACAAAATGGTGGGGGGGGAACCTATACTATTTGGATAAGTGGATTTTTACCACCATAATCATTCCAAATATGAGTTTAGGTACATTACTACCCCATTTTTTTACTGTTATGTTAGTTTTATCTATATTTTTTTCCTAATTTATAGCAATAACCCTTCATGTTTCATAAACATCTCAGAACATCTCCATTGGTAGAATTAGGTTTGTTAAATTATAATGGAAACTGCATCATGATTCTTATATATCCAAAAGGGAATGTGAATCCATTTGTGTGTTTCTTGTCCAAAAAAACCACTAGGAATTTGAGTATTTTGGAATATTATCATTTTTACATCGATGGGTATTCAAAGGGTGAGAAAATATTATCACTTCATAATGAAAGATAATTATATGGTTTCCTCTGTGAAATTCATATGGTTAAATTTCATCAATGTTAACCATTCAGAAACCCCAAACAAGAGTTTATCATAGAAATGTATGATGAGGAATCATTCATTAAAAATATGGTTCATATTGATGTCCATAAATATGGTGTTTGTTTTAATAATTTATAATCGAACACAAATTTTTGGAGTTACCACAAATAGCTAGATACCACCTTCATAATGAGATGAGAAAAAATGAAACGTATACTTCTTGGATATATTCCACCCACCACAGGAGGAGGACAAATTTCTCCCTATATAGGGGATGTTGGAACAATATAAACATTAAATATGTGTATTATTGTAAAAAAACTTTTTTACTCAAAAAAATGATCCTACATATCATAAAATCGAAAAATACTCTAGTATTTGTCATCTAGAGAATAACAATGAATCATTATTATTTATATAGCCTATAAGAATTTTGATCATTCCTCTTAGTTACTCTAGTTATGGGAAACAAATTTAATAGACTATAATGGAAACATATTCTAATGAATTAACAATATTGAGTAAGTGATCACTATCATTCCAAATATGGTATCCAAAAATGATAAGAGTTCTATAATAATATTCAATGAATGAAATCCAAAAATATCATGCATTGTAATATTCTTCTACTATAAAATCTTCACATATAGTATGACCACAATAATTTTTTTATAGAATGTTGTCCCTTTATTATGAAATGGGTTTTATTTAGTGTAAAAACATGTTTGTACAATAAAAGTAGAGGTCATATTATAAATATTTGGATAAAAATCACCATACATTCAACTATGGATGTCATAAATTCTTATCGTTCCATGGAAAGCGAAAACCTGTATATGACTGTAAAGAATTGTTGTCTCAATGTGTCCCCCTGTTGGGAACATTTTAAAAAAAGAGGATGAAAAGCTCCATATTTTTTATAAAACATTTATGGGAAAAACACATTTCTACTATAAAAAATTACATGTATGGTATATTAAAAATATGAATGATATCTATTAGAAATTTCTCAAAAAAATTCATCTTATATATTTGAAATCCATTGATCATTCACCTCCAAAAAACAAATATAAAAAATGATATTACGTAGAATTTCATTATTATATTTAATGGTCTGACTTATTCTGTAAACATGAAATGTCCATAGGTGGAGCTTTTATAGATCAAAAGAATGAATCTCTAAAATTTGTTACAAAAAAAATTACAGCCAATATATACGTTGGGATTTTTGGAGTTTTCAGAAGTTGAATAGATATTTTATGGCGAAATTCAGTTCTTAATGGAAACTTATTAGACGTTACCCCTATATCAATGATTGATATCATATTTATTGATGTAAAAACACAAATTAGAAACTATAACCTATCAAAACTCTAGATCCTATTCCATCATAATATTTTATGTTCCTCCTCCAAAACTATATCAGCATATATGAAATTATTTTTAGTAGTCATGGGAAGAGAAAAATCATATGACATTACATTATTATAAAAAATATATTATATTTTAAAATAAAATGTATTAGGATAACTTATTATTAAATTATACATAAATATTCATTAATTATAAGAGGTAATAAAACCCCATAAATACAATAAAAATGAAATCCCTGTTTAATAGAAATTCCATTATAGGATATGTAAAAATATCCAAGGTAGCATTATCATTAAATACATAACTCCAAAAATGGTAAACTCTAGGTAGGTCAAATTGGGAAATTCCATTGCCAATGTTACCTAAATTTATGATAATAAATTTGAATTTTGTGAATAATTAATGAAAATAAATTAAATAACTAAAAATATATTCCAAAATTGGATAACCCGGTAATTATTAAATGTAAAAACCCCAACGCTAGTATCCTAGAGGTTTTGATTATAATAATTACATTGGTAATATGAAAAAGTGTTCACATCTCAAAAGAAAAATTAGTTTACTTATTTTAGAAAATCAAATTCAATCACAATTTTTGCATTCCAACTTTATTAAATAAATAACCTATAAACATTGTTGGATGCATCCATCACGTCTATATTATCCCTCTGATTCATTTATAATATATATCATTGTATCATGGGGAAAATTAAATCATAACAAGGGGTGAGCTCTTATGTATAGTTAGGGTAAACAATATTGTCAATGATATCATAGTCATAAACAATATTTCCTGTTGAATAACTGAAATGCATGACAATAAACTTAATGCTGATCATAATACTATAGAAATAATAAAAGAATAAATAATTTCATATAAATATTTCCATGAACCAAAACCATTTATATTCTAATAGTTGAAAAATCTCATGGTATATAAATTAATAATATCATAATTAGGGGATAATTGGTGTAGAAAATCATAATAATACCATAAAGGTATCAACAAATAATTGTATATAAATCTATAAATCCATTGTCGAAACCCCTTCTAGTTTGTCTCGTGAGACTTACTGATGCATCGAAGGTCAATAGTCAGCCTTGACCATCACATATAAAGTGTAATTATTTACTAATATGTTGAATAAAATTAATATATAATTTATTGTTACCCAAACTACTTTGAAATATTTGAACAACAGACTAATATGAATTGACTCAAATAAAATCATCGAGAAATTCTAGAGACAAATACACATTTTTTTTAAAAGATGTGTTATTTTCATAAAACACATTTGAACTTGAAATAAAATTATGATTTTAAACAATTATATATCGAAAAAGGGATGAAAATATAAATTATTTTGGAGGAATAAATTATTTACAACTTATGTGAAATCATATAAAAATAGCTTTTAAGCAAATTTATAAATGATTCGATTTAGTGGGGAATATTCAAAAAATACTAAAGAGTTTCTAAAAAGAATTAGGTATAATATTTTTATAAAACAAGAAATGAAAATATATAGTTTCTCACTATAAAATATTTAATATTATAAAAATAAGAGTTTGTTATAATAATATTATGGAGTGAACATGAAAATTGAAATGAAAATGTAAAGTTCCATTTACTCTGGTTTTCCTATCGTGAAGAATTGATATGGGTAAATTAGAAAATCAAGTATTCACATCATAGAAAGTGGAATAAATATAGATACATGATTTTGGACCATTTAAATAGAACATATAATAATTTTTTTAGAATAAAAAATAATTACATTGAGGAAAATAGATGGAAATAAAAACTCAAATGAAAAATTAATGTTCGGGGAGAATCCATATCACTTTGAAAACAATAAAACCACATGCCCCATAACATTAATGACCATGAAATAATACATTTAATTAAATGAAAATTAATATATTCATGATATGAAATATCCATGGGTAGTATACATAAACCCCACATAACAAATAATAGTGACTAAGTCACATCTCATAGAAATAAAAGTGGGATGAGAAAACCATATGTTATGTCTGCAAGTGTTCTAAACATTTACATAATGTCTCAGAATATAAAATTGTTTTCATTAAAAAAAATTATTCAGAAATTATTAAATATTAATTTTATTTGTTATAATTACATTAAATTCAATTATGAAATATTTTCTGTTTATAAGACCCCATTTTTTCATTTGGAAGAGATGGATTCCAGTTTTTTCGTGATTGGTTAACTTGTATAAATGTATGAAATATCATGTGGAATGGAACAAAATTCTCAAAATTGATGTTATTAGTAAATATTTAACATATTAATGGTTAAATGGATATAAAATTAATTTCAATATATTCGGTGTTGAATAATCACTAAATAAGACATTATAGATAATCATTTTTGGTTAATTTTTCCTTTTTTTCAATCATCACGAACATGTTTTATCATATTAGATAATATCATGTATATATATACTAGTTTTAGATCACATAATATATTATAATATGTATTATAAAATATCAGTTTACTAGAATATTTTTTTATATCCATTCTTGAAGGTGGTACCAGAAAATGAAGGTGCATATTCAATGATGTCAGTATAACGACACTTCACAAAAGATGTATTCTTTTTTAGAGTCAAATGGAAAGGTTAAGAGAATAAAAGATAGTTTATTCCCTAAAACTAAAATTATAAAATATAAAATATACTAAATTTGTTTTCTCACGTTTTTATTGGTATGTGAGAATAATTTAAGAAAGTAATTGAATATGAAAAAAATGATATAAAATAGAAGATAATATTACCTCTTGAAGTTATTCTCTTTGTGAACCTCCTTAATAATTTTTTAAATGGAATTTTGGTGAGAAAAATAAGGAAATAAAGTGGTAGAGAGTATTGGTAGATGAAAATGAATAGAATTGGACAATTATATAGTTATGGAGGTGTAAGGATAATGGGTTGTGAGAGGTGGTATTATAGAGGAAGAGATGAGTGTTTTTTTAAATATTTTATTCATTTCCTTATTATTATTTCTCATGATAGTGAATTGATTTTTCATTATAAAAATATATTATATTCCTAATGTATAGTTTTATATTATGGTCTTAAAACATCCATATATCATCTATTAGAAAATTATTCATGTTTTTGTCAAATAATTTAAATTACCAAATCTTAATATTTACCAAATAATCAAGTATTTAAGAAAAAATCCAAAAAATCACCTTAAGAATTAAAGTATATTTTAAATTCAAAAATAAAACACAAATTATGATAATAACTACCTAAATATGATATAATTTATTTTTAAATAATATAAATATTTCTTCAAAAAATACCATCTTTAAAATTAAAGCAGAATATTATGAAACATTGAAAAAATAGTTATAATATCAAAAAATATTCTTATATAATAAATAAATTATAATAATTTAATTATATTTTTTATGTAAATAAATATTTTTTATATAATTTTTATTATTATAATAATTTAAATAAACATTTATGATTCCGAAATATATCAACATAATATTTATTATTTTTGAAAAAATTTATTTTATTATTTTATGGTATAAAAACTCCATATATTAATTAAAAAGGCACCCAACTTTTATTTAAAATTTCATAAGTGATTTTACTACGTAATTGGTCATATTAATATTGATAATCGTTACATTACTATTCTGACGGTTACATTACAATTCATTAAAAATAATTATATAAGAAAAATTCCAAAAATTTATCCAAAGTAAATTTTGATATTACACTTTCAAAAATAACGATTATGTTCTCATTAATAATTTATAAATGTTTCAAAAATTGTTTTTAAAAAAAGTACTCCATTAAAATATTGAAATAATTCATTTAGAAAATTAAAATCTTTAATTTGTAAAATTGGATTTTTTCTTATCTTCTGTGACTAAATTTTTTTTGACGAATGTAAAAATATTTTATTGAATATATAATATAATAATTTTAGTAGTAGATTTCAATAATCATGTTTAATTTAATTTACTAATATAAAATTTCATTGTGGGCATAATTATTAATTTCTAAATACATCATTTATTATCATTTATATTTAATTAGAAACCAATGTTTTAATTTTATAAAAATATATAATAAATATTTTCCAAATTTTCGTAATCTAATTCATTTTCACCATTTCCATACACTAATAGATTACATTAATCATTAGATAATAATATTTAATCATTTGGTAATTCCATATGATATAAATAAGTTAAATTTAAAAAGAGGCATGTTGTGAACACTTGGGGTGTTACACTATCCCCTACCTAAATCGGATGCAACAATGAAATTTTAAATTTAACATTATAAAACATAGGTTTATTCTAAAAAATTACTTTGTGGGAAACCGTCATTAGACATTGGGTTAATAAGACAACATGTTAATAAGAGGGAAATGTGAATGTGAATAGCACAAAAATGGATTTCTAATAGGATAAAATTAGTTTAATGTGAAAACCTAGAATTTAAATAATAATGAAACTATAATGTTTTGGTGTAAATAGATTGAGAACATGGTCATTATAAATTTAACCATAAAAAGATCTTGTGACTTGTCAAAAAAATTGATTTCCTAGTAAGAAAAGTAAATGGATAACATTTTTCACCAAAAATACTTTTCTGAGAGTTGAGGAATTAATTCACATTCTAGAATAATAACATAAGGAATCATTCATAATTTTCAATTGCAGTTTCATCATTTAATCACTTTCTACAACAAAATCATATTTTTCTCCAAAGGATGTGTATTAAATATGTATATTTATTCCTGAGAAAATATAATCCACATCCCTGGATCACAAAATCCAAAAATGTATAACTTTATAATCCTCTTGTATGAATATAAAAATTGATTATAAGATGTGATAATTTATAAGATATTTTACTCCTTTAAATGAAGAAAAAAAAATTTAATATCCAAAATTCAAAGGTAAGACTCAATAATCAACATAGATCACTTAAAAAATTACTATCATTTGTTTAAAATACTCTTGACTATGACCAAAACATCAAGAGTATTGTCTCATACAGTCCACCAAATAACATAGATCACTCGTGATTTCTTATATAAAATATTTAATTTTCCCAATAAATTAATCTACAATACACACTATCCAATTACAGAAATAACATGAAAAAACATAAGTCCTCAATCAAATCATATTTGAATCTATAATACAATTCATCATTTATTCCTAAAAATATTCTATTTACTATAACCTTATAGTATTCCAAATATAGTCAATGTTTTCCAAAATAGCGTTAATCACATAATAACCGAATCATTTTACAATCCCCATGATATTCAATTGATTAAAAGAATTTCAAAAAAAACAAATAATTATTATTTATTCAGTATTATTATAAAAAATTTCATGATGACAAAAAAAACATGTAGTCTATTGGTAGGCACTACAACCTTGATTCCCTTCTATTGTCGGTACAAGCCACATAGTCATGTCGGACATGACTGGTTCTCACTGGACAAATGTGTTTTCATTTTTTAAAACTATATTAATATAACATCGAAAATTAATATACTAGAACACCATAAAATGAGTTGAATCACTATATATCTTTTTAACTCTGGTTTTCATTTCAATCCCAATACATAAATAATTCATCCACTTTTTTTCTACATAGGTCCTTTCATGGTCTCAATTTTTGCCTATATAATAGGGAATATACTTGGTTAATGTCGTAGATCTTCAAATTTATGGAAATGTGTCACGACCTGTCCCCCAGGTCCTGTGCTCTGACTACCCCAAACCCGCCTTACATAGGTTAGCAGCTGACAACTAACACTAATGGCATAATTCCCTAAAACTGGGAAGGCATTGGCTTTATAACCCATAAACGCACACAAAAAATCACACTGATGGATACAAAACACTAAATAAACTGTATAACAAAAGAGTGATGAAAAGTAAAAGGGGATAAAATACATGACCAACTGTAATGTAAAATGAACTAGAAGTACAAGTACAACTGAATAAAGGAAAAAATAGTTGTTGGTTTATCCTTGGGGATTCCTACGTGAAAGGTAGGTACAGATAGCCTCCTCAGCACACCATGTCCATCAGTTTCCCTTGTGTACTAACTCTTCGTAAGGTACACCTATGGGTACCATCAAGTCCTGGAACTAACAGCCTAAGTCAGCGTTGTTCATCGTCTGCGTCCAACACAACAAGGTGTGGGCGTAGCCCTTGCAGGGGTGAGTATAACGATACTCAGTAGGGACCCGGAGACCATTGTGGTCTCAGAAATCTACCATGGATAATAAAAAAGTACGGAATCAACAGATAACTCAACATAAGTATATGCTAATACATATACCTATGTTATTATATAATCTATCTCAATCCTAAGGAAAACATAAAAGTATTGACTCAGCTCAACCACAATTTTATTCACATTATTGAAACCTCAGCTGATGGAGAACTCTTGCACAATCAAGTACAATGGGCACACTACATCACACAGAGGCCCTTCCCACTAACCTTGTACTACTGAGGTACTACTCCTGTATAGTTACCTGGGTCTGCTGCGTCACACAGAGGCGCACCCCACCGTGGGTCTGCCGCCAAACAGAGGCGCTCCCCGTCATAGCCTAATGAGGTATGCCTCTTGTCAATTACACTGGGTCTACAACATCACTAAGCTCGCTCCTCCACTGTGGGTCTTCCACCACAACTAGGTGCTCCCCACATGGATATTAGAATCACTCCGAGTCAAACAGTCAGTAGTCATCAGGTCTCAGCAAGCTACATGGTCTCCTCACTCTGCTCGATTGACATTGGAACGATCTTCTCCACGAGCTACTGGAAGATACTCAATCTATCACAAAGTACCATGAAGAAGTATATCAATGGTCTGCCACATCATAGGGGTCTCAAAGCAATAGATGGCGCGTCAATTAGATACTCGGTCTATGAGTTATTAGACATTTTTTCTGGGGGTCGGTTGTATTCGTTCATGATCCAACCTGACCATATATCAACTTTACCCCAAACCCTAGTGGGTTATACTCAAAGGGACCTTAATTCTCCAATATTATAAGGACAGCTGACGGTTCGTCAAACGGTCATCTGGTGCCAATGATATGGTCAAAAGAATGTAAAGGGTAATAGTGGGCCAGGGTCCAGTCTGACCCGGTCGGACCGACCTAGGCCGCACTAGTCTGGGAAAACCTGGTTCGGGATGACCTGGACTGACTCGTTGGGCGGTCCAGTCCGTTGGGTTCTCCCATGCCCACTTGGCCTAGTCCAGCATGCCGCAAGGGGCCTTGGAGGGCCGTGTGGGTCCAGACTGGAAGCATGAGCGTGGACCGGCTGCAGGTCGACGTGACGACGGTTTGGCCCAGAGGGTGCCCTGAGGGTGGCTTAGCCTAGGGCGTGAGGCCAGTTTCGCTAGGAGGTTCGTGGGGGCGCGACTCGGGTCGGCTCAGCCCGGAGGCCAGTTCAGCTAGTAGGTGGTGCGACTGGGGAAGGTTTAGCCGGGTTTGGGATGTCCGATGGGCCGGGGTGCAGCATGGTCGGGGACAGTTCAGCCGGCAGCAGCATGGGGCCAGTGGGCCGGCGCAGATGGGGTGGCTCAAGAGGCCAATGAGGCGGGACGCGGCACGGCAGGGACGCGACGCGAGGCTGGCGGGCAGCACGGTTCAGCCCGAGGTGGAAGAGCCAGTTTGGACAGGGCGCCAGAGCCTCCAGGGGGCAACCTGTGTTGAAGAGGCCATGGGTAGCACGATGGTTTCCTTCGTCGCCTTCATCTCCATCAACACTTTTTTTATCTTCCCCCATTTTGAAGAACACTACATATGAACACAATGGTTACAGATAGGACGGGCCATGTTAGTTTGGCCCACACTCTCCGCATTAGAGACTTTTCAAGAGGATCACCAAGAAATAAAATCAAGAATGAGCATGGAAGATAATATTAGTTCCCATAATTCTCCATTAATTTCTATTCCTACCCTGCAAGGAAAAAATCTGCAACGATTCATTATTTTAGAAGATAATAATCAAGGGAATAAAATTCATACATAAATAAATTCCCTTCCTTGTTCGTTGTTCTTCGATATTGTTGCGAAAAGTAGGATGTAGGTTCGTTGTAAACGAACACATCCAACATCGAAGGATGTTCCGAGAAAGGACGTCGAAGTTGTGGTCGTTCTTCATAGACGAAGTCATTCCACATCTGTGTTCTTCGTTAGTGGTGCCTTCTTCTTTGAAATCCTTCTCCAAATATTTTTCCCATTATTTATCCACTCCCAAGTTCCACCAAAATTAAATAATTGCCTCCAAAGAATAGATTATGTTGTTGGCATAATATAACAATTTGTTGAATTGATTAAGGGAGAGTTGGCACAATCAATAGGTGTATTGTAATAATATATGTGGAGGAAGCACATGAGGCCCCACCACATTAATGAGAGTGTTGAGAGGTTTTCCTCTCCCCCCAATTAATAGGATGTCGGGTGGTACCCACTCCCAAATTCAAATTGGGAGGTTTTGATAACTCATGTGGTCCCCACGACCATAACCATTAATGGGAGGTTAAGTTGTGTTGGTCCCCACCTACAAATTCCACATGGGTGGTTATAATAGATAATGTAAAATAAAACATGTGTTTATTTTTATTTTTTTATTTCCACAAAAACCCAAAAACTAACATTAACCCTCGACCAACTGTCATCGAGGTGAGAGTTTGATTAAGAGAATATTGGTGGTACGAGTTTAACGATGTCCTCATATTTCAATTCTGAGCACCATTTTAAATGTTATGAAAACCCTCTTGAACATTCACTTAATGTACCCAAACAAAATATCAAAAATTGATTCCGGGAACACTGGTCCTCGGAATCACGCGACATCAATTTTCACGGACTCAAAAAATTCCCATTTAATGAAAACAAATTACATTTAAATTCTAGGTCTTTAAATTCTCCCCACCTTAGGGATCTATGTCCCCGTAAGCCATAACACATACTAAGGGAACAAGTGGGGGTACTGAGCAAGTATCTGAGCCTCCTTGTCCCATGTTCTCTCCAGGAGGTTCTCATGCTCCAAGCGAACGCGCACCAGAGGTATCAACCATCCATGAAGTACCCGCTCCTGTTGATCCTCAATATCTACTGGAACCTTCATAATAGTCTCCCCATCGTCCACGTCTAGCTCTCCACGGTTGTTGATGCGAGAAGGGTCATGCACGTATCTCCACAGTTGGGATACGTGGAAGATGTAATACACCTGGTGCAAATGAGTTGGAAGAGCTAAGTGGTAATCCACCTCGCCAAATCTGCTGAGGACCTAAAAAGACCTAATGAATCTCGGAGATAACCTCCTGCTAAGTCCAAATATCTGTAGACCTCGTTGGGGAGAGACTCATAAAAAGGCGTGGTCACCATCCTCGATCTCTAGAGGTCTCCATATCTTTTCTTCACACGACTTATACCTACTCTGTGAAATCTTCATCCGCTCATAGATGATCTACACATTATATGTGGTAGCTCATACCATATTTGGTCCCACTAGTGATGACTCCACTGGGTCAGTCCAGCACAAGCGTGATCTGCACGGTCTCCCATATAACGCCACAAAATATGTCATCCCAATAGTAGAGTGATAGTTATTGTTGTATGAAAATGCCAACTAAGGTAAGTGATCCTCCCATTAATGACCAAAGTCGATGACACTACCACGCTGCATGTTCTTGATGTTATGAATGGTCCGTTGAGTTTGACCATCCATCTGAGGATGGAAGGCAGTGCTCAAACGAAGTTGTGTTCCAAAAGCCTTCTGTAACCCCTTCCATAGCTGGAATTTAAAACGTTTATCATGAGCGGAGATAGTCATCGAAGGTAATCCATGTAGCTGCACAATCTTCTTCACACTGAGTCGTCCCAAGCTCTCTAATGAACCCTGCTCTGTGATTGGTAGGAAGTCGACTGACTTGGTGAGTCAGTCGATGATCACCCAAATCGAGTCATGAACATTGGATGTATGTGGATATCCTGTAATAATGTCCACAAATATCTCATCCCACTTCCACGATGGGACCTCTAAACACTGAACCATTCCTTCTGGTACCTGGTTCTCCACCTTCACTTGCTGAAAGGTGAGGCACCGAGAGGAAAACTATAAGGCCCCAGCCTTAAACCTTACTTAATCATGAGTTATTACAAGATTACACATTGAGGATCTTTTCAGGTTTAGATTTTTAGAGAATTAGATCATGAAACTTTCATTACATTCCACATTTAAACAAAGTGGTTACATAAAAGACAGTATTCATTCTTCCCACCAATGGAAACATATTGAAAATAAAACATGGATTCTTTCTTGACACATCCTTGACACTATCATCACATCATGTACCCTTCCCTTGACCTGTGAAAAACATTTCAAAAACATGGGATGAGCATAAAAATCTCAGTAAGGGATATAAAAATATGGAAAGGAAACATGAGTACATGTATACATAAGAATGGAATCATACTTTACCCATAAAACATAGGCATATCAAATCATGAATAAATCATAGAAATCATAAGACATAAAAGGTAACTTGAGGCATTCATAACATTAATACATAGGGAGTAACCCTCTTGGTTACGTTTTGGAATACCCATCACAGTATATTCCCTAAATCTCTTCGGAGAAACCTCAATTTTTCACTCCTTTGCGTAACCCAATGCATTGGAGAGCTATATCGGGCTCACCTGCCCTTAGTTTATCACGGAACCACCCGTTCTTCATAACAATGCCCAAGAATAATGAAATAATCATATCACATAAAACATGAATAAAGGAAACATAACATTTCCACATTTCAATCACAAGATATCAATAAAACACATTGATATAAAAAACCTTATGAAAACCATTTACAATACCAAAATAAAATAAAGGTAAAACATGATATTTATTTTTCTTTTAAAAAGAAGGTATGACTTGTAGATGAAGCCGAAACTCAAATAATGGTCACGGCGGTGGAGTAGTCGTTGTCACCACATACGTATGACAAAAACATTCCCTTTTGTCGTTTAGTAAACGCTTCGTATAAAAAATATTCCTTTTGAATAAACGTAAAAGTCAAAGGGTTTTATATACCGTATAAAAGAAGTTCGTGTATAAAACAAAATATGCCTAAATGAAAGGGGATTGAGACGAAGTCCCATACCACCTTGAAGATTTTAACATTTTAAACCATTAATATCCATATAAATAAATCCTTAAAACCATTTTGAAAACATGTTTATTAATAAAAACAAATCATTAAAACATTTAAAGCGATATTTTGGTTAAAGGGTTTTTACCAAAATTAGAGACACTTGAATACAATAATTGAGGAATAACATTTAATCAGAACATTATAATATCATGAGAATAAATGGATTCATGATATAATATTCCAAAGGATAGTATATACACCATATAAGAGTGAATTTGTGCATAACAACAATGAAGTCTCAATAGAGATGTAAAATGTGATGAAATCTCTTATAAAGAAGGTATCCTTAAATTAAGGATAAATCAATCTCAAAATTATGTGTGAAAAATATAAATACGCCCAATATAATTGGATATTAAGTGTAAAATAATAAAAGTTCATTCACACATATTCATAGGATGAAATATTCAATAACAACATGTTGAACACAACGAAATCGAAATTGGGTTAAAAAGTTCCCTTGGCAAAATTCGACAGCCTAACGACGTCACTTCAAAAATTCAGAAAATGAGTTGATGAGAGATAAAAAGGGAATCTCATCCCTTGGACATAATATTTACATCAATAAGGATATATAAGAACATATTCCAACATAATAGTATGTGAATTAAAAGACATAATAAACGAAGTCTTTTAAAAAGAGGAGGGTGAAAGGTTCCCTTACCGACTTGGTTAACTTTCGAAAAGAACACCCCATTGAAGAAGTGTCATACAATGAATATGTAAATACACATAAATGGAATTATATTACAAAATTAGTGTAATAATGGGCAGTACATAAACCACACAATGGAAATTGTGGAAAATGTAGCATAAATCTCACGGGAATAAAAGTGAGATGAAAAATCTCTTACGAAAACTCGGCAGCCTAACAGCACCACTTAAAACATCCAAAATGGATTGATGAGAGGAAATACGTTCTCTCATAACATAAAAATAATGTTTAAAGAAAGAGTAATATAAAAGAATATCCCCCAACATTACAAAGAAGATCTTAAAAGAAGTGACATAATGGAGAGTACTTAAAAAGAAAGAGAGAGGTTAGATCTCTTACGAAAATTCGGCAGCCTAACGGCGCCACTCAAAACATCCAAAATGGATTGATGAGAGTTAATAGGGTCTCTCATAATATAAAAATTATAGTAAGAGTAATATTAAAGAACATCACAATAACAAGAAAGTTGAGCTTTAAAAGGATTGCATAAAAGAGCGTACTTAAAAATAAAGAGAGGAGTAGGATCCCTTACCACGGGTCCAACTTGACTCGATCATTCTTTAACGTCCTGAATAATAATCTTGAGTTAATTTCTACTTGCTTAAAAACCTTTTCCAAGTTCATTATTCCTTTTATATCAATTATTTACATGTTATAAACATTATGTAATCATTTAAGTTAATAATGTTTGATTTGTCGATATTTGGTTCTTAAGTCGAAAGTGGACTTCTTACAATTACATGTTGTTCGTGTGGTCAAAGGTTCTCTATATACATAATGAAATTCCTGATTTGGATATCATATATATCATATATATCTAGAATGTACATGTATTTATAATATCACATAATCAATTAGAGTTAAGAAATGAAATGCACCGTTCATGAAGACGGTAAGTCGTACGTACGCATGAACGCTACTTTCATTTCTTTGTCATATTAATGGAATTAAAACTAAATTACAGGTATGTATATTTTAATTCCAGAATTTTATTAATCATTTCGATGTATGATTCATCATATATATCCATTATACACATGTACTTATAATAGTACATTACATTTGGGGATAAGAAATGAAATGCACCGTTCATGGAGACGGTAAGCCGTACGTACGCATGAACACTACTTTCATTTCTATCTCATACATTAATAGAAATAAATAATAATGATATAGAGGTATATAATAATTCCAGTATAACATCATATACAATAACATTAAATACATCCTTTATACGTCCCACGTATGGCATTAACGAATCACATCACTTTTAGGGGGCGGTAGTCCGCACTTCCTAAAATGAAGATATCGCTTATACCCATAATGGAAGCCATAAACGTAAGCCACAAATGAAAAATATAGAAGATTAAGTAAAACATAAAAATATTATATATCATATATAAATATAGTTACATCATAATGGCCACCTTTGAAGGTGTTAAATGAGTATTGAACAATCATCGTTTCGGGAGGCAGAATTTCGCCATCCACGGAAACCGTATGTTCTTTAACCATTTGATGTATTTGTGTGAGAGTGTAGCTCGAATAAATCTTATTAAAACATCCTAGTATATTTAAGATACTGTTTTTGTTACAAAAGATGTAAATAAGTAGAGTTTAGGTGGTTGGAGAAGCAAAATAAAACAATAAAACATGAGAGAATGAATTACCTTTAAAAGTGTAACTCATTTTGATTTGAGCCTAAAGGATTCCTTTGAAAGGATTATGCCCAAAGGGAATCCTATAGGATGAGGATCTAGATGTGGAGAGAGTAAATGGGCAGGGGATGGCTAAGCCAAAGGCTTGAGGAGTGTGTGAAATGAGGTAGAGGTGGGGGCCTTTTATAAGAGGAGAGGAGGGGCACTTTTGGAAATCATGAAACTATAATTTTATTTCCAAAAGTGTTTCGAATTTATAAGGTCCCACATTCACTTCGAAGATAAGATGATAAGACTTCGAAATATTCCCATACAATAGTTTTTGGACAAGTTTAGGTCTTATATTTTATATTATCGTTTCATTTTATTTAAACTGTTCATTAATGAGGTCATCGCTGCATCATCATGATGTCATAAATAATTTAATTTATAGAAAGTCTAAAAATTATAAAATAAATAATATGATGTAGGAAATATTTTTATCTTTCCAATGACTATTTATAATCAAAAATATGATCTTTATAACCTCATGTAAAAATTGTTTTCGTAAACTAACTCAAGTTTGTGTCATTTTTACTTTAACATTAAATAAAAAGTTATTTATGTCATTTCCCAACCAAATTGGATCCATGGGGTCCCCAAGATGACCCATGGCTTTTCTTCGTCGTCCATGACACAAAAAATGAGGGTAGGACATGTGTCAAGTTCATTTCATATTATTAAAACATTATTTTTACCTTAAACTACAATAATTACCTCTAATCGCGATTAAAAAATTAATAAGTTACTATTCACCAAAAAATTATTTTTATCCCATTGAACCACATTTTACTTCTTAATGAAAAATATGTATGTCGTATTTTTTAAATTCAAAACACAAAGATGGAAAATTTTAATTTAAACAGAAAAATCAGTTTTTATAAGTACCACTTAGTGGTTTCACTATTCATCAAAAATTGAAGTTTTTCAGAAAAATCCCAAAAATTCACCCTAAGCTATATTTGATATTCCGAATTAAAAAATAAATTATATTTTGAAAAATTAAAAACATATAAGTCACATTAATTAATTTAATAATTAATTCCCGATGTCAGAGCAAATAGTGTGTTTTTACGAAACAATAACTATCAAAAGATTGACACTAGTTTAAGTCTGGTTTCAAAGTGAAATTAATTCCAACGACCACTATTGGATTTAATGGTAAAAATATATTATAATTTCACTTTAAAACCAATTCAAAAGATAACCTAATCATATAAATAATTTAGATTAAAAAGAGGTTTTGAATTAAAATACAACATTTTACACTATTCATTAAAAATGAACTTTATCAGAAAGATACCACAAATTTACACAAAGTAAAATTTGATATCCCGATTCTAAAGAAGAGTTTTATTTGGACCAAAAGGATTTATAAGAGTGAACAAAACTATATTTAATGACAGATTGCCATCAAAAGGCGATAAGTGAACCTTTAGTGAAAACTAAGGCATATAAGCCTAAAATTGAATTCTTTTCATATTTTAAGCCTTTACCTTTTATTGGATAATTGTAAAAACATTTAAAAACATATATAATCATATTTTAGTTATTTATATCCATTCCCGCCAATACAACGGCTACATGTTAACTGCCATTTAAAATAATATTATTTTATTATTAGAGTGCAACGTAAGATTCCCAAGAAACTCATTGTTGCGTGTTGGGTACGCCATCGAGCATAGCATCCCCTTTAAAGTCATATTAATATTTTATTCTCAAATATGGATAAATATGAAAATTTCATATTCTTTATTTATCTGGGGTGTTACATCCTTCCCCCCTTTTGGGAATTGCGTCCTCGCAATTTTTAAAATTGAGCTTGGAAACATCCTTGAACGTCCCACATCAGAACAAGAGTCGGTAAAAAAATCACTTTAAAATAAAGGAAGATAAGTACAGAGTTCACCCGAGTTAACCCATACTAGGATTCCATGTAGAAAAACATGGACATGGAAGAAAAAACAAAGGGTCATGTTCTTGAGAGAGAGTGATAGTAAACATGTATAGGTGAAAGTTAACAATGAGAAAATCACAAACTTGTGATGGGTTAAACGGTATTCGATTCCCCAGTAGGAAAAGCTAATAGACAAAATTTTCGTGTTATGTTACTTTTTATTGAGGAATTTGTTCATAAGGAAACATAATCACTTATCATGTTGACATTCAACTTTTATTAGATTCCTTACACAAACTCATATTTTCTCCAAATGGCGAGTATTTAGGAAGACTTGTTCACATTAAGAGTACTATAATCAACTTCTAGATTATCACCTAACCCAAAAAAAAGAGAACTATATACTTCCCATGTCTTTAGAATTTAACCTAAACCAAAAAGGTTATTACAAGATCAGATAATCCAGAAAAGGATAACCCTTTATAAAAAGAGAATCTATTCTTAATCTTTAAATTTGTCCAACAAAACCCAAAGTTCAACGAGGACCATTCTATAATAAATTTTTCCATAAAATTCTTCAAAGTAAACCAAAATAAGATTGAAACCCAAATATTTGAAGGATTTAGTCACATTGTCTTCCAAGTTAAATTGTAACATTTATCTCCATACAACATCAGTTGCTCCTAAAGTCTCGTATTGAAAAGTAATTAACCTAATCACATATCCTCCATGATAGGTTAATCATTTTCATAAATAACCCAAAATCAACTTACTCTTAATTGATAAAATCATATAACTAGAATGAATCAGTCAAACGAGCCAGGGACTTCACGTAGTCCAGTGGTAGGTGATAAATACCAGTCGCACTTTGGTTGTGGGTTCGATTCCCGCATCTTTGTCCGACGCGACGGGTAGTCACACGGTCTGCGTGTTGTCCTTTTTCCAAAACTATATAATTCTTAAAACATTCCCCAAAATGAGATAAAATCTTCAAAGATGATCATAACATATTTTAACCTCAAGTTTATCTCATGCCTTTCATTTTCCATCATAACAAATAATAACCCATAATTACCTCAAAAGTAAGGATCATATAAACACAAATGGTTCTTTATAACTATGTCTACAAAATAAAAGATAACTATTCATTGAATAAAATTTGCCTATATTAAACATCAGGGTTACACATAATATAAAAAGTCGTCTAATGTAACCCCATCATCAAAAGAGACTTAATACTCTTAAGAATTTCACCATAACTCTTGAAGACCTTATATGTTGACATCATACCCATTAAAAATTCTTCATGATCCATTAACCATTCCTTTCCAACTTATTCCGAAATAGCTCTTTCCTATAAACAAAATCATGAATCATATCCTAAGATTCCAAAAGAGGAAAACAATAGTCATGAAATAATATATACCTTTGATTGGTCATTGTCAGTTTCTTCATCCTCAATCGGAATGGCTTTAGGTATTGGTAAACGAACATTTGTACACTCTTGGTGATCCCATTCACGAAACTTCTTCATTGGACATGTGTTTTCATAATAACCATGCACTCCACATTTAAAACATTCAATTGATCCTTCAGAAAGAACTTCTTTCCCTTTCCTCGAGTCAACTGGATGCTTCCTTTTTCCATTGTAGGTTCTTGCTTTATGACCTTCATTTCCACATCTATAGCATATTCCTGCCCCTGTGAAACATTTTCCTAGGTGTTTCTTTCCACATATTTGACACATAGGTTTTTGAACATACTTACCTTTATGATTATTACCTGTACTTCCGTAGGGATTTGTTTCTCTCATATATGATGCCTTAGAGAAATATCCAAGGTTTAGGTGGTCAATCATGAATCTAGATAGTTGGTTGAGGATAATCAGAAGAGTTCTCATTGCAAATCCCATATCATTCAGTTTCTTGCTCAAAAAACTGTCATAGTTTCCTTCACATCCACTGTTACTTTGGTGCCTGCTAGATCCAGCCATTTACTAAAACCAAAAAGGTCAGTGTGAGTATATCAAAAAAACCATCATGTACTAATGAGGAAGGTAAACACTAAGATATATTTACTCATTCACTTTATCTAAAACTAGGACTCTTTCTGATATCATAACCATTATGGTAATGTCACTTATGCTTAAAGAATATCCTAACCTCTAAAGTTATCTAAACCAACCTTTTATACCAACTACAAGGCCCCAGCCTTAAACCTTACTTAATCTTGAGTTACTACAAGATTACACATTGAGGATCATTTCAGGTTTAGAGTTTTATAGAATTAGATAATGAAACTTTCATTACATTCCACATTTAAACAAAGTGGTTACATAAAAGACAGTATTCATTCTTCCCATCAATGGAAACATATTGAAAATAAAACATGGATTCTTTCTTGACACATCCTTGACACTATCATCACATCATGTACCCTTCCCTTGACCTATGAAAAACATTTCAAAAACATGGGATGAGCATAAAAACTCAGTAAGGGATATAAAAATATGGAAAGGAAACATGAGTACATGTATACATAATAATGAAATCTTACTTTACCCATAAAACATAGGCATATCAAATAATGAATAAATCATAGAAATCATAAGACATAAAAGGTAACTTAAGGCATTCATAACATTCTTACGTAGGGAGTAACCCTCTTGGTTACGTTTTGGAATACCCATCACAGTATATTCCCTAAATCTCTTCGGAGAAACCTCAATGTTTCACTCCTTCCCGTTACCCAATGCATTGGAGAGCTATATCGGGCTCACCCGCCCTTAGTTTATCATGGAACCACCCGTTCTTCATAACAATGCCCAAGAACCATGATATAATCATATCACATAAAACATGAATAAAGGAAACATAACATTTCCACATTTCAATCACAAGATATTAATAAAACAGATTGATATAAAAAACATTATGAAAACCATTTGCAATACCAAAATAAAATAAAGGTAAAACATGGTATTTATTTTTCTTTTAAAAAGAATGTATGGCTTGTAGAGGAAGCCGAAACTGAAATAATGGTCACGGCTGCGGAGAAGTCGTTGTCGCCGCATACGTACGACAAAAACATTCCCTTTTGTCGTTTATTAAACGCTTCATATAAAAAAGATTCCATTTGAATAAATGTAAAATTAAAAGGGTTTTATACACCGTATAAAAGAAGGCTGTGTATAAAAAAAATATGTCTCAATGAAAGGAGATTGAGACGAAGTCCCATACCACCTTGAATATTGTAACATTTTAAACCATTAATATCCATATATATAAATCCTTAAAACCATTTTGAAAACATGGATATTAATAAGAACAAATCATTAAAACATTTAAAGAGATATTTTTGTTAAAGGGTTTTTACCAAAATTAGAGACACTTGAATACAATAATTGAGGAATAACATTTAATTAGAACATTATAATATCATGAGAATAAATGGATTCATGATATAATATTACAAAGGACAGTATATACACCATATAAGAGTGAATTGGTGCATAACAACAATGAAGTCTAAATAGAGATGTAAAATGTGATGAAATCCCTTATAAAGAAGGTATCCTTAAATTAAGGATAAATCAATCTCAAAATTATGTGTGACAAATATAAATACGCCCAATATAATTGGATATTAAGTGTAAAACAATAAAAGTTCATTCACACATATTCAAAGGATGACATATTCAATAACAACATGTTGAACCCAACGAAATCGAAATTGGGTTAAAAAGTTCCCTTGGTAAAATTCGACAGCCTAACGACGTCACTTCAAAAATTCAGAAAATGAGTTGATGAGAGATAAAAAGAAAATCTCTTCACTTGGACATAAAATTTACATCAATCAGGATATAGAAGAACCTATCACAACATAATAGTATGTGAATTAAAAGACATAACAAACTAAGTCTTTTAAAAAGAGGAGGGTGAAAGGTTCCTTTACCGACTTGGGTAACTTTCGAAAAGTACACCCCATTGAAGAAGTGTCATAAAATGAATATGTAAATACCCATAAATGAAATTATATTACAAAATTATTTTAATAATGGGAAGTACATAAACCACACAAAGGAAATTGTGGAAAATGTAGCATAAATCTCACGGGAATTAAAGTGAGATGAAAAATCTCTTACGAAAACTCGGCAGCCTAACAGCACCACTTAAAACTTCAAAAATGGATTGATGGGAGGAAATACGGTCTCTCATCACATAAACATAAAGTTTACAGAAAGAGTAATATAAAATACTATCCCCCAACATTAAAAATAATAGCTTAAATGAAGTTACATGAAGGGGAGTACTTAAAAAGAAAGAGAGAGGTTAGATCTCTTACGAAAATTCGGCAGCATAACAGCGCCACTCAAAACATCCAAAATGGATTGATGAGAGATTATAGGGTCTCTAATCATATAAAAATTACAGTAAGATTAATATAAAAGAACATCCCAATAACAAGAAAGTTGATCTTTAAAAGGAATGACATAAAAGAGCGTACTTAAAAAGAGAGGAGTATGATCCCTTACCTCGGGTCCAACTTGACTCGATCGTTCTTTAACGTCCTGAATAATAAACATGAGTTAATTTCTACTTGCTTAAAAACCTTTTCCAAGTTCATTATTCCTTTTATATCAATTATTTACATGTTATAAACATTATGTAATCATTTAAGTTAATAATGTTTGTTTTGTCGATATTTGGTTCTTAAGTTGAAAGTGGACTTCTTATAATTACATGTTGTTCGTGTGGTCAAAGTTTCTATATATCCATAATGCAATTCCTGATTTGGATATAATATATATCATATATATCATGAATATACATGTATTTATAATATCACATAATCATTTAGAGGTAAGAAATGAAATGCACCATTCATGGAGACAGTAAGCCGTACGTACGCATGAACACTACTTTCATTTCTTTGTCAAATTAATGGAATTAAAACTATATGAGAGGTATGTATGTTTTAATTAAAGAATTATATTAATCATTTAGATGTATCATTCATAATATATATCCATTATATACACGTACTTATAATAGTACATTACATTTGGGGATAAGAAATGAAATGCACCGTTCATGGAGACGGTAAGCCGTACGTACGCATGAACGCTACATTCATTTCTATCTCATACTTTAATGGAAATAAATAATAATGATATAGAGGTATATAATAATTCCAGTATAACATCATATATAATAACATTAAATCTGTCCTTTATACGTCCCACGTATGGCATTAATGAATCACATCACTTTGAGGGGGCGGTAGTCCGCACTTCCTAAAATGAAGATATCGCTTATACCCATAATGGAAGCCATAAAAGTAAGCCACAAATGAAAAATACAGAATATTAAGTAAAACATAAACATATTATATATCATATATAAAAATAGTGACATCATAATGGCCACCTTTGAAGTTGTTAAATGAGTATTGAACAATCATCGTTTCGGGAGGCAGAATTTCGCCATCCACGGAAACCGTATGTTCTTTAACCATTTGATGTATTTGTGTGAGAGTGTAGCTCGAATAAATATTATAAAAAAATTCTAGTATATTGAAGATACTTGTTTTGTTACAAAATAAGTAAATAAAAAGAGTTTAGGGGGTTGGAGAAGCAAAATAAAACAAATGAACATGAGAGAATGAATTACCTTTAAAAGTGTAACTCCTTTTGATTTGAGCCTAAAGGCTTCCTTTGAAAGGATTATGCCCAAAGGGAATCCTATAAGATGAGGAGAGGGATGTGGAGAGATTAAATGGGCAGGGGATGGCCGATCCAAAGGCTTGAGGAGTGTGTTAAATGAGGTAGAGGTGGGGGCCTTTTATAAGAGGAGAGGAGGGGCACTTTTGGAAATAATGAAACTATTATTTTATTTTCAAAAGTGTTTCGAATTTCTAAGGTCCCACATTGATATATTTCGAATATAAGATGATAAGTCTTCTAAATATTTCCATCCATTAGTTTTTGGACAAGTGTAGGTCTTAGATTTTATATTATCGTTTCATTTTATTTAAACTGTTCACTAATGAGGTCATCGCTGCATCATCATGATATCATAAATAATTTAATATATATAAAGTCTAAAAATTATAAAACAAATAAAATGATGTAGGAAATATTTTTATCTTTCCAATGACTATTTATAATAAAAAATCTGATCTTTATAACCCCATGTAAAAATTGTTTTCGTAAACTAACTCAAGTTTGTGCCATTTTTACTTTAACATTAAATAAAAAGTTATTTATGTCATTTCCCAACCAAAGTGGATCCATGGGGTACCCAAGATGACCCATGGCTTGTATTGGTCGGCCATGACACAACCAATTAGGGTATGACATGTTTCAATTTCATTTAATATTATTAAAACATTATTTTTACCTTAAACTACACTAATTACCTCTAATCGCGATTAAAAACTTAAAATGTTACTATTCACCAAAAAATTATTTTTATCCCATTGAACCAAATTTTACTTCTTAATGACAACCATTTATGTCGGATTTTTGAAATTCAAAACACAAAGATGGAAAAATTTCATTTAAACGGAAAAATCAGTTTTTATAAGTACCACTTAGTGGTTTCACTATTCATCAAAAATTGAAGTTTTTCAGAAAAATCCCAAAAATTCACCCTAAGCTATATTTGATATTCCGAATTCAAAAATGAAGTCTATTTTAAAAAATTCAAAACATATAAGCAATATTAATTAATTTAATAATTAATTACCGATTTCAGAGCAAATAGCGTGTTTTTTTGAAACAATAACTATCAAAAGATTGACACTAGTTTAAGTCTGATTTCAAAGTGAAATTAATTACAACGACCACTATTGGATTTAATGGTAAAAATATATTCTAATTTCACTTTAAAACGAAATCAAAAGATAATATAATCATATAAATAATTTAGATTAAAAAGAGGTTTTGAATTAAAATACAACATTTTACACTATTCATTAAAAAAATGAACTTTATCATAAAGATACCAAAAATTTACAGAAAGTAATTTTGATGTACCGATTCTAAAGAAGAGTTTTATTTGGTCCAAAAGGATGTATAAGAGTGAACAAAACTATATTTAATGACAGTTTTCCATCAAAAGGCGATAAATGAACCTTTAGTAAAAACTAAGGCATATACGCCTAAAATTGAATTCTTTCCGTATTTTAAAACTTTATATTTTATTGGATAAATGTAAAAACATTTAAAAACATATATAATAATATTTTAGTTATTTCTATCCATTCCCTCCAATACAACGGCTACATGTTAACTGCCATTTAAAATAATATTATTTTATTATTAGAGTGCAACGTAAGATTCCCAAGAAACTCGTTGTTGTGTGGTGGGTGCGCCATCGAGCATAACATCCCCTTTAAAGTCATATTAATATTTTATTCTCAAATATGGATAAATATGAAAATGTAATATTCTTTATTTACCTGGGGTGTTACATCCTTCTCCCCTTTTGGGAATTTTTCCTCGCAATTTTTAAAATTGATCTTGGAAACGTCCTTGAACATCCCACATCAGAACAAGAGTCGGTAAAACAATCACTTTAAACTAAAGGAAGATAAGTACAGAGGTCACCCGAGTTAACCCATACTAGGATTCCATGTAGAAAAACATGGACATGGAAGAAAAAGCAAAGGGTCATGTTCTTGAGGGAGAGTGATAGTAAACATGTCTAGGAGAAAGTTAACAATGAGAAAATCACAAACTTGTGATGGGTTAAATGGTATTCGATTCCCCGGTAGGAAAATCTAATAGACAACATTTATGTGTTAAGTTACTTTTTATTGAGGAATTTATTCATAAGGAAACATAATCACTTATCATGTTGACTTTCAACTTTTATTAGATTCCTTACACAAACTCATATTTTCTCCAAAAGGCCAGTATTTAGGAAGACTTGTTCACATTAAGAGTACTATAATAAACTTCTAGAGAATCACCTAACCCAAAAAAATAGAACTATATACTTCTCATGTCGTTAGACTTTAACCTAAACCATAAAGTTTATTACAAGATCAGATAATCCAGAAAAGGATATCCCTTTATAAAAAGAGTATCTATTATTAATCTCTAAAATTTGTCCAACAAAATCCAAAGTTCAATGAGGACCATTCTATAATCAATTTTCCCATAAAATACTTCAAAGTAAACAAAACTAAGATTGAAACCCAAATATTTGAAGGATTTAGTCGCATAGTCTTCCATGTTAAATCGTAACATTTATCTCCAAACAACATCAGTTTCTCCTAAAGTCTCGTATTGAAAAGTAATTAACCTAATCACATATCCTCCATGATAGGTTAATCATTTTCATAAATAACCCAAAATCAACTTACTCTTAATTGATAAAATCTTATAACTAGAATGAATCAATCAAACTAACCAGGGACTTCACGTAGTCCAGTGGTAGGCGATAAATACCAGTCTCACTTTGGTTGTGGGTTCGATTCCTTCAGCTTTGTCCGACACAACGGGTAGTCACATGGTCTGCGTGTTGTCCATTTTCCAAAACTATATAATTCTTAAAACATTCCCCAAAATGAGATAAAATCTTCAAAGATGATAATAACATATTTTAACCTCAAGTTTATCTCATGCCTTTCATTTTCAATCATAACATATAATAACCATTAATTACCTCAAAAGTAAGGATCATATAAACCCAAATGGTTCTTTATAACTATGTCTACAAAAGAAAAGATAACTATTCATTGAATAAAATTTTCCTATATTAAACAAAAGGGTTACACATAATATAAAAAGTCTTCTAATGTAACCCCATCATCAAAAGAGACTTAATACTCTTAGGAATTTCACCATAACTCTTGAAGCCCTTATATGTTGACATCATACTCATTCAACATTCTTCATGATCCATTAACCATTCTTTTCCAACTTATTTCGAAATACCTCTTTCATATAAACGAAATCATGAATCATATCCTAAGATTCCAAAATAGGAAAACAATAGTCATGAAATAATACATACCTTTGATTGGTCATTGTAAGTTTCTTCATCCTCAATCATAATGGCATTAGGTATTGGTAAACGAACATTTGTACGCTCTTGGTGATCTAATTCATGAAACTTCTTCATAGGACATGTGTTTTCATAATTTCCATGCACACCACATTTAAAACATTCAATTGATCCTTCAGAAAGAACTTCTTTCCCTTTCCTCAAGTCAACTGGATGCTTCCTTTTTCCATTATCGGTTCTTGCTTTATGACCTTCATTTCCAAATCTATAGCATATTCCTGTCCCTTTGAAACATTTTCCTAGGTGTTTATTTCCACATCTTTGACACATAGGTTTTTGAACACACTTACCTTTATGATTATTACCTGTACTTCCGTAGGGATTTGTTTCTCGCATATATGATGCCTTAGAGAAATCGGCAAGGTTTAGGTGGTCAATCATGACTCTAGATAGTTGGTTGAGGATAATCACAAGAGTTCTAATTGAAGATCCCATATCATTCAGTTGCTTTCTCAAAAAACTCTCACAGTTTCCTTCACATCCACTGTTACTTTGGTGCCTGCTAGATCCAGCCATTTACTAAAACCAAAAAGGTCAGTGTGAGTATATCAAAAAAAACCATCATGTACTAATGAGGAAGGTAAACAATACGATATACTTACTCATTCACTTTATCTAAAACTAGGACTCTTTCTGAAATCATAACCATTATGGTAATTTCACTTATGCTTAAAGAATACCCTAACCTCTAAAGTGGTTACATAAAAGACAGTATTCATTCTTCCCATCAATGGAAACATATTGAAAATAAAACATGGATTATTTCTTGACACATCCTTGACACTATCATCAAATCATGTACCCTTCCCTTGACTTGTGAAAAACATTTCAAAAACTTGGGATGAGCATAAAAATCTCAGTAAGGGATATAAAAATATGGAAAGGAAACATGAGTACATGTATACATAACAATTAAATCATACTTTACCCATAAAACATAGGCATATAAAATCATGAATAAATCATAGAAATCATAAGACATAAAAGGTAACTTGAGGCATTCATAACATTCTTACGTAGGGAGTAACCCTCTTGGTTACGTTTTGGAATACCCATCACAGTATATTCCCTAAATCTCTTCGAAGAAACCTCAATGTTTCACTCCTTCATGTTACCCAATGCATTGGAGAGCTATATCGGGCTCACCCGCCCTTATTTTATCACAGAACCACCCGTTCTTCATAACAATTCCCAAGAACCATGATATAATCATATCACATAAAACATGAATAAAGGAAACATAACATTTCCACATTTCAATCATATGATATCAATAAAACAAATTGATATAAGAAAGCTTTTGAAAACCATTTCCAATACCAAAATAAAATAAAGGTAAAACATGGTATTTATTTTTCTTTTAAAAAGATGGTATGGCTTGTAGAGGAAGCCGAAAATCAAATAATGGTCACGGCGGCGGAGAAGTCGTTGTCACCGCATACGTACGACAAAAACATTCCCTTTTTTTGTTTAGTAAACGCTTCGTATAAAAAATATTCCTTTTGAATAAACGTAAAAGTCAAAGGGTTTTATACACCGTATAAAAGAAGATTGTGTATAAAACAAAATATGCCTCAATGAAAGGAGATTGAGACGAAGTCCCATACCACCTTGAAGATTTTAACGTTTTAAACCATTAATATCCATATAAATAAATCCTTAAAACCATTTTGAAAACATGGATATTAATAATAACAAATCATTAAAACATTTAAAGCGGTATTTTGGATAATGGGTTTTTACCAAAATTAGAGACACTTGAATACAATAATTGAGGAATAACATTTAATCAGAACTTTATAATATCATGAGAATAAATGGATTCATGATATAATATTCCAAAGGAAAGTATATACACCATATAAGAGTGAATTGGTGCATAACAACAATGAAGTCTCAATAGAGATGTAAAATGTGATGAAATACCTTATAAAGAAGCTATCCTTAAATTAAGGATAAATCAATCTCAAAATTATGTGTGAAAAATATAAATACGCCCAATATAATTTGATATTAATTTTAAAACAATAAAAGTTCATTCAAACATATTCAAAGGATGACATATTCAATAACAACATGTTGAACCCAAAGAAATCGAAATTTGGTTAAAAAGTTCCCTTGGTAAAATTCGACAGCCTAACGACGTCACTTAAAAAATTCAGAAAATGAGATTATGAGAGATAAAAAGGGAATCTAATCACTTGGAAATAAAATTTACATCAATAAGGATATATAATAACATATCCGAAAATAATAGTATGTGAATTAAAAGACATAACAAACGAAGTCTTTTAAAAAAGAGGAGGGTGAAAGGTTCCCTTACCGACTTGGGTAACTTTCGAAAAGTACACCCCATTGAAGAAGTGTCATACAATGAATATGAAAATACAAATAAATGTAATTATATTACAAAATTAGTGTAATAATGGGCAGTACATAAACCACACAAAGGAAATTGTGGAAAATGTAGTATAAATCACACGGGAATAAAAGTGAGATGAAAAATCACTTACGAAAACTCGGCAGCCTAACAGCGCCACTTAAAACATCCAAAATGGATTGATGAGAGGAAATAGGGTCTCTCTTCACATAAACATAATGTTTACAGAAAGAGTAATATAAAATAATATCTTCCAACATTACAAAGAGGAGCTTTAAAGAAGTGACATAAAGGAGAGTACTTAAAAAGAAAGAGAGAGGTTAGATCTCTTACGAAAATTTGGAAGCCTAATGACGCCACTCAAAACTTCCAAAATGGATTGGTGAGAGATAATAGGGTCTCTCAACATATAAAAATTACACTAAGAGTAATATAAAAGAACATCCCAATAACAAGAAATTTTATCCTTAAAAGGAATGACATAAAAGAGCGTACTTAAAAAGAAAGAGAGGAGTAGGATCCCTTACCTCGGGTCCGACTTGACTCGATCATTCGTTAACGTCCTGAATAATAAACTTGAGTTAATTTATAGTTTCTTAAGAACCTTTTCCAAGTTAATTATTCCTTTTATATCAATTATTTAAATGTTATAAACATTATGTAATCATTTAATTTAATAATGTTTGTTTTGTCGATATTTGGTTCTTAAGTCGAAAGTGGACTTCTTACAATTATATGTTGTTCGTGTGGTCAAAGGTTCATTATATCCATAATTACATTCCTGATTTGGATATAATATATATCATATATATCTAGAATATACATGTATTTATAATATCACATAATCATTTAGAGGCAAGAAATGAAATACACCGTTCATGGAGACGGTAAGCCGTACGTACGCATGAACGCTACTTTCATTTCTTTGTCATATTAATGGAATTAAAACTAAATGAGAGGTATGCATATTTTAATTCCAGAATTATATTAATCATTTAGATGTATCATTCATCATATATATCTATTATATACATGTACTTATAATAGTACATTACATTTGGGGATAAGAAATGAAATGCACCGTTCATGGAGACGGTAAGCCGTACGTACGCATGAACGCTACTTTCATTTCTATCTCATACTTTAATGGAAAGAAATAATAATTATATAGAGGTATATAATAATTCCATTATAACATCATATATAATAACATTAAATCCAACCTTTATATGTCCCACGTATGGCATTAACGAATCACATCACTTTGAGGGGGCGGTAGTCCGCACTTCCTAAAATGAAGATATCGCTTATACATATAATGGAAGCCATAAAAGTAAGACACAAATGAAAAATTCAGAAAATTAAGTAAAACATAAACATATTATATATCATATATAAAAATAGTGACATCATAATGGCCACCTTTGAAGGTGTTAAATGAGTATTGAACAATCATCGTTTCCGGAGGCAGAATTTCGCCATCCACAGAAACCGTATGTTCTTTAACCATTTGATGTAGTTTTGTAAGAGTGTAGCTCTAATAAATCTTATAACAACATCCTAGTATATTGAAGATACTGGTGTTGTTATAGAAGAAGTAAATAAGAAGAGTTTAGGGGGTAGGAGAAGCAAAATAAAACAAATGGACATGAGAGAATGAATTACCTTTAAAAGCGTAACTCCTTTTGATATGAGCCTAAAGGCTTACTTTGAAAGGAATCTTCCCAAAGGGAATCCTATAGGATGATGAGAGGGATGTGGAGAGAGTAAATGGGCAGGGTATGGCCGAGCCAAAGGCTTTAGGAGTGTGTGAAATGAGGTAGAGGTGGGGGCCTTTTATAAGAGGAGAGGAGGGGCACTTTTGGAAATCATGAAACTATTATTTTATTTTCAAAAGTGTTTAGAATTTATAAGGTCCCAAATTGATATATTTCGAATATAAGATGATAAATCTTCTAAATATTCCCATACAATAGTTTTTGGACAAGTTTAGGTCTTAGATTTTATATTATCGTTTCATTTTATTTAAAATGTTCATTAATGAGGTCATCGATGCATCATCATGATGTCATAAATAATTTAATTTATTTAAAGTCTAAAAATTATAAAAAAATACTATGATGTAGGAACAAGTCTTAGCTTTAAAATGACTATTTATAATAAAAAATCTGATCTTTATAACCCCATGTAAAAATTGTTTTCTTAAAATAACTCAAGTTTGTGTCATTTTTAAATTAACATTAAATAAAAAGTTATTTATGTCATTTCCCAAACAAAGTGGATCCATGGGGTCCCCAAGTTGACCAATGGCTTGTCTTGGTCGGCCATGACACAAACAATGAGGGTAGGACATGTGTGATGTTCATTTCATATTATTAAACAATATTTTTACCTTAAACTACACTAATTACCTCTAATCGCGATTAAAAACATAATAAGTTACTATTCACCAAAAAAAATTATTTTTATCCCATTGAACCACATTTTACTTCATAATGATAACCATGTATGTCGGATTTTTGAAATTCAAAACACATAGATGCAAAAATTTCATTTAAACGGAAAAATCAGTTTTTATAAGTACCACTTAGTGGTTTCACTATTCATAAAAAATTGACGTTTTTCAGAAAAATCCCAAAAATTCACCCTAAGAAATATTTGATATTCCAAATTCAAAAATGAAGCCTATTTTACAAAAATAAAAACATATAAGTCACATTAATTAATTTAATAATTAATTCCCGCTGTCAGAGTAAATAGCGTGATTTTATGAAACAATAAGTATCAAAAGATTGAAACTAGTTTAAGTCTGATTTCAAAGTGAAATTAATTTCAATGACCACTATTGGATTTAATGGTAAAAATATATTCTAATTTCACTTTAAACCCAATTCAAAAGATAATCTAATCATATAAATAAATTAGATTAAAAATAGGTTTTGAATTAAAATACAACATTTTACACTATTCATTAAAAAAATGAACATTATCAGAAAGATACCAAAAATTTACACAAAGTAAATTTTGATGTCCCGATTATAAAGAAGAGTTTTATTTGGTCCAAAAGGATGTATAATAGTGAAAAAAAACTATATTTAATGACGGTTTGCCATCAAAAGGCGATAAGTGAATCTTTAGTGAAAACTAAGGCATATACGCCTAAAATTGAATTCTTTCCGTATTTTAAGATTTTATCTTTTATTGGATAAATGTAAAAACATTTAAAAACATATATAATCATATTTTAGTTATTTCTATCCATTACCGCCAATACAACGGCTACATGTTAACTGCCATTTAAAATACTATTATTTTATTATTAGAGTTCAACGTAAGATTCCTAAGAAACTCGTTGTTGCGTGTTGGGTACGCCATCGAGCATAGAATCCCCTTTAAAGTCATATTAATATTTTATCCACAAATATGGAAAATTATGAAAATTTCATATTCTTTATTTACCTGGGGTGTTACACAAACTCTACAAATTCCATCTTCATTCCCAGCCACCAATGATGTCGTGAATGATCCTGGTACATCATCACCCCTCCTGGATGTACTGCTAGAGTGTATGTGTGAAACTCCCACAACACTTCCTCTTGAAGTGACACTGGTACCTTGGTACGTTTTTTGAAGAGGATGACGTACTCCCCACTATTTGAAAATTAATCAGGTTCCTACCCAGTGGATATCAAAAAAATTCCCGTCTCGTAGTTAATGCCCCCATGTTGTGCCTCCTTGACTCGCTGAAGAAGTCGGGGAGTGATTTTAAGAGACTAAAGGAAGTGTTATCAATCTATATCAATAATGAATATCTATAAATAATCCAGGTGCTCCATTGCCTCTCCATGTAGTTGTACACCAGATCTTTTGCTGAGGGAATCTCTAACAACATTCCCCTTACCATGAGTATAGACTATCTCAAAGTCATAGTCCTGGAGGAACTCAATCCAATTTATTTGTCTCAAGTTCAGGTCCTTCTGAGAAAATATATGCATGAGACTCTTGGGATCAGTGTACACTGTAAAATGTTCGCCCATCAGATAGTGTCATCAAATATTCAAGGTGAAGACCACTACTACTAACTCCAGGTCATGGGTAGCGTAGTTCTGCTCATTTTTTCTCAACTGCAGAGAACTATATGTGATACCTGCTCGCTCCTTCATCCGGACACATCCATATCTTGTCCATGATGTGTCGTAGTAGACTACAGACCCTAATCCTTCCTCTGGTATCCACGAGATGGGGGAACTAGTTAGCCTATGCCTCATCTTCTGAAAGCTCTGTTGGCATATCTCCTACCACACAAATAGTTTCCCCTTCTTCGTCATGAATGATAGTTGTGCTTCAATGCTATAAAAGTCTGGTAAATCCATTTTGTAATAACCATCCAAACACATGAAACTTCATACCTCCCTAACACTATTGGGAAGCTCCCACGAATTGTCCACCTCAATATTCACTTGATCCACAACAACATCAGCCTTCGAGATTTCATGTCCCAGATTGTGAACCTCTCGGATCCGAAACTTGGACATCGAGAGCTTATGATAAATATTGTGGTATCAAAGTTTGTCCAGTACTCCCTACAAATGATAGACATGCTCCTCCTCAGTTGTCGAGTATATCGGAATGTCATTGATGACGACCACTATGAAACGATCAAGGTACAACTCAAATACCATGTTCATGAGTCCCATTAACACTAATAGAGCATTGGTTACGCTGAATTTTATAACCAAGAACTCATAGTGGTAGTACCGACATCTGAAATCCGTCTTCTGCAAATCCTCGTCTTGAACTCTGTACTGGTGATAGCCTAAACCGACATTTATCTTCAAGAACAACCATGATCCCTGCAGCTTCTCAAAGAGGTCGTGAATCCTCTGGTGTTGGTACTTGTTCATTAGGGTCACCTAGTTCATGCACCGATAGTCAACACAATACCTCAATATCCCATCTACCTTATTGGAGAACTGAATCATGGATGACACAGGAGAAACACTAGTTCGGATGAATCCCTCCCCCAGCAAGTCCTATAGTTGTAACCGTAGTTCATGAAGCTCTGGATGATCCATCTAATAGGATATTATAGATATCAGTGTCTTCTTGTGGTATATTTCAATGTAATGGACTACCTCTCTATGAGGGGGTATACCTGGAACATCATCATAGAATACATCTGTGTAATGGTCCACCACTACAGGATAGCACAGGCTCTCCACATCAACTCCTCCATGGGTAAGGCTAGCCAACTGATTAGTGATCGGCTGCACTCTTATCTGAGTAAGTCCATCATGTGATACAAAGTCTCTCTTCTATCCGGTGAAGGTAAAACTTTTCCCATCCGTGTGGACTCACCAAACATTGTTCCAAATACATTCAATCTGAGCATAGACAATAGATAACCATTCTATACCCAAGATGACATCGTAAGACCTCAGCGTTGCTACACCGATATCCTAGCTGATGCTCTTGCCTCCTAGAGTAAGCTCACAATGCCGGAAGTAGTGCGTAATCTTCGAATCTACTCCCATAGGAGTCTCTTTCTATAAGGATCGAGCCACCAGCTCTGTTGGAATCACCATGCTCTGATCTAGGGAAGTGGCAATAAAAGAGTGACTGGAACCTGTGTCTATAAGTACTACAACTATGGTGTATTAGACATAGATTGTACCTCGAATAATATCCAAAGAACCATGATCGTATGCCTCTGCTGCCTGGATCTGAGATCTCCCTGGTCCACCTTCTCCCTATGGTCAGGGTGGACATCATGTTGTTGGTGACTGTAACAACTCGAATCTTCATCCACCACTAGCTGCACAGCCAGCTCCTCTACCACATCCTCCTACTCGATACGGACCGCCTCGATCGAATATTTTTATCTTCCTGGGTGGTCTTTTGATCTTCTTTTGATCATCCGAACGATGGGTTGGATAGTCACAAGCCATGTGAACTCGCCCGCTACAAGAGTAACAATGCCCACTCCTAGCATGACTGGTTCCCCCTCTGGTTCTCCACACAGCTGATCCTAAGTCATCTGACCGTCCACCTATAGGTCTGGTCCTCTTGTACCTCTAAAACATTTGTCTACTAACAGCTGTAGATGACTCTGATATGTGTTGACTGGTGGTGGACCTCGCTGATGGGGACTTCTTAGCATGGAAACTCTCCACTATGAGGGCTCTCTCTAACATCCCCTCTTGCGTCAGGATGTTGAGTGAGATCATCGGAGCATTGATCTCCCATATGAACCCATGCTCAAAGGTATGGTCCCTAAAGAAAGGGTCCCTCACCATATCAGGGGAGTAGCATGAGATGTATATTAACTTCACTATGTACTGAGATACAATAATGTTGCCCTGCTAGAAATGAAGTAGCTCCGGTATGCACACTGTGCAGATAGACGATGGAACATACTCTTCCCGAAACATGATCTTGAAGTCTTCCCAAAAAAGGGTCACCTTGTCATGAACGTGGAGCATCAATCTCCACCATCTTCCTGCTGAAAATTATATAAGGCTAGTAGCAAGGATCACCATGAGGTATGTTGCTGACCCTAGTAGTCGTAAGACTCTCACCATAGCCTCCAACCAATCCTCAGCAGCTTGTGGGTCCATCTCTCCCCTGATCCTTGGTGGACACTATCACTGGAACTCTTGCAACATGCTCAAGCGGTGTGCAACATCTTTTTCTAGGGTTAGAGGAATAAGTGGCCCAATGGGGAGTAGTACCACTGGTTCCTCTGCTGGAAAAGGGCCCTGCTCCTAGGCCTCGTTGCTTTGTGGACTATCAGTGCGTACAACTCTTGAAACTCAAGCCAAATGTCTTCGTGGAGGCATTCTAAAAAGAAACAGGAGCGATATGGTTAAAAGTTATACATGGTGAGCTGACGTGGTTGAGCTTACATTAAAAAAAATTAAAACACACACGCAATTAGTGTTTTTGTGCACTGAGTTGGAAATCAGAAGTGGGGGTCCTGATGTATGGATACATTGATCACCACAGCAAAACTGGACTACCTGAATAGAAAAACACACTCACTACACATAACACCATTTATTAACAAAAAATATAATGATTTTATGTTGTGTGGTAGTGTTGAGTCAATAAGTTTTTCCTTATGACATTTCCATTCCTTCTTGTTTTGAAAATTACAAACACCTTATCTTTAAGGAAAATTGCTTTTATAAAGAAAATTGCTTTTATAAGGAAAATTGCTTTTATAAGGAAAATTGCTTTTATAAAGAAAATTGATTTTATAAGGAAAATCGCTTTTGTAAGAAAAATTATCCTTATCATATTTTCATCCATATTTTTATTAACTATAAGATTCGAATTCATTTCTATTTTCTCGGAATTGCTTGAAACTTTGATATGATGTATTCTGTTTTAGGATCCGAATTCTGGATAAGAACTGTGATAAAGTTTCACTCCAAAATCCAGAATGAGAACTGTGATAAAGTTTCATTCCGAATTCCAGATACAGTTTTACTCCAGATTCAGGATACGAATCCTTATGAAGTTCGACAACGAATTCTCCTTAAGAATCTTGATGAGGAATTCTAATTACGAATCCTGATGAGGAATTCTCATTACAAATTCTGATGAGGAATTCTCATTATGAATTCTGATGAGGAATTCTCATTACGAATTCTGATGATGAATTCTCATTATGAATTCTGATGACGAATTCTCATTACGAATTCTGATGAGGAATTCTCATTACGAATTCTGATGAAGAATTCACATTAAGAATTCTGATGATGAATTCTCATTACGAATTCTGATGACAAATTCTCATTATGAATTTTGATGACGAATTCTCATTACGAATTCTAATGAGGAATTCTCATTACGAATTCTGATGAAGAATTCTCATTACGAATTCTGATGAAGAATTCTCATTACGAATTCTGATGATGAATTCTCATAACAAATTATGATGACGAATTCTCATTCTGAATTCTCATTCCGAATTCACCTATTAAACACAATCTGATCATATTTGTTTTATACACTCTGTATTTATTTAGACTCTGAAAAATTATTTTTGTTTACACTCCGAACATTCACTCCGAACTTTTGAGGTAGATATTAAATGGTGTCGTACATTCTGTTACACTTGTTTTGTTATAAAACGATGTCATCTATTCTGTTATAAACTAACTGTTGGCTAAGTTAAACATGTACAAGTCCTTCTAAATTTCATGGAAAATATGACCATTGGAAGAGGGAGTTGACCGTTTGAAATTTTCCTTAAAATAGGAGCTCATTTGAAAGAGCTCAGAGCTGAAAGGATAACTGATCTTCGACTCATGTGATTACATGCTTGAGGTGATTTCTAGAGAGAGAGGATCTTATTAACTCTCAAAGCTTCGTGAGACTCCAAATGTTGGTGATTACATTTGAGGACTTCCGGGTATAGGAACACAGAGGTGCCGACTACCTTGAAGTTCGAGGGCTTTCTTGCTGACGATGACAGAGGTTGCCAACTACCTTGAAGTTGAGGGCTTGCGGGGATAGCAAGATAGAGACTCTGATCTTCGTATCGAGGGCTTACCCTGGTGTGGGTAAGATTGACTTTCGTGAAAGTATAAATCAAGGGACCTTTATCCAAGGTTGTTGGATACCCTTCTCTTTGGGTTAAAAGACTTATATCATGTTACTTATAGTTCTACTACTTGTTTATTTTCTTCTGCATAATTTATTGTAAGGAATGTATAACTTTCTTATACTTCCTTACTTGTACTCTGTTTCATTTAGATTCTATACGCTTTAAGGTAGAATCTCATTTTGTAATCTTTTTTTATGTTTCAATTTCCTGAACCATATTTCTGGAACCTACTTTCAGAATCTCTTTCCAAGTTTTCATTTGGTATTAGAGGTGTTGTGAATTTGCTTATGTTTAACTTTGTTAAACATAGACCTTTCCTTTGCTTAAGGAAAACATATTTATTCGTAAATAACTTTAAAGGTTCCAAAGGAATTTTTATAGTGTACAATTCACCCCCCCCCCTCTTGTATATTGAGCATATACATCATTATTTCGATCCTACAGGTAGAACCGACTCCTCTGATACCAATTTGTCACGACCCATCCTACGGGGCCCGTTTCGTGATAGCCCCAAGCCCGCCTATCGTAGGCCAGGGGCAGGGGACCAGCAACAAAGATGTAATTACCTAAAACTGGGAAGGCACTGCCATTATAACCTATAAAATCACACAACAGAGCACACAGCTGGATACAAAACACTATGTAAACTTTATAGAAAAAATGTGTTGAAAAGTAAAAGGGGCCAGAAATAGAAGCCCAACTATAAAGTACATGGATATGGAAGTACAAGTACAACTAAAGAATTGAAAAATAGTTGTTTGGTAATCCTATGGGATTCCTACATGAGGGTTAGGTACAGATAGAATCCTCATAACTCCACATCCGATAGTATCCTCAGTGTACCGACTCATCATCGGGTCCACCTCCAGGTACCATCTAGTCCTGGTACTATCAGCCTCAGTTAGCGCAATCTGTCATCTGCATCTAACACAACAATGTTCGGGCATAGCCCGTGCATGGTTGTGTATAACGATACTCAGTAGGTACCCCGAGACCCTTAAGGACTCAGAAATACACCAATGATAAACCAAAATTTAAGGAATCAACAGATAAACCTACTAATGTATATGCCAATACAGATATCAATGTTATTATGTAATCTTTACATTCATGAAGAAAACAGAAAATAACTGACTCACCTCAACCAAAATTTTATTCACATTATTGAAACCTCGGCAGCTAGTGAACTCCTACTCAATCATGTATAGTGGGACAATTTATCTCACACAGAGGAACTTTCCACTTACCTTTGACTGCCGATGTACTCCTCTTGTCGAGTATAGTGGGTCTATTCCATCATACAGAGGTGCTCCCACAGTGGGTATGCCATCACATCCAGGCACTCCCCCTTAAAGCCTGCAGAGGTACATCTCCTGTCGCGTACTATGGTTTTGCGGCGTCACCAATAGCGCTCCCCCACCGTGGGTCTACCGCCATAACCAAGCTCTCCCCACTAGGTTAGTAGAATCACTCTGAGTCAAACGGTCAGCAGTCTCCTTGTCTAAGCAAGCTACTTGGTCTCCACACGTTGGTCGCTCGACACTGGAAATATCCACTCCATGAGTTAATGGTCCATAATCCATCTATCATTAATTTCCATGAAGAAGTATCTCAATGGTTTGCCACATCATTGGGTTCTCAACACAATAGATGGTGCATCAATCGGACGCCCGATATTTGAGTTATTAGCCTTTTAGTCTCGAGGTGTTTCTCCCCTAAGGACATCCACCATGCCATGATGCCTCAATCCCAAGAGATTTAGTTGAATGGCCTCCTTTGGTCTAAGGGGACTCTGTAAAAGTATAACTTCCTCACCTAGAGGATCAGACATGCTGTAGTTGCTACAGATGAGAATGTTACAAAATTTGGAATTGCACTGGCTTCATGTTGCATCTGTTGAGTTGACCACATGGAAGAAAGCACCAAACATCTGTTCCTCGGGCGAGAGTGGGATCGGGCGGTCTGGTCGGCCTTTGGTGAATTTACTAATGCTCCCTAGCCTTCTGTTGATCCTTCCATATTCGTTTTCTAGTTTCACGGATCAGGGGATAGGGGAGTGGAAATAACAACAAGGTTGATTATGTTTCATGCTGGGGTGTGGTGTATCTAGAAAGCTAGGAACAAAGCATGATTCGAGGGAATCTGTTCGTCTGGGAAAACCATTGTTGCACATACGCATAGCCTCCTCCTCAAACTCACCATGTGTTTGGATAATAAGAGTGTTGGGCCCTCTCTCTAGGTTCTACGTTTGGCCATTCAGACCATCCCTACTAATAGTATCCCTCGCGACCATTGGGTCTGCTGGAAACCTCCAACCCCATGTTTGAAATAGAACACAAACAGTTCATGTAACGCAATAATTATGAGGGGAGGAGGTGTGGTATGCAACCTCAAGGGCTCCTTTGTGTTTTCTTTCACTATCTACTTGGGAAGAGGTTCTTCTTTACAGGCAGAAGCTCTCGCTTTTCGTTCAGGGTTTTCCCATTGTAGTCATGGGGGGAGTTTCATTATAGAAACTGAAACATACTCTCATGTCCTTCTCAAATAACTACATGACACTAGTAATTGGACCTGGTCAATTTAATACTCCATCAGGATGTGTAGATCTATCATTCCTAATAATGTTCGATTGAAACACACTAGGAGTGAGGGTAACATGGTGGCTGATCATCTGGAGAAGCTTGCATCTCATAGATTAGATATGAAATGCTTTTACAACCCAACCCACTTGACACATGAGGGAGTTAATCTGGTTAGAGTGGACTCCCTTGGCCATAATTATTTCAGGCCCCCTCGATCTTTTCTTTCATTATGGTCCTTTTACACTCGTTTTTAAATAAAGAACGATGATGATGATCTCAAATATACCCTAAACCCCAGTAGAGTATACTCCAAGGGACTCTCAATCTCCAAGACTTACAGGGCCACTGACAGTTCGTCAAATGGACATCTGGTGCCAATGATATCTGCAAAATAATGTAAGGGTTGTAGTGGGCCCGGGTCCTATGCGACCCGATCGGACCGACTCGGACCGACCCAGTTTGGGTCGACCCGGTTCAAGATGACCCGACCTGACCAGTTGGGCGGTCCAGTCCGTTGGGTTTATCCTGGCCCTCTGGGCCCCGTCCAGCCGGCCGTTAGGAGTAGCGGAGGGTCGTGAGGGTGAAGACGGGCCGTGAGAGCGCAAAATGGAAATTGGCCGGTGCATGGGAAGTTCGGCCTGGAGGGTGCCGCGAGGGCGACTTGGCCCGGGGTGTTGGGCCGGTCTGGCTCGGAGGACCGTGGGGGCGCAGATCAGGGCGGCTCAGCCCATGGCCCGGTTTGGCTAGCAGGAGGCGCGATCGGGGCCGATTCGGTTCGGGCTCAGAAGGCCGGTGGACTGGGGTGAGATGTAGTTGTGTCCAGTTGGACAAAAAATTTTGTGGGGGCAAGTGGGCATGCATGGACGGGGCGGCTCGAGAGGCAGGTGGGCTGGGGTGGCGCGACAGGGGCACGACGCAGCACGGGACGGTTCGGCCCGTGGCGGTGCGGGGCCGGCGAGCTGCCCGGTTTGGCCTGGGGTGGCCGAGCTGGTTCGGCCGGGGTACCGGAGCATCGCCATGGTGGCACGTGTTGCAGAGGCCACGGGTAGCGCAGCTGTTTCCTTCGTCACCATCAGCGTCGTTGTCGCCTTCCTCCATCTCAAAGAACACTGCAAATCAACACATGGGTAACGAAGAGGATGGGCCATGTTAGTTTGTCCCGCACTCTCTGCATTAGATCAGTAGAAAGAGGTTCACCATGAACATAAACAAGATCGAGCATGGAATATATTTTTAATTCCCATAATCCCCAATTAATTTCAATTCCCAACCCACACGGAAAACATATGCAACGATTCTTTTTTTAGAGGGTAAGAGTCAAGGGAATAAATATAATTCTTCAATAAATTCCTTACCATGTTTATTGTTTGTTGATGTTGGTGCGAAAAGGCAGACGTTGATTCATTGTAGACAAACACATCCAACGTCGAATTAAGTTTCGAGAAATGACGTTGATGTCCAGATCGTTCTTAATAGTCTTAGGCGTTACTCGACGGCGTTCTTCATCAGTGGAGCGTTCATCATTGGGTGCCTTCTCTCAATATTTCTTCCAATATATCTCCTCTCCCATGTTCCACAAAAATGAAATAATAGCCTCAAAATAATAGATTAAGTTGTTGGCATGATATTCAAAATGGTTGAATTGATTAAGGGAGAGTTGGCTCAATCAATAGGTGTGTTGTTAGAATTAACGGGGAGAAAGCTCAGGAGGATCCTCCACATTAATGTGAGAGTTAAGAGTTTTTCCTCTCACCCCCCAATAATAGGGGGTTTGGTGGTCCCCACTCCAAAATTCAAATTGGGTGGTTTTGACAACTCGGATGGTCCCCATCACCATAACCTCTCATGGGATGCTAAGGATTGGTGGTCTGCACCTACAACATCAACATTGGTGGTTATAACAGATAAAATAAAATAAAATTTTTGTTTATTTTATTTTATTATTTCCCCATAAAACCCAAAAACTAACTCTCACCCTAGACCAACTCTCGTCGAGGTGAGAGAATTGTTAAGTGAATATTATCACTACGAGTTCAACGGTGTCCTCAGATTTCAATTCTGAGAACCAATTTAAAATTTATAAAAACCCTCTTGAAATTACACTAAATATACCCAAAAAAATATCATAAATTTATTCTAGGTACACCGAGCCTCAAAATCGCATACCATCAATTTTTTGCAGACATATAAAATTTCTATTTAATTAAAAAAATATTATGGAAATTTCGGGTCTTTACAAAACATACTAAAATGAATTATACGGATGAGTTTTATTTCCTTCCACCATACTATTCATTTTTTCTTGGGAATTCAATGATTTATATTATTATTTCTTCGAGAGAATGCATTTTTCTTTTACACTAAGACACTTTTCTTAGGGTAACCTTCCCAATTTCATACATCATGTAAATTGATCTGATTATTCAATATGGTCTCAAAAATTATAGCTCTTAAAAAACTATGAACTTTTATTCTTTAGTTGGTTCACAAGTTCGTACAATTATATGTTGTAAATAATATTTATGGAAACATTATTTGTCATAGATAGAATATATTTCACTCCTATAAACATACGATATGGTTTCTCATTACCAGCCCCTTGTACATCTTGCTCAATGACAACATAACGCCTTCAGATTCCATCCATTGACTAAAAAATGTGCAATATGAGTAATAATAGTCATATAGAGAGAAATGTATAATCATGTATAAAATATCACTAAACCTTATTGTAATTCTTAAACACCCATTGTTATTTATTAATAGAATTTTTTCAAATACTTCAAAATGGTTTTTAAATAAAACATTATTTATTCTAGGAATATCTGAGGAGATTGTCAATCAAATACAGTAGTAAGGCTCATTATTGTTTACCAGGTTATGTTGATCCCATTCTGATGCACCATGTTGATTTTTTTACCCATAGGTACATCTGTGAAACAACCACATCCAATTATAGTATATGGATATGGATGTACTTCATAGAAGACACACATAATATCTACCTTAAAAAATATAAATGATCTTATTTAATGTTATTTAATGCTTTCCCTCAATTGTACTGTGAACACATTTAGGAATCCCAAATGACTTAATTGTTTTGTAGTTATATAATAATAGTTACAAAAGTTTGTTTTACATAACAAAATGAAAACAAAAAAACATATAAACATCATTGGAAACATCCATAACTCATATATTATTCTTTTATGTAGTTCAAAAATTATATATTTGTATCTTGGATAATAGTATATAAAATGGCATAATTTTGCTGATAAGGTCATTAAGTGTGAAAAGTACTATACAATCTATTATAACCAAAAACATTAAGGCAATCTGAGTTAATGAGAAACCTGAAAATAAAACATAATCTGTAATATAATATTGTATAAATAAAAACTAATTAAAAATTTTTATATATGTAATAATATGAAACATAATCAAGGATATTCTACTACTAAAATAATCAAATGATTTATCAATTAATAACATAAAAGTGATAGAATTCGTATTTTTAGACCTATTAAAATTTCCAACAAGGCCACATATAATAATGATACATAAATTGGAATGGAATCATTGAAAACCGATATTATTTTCACTCATTATACATTCAAATGCATCGAGGAGATATAATTCCCCCCTATCACATACAATGACTACTGAATTACTCATATGTAGAATACTATAGATATAGATCAATGTTTCCAAATAAATTTTTTTAATATTTTAACCATAATAAATAATGATATTATTTTAATTAAATCATTAAAATTTGTATAAGATAAAGACTATGGTACTTTAAAAATAAGAGTTCTTTTGAAAAAAATCAATTATATTTGACATGAAAATAAGATTTTAAACATGTATATACCTAAAAATAAAATTCATTCAAAATTAAATTTTATTAAAGATATATGTTATTTCTATCTATTTTGAAAAATTATTAAATGAAAATTTTAAAACAATTAGAAATGAATCACTTTAGTTCGATTTAAAAGAACAATTTGATAGACTCTTTAAAATAATCTATTCACTATGGATTATTTAAAAAAAATTAAAAAAGTTATATATTCATGAAAATATTAGGGATCTTTTGATATTAATGGTGTATTAAAAATAGATTACAAAGTACACATGGAAAAAGATTAAAAAAACTAGAAAGTTATCATTAATCAGACTTGCTTATTGGGATGAATTGAGAAGGAAACCATATAAAATATTTTATTCCTTTTAATAAAAAGTGAAATGATAATAATACATGATTTTGGAACATATATAACTAACATAGACGAATTATATAAATCTAATTAATAATTACATTAAGCTAACGAGAGAGAAAGTGTAACCCGAATCAAGAAAATATGTTCAAAGAGAATCCTTACCACATTGAAAATTGTAAAACCATATTCCACATAAAATTATGGTTAATAAAAAAAGGCATATAATAACATGTTATAAAATATATTCATGAATTAAAAAATCATTGGGCAGTATACATGCACCATACACGATAAATATTAGCGAATGAAGCATATATCGCGAAAACAAAAATGAGATGAGAAAACCCATTCCATATATCAGAAGGTCTTCTGCACATTCAATTAATGTACATAAAATATGAATATATATTAAATTTTGAATTAATTAATTAATTATTAAATATTTAAATGAACTGGTATATTTTTATTAAATTCAATTGTTACATTTTTGATGAGTTGTGAGATTCAATTTCATCATTCAAAAGTGTTTATTTCCCAAGTTTTCATCATTGGTTCACTTCAATACATGTACGAAAGATCCTATAAAATTTAAGTACATATCCCTAATAGTAGTTATATGTTAAAAATAAAAAATTAGGATATTTAATGTTAATATATTTCATCTGGTTATTTGGGGTTAGAAAGAATCATTAATTAAGACATTAATGATAATTGTTTTTATTTTTTTGGCATGGTTTCTATCCTTATAAACTAAATTTACCTTATTAGTTAATTTAATGTTTATATAGTAGTTCCAAAGGTTATTGTAACACATTATATTGAAAATATATAATGTTTTAAAAAAATAATTGTTTTATAACTATCATAAAGTGTGAAATGGAAAATGAATTCGCATTATCCATGATGGTGGGAAATCCACAAATCACGATGATGTTTTAATTTTAGAAAAAAGAGAGGAGAAGGGAATTTAACATGATCCTATCCATAGAGAACCATGACACAACTATCCCGTACCTGCAATTGAAATTCCATGCGCTTGTGTCTATCACAGAGTAGGAATTTAAAAAAAAAATATGGAATTTTCCCAATGTTCCTATGCACACACAACCATATCCATTCTATAGAATAAAGAAATGTAAAAAAAATTAAATAATTCATGAATAGAACTATGATACCATAAAATTGGGACAATAATAAGAAAAGCAAATTTATATAGTACCAAATACACGACCATCAAAAAGTCTCTATGCTAATGTCCAACCAAAAATTTAATGAGTCCAATATCGTACAAGGGATGGGACTACATCAAAGGTATTCTTGTGGAAAACTACTCATTTTACCTAGCTCTATCTATGCTCCACCCACTCCATGACCTCAATGTAATCCTTCAACTATTGTACTATCTTCATGAGACACAACATGTGTGGGAAATGCCAGTGTTGGGGTGAGTATAACAATACTCTACCTGACACCCAGAAAAAATTAAATATAATGCACCATGTATAGCCATATCAATTCAAAATGTAACACTTTATAATATATATATATATATATATATATATTTGAATAATAGAAACCCTAAAATATATTCAATAAACAATGCACACCATTTTTTTGTCAAAACTATGTACTATCCATAGGATTCTGCCCAAAGTAGTGCTTGTTACGTGAGAACTAACTCCTCGATCCTTGATACCATGGGAGACACTGAATGATGAGGTCATACATAATTGGGTCCCACCCAATGTCAAAAAATTGGTCAAATAATACAATGATACATAGAGTTTGTGGCCACATAATGAACTATGGGTGGACACCATGAACCCAATCTGGATTAACCCACTACGTAGGGGATCGTATGCCAATGATTTCACAATTATTAATGATGTGGCCTTCTATATGGGTGATCAAAATTCTAATATCTGATGGTAAGATGATTAAAAAATATCGACTACGGATAATAGAGGTTCATACTCTTGTATTGTGGAGGGACACCCCAAATGTATCTGAGACTCGATATCTTGAGGGGATTACAATCCTATGATATGGATGTAATGTCACACTCTATCAATATGGTTAGGACTAAGGGACCACATTCATACTATAATGGTATAAATTCTGAAAAATAGAATCTGAAAATTTGATAGATAAACACATAATAGGACTTTATTTGACTGTCTTAAAATTTGTGTTACGCTAAAACTGAAGACACGCCAATTGGAGGATCTATTTAGGACTAATGATTGTTTGAATGAAGCTTCACGTAGACCTGCAGGGGCATGTAGAGCTACCGCCTCATTAGGTCAACCTACCATGCCAACCATCCACCCATTTACTAACCATTGTGGTAATTCCAACTACCTCAGTTGACTAGAAATTGAGTTTGACAGACCACAAATGATCATGTTGTCGTGGTACCACGGTCGACCACACCACGTCTCCAACCAGGTTTCCCCATCTCTGACATGATTCTAACATGTCCCAAAATCCATATGTGACCCAACAACCTAGTCTAAATTACAGATCTATCATTTTATTCTTCCATGTGGTATTCATTTTCTCCCCCACTTCATGTTTTACCTTACACTGGTTCATGCCGTGGTCGACCCCGCATCCACATCTGCTTCCAGTCCGGACCACAAGAGGCTCTGTCACCGTGTACGCTCATGCGCTACAGCCATCCACCTACCTACTATACCGGGGATTGGTGATCACTTATCTGCACCACCATGCCTCCATCGATGTATAAAAATTTTAACTATCGTAGATATGTGCTCCTCGGGTCCTGATCTACAATGATCCTACATAATTTGACAATTTACATCAAATATGGGGGTTCGATCAAGTCCATAACCACCTACAACATTGGGATGAGACCATGAGGATCTCAAGGTGTCAAATTAGAATAAATTAGTGATAAAGGGAAAAGAAAAATGTATTATTTTCTTTTCCTAGAATTATTGTTCAATGATCATGAATATAGATTCTGGTTAGAGAAAAATATCAAATTAATCTCATAGAATAAAACCCTACTGCAAAGAGATCATTCTGAAAATGAATCTTTTTTCAAGTCATTTTTAGTCATCACATAAATTAGAAATGGGTAATAACCAAAATAAAACACATTCATTACATGGATATTGGATCGATCATTGAAGAAGAACAAATTCATTATCACTATTGACGAGATCCTCTATCTATCCTATAATGAAAATCCATGATATGATCCACATCCATTGATTGTCACCCATATTTATCTCTTCCAATAGTGTCTATCTACCCTGGGACTAGTGTCAAACACTTAGACAAAATCAACAAATTTATATTTATATTGGATAATGTTAATGAGATGATGAAAAATAATTTTTTTTATTTTCATTTATTTTATTTAGGTGTGGAATTAAATATTTTGATATTTTTCAATCATTTATTTCTGGACCATGGGCCTTATAACCACCTGATGTCTCTGTTATAAATGTAAAAAATAATCCATATAATATCTAAAATTAATAAAAAAAATTCTATTTTACACCCTCCCCTCCATGGGTATTTACATATCTAAATGATAAAACATATAATACTAAAACCAATGGGGGTAATGTGAATGAATCTGATCAATTTACTCCCATGAGATCTCCGATAAAATCTCATGCAGCAACAGAAGATATACCAAAGGAATCAACCACCCTCAAAGTATCATCTCATTATGATTCTCAATATCCACGGGATACTCTATGATGTAATCTCTATTTTTTTTGTCTAATACTCTCTACACGATGACATGGGATGGGTCAATCCTATTCCTCATCATATCCGACACCTAGAAGATGTATTCTACATGGAATAACATCAGAGGAATATCTAAGTGGTATGCCATATCTACAAAAATATAAAATATCCCGAAATGGATGATGAACCTCATAGATTGCTTGCCACCCCATCCAAATTTCTTTGATCCCTATTGAGGTGAAACAGGAAGGAACACATCACCTCCTTCCTAAAATAGAAAAGTCCCTTTTCACTGTCAGTATAAGAATTTTAATAGCTTTATAAAATATTCGTCCTCTCATGTATAATATGAACATTTTCTACAGTAGCTTTCACTATGTCTGCTCAATGAGTGTTTATTATTCTATTTTAGTATAGAAATGTGGTTACATGTATGGTAGTTCATACAAGGCATTGAATAATTCCATCCCAATAGTCGAATGGTTTCTATTTTTCTATGAAATCTCTATATATGGAATTTTATTATCCCCACTAAACCCAAATTCTTACATGAAATCCTATAACATGTCCTCTAGAACATGAATATTCTTCTCAATATGTATTTATTTTGTGGGTTAAACATTGGGATCAAGCATAGATGGTTTCAAAATCCTCCTTTAATCCCTTCTACAAATTAGAATTAAAGTGAGAATCCTGATCAGAAACAATCATAGATGGAACTGAATGGAGATAAAACATCCCCTGTATGTTTTGGAATCCTATGAATTATATTAAACTATACAGTTTCATAGTTGTGATGATGTTGAACATGGTGAGTCAGTCAACCATCACTAACATGCAACCGTGTCCCCTGGACATATATGGTAAACATGTCATGAATTCCTTCATTATCACATACCACAACCATTATGGTGCGAAAAGGTGTTGAGAAATACCTACTAGAACCTCATTCTCTTCATTCACCTGATGAAATGTAAGGCATCTTGAAACATACCCTTCAACTCCTTTTTTATCCTTTTACATCAATGCTGGAATCGATGGTCCTGGTACATCTTCTACACACCTAGATGTTATGCCAAAGGGGATGGATGAAACTCACTCAAAAACACCTACCAAAATACCACTGGTATAATTGTGTGTCTAATTAATAGATTTATGTTCTCCCAAACTTTTGAATATCCAACAAGGGTATGATAGATGGAAATTTAATCATGTAGGGTTTTTCAGTCGGTATCCTGAAGTTTATCCCCCCTGCGGGGTATCCCGAAGTTTATCCTCCTTGAAATGCTGTAAGAGGGGATGTTTGACAACAATATATTTAACGTAAGTTTCTACATCTCTATCCATAATGGATATCTACAATGAGGCCAACTTTTCTGTTGACATGTTCTGAAACATTGATGTTGATCTCATAATGGGAGAATCTGAGACCACATTCACCTTCCTATGATTAGAGAAAATCATTAATTCCTTGTCTTGGATGAACAATATCCATCGCCTCTATATCATGTTATTTTCCATAGAGGATAATATAAATATGAGCCTATTATTATTAAATTTGTTGTTAAACCACATTCCCATCAGTTATTGTCTCCACATCATCAATGAGAAAACTTCCACTACTAATTCATGATCATGGGCCATGTAGTTCATCTAGTGTGGTCGCAATTTGTGTGAACCATAGGCATTCACGGATGGCCTCTCCACTGGTAGAGACACAATATTTTTCCTTGTTTCATCGCATGACACGACATACTAGATTCCTTACTATATAAAAGATATATTCAATGTGGACAACATATTAGATTCCTCTTTTAGATAATGTGAATAAGATCTAATACTGGGATATTCTGACACAATGATCCCCTTCCTAGGAGTATTGAATTTATTAATATCCTAGTCCTAGAGGAACTCTAGACATATACATTATATTTTTTAATATTATTATGATATGAGATACTAATGAGCCTATTATAATCAAATTATATGTTATGCCACTTTCGCATGAGGTATTGTCACCACATTGTCAAATCATAGACTACTAATACTAACTCATGATCATGTGTCATGTAGTTATAGTCATGCAGCCAAAACTGGTGTGAACCATAGGAATTCCCTGATTTACTATCAATTTGGAAAAAATGCAATCCTAGTCCCTGATACAACATTCTACACCACATACATGAATCCATCCTCTGGTAACCTCATGATGAGCGTGTTGACCAACCTCTTCCTCAAATGCGGAAATCATTAATAGTATCTTTCTATCCAGATGAAAGAATTCCCATTTTGAATCAAGTCGATCAATGGTGCCACCACATTGATGAATTGGGGTACAATTATCCAATAGTAACATTCCAATCCTTGGAAAAAAATCCACAATATTAAACACTTGTGTGGATCCCATGGAAGCACTGCGTCATCCATGATTGCGTCAACTAAATCTCTGTCCTCTGAGATGATGTGTCCCAGAAATTAGACCACTCAAATCTAGAATTGTAAATTTGAGTGCATTTTTTAATGGTTAATATCTCATGTAGTGTCTAAAACTGATCATAAGCTCCACTCATGCACCTCCCTAGATGAAAATTAAACTACGATGTCATCAATGAAGGCCACCATGGACCAGTCAAATAATGGTTGAAAAATCAAATTTATGAATCCCATGAACACTGATAGATAATTCATCTTTCCAAACGGAATCAAAATGTACTCATAGTAACCACGACGACATCAAAATGCCATCATTGGTATATCCTCATCCCTCACTCAAAACATGTGATAGAATGATCTGATGTCATCCTTTGAGAACCACTTATCAACCTTAAACTAATCAAATAAGTCATAAATATTTTGTGGTGGATCCATTCTCATCAGTATCACTTGGTTTATGAACCAGTAATCCATTCATAAACTCAAGCAGTGGTCTTACTTCTTCAAACAAAAGTGGGGCTACCAAGGGTGAATCACTATGTCTCATTAAGACCATCGTCTACATTCCTTAAATGGTATCCATATCTCAAAAAGAACTATAGGATCCATTAGAAATATAGGTGCAGATATTTTTGTCATATCATGGTGTAGAATAGTGATTATGTATCTCTCATGGAAAATAGGTAAAAATAGAACATCATCTAGAAAGACGCCTTCATACTAAGCCACTACTTTAGGAATCTGACGACTCATATCATCTATTCCACCCTGGGTGAGTCTAGATGAATGATGAGTAATTGGATGCACCCTCCTATGACCGAGCCTATTAGAGAATACCTAGAATGATTTTGTAAGTCCTCGATGTCACTATAAAGTGATCCCAACCAATACACTTTCATTATTGAGTATGGTCACACAATTGGCACCGGTGAGTCTTCACCATGAATCCTCCAGTTTTTTTCTACCAACATAATGATCGATTCAATCGTTCAACCAATATATATAAGTATCAAACAAAATTTTTGGTGAGAAAAGTATTACTAGAACTAATCAATATAAAAAATTCTTCTATGATATAAAAGATAAATATCATACCGATTATAATCCCTAAATCCTCATGGTTAGAAGCCATCATAGCCTACAGTTGGCATAGTTAATATCCCCTAGCTCCCTGAGTCTAGAATGGACCACATGGGGTAGCGGTGGTAATATGTTAAACCTATAACCACCTCATTATACCCATATATCCATCTACAATGTCATTATCCCTACATACCACCCTTCTCAGTTCTCATTCATTGTATCGGAAATCCCTCAACTATCTCCTAATCATTTGTTTTACAGGTCGGAAGATCTCAAGCATGATGTCCCAGAACATCGAATGAGAAACACAGTAAGTCCTTAGGCTAATTCCATCCACCCAAAGATACTTACAAAACCAAACCTAAATCTTGGGATCACGAATTGATGTTCCTAGCCCTCTTGGATCCATGTGACTACCATCACCTTCATTTTTCTAAGGAATCAACTATTAGGTTCCCACTTCTACCTCAAACTAATTTTTTTTTCTTGGGAAAAAACATTACACTAATTGGGTTCGCTCAACAACCCCCAACCCTACATATGTTGAAATGATAAATGATTCTATTGATTCCATGATGTCCCAGTATATGAACATCATGAAGGTACGAGGCCTAAATAAATGGTATCGTACCATATCCTTTGAATATAGGGAAATATTGGTATACTTAATTCAAGGGTATGGTATGGTAATTATGAACTATGATAGATGAAGAATCTCATGTATGCATTCGGATTACAACGCTTCCAGATAAAACTCTACTCTGATGAGATGATCGAGGACTATCTGGGATAGATTCATCTTATTGTTGGAAGGAGTGACCAAGCTCCACCATCTCCCATAGATCTCTAAAGAAGTCTCATTCCATGGAATGCCATCTGATTAGAAGGAATCCTCAGTAGTTGAAAAACACAATTTACTACCTATATCCAATACTTCTCAATCATAGTTTCGAAGGAACGCCGATACCATGATGTTTTCTTCCTCTGAAATTCATGAAACATACTTATAAATCATGAATCCCCTAATGAAAGTTCATTTATTAGATACTACATGATGGGTGGAGGTATAAATAGTAAACCACCAAGTGGTTCTATGAATGGTATAGTCCCTAGTACAAATGCCACCTCACTGGATGGATCAATATCTTGACCACGTGGTTGAATCATATAAGGTTTTCTATGGGGAGGTATCCCGAAATAAAATAAGATGTACCATAATTAATATAGTATATATTGGGATATGAGTAATGAAGGGCATGAAAGTCACAACCATTCTTATACGATTCATGTACAATTTTTTATTGCAAAAACTAGTTTTTTCAATTACTAAGTAAAAAAAGAAAGTGATCAGAGTCCCGATTTATAGACACATCAGATTCCTCCCTAATACTAGAGTCTCTATCTTGAAATTTGACCATGAAACGCTAAACGCGTTTTCCAATAACCAATCACACATAACCTTGTACATAATATTGATCTTACCACTTTGGATACCACTCATTCACTAACCGTTATACTAGTTCTTATGTCGTAACAACTCCAATCCAACCTCTGATATGTTAGGGGATGATGACTAGAACCATATATGAATTTCACAAAAATGGGAGGAATTTTCATAAAGAACTCTTACACACACAACCACATGCAAGAAAAAAATTCTAAAATATAAATAAACTATAATAATTAATGAATAAAAAATACATACCATTACCAGAGGACAATAGGACTCAATGGAAGAGTAGACATGAAAAATAAAATCCCATCAACAATAGTTCGTACACAAGTCCAAATAAAAATATAAAAAGTTTGACATGCTCTAAGGGTGAAGACTCTGTTAGTTGTATGATCCTATTAACACCTCCATCAACCCAGCTATAGCTATGCTCAACTTGATCATGTTCCTCCTAGAACACCATCAAATGGGCCACCATCTACCCAAGACATGGCATGTCTTTGAAAATGTTGTATAATGTTGAGTATATCAATACTCAGTATGACACCCCGGAAAGCATAACCCCAAAACACCATGTATAGTAAACAAGATATATATGATGTAACACTATATAAAAAAAGCGGCAAAGAAAAACCTATATATACTCCTGAAAGACTCCATGATATCAGGCGGTCATAACTAACATCCATGAAATGGATTCTCCTAAATGCAATACTCATTCGGGGGAAAACTCTCTCCATGATCAATGATACCATCATAGACACTCAACGAAGAAGTATATCTCCTTTGGTCCACTCCCAAATAGAACAAATTGGTCAAGGAAATGTATGATACATATAGAGGAGGTCACACCAGTAAACTGATGTGGGACAACAAGAACACAATATGGATTATCTTACTACGTACAGGATCATATTCTAATTATTACACAGACCCTAATGATTAGGTATTCTAGATGGAGGATCAAAATATTTCTCAAGGAGTTCATAGTGATTCCCCCAACTCAACTAGGGATGATATAGGATCAAATTTCAGTCTCATTGAAGGATACAAAAAATCTATCTGAGACTTGGTCTGTAGAGGAGAATATAGTTCAGTGTTGTGGATGTAATGTTGCACTATAACCCTATGTTAAGTAACAATAGAACATAGTCAACAAATACTAATCCAAAACAAGGAAAATAAGACCCTAAAATAAGAAAAAGGTACCAAAAATTGGTATTCAGTATACTATCCTAATATCATGGCCATGCTTCCTCTGATGGAACATCATTTGGATGCTCTATTCGGGGGTAATAACTAGTTGAATGAAGTTGCCAGCAGACCACCTAATGCAACCCTAGAGGCCTATTTGCCTAAATTCATACTGTCTGATCATGTTCGAAACCACTCAACAATATCGATTTGGGTCCACAAAGCACTAAAAGGGAAGAATTCCAATAATGGATTGACAACAAGAAGAGGAACTATTATTTATAATCATTACCAAATATTTCATTTCAAATGATATACAAAGGGGATTTCTATTTAAAAACGAGATCAAATAAATATCAGAGAACAAAACCCTTCCACAAAGTGAAAAATGTGAAAATAAATCCATTCATTGATTGATTTATGATCATCATATAAATTATGAATGGGGAAAAAACAAAAATGATTCCCTAACTCGATTTTGGATCAATCATTGGTGATGAAAATATGTGCTGTCATCATTGATGAGATCTGCCAACTCTGTTGGCATGAAAATCCTTGATCTTATCGTAATATGTTGTCTTCCAAAAATAATTATCTCATATAATTATGTTTAGGTCTCTAGGATTTAGAATCCAACACTTAAAAAATATTGTTCTCTACTTATAGATGAGAAAGATGCAACACTAATGAAACATAAAATAAAATTTTCAAATAATTTATTTTATCATTTTTACACCCCAATAATTTATTAACATATGACCCACACTTACCATTTTTAGGTCATTCCTAGGGTAATGATGCTATTCTAAAGTAAAATGTGACCTCAAATTTCTAATCAGATCATATATTTTAGAGTTAATCAAATTTTAAAGGAAAAATGTATACATATGTTATTATGTATTTTAATATTTGTCTCATTTGTTTTGGGCACAACGGGCTTTATAATCACAATACTTCTTAGTGTATGATCTAAAATATAATATATTTTATATTAATAATATTTCATATAATAATCGAGGCATTTCCGAATTGATGAATTATTGTTCCCTCAACCTAATAAGATTATAGAATATAAATATTAATGGATTTATCACATCACATTATTGTAGGGAGTTGAGTATAAGATAAGTAATGAATAGAATGTGAAATGCAATTTAAATAAAACAGAATATGGTTTTACCTCTTGAACTTGTTTTCATGAAAACGTCTTTATAGATTATTAAAATGGAAATTTTGTGAGAGAAAATCTCTATAACATTGGAGAGAATATTGGGAGTGGAAATGAGTAGAAATTAAAAAATAATCCAATAATTGAGGTGAGAGGACAAGGGGTTGTGAGAGGTTGTATATAAAGCGTATGAGATTAGTTTTTTTTGAATATTTTATGATTTTGTTTATTATATAATCTGAAGAGTATGAATAGTTGGATAATAATCCCTAAAATAAAATAAGATATTTAATAATTGGTCTACATTATTTCCATAAATCATCCAAAAATCATATATGACTCAATAATTCAGGTTTTTCTTAAATACCATAAATTTCAGTAATTTATTAAAATCCAAATATTGTAGTATTTCACAAACATCGCAAAAAAATTTCTTAAATATGTATTAGCCATTTATAATTAAAAAATGATTTCCATTTTATAAAAACAATTTTCTACATATGGTATATTTAATATTTAAATAATATCATCATTTATTTGAAAAAATCCATTTTAGAAATTTTAACTGAATTTTAAGACCCATTGAAAACTAAATAAGGCCTCATAAAATTATATTATAATCATAATAGAAAAATTAATTTCTGAGTCTATTTTTTGAAAATAAATATTATATTAAAACATTATTTTATTTAAAAAATTGTAATTAATCAAATATTTTTCTAAAAATTACCAACATGTAAGTTTTCAGTTTTGAATCATTTATTTATATATTTATTTATATAAATACACCATAGTTTTATTTATAATGTAACCAAATAGTAATTATACATTCATTGGATATGATACCATTATAGTTGTCATGTTACTGTACATAATAGTCACATTATGTTTTCAACATTCATCTTTCTGTTCAATAAAGACAATCTTAACATAAAATTGCCAATAATTTATCCAATGAATAATTTGAAATTACTCTTCCAAAAATAATGATTATTTATACAAATAATATTTATAAAAGTGTCAAAATGTAGATTAAAAAAATACTTTAAAAATAGTAAGAGTGCGTTTATAAAATTGTAGACATTTTTTGTTTAAAATTCGATTTATTCTTATCTAGGATTTATCTATTATAATTAAAAAATAATATTTAATCATTTTTTAATCTCATAAGATATCAATGGTGTTATTTCTCAAAAGTGGCATATTGTAAAATCATGGGTGTTGTATTAAATCGTTGTCATGTTATTCTATGGGTATAAATATATCATCTAATAATGACCATAGTTCCCCCATTAAATTATATGTTGACATATCAAGTATAATATATATCCCTATGTTATTATAATCAGAACAAAAAAATAAAGATGAGGAGGAAAATCCATTTCCAATATTCAAGTCTCCATAGACCATATAATACAATATATATTGATTTTTTGTGAGTACGAGATCCATAATTTTTATTGTTACCTTCATTATATGATGAATAAGAATATGGTTTTCTGAATATCATATAATTGATGACCCCATTAACTAAAAAACATGGAGCATACATACAAAAAATTCCCACAAGGAATGGAGGATGTGGTTATCTATTGATTTCATACATTGTGATTAATCTTTGTTGGATTTTTATACCGTGAGGTTCTTGAGGTCCCTATTGAGTAATGTTTTACTCACATCTACACAGGCTATGCTTGCACCACGTTGTGTTGGTTGTAGTTGACGGATAGCGCAGACTGGGGATCTGAGTAGTAGGTCTGGATGGTACCCGTAGGTGGTCCTTACGGCAAGTTTGTACATAGAGAAGACTAACGAAACTGGTGTGATGAGGAGTTCATATGTTCCTACATTTTAGGTAGGAACCCCGAAATATGACCCAATTGTGGATTTACTTTTCATTATTTGTACTTGATTTTCAGTTGTACTTGTACTTTCCTGTTGGGCTTGTATTTCTGGCCCTTTTACTTTTCAGCAAAAAATTTTGTATATAGTTTTTACGTATTATTCCCTTGCAGTTGTACCCAAATTTTGATTGTCTAAAATTTATAAAATCAAAGCCTTCCCAGCTTAATTATTTACGACTTTGGTGTTAGTCTCTAGCCCCTAGCCTATGGAAGGCGGGCATGGGGTACTCACGGCACGAGCTCCTGGGGACGGGTCGTGAAAAATTGGTATCAAAGGAGTCATATCTACCACAGAACATATGACTATGACATTTCTTTTTAGTAAAGAAATAATTTTATGGGTACTAAGTTTGGTTTTCAATTCAGGTAGTCCAGTGTTGGTGCAACGGCTGACGTATCCATACACCAGGACCCTGACTACGGATTTCCAACTCAGTGCACGAAAACATTGATTCTGTGTATGTTTTCAAAAGTTTTCTTTAAGTAAGCTCCACCATGTCATCTCACCAGGTATAATCTTTTGACAGCGTCACATTGGTTTCTTTCAAGACGACTCCTCGCGGACGACCAGTTAGATCCCTGAGAGTCATACACATAGATATCCCATCAAGCGACGATGCCTCAGTGTCAGGCCCTTTTCCAGTGGAGGAACCAGCGGTACCACTTCTCATTGCGACACTGATGCCACCCACACCAGAAGCATAAAATGCACGTCTCTTGAGAAAGTTTCATGAGTTATAGCACCAGAGGCCACCCAGGTTTAGGGGAGAGACAGACCTGTATGCATCTGAGGATTGGCTGGAGGATGTGGTGAGAGTCTTCAGATTGGTAGGGACACCAACTGACATCATGGTGATTCATGCTACCATCCTTCTATAGGCCTCAGTGAGAAGATGGTGGAGCCTGATTCTCTTGGTGCACGACCAGATGATACTACTCATGGCAGAAATCGAGAGCTTGTTCTGGGTGGAGTTTGTCCCAACTACCCAATGTGCTTTGTGGATACATGAGCTACTTCATCTGCATCAGGGCCACATGATAGGGGCACAATACTCAACGAGGGTCACAAACCTCTTGCGCTACTCCACAGATATGGTATGTGACCCATTCCTTATGGCTCAGACCTTCTAGTAGGGGCTCAAGAAAGAGATCAGAGTTTCAGTGATCTCTTTCAGCATCCCGACGCAAGCGGGGGTGTGGCATAAATCTCTCTTAGTGGAGAGTTTCCTTGCTGAGAAGCCTCCAGTAGAAAGACCCATCTCTAGAAAACTTGCATTGGATTCCTATACAACTGGTATTAGACAGATGACAAAGATGTCCAAGTGGACCAGACCTACTGGTGGACAACTTCATAAATCAGGATCGATTGTGTGGGGCACCCAAAGTGGAGACAGGCCTTCCAGGAGAGGGCAATGATACTCATGTGGTGGGCTTGGTCACATTGATCCTTACTATCTGAACCGCCGTTCGAATGATCGCTACAAGGTCGAAGGACCGCCTAGGCAGAGAAATAGATTTGATCAAGGAGGTCCGTAGGGAGCAGATGAACGTGGTAGAGGAGTTGTTCGTGCAGCAGGCGGTGGGCAATTATTCGAGGTGTTACCACCACCACCGCTAAGAGGTCCACCCTGACCGTAGTGAGCTGGTGGAAAAGGGGGAGCTCGAATCCAGGCTATTATGGCATACGATCATGGCTCTCTAGATATGATTTGAGGTATGATCTGTGTCTACTCCACCATAGTTTTAGTTCTTATAGACACAGGTGTCAGTCACTCTTTCATTTCCACTGCCCTCGTTCTGAGCTCGGAGATTCCGTCGGGGTCGTTGGCTTGATCCTTACGGCTAGAGACTCCTACGGGAGCAGACTCGATGATTACACACTACTTCCTGCTATGTGAGCTTACTCTAAGGGGCAAGAGCTTCGGCTGGGATCTCCTCGTAATGGCGTTGAGACCTTAAAACATCATCTTGGGTGTGGACTGGTTATCTAATTACATGCTCAGATTGACTGTATTAGGTGAAAAGTGTGGTGTGTCCGCTTGGATGAGACATGATTCACCTTTACCGGTTATAAGGGATCCTTTGCAGCACAAGATATAATTACTCAGAGGAGGGTGCAACAGATCTCTCATTAGTTGTCTTGATGTACCCTCAGAGTAGTTGATGTGGAGAGTCTGAAAAATCTTATAGTGGTGGACCAATATCCATATGTTTTCCCTGACGATGTGCAAGGTCTACCTCCTCGAAGAGAGGTGGACTTCTACATTGACATGTTCCCCGGGACGACACCAAAATCTACACTAACATATCAGATGGCTCTGGCTAAGCTTCATGAGCTGCGGGTACAGCTGGAGGACCTAAAGGGAAAGTGATTAATCCGGACTTGTGTTTCTCTCGGGGAAACCCTGATTCTGTTGTCCATTGAAGGAATATGATACCTTGAGGCATTTTATCGACTACCTTCACCTAAACCAGGTGACTATGAAGAACATGTTCCCACTGTCGAGGATCGACGAACTGTTTGATCAGGTGAAGGGAGCACCGTGGTTCTCAAAGATAGACCTCGGATCAGGCTATCAACAGCTCAGAGTTTGAGACAAGGATGTGCAGAAGACAGTCTTTAGGTGTAGATATGTCCACTATGTGTTATTGGTTATTCCCTTCAGCATAAAAAACGCTCCACCAGTGTTCATGGGACTCATGAATAGGATCATCCGTCCATACCTCGATCGCTTTGTCATAGTCTTCATCGACGACATTCTGATCTACTCGACTACTGAGGAATCTCATGCCTACCATTTTCAGGTTATACTAAACACAATCCAAGAGAACCATCATTATGGTAATCTCTTGAAGGTCCAGTTTTGGATCTGAGAGGTTCACATTCTAGGTCACGTCATCTCGGAGGCTGAAGTTGTAGTGGATAAAGTGATGATTGTGGTGGTACTTTCTTGGGAACCACCTAAGAGTGTGATGAAGGTATATAGTTTACTGTGTTTGGATGGATAGTACAAAAGATTAATTCCATACTTCTCTAGAGTTGCAGCACCACTATCAGCATTGAAGAAGAAGGGGAAACCCCTTGTGTGGTCAGAGAGATGTCAGCAGACCATTCAGGGGCTGAGGCATAGGTTGAGTAGTGCCCCCATCTTGAGTCTTCCAGAGGAAGGAATAGGGTACGTAGTTTTATTTGACTCATCAGGAACCAGACTCGGGTGTGTACTGAAGCAGGAGCGAGCTGTGATCGCAAATGGTACCCATTAACTGATACAACATAAGAAGAAATACGCTACCCATGACCTATAATTTTCAGCGGTGGTCTTAGCCTTGAATATGCAGTGACACTATCTGATAGGTGAAAGTTTTACCATATACTCTAATCTCAAGAGTCTTAGGTATATCTTCTATCAAAAGGACCTAAACTTGAGATAGTGGTGATGGCTTGAGTTCCTCCAGAACTATGACTTCGAGATAGTCTATACTCCTAGAAAGGGGAACGTTGTAGCATATGAACATAGAAGAAGTTCTCATATACAGTTGTGAGGCGAGGAGTCATACCAGCTTGCTGCCCTACAGATATACTTTTTGGATAGAGACGAAACAAACTTTCTATAGTCTTTTACAGTCACTCCCCCACTTCTTCAGCGAGTCAGGGAAGCACAACTTGGAGATGCTGACTGTGAGACACGACGTTCCCAGATATCCACAAGGCATGCAGCTGATGGATTTTCTGAAGGTGTGGAGAAATTAATCATCTTCAGATGATGTACTATGGTACTAATTTCAATTAAGGAGGATGTGTTGAGTGAGTTCCACACGTCCCCTTTAGCGGTTTATCCAGCAGTGGCGAAGATGTATCAGGACCTCAGACGATAGCACTAGTGGCCAGGTATGAAGAAGGCGGTAGTAGAGTTTGTCTCTCGATGCCTCGCTTGTCAGCAAGTGAAGGCATAGCACGAGGTAACAGTAGGCGTCATATAGCCTTTAGAGGTCCTAGTGTGGATGTTGGATGGGATATCCATGGACTTCATGACAGGTCTTCCACGTATATCCAGGGGACACGACTCGATTTGGGTGATCATTGACTGACACACCAAGTCTACCCCCTTCCTACCGATCAGAGAGCATAGCTCAGTAGAGAGATTGGGACGCCTCTATATGAAGGAGATTGTGTATATACATGGATTACCCTAATCTGTTGTCTCCGATCGTGATATACGATTTAATTCCCTGCTATGGAAGGGGTTACAGAAGGATTTCAAAATGCAGCTACGTCTGAGCACCACCTTCCATTTTCAAAAAGATAGTCAAACTGAGTGGACCATTCAGACCCTCTAGGACATGCTACGAGCTTGTATCCTCGACTTCAATCACACCTAGGAGGATCATATACCTTTGGTTGAGTTTTCCTGCAACAACAGCTATCATTCCACTATAGAGATGGCACATTTTTAGGCGTTTTACGAGAGACTTGCAGATCACCCTTGTCCTAGATAGACCCAAGGGAGTCAGCACTAGTGAGAAAATAGATGGTACAAGCCACAATAGAGAAGGTTTAGATCATCTAGAGGGGAATTTAGACTGCATAAAGTAGGCATAAGTCATATGATGACAGGAGATGGAGACCTCTGGAGTTCGGGGATGGTGACCACGTCTTTCTACGAGTCTCGCCTCAATGAGGTCTATAGAGATTTGGCTGAGGAGAAATTTTATCTCTAAGATTCATCAGACATTTCCAGGTCCTCTGCAGAGTATCTGAGATGGCGTACCACCTGGATCTTCCACCTCAGTTTCACCGGGTGCACGACGTCTTCCACGAATTTCAGCTGAGGTGATACGTTCACGGCCCTTCACACATAATCAATAATGGAGTGCTTGACGTCGATGATGTGGTGACTTTAATAGAGGTTCTAGTGGAGATTGATGATCAAAAATATTAGGTCCTACTTGGAAGGTCAATACCTCGGGTGTGTGTACGCTGGCAGCACGGGAACCTCCAGGATATCACATGCGAGCGGGAGGCTCATATGAATGCTCACTACCCCTATTTGTTTCAATAGTTCGAGTTGTTGCTTACGGGGACGTAAACCCCTGTGGTGGGTAGAATGTAATGACCTGGAAATTACATGAATTTTTTTTCTTACATACATGGGAATTTTAAGAGTCTGCGAAAATTTAAGGGGCATGATTCTGAGTCCCGGTGTGCCTGGATTCTATTTCGGAATTTTTTTTCAGGTACGTTTAGTAAACGTACGAGCATAATTTTACAACATTGGAAGCGGTGCTCCGAATTGAAATCTGAGGGCACCGTTGAACTCGCAGCGCCAATATTTTCTTAATAAGAATTTCATTTTGATGGCAGTGAGTCGATAATATAAGTTTGTTTTTGGGTTTTCATAAAAAAAAGTTAGCTACACTTTATTTTATTGAGCCTCCATGTGAGTGTTGGTGGTTAAAATATCCTCATTGGAGTAAGAGGTGGGGCCACCACACCTTCACCTCTCATGAGTGGTTATGGTGGTGGGCCCACCTGAACTCAACCTCCCATTTGAGGATAAATGTGGTGGAGACCACCCAGGCTCTTAAAACCTTTAACTTCCCATTAAAGTGGAGAAATATCATATGCATTACATTAATTTTGGGTAGCCTCATCACCTCCCCTAGCATTTAATTTTTCCAATCCTCCATAATTAAGGGGGACACTACCTAGTTAATTAATCTATTTTGAATTTGTGCCAACTCCCCAATTAATACATGCCAACAGACGAAAATTATTGAGGAGGAGCCTTTTAATTTTATTCACTCTTTTGAATTTGTTCCAACAATATAATAGATTATGTAATCTATTATTTGGAAAAACAAATTTACATGGGTGATTGAAGGGAAAAAATCTCTATAAAGAACCTCATCCTCTAACGAAGAACTCTTTCCAATAAATAATGAAGAAAACCGACGACGATACTTCTTCGACTTATTCCCCAGACACCTACCAACGTGGAACCACTTCCACAACCGTCATCTGAATTTGGGTGTGGATGTGATCTAGGTGGATGCGACGATGGAAGACCATCTTCATCTTCATTATGCAACTCCTCCAACAAACGAAGAATGATTAAAAATCTTTAAGAGGTAGGGGTTTACTTTGAGTGCATTGTTTTCGCCTCCTTTTTGGATTATTTTGGTTGTTGAGCGTCATTCTTATGAACCTTTTTCTATATCCATAAATGCGGAGGATATTGGCCAACATAACATGGCCTGACATCCTCCTTCAATTTTCTCCTTCTTGTGGAGTTCTTTTTCATGGAGGAATATCAATTATTAGTGGATGAAGGCGGAAACAACAAAGGTTTCACTACCCATGACCTCCACGAACCATTCCTCCCCTGAGGTGCGCTGGTGCTCTCGGAAAAACACCATCGGCCCGTGTCGGCATTCCCGTGCCCCTAGCGCCCTGCCCAACACCTCGTTGGCCTGAGCTCTCTCCCGTGCACCTTGCCCAAGTTCTTCTCGGCACCACCAACAAAATGCCATCGCGCCCCTCCATGGCATTCCAGGCGCCATGCCTGCCTGCATGCGCCGTTGGTGCCCTGCCCGCGGCATTCCCGGTGCACTGTCGGCCTGCCCGAGCCCCGAGCGCCCTACCCATGACCTTCCTGGAACCCTGCCGGCCTCATCGGCACCCTGCCCAACTGCCCCTCCAGCCTTCTGAGCTATCCCACGACCTCCCTCGCATAGTCGCTGGCCGACACGGCTCGGTTACCCAGGTCGCTCCGCCCAAACCACGCCCCTCGCGGGGCTTACTGAACCGCACGAACCTCGCCAACCGCGGTGGACTTCGGGCCGAACTGCCCACGTGGCCTGCTAGCCTGGGCCCAGTGGGTCGGGCTGAACTAGAAAGGTTGGCCCACCCGGTGGGTCGGGCCAGACCCAAATGGTCGGGCCGAGTTGACCCAGACCGGGTCGGATCGGACTCAGGCCCACTACCAGCCTTTACTTTCTTTTGGCCATATCATTTGCTCTGGTCAACCATTTGACAAACGGTCTGCGGCATAGGTTTTATAGGAGCATGAATGTCCCTTTTATTATACCCCATTGGAGTTCAGAGTAATGTTGAAATACAGTCTGGTTGGATCTTGTACGAATCCAATAGGGCCCCTCGAGACTAAAAAGCTTATTACTCACAGACCGAGCGCTCGATTGACACGCTGTCAGTTGCGTTGTGACCCTTTTGACGTGGATGACCTTTGAGATACTTCTATGTGGGACTACATGATATCTGGATTATCTACTAGTAGTTTTGGAGCGGGTATTACAGTAACGAGCATGCATTTTTGTGGGAAACTAGTAGCTGGATGAGACTTGACGACTGCTGATCGAGCCACTCGGAGTGACTCGTATAGCCCATTGTGGAGCGCCTCGTTGTGGAGATAGAACCACGGTATATGAGCTCCTATTTTTGGGGACAGATTTGTAGTACTCGATAGGAGGATTACACCTAAATGCTATAAGGGGGGCACCTGGTTGTGGTGGCAGACCTATGGTGGGGGGAACCTCTGGGTGATTTAATAGACCCTTGGTACTTGATAGGAGGAGTACATCAGTAGTCCCTGGTTAGTGGGATGAACCTGGTTGTGGCGGCATGCCCACTGTACTTGATAGAGGAGGCGTTCTCCAGCAGTCGATGGTTCGAATTGTTACTACCCCTATAATAAAAATCATGGTTGAGATGTGTCAGCATCATTGTGTTTTTCTCATGATTGAGATGGATTAATAGATAAGTTAGGTATATGTATGGGCATATACGTAAGTGGGGTTATCTTTTGATTTCATACTTTTTGATTTATTATTTTTGGATTTGTGAGACCTTAAGAGACTTGGGGTCTCTACTGAGTATCGTTATACTCACACCTGCATGGGTTTTTCCCACACCTCATTGTGTTGGTTGCAGATGATGGACAATTTTGTCTGAGGATTGGAGAATTAGGTCTGGACGGTACCTGGAGGTGGTCCTTACGACAAGTCGGTACACGGAGGACACATATGGATGTGGAGTGCTGAGGAGGCAAACTGTGACTACCCTTCTTGTAGGAACCCTGGAGTACGACCTAGTATATGCCTTAAATTTCATCATTTGTACATGATTTTATGTTTTACATGTACTTTCTTGTTGGTCTTGTATTTCCAGCCCTTTTACTTTTCATTACTCCTTTTTGTATACAGTTTTTACTTATTGTTTACTTCCAATAGTACACTGATTGTGTGTGTTTACAATTTATAAAGGCAATTCCTTCCCATCTTAGGGATTTATTCCATTGGTGCTATTCGTCATCCCCTGGACTAAGGAGGGATTGATTGGTGTAGTAAAGGCATGGGCCCCAGGGGATGGGTCATGGAAATCATACGCTTCAGATAATAATTGATTAATTTTTTTTCCCTCAATAGTTATAAAATAAAACCCAATTAATAAGAGGGCTATAATAGACTCACCAATTTTAAATTATTAATCAAATATATATATTTACCATAAACAAAATAGAATTTATCATTTATTTATATATAAATTAAAAACATTGAAAGAAATTATTTTCCTGAAAATATCCTCAATAATCATCATCAGTGATCCGAACAAATAACATGTATGGTTTTATTATACAATTTCCCAAGATAAACATAATTATGATTAAAGGATTTTAAACTAGATAGAAAAAATTATAATATAATTTTAAATAATCATCGAAATAAATAAAAAATAAATTTTTCATTCTATACAATTAAAAAATTTCAAAAAATAGTACCACTATATTATTTTAAATCCTATTAAAAAAAGGAAATGAACCATTGTGATAAATAATGTTATTGACATTGAGAAAATATGATCATCATGAAAATGATAGAAATAATTATTTTCAAATTGTTTTACTAATTTTAAATTGTTAACCATTTGTAGAGTATATCAAGATAATTTTAAAACAATTGTTATGAAATTAAAATATTATATACTGTTAAATTTACAAAAATCTCATCAGTACATAAAAATTTTAATATAAAAATTGTAGACTATTATATGGATGACAGAGATTCTAGAACAAAAACTATAAAAAACATTGCTTATCCTTAAAAAAATATTTTCACATTTTACATAAATAGAATAATAAAATGTTATGACTACTTTAAAACCCTAAAATTTTCCTAGGAATAAATAATAGTTTTTAGGTGTAAATAATTTAAAATTCATTCATAATGAAAAATAAGTCAAAAATAATCTGTATAAAAAGATTAAATCAATACTAAATTCCGATGGATTTGATGAAATTATAAGAAATAAAATTGAAGGATTTAAAATGATATGGTTGTATATAAATTTTGAATTAAATAAAATTATATGTAAACATATATTCAATCGGTTGTAATGGAACCAAGTCAAATAAATCATTTATTATAACAAGAATCATGGATTGTAAAATTTAAATATAAATAATGAACACATAAGGATATTATAAACAATTAAGTATTTGTAAATAAGTAAAATTATTATATGAAAAAATATAAATACATTTAAAATAAATTTTAGATTTTACATAAAATAATTCATGGTCCTAAAACAAATAATATTGTTGTAACATTTTCAATGGTGATATATTATATCATAATTAACGTTAAATGAGTTAAAAATCACCTTACCTAGATCTTCTATTTTTCATTACTTGACTTACCCTCTATTATAATTGTTTTATAATTTTTATAAATCTTTATTAGAAAAAAACAATTTTTTTAATGTACCAGTCACTCATTATTTTATATGTGTATTATAGTAATAAATTTTTCATAAAAACAATATTATTTTTCAATCAATATATTTTTAAATGCATATTATAATTCACCAGTTTATGTGCAAGAACAATGATCAGGAAATTAATAAAAAAAAATATATGAATTTATAAATTTATTTTAAATTATTTTTTACATGTACAATTCACGTGTCATATGGAGATGATTCTCTTAGATGCTAAAAAGTCCAATTTTTTTTTTACTTTTCATGTGGACCAATGAATAGATTTAATTATTGAATTAAAATATGTATCTAACAATTATATAATAACAAATTCATCTTATTTACATCATTATAAAATTATATCCTCATTATATAAAATTACATAATTATTTATGACAAAAACATTATTACATAATTAATGTACTTTTTGAAACCAACACAAAGAAGAATGTGTTATAAGGAATGAATTAATAAAAGCATGAAATTTAATGATGATTATATCACTATTAAATAAAAAATATAATTTCATAAGTATTATATTTATATATTGAATTTATCATTATATCCAACCATGTTAGGCAGTTCTAAAAAAATAAATAGGAAGTTCATGGGGTTTAGTAGTTTACTAGTACGCATGAGAGACATTACCTTTTTTTCAATGGATGTAATGAAAGGTTGGTAAATAAATATATATAATTCTATAGAAATAATTATTTTATACATATTATATTTGTTAATGAAATCTATATCGATCACAATCATTATGGGGTGGGAATGAAAAATTGAATACAATGATCTATGTGGGAAGAAGTTCACTCGTACTCATTAGCGAAGTCTATATTTTACATCATATGAAAATGAGGTATATAAATATTATTACATAATAAAATAACATATAAATATACTAATAATACATATTAAATATTTTAAATTTGTTTTCTATGATTTATATAGGTTGAATAAGAATGAAATATTTTGGAAATATCAAGGATAAGATATGAAAAATAATTATGATAAATAAAATGGTGATGTGAAATATTTTGGAAATATCAAGGACAAGATATGATTATTAATATGTATGGACATGTGAGTATAGTTGGATCCCTTATATACGTGATGGGAAGGCACCATAGTAAAACTTAAGAACATTTAAATATAATAAACTTATTTATAAAAGGAAAATAGAACCAAATGGATATTTTTGATCTAGGATTATAGTCATTATAATAAAAATAATTCAATAAAATTATATTGGATTTATTTATATTGGTTTCCTTATATTATAATTTTACCATTTACACTATTCATCCCTAATAACTATGACAATATTTTCATCATGGTAATTTTTTATATATTCAAAAATGAAATACAATATATAATTGAATTTAGATATTATAATTCCAAATAGGGAATCCATTTTATCTAATCAGTTTTTTTATATTTTTTATAAATCATTTTACATATCATCATAGAACCCATTAAAATAATATTTTTATAAAAATAAATGCATAACTTACATATGTAAATAATAATTTATTTAAATATATATATCATATGTAGAAATTAAATTAAATTATTCATCAATAGTGGTTAAAATTTTAAAAACGAAAAACATCATTAGAAAAATAATTTTTTTTTCCAAAATATATATATTCTTTCATTAAAATGATTTTATCATTATTTTAAATCAAATAGTTATGAATAAATGAACAAAAATTTATTCTATTTTAAATGAATTATCAATAATCATCTATAATTTCAATTATAAACTAAATATAAATTATAATATATATATATATATATAATAACATTTTAATATAATACTTTTTTATTTATAAAAAAAATTATTATATTATTTTCTGCGTTATATACCCATTCAATGGAATTTATTTTATTTATTTGATAAATAAATTAATTTTACATCATTCGTAATATGTATTAACTTTAAAATGAATGTATAATAATAAAATTGTTCAAAATATTTTATATTGGGTAAATTTTATTTTTCTATTATTAAATAGAACCATTTTTAATTTATAAGATCAGTTTTTCTCATTTTTAAAATTTATATTATTATAAATTAAATTTTGAGGTTGCATATATCATTTTATATCAAATTTATATGATTTATTTAAAATAAAATATATTATCAAATAATTGGTTGTTGTAACACTACTCATCTCTCTAGTCAATACAACTATCCCATTCTTATTCTTGGTGTTGGAACGATACACAAAAAAATATTGTAGAATTAAAATGCCATATTATTGTCCTAGATCTAGCAATATAAATACCATTGGACTACAAAAAAATCATGGGGGACTCTAAGTTGGTGATCAAGGAAATCAATGGTGATTATGGTATTAAAAAGGGAGAATACATCCCCTTGATAGATCCTACATGTGGGTTGGTGGATGATATTTTCTATGACCCAACATTTCCAAACCTTTGTAATTCATTTTATTTTTATGTGGTTTCATTATATAATGTATGAAAAGCACTGGAATATCAGGACCATAATGATGAAATTTTTTACATCACAAAAAACCTAGTTTTCAAAATATTATTAACATTTTTATGGATGATGTAACTGAAATAAATAAAACACCCGAACAAGGTCATATCAGATCCTCACATACCGAAAATAAAATCTGGTAGTTTTATCTGATTACTGAATATATATATATAAATATTTCCTCTCACCTTATTAAGAAATTATTTAATAGATTTATCTTCATGCACTAATTTTCATGCTTCATAATTCCTTGTATTCTAAATAAGTCCTATAATTGTTATGATTAATTAATGTCCACCAAAAATAATGTAATGGAGGATAAATTCTTATAATTGAAAAGGAATACTATACTGGTCACTATATATCTATATTGGATGACGATAATATCTCCCATAAAAGTAGGATACATGGATGATTATTTACATCAATGATAAAATAATACATGGAGAACATGAGGAATTTTACATGCTTGTATGACACAAGACAATTTTATACATCAACCACCCTAATGGATGACACCGAAAAAAATTAATTGATGTCATTTATATAGGAAATTGAAGTCCATGAGAGAAATTCAATAGCTATATAAAATATGTTCATTATCTATATACAATATAATTAAATAATTTTTATGAGGAAAATATTCCATGATGTAATATTATTTGTTGGAATGAAATGGTGAGAATATTTCATACACCCTATACAAACATAAGATCCTTCAGAAAATAGTTTTACAGGAATTGAAAAAAAATATTTTCCACAACACATTTTTTCATGGATTATTAATGTTTCCTTGAGAACTCTAATTAAAACATGCTAGTAACCTCTATATATTAAACCAAATTATAAATAAGTATATTATATGCATATGTTGTACTCCAATAAATCATACTCCATACCCAAGAAGTATGGATACATTTTCATGATCAGCACCAAATATAATTTTTATCATTAATTATATAGAATGACGTCACATCAGGTATACATAACCTTGATTGATGATCATAAATTACAATTCAATGTCTCTGAGGAATAACTATATGATTTAGGAAATATGAGTCCTTGTCACATGTTATTAAATAGTAAATCATACATTCCGATAATATTATCCTTAAACTATTCATTAGGGTTTATTTAATATAACAAATATAATCAATGAAATTTTACATGTAATGTTGTTGTCTATATAGGAATACTAGTTCATTAGTTTGGTATTCAGTTTTTATGCATACACTAGCTATACATAGTTCCTTGTCTCATAGATCCTATAAACATATTTTTAACCCTATATGATTCTTGAAAAATAAATATACATAGTGATGTATGATTCTCCTAGATCATGACTAGATAAAACATCAATTTAAATAATATATCATATTTTAGTGTTGAATCGTTTCCTAATTAAGATTAGGATTTAATCCTAATATCAAACTATAGAACTCCTTCATTTCTCTTCCCATCTCATATGGGTGACTCTGATCTATAAAGTGTGATTATATATCAGAGATACATGAGTCTTCAATCCCATTAAATTAGGACATATAGTTATTCCGTGATATCTTTTCATAAACCAAATAATTAATTCATTCAATTCATGACACCCCTATTTGTATAGTCCACTCATTCATTAAATGTATATATTTATTAAACTCTAAAGTGGGTCGATGTATGATTGATGAGTAATATATTATTATTTATTGATGATAACTCATGATACATAGTGACAAATTGATTACCCATCATAGGACCCACATAGTATCCCCAAAAACTATAATAAATGTTCTATATTACTATTTTAGGTCCCTCATTAATGTTCTTTTCATTATTAGGTAATATAATAAGATATATTAATAATTAAATATGGATTTATTCTTATCATTATATTTTATGTAGTGACACGTAAACCATATATCTATTTTTCATCTATAAATTCTAAAAAATCCCCTATCAATAATTAATTTTGGACCAATGACATCCATGCCATGTTTTCCTTCATAAGATCATCATTTTAGTGATGGAATTTTTATTTTGATCATAAACATCATTTATATAGAACTACTTTTTTGAGTAATTTATAGTTTTTGGAAGACATCGATACACCTATTCACACACACTCGAATCCAAAAATCATACATTTTCTCATATAAGTATAACATAACAATGATTGGAAATGAAATATGTAACATATTATTATAGATAGAACAACCCATGTTCAATCCAAAAATACCTTAAACAAATTAGATTGTTATTTAATAGATAACCTTACTTCCATAAATGGTATCCAAATTTTTTGTAATATAAATTTACATGTTTTTTATCTATAAAAACCATTCATATAAACAATTAAAATTTTATTATGTCAATACCAAATATAATTCTTTTTCAAATACCATGGTGATTTTTATATTTTCTATTTTTTCATAATAAAGAAAATCTCCACCCCTTCATTTGAGGAAGACCAGTGAATGGGATACCTATAAGAACAACATGTAGAATTATTCTTGGTATAATATTATACATTGTGATAGTTTAACTATGTATTTCTTTCCAATCCATATTTTATTATCCACCTCAATTTCCATTCAACAAATTAGAACTTCGTAATGATGTCTTTTTTACAATTCCCATATCTCCATAACTATTTAAAATATAAATTTCATAGAACAACATCTTCTTTCAAACATTTAAAATTATCAAATTCCTCAAATACTTATAAATAATAGGAACATATGACATATAAGGGGAGATGTAGTTTAAAATGATATTCATAATACATTATTTTCAACATCCCACAATGTGGCATATTTGTACGTCATGAATATTTTCTATAATATTTTTATTCATCTATAACATATTAGTTGGTTAGATAATTTTAATATGGTTAGTTTACATCATTTTTATAATTTTTCTTTCCCACATTCTCCTATTTCAATCATAATGATCAAGGATTTACACATTATTAATCCTATAAATTTAAATAAATTCAAAAACCCATGATTTCTCACAATTATAAATCATTATCATTCTTAAATAAATAATTTGAAACACATTCTTTGACCATAATTGGTGCATATCGTTTAACACTAAAACAAAAAACAAACTGAACTGTAACCACAACTATAAAATTCATGAATCCACCAATTATATTGATGTAATATGAATTAGGATCCATATGTATGTCAATTTTTTTACTAGCATTTAGAAAAATATTTTTCCCATATTTTGTTCAAATATATTTGATGTCAAACATCAAAAAATAATTGTTTATGCTTCCTGAAATAAAATAGAATTCACCTACCCCATGAGGGTATCTCCATTTATGGATTTTAGACCACACTATTTTCATGGGTTTCATATTTTGGATATTATTGTCATGAATTCCTCATATTTAGGTCAAAAATGTATGATCATAAACACCTACCCTCAGTGGTCATAATCAAATGACCTTCAACTACAAAAAGTAATAGTTTCAATTCTATGTAAACTGAATACCTAAAATGTTAATATTGGAAATATCTGATTCCCCAATTAATATCAATAAACTTATCATATATTATGAATATTTAAATTCCTTTTATTAATAATAATCAAGAAACTAATTTTGTAAAAAACAATAATGGGTGGCATGAGAATAAATAGATCACTTTAATTCTAGTTTACCAAATTAATGATCAAATAAAAATATATATGTATAAAAATAAGACCCAAATCATATTGGGATAACCACATGACTCTAAAAAGTAAATCCATTCCCATTATATCCCATGAACATAGATAAAAATAGAGAATCATTTTATTTAACCTATATATTTGTTGAAATGATTAATGAGAAATTTAAAAATGTTTAACATAATGGTATATGAGTGTCACACCCATTTTCAGTATATATTTTCTTTTTTATTTTATGGTCTTATTTTAGTGTCAAATAACTTTTTTTAGAGTGTTCTTTAAAATTATGAAATTTCGAGAATATTTTTTTACTCATGTTTTCCAAACATGGTTAAATAGAAAACATGATGGTAACCTTACACTAGTGTTTTTTCAGTTCTATTTTGACCATTAAATGGTATACCACTTGGTTACATCATGTTTTCTTATAGACTATATGAATATTAATTGTAATTTTGTGATTTATGATTCTATTATATCTATCTAGTGTAAAAGGTTTTGGAATTATTGTTATATAGTATTATAAGTATGTAATGATTTATGTAATGGTACATTGTTGGTCAACATTCATATTAGACTATTTGTGAAACCATTTTAAAACCATCATTGAATATAATATTTCATTTCATGGGATAAAAACACTAACATCCAATTTTTCCATTTATGTTTTTTTTCTTTACTTACCCCTATTGTTTATCCAATATAGTTGATCCGTATTTAGTGGCCCACTATATTATATTTTTATTATTGATAATTTTACATTTTTATTCCTTTATAAAATATTCTATTGTAATACCATTGATTTTATCTTTCATCCCCCCATTTTATTATTAATTTATTTCATCATGAATCTTCTATCTCCTAGAAATACAAGTTAATTCTTTGTCTATGGATAGGGTTCGAGGTAGGTTCTAATATTGGGATTTGGTTACCATGCAATCCATGGCTACGAATTAACTTCTATAGGTAATGAAATTTAAAATGGTTTAGTACAATTACTCTTTCCAAAAGTTAAATGTTTTTGTGAATATACATTCATGGGTATGTCATATTTTTCATAACACTTTAAAATAATATTTTAATAAAATTGAATGTATATCTGATATTTATATTGAGATTTATGTTTGTTTTAAATAAAAATTTCTCTTGTAATATTTCCTATAATTTGAATTTTTTATGATGGTTGAAATTTCATGTTTTTGAAAATGATATTTAGAAGAAAAGTTATTTTAATAAATTAAAAGATGTATTTTTTGTGTCATCATAATGATTAATGAATGTAAATCCACATTTGTTTTATAAATTCATGGAAATGATCTATTCGGAGGATTTATTGATTTTCCAAGAAGTTCGGTATATTTATATGGTGTGTTTAAAATTATTTCTGGATGTTATGAAATAATAGGTTTCTTATGGTGTATGGAATGATATTTTGAGTTGTTTCTAAATTTTTGATGAGTTTTATCTGAATTATAATAAAATTTTTAATGGTTTTTTTACGTTTAGATGTTTTATAAGGTTAGAAGTTTCTAAACTAATACAGAAGTGTTAATTATGATCATTTTTTTTGTGACCTAATGTGGGTCATTTCTATTATGATTCAAATTGTGATTCTTATTCATGAGTTTTAATTTGATTGTTTATTATGATTATGTAGTGATGATCGATTTAATTTCAGATGATTTTATTTATATTATATCTGGCTATTGATTTATCCCCTTTAATAGTTTTTATAAAAAAATTCCTCGACTAAATAGAAGGGATCTAAATGAGTAAATTCTTTATACATAGTGTGTCTCATAGGGAAAAACACTATTAGATAGTATAAGAAAATGAGATGTTCTCTGTTCACATGGATATTATTTGCAAGGTCCCAATGATTTCATTTGATATCCATTATAGTAATGTGGTGAGGCTATTTTTTATTGACTAAAGGGAATGATAGGTTTATTAGTTTTAGAATATAATCTAATCACTGCTAAAATTTAATGATACTTTTTCCATTTACTTTTCTGTATTACTTCTTGTTTTTTTACACTCTGATTGTATCATTTTCTCATTATATTACTTTTGAAACTATTGTATCATTCACACACATAAGAATGTATGATTATACATGGGTTCCAATTATGATTTTGTTTCTTTTGATACAACCATAGTTTATATTTCTAATAGTTGGAAAATCTATTTGGAATGTGTTGTCGTAATTTATAGAGGAATAGATTATATTGATTTTTTGGAAAATAAATTCAAAACATATTTTGATAAATCGTATTGAAATGATATTTATTGTATAATTATTTAAAATTATGATTTTCTTATTTTAATGGGGTCTCAATATAAAAAACCATTCTTAGTTTTTCTAATTGCATATATTCATTTCCCATCATCCTAGACTCATTTATTTTCAAATTTTAGACCATATTTTATAAAAGGGGGTATTTTCTACCAATGTTCATCAATTTTAAATTATTCTTGAAATATTGAAAAAAGTATTTAGGGAATGATATATCCATTTCATCTATATTGGATTTGAAAAAATATTTATCCATCTATAAGAATACTATAAAGGGTGAAAATGGATTTTGGAAATAAATTCATGAACTATTTTTTTTTGAAATATAGTCTTTTTTGAATTTTAAATACATTTTATACACCATTATGGGTCTAAAGGCCTTCTGCTTTTTAATATGTATCTTAAATATGGTTCATTTTTTATTATTTTGATTCAGATTGGATCGGGATAGTCAATTTTGATCTAGGTGGGTTATCATTGGTCAAAATATGGTTCATGGATAGTGATTTGGATTTATTTTTATTTTCCAGACTATCAAATATCAACATGTTTTGTTATAAATATTTTTGGTTTATATGGTATATGGATTCCAAATATTATTAGGTTTCATTTATTTTTATTCCATGTGTGAAATTTGGTAAATTTTTATTGTTTTTTTTGAGTTTTTAATTTACTTTTAATGTGATTTATATTTATTTATATAATACATATATATAATATCTCTATGTTTAGTCATGAATAATAACTATTAACTATGTTGTTCTCGTTGGATTTATACAGTCAGATACTCTTATGGTATTTTTTTAGAGGCTGAAATCATTCCCATGTTTTGTTTGCTGGTTCTAATGCACATTTTTCTTTCCTAGAGTTATCATGAATGTTCTTAGGGTCACATTATAGACTAAGAATGGTGAAATGTTAGGTCACAATGGGTTCATTTGGTAAATAATTCAATTCCATGTTTTTAGGATCATCCTGGGCTTATTATGGTTCAATTTTCTAATATGGTAATTTTAATGGTCGGTTGGATAATGAAATTTTATCATTACTAGAGATGTAGGTGATGCGTGAATGTCATGACCATTTTATAAACCTATACCATGACAATTTATGGTTTTTAGTTTTATATACATAAATCAAGTAATTGTTTTGGTTATTTAATGATTATTTAGATATGAAAATTTGTAATTTTGATCCCTATTTAGTGTAGCAAATATTTTAAGGATTTTTTGAGGATTTTGTGGTGAAAAGGGACCAGATACATCAGTACATAGTTATTTTAAAATGTGTGGAATATGATATTGATACTATCTATATTTTACAAAACGGTGGTAGTGTATATATTAATTTTGTTCACATGATTCTTAAAAATATTTATATTTACGATGCTTAGATTTTCAATCACATAAGGATCTATTATTTTCCTACATTTCATTCAAATTTGACTATAATCATTCCTTCCATTTGTGTGATGACAAATATATATTTTTATATTTGTTTGATGTTGTCAGATGATGTTTGATCTGTGATTACACAATTTTTTGGATTTTATTATAAAAAAATAGTTTTTTATTATTCAATTTTTTGGAATGAAAATGTAATTTTTTTTGATATATTTTACATATGAGAAAAAATGAATGATATTATAATTTTATCACCTATGAAATTTTTCTAATTTTTTTCCCTGTTAATTTAATTTTACTACTATTTAGGATGGTAAATGGAATGTTAATATTAGGATGTTTATTGGTTTTAAAACTAGGTGTCATGGATTTCATGAAAGGTCAATATAGATTAGTTTTAAATATGTTCATTGGATTTAATTTCATTCTTGAAAAAAAGGTAATGATTTCCAAAAAAAATTGGGTTTTATCATTTGTATATAATGTTAAATGATTTATAGGAATAATTTTAAAACCATTTTAGTGTGTGTTGATTATAATGATAAAGTGTTATTATTATATTTTAGGTATCATGAAATGGTTTTAAATGTGTACTGTATTATGTATAATGTGTTGTAATCTTTGGAAAAAAATGGAGGACTATTGAGAGAGGGGTGTGATTTTAAAAATTGATAATGTTTTAAAGGGGTTTTGTATAATACCATTAGTATTGATTTATGTTTTTAATAGAACTCTGATTTTTAATTAATATTTTTTGTAAGAATATATAAATAATATAACATTTCATAATAATTATGAAAATATTTAAAAACTAAAACTATGAACAGTGAAGGGATTGATTAATGATATAATCAAAATTGTATTATTACATTGATACTACATTGATAATATACTAGAAATGAATTTAATGATAAATTAAAATGTTTTATATAATTTTTCTATTTAATTATGTTACAAATAAGTAAATCATAAAATACATTAATTAAGTCAAATGTAAATTATATAATATGAAAATTATTTATTTTCTATAAAAGTGAAAAATTTAACTGAATTACAATATATTATTAAAATTTAAAATTATCATATTTATATAATTAATTTGAAAAAATATAATTAATTTTTTCACTTATAAAATAAAAAATATCTTAGGAAATCTTACTATGATGTTTCAATGAAATTTTATTTTTCAATTAAAAAGTTAATATTTATACCATAATAAAAATATCATTTTTATAACATAATTTCTATATATTTGGGGTAAAATTGTTAAAACATTATTCAATTAAAATAACATTTAATATGATTAAAAATATAACATAAATATTATTTTTAATCCATATATATATACATTCAATTGGGAATCAAAAAATGTATTCTTGAAATAATATTTATTTAGTGTATGTTTGCATTAATATGGTTGGAAGGAAATTACGTTTCAAATTAGAGATCCTCTAATAATTTAAAAACTCTCTATTAATAATTAATAATCGATATATATTTCTGTAATTAATATCATATAAAATAATTTTTTCTGATATATGATAATATCATACATTTTAACCCATAAAACCCCTCCCCAAGAAAAAGTACTACATTTCCATTCTCAATTTACACACCAAATCATTTTAGCATGATTTTAACTCAATTACCCTATGAATAGTATCTCCATATTGGTATTATGGTCATATTGAATCCCTCTATATAATTATGAATAATCTAACAATGTTATATGTTCTTTTTCATCACATCTATAGATTCAACTTCTACTTTTTTATTCGCCTTTGATAGTTTATTTAATATGCTTTCAAGTGATTTTAAATACCCGAGTTAGTATTAAAACAATTTTTTGTTATAATATACATAATTTACCACTCATGATAGCTTCTTCCTATGTTATTATTCTAAGGAAATAAGTGGACATCACTCCTATTTTAAGACTATGATTGTATGAAATTTTATAATCTATCATGCCTTAGTATGAAATTTTTTAATAATTTGTTGTTATAATTTTATTATTTTGATACAAATGAGGTAACTCCATTCCATATCAATATACTAACATAATAAGTCATTTTAATGATCATTTATTCTCATATCAATAATAATGTACTAAATTTATTAAAACAAAATTGATTGTGGTATTCCTAGAAAATGGAATCTTAATCTGGATACTACTAATTGGGGTTGTATGGTTACAGATGAATCTATATATTAAAACACTAAAATGATTATTCATGTATATCAAGTCGATCATTCAGTACCACAATGAGTATTCCCTTAGTCTGCAACTTCTTTTTCACTCTCTAGGGATTTTCTTTGGATATTTATTGTGCACTTTATAATCCATATTAAAGGATAAAAAAATATTAAAAAAATTACATTTAATTGTTACCCCAAGGCCATTAATTGTCAATTCACCACTTATTAGTATCATTCATTGATTTGGAAGATAAATTATTCATTTTGAACATCTAATAGTTTATAATGAATATTTTAAGGCATTCAAAATAATAGTCACATTAATCCATTAGAAGGGTTTCTCTGGCTCACAATTTGTAACCAATGATCATGTTATATTTCAATCTACATCTAAATAATATATTTTAAATTTTTATTATATTTCCATTATCATATATACAAGTGGTATAGTGGAAATATAATCAATTTATATAATGATAGATCACATCCATTTTCATCACTTATCATTTTATATTTTGAATTAGCACATTCGATGTGAATAATCTATAATGAATCATTTGATTAATTTTTCTTAACTAAGATACTCATTAAAAATATAAATGGGAAATTGTTGAATAAATTATATTTACTTGGTCTATTTTATATAAATACATTGGTCATTATTATATTTATTTATGGATATTTACTTTTAATGTTATTTGATTTTACTCTATATACATTTAATATCCCAAATTTTTTTTATACTATCTCCATTGATTAATATATGTCTCAAATAATTATGTAGATCATATGAATGAAGAAATATGATTGGGTTTTCAATATAGATATCCAATGAATTTGGAAAATATATAATCTATAGAGATGACATGTCCATGATACTATAGAATTATGCCTTGGTTAGGTTTTATTGTACCTCGATTAACAACTATAGTGAATTTCTTTTGAATCTTGGGTGATAAACCATGGTGATATTCATTTGAATGCCTCGCGTTTATGTTGTATCCACATTTCCAATTTATGAGTCTTGGACATATGATCATTTTTTCTCGTATACTTAATATCATGTTATTATTCATCTAAATATGATAATGCTATGGCTCTTTTCGTAGGATTATGTAATTTGATCAAGCCTCTTGTCTTACTCATGATATTTATTTAATATCTAGTTTTATTGTTCATACCTTACTAGGATTTATCATTCACTTTTTTATTATGTTTTCCCTTTTCTGAAGAATAGAAACACATCGTGTATGTATAAGGAATTTACATGTGTGTAGACACCTTGTGGAAAAAATATTTGTTATAACCATATCATTGGTGTTAAATGTACAAATTACCCAAAAACAAGGAACATTAGATCATGTGATTTTTTTTCTAATTCATGATATTTGATAAAAACTAAGCATTTTAGCACCAAAGATATATTTATGGGTCCCGGATGTCTCATTTGGTATCATATTCTAGTTTATTAATTTTATAGAATTATGATTCTGTATATTTACCTACATAGCCTTAGATAGAAAAAAAATTTCCTTATAAGACTTGGTTATGTATAAACAGTATGTACAACATTAAATACTATAGCAAGGTATTCATAATGTTTCTATTCATAATATATGATTTAATTAATTATTTGGGTTTGGTAATTTTTAATCAGTGACAAAAACTTAGACAACTCAATTTCAATAAATGGTATAAAATGTAACACCAAGAAAATTTCATTATGTTATTAATAAGAAAAATTAACTTCAAATGAATATTTTATTATTAGAATATATAATTACATTTAAATTTCATAATAAATCTACAAATTATAGAAAAAATACAACTATGAATATTAAATGGATCATTAAATTATATAATTAAAATTGCATTATTTTTGTTGGTGACTATAAACATGTTCTATTAAAAAATTTTATTCTAATTAATTTAAAAATTTTAGATAAAATTTTTATTCATGAAATAATATTATTTTTTTAAATGAAAAAATATTTTAACAATGTCCTATATAATTTTTTTATTTGTATGAAAGACTAGTTTACTTTCAAATTGCTATATTTTAATTAATATTGATATTTAATTATAAGTTAAAAAATCACATATTTACTGACTAATTATAATAAAATTAAAATAAATCTTCTACTTAATATATATATATATATATTATCATATGGTGAAATTATGAGAATTTACAGAGAATGTTTATTTTTGGAATAAAAGTGAATGTTCTCGCATTAAAATGTACATTGATTTTATGACAACATTATAATGCCAACATAAGAAAAAATTATGAATCATTTTGCAGAACAAAATTATAATTTCATATTTAATAAATGAATATATAAACATTTATTATAATTATTATAATATATAATTTACATTTGGGAACCAAAACTATTATTTTTCAAATAATAAATAATTTCTATTTTGGTGCATTAACTGGGTCATTTGAAAAGTATATTATTAATAATGTAGCCTTTTAACATGAAACAACAATCATGAAATCAATAATAATCCATATAATTGGATATCATTGATTTACCCATTATGTTTTGGAATATACAATAACATTTCAGATATTTTATCTCGTACGATATCCCCTAACCAATTATATATAACCCTTTTCCCTACTCTCATTCCTCACCAAATACATTGATCATAATTTTTTCACTCAATTATCATCTAAATTTTCCTCAATTATTGTTCATATGGTTCTAAAGAGTCTCTTTCTATATTTAGGAAACATCCTCCCAATGTATGGGATCTTTCCCACCAATACATTTGTTTTAATTTTTTTTAATCAATTTAAATTAAATATATTATTTATTAAATTGATTTAAAATACCAATATATTATGATTATTTATTATTATTAATGTCATACATCACTTCCCTCCCATTATATATTCATTTAAAGACATTACTCTTTATAAATAAGGTTTCCTCAACCATCTTTTAGAGATACTTTTAATAGAATTTAAAAAACTTCCTTATTTTGATTAGAAATATATTTATTAATCGTTATTATAATTTACTAATTTTGTTTTCAATGATATGAATCTATAAAATATAATTATAATACCTTAATATTCTATTATGGTGCTCCCAATTTCCCATAGCCGTACAACCAAACTATGTTTGGTAAATATATTTTTCCCACGTTTTCCTAGTAATAAATTCGATATATGATTGATATAATTTGATGAAATTTTATCTAAGATAAATACATTTATTAAAACCCTAAAAATATTCGGTATGATATATTCATACCATCATTCTGGTGTATTGTTATTGGTCCCTAACAATGAAGCAGGTTTGACACTCCCTATGGATTTTTTTTGGATATTTCATGTCGACTTTATCATCCGTTATAAAGATAAGAATATATGGAATGAAACAAACATTCAATTGATATATATATCCAATTAATGTAACAATAAAATATTAGTGTAATAAATTTTTCAAATGTGTCACTCTCCTTTTCATTGTGGACATATAATAGTTTCCGAAGAATATAGATATAAATTCACAATGATATCCTCATTAATCTATTAAAATGGTTTCATTTCTTCTAAAATTATAACCAATGTTGATGTTCTCATTAACAGTCTATATATCTCATGTATTTTACATGTATTCTAAATACCAATGTTCTATGTAAATTATATATAGTGGAAATATAATCTCTTTACTAAATGATCCTTTAGTTACACTACGTTTCTCTATCATTAACTATGTATTCTCATTACATCCTAGGTAAATTCCATTGAATGGTTCTTCTAATTGATTTTTATTCATAAAAATTCACACTTATAGATTAATTGGGGAGTTTATTGTCCATATCATATACAATTTATCATAATTGTTTGAATACGATATACTTTATTATTTTGATTGATGAGTAATTACCAAGAATATTGCTGAAATTAATTAGACACCCATTTAACGTCCATTTGGATTTTAATTATGTTATTATTGGTGGATTTATATATATTTTCTATTTAGGAATCAAATAAATTAAGGGTTTAAAATGTTCTTCCATGATTTTACTAAAATTAATTTTGTTAGAACTAGTACAAAAATAGTGTTCATATCTATTTTTAGGTTTTTAACATCAGTTCATGAGGCGAAATCTTTGAAAGTGGCGTTGTAAATTTTTTTAACATAATTTTTAATAATTTATGTTAGAAATATTCGTTCTGATTGTCATGGATGATTTTTAAAAAACATCAGGAAATATATCTGTTTAAAAAAAATTGATGATAAAAATCAATTTTTCACGTCTGTAATTTAGGATCATACGTGACAATTAAACATTCCGTGTTAGTTTATAAAAAACATCCGATGATATATAACATCAATTTTAAAATTATAGGTGAAAAAAAATTTCAAACATTATATAATTTTCTATGAATTCATTTGACTGGTTCTATAGCTCAAATGGTGTTACGGAATAAATGTTTTGATCATAAAACAATTTATATATTATTTTCAAATGAAAAATAAAATGATCCAACTAAATCATAGTAATAAGAAAGAGTTTTAGAATATGAATTTATATTAGTAGGTTTACAGTGGTAAGTATAATAATTATTCATTATAATAAAATAAGAATCATTCAATGGTATATCAATTAAAAAAACTAATCAAAAAACATAAATCATTCAAAATATTTAAAATGCCTTAATAATATCATGGAAAAATGAAATTGTAGAACCATGTTTATGTTCACATGAGTCGAGTTAGTGTAATGATGATTGTTGAAATATTTAATCATTAAATTGAAATAGTCTTAAAATTGAATCATTTAAATGAGTGGGTAAATGAAAATGAGATACTAAAAATTTTAGGAAGAAATTGAAAATATCAATGTTGCACTGTACAAAAAATTTTCTTTTTCACTTAGAGGATATTAAAATTGTCATTCATGCCAGTTTTATAATAAAATTCATGAATGGAAATTGATATTTTAATTTCCCTCAAATTTTATCAAAAAACTGACATGAGAAATAATCTTTTCTTTTCAGTTTTATAATATATGCGGTAGAAAAAAAGTTTTTTATGTGGGTTTTTTTGATAAACCATTGTTAATGGTAATTTTTAATGTCTGGTATCAAAATTTAATGTGAACAATGACAACAATCATGTATTACATTTCCTATGCTTTGATTTTAATGGTCTTAAAGGTCAAGCGGAGTCACATATTAAATGTTAGAGCCATCATAATCGGGACATCTCTAAAGAAATTGTTTTGAGATTATTAATATATGATGGCCATATATATTGATCTGTAACTCCATTTAAGCCCCAAGAGAAACCAAATCTAATTATAAGAATTGAAAACATTTTTTCAAAAAAACATTCAGTTGTTTTCAAATAAAAATATGAAAAAATTCATGAATCAGTTTGTCACATCGTTGATTATATAACCAACATCAAAAATTTATTTTTAACATTAGTTATTTAGAACCGATGTGAAAAATTAATAAACATTGATTTATCATATTTTTTCTTATATACATGACAGAAAAATCATTGAAAATGTATTTTTATATTGGTTATATATTAACTGACATGAAAAATCAATTTTAATAAATTTCCTCACCGGTTCTAAAAAACATGAATGAAAATGGTTTTGTTAAAAAAACATTATTGTACTTGTGAAGTTATTAATATATATAGTGGAACTATTCATGTACATTGGAAATATTCCCGGGTAATGATTCATGATACCCTATAAGAAATCATTTGCTGATATATGTCATGATTCTCCAATGATGAACCTTCGGGAGAATCTTATGAATGCAACATTTTTATGTTGTAGTCAAATTTCATGTTATTCCTTATATACATATGATCATGTTATTTCTAATGTATCTAAGATCATTTCATTACTCATAAAAATAAGATATTATTATTCCTCAGGTAATTATTATAATGTTATTCCATTTATACTTTTGGTTGTGATTTAAATCATTCTTTCATGCTTATATTGTTTTATCATACCTCATTTCTTACCAAGGATGTTAATTGATGCTAGGTTTTCATTATTTAGCCGTTAATGGGATTTAGGGATCACTATTTCCTTATGTTCCCCCTTTTCCCCTAGAATATAAATGACATAGATACATTTAGGGAAATTTACTATGTTGATAATTCATTTTAATGAATTGTTTATCAAACCATGTGTTTAGATGCACATCTGCGTAGTTTCTAATGACACCAAACATTATATCATGGATGTTTTTCCATAATTCATGTGATTTAATAAAAAAAAATTCAATTTTAGTACCTCGATCATAATTCTAGGTGTAGGTTATATGATTTTGTGTTTTCTGATTTATCCCCGAGGGATTGATAGATTATATTTTTCCCCTTGATGTTAATATGGAAATTTATTTTGGTTGGGTAACAATAGTGGGTATGTATCATGATTACAGTATCTTTATTTTTCCTCCCATAATGGTCTACAGAAAAATTTATTTTATTATCAATATTATAACCATAGGTGAATTCTTTTTCATATTAATGTGTCGCTTTTTTTATTTCCTTTCCTAAACTATAAAGGTAGTGAAAAAGAAAGAATATTCTCAAATATTGGACCAAATGAGTAGTCATTTACTCCATCATAGTAGTCATGCTTCTTTAGAGGTTGTGATATTGTTATATTATAATTTTATATTACTTGATATTTAATTTCTATTCTGATTTTGAGTTTGTTTCTTCCTTTGGGTGGTTTATTTTCAATGCTAAGAATAAATTGATGGTTTTGATGATTTTTTGTTATCCCTGTGTTCTATATTGTTTTTTCCCATGTATTAGATCTTTGTCTTGTGGTCTTTATCTCAATATTATTTTCATTCCTATGGATGGATTTATTGATCATACTTTTTGTTAGAATTGTGATATAGTATTTTATTTTTCACCAATGGGGTAGTGTGTGAATATCAACATTGTTGGATGTCTCATGGTATGGTAATGGTTGAGTCTTGGAAATGTGGTTTGTGTGACTATGATTGTTATAAATCTATTTGATAAAATTAGTATCTAGTGTTAGTTTTTATCAAATTAGTATAACAAGGGATGGGTACACTGGTGTGGTTTTCATGGACTCTCATTCCATTTATTTTTGTTACTCAATGTCATAACACATGTCATTTCATGTCTATACATGTTTTTAGATGATGTGTATTCCATGTTTTTTCTATATCGTATGTGATGGAAGTAAATGAATGATTAAAATTATTGGATTTCTTTTATTTATATTGGGAATCTGATGATCTTTGTTGGTGATCTCTTAGGAATTAATTAGGTTAGCATATTTCGATTAATTAGAGATGTTTTCTTGATATGTGATCAACTTTAATCAATTTTTGTGTTTATTTTATGAATTTAAAAATTACTTTTAGTTTCTAGTATAATGAATTATTTTCTAGATTCTCTGAGTGGTTATTTTTTATATACAACATTAAAGATGAATTTCAAAGGGTGGGGATAACTACAGTAGTTATCTTTCTTCGGTGTACATTTTTTTGTCTAGTGGTTAATGAGATTCCATTCATTGTCATTCAAGGACCATTACAATATCTGATTTTGTTCATTTTTTAAGAATTGAGAATTGGTGGTGTTCTATGAAATATGACCATTTTACACATTTCATGAACCTCCATCCTATTGTTTAGGGATTGATTTTTTTTGTTTTAAATTTATTTTAATATTATTAATTACTTTTTGGGGGAAAATCAGTAGAATAGTAGAGAGAATTTCCGCACCCACATGTCATTGTAGCATTAATTTTATAATATTATCCCTTCTATTACTGTAATTAAATATTTTTTATAGAACTTTTTAAATATTTTCATATCCAATAAATTGTCCTTGAAATGATTTTAGTTTATGATTTAGGGGAAATATTATTACTTCCCATACATAGGTTGTTCATCCATTAATTTCTGAATGGTATTTTTTATCTCAAAAATAAAGATTATTAATTGGTGTACACCTTTCGAGTCCAAAGAACTGTGTGATGTATATTTACCTCGTATCTTTATGGTATACATCATCAAAATGTTTAGTAAAATAAGGAAAAAATGTGTGAAGTTTTTTGTAATCGAACAATTATAACTCATAATTTTATCACATGGTTTGGGATACAATATATCCAAACTATGTGTGAAGTGGAAAATTAATTTGATTGGATAAAATCACATTTTACCCATTACCCATTTATGTTTTTCCCTCCTTGTACCCTCTTGTTTAGTCAAACTATGAACACCCATGGGCGAAAAAAATCCATTTGTACTTTCTGATTAGTGGTTCATATATGTTTATTCTATGAGGTTTATTTTCATGTAGGACCTTTAGTTATCTCTTACATTATTCAACACTCTTATTCCTGATTTTATTTTTGGATTTCACTTATTTCAAAACCCTAGTGTAATGTTTTTCTATATCTATGTTTCAACATTGTGGTAATGTTATATTTTGGTTTCTTGGGCTTATAGATAATGTTTTATTTATTTTGTAATTGTCTTCCAACATACGACATAGAATTAAAAATTGATTTCAGAAAAAAATTATTGTCCCAAGGATAGTGTTTTCTGAAATTTTATTAATTACCTTTTCATTATATAATTATGGATTTACAAATATTTTTTAATCACATTTAAAGTATACGTGATAGTAAATATTGGTTTCATACGAGTTTTGAATGAAATTTATTCATAATAGGAATTTTTAATCTATAATATAGAATAACTATAAAAATTTATTATTTTTGTAAACTTTTATTTAGATTTTAGGTGATTTTGAAAACATCAAATGAGGAGTGTTTTTTTATAAATGGATCTAAAAATGTATTTTTATCCCATTTTGGCCATGAATTGGTCAAGATGTTGTTTTGGGAGAATTTGTTTTCTACCAATTTGGTTTTAATAACAATAGTGTGTGTTAAAATGTATTTTAACATTTTTTTAAATTGATTCTCTTAATGGATAATTGATATGATATATGAAATAGTTTATAAGGGTGAATTAGTTGTATTTTCATTAATACAAATTTGTTTTAGAGGCTTGTTGGGAATTTTTATATGTTTTACAAGTGTATGGGTTCCCTAAATGAGCCATTTCTATATTTATTCTTATTGTGTATTTGGAGAATATGTAGTATTTTATTTTATAATTAATTATATGATTATTAATCATGGATTTCAAATTAAAATCTTTATTCAAGAGTGTAGGATTTTATATGTGAAATGATTTCAAATTTGATAATTTTTTAATTTGTGGATTTTTATTAATCACCATCGTTTGATATTTTAAATGGATGTCCTAATAGTGTATTAGGTATTTGTTTGAGTAAAATCCATAATGTTGATTTTGTTCCCTTGGTAAGGAAAATGTTTAACTGGGTGAGATAAAAAACATTCTCAGAGGTTATATAGTGTATTGGATGAGCACATGGATAGATTTGGGATTAATTATCAAGATATATACATGATTGTTATTAATGTATATTATGAAATTATAGGTGTAATACTATTACTCTATCTTCTATGTTCCAAATTTATGAACACGATACCCGATTCGTGAGATAATGAAAATGATGAATAAATTTTTTTTAGGATGACATAGAGGATTTTCTTTAAATATGGATTTATATCTCATAAACGTTCACTTTTTATAGGAAGTCAAATTTCATTTCACTGAACTACCATGCTAATATATATATTTTATCCTATTATAATTTTTTTGTATCACATGATTATTTTTTAAATTTATTATTAATTGATTTATTTAGAGTGATTTTGAGTTTTAAAGGGAAAACAATGTGATGTTGTTTTGAAAATATGTTTGATAATTTTCATAGGAAAAAGAATAAATTGGTATTTTTCTATATTTATTAAAATTAACTATTTAATATTTCAAAATTTATATTTAAATGGAGAACCATGATTTATTGGGTGTTCTAAAAACTATGTTTTTATATGGTGCTCATTTTTAATCTATTGATTTTTATCCTTGTTTGACAAAAAGGTTTGATTCAACCGTTCATTATGTATTTTAAGATAATATAGTTGTTAAGAGAAGGTATTTATTTAAAAAATTATTTTTATATAAATACTATATGTGAAAACACTATATATCACTATATAAAAACTTGTTTTCCAGATGGTGTCATTTTAAATGAAATTTAAAAAACCCATTTGTGAAATCCAATATGTTATGGTTTATTCAGATCCTGAATACAAAATTCTATTTATATAACTCTTATGCTTCATCTAAGGTTCCCAAGAACTTATTTGATCATTTTTTAATTTTAGTTTAGGCTGAATTTTGATTGTTAAATTATATTTTTATGGTCAATAGTTAGTCCGACTGAGGGTCATGGGAAGTGTATTAGTTTAGATTTTATTATTCAAACAATCAAGAATCATCCTTGTAGGCCTTTATCATTCATTTTGGTTATATTATATGTGGATTAAAGACATTTTGTTTAGATTATTTTTTAAAATTATTCAAATTTGTGGTTATTTTTTATTTGAATTGTGAGATAATTTTTGTTATTACTTCTGATTTAATTGTATCTATTAGTTTCAATGGCGTCAAAATCATATATCTAGATTGGTAATGATAAATTATCATGGAACAATATGATTTTATTAAATTATTTTAGATAGTGAAATATTTCTAATTTTTCATTTCATAATAAAAATGTAGTTGTTGATAGCTTGTGGGGATTATCAATTCACTTCGGTTCATTTTTAAATCATCATTGAGATACATTCTATAAAATCCCACATTAAATAATTACATTGACCCATCATTAACTTTTTAATTCTCTTCACAAATTCACAATTTATTATTTTTTCTATGTTGAGTCACTCTTCTCCAAGACATGAATATAAAAACTCTCATTTATAGTGATGGTTCATATATAAAACCAAATTTTGGAAACCTCAACCAATCTAATAACAATCTACTATGTGGGATCCAAATTTTATATGAATAAAATAAAACTAGGGATTATGGGGATTGCAAATATGTGTCTATATTTGACCAACATATATCTATCTATGTGTGGATCCATCATGGAAAATCATATCACATAATTGTTTTTCTCATGTATTAACCACTGATTATGGGGATATTATATATTCCTCTATATTCAACCAACCTACATTAAACAGGACTAACAATTCATAATGACTAGGTTCTTAATTATATTTTATAATCGATTATTGTATTGATATCTTGTGATTAACTATATCAATATTTATGATATTTTAAATTTTATACAATTATTACTGTGATTACTAATTTTAAGGTTCTCAATTTATCATCAATTTTGGATCGAGATGGTATAGAAAATTAATAATAGTTCAAGTGAAAAAATCATGTCATTTACTAGAAGATGAATGGATAATCTATATTTTTTGTCTCTCTCATCATATATATGTGTAATACTAAATATTTGGGATTATATAATAATTTTTCTATTGAATTGTGATTTTTGATAATTTTTTCAATGATTCATTCACACCCTATATAAATTCAAATTGAAATGTGGTTTACTCTATTATATCATGAAAAAAATTAATCCTATATTAAAAAAAAATCAATCCCTATACTTTTAACTTCTTAAACATGTTATTAAGCATCCTCAGCAACTTCATCAGTGGTTTATAGATCCTGTATTAATTCATCAATATCATGATGGATTCTATCCACTGAATCAAACATCAGCATGATTTGACCCAACTGATTCATATATACCCAATAATTTTGGGATGGTTTTTTATATATATTATGGTACTTATATTACTAAAGTAGTAAATAGACTCCTTATTAATAATATTCCACTAAAGTGCAGTTGTTCCATCATTAGTATAAATCATCTTATTTACCCTACAACTCAGTGTCTGATTATCATACCTAAACATCATATATTGATGAACATGTGTAGTTGGTATTGTAGTTAGTTATCAATCTTGAAATGATGGTATCAAGTTTATACTTTTATATCCTCCTCAACACCCACTATAATACCTTTTTATTGAATGTGGTCCCATATATGTCTAAATGAAATTTGGACAAAGGAACCAACATGTAATCTAGGAACAATTATCCCAATGATTCTATAGTCTACATATCTATAAAATGAATTGGAACCAAACTATTTTGTTCCTATATATCATTATCCTATTTAGATATAAAAGAAATGAAATATTTTTTATCAATGGTGCAGATAAGTTATATCTAAATAATCATTTATTAATATTTCATTTCTATAAAAATATTGTAAATTTGTGTGATATTATAATGGTATAATCAAATTCACTGATTGGGAATTCTATTACCTAGACTATTCCACCACATATTGTTGTTACACATAAGGATCTCATAATGTATAACATCCTCCAGTGTAGTTACTCTCATGGAATATATTTATAATATAACTAATTCCTATACATTTCAATGGAGAAATACACATGTGGACTAGTATTAGATAGTATATATACGAATGAGGGATGAAATTGTAAGGAATACAAACCATCAAATAGAGATCAAGTTAATTTAATGATATTAGACATAGGAGGGATCACTACATTATTGATAACCATTAGGTCATTCATTACCTAGACATTTAGGTTGTTAAAAGAATCCTTTATAATGATTTTATGAACAATATGATATTGAAATTTACATTTTATCTCATTAATATATGTCCATATTGATTTGTAAGGGAAATACACTTCAGACCAGTTTATACGAATATTCCCAATAATCATATACCATCGAATCAGCTTGATATTGTCGATGCAGCACAAAAGATAAGTATGTGAACTAAAAATTTTCATATATATGTTAGCTAAATTACTATTGTTTTCTTCTCATAGGTCATTTCTTATATTAATTTCCTTTGAAGATAACACTACGATACAAACTATTAATGGTGGTGCTGAAAATACATAGAGGTGATTTGACATCACCACATATATATTTTTCTCCATGTCAATTGATCCTTAATCCTTGTCTCTATAATATATGTGATCTATCAGTGAAACCATAATCCCTCAAGTATTATAATTTGGTTATATAATTGGTGATTGATCCATTCTACATTATAATTAAATGAAAAGAAAATTTTACTGATTTTTTCTACCATGGAATGACAAGTATACAAGTGAACATATAATACATATTACAAGTAAATAAATTAATCATTATCAGCATCTCTATTACTTGAATCAATTTCTAATATCTTATAAAAACATTCTTGGTGAATTTAAATGCTTATTAATGAATATATCATTGATTATAATTCTCTATGGTGAGCTCTACATTCTCAGCATGATCCTCAAAGGAGATGTTAATAGGTTCAATTACATGGTTGAACTCACAAAACGATTTATTCACTACCAATAGTGTATCTGAAATATAAGTTCTAGGGGAATTTCACTTTCATTAGTCCCAATATATCTATGAATATAGTTACATATATGCTATAGGAATTTTAGTAAGAGTAGTTCTCCCACTCGTGGATGGTGATGAATCTAAATGGTTCTCTCTTTTTCATGAAATTTTTTACACTATAGGTTTTATTATAGGAACCATATTAACAATAAATTTATATTATGCCTAGTAATTTTTTTTTACTCACAATAACTTGTGGAGGTTTAAAAAAATTATCACAGTCCTAATGTTAACTATATGGATCTGAATATATCTTGGTCTCATAAAATTTTATCTTTCCTTCAGTGTATCATCAATTTGGTGGAATTTAATTTTTATATTTTTTCATCCCACGAAAATATTATCAAAATTTAATATCCCATAATTCGATGTTTTTGAAATACCGTAACAATACATGTATTGGGAAACATATTCTTTATAAAAATTAACTACTACACAAATTTCAAGGACATAGATCATTCATGGTTTACTTCCCCATGGAATATTGGTGATATTCCACACTATATTTAAGATATCAGATATGAAAATGCATTGATCCTATTATAAACATCATCAATAATGGATCTAGTTGGGAATTTATATGTCCCAAAGATAAATGGATTTTTATAGATTATAATTCTACATGTATATTGGGTTTTTATAACGATTCCCTATCTATTCATTTGAATTGGGTGTTGGTTCTTAATCGGGCATCTGGATGGGTTTATAGTTGATGAATTCATAACCCTCAATGAAGGATGTGATCTTAACTCATAGAACCTAGAACATGAATTATATTATAAATGGGGCCTTCATAATATATAAATGTTTTAAATATTGGTATAAATTTTCTAATTTGGGTTAAATAAGATTAATACATCTCACACATTACATCCATGCTTTTATAAAGAATGTATCAACATTTTTCATGTTCCTGACAATCATACAAGAATGAGGTATCCACTATATTACATTAATAAAAAGTCCCCCAGGTGTTCCAATTGATTATAATATGTGGGGACCTATGAAAAACAATTTGTTTGTCCGCCACCCTATAATATATAACATTACAATAATATTTCACCATGATTCATATGGGTTAAATAGGACTTATTTTCCTTATTTTTGGTAAATTCTCCATTTATAATGATGATTAAAACCACCCGAATTGTACAAAATATGTAATTTTTTTAGGTAGATATTATCTAATTTTGTCACTTTACAGTCTGAGAAATTCCTTATCCAATGGGGGAGTTATAATTGTATCGTCTGATACATAGTTCAAATGAATGATCTCACAATAAATTTCCCACAAAACAATAACTACAATGATTATTTTCCATCACCAATGGATTATTATTTTGACATTATTAATAATATATAATTGGATTGTGTATAAATCCCAACTGCTAATTATGACGTGGATGACAGCCCAATTGTGATTGGAGAGTGATTATGGGATACATAAAACATAATCGATGATTATTATCATCCATTATTTTTAGAAGTAAATGAATATTTAAAATATGTTGTAGGGAAAACCTAAATTAATATAATTGTAAATTTTTTACTAAATGTATAGTTTATGATTCTATACCACTATTAGGACTTTATATGATTTATTGAACATAGTCAAGTGTCTATGGTTATCGATCAAAGAAATTCATGTTCGGCATTAAATAGTAAAGGGTAAATAAAACCACATATCTTAATGAGTGTTGGTTTCTGTAATGAATCATTATATCACTATGATATTAGCTCATGATAATTCACGATGAAAATAACGTGAATATGTGTGTCATTGAACATCCCAATTCAAAATACTGGTAGTTTATCTCTTAATGTTAATCTCTCAGGGGAAATTTCATCATGATAAATAGAATATATTACACTTCCCATAAATAGTAATATTGGAATTTTTTATGAAATTTCATCATCATTTTTCACTACCCATTTGAAGTTATATCATATTTTATGAAATTAAATTTCCATAAGGATTATAATAAAATTAAATTTTCGAGTATCAATAAAATTAGTTCATAAAAATGAAAATGTTGACAATTTTCATATTGCATATATTATAACATAAAGCTTACATGATTTAATATAACATGTAAAAATTTATGATTTCATAATCGATGATTGAAAATTAATTTCCTTTTATAAATCATAATGCATTGTTTCCAACAAAACATACTAGAACAAATCATCCATATAATATATATTTTTACATGGGTTGAATTTTTACTAAAACATATTCATAAAAAATTATTTTTTGTATAAAATTGATTTTTTTAATGGATATTATGTGTAGTAATTTAATTGTTAGATAAAATACCCCAATTACTATTCATATGGGCAGTCAAACCATTATATTGATAGGATGAACAGTGTGGGATTTATATCTTATATAAAATATACACGTTTTTATAAATATTAGGCCAAATTTATATTGGGGATTTTATTATATCTTGAATAATTAATGTGTTTCCATTGAATAATGATACGATGTCCAAAGTGAGGTATAAAATATAGAAATGTAAATCAGACAGAAAAATTTCCCTCTTTAATGGATGTTCTTCTATGATCACATAGATGCTTCTTTATAATAGTTTTCTACACCAGATAAGAATTCTCCCTATGTGTGTACCTGAGTACTTACAACATACAAGGTTCATTTATACTAGTATGAACCATTATTTGATTTCATATTTCTTCCTATATTTTTTATGGTTAGTTTTAGAGAGGTCCACTACCTAGTCATACACATAACTCATCTATACATGGAATACTCCATTATACTAACATGTTCCATTCCATTCTCAATTATTACATCATACAATTTATTAGTTTATGACTATTTTTTTTCATTCTTGCTGACATGGTCAAAAAATAGCCGTGTATATTTTAGTACATTAATCAATTATCTTTCAAGATCTTTTACCCTTATACGAGTTCGTAGATGATATTTATTCACGTAATATATGGATATCATTATGGATAGTGAGCCTATAAATATCATACCTAAAAATGGAGAATCTAATCTTCAACACCCCTCTTTCAGAACAATAGGTAATCACATTGATGAGACCCATAGTGTTTATAATTGGATTCCCCTGCTAAATTTTTCAAGAAATTTGTTGTAAAAATTTGGAAGTTGAAGTATAAGATAAATGGAGGTAAAATGGTATTTTGAGTTTTCCCCATCATGCATGAATAAATGAGGTTCCTTTCTGATACCAATGTGTGAGGTTTATTTTCACATTCCACATGTGAATAGATCCTTAATAGGACATTTCCCATGAACATCAATCAATGAGGGATATTTGTGAATCTCTATCAAAAAATCTTTCATTAAATATTAACATTATTCATCCGTTCACACATGAATTAAAAAAAATTATATTAAAATTAATGTCCATAATGTACATTTTTGGATCTAAGAAAAGTTTCATGAGAAAAAATAATACCACCCAAGGATGAAAACCTCCTAAATAAATTAAATTATGTGTAATCATACAACTTTAAAATATTTATCATCACACTAATCATTTTTCTATGTCAAATCCATTAAAATGGTCATCATACATTCTTTTTGAAAAGTTTAAAACCGTTAAATTTTTATTCAATAGTAAATCACCCTTATAACACTCGACGTATATGGACAATATGGTACTAAAATGGATGTAAACCTAGATGAACATTTATTCCCTTAACAAAAATCACCTCTAACAATCGTATGTAACTCTTATTAACCTCTAGGTTATCTCATTAATGTATTCCACTAATAAAAGTGGTTTAAATTTAGAGGTTATCAGTGAAACATATCATTATTCTCGATTCACATCTTAACAACCAAATTATTGATCTAACATGCCTTTAGTTGACTCAATGAGTGAAAGATATTTATATTTTGGTCTCTGAATTGATGTAATATAGAACCTATCCTAAATGGACCTCATATTAGGTTTAATCGCAAAAAAAAATTCATTTGAATCATATATTATGTCAATCATATACAATACAAAAATTAAAATATACCAATAGAAATGTATTGAATGATAATATTTTTATTGGTAAAATTTATCAATTCTAATACATATTATATAATACAGGTAATTATTTTATTTAAAAATTGGTTTTTTTCTTACACTTATATTTATTTATATTGATCATTATCCCCAAATACATTTTTACAAATATAAATATTTACCACTTTGTTATATTAATAATATACTTTTCTCCCCAAAATCATATCTATTATTATAAAATGTTATTAATAATATGTTTTTTAAAATTATAAAAATATATTTTAATAAATTATTCCATAGAAATTACTATTTTAACATAAAATATATATATATATATATATATATTAAATGTTATAATCTCAAAATATTTTTACAATATAATATTATCATATGATTGAATTGAAAAATTATATTATTTCGATATATAAAATATATATTTTATAAACAATTGTAGATAAATGATTATAATTTTTGTAGAACTGGATTATATCAAATTCACACAGGTAAAAACAAAAAAATATAATTTACATATAAAATATTTCATTATATGTATATAATATAATTTTTAATTGGAAATAAATATGTAAATATAATAAATATTCACTATAAATTAATTATATAAGAAATTATTATAGATCTTGGTTTTTGAAATTATACTGATAAAATGAAACCCTCTTCCCGAAAGTATTTTCCTTGTATGATTCTGATCACATCACTTTTACCAATCCTTCTATTGTCACAACCCTGCATATTTGACTTCCATTATTTTTTCACTATTTAAATATATTTAAATTCACAATAAAATTATGGGGAAATATGTTTTTAAATATTGGGAAAATAGATTTATTTTCAGAGTCTCATTGTGAGTGAATGTTCAATAAAAAAACATTAAAAACAATGGTAAATCATAATTTATTTGAAAATTTTGAAACACACAGATAACACACCATTTTCAATCCTATGAAACATACCCATTATTTTTATCTCAGACACTCCAATATAGGTGCATTGATTGGAAACCTGTACATCTAAACCATGTTCATGTCCTTATCAAAATAATATTGTAACCATTGATTTGGATTATACTTATATTAATTAATTATTAACTTATTCTATTCATCCTATACCATTCGCCCCCACATCTCCCCAAACCAATTCCTAATGGTTCATTTCATTCACCACATCCTTGAGGATCCGCATACATGTACATTATTTCTCATCCATCCATGGATACAGTCTTATCTACATTCAATATCATATGAGGTCTCCTCAAGTTATCATTCATTATCTTCTTCTCACTTTTTATTCTCCATTTGATGCACTTTTCCTTCTATTACATGAATTACTCGTGAACTATATAAATCACTTCCCAATGTTGGATTAATTATTTCATGACTATTAATTCATGGGATTATTGAGCCCTTATTGAAATCCATTTCATCCAAGGTTATTGAAGGATAAATTTTTACATTACATCTGAGTAGTGTATGACTTGTTTATCATCATTGTCTAAATTTAAATTTGGGGTTTTTTATTCATTTTATATGTCTTATTTTAGAAACAGTATTTGATCAAGGAATATTTGATTAATTACATTGTTTTATGATATAGTCAATTAAAGGTATGTAAAACTATATCCATGACATTTATTTAACAATTCTGATTTATTTATTTGCTAATTTTTTTGTTTATTAGGTTTCATATTATATAATATAAAATTTATTTAATGAATCGAATTGGTTTATTTGTTTTATTATTGTTTTATGTTATATTTTATCTTTATTTTCATATCAAACCAAGCTTTCCATTTTTTTAACATTAATCATATCAAGTGCAGGATTTATAATCCAAATGGTTTTAATTATATATGATGGAGTTTTGGACGATATTTTGGTATTCTGATCAGCTTCCATCCAAGGCCTCTTGGAATGTTTGATTTGGAAAATGAATCATAAATATTTTGTAATTCTATTCCACTGATAGAAATGAATTATTAATATAAACAAATACAAATATAATTATATATCTGTCACATATTTATGTATATTCATATAATGTTATCTGAATATGTAAATTAGAAACTATTATTCATATATATATATATTAGTGTTCATTTATGCATAATTTGAAAGGGTGACATGGATCATTGAAGGATTTCTATTTTCCAAGACTCTTAAAATTATCAATGATTGTTTTAAAAATAACATGGTTAAATGGATATTTTATAAGTTCCTTTGGGAAAAAAATTATAAAGGGATTACCGTTATTTATGGATCATGGATCTATGTTTCTATTGGTATATATGATGTGTGTTGTTAAAAGGGATTTTATAATATATACATTTTTTAAAAAGGATGTTTGGATATCAGAATGTGAATTAACTATTTCAGTGAGAATTTAATTTTATGCATTTATATATTATTTTTTAAAAAATCATTCACCAATATGTTGGTGGAATATATTTTTAGTTAGGTAAAATCTCTAGGTAAACATTATTCCCTAGATTAGAATTATATGATGTCTATTGGGCCTATGTTAGGTCTCATATTTACTTATGGGATATTCCCCTCCATTGAACAATTGATGGTGAATCCTTGTGTTGGGGTAGATAGGATCATCAATATTTTATTATATAGGTTAATTTTTAAAACGATTGTTATAACTCATTCATATATTGTCTTTACTAACTCCAAGTTTCTCTTGTTATCCATTTTACTTGTATTCTACTTTCATTTTTTGTGAAACATTTAAAAAAACCAATAAATTTATTTGTACATATTATAATATCACCTCACATGCTTCCTTTGGTAAATAGTTTCATATAGTTCCTATAATTCGGTAAAACCTATTATTAAATTAAAAATTATATGGAAATTATTTTGTTTGAGGAAAAAACAAACACGTTTTTTTATGAGGGATACAACACCATATATTTATATAACTACATTTTCAAACTATCACAATATGGTTTTATATTTAAAGGATAATAATAGGGTGTGATTTATCTCCTGGAAACCCTTTTGAGTATCTTGGTTCCTACTCATATAATTTCTATTTTGTTTCATGTTCGGCATTCCATTGGGTCACACATCGAGAGACCATGATTCTGTGGTCGGTGGTGACATGTGATGTCAAATGGAGGTATGATTATATTTATTATTTTTTCACATGTATTATATTTATTTATTCAATTCTTATTCATTTATATATTTTTAGAAATGCAATAACTCATTCCAAATTATTTATTTCTTTATGCCTGACACTAGTATAATGTTTTAGAGGTTGGGGATCACCAATATGGCATTTTCACAGGACTGGATGGGTTCCCGATTTAGGATTACACTGGGATGGTCCATTATATCCATGATAAATAAAATCAAAAAGTAACATCACTTCATATACATAAATTATCCTACCACATGTTCATTGAAACACTTTCAACTTTACACTATTCATCATCATTGTTGTGACACTTGGTTCATCATCTCATGGTCATGTCATTTTTTTTGTTTTGCATTATATCATTCTATTCACGCAACTCCTCCAATCTCTATATATCACATAGTATCGTATCCACAATTTGTTGATGTTTTACCTACCACTACATGTATAATTCATAAACATCCTTTTAATCATCCCTTAGGTGAGGACTAAAGGAACACTTATTCTGTTTTCTATAATATTATTTCATTATGTTCTTAAATATTATTTTTATTCATTTATGGATGAGAAAAATAAAAAATTTATTCTATTATTTGTGTTTTCTATCTCTATATTAATAAAAAATTATCCTAGAGAGGATGTATATCAATTTGGCTTGATTTTAATTGACAGAATTTATTGTTCATATGTTTTCATTGTTCAATTATGAAAATAAAATTTCCTAACGTCAAAGGAAAATATATTATCATGTAAATGCCACTTTTTCATTGACATGTATCTTTGATTTTTCAGGGTGGGGGAATATTTAGGGAAACACCTATCATAAAGAGTTTATCACGAACTAATTGCAGTTTTATTTTTCCATACTACCCTACTTTGATATTCATGGAATCTATGACCAATTGATCGATGTAGTGGTGGATAAGCCAGTTATTGTTTATTAAATTATTTAATTGTTGGGAGATGATCAGTGTTGTATAATTTTTTTAAAGGCTTCATTTATATCATTGGAATGATTAAATAATGATTTTTTCTATTTTTATAGTCCTCCTTATTTTATCTTGTTTAGAAGTAAATCATGTATCATATACATTTCACCTAAAAAATAATTTCATTATTATTCATTTAGTTTATTTTTTAAATTACATAATTTTGTTCATATATATATATACTTAAAAAGGATCTGTAATTGGGGTATTTAGAGATATTCATATGAACAATGTTTTCTTGATTTTTTTGAGATCATAAAACTAATTATTTTAAAATTCTATAAATCTATTAAAGAGATTTTATCAATGAATCAGAACCCATTTCTTATTTCACAGGTTGATATTTATAAGGTGGTTCTAATGACATGATTTAAAACACATTAATGTTATAGTGAACTCATAAGAAATATTAGCATGATTCAATTTTATCAGTTAAACTTTTATGATATTTATGATAATGATATCCTAATACCTTATTCATCTCATAAATTCTAATGTGTTGTGTGGCACGATATTTTGTAAATTGATATATCATATTTGATATTTTTTTATAATATTCTAAAGATATATTGATGGAAATTTATTTTGTAGAATCATTTGTTGAATTTTTAAATATTTATTTCATTGTTGTAATATGTAAAAAAATAGGATTTTAGTTTCACTATAAATAAAGATTTTTTTTATCATTTTTAACAATAAAATACTGATAAATCATCCAATACACTTAAAATATTATTTATAGATGTTATTGGATTAAATGAAAGTCAAAAAATATTTCTGAAAATGAATTCGTATAAATCCAAACCACAACACCTGAAAAAAAATTCACATGTATGATAGTATGGGTTTATAAAAAACTAACAAATGACTACTAATATATTAATTTTTGTTCTCATACCATGGATATATTATGTGGTATATCACATATTATAATGAAAAATGGTATTCAATAATTACATTTCAATTTCTTGATAGCATTATTATGATAGTAATAATAAATACTAATAATTTCAGGTAAAATCAACCTATGAATAATAATCTACAATGATAATGAATTAAACATAATAATAATGATGGCGAGGGGTCTAAATATAATGTAAAACTTAAATAATGATTTCAAAAAAACATCTAAATTTTATAAATATCCTGATATTTTAAAATTATTTTACATTTAATAAATTCAACATTATATCATTTTATTGTACAACAATATTCATTTTGTGATGAAAGGAATACATACCAGGAATGTATTTTAATATAAGTATTCTTATAAAAAAACGAAAAAATTTACTCAAGATTCAAAAAAACCACCTTGAAGTAATTCCTCATGTGTATATGTTACCCAACTGTTTACTCTATTGGTGAAAAACACAAGAAAATTTCGTGTCACACCACTATAGACTACTTAGCATTCATATTGTATTCTATATCGAAAATTTATCCCCAAAACATTGATAAAATTTTTCATTATAATTTATTTGAATAGTCTACAAAAATTCTCATCATAAGATCTATAATGTGGAATATTTTAAAAAACAAGGTCAATGGTTGCTTTGTTGTTTTGACTTTATGAAATTAAATATCATTAGAATTAATCACTAAATAAATGTTAATTTAGAATAAGAAAAAATTATTTATATTTAAAATGCCCTTGTATATAGAATTTTTAATGAAGTAAATTTTTCTTCTAAACATAAATATAATACTCCTCAGTAATCAAGTTAAATGATAAAGGTGAATATGCATTTTTTGTGTAGTAAAATTTCTGTGATGTAAATGAATAGTGTTAGAATTCAGGAAAATATCCTCAAACTATGATTTTATCGGAATATTATGATATTTAACTAGTCATTTGAAGGGGAAATTATTAATTTAAGATAATGGTTATAATATATAGAAAATAAAACATATTGAACATAAGTTTATATTATCCAACACTCACTTCGAGCTTAGATTCATTTTAGAATCCCTAAAGTCTAAAATAATTTGTCGTCTTATTATGTTATGATCTATATGTTAATTATCATTTTTTAAATCATATAAATAATTAAGATATACTTAGAAATACATCATATATTTGATATATATATATATTTCTATTTTGAAACAAAATTATGGTGATAGGCACAGAAACACACAACCCTATAATATCTACCATTCTAGTTTGATCTCTATTATATTCATCAAGGTAAATACTAGAATATGAATGTTTCAGATAATAATACTCTACAATATGTTTCAAGTTTTATTTAATTATATGTTTTTAAATTTTCTTGAACACTATCATTGTAAATATATCACGAATAACTATAGTCCAGATTGAAAAAAATGCTTTCTCAATATCCGAGATAGGATTCATTTTTCAATTGATTGTAGTTTCATTATCAATCAAATGTATTATTTCAATATCATTGAAAAGAAATTATATTTTTTCATGACCCACTTTCAGAAAAGTGAGGGAAATGAATGAAAATTTATAGACCCATCCATCATCATGTTTAATGAGTGATAATGACCCCTGAGACCCGCCTTCAATAGGTCCCATAGTGGAAACTTGAACCATGGGTATTGAATCACATGAAAAATGGAAGGCATTACCCTTTTTATTTAGTAGGCTCAGGAGATAAGATAGTAAGTCCCAAACAACACGAAATTTGGATGTAAAAGAAAATCCCAAACCTTCAATTTCACATAATTTGTTTTGAAAAATAATAAGTGCTACAATACATGAAACCTCCAAAGGTAAATACCAAATAAATAAAAACCACAACAAAAATTTTCCCAATGACTGAACTAGTATGGTCCCTCACAGCCCTTGAATTCCTTTTGGATACTTGAACAATGTTATATATATGTTGGGTGAGTATAGAGGTATACTTATTAGGGATAACAGAAAGATCTCAAGAAAAAGTAGGGATCCATTTTAATGCCTCATGTGAAAAGGAGGTAACCAAGCACTTAATATGGAAATTTTCCACCAAAACCTCACTATGGTACCTTCCCCAAAAAACCCAAGTAATTTAAAGTAATAGTAATAAAACATTGATGTTGTGGAATCCCACACCTCTTTCCCACTGGTTATTGATGACATCCTATGCATCAGAACTCCCCAACCATTCTCACGACAGTCCCACTACCACACCAAGCCCGCACACACTTGATCTACCATAACCTCACATCATTATGCCCATATACACATAGGCCAGAACAACTAGCATATCAATGCTCATAGACACATGGTCCTAAACAGAAACTGCCGCGCCCAAAGACACCTCAGACACACCCCAAAGACACTTGGGAAAGAACCTTCCTACACACACATGGCCCTACCACCAAAAATACATTGCCCAAAGAATCTAGGGCTATAATGGTCCTTAATCCATCATAGCCTGGCCGAAGTGTCTTCGGATAATGGGGAAAGGGAGCCAAAAAGGAGCTAATAACCAGCTACTCATATGAGATTTTAAAAAAACACCCTCCCCCATTAATAGGGGTGTTTGTCATTAAGTTCTCAACTTAGGTGGGGGTTCCAATAAGAAATAGAAGAACTAAATTATATGTATAGGTAATCAAGAACTCTTCCCAACCTAGGGGTTCCCAAACCTTCTTATACACAAACACCCACATTACTATTCATTCATAAAACTCACACCACTCACTGCCAAGTCACAACTCATTCCCTGAAAACAATTTCCCATTGAACCCATCCTTGTTTTCATCTTCAATTAATTCCATTTAAATAATTATTCACCACCATGTAACTAATAAGAATAGTCGCATTCTAAGGATGGAAAAACATCCTAGATGCAATTTAAACATTCATACATGGTTCTCTTGTAAAGTCACAACAACAAAAGGGATCCATGAGATCCCTCAAAGTACTAGAACCAATCCAAGCCCCGCCATACAACCCCACATGACCTTAGATCCACAAACCAACAACATCACAACAATAGAGGATCCCATCCCGATCCATGTCACCCCACAAGAATCAAGCAGAACAACCACACATATTTCCGAGACAGAGTAAGGGTGTTGCTTGATTAAATAACACTATTCATTGAATTTCTTCTTTTCGTTTGATTAACTAGGGTGTTCACATGAGGATTATTGTTAACTAGACATTCATTTAATTGATAGAGTTTTCATGATTAACCAATTTTCATTTTACAACCATTCAATCAACACAGTACATAGGGTTCCATTAGTGCGCATGGAAAGACCACCAACGACAATGATTTTCACTAGATACAAAACCATACAATGAAAAACACATAAGAAAGGGTAAAATAGTACAACAACATCATCAAACACACTCCATAATTCTTTAAAATAATGTATATTATCTTTATTAAGGAATGGATTCATCAATCCCCGGTTATATATTAGCATACCCACCCCGCATGATATATGGTAATGAGGGAAGATGGATGGACCCTTCAAGGATGATCAATGATTGAAGTTTCTCTCTACACGTCAATAATAGAGGATGTTCGACATGGAAGGGAGGAACTATGGGGGCTCCATGAGTGGGAAGGAAATAATCCAACACAAGCGTACTACTTTCCTTGGTCTGGTGGACCTCCAAATATACCTTTTAAGGGAAAAGAGTCCAGTAAAGAAGGATAATATGGAAAAGGAATTCTGTTGCAATAAAAAGGTGAGATCATGGAGTTTCGGAATTTGAATTTTCAATGACTAAAAATGTCTCTTTGAATAATACAGTAGCGTGTTTTGTACGCAACATCGTGTTCTAACACACACCACAACAGATCAAGCTAGCCGTTATGAATTGTAATGCCCACTTTTAAAATTTTATAAATATTATCATTCAAAATTTACTTCATTTTTGGATTTAGAATATCTAAATTAGCTTAGGGTGAATTTTTGGTATTTTTAAGAAAACATTCAATTTTTTATGAATAGTGAAAAACACGGAGTTATAGTTTAAAACCGAATATTTATATAAATGATTATTTATTTTATTTAAATTTAATTGAGGTCAAATATGATAAGTAATACCTATATATGTTCAATGTAATTAATTAGAGAATTTTCTAATAATTTAAGATATATTAACATTTTATTGAACTTTTCACCGTCTTTTACCCACCTCCTAGTAGAATATGCAAATTGACATAAAACATAATTTTACCATTTCTGTTAGTGGAATTTCTAAAATCTGAGAGACATGGTTAATATAAAGGATTAAAATGTTGTTCAATAAGATAAATATAATTTGTGGTGAATAGTAACTTTTTTACTTTCATTTACCAGAGTTGAAAGTAAATAGGGTAATTAAGGGTAAATATGATATTATTATTACCCTAACAGATATCCTAATTCTATTGGATAAGTATAATTATAAAAAAACCCTAGGAAAATAATATGAACCTATTTGGTCCACTTGGATTAGATTAGGACATTTATTTTTATTTAATTTAAAGAAGAGTTAAAAGAGTTAAAATCAATGTTGAATAACTAAAACATTTTTAATACAGGGATATAAAAAAGATAAATTCAATTATAAATATTTATTAGATATATAAAAAGAGTTCCTACATAATGATATTTAATTTATAATTTTTAGACATTAAATAATTTAATTTATTATTGACACAATGGTGATGCAATAATTACATAATTAATGAAATATTAAAATAATTGATATTATAAATATCGAAATAAATTTAATATGATACTTTTTATGAATTATACTAATTTTCAAGGTTAATATGACATCTTAGGGTTGGTTAGATGTATTAATTTAAATGTAATAACACTTTTATGAATTTAGAAAGAACAAAATACCCAATAGTGTCAACGATGATATAAAAGAGTTTTTAAAACAAATAATATATTATTAATTGATATTCTATTTCAAAAAATTTAAGGATCCACCAGAGGACTTATATAATCATAGGTGTATCATTAGTGGACCACATGGTGTTCACTTGGATGTATATAGTATGTTTATTAACCATATAATATAAAAATACTTAAAGACATAGTAAATGTCAAACGATTTATCTAAGAGTTAAATCTAAAATATAAAGTTAATATAGTGACGCAAAACTATATAAAACATATCAGTTTAGTGGTTTCAGACCTATCCCCACATTAGAATTTAAATAATATATTTTGGATCCATTATAAATTGAAAATTATTTTATTATAAAAAAATATTTATAGCTTTTCCTAAGGTGCCTCTCACCCATCTTATAAAAAGGAACTCCCCCTTCTATCTAATTCACACCATCAATGCCATTTGACTGGGCCAACCCCTTCCAAAATATCCTCTAAACTTCCCTGAATTCAACCTAGAGGAATTCCTTTAGTCATAAAGCCAACATAAGGATCTCATTTTATCAAATCAATAGGAAGAAACAAGAAAAGAGGTAATAATTTCACCACCCTCTTTCAAAATCATTTCTTCTTCCACTTAATTTTTCTTTTTTATTTCCATTATAAAATATTAAATCCAATATCTTCTATATATTTTGATGTCATTCTAAAATTTTTACATCAATATTAATTATTCTATTTATACTTTGAATTACATGTCACCATATATGCGTACGTACGGCTTACCGTCTCCACGTCGTGGTGTATTTGTTATTCAATACAAAATTATTTGGATGGGTATAATAATGATGTGTAATTGATATAAATAATGAATATAAAATGTCAATGATTCTTTAAATATGATATATCATCCAATTATATATTATTTTAATATCAAAATAATGGTATTTCTGCTCGTGTGTACGTACAGATTACAGTCTCCATGAACACGATGAGATTCATTCCCCATCGTATCCATTCATGACTAATTTTCATTTTATGATTAAAATTAATGTTTAAAAACTTGATATCATTATGGATATGAATAATATACATCTCATCCGTAACAAATATGACTCACATAACAAATAATATGAAGGAAAACGAATCCTTTAACCCCCAAAACGACAATAATACTTAGATATTAATAACAAAGCAATGTTAAATGATCATATATGATAACGTATTAATGTATATGATTCTTGTATCATTTAATAACAATTATTTCATCATTATAAAAGAGGTTAAACTGCCCTCGACTAAGGAAAAGTACAAGTTAAGAATTAATTATGCAATCTCTTCATTATCCAAGGTTGTTTTTATGTAATAATCTAATGTGAACTCTTATTCAACCACATCCATGTTTCTTAAAAATGTATTTCAAAACATTTTTACTATTTAAAATAAAACTATTTAAATACCTTTATACCCTTATGTATTTTGAATGGAATATTTCTGACGTTTTCCAAAGAATGTATTTTTTTACCTTTCCGACAAATTTAATGTAAGAATGTTTTTTAACAAATATGGCGGGTGCATATATATTACATCGTTATAAAATCTTCGAAGATTCCCTTAAATGTTTATAAGAATATTTTAAAAATACTTGTTTCCTTTATAATTATGTGACTCTTAAATGATTTCAAAATATAATGAGATATTTCTCAAAAAAATGTTTTGATTTCATCTATGACAACATCCTCTGATGGATTTTAAGTTTATTTGAAGATGATTTATTATGATACAAAACATACAAATTTTTTTAAAGGTATTGTGAAATGTTTGACTATGGATGTTCTATTTTTATAACATTCATGGTTTTTGGTTAATGTATTGACATTTTGAATGCTTTTTTAAATACGAATGTTTATGTTATATTTAAACCTATTTATATGAGGAATGTATTGTACTTAGTAAGTTACAGGGGGAGCCCTATATTGCTCCTCGATGCATCCTTAGGTCTCATGAGACAACTAGATGTGGAATTGGCTGATTCCCTTTCCCAATTTTCATATATAGTTTTGGTCGAGGCCTTGATAATTTTTAGGCGTCTTGGCCAAGGTCTTGAAAAAATGTTTTAGAATTTCCGACATTATACATTCCCTCATTATTAAAATAATATTGATGGTTCATGTGGTCATTTTTTAGTAGAATAACTGTAATTATGTTTTATTATGGCATTATTTACTTACCTCATATTCCTTCCATAAAAGTATTCATGTTTATTCATGGTAATGGAATGAGGTTTCAATTATTCACCATGCTTAACATTTATTTTATCTCCCACTGTATTGCATACCCTTATTGAGCATTTGATCTCACTCCTTTCTAATGTTTCATTTTTTCAGGATATTAAAAATTTAGTTATGAGTGACTTGCATGCATAATCTTGGTTCCGTGAAAAAATATAATGAAATATATTCATGTTTTATTTCTCCTAGTGTTGTAAAGATGAATTTATGTATGAATCTTGTTTCCAATAATACTAAATTGATCGGCCTTTGGAGACATGATTTCCCAGTGATTATTCTAATGTTATGTAATAATTCACCAAATATAGGTAACTAGGGTCAGGGTGTTATAGTTGGTATAAGAGGAAGTTTAGTACCAACCTTGGAAACTTGATTTAGATAAACTCTGATTAGAGCAGATATCCCAATGATAGAATTTGAGGATTAGTATAGAATAACTTCCTAGAATATTGTTATTTTAGAGATTTTGTGAGTTTTCCAAGAAATACATCACCATATGGATACGAGCAGGTAGAGGCGGCTCTGGAACAGATGTACCTAGGGGAAAACCCCGAAGACACTGCTTTGAACTAGACTCGAACGGGAACTATTGCATGACAACCGGCCCTGCTGCACTCTTGGTTACGACACTCCCAGGGGGTATGCTTATTAAAATTATCATTTTCATTATGAACCATTATGATGGTTTTATGAGTATGTACTTCCTCAAAGAAATCATTTTTTATGATTTTTTATTTTATCCATAATTTGTCTAATTTATTTTAAGTGTTTACAATGTTTGGATTTATGTATTGTGATTCATAAACTAATCTTTTGTATGTCATTTTTTTAGAAATTGATCCTAGTGGAAGGGATGGAAACTGTATCAATGCACACACTCCATGTTGGGATTTTTCTCCCGTTCAAGATAATTATAGTGGATTTGGTGATACAACTGGTGCGGACCAGCTTATCACCATGCTGGGACAACTCACACATGTTTTGAATAATAAACATACCCATATAGAGCACCCTGATCCACAACGCGGAGAATCAATGTTAGAATGTTTTATGAGGCAACAACCACCAACATTCAATGGGATTACAAATTAATTAGTAGTTGAGCAATGGATAAATTCCATAGAAAAAATATTCCACGCCATGGGGAGTAATGAAAGACAAAAATGTGTCATGGCTGTATACCGCCTCACTGGAGATGCTGATCAATGATGGACATTGATTCAAAACACACAGGAAGATGATGAAGTATCAAATATGGAATGAAGGGAGTTTAAAGAATTTTTCATAGAAAAATACTTTCCTCATTACCATTGAGCGGATATGGAAAGAAGATTTCTAAGTCTGAGGAAAACGGAGGACAAGAATGTTGAAATGTATGAGGCTAACTTTACAAGGTTAGACAGGAATGCTGAAGATTATATACGTATCCCAAGAAGTAAGATTGATCGTTTTACTGATGGGTTAAAACCATTTCTCTGTCGAGCAATACTATCACAATCATTCTCATCATACGAAGATATTTTCTCGTGTGCTATCAAGAGAAAAAAGAAATTTTCTATGTCGTATGACTTTAAATCAAAGCAATAGAATAAGAGATCTTCTAAACACTATGGTAATGAAAATAAGGAAATAGGGAAGAAGAGAAGAATAGAATTTACTCCCTATGATAATTGTGGAAGGAAGCACCCTAGTTCCTGTCTAAAAGGAAAAGGGGTATGCTACAAATGTGGACAGAAAGGCCATCTAGTTGGTGATTGTATTTGAAAGAAAGACAATATCAAAGTTCAATGATATAATTTCAAGGAGATGGGACATTATGCAAATAAATATCCTATGATTCAGGGAAACATACCTCATAAAAGGCCAAGGGATCAAGAACAATCTTATGCGATCACTACTACTGAGGTTGAAGACCAAAAAGACGTGGTGGTAGGTAATTTAACGGTTTCCTCAAGTTTAGAAAATGATTTATTTGATTCGAGATCATTGCATTGTTTCATATCATCCCAGTTTGGTATGAAATTTACATTTTTTCAATTTGATTTAACAAGGGAGTTTTCGGTCAAAAATCCTAAGGGAAGTATAATCCCTGCAATGTTTTGTGAATCAGTCCCCATTTGAGAATATAAATGTTCTTTATCTGCTGATCTCATCACCATACCCATGATTGAATTTTATATAATCCTTGGTATGGATTGGCTTTCGATCCATGATGCAAAAATTTATTGTAAGAAGAAGGTTGTTACTTTTTTTATGACGATGATAATGAACACCTTATATTTAGAGAAGAATCAACACCGCCTGATTCTTATATAGAACCACCCACAGTAGCTCAACTAAATTAAATTATTATGGAGGAAGAGAATGAATGAACTGTTGGTGGGGAATGGAATGTTTAAATAGAGGATGTACCAATTGTGATAGAATATGTTGATGTGTTTCCAGAACATTTACCTGGACATCCTCCAGAATGAGAAATTGAGTTTTCCATTGATTTAAATCATGGTTCAACGCCCATATCATAGACCCCTTATATAATTCCCACTGTGGAATTAGTGAAATTAAAGAATCAACTAGAGGAATTGATTAATAAATGATTTATTCTCCCTAGTTTTTATCCATGGGGAGACCCTCTACTTTTTGTTAAGAAGAAAGATGGATCTAGGAGGTTGTGCTTTGATTATAGGTAGATCAATTATATAACAATAAAAAACAAGTATCCCCAACCCCAAATTGATGATTTATTTGACCAACCTCATGGAGGTCAATACTTTTCAAAGATTGACCTTCGATCTAGTTACGATCAGTTGTGCGTGATGAAGGAATACATTCTGAAGACAGCATTTCGAACCAGGTTTGAGCATTAAATGTTTACAGTAATGCCTTTTGTTTTGACTAATGCACCCTCTGAATTCATAGATCTAATTAATAGAGTTTTCAAGGAATATTTCAATGATTATTTAGTGTTATTTATTGATGATATATTGGTATACTCTAAAATCTATGATGTTCATGAAAATCTCTTGTGCAATTTTCTAATGACTCTTAGAAGACATGAATTATATGGGATGTTTAGAAAGTGTGAATTCTGGCTTCATGAGATTTCTTTTTGCATCTATATTGTCTCCAAGGATAGAATCTCCATTGATCCGTCAAATACCAAGGCAATCCAAGAATGGACAGCACCGAATGGTGTAATTGATGTACATAGTTTTATTGGTTTTGCAGATTATTATCGATCTTTCATCATGAATTTTTCCTGGTTCGATAACCCATTAACCAAGATCACACGTAAAGGGGTTCAATTTGTTTCGACAGATGAGTGTGAATTATGTTTTGATGAACTGTATAAAATATTATTCAAAGATCCTATATTGACTCTACCATTGGGGAATGATGGTTTTTTTATTTATAGTGATTCTTCGATGAAAGGACTTGGTTGTGTATTTATGAAGAATGATTGGCTTATTTCCTATGCATCAAGATAGATAAAAATTCATGATCAAAACAATAATACTCAAGATCTTGAGTTAGTAGCTGTAATCATTGCTTTGAAGATATGGAGACACTATCTCTATGGTGAAAAATGCGAGATATATACTGATCACAAGAGTTTGACGTATATTTTCTCAAAGAAAGAACTCAATATGAAGGATTGGAGATGTCTTGAACTAATCAAGGATTATGATTTCACTATACATTACCACACATGGAAGGTAAATAATGTGGAAGATGCTTTGAGTAGAAAGGATCATGGAGTATTGATCAAGATGAGAGTTGAAAAGGATCCTATACACATGGATATAGTAAAGTTTGATATGGGAATAACCATGGAAGGTGAAACATCAATGGGTTTTCAAATGGTTTCCAAACCATCTTTACTAGAAAGTATAAGGTGTTCTCAGACATGTTATGAATAGTTTCAAAATAATAATAAAGTTTTGAATGATGGGAGATTGAGTGACGTTGTGTTTGAAATGGAATTTTGAATTTTTGGAAGAGACTTTGTTTACCAGATACACCTGATCTAAAAAGAAAATTGTTGGATGACGCTCATAGTTCCAATTTCTCTATACACTATGGAACCACCAAAAGGTATAGAGATTTGAATTAATAGTTTTGGTGGGACAACATGAAGATGGAGATTTCTGATTTTGTGTCAAGATGTTTCGTTTTTCAATAAGTGAATGATGGAAGGTATTATCCTGGAGGATTAATGCAACCTCTTCCCATACCTTAGTGGAAATGGTATAATATTATGATGGACTTTGTCATTTGACTACAAAATACTTATAGAAGGAACGATGCAATTTGGTTCATTGTTGATCGTCTTACCAAGTCAACACATTTTCTTGCTATAAGAGAAGATTTACCACTTGAACAATTGGAAATACTAAATATTAATGAAGTTGATAGACTTCATGAAGTACCACTATCGATTGTTTCTCATCGTGATCCATGTATGACATCAAGATTCTGGAAATGTCTTTAGAATGCCTTGGATACTGAACTTCGTTTGAGCACTGCCTACCACCCCCAAACTGATGGACAATCATAACAGACTATTAAAACATTATAAGATCCGTTGATATCTTTTCACATGACTTTTGGGGTATGTGTGATCAATATTTACCTTTGGTATAATTTTCCTGTAACAATAGTTTCCATACAAGTATTCAAATGGCACCATATGAAGCATTATATGGAATGTGATTTCACACAACAACTTGTTTGGATGATTTTGGTGAAAGAAAACTCGTAGGCCCAAAACTGGTGGAGGAAATAATGGAAAAGGTAATGGTAATCCCAAACCACATCAAAGCTGCTCAATGTAGGCAGAAGAGCTATGCTGACAACCAAAGGATTGATTTGAAATTTCATGTAGGAGACTATGTTTTATTGAAGGTATCTCTATGGAAGGTTGTTTTACATTTAGGTAAGAACGTAAAATCGAGTACTAAGTACATCAGACCTTTCGAAATTCAATAACTAATAGGGGATGTAGCTTATCGTTTGGCAATGTCACCCAATCTTTCCCATGTTCACGAAGTCTTCCACGTATCACTATTGAGAATATACATACCTGACCCAATACAAGTATTCACCTATGGAGAAGTACAAATGGTACCTAATCTGTCTTATTGCGAAGAGCATGTTAGGATTCTTGATACCTGTGAACAAGTGTTGAGAAACCGGACGACTAGTCTAGTAAAATATCTATAGAGAAGCCATAAGATGGAAGAGGCAACGTGGGAACTCGAGGAACTTATGATGAAGAACCATCTAATACTTTTCATTAGGTAGTATTCTAGACATTTTGAAGACAAAATAATTTGAAGGAGGGTAGAATATAACACCCCGGGCTTCCACAGTACGCTTCACTTTGAATATTACAGTAGTGTGTATTGTACGCAACTTCGAGTTCTAACACACACCACAACCAATCAAACTAGCCGTTATGAATATTAATACCAACATTTTTTAAATTTTATAAATTTTATCTTTCAAAATGGACATCATTTTTGGATTTGGAATATCGAAATTATCATATGGTGAATTTTTGGTATTTTTCTGAAAACATTCATTTTTTAATGAGTAGTGAAAAACATTGAGTTATTGTTAAAAATCGATTTTTTATTTAAATAAATATTTATTTTATTTAAATTTATTTTAGATAAAAATAGATACATAATACCTATATATTTTAAATGTAATTAAATGTAGTCATTTTATAATAATTTTAGATATATAATAATTTTATTGAACTTTTCACCGTCTTTTACCCACATCCTATGAGAATTTGCAAATTCACATAAAACAAAATTTTAACGCTTCTCTGAGTGGAATTTTGAAAATCCAGGAGACACCGTTAATATCAAGTCGTAAAATTTTCTTCAATAAGAGAAAAATATTTTTTGGTGAATAGTAACTTTTTACTTTTATTTACCACGGTTAAGAGTAAATAGTGTAATTAAGGGTAAAGATGAAATTATTATTACCACAACACATGTCCAAATTATATTGGATAAATATAATTCAACCAAAAACAACCTTAAGAATTAAATATGAACATCGTTCCTCCATTTGGATTAGATTAGGATATTTATTATTATTTAATTCAAAGAAGAGTTAAAAGAGTTAAAATCAGAGTTAAATAACAAAATCATTTTTAATATAGGGTTATACAAATGATAAATTCGATTATAATGATTAATTAGAAATATAAACAGATTTAATACATAATGGTATTTTAGTTATAATTTTTAGATGTTAAATAATTTAATTTATTTATGTCACAATGGTGATGCATTAATTACTTAATTAATGAAATATTAAAATAATTGATATTATAAATATCCAAATAAATGTTATTTGAGACTTTTTATGAATTCCACTAATTTTATATGTTACTATGACTAATTAGGGTTGATTATATGAGTTTTTTTCGAAGTAATAATTTTGTTATTAATTTATCAAAAACAAAATACCAAATAGTGTCAAAATTGACAAAATAGTGTTTAAAAACAAATATTATATTATTAATTGATATTCTATTCCTAAAAATATAAGGCTCATCCAAAGGACTTATATAATGATAGTTATATAATTAATGAACAACTTGGGGTTCACTTGGATGTATATAGTATGTTTATTAACCATATAATATAAAAATACAAACAGACATGGTAAATGTCAAACTATTTAACTAAGAGGTAAATTTAAGAGATAAAGTTAATATAGTGACCCAGACCTATATCAAAACCTATTGGTTGTGCTTTTTTTTTGACCCATCCCCACCTTATCCTTTAAATAATATATTTTTTAGCCATTATAAACTGAAATTATTTTATTATAAAATAATATTTCTAGGTTTTCCTAAGTTCCCCTTCACCGTCTTATAAAAGTGGACTCCCCGTTCTCTCTAATTCACAAATTCAAATCCATTTGTCTCAGGAAAAACCTGCCCAAATATCCTCTCAACTTCCCTAATTTTATCCTAGATCACTTTCTTTAGTCAGAATGCCAACGTAAGGAGGCCTTTTGATCAAATCAAAAGGAATAACTTGAAAAAGAGGTAATAATTTCACCACCATCTATCATGTTCTTTTCGTCTTCCACTTCTAATTTCTTTGTTATTTCCATTGTAAAATATTAACTCCAGAATATTCTATATATTATGATATTATTATAAATATGGTACAGCTATATTTAATATTCTATCCATCCTTTGAATGACATGTCACCATACGTGCATACGTACGGCTTACTGTTTCTACATCGTGATGTAATTGTTATTCAATAAATTATTATTTGGATGGGTATAATAATGATGTGTAATTGATGTAAATAATTAATATAGCATGATAATGATTCTACATATATGATATACCATCCAATTATATATTATTTTATATCAAAATAATGATATTGTCGCTCGTGCATATGTACAGATTACCGTCTCCATGAACACGATGGGATTCATTCCACATCGTATCCATTAAAGACAAATTTTAATTTGATGAATAAAAATAATTTTTAAATACTTGATATCATTATCGATATGAATAAGATACATCCCATCCATAACAAATATGACTCACATATCAAAGAATATGATAGAAAATGAATCTGTTAACACTGGAAAGGTCAATAATACTAAGATATTATTAACAAAGCAATGTTAACTGATTATATATGATATCATATTAATGGCTATGATTCGTGTATAATTTAATAACAATTATTTCACCATTATAAAGGTGGTTAAACTAACCTCGACCAAGGAAAAGTTCAAGGTGAGGGTTAATTCTACAATCTCTTTATTATCTGAGGATGTTTATACGTAATTATGTACTGGGACATCTTTATCATCCACATCCATGTTTCTTAAAAATGTATTTCAAAACATTTTTACTATTTACTATAAAATGGGTTATATTAATTTATACCTTTATCTATTTTGAATGTAATCTTTCCATCATTTTCCAAACAAGGTACTTTTTGACCTTTTAAACAAATTTAAGGTAAGAATGTTTTTTAACTTATATGGTGAGTGCATATATATTATGTCATTATAACATCATTGAAGCTTCCCTTACAAGATTATAAAAATATTTTCAAAATAAATGTTATCTTTATAATAATGTGACTATTAAATGATTTCTAAATTTCAAGAGATATTTCTATAAAAAGGTTTTGATTTCATTTATGCCAACATCCTTTGATCGATTTTATATTTAAATGATGTTGTTTTATTATGATACAAAACTTACATATTATATTGATGGTTTTGTGATATGTTTCACTGTGGATGTGCTCCTTATATAAAATTCGGGGTGAATGTTAAAATATTGACATTTCATATGATAGTTTTAATATGAATGTCTATGTTATATTTCAACCATTTCATATGAGGAATGTATTGGACATAGTATGTGAAGGGTGGAGCCCAATATAGCTCCTCGATGCATCAGTAGGTCTCATGAGACAACTAGACATTGAATTAGCTGAGGTCCATTCCCAATTTTGATATGTGGTTTTGGCCGAGGATTTAATCATTTTTAGACGTCTTGGCCGAGGCCTTGAAAAAATGTTTTAGAATGTCCGACATTATACATTCCCTTGTTATGAAAATAATATTGATGGTTAATGTAGTCATTTGTCAAGTAGAATACCCATGATTATGTTTTATTATTGCATTATTTAATCTGCTCATATTCCTTCCTTAAAAGTATTCATGTTTATTATTGGTAAAAGAATTTGGTTTCAATTATTCACCATGATTAATATTTATGTTATCTTCCACTGTATTTCTTACCATGTCTGAACGTTTGAGATCACCCCTTTTTTATGTTTCATTTTCCTAGGATATGAAGAATTTACTTATGAGTGACTTCGATGCATAATCGGAGGGTTCAATTTTTCTAATGAAATATATTCACGTTGTATTTCCCTTCAAGAAGTAATGTTGAACATATGTATGAATCTTGTTTCCAATAATAATAATCTGATCGGTCTTTCGAGACATGATTTCCTTGTGACCATGCCAATGTTTTGTAATAATGCATTGAATCTAGGTAACTAGGGTCAGGGCGTTACTAGGGAGGTTTCCATAACATCTGTGTATTAAACGGTTTCCTTTTATAATAGGAAAACACATTACAATAGGTGAAACTAGAATGTACAGGGATAGATATGACACTGATGAAATGCAACACATTTTGGTAAGTCAAGGGTCTCCCGTCTCATAGGGAATTTAAGAAATAATTTATGAGATTTTAATGGTTTTGAAAGGGGTATAAAAATAATTTTATGTCAAAGGATACACTACAAGAGAGGAAATAGAAAAATAAACAAGGCTGGGACATCATTTGGTGAGACATCATAAGTGGTGACATAGTCATGGTGCCATGGTGACGGTTCCATCGCCACAGTTCCACCCTCACAGTGCAACCATATGTGGTGCCACCATTTTGGTCTGAGACCATGACGGCACGGCCATTACAAGGCAACTATCACGGTGCCACCCTCACAGATCCACCATCAGGGTTCCACGCCCAACGGCACCCCCACTTCGTTGTGCGACTATGAGGGTGTGATAGTTACAGTGTCGTTGTCACAGTTCTACCCTCACAGTTCTACCATCACGGTGACCCGTTAGTGATTCTACCATTTCAGTGTGAGACCCTGCCCGGTGCCACCGTTTTGGTGGAACCGTTTGATGGAACCATGTTTTTATGTAAAAATAGTTAATGATTCATTTTACAGTCCATTACATCAAATAACTCTCAATGTATTCTCACCCTTGAGAATCAAACTAGACATGAAGTGAATAGAGGGGTCCTAACAACTACCTCCAATGATACATCTCAAGGGAAAATGTAAAACCCGATATTTTTATGAGAAATATTTTTCTTTTATGTTATATACATCATCAAAGGAATCTTTGAATACACACAACACTAGCTTGGATTTCTTTACATGCAATCACGACCTTCCTCGATATCTTGCATTGTACGTAATACTGAGTTTCACTAAACAATTATATTCTATTAAAATATTATTAAAACTAGCTGTTATGAATAGTAATGCCCACTTGGATTACCTTATTAAGGAAATATTAACTTAATTGATATTATAAATTCCCAAATAACTGTAATTTTATATTTTCATGAATTAAACTAATTTAATAGGTTAATATGACATATTATTATTGATTTAATTCACTTTTTTTGACCTAATCATGCGGTAATGATTTTCACAAAAATCAATTACCAAATAGTGTCAAAATTGACATAAAATAGTATTTTTTAAAATATTATATTATTAATTGTTATTTTATTCCAAAAAATCTTAGGATTGGCCAAATTACTTAGATAATGTTATATATATTAATAAGGAACCACTTGGGGTTCGTTTGTCTTGTTATAGTAAGTTCAATATCCATATCGTGTACGAAAACAAGAAGACACGGTAAAAGTTAAATTATTTAACTTAGAGTTAAATATAAATGATAAAGTTTAAATAGTAACCTAAACTAGTCTAAAATCTATTGGATGATAGTATTTTGACCCATCCCCACCATAGATTTGAAATAAATCAGTTTTGGGCTATTAAAACCTGAATAATACTTTATTATAAAATAATATTTTATGTTTTTCCTAAAGTGACCCTCTCCTCCCTTATAAATGGACACCTCCTCCCTCCCCTCATCACACCACTTTGGGCCTTCATGATCGGCCAACCCCTGCAAATTTTTTTTCTCCACCTCTCTATTAATATTTTAGTGGTTATGGTATTTTTGAAAGACCAACAATAGTTCCCTAAGAGGAGTTTTCAAAGAGGCTTGTCGAAGAAGAGGTAATATTTGTTACCGATTCTTTCAAATTTATTTGTTCGTCTACTTACTCTTCTTTAGTTTTTTCATTATAATGTAATAAAATCCACATCAATAAAATACTTATGTTTTATTATAAATATGAAACAAACCTATTTCACCTTCTATCCATCCTACGGAAAATGAAATCACTATGCGTGTGTACATATGAAATACGTTCTCCACGCCGTGGTCTAATCTGTTTTCTGCCACCACCGTACTTGTATGGGTATAATGGTGTAAATAATAACTATATATGATTATTGTAAATTTATTTTGATTCTAAAATAGTATACGTACACTTAAATACAATTCCACGATCATGGGAAAGATATCATCGCTCGTGTGTACGTATGGCCTACCATCTCTGAGATGTGATGTGACTCATTCTACATGATCTCCAATGGATAAGGACTATATAAACGAATTGAATGAATAAATATGATATATATTACACTAATAAAAATCTGGAAATTAGTTATCTCTAACCTAAAAATATGAATAAGAATTTATTCGACAAAACACGCATAAGAACAAAAAGCAATAAACACCCGAATAAGAAGTAGCAATGAAATATTACTAATACGAAGCTAATAATATGACCATATATGATATCATAACAATTTTTATGTTTCTAGAATAAGTCAATTACTATATTTAAATCATTATACAGGAGGATCATACACGTACGAAGCAAATCGGACCTATGGTAAGGGAAAATCGTGCAATATCATTTTTATCTGAGATTGTTTATACTTCAGAATTTAAGGGGGACTATTTATCATCTAGATCCATGTATCTTAAATATGTAATATTAGTTCTATCATACTAAAAATTTTAAAATCCAATTTTACTCTTCGGTGAGTTTTTAGTAAAAAATATGAAAGGAATCTTTTGTCCTTTTTAGTACAAGTTATTTTTTGAATTTTCCGGCCAAAGTAAGAGATGAATGTTTTTCATTAACTTATACGGAATGAATGGATTCATATAAAATTATTTCCATGAGGCTTCCTTTACATGTTTTCAAGTTTATTTTTAATCAACTTCTTTTAGTTTAAAATAGTATGACATGTTATGAAAGGAAAAAAGTCTTTTGAAGTAGAAAATATATTTTCCTCAAGAATGAAGTTTAAGTGTTTTATAAAACTTATTTTCCATGTAAGATAATATAGGGATATGTTTCTATCCCGATTTCTGATTATGTTATGATGGTATTATTTTTATCATTTCATTTTATCTTATATGGATTATGTTATAATGGCATGATGCTTAAGAATCCCATTTTTATTACATGGGTTATGTTGTGATGAATGATTTATGATCTTTTGGAACACATAAGAATGGTATCATTATGAGATGGTACGGACCTATATCTCCCTCCAATGAATAGGGTAATGATTTATATCTCATGAGATAGGGTTGGCTGGAACGACAGGTTAATCCGATTCAGTGAAACATAACTGAAATGAGGAGTGAACTCGGTTTAGAAATGGACATTGTCCGCTAAGATAGTCTTAAAAATGAGTCTTTCCTACTATGAAATAATCCTATATGATTGTGTGTGTATGAAACAATGTTTCATGTTATGATTATTGGGATTACATTTCACAACTATGATTTATACCATGTTATGAAATTATGATCTCTTTTAGATTTTATGATTTCCAAAATGTTATGTTCTTATGAATATGATGTGATTGATATTTCTATTGTTTTCAATTACTGAGAATTTGAGCTCAGCCTTTTGTATGTCTTCTTTTCCCAGGTCAGGAAGAAGGGTATTAAGTAAGATATGCCAAAAGGGACTCTATATATAATTAAATAAAAGGGAGAAGGTGTAGATGATTTATAAACCAGTTGTTTATGTTTCCCAGATTTTAAGACACAATACCTATACGGTCCTTTCATTTTTTATCATATGTTGTAATATGGGTGCTTCAATTTTGAAGTAATAAAAATGTATGTAATGTAGGGGTATTTATAGTTGGTATCCGAGTAAGGGTATAGTCATCCTTTTGAAACTAGGATGTGAAATCCTTAGTAATAACCCAATGGATATATCTAAGTATAGAACACAATCTTAGTGTTTTAGAAATGACCATGAATAACCTATGATAAGACCTTAAGTGTGAAATTTTATTCTTGATTATGTGGTTTTCCTATTATAATTAGTGTTCCTCACACTATTCTTCTTGGATTTAGTCAATGGCTAGATCCCGAAGGAACCGTATTAATGCAAAATGTGACAGGCAATGTAATGATAGTCCCCCTGAGCAATGAACGTTATGGGAGCGGGAATGCAAAATCATATAGCCATGTTCACACAAAATTCTCAATATATGAATCATGAAGGACTTCCAAACGAGCCAAGGAGAGAGCAACAATCCATTGAATCCTTCGTGAGGCAGCATGATAAAGTCATCTTATCAGTATTTCATTTGGAGGGTGATGCTGATCAATGGTGAAATGTATTGATTTTTTAAAAAATATCATTTAAAAAATTTAAAAACAAATTTCTTTAGGTAAAATAATAAATTAATTTATGAATCATTAGTTTTTAAGTAATATAATTATATATATTTGAATCATTATTATAATATATTTGAGTATAAGTTCATTTTTGGACATATAATGTACTTTTCCAAAAAACAATTTTCATTATATAGTTCCGGTATTATTTTATATTAATTAATTAAATTTATATTAAATTTATTTGAAAATATAAATTTCATATTTTTAATCATGATGGAAATAAATTTTAAATTTCCCCCTTTAATTTTTTTTTATTATGAATATTAATATTGGTAAATTTCAACACATCAATAATAGGTAAATCAAATTATTAGGGATATAAATTAATTGTATTAGACAACAAAATATCTCTAAATAAACTATTATCATAATTTTTCAATGTATTTCCTCCATTTTCATGCACTCAATTAATGTATATTCAATTGGTGATAGTTTTCATTGATTTTGACTGTTATTTTACAATAATAATAGAATAAAAACAAAATATAAACTTGTGGTATTTAATATTTCTAATATCATTACAAAAGGATAAAAGTGTTAATTTATTTTAGATTTTAATTTTAATTATAAATTATTGATTCTATAATGTTAATTAATTTATATTTTTAATTGATATAAAATTAAATTTAAATTCTTATCAAACATCGGCATTGTATTTTTTCAATTAATTGAAAACTATAATTAATGATTAAAAATAATAAAATTAAAAATACATGAAGTGATTTGTAGTTTTCCATTAAATTTATCAATACATATGAAATCTTATTTTTGTTTGAAATAATTATATTTGAATTACATGTTTTTATTTATGAATTTTATGTTAAATTTATTGAATCCTATAAAAATGACAATATTGATATTTTATAATATATAATATTATTTAAAAGATTTAAAATTCATAAAAATACTATATTTTTAAAATTTAACCGTATATGGTGGTAAAAATAAAACATGATCCATTTATTTGTCTTTTTTATCTTATTTTAACATTATAAACATTTAAATATGCCAAACACATTGATATAGTTGTAATTGTAAAAAGGGTTAATATGGAGTTAAAACAAAATGGAAAGTGTGAAAAAATAACCAATCCATTCCCTAATATAATAATATAAAAAATCTATACCCATAATCATCTATTCTAGAAAAGGATTCATTTTTGAGCCTCTTTTCATTAAAAATAATCTGTACTAATTAATTACATTAAGGGATTCCAAGAATGCCCCTCCCATCACTTATAAAATTACGCCCTCACCTATAATAATTACACCATATTGATAATCTTAGTTCAAAAATACCCCATAAATTTCATATGAAAAAACCTTATAATCATTATTGTGTTTTTTTCTTCCAAAAACTGCTTCCCCGTGACCCATAATGTGATATATAAAGTATCTCTAATGAAAAAGAGGTCATTGAATTTAGTGAATATTTCATGATTATTTATCATTATACAACCCATAAATTTGTTTCATAAATGAAAAATTAATAATACCAGTTTAATTAATATAAATAAATATTATAATGATTGTTTTCAAACCGTTTTCAATCACTATTCCATAGAAAAAAATCATAAACATCACCCGTGAATAAGTACAACTTATGTTATCTATGCAATGTTGTAATTTTTTTTCCATGACCAAATTATATGGATTGTTATAAATATAGAATAATTTAATATATATTATATTTTGGAAAAATTAGTCATTATTAAATTATAATATTATTTCTACATACATAACTTTTAATTCATTAGATAATAATACAATGCCTTCTGCATATGTGTGGACTACAACTTCCATGAAGTGATGTGATTTTTTTTCGCTTCTGATTTACATGGATTGCAATAAGGGTAGATTTAATATATATACATTTATATATATAAATGTATGTTAAATATTATATATTAATTATTATATGAATTTTAATTAATTTTATCCGTTCATTTATTTCAGTGATCATAATGTGAAAATAATATCCATTCTTGTATATTGTCTACCACCATGATAAATTTTTTAATTAATTACACTATTTTACATTGATAAATGAATAAAAATATAGATAATGAATATATTATATATATATTTATAGATATCATTTTTATCATTCCAAATAATTTGGAACTACAATCAATGTACTATAACGGAAACCATCGTATCAGAAAATACAAGAGAAAATTTAAGAAACATGAAAAATAATGATATTACTAATATATTGTAAAAAAATATCATATAATGTTATAAATAGATTGAATATGATAATATATAAATTAATAATGTTAGGAATTGTATTTATAAAAGATTGATATTAATTATACAGTATTTCAGAAATCCATTGAGTCATGTTGAACTTGAGGTAATGTATTTCTACTAAATTACAGCATCGTTCAGCCATATTGTGTATAATGTTCCTATTTATTTATACGTGGTTTAAAAACTATCAATTTCAGATATTTAACATACATATCTACTTTTCATTATTCTTTTATGTTTAAATTCATGTTCACTTTAAGAATCATTTATATTTTCTTATTAATTTTTTTATATTCGACTTTTTTGTAATGAAAATAAAACTCCTAAAAAATCCACTCTTATTTTTCTTTTTGATAAGTTATAGTTTTACATAATTTTAATATATTTCAATGTTTTATTTATAAAATACTGCATACTTTTCAGAAAAGATTTATTAAGACTTGAATGAATGATTTTTACTATATTTTAAAATTGCACATTTTTTAATTTAATTGAAAATGTTGTCAAAATGATATGTCTTTTGATATACTCTCTATTAATATAATTTCTGACTTCCATAGCTATCTTACTATTTCTATATTATTTTAAAAATTTTAAGGGTTTTATGAATAAATCTCTTGTATTAATGATTTTTTAATGTTTTTTTTTCTATTATTTTCTAGATGTCGTGAATTTATTTCAAATCCATTATTTATGATTTATTGAAGGTGATATCATATCATTTATTAATTTTTTAATAATTAATGTTCCCATGATACTTTAAATTTATTTTGATAATTTGATGATACATTTCATTGAAATAAAAATATTACAAGTATCATGGAAATTATTATTTCATAAAATTTATACTTTTTCTAGGAGTAGTTCCATAAATTTAATGTTATTATATTGATTGAGGAAATATTGATATACTGAATTCTTTCATCAATATAGATAATTATTAATGATAAACATTCATTATCAATTAAATTAATATTTGTATATTTGAGGAATTTATTGGGCATCGAGTGATGGGTGGTTCCTCATTATAGAGAGCTCATTGATGAATATATTGATCTCATGAGATAAATCATATAGAATGATTAAACGTGTTTTTTTGTATTCTTACACATAAATTAATCAATTTCAGCACACTGATTTTGTTATATATATATATATATAAACATGTATTTATATTGATTTTTTATATCATGAAACCCTGTATTAATTATTTACATTTTTGAGAATATAGTTAATATTATTCAAGAAATAACTACAATAATATAACACATATATGCATTTTATTCACAAATAATTGTGTAAATGGTATTTCTTCTATTTTTTTACATTCCATATTAATTGTGAATTTTTTACCCATGGTATCTTCTATTATACATACCACTTACTCAGTATATGGGAACATCCCATATTATTTTACATTTAATAAGATAATGAAAATGATATTATGATTAAAATCAAGAATAAAATAATGATTTTTTTTATGTATTTAATAATTATACTGAAATATGGGAATCACATATGTATCTAGATCTTCAAGATGACTAAACTAATTTCTACATTTGGATAATATAATTTTTACCAATTTACATAGAAATAATGTAGGCACCTACCACGGGTTATATGTGTTAGGGTCTCTATAAGAGACATCATCACCAAGACTCATCATATTCTTTAAGATAAAAAACTATAGGAAAATTCCCAAGATGGGTTTCTTCACCTTACATCACATCATCTATATATTTCCATTCATCAAATATAATTATTTAATTATCATATTTACTTATGAATATCAATTTATGGTTTATTTTAATATACGAACTCTTCACATAATATTATTTTTCAAACAAAATATTGATTTTATCATTATTTCTCATCATGAGAACCAAATATTCATTCAATTCATTATACTAAAAAAATAATTCATTTTAGATAATAATTGTATAAGAATGACATTCTTTTCTTCAATGAGAACAATAAGGTCATGTTAATTTACTCAAAAGGAAATTCATTTTTTCTATTTAAATAACATCACATTGGGTTATAAATACTCTATCTCATTGGATAACATAGGTTGATTCACATTGTCTATTTCATTATGTATTTATTTCCACTTATATTTTTTCATCGAATAAAATATATAAAAACAAATATTATTTATTGTTATAATGTCTTTTTATTGTTCAATAAATATGTTCAAAGAACTATTATAATTTTTTCCATACAACATATATCACCCACATCGATCCCCTTAAACTCTTGTATTATTAATTATTAAAAACATATCATAAAATTTGACATCATCGTGTGGATTTTCTTCTTTAACTTTATCTCATGTTTTTACATTTTCATCCAACATTCAATTTTCATTTTTGAAATATTCATCTAAAATAACTATACACAATTAGGTTATATATTAATATTTCATACATTCCACATGGATTCATGATTGATCTTTTCAGGACATCAGTCGCATTGTATTTTCTTGGATGAATCTACCACTTTTTTCCTTACATCCATTTCAACATACACCCATTTATACATTAAATATATCCATAATATGACCATGATTTCATAATAGAATTAGTTCATAGTCAGTTGTTTTTAATGCTAATTTTACTTCGTTAATATATGTTGAACCATATCTTAGGTTTACATGTTTTATATAGATTAATCAATAATATTTTGAAGATTCCAAGGAGTATTTTAGTTTCAAAATTAATTAACATTATACAAAAAGATTCTAAATCATTGTTAATCAGTTTCTATGGTCCATATCATTAAATAATTTTAAAACATACTTAGTTGATCTTGACCAATCCATAGGAACACTTCTATTCAATATTCATATTAATTTCTACGATTTTAAATATTTTAATACTATATAAATTTTTATCTCATTCAATGGATGTTACATTCAATATTTTTATTTCCCATTCATAATATTATTTCTTCTCTGTTAATAAAATGTTGGATATTTCCAAAAATAAAATTAACTGTGTAACATAATTTATTTAACTAGTACATACAAATAGAGAATTGTTTTCTTCTATGTAATTAACACTATCTAGAATTTTTTTTTAGGTATTATTGACCTTTCTTACAAATTTTCATGGCATATTATGTCGATAAAAATATTTTTTACATTATTTTATCCAATCAAAACATATTTCTTAGATTATCATCATTTATCCAAATGATATTTTTAAAATATTTTCACTTTAATCAAGAAAAATTATATAATTTTTTTTATATTGTGTAACATTATTTATAATGGATGGTTCCACATCATACGATGATTCTGTTAAATGGTAATAAGATATGTCTGTGATCTTTTTAATATAAAACACAGTACTTTAATTATATATTATCTATATAATATTCTTTTTAATGATATGAATTTGTTTGTGGTGAAAACATAATTTTTATCTTTTTAATTTTATCGAGTATGGTTGCTAATTTATGAAACATTATATTTAGTGTTCTATTATGGTATTGAATAATCAACACATTATGTTAATGTTTATTTAAAATTCCTCCAATTTCATCTATGTGGTTTTTATTCCATTAATAATGTAATTTTAATTTCCCATTGATTCTATTGAAATTCACTTTTAGTTCTTAATTTCGTAAATAAATTATTTTCTAATAAGTTATTTCAATTTCATGGATCTTATTTTCATTCCTTTCCAATAATCCATCATTGTATTGATCTTCTCTATAAGTTGATTCGTAGTCATAGAAAATATAATTTATTTATTCATATATTTTTTCTTCTATGGATCTAACATGTTAGGAGAGCTTAATACCTGATAATAATTTTTCCTCCAATACATTCTACATTTTTTATTCCTACTATTCCGAGTTTATGATCTCTTAATTCAATCATTCGAAAATCCTAATAATATATGAAAAAATTTAATTCATTAAAATATAATGTATATTTAGTAACACATAATGGTATATATAATTTGATTTATTAGACATGTGATCAATCATACTTATTCCATGTTCTTCTTGATGATAGTTTCTATGATGAAATTTACATATATCTCAATTACCATATTGATTTTATTTACTATTTTGTAATTACTATCCATTTATTTAGTAATTTATTATTCTGCCATATCCTCACATTAAAAGGAATATCTATCTTCCTTGGTATTTTATCATAGATGGACTGAAAATTATTCAACCATTCAATACAGGGATTTATTATTCTGAATTATCTTTGAATTCATTAATTATACCATCATGGTTTTGGTATAGATAAAATTTAAATAAAAAATTAAAATTCCACATTGAAAAATACAATTTACTGAAGATTAAAAAAACACAAATAATCTAGAATACATTAAATAATATATTTAAATAAAAGTTTTTTTATACTTTATTAATAATTATTAGGCCGTATTACGGTATATTCAATATTGATAAGAGTTTTAATGAATTAAGGGTTATTTTAAACAATTTTTACCAATAGGAATTTTTTACCTCATCATTGTTTAGTTAATATACATTTATTTGTTTTTATTTTATCATTAATTTTTAAAACATCCAAATGAACAATTCCAATTGGGGGAGGTGTTTACAATTTTCGTCTTTGAAAATGAATTCTTATACCATTGTGTGAATGATAAAAACCCACGATCTAATAACCCACATGAAAAAACCTATGAAATAAAAAAATTGGTGGGTTTTCCATGAAATTACATTACAATATAAGCTTTATATCATGTATGATGTATAATACTCTCCAAAATCTGAGTTTTGGGCTTTTATAATTCCTAATTATAGTGTATTATCATTCCCAGTAATGACCAGAGGGTCCTAAATTTGACTGAGACATTTTTATGTCATTAATTTGGGGCATGTTATTCTTATTATTCTCTTGTATGATCCATATTATAAAAGAAACATAAAATATTGTTCTTTTTCTATAATGGTGAACACACTATTTCTTCATCATATTTGAATTAATGAAATCAATTTTTCTTCTTCTTTATATCATCTTGATCGTATGTAGGATGATTCTTTCTATGAAAAATCAACTGTAGGGAATAATTTAATTTTTTCACTTCATTATTATTGTTTTTATTTTTTTCAATGAAAAAAACACCCATGGTATCTCACTTCATTTCATTACTCACAAGGATGTTTAGTAAGAGGTTTATTAAATGTTAACATCTACATATATACATATTATTTTCAATAGTGGCATAATATCACTTCTTTACAAGATTTATCTTCATCCAACATAATATATATATATATAATAGATAAAAACATCAATTCATTCATACATTTGTATTCTTATCAACATATATACATTTATAATTCTATAAATAGCAGTTTCCAAATGTTTTTGACATTCAAACTCACTCTATCAATAAATTTTAAGATATTCTTATAAAAATCCATATAATTATAGGTAGTATTGTTTCTATTTTATTGTTCCAAAAAAGTTTTTTATTAATTAACTCCATATATGCATGACATCCTAGAATAATATAGTGGAAATCAGTTATCCATACATCATGACCAAAAGTGATCTCATATTCTCTAGTACACTTATTTTACAGTCTATTTATATAATGATTATGAATATTATCATATTTGAATTTGAAATATGAGTATAGAAACATCATATTAAATTTACAAATATATTATATTAATTAATCACATATGTGTCACTAACTCATGGACCCAAAATCATTAATGAATCATTTTTTTCACCCTATTATGTCAATCATTAAATGTAAACTACACATTAAATGATATTCAAAATAGTTTATTAGACCATTAAATTTATTAGTTTTAGTGTTAAGAACATATTCTTATTTTTAAGGAATACAGTTAATTTGAAGATATGTTTCATAAAATAATAATATCTCTTAGAGAATCTTCCATTGTTATATAAAAACATCATATATATCCCACTAAATATTATGTATTCTTCACATGTTTCTTATATGAAAATAAAAAGAAAACTATTTCAAATAGTATTTCTATGTAAATGATGCCTTTAATAATCTTTGTTAATCAAGTGGGATTTTTTGATTCTCTATCTTTGTCTCATGAAACATAGTGATCAAGCGTCACATTAATTAGAGTTCTTTATAGATTAATACAAATATTTTTTTCTTTAAAATATAATAAAAATGGGTTTTTAATGTTAAAAAATAAATTTACTTTATACATACCATATTATAGTTATATTTGATAATGAGTGGATTTTTTATCAATGTTATCTATTAGTCTTATATAAAATCTTTTAGGGCCTATGAACATCAATTTTCTAACATTTATCCATTTATAGTCTCTTTTTTCCTTCACTATTCATTAAATTATGATGAGTGTATTCCTTTTACTCTATCTTCAGCCAGTGTTGGTGTAAAAACACACTATCGTCACATTCTTAGTACTAATGTGGGATGGATCCCTCTAACGACCTGGCTAGTTGGTTCATACTTACTTGAATATTAGCCATTTTTTTATATCCATATATCTTTAAATTTACATTAAATATATAATAGCAATACTAGTATTGGAATATATAGTAAATCCAAATATATAGGAACCATATAAAATTCATCCAACTACTCTTCATTTTCATTTATGTTGACAAATCATTAATGATATAAAATAATATAACATTTTAATAATTTGAATATATGGTAGGATCTTCATAAATACCTTCCAGACATATATATATAATATAACAAACATAATAATTCATGGAACATAATTTCTTAAAATAAATATTTCCTTCAACCTGAATGAATCTTTATAACATTATAAATTTTGTTTCATTTTGATAGGGGTATTAATATATGACTCTCCTATCAAAATTTCATAATCTTTCTCTGATTTCAATTCACTGAATATCGCATTATTCCATATACAAACTAACAATCTCAATAGGCATGGGTTATTCAAATAACATAAAAGAATATAATTCAATATTTCAATTATTCCCTCCATATTTACATAAAATATCATTTCAATTCCATTTTCATTGAAAAATAATAATACATACACTAAAAGTTATTCAAAAACCATTCAATTTTTTATTTAATTTTTATTATAAATATAATTAAAAAATATTAGTGGTGACATCCATTATGATTAAAAACTCACAAATGTGTGTTTCATGAAAAACCATTCTTGATTATTTCTTATAGTAATTTTTGTGAAAATAATTTTTTATTTGAATATTAAATTTTAATTAAAAATATATACATGGTTACCCCCAATATATATTCTGTTATAATATAATCATAATACCATCCTATTGTAGTTAACTAATTTTGAACTCAAGGAATATGAGTTATTTTATTGATATTAAATTTCAAAAATGAGAAGATGTGGGTTGTATACATTAAAAATGTATTTAATTTTCAATCATCATGTCAAATTTAACATCCACTAAATTAACATTTTTAATTGAAATGACATCTCACAAGACCAACGGAACTAAAATGGGTGAATGATTGAAATTAAAATAAGTTTCATTCTAAAAATTAAATATAAACTATAATATTCTAGTATCCTTTAATATTTTCATCTTAAAAATAGTATAAAAAACACAATTAAATTAGTTAATCTCCTCTACTAAAATTTATATTTAAAAAGAATACAACATTGTTACATATATTTAAATATAATTGTAAATGTATCCCAATATAATGTTTTGGTTGAAATTTTATAAAAAAAATTATATAAGATAATAAAACACATTAAATAAATGTTTTACCTAATATTAAAAAATCATCATAATTATTACATTACAAAAAACTCAATTATCTAATATTTAATGGGAATTAAACATCATGATTCATTAATCATAGTTTAAATACATAACCACTTGCATCATTATGGATCAAGGGTATTATAACTTGAATTATTTTTTAGAAGCAAAACCATGGTATTTTTTGAGATTGGAGATTCAAGTTTGATTTAGGGAAGATAATGATCATTATTTTTTTTCCCTGATTAATTTTAAATAATTAACTAATATAAAATTTTGTGGTGGAATGTGGTGAAAATGAAAAATATTTTTAGTGGGTTCCCAAATATGGAATATAGAATTAGTGAATCCCATAAGTCTCCATTGGGAACTAGTTAAAAATTCACTGGCTCATAACCTCTTGTAAATCGATGTTTTTTAAAAAATTATTGACCCCCTAGATAATTATTGTACTCTATCAAGACCTAAATATCCCTATCATACAATATTATCCCCGCCACCAATTCTAAATATTATCCTACCAAACTAATGTATTTTTTAGGAAGACGTTTTTAAACTAAGAGTCTACCCTTATTGAGGCTTAGGTAAGACCTACAGTCCTATTAAATTTTTTCCATTATACCACCACTCCATATAATAAGAACGATTTTAGATAATATTTGTTTTATTATTTTAAATTAGTTGAACAATGGAAATTCAAGATGAATATTTGAAATTTTTATATCTTTTGACTCATCATTGGTAATCCCATTAAAATTTATTGAAATGTTTAGTGTGCATATGAGTCATGCTTGAACATAAAATAAAATATATTTTTTTAATTCTATATAGATATAGAGTGAGTTCAAAATTTTACCGTATAATATGAAAATGTATTTTAAAAGAATATTATTTAATACATGAATGGTTTTTTATATTGGATATCCCTATTGGTTATTCTACTATTTTGAGTAATATCTAGTTGATATATCCATGACTACTATCAGTTCTTGTTAGATATTATTAATGTAATAGGGTTTTCTTATTGAGTTTTTTTAAAGATAATAGAGTTGGTAGGTTTATTAGGAAGGAATTATAAATTATAGGTTTCCAGTGGATATTAAATAACATTGGTAATGTTTAAGGGTTAGTAGAATTATTTCCCCATTAATGGAATTGGAGTTATATTATTATAGATTTGATTAGGAATATATCATCATATAGGGTGCAAAATTTTCGATTCCAATGTAGGGGTATTTTTTGTTTTTAAAGTGTGGTTTGGTTAAAAAATATAGAGATACTAAAATGGGGTAACTCATTCATTAGTAAAAAAATTTCTTTATCCATCATATTTTATCAGTGGATTATAATATGATTTGATATAATTCATGAGTGTGTGATACCTTGGGGTTAATTTATGTTGGGAATTATTCTCAATACATTGATATTTGTAATATAATAGATTTAATTATTTTTTTAGGGTGAATAGTATATATAGATCAATTCATATATCCCATATCATAACATTCCTTCAGAGTGCATGATATGGTGTAATGGATATTTATATGATCATTCAGTGAACTTTACGGTGTTTATATTATAATTAGTAAAATTATATGATTATATGGTGAGTTACATGATACGCTATATAATATTATACTCTATGTAATGGGTATATAAATTTCTTTAGATGATAATAAGATGTATGTTACTATCAATAAATTGATTGAGACCTTTAATGTGACATAAAAAAATAGGGTAACCATTTTTTGGAATTCTGTAATTACTCAATGGACATGTATAATGATATTTCTCTTGATGGATAATAACTGTGTTTTAATTTTTTGTAACCTATACCTTATATCAAATTAAAAATGGTTTCTAGAATGGAGATAATATATGATCTATATGTATCATGTTCTTTGGGTTTTTTATGACAATTATAATATTTATATTGAGGTGGGGGTGGTTTTATATCTTTTTATTTTGTGGGAAGAGTTAAATAAACCATTTAATAATTATCTAAGAGAATAATAGAGTTCATTTATATGAGAGAATCCTTAGTTATTTTTCAGTTCTCATATTAATATGACATACATACCCTATATGATGGTTTATGATGGTTACATTATTCCGTTATGTGATTTCCAATCATGAGGTTTTCTATGTAATAGTTTCATAATATATATATATACATAAACTAAAATATAGGTTTGGATATACTAATCCTTTCCAATATGGGTTCCTCTAGAGTAAAAGCATTATCATATTAATGTTCAGTGGTTTATAATGTTCATATATGTGGGTTTTTCTATGTTATAACATCCCCAAATCTAATTCCAATATGTTGGGTTATATTTTACACTTCATCCATATATTAATTTTTATTCTGATATTTCATCCACATATATCACTAATAATAGTTACCAAGGAACAATTGGTTGGGTATTTTGGGGACCTTGTTTGGTAATAATGGTTTTTCGAGATTGATTTTGAGTTGTTGGATAATTGATTATTATCTTTCACAAAAATTCATACATGGAATATTCAAAAACATATATAGTAACTCGTTTCTGGATCGCCAAATTTTTTCCCTGAAGCCCAACATGTACATCATGGTGGAGGTGAATATTTCTGCATCATATTCTCAAGAAGAAGGTTTCATATTAGAACAGCTTAGAGTAGACTGATGGTGTTAGGAGGAGGGACTGAGGGGAGGGTGACCTTTTTTTTATTTCTCTAACTACATTTTTTATTCTACATGATCATCCTAGTATGAAATAATTCAGTTATGAATGTATATATTAATGAATATTTTTTGATCATCCTGTTATAATATGTTGATGTTTATGTACTACACATTTGTAAAAATAAATGTAATTCCTTATGCTAATCAAATACTATATGGTGGTTTTGATATTATATTGTTATTTTATATTATGATACTAAAAATATAGTCCCCCCAAACAATTAGTTAGACTCCAATTTTAAATTAGAACCCTTACAATATGCGGAGGCATGATTGAGATCCAATAAAACAATCATCAATGGTATTGTTAAAGTCATCTAGGTTGGTTCATTAAATAATACACAATATCATATTCACAAGAATGATTTAAATCAATAATATTAAGTAGTTGACAAAAAAACATTTTACTGATTTCTCATTCATCAATTTTCATGACATTGACATTCACAACATATGGAACATCCCTATCCAAAAGTGAAGGAATGGATCAGAACATTGTCCTATAGTTGGAGATGGGGCTTCATTTATTAATGAAAATTGATAAAATCTTACTATTTTAAAAATTAATTTTTGGTATTATTGAAACTAATATATACCTAAATTAATTTTAATATCATATACATTACTTAGAAATTAAATCTAACATAAAAAAATAATTTCATGAATGGATGTTTTAGTTCCTTTAAGGACATGTAACATATGAAATATACTACACAATAATTTTGACCAATTCCCAATAATGGTTCTCTTTTAAAACCCATTATACTCTTCTCATGAAGTATAGATATCAATATAACCTATGATAGGTAAATATAATAAAATGGTGGCCTAAAAATTATTCTATAGGTATTCATTAGTGAAACAATCCCATATCAGAATATACTACTTGATAAGTATTCGAGTGCGAAATTATTAAGGGAACATGAATATAAAATCAAGAATCTATATGTAATTAAATAAATAGTGTGATCCTTATCATAGAAAAATTTATTAAGTAAATGATATCATAGGATCACAGAATCATGAAATATGTCGCATTGACATAACAAATTAAGTCCAAAACATTAATCACTGGTCTCTTATAAAACCCTAATCATATAGTGGACAATGTTCAATGGTGGATTGGGTTCACTCCCAATCACCATAAACATTGTTTAAAGATCCCTATTGTGGATTGGGGTTATTGCATAATCTCTTACATAACATCACATGAGAATTAAATAATTACCCAAATCATTAGTTGAATCTATTATTCTTTTCCCACTTATCACATAACATAGTTTTATGATTCTAACTAACCTTGCAATATACATTGAATCTCATGATATGAAAACCATGCCGAATGATATGGATGAATTTATAATACTATCTTAACCCACCATATTATTAAAATCATCCATATGGATTCCACAAGAATAAGTGAATCTATATATAAGTTATAGATATGATCAATCTCATGAGTAGAAATTTGGATTCATAAATTTAATTTATTGAATTACAAAAGGCAAAATCATAAGGATTCTCCTCAAAATGGATTAAAATAATATTAACATTAATAATTGAAAATTGGAAATATGTTTTGAACATGGGGACTGAATGAATAAATATAATTAAACTTATTTAGGGAAAGAATGATTAAAAACAAAAAACTTTTGTGGATATTTATAAGTATTTAATGATCTCTTTAATGAAGGATACCAAATATTTTTTACATGGTACCAAAATTGAACCGAGAGGATTATAAGAAAATTAATTATATTTATAATAATTTTATGTTTTAATAAAATTATCAAAACTGGACTTAATGGTCCCCGAATCGGGACTACACCATGATCTCATTCAATAAGCCAGGGGTGGGTGACATATGCAGAGGAAAAATATCAGACAAATTGGAAACATTATCCTAAGGTACAAATACACAATCAAACATCATAATGATTGTACAACACCAAAATATAAAAAACCTAAAACCAACTAATTCAAAAATCTATGATCACACAATTTGGTTACGATATTGAAGAAATAAATGTGTGTTTTCGAAGCTTTCACCAGGGTGCGGGCGTCCGTCTTGTTGAAGGACGAAGACCCTGTTTGTTGCCCCTGATTCCCACTTTCCAAAGGCGGGCGTCATCTATTCCTTGTTCATGGACATTTTCTCCTCGATCAAAATGGGATGATGGGATATCAGTTCGTCCTACTTGGGATTCCTCCTCAAAACTCGTCACCTAATCCGGGTCTCCCTTATAAATTTAAGACGTTGTTTGTGAAACTCTTCATATTGGCATATATTCTTGGACACTAGTTAATTATATTTCTTCTGCAGGTACATTCCAAAGGGTCTAGTCAGTGTAGCATCCTTCAGTCAGGTCTATAATCACATTGGACATCACTGGCATGACAGGACGCTGGGCCACTGGCGCGTTTGGGTTACATCCCTATATTATATTTATTCTCGAGGGAGTAGAAGCCCGAGACATCACATGTCAAATACATGGAATTTTATTCCATAGGGATATATCTGAGATTTTCATCAGCTTCACATGTTTAACACATGGTATTCCGCAAGTTTAATGTCTAGTGGAGATGGATCGAACTAATCAGAACACTGATTAGAGTGGACCAGATGGGTGAAACCCCTCGAGGGAACACTGATGTTAGATCAAAAGTGCGGTTATAATCCAAGTTACTATTAAGGGGAGTGGGTAATGAGGTTTTATGATCGCACTGGGATGTGGTGGCTGAGGAAATAATCAGGATGGAAGATGGAAAGTTTAATGATGTATGTGTAGAATGAGATAGAGTTGACTCGAGGACCACAGTAATGTTGGGATTGAGTCTTGAAGATACCTCTTAAGTATACCCATGGCATGAAATAAAAGTCCTCTTAGTTCATCTGATGATGGCTTACAATTAATTGAGGTTTTTAACATCTTAAGACAGTATAGTGCATCACAAAGACTTACCGTTGGATGGGGTCACAACTGCATACTGCTGTATGTGGTCACAACGCCATACCGCTAGGAAGGGGTCACAACGGCTTATCACTGGATGGAGTCACAATGGCTTTCTGGTGGACGGGGTTGGTACAGCTTACCGCTGGACGGGGTCGATCCTATGGGATTATTTTTACGTTCCTTATCTAGGTGATAAGTATCAAACCCCCATAGTTCATGTGGGATGGGGGTCGGTGAACTGACGTGGCAGAGGACATGGGTCCAGTGGTTGTTAGTGATGAACAGCAGGGAGGTGTCCTACATACCTTTCCTTGGAAAGGATCAATGTACACATCGTTCGGGTGGGTTCAATGGCTTATATTTGATTGGGGGAACAAAGGCTTTCCACTGATTGAGGTCCACATATAATCATCATGCAGGACGAGGGTGAACCGATGTGATGGAGGAACTTGGGCCCAGATAGATGTTGGGAATGAACCTGGTGGAGGCATCCTACATACATTGACTTGGTAGAGATCAATTTCCTTGTAGTTCAAAAGGAGTGGGTGAACCTACATGAAGAGGACGAGACCAATGGGTGTCGAGAATGAACCACTGGGAGGCTTCCAACGTACATTGCCTCGGCAATGATCAATGAACAATTAGTTCAGAAAGAATGTTTGTTGAACCGACATGACGAAGTTCAGGACCAAAGGATTGTGGTCTTGAACTTATAGGAGGCTTCCTATATACCCTAACATTGGAAATGATCCAAGACCTCGTAGTTCATGGTGGGTTTGGGTGAACCGATGTGAAGTGGGTAGGAGATACCAGGTGTTGGGAATTAAACATGGAGAGGCTTCTTACGTACCTTGTATTGGAAAGTATCAATGAACATGTAGTTCAGAAGTGCTGTTTGGTGAAATGATATAAGGGTGGCCGAGAAAAAATGTCTGGTGGGCTTGAACCCTTGAGAGGCTTCCTATGTAACCTTCCATGGAAAGGATCAAAGACCTCCCGTTTCAGGGTGGGTTTGGGTGAACTGACATGATGGCGGTAGGAGTGACCAGGTGTTGGTCTTGAACCTCGTGGAGGCTTCCTACATTCCTTTCCATGGAATGGATCAAAGTCCATGTAGTTAAGAAGGGGTGTTTGTTGAACCGATGTGAGAATGGTCGGGACCAATGGATTTTGGGATTCATCCTCAGGGATACTTCCAGCATATCGTGCCTTGGTAAGGATAAAAGACCTCATAGTTCTTGGTTGGTATGGGTGAACCGACATGTAGTGCGTCAGAGTGACCTGGTGTTCGTCTTGAACCTCTAGGAGGCTTCATATGTACCATGCCTTGGAAAGGATCAAAGACCAAGTTGTTCTGAAGGGTTTGGGACTTACACTGCAGTATTCCTAGAAAGGATGTCATGGACGATGCTTGCTCGAAGCCCTTGTGAGTCATTCTCATTATGAAAAACATGAAAAAACAAATAATCGATGATCACATCGAGGAAGGTGCGTCAGTGGGATGTAGATCATGGATGATGCGCAGTTAGTGGCCCAAAAAGGAGACAGGGGCTTACGTGTTGATTATTAGGAAATGAGAAAACAAGGGCTTACTCATGGTTTGTAGCCCGAGGAGGTGGATATTGGAAATTACTCCCGGATGGAGGCCCGAGTGGTGACAAAGCCTAGGGGTAGAGATATTTGGCACCCAATAAGAGAGGAGAAGCGTGGGTGTTGCCTTTAGAAAGGAATGATAAGGGGATTACACCTGGGTGGTTTCCCTTTCCCCACAGACGAATGCTACTCTGATAAAAGAGATGTCATTCCATGTGAGTAATTATTTCACTCTCGTGGAGACTAGTGGTCATAGAGAACATCCAAGGTGGGGTTCCATGCATGCAATAAATGGGGCATGGTCAAAATTTTCTTTCATTTGTGGAGGATGATGGATCTTGTCTATTTAACTTCCTGAAACTCAGTAGTAGAGGGTGCGCTTCACACCCCTAGGACTCACATAGTTAATACTCTCCTACCCTTGGTGGAAATAAAGCATCAGAAGTGCCATGGCGAGGTGGTGTTATGGATCAATCAATGGGGGTGTCCATGATAGAATGGCTATGTGAAATAGGAATAGATGTTAGCATGACTATTAGAAGAATGATGAGGCAAAACATTGAAATGGAAATAATCGTCCAAGGGATTTGGAAATGGCTTCGTGCAAACCTAAGGGGACACACAAGAAAAGAACTTGTGACACAGGTTTGTCACGGCTAAGAGAGACTCGAACAAGGTACCTCATGGTGAGGGAATCACATGGAGTGCACGTAAGATAATGGTTTGGGGAAAGATAGGAGGATAGCGATCAAGATTCATGGTTTGCACACAAGATGAAGAGTTTTCGCGAAAGAGGTATGGGTGTCTTTCAAGACAGAGGGGTTGCACGCAAGATAGAATATGTGCATTAATGTTGGTCATGTGGTGTCTATGCCTGAGGGGTTGCACATGAGATAGACGATTTGCACGCCGGTTGATGGATTGCGTGCAAGAGTGCCTAACATAGAGGGAACCTGTGCAGCGGATGATACCCCTTGAACGCAACTAAAGTCGTGAAGAATAATAATTCACTTGGTTCAGAGGACCCGTTCGAAGGTGCCCCTGGGGGAACTATCGCACAATATCCAATACCTGATGGCCCTGGTTTTTTCACGCGATTGTGGAATATGGGGATTTCGCACCACAGAGAATCACATCGTCTTCAAGATACCATCCATGAAGGGCGGGGATAAAGATTGTTTTATAGTCGAAGACCTCAGAGTGGTGCGCAAGAGCCTAGTGCACAAACTCTCGTTGGTCATCATCTTGTGCGATTAGAGGGAGATAGGTGTGCAAACACAAGCTCGACGTCACCCTGTGCATGGAAAAGGGGCGATTTTTTTCGTTTAAAAAAAAATATTTTCCAGAAAACGCTTAGGGCCAAATTGTTTTTCAAAATGCACCTCAAATGCAGCATCCCGGATGTCTCCTTTGCACTGCGGGTGAAAGGCGGCATCCGCGATGCCGCCTTTCTCCTAAAAAAATATTTTCTTGAAAATTTATATTTATTTTTATTTTTTTTTGTTTTTTTGTTTATATATATATATATATAAAGAAAACAAAAAATTTCAACATAATTTCTCTACTATTAATGATCCAACGCTACAGCCATTACAGCTGTCTGGATTCTGACAGAAACTCCTACCCAGACCTCCCTTTTATAAAAGGGCTTGCCCTAAAAATGATTCTGCATATTCGATGTGGGATTCAGGTTCTACCATTACTGTGAAGTACATTCTGCATTTCCGATGTGGGATTCTGTTTCAAGTACGTGATTTTGAAATACAATAAAATATAAACTATAAGGCCAGTATAAATGAAATTTTAAAAATTGATTAAACATATAATAAATAGTTGAAAACAAAAAGTATTTCCTCAAAATTTTTGATGAAAAATAATCTATAACCTTTCAAAACCGCCTACTGGAAACATAAAAATGTTTCAAATACGTGAATTTGAAAGACTGTAAAATATAAACTATAAAACGAATATAATTGAAACTTTAAAAATTGATTAAACATATAATAAATAGTTGAAAACAAAAGAAATTTCCAAAAATATGTTGATGAAAATTAATTTATAAGCTTTCAAAACCGCATACCTGAAACATAAAAATTTTCAAGTTTGTGAATTGGAAAGATCATAAAACATAAAATAGAAGACCAATATAAATGAAACATTAAACATTGATTAAAAATATAAGAAATAGTTAAAAAAAATCAATTTCCAAAAAAATGTTAATGAAAAATAATTTATAAGATTTCAAAACCGCCTACTTGAAACTTAAAAATGATTCAAGTACGTGACTTTGAAAGATTATAATTATATTACTAATTAACTAATTAGCTATTATATAATTAATAGTTATATTAATAATTAACTAATTAGTTATTATATAAGTAATAATTAATGAGTAATAATTAATAATTAATAATTTAACGAATAGTTATAATTAATATTTATATTACTAATTAATTCATTAATAATTTCTAATTACTTAATAATAATTATTAAATACTAATTACTAATTATAATGAATAATTATAATAAATATTTATATTACTAATTAACTACATATTAATTTTTAATTACTAATTACTAATTAAATAGTTATAATTATTAATTTTATTTCTAATTAACATAATATTTATTATATATGTAATAATTATATTACTAATTAACTATTATATAATTAAAGATAATATTACTAATTAACTAATTTTTTTTAAATAGTAAATATTTATTAATTAGTTAATTAGTAGTATTATCATTAATTATATAATAATATTAATAGTAAATATTTATTAATTAATTAATCAGTAATATTATCATTAATTATATAATAATTAATTACTAATTACTAATCTTGTTTTGTTATATTACTAATAATTATATAAATAACTAATTGCTATTAATTATTAATTAATAACTACTAATTACTAATTATAATGAATAATTATAATAAATTTGTTATATTACTAATGATTAAATTACTAATTAATTAGTAATATTATCATTAATTATATAATAATTAATTAGTAATATAATTATTACATATATAATAAATATTTAATTAATTATAAATACAATTAATAATTATAACTAATTAATTAGTAATTATTAATTCATAATTAGTTAATTAGAAATATAAATATTTATTATAATTATTCATTATAATTAGTAATTAGTAATTAATAATTAATTAGTAATATAATTATTACATATATAATAAATAACTAAATATTAATTATTCATTATAATTAGTAATTAGTAATTAATATGTTATAATTATTATTACATATATAATAATTAATTAGTAATATAATTATATAATTATTAATTGCCAATTAATAATTATAATGAATAATTATAACAAATTTCTTATATTACTAATAATTATATTACTAATTAATTAGTAATATTATCATTAATTATATAATAATTAATTAGTAATAAAATTATTACATATATAATAAATATTTAGTTTATTAGAAATAAAATTAATAATTATAACTAATTAATTTGTAAATAGTAATTATTAATTATTAATTAGTTAATTATTAATATAAATATTTATTATAATTATTCATTATAATTAGTAATTATTAATTATTAATTATTAATAAGTAATTAGTAATTATTAATGAGTTAATTAGTAATATAAATATTAATTATAAGTATTCATTAAATTATTAATTATTAATTATTACTCATTAATTATTACTTATATAATAATTAATTAGTTTATTATTAATATAACTATTACTTAGTTAATAATTAATTAGTTAATTATTAATATATTTATAATCTTTCAAAGTCACGTACTTGAAACATTTTTAAGTTTCAAGTAGGCAGTTTTGAAATCTTATAAATTATTTTTCATTAAATTTTTTTTGGAAATTGCTTTTGTTTTCAACTATTTCTTATATGTTTAATCAATATTTAAAGTTTCATTTATATTGGTCTTCTATTTTATGTTTTATGATCTTTCCAATTCACACACTTGAAAAATTTTAAGTTTCAAGTATGCGGTTTTGAAAGATTATAAATTACTTTTCATCAACATTTTTTTGGAAATTTCTTTTGTTTTCAACTATTTATTATATTTTTAATAAATGTTTAAAGTTTCAATTATATTCGTTTTATAGTTTATATTTTACAGTCTTTCAAATTCACGTATTTGATACATTTTTATGTTTCATGTAGGCGGTTTTGAAAGGTTATAGATTATTTTTCATCAACATTTTTCAGGAAATTCTTTTTGTTTTCAATTAATTATTATATTTTAAAACAATTTTTTAAAATTTCATTTATAATGTCCTTATAGTTTATATTTTATTGTATTTCAAAATCATGTACATGAAACAGAATCCCACATCGTAAATGCAGAATGTACTGCGCAGTAAAGGTAGAACCTGAATCCCACATCGAAAATGCAGAATGATTTTTAGGGAAAGCCCTCTTATAAAAGGGAGGCCTGGTAAGGCTTTCCGTCAGAATCCAGACTGTTGTAATGGTTGTAGCGCTGGATCTTTAATAGTAGAGAAATTCTGCTGGAATTTTTTGTTTTATATATATATATATATATATATATATATATATAAACAAAACAAAAAAATTAAAATTAAAATTAAAATTTTCAAAAAAAATATTTTTTAGGAGAAAGGATGCATCGCGGATGCCGCCTTTTACCCGCAGTGCAAAGGTCGCATCGCAGATGCCACCTTGCCCCTAAAATGCAAAGGTGGCATATAGGATGCAGCCTTTGAAGTGCATTTTAAAAAAAAAATTGGCCCTAAGCTTTTTCTGGAATTTTTTTTTTAAATGTAAAAAAAAATCGAAAAGGGGTCGGGTGCGCATGGCCTCGTTCGATGTCTCCTTCAGCATGGAAACAGGGTCGAGCGCGCCAACTTCGGTTCGACATAACCTTCTGTATGAAAATAGGGCTGGACATGGCCAGCCACAAAGGACGGTGTTTTGGGTGTGGAAGGGATGGCCGATGCGCAAGGTTTTCTACGCTAGAAATCCTTTTGCGCGTGTATCCCCAATCTTGCGTGCACCCACTTTCTGGACCACATAATCTCCACATTTTCATCATGGATTCATTCATATCTCTTTTATTCCACCTGAGGCAGCCCTTCTCCAAATTTTAGCATAAACAAATTCCCCCCACAGAATCGTAGCTGAAAGGGAACCTGACAATCGGATTCTGAGGGTACGCCGAAAAATAGAGACGACCTCTTCAGTGGCATGAAAAAATGCATTTTGTGCACGTAAGAGTATTGCGTGCACACAGAAGACATGTTACGGATTTATAAATACGCTGAGGGCCCCCCTTAGTCCCTACATTGACCTTTTCCATGCGACATGCTTTGTTATGCTTGTGCGTGAAAACAATTTTGATCTGTGCGTATGATTATACGACTGACTCTGGGTTTTCCACGCCATCCACATTTTTTCACATGCATCATACTTCATACACGCCTCCACCTCTTTTGTGTGCCAAATCATTTACCTTTCATGTCGATCCCTTTGAAGTTCTAAAAATGGCCACTTAACATTCCGAAGTCGAGAGGGACGTTTCCCTTACTTCCAGAAGAACCCAAATGATCACAAGCCCTCATATTAATCCCACGCGGAGGGTTTTGTCTAAAAACTAAAACCTTTTTGGAATTCTTACCCATGCTCAAAAGGGTTATTTCGTTAGTAGTATCCTTCCACTATAGAACTTTGTTCTTCTAGAAGAGGTGTTGATGCCCAGTTTCGAGACGGACACACCACGGTCGTTGGTGTTGTGTGAGGATAGTCTTCCACAATTCCACATTACTATCAACGACCATCCTGATAGGGAAACACAAAACACAACCATCTATGTCCTATTATGGAGATGAGGATGGTTGTGGGATGTGATCCAGTTCCCGAGGAATCTCAATCTATTTACGCATGTATTTTTAGAAGAACAATTATTGATGAGACGAAGGGCTGGATGGAGTGGGATTTTGGATCCACGGGAAAATTTACTAATTAATGTGCATGGGTATACTGGGTACGTCACACATACAAGGAATTCGGGCCGGAACTGCGGGCCATTGAGAATTTTGAGGCCATTTAGACGTCTCAATTCTCCTTTTACCTACATAAGGTCATGGTAGTAGATCTATTCAGTCGCTAGTCTCATAATTCAAAAACTTTTCAACTTTATCATCGATAGGTGTGAATAAATATTTGGGATGCCCACTATATCAGGGGAATCCCCTTAGAGGGGAATCTGAATGTTGAGTTCCTCCCGACAGATAATATCTGGGGGGATAGGACCTGCACCCCAAACCTGTCATGGCAGCTCCTGTGTTTGGATAAAGAGGAACTCAAAACAAAATATATCCTAAATGACATAACCTATTCGGGGTGTTTTAGTTCTTTCCTAAACCAGTACATGGTCGTGGAGATCCCAGGTTGGGGGAAGCAATACCTGAACTCATCTCTGAGGGGAAAAGCAGGACCATATTGGAACATTTTGGAGATGGGAGGGTATCAATAATAGTGATTTGGAATCAATGATGTTCGAGGCCCAAATGTGTGATATTTCAAGTTCCTAGATGCTTTCTTGATATGTTGGATGTCTCCTTTGAGGGAAATGAGGATGGAAGTCTGCCCAAGGACGCTACTGATGGCAGGGATTGTGGCAGCAAAGAACATGGTTAAACAAGAGGTACCTTTGTTGGCTTGGATATACAGTATTCTAGGGATCATTTCTATGGGAGGTACGCCCTTGAAGATATATGGGCCATTCCAGATCCTCCATGGTTGGGTCGCTTCCCACTCTGCTGGGTACGACCTCTCGAATGAAATCTGCAACCCTGGTAACGGTATACGGCCATCCATCTTGAACATCACTGGGATCCTCCCATTGACACTCATGGATGACAGAATAAAGATCAAGGAGGGTAGTCATACTATCTTCAACTTCCACCCATTTCGAACCCCATTTTACCAAATTGTAGACGATGGGAGAGGTCCACTAGAGATGAGGGAGTACCAACAAAGCATCCGGGGCAGCGTTCTGGTGGCCCAAATTGATAAAAAAATCTTATCCATACCATGTGTGCGGACATGGTTCGTCTGGAAGTTCGAGTGCATGCATATTATGCCAATGAAGTATATAGAGAGGTTCAAGAAGAGTGGAATCCATGAATTCTCTGCCAGTAGTGTCTTATGTTCATGACAAAAGGCCTGGGAGAAATCATCACTCATACCCCAACTGATGTATGTGCCGGATTGTCAATAGAAAATACTAATGACTAGAAGAGAACGTACCCCCAGGAGATTCATTATAAACACATCGTGAATATCAAGGAAACTAGTTCAGAGCCCAAAGAGAATGAAGGTATACGAGGTGACACTGGGGATGTGAGGCAATGAATGGGTTGGGGATCTAGCATGGCGTTGGCCGTTACTTCATCGACAGGGGTAGTGCAGATCGAGAACGTGCCTCTACCATCCGAGGAAGGGTGGCCTCGTGCACAGCCTCGGGGTCAGACTAGGGAACTCCATGGAATGAAACTATGGTACCACCTGACGTCGTCTGCTGATTCTATCATCCCTTTTTTATGGTCTGTTTAGAGAACGCTGCAACAGTTCATGTCTGCCAAACAGTTATGACGAAGGTTAATACACACCAGGATCGATCTATCAGACATAGGGCACATCTGAATATTGGATAGATTAAACAATCATCGCAAGAATGCATACCTGATATCCATGGACATGTACCCATGCCACTGGGGGAGTTATGAAGAACCGCATCTCCTGATGAATGTATTTCATTTCCAGGTCATGACCTAGAGAGGATACCATCTGAGGATGAATGTGTAGAGCTGGAAGAGGAAGAATAAGAACAAGGACTATAAAAAGAGGACCTAGATGTGGATCATGGTGGTGAGGGGCCATCCGAATCTCCCACTCACCAGCAGAGTTCCTGGGAGAGTGGGTAAATTATTGGCTCTGATGCAGAAATGGGAGAGTAGCATCAGGTATGGTTTAAACCTTACAGTGGCCTTCATATTTTCATAGTCTCAAACCATCAATAAGACCCTATCCTATTCAAGAAAACATGGATGAGGGTCCCTAGGAAGCCTTCCCCACCGAAGGTGTGGGTATGCCTATAGAGACCGGGGAGTAACCTTGGGGGCCATTCCTCATGACCGGGCATAGTGAGACACCATTTTCACCTAGATTTGGTTATAATGAGCTAGAAGGAGAGCCACATTCCCTCACCATTGTCCAAGTGGAGCCGACATTAGTAATCGAGTTGACAAGCGTCGATGGATCTCCCATGGCAGGGGCCCCCACCATGACACATGCATCGGACACCTCTACACATGGATCGGGTAAGTCCTTTCTCATTGGTTTTCCCTCATTACTGGAGAGTTTATCTAATCAAGATACTGCTTCCTGGTTCAGTGATCGCAAGGTTGGAGGCACGAAAGACCATCGAGTCCATGACATCTGCAGGATAGGGATGGGCAATGAAAATGTAAACCTTTACTGATGAAAAAATTCTAGATAACCCTACCCCAGTACTCGGCGAGCTAGAGATCGCAATGCGGGATGGTAATTCCACCGGGGTGGAACTCTAACCCGACGAGAGCGATGTCGCTGACGAGGTGGAGGTTCCCAAAGAAGATCCTACTACTGAACTCCTCAATTTTTACCACGACTATCAGCATGTATATCCTGACATGATTGATGATTCTGTTTTGGAGGTGGCCGATGAGAGCCATATGAATCAGCGCAAAGGGTTGAATTTTATCAAGAACATTTTCGATCAGCCTCAGACAGAGTGGCTAAAATGGATGGTATCGCTCCACACCAGGTTGCGTTTCTCTATGCTGGAGGGGTGGATTATCAACATCTTTATTTGATAGTCTGTGACTACATGGCTGAGAAGCTAAGTGGGAGCAGCCGATGATCAAAAAAATTCCAGTGTCGGAAAGAGTCAAGGATTACCCAAGAATTCATGATGGTGAAACAAGAGGTCTGACTCCTTGATGAACTTGTGAAAGAAAATGAGGTATTCATTGAAAATTTTTTAATCATTTTGAGAAATTGAGGGCCCAACTGGTGGACACATAAGAGTATCAAGTGGAAGCAGGTCACTAAATGACTGCACTCCAAAAAATACTACCCAAGAAAATTCTAGGGTTAGTGAATTGTGACTTGCGGCCTCTGATGAACAGAAGGATCTCCAGGGGTGGGAGGCAATCCTGGTGGCCACAAGGCAAAAGGAAGTAGTAATATAGTGATTTATCCATGATGATGCTCTTTAAGGGAACATTTTTGGTCATACTCATAAACAAAATTATTTTTACTGTGTCTTGTTAAAAACATAAAGTATGAATGAATTTATTTTCTTGTTAGTTTGGTTCAATGGATTTCAACCACAATCATGAAATAAATAGCAATCCATTCTTATGATCACATGGGTCATGCCCAATGTGAGAAATAAAGGAAGCTTGCACTATTAATTTATCTGAATGGAGGAATGCCATCCGAGCTTCGAGCACCCTATTTTTGAACAACCAACTCGGATTTCAGGTAAGAAATGGTAGAAGACTGATTGGAGTATGAGGACCTTAGAACAATCAATGTTCCACCCTTCCAATGTTCTCTAGCGCAAAAGTGGGTAACGCTAGGGGTGTTAAAAATAACCCATACATAGGGGAGTGGAATGTGTGAATCATGATACCCCAGATTTGGAACACTTCAAGGGTGGGGTGACAATAAAGAATGACTATTGAGCATGTTGAAAACACAGTATCCTTGTTTCGTTATCCTAGAATAGGAATAACAAATGAGGGCCAACTACTGACCATGTTTGAAACATGGGGCCACTCTCAAAATTTCATCCATTATCCTTCCTTAATGTTAGCACAGGATAGTAGATGAGCCCTAGGCCAAGCATCCAAACTATTATGGGGTTCTTTCGGACGTGAATGATGACGAGGGTCCGACTGAAGGGAATGCAAATCATGGAGTTGGATTGATTGGTTTTTTTTTGAATGGATTCTAATGCTCTTGATATAACACCCCCTTTACAATGGAACATTAGGTGGGTGAGTCCGTCTAATCATGGGTCAAGAATACCTTCGAGAAGGACCTATTTGGCAGGGGATCTGGTGCATCCCATGACTGACATGGGGCATCCTGAAATTGCCCAGCGTAGAACCGTAGTATAGTGTAAAGAGTCAAGGAATCAAGGACTCATGTAGTTGAACATCAGGTGGTATGACGATTAGTGAAAGGGGATATCCCAGGAATTTAGAATGTTGTGTTATAGCTATATACTCGTTGTGAATGAGGACATACAGTGTCTACACCACACCGCCTATCCCCGAAGGATGTTCTTTAGGTCAGGGGACAAAAAGTGAAAGTAAGTATGGGCCCAAGGTAAGGTGCATGGACATTCCTACGTACCCTATTAGGATGGCAATCAAGCCAAACATAGTTCCAAGTCACGGTTTAGCATCACGTGGGACAGTGAAAGGAATGTGTTGCATTGTTGTGCTAGTACACGTCCTACTATAACTACTAATCCCATGTGAGTCAGGTTTGATATTGGAAACAAGGAGTAGTGATGGGACATTCCTAGCATAGGAAGGCACATGTTAGGGGTGATGGGACACTAGGTGAAAGACATCATAATGATACTGACCCAGCTATATAATGCACCAAGATGTGCAGAAGAGTAAAGCTGAGTATGTTGAAATTCAACTTGAACATAAGAAAGTGTAAATATGTGAATCATGATGCTCGAGGTCTAGACCCCAATGATGGTGGCATGATGACTAGGGATAGTTATTGGACATGTTCAAAACATAGTATCCATGTCATGTTTGCCTGGAATTGGGACAGAGAAATGAAGGTCGTTCATTGACCATGTTCGAAACACATGACCTATCATAAATGTCATCCAAGGACTTCAGGGACGTTGGGCCCAGAAGATAGGTAAGCTAGTGTGGCATGAGGCCAATACAAAAAGGTTGTCCGTTCAGACATGGAAGTGGAAAAGGACCCAAATTAGGTGTTCACGAAGCATGGACATGGAATGAGGGGAATGCCCCCGTGAAAACTCCACACTTTGTTCACATTGTAAAAACGCATCTGAATACGATTATAAGATGTATGATATATAGGGAGTTAATTGCATTCCCCCAAAGGAAAATGGTCTTCAGTTTTCACACTTCCAACTTAATGGTCATAGGATGATCCAAAAAGGGGAGATTGATTTAATGTACTGTCTGCAGGGTGGTTAAGTGGCCAAACCCAACGCGTAGTTCCCAACGTGAGATCTTCGTTTAGGTTCATGGAGCCAAGACCATGTGGGTAAGTGACATGGGAGGTATATGGTGTAGAATTTTTGAATCCCAGGGTGAGTGACAAAAAAATACCATAAGGTACACGCCACCCCACATGTTCCAGAAAGAGTTATGAACGAGGGACCAAAAGAGGGGGGGAATGATTTGGATTCATGTGGCTGGACCTAGAGACAATGTGTCATGGTGTTCCTACATATCCCACGAGGATGGGAATCGAGCCATATGTAGTTCTACAAGAGACACAATATTATTCCATTGTCATAAACATTGTGGTTGTGTGGGTCTGGCCCTTTGCACTGAAAGAAGTGGTATTTGATAGATATTGTTTGTACTTTAGGATGAATGTGTGCTTTTTTATGTGATGGACCTAGAATAGAAAATCTATATATGCCACAAGAATCAACCCATATGCCAGCATTGAAAATTGATAGGGTGTGTGACTGATACCAAACATGATGCCCCCTCGAGTGAGGTTATCACAGTGCAGTGTCGTTTTTCGTTGTGTGGCCAGAAATATATTGTCATTGTTTATGGTCATGTGATGGGACAAACCATGAATTGTTAATGTCGTGAAATATATCTGAAACTTCCTAATGTCCTATGGGACTAAGTATCATAGTTTAATGTCATTTGGCTCAGAAATATACAGGATAGATGATGTTCAATAGGTGATGCACATAGCATGATAAGGCATGCCCGACATGAATGAGGATGAGGTCCACATCAAACTTTGCATGATTCTGAGGGGGAAACCTTGGGCCGAAGGGCCAGGATATATTAGAATATAAGGGGAAGTAGAAACTAGATCCCAATTGAGATCAACCAGAAGACGAGTTTTTTAGGGGATACTACATGTCCCATGAAGATGGGAATCAATCTAAACATAGTTCATGAAGGTTCCTTTTAAAATCATGTGAGACATCATACTGTTTCATGTCATCTGTGTCAAGAAGTAGGGGGGATAACTCTTAAAAAAGGGAGTACATGTTGTGGATAATTACAACCCTATCTGAATGAGGACATAATCAAACACCACGCCATGCAGTCCCATAAGAGTTTGAGCCCAGAAGGCAGGACCGAAGAGATAAACTTGTGAAACTTGAGCTGGATGCAAAGACGAGACGTCTAGGAATTCCTACGTATCCCATGGAAATTGGAATCATGTTTTAAGTAATTATAAAAAAAGATATTTATTTATGGTCTTAGTGCTCAGAGCATGGGAAGAAAAATACTTCCATGTAAGTGAGGACCTAAACATGATCCCTAATCCCACCTGAATCAAACTCTGTATGGAAAAAAATGTCCGTAGAGGTTATTGCAATACCAAGAATGCATGCCAAAGGGAAGTCAGGGTGGAGCCCCGAACAATGCCTTTACCATGAATTTTATCCTTATAACATGCAGATGTGCACTGAGGGATATTAGATGGAGTGTTGAGATTCCACATCGACATGATGGGGTGGAATATAATTTGAATCAAGTAACCCATATTCATGTCTTGACATGGATAGCGTGATGATGGAGGATAACTATTGACAGTGTTCAATACACAACATCCTTATCGTGTGTCTTAAAATGGGAACAACAAACGAGCATCGACCACTAACAATATTTGCAACACGGGGCTTGTATCGATTTTTTGTCAGAAATAATCAAGGATTTTGTCCTGTAATGGTAGGAGAGCCATTAGGCCAGTAAACCATTCCATCTAGGGGTCGCTTCGGGTGTGAAAGATAATGGAATCCAAAATGAAGAGGAACATGAAGCCTAAAAATATTGTTAAAACATGTCCATGTAGAATTTGTCACTTCGGGTTCTAGACCAGAGTACTAATGGGACAATTGATGATTCACCAAAGAGGGAAGAGGGACCCGACATAAGGGTAGCAGACTCAAAGAGAGGAAATCGTGGAAAGGGGGTGAAGACTGCTCAAGAGAGAGAGGTATGTGGCACGGTTGTTATAAACCTGACGTATATGGGGACACATGCACATACCGCACTGTATTCCCCTATACTGGAAGAACATGTGAAAAGGGTCCAAAAATTATAGGGGGTATCATAGAGATATGGCTGGACCCAATGTCTAGATGCTCGGGGAAGTCCTATGTATCCCATTAGGATGGGAATCAAGCCACACCATGTTCTTGATGATTTGGTGAAACTAATAAGGGTAAAATACCCCAACGCGGGGCATGTATGGAACAAAGAGTAACCAGACATGAATGAGTACATAATCATGAACCACACCTTAAAACCCTAGGTGAGTACTTGGTCTAGGGGACCAAAAAGGTTAAGGGGCCTGAAGTTGGGCCATGGACTGAATGCCCTTTCGAGCTTACAGTTTAACATCTTACAGTGAGGATTAATATAGGGGTATTTTATCTCATTCAAGGATGTGTATGGAACGATGAGTAACCTCATGTGAATGAGGACATAATCCAACACCACACTATACAACCCAAAGTGAGAACTTGGGACAGGGGACTGAAAAAGAAAAGGGGCCTGACGCTTGGACATTGATAGAGAGCCATGGACAACATGCAGTTTAACATCTTGCAGTGTGGAAGTAGGTGATCTTATTTTAGGGTCTTAGAGCTCAAACTGTATATTCCTAGTATAATTTCATATGTGTGGGATAGAAAGGGAGAATCATTATGCCAATGGAAGACCACCAAGTTTCAATGATGTTAGAGGACAACTGTCGACCAGGTTCACAACATAGTATCCACCCATGTGTGGCCATAATATGGTGAACAATTGAACGTCAACCATTGATCGTATTCGCAAAAAGTGACTTGTATCAACTTGTCACACCCAATTCTCTTGGGCATTATCACATAACGGTAGGAGATCCCTTGGGTTGATCATCCATGCCATTCGGGGTCCATTATGGATATAGAGGGTGACATAAACCCAAATGATTGGATATGATGAGCATGGTAGTGCCTGTACTCGCAGAACAAATGATAAATGAAGGAATGGATATCTTAAGGGGATATGTGTGGCGTAGCGAAACAACACGACATGAATGACGAGATGAGTTTGTACTACACCACAAAATCCTAAATGAGAACTTGGGCTAGGTGCCCGAAAGGGTCGAAGGACCAGAGGTTGGGTGCCCCGACCAACAGTAGCCATATGACCTATTATGTGGTCACTGTCTCATCGTAGCTCTTAATCCCATGTGAATAGTGATAGATGTGGGAAACAAGGAGTAGGATTCAGTATTCCCTATAATATAAGAGTCTGATAGCTGGCATCGCCCGAAGGGAATCACAACTCGAAGACATAGCGGGATGGATGAACCACCACACTCAATGTTTGGGATCTACGTGGGTGGTGAAAATGTCAAAGGATTGCCACAAACAATGTTTGAAACACAGTATCCTTATAGTGTGACCTGAAATGGGAACACAAATGAGCGTCGACCACTAAACATATTCAAAATGCGAGAATTGTATCAATTTGTTGCTCAAAATCCTCGAGAGAATTGGCCTGAAGTAGAAGGAGATCCCTTAAGCGAAGCATCCATGCAAGTCAGGGGACCATTTGGATTTGAAAGGTGATGTAGTAATAATCAATGGAGTGGGTGAATCATAGTTGTGCCCATGAATTTTAACGTCAATCAGGGCAGTGAAAGTGATGGACATCTCCGGGGAGTGGGACGTATAGCGGTATTGAGATGAGATTGACGTGAATTGGGGAAAATGCATGTACCATACCATGTGTCCTAACCAGAAGTAGGATTTTGATGTTTGGGATGGGCCAAAAAATGAAATGCGCAGGCGTTCATGCATATCCCATGAGGATGGGAATCAAGTCGTTCATTGTTCATAAAGATCATGTAGTTTAACATCATGCATTGAGGATGTGGGAGAATATAAGAATGTGGAGGGAGCATGTGGTGAGATCATAATAATCCGGACATGAGTGGGGCCAAAGAATCCATCACTATGTCGTGTATGTATCGTTCAAGATGTCTTCCCCCAGGGGGGATAGTCAAAGAAAAGTGTTAGGGGGTGGACTCAAGACAAAATGTTTGAGAATTCGTACGTAACCCATGAAGATGGGAATCATGTTGTACATAGTTATAAGGGAGCAGTTTGATGTCATTCATGAAGAAATACATTTTAACGTCATTTAGGACGTTTTACATTTTAATGTTATGTTGGACCGGGCAGTTTGAGGTTATGTGGGACCAAACAGTTTAGGGTCATGCAAGACCCGTTGTCTCAGGAAATGTATTATATGAGGAACATGGCATTGGTGGGAGGAGTTATACGCACACCATCCATGGTTACCACTGATTATGCACCATTGGGATAAAAATTGTGAAAAATGAAAGGTCATTCCCATTTGGGCTCTAACTTGGGTCGTTTCCATCCAGGTATCATTTGTGTCCTAAGGGCTAGTACCAAATCACCTTGAAGGAAAGAGCGGTGACAAACCTTCTTGTTGAAGGCTCTAGCAATCTTATTTTGATGCCTTTACAGATTTTGCAGGGCAAGAACCCTATTCTCGTCAAGTGCATCCAATTCATCTAGACAGATTTCAGCTACCTTATTTGGCGTCTACTGGTCATAGAACGCTATGAGTAACGAAGGAAACCGAATATCGATTGGCTGGAAAACCTCCTTTCCATACACCAGGGAATATGGAATCACCTGGGTGGAATTAAGAGTCATTTTCCAATATGACTAGAGTTCATTGGGGTGCTTTCCCAAATGAATATTTTTATTCTGACCAACCATTTTATGAAAAATGTTAGAGAGGGATTTCTTGAATTCTTTGATCTGTCCATTTTCATGCGCATGATAATGAGAGGTATGGTTGGAGCAGATGTTGTACTTATCGTATAACTTATTCAGCTTAGCTACTCAAGTGCTTATGCCGTTATCGGGGAGGATAGAATGAGGAACTCCAAATTAGTAGATTATGTTTTAACTAACAAGTTCAACAATGAAACATGCCTTGACCTTTAGAGTGGAACTGCCTCTACCCACAGGAAGAAGAAATCCATAGCTGTTAGGATAAACCTGCACTGACGAGCTGTCAACGATGGATATAGTTCCACGACATCAAGTCCCCATACCGTAAATGGCCAAGATTACTTGATATAATAAGGATGATCTTGTGGATGATGCATAATGTAATCATTTATTTGGCACACATGGCATCTATTGGCGAATTCAATGAAATCATGGATCATGTAGGGCCAAAAGTACCCCAGTCTATGGATGTGGTGAGATAACTTTTGTCCAATCTGGTGGGTGCCACAGGAACCGGCATGAACCTCCCACATTACCTGAAGAATATCGACTCCTTGGATGCAACGAAGGAGAATGCCATCAAACCCGTTCTTGTAGAGTATCAGATCACGACTGGGACCATCTTGGAGAGTAAACTGGAACACACGGTGTCAGATTCACCCACTCTCAGCCCGATCAGTTTGGAGGTAACCATTTTGGAGATATTCAACAAAGTGGAATGTCTAGTCAGAAGTCACTTCAACCATTGCATCTGGCGGGCTTGACCTGGAGGCTTTGGTGTTAATATGGCTCACCTGCTGGTTGTCATCGTCATTTGGGGAGACATGAGAAATGACACTCCAATGTGCCACTTGGATTATCAGATCATCCTTATAGGTTTCTTCACGTGATGCATCTAGGCCGGACAAGTCATCAACTCGACCTTTCTAAGATCGAAGGACATGAGTAACTTCTGGCCGATATGGTAACTAGGCCATTAGGTGGAGATTTCACTCCAACATTGGTAAGAGCTCTAGTTTTCTGACGATGTAGTCATCATTGATCTGCTTGTTGACTAGTTTGGAATCCCTATTCAAGTGAAAATGGGGAACAACAATATCGAGGGCCAGCATGAGACCAGTGATGAGAGCCTAATACTCTGCCTCATTGTTGGTGGATCCTTATGACAAAAGGAATGAGTATAAAGAATGGATTGTTCTAGGGTAATAGAGGCGATACCCATGCCTATGCTATTGATCATGGGATTATTGAGCCTCCTACCTATGGGGCTTCGGTAACCACCATATAAGTGAATCTTTGAGCAGGGAATGAATTGGTCCAACGAGAGAATCGCCTCATCAGGGAAATCGAGATCCAAGGACTGGTCATCAGGGGCCGGATAGGCAGAAAGGAATTCTTCCAATGCATTCCCCTTAATTTCTTTCTAAGGGAAAAACCTGATATCAAACTACTGGAGAATCACTTCCCACGGAGTGAGACGTCCTGTCAACATGGGGCGGTTTAGAGTGTACTTTAGTGGGATTGCCTAAGATACCAGTTGAACTTCATGATTACACAAGTATTGTCACAATTTCTGTACTACAAATCACAGCACAAGGTATCTCTTTTCAATGGGGGAGTATCTTGTCTCTATATTTAGGAGAAAATTACTGATGAAGTAAAGTTTTTTCTCTATCCCCTCATTGTTCTTTTGGGTGAGAAGGGTGCTGAGATATTATTCCAAGGAGGTCTTAAAAGGGACTAATGGATTTTTGGAGATGGGTGGCATTAATTCCAGAGGATTGAGAAGATATTTATGGATCTCCTTGAATGAAATCTGACACACATCATCCTATTCATAAGCGGTCCCTTTCATCATGAGGTGAGAAAAGGGCATACATATTCCATCCAAGTTAATGATGAATCGGTATGTGTAAGCTATGTGTCCTTGGTAACCTCGAAGATCCTGAATTTTTCTCGGTGGATACATCTGCCTAACTGCCTAGATCTTCTCTGTATCGATCTCAATTACCCTATATCTTACAACAAAGCCAAAAAATTATAGAGGTTTCCCCAAAGGCACACTTCAATGTGGTCATCTTTAGGTGACGAGTACAAAATAAGATGAACACTTTTTCAATGACTTTGAGATGGTCATGATGCTAGAAGGATTTGACCACCAAATCATAGACAAAGAATTCCACCAATGTTCCATGGACTAGATTAAATATGCGATTCGTAGCCTACTGGTATGTGGCAACTGCATTTTTTAAATTTAAGGGCATGACATGGTAAAAGAAAGTACCTAGTGGTGCCAAGAAGGCTGTGAAATCCTCATCCTCAGGGGCCATTCCGATCTGGTTGTACCCGGTGTACCCATCCATGAAGGAGAGGCCTTGGAATCCATCTGTAGGGTTAATCAATAACTCTGTCATGGGAAGGGGAAAATAATCATTCTGATAGTTATGGTTGAGATCCTAGAAGTCAATGAAGACTATGATCAATTCTTTATTCTTCCCAACTAGCGCAATATTGGCCAGCCATTTGTGGTACCAGACCTCCTTAATAAAATTGGATCTGATGATATTATCAACATCAACCTCTACCATGGTACTATGAGAAGGGTGCATCTTTCTGGGAAGCCACTTGAACCCACAATGATTTGTAGGGAGACCGATGCAGTGGATGGCTACTTGAGGATATCGTCCCAATATCTCTTCAAAATTACAGGAGAATACATCACGATGTTGTTTTAGGATGTATATGTTCTATGGTTTCTCTTCAAGGGGCATGTCAACACTGATCAATTTGGTTCTTGGGTATGCCTCGCTATCGTGGTTCACCTGTATCAACTCATTGAATGTGGGATAGACACCCTCTTCAAAGGCAGGTGGAGCATCCTTTAAACCCAGTTCTTCACTTGTAGAGGGGGAATCCTCAGTAGGAGGAGTCATTTCTGAGTCGGTACATCCAAACGTGAGGCCGGTACCTGCCTATGTGGCAACAGACACAGCATCATAGGACCCCTGTGTTGCCACAACCAAATCTATGAAGGCTATTTATCTGATCCCATCGGGCCATCGTATCAAGGGGCCACACATGACAATATCAATGAAATAATGGTGCATTTGATTGATCTGGTTAATTTCATCCCAACAGAACAAGCACATATGATGTATTTTCATTTCTAGGGGACAGACATCCCGATACCTTATGGGAGTAGGGGGCTCTAGGATCACAAGTCCTGATTTGTATAGTATTACAAGATGACATTCTATCATCGCATTGAATTGGGAATGTGTTCCCCCTTCATCCCAGACACAACGAAGCATTGTCCCATGTCCAGGATTTTTTCCTCCAATGGGTGGATTGGAAAGATGTCAGCATCATCTAGATCTATCCATGGCTTAGTCATTGTCATGGCATGCTCGACCCCGTAGGTTTGATTCTTCTTGTCCTTGATTTTGTAGTAGTTGAAATGTAGATAACAAGCCACACAAGAATTAAAGGTATTTGTGTCACCTTGAAGCATGCCCACAAGACCATGAAGGGAGTACTTGAGAAACTAGTGATATGTTGAGGGAACCACCGCATGCACGTGGATCCATGGACTTCCCATCAATGGATTGTACGCAGTTCCCTAGGAGACTCCATAAAATTCAATACTAGCTTCTAGGCCACCAAACTGGGTCATCAAACAGATCTTACCAACCGGCATTGGTTCTGTCATGTTATAAAATTGGATTCTTAGGTCAGCGGGACTCATATCATCTTCATACAATCCAAACTGTCATAGTGTTCGAGTAGGGATTTCATTAATTCAGATCCTGTGTTGACAAGACAGTGATAAACCTACACTCCATTGAAATGTTTAGTGATGTACAGTGTGTTAATGTTCCCCTATATGGGGGGGGGGGCCTTCATATTCTCTAGGGAATGAGATATCGGCCTGGAATTTTAGCATTATCAACTGCTTGAAACTGAAATGATTTTGCAGCTGCTGCATTCGTCTCATACATTAGGGGGCTTCTTAAAGCCTCAGTGAGGGACTCACGCATATCTGACAATAGATGAAGGTCCTCATGTATGGAGAGACTTGTAGGGATACAGGAAAGATGATTAAGAACATCGTACATCCGCATGTTGTGTGAACATATGCTTTTAGAAGGTCTCTCTATGATGGGAGGTTTGGTGGGCCCTATCGACTGGAATAGTGGTTGACCGGTATTGGGAACATCCTACTGCCCACTGGTCGAGGCCTGCAGAGTGGCTACCGAATGAGGACCAAATGACTGAGACCGACATGTAACAGGTTGTGGTTGGTCGCGGCATGGCTGTGGTGGCTCTGCTTGGTCTAGAAACATGAAAGACGGTGAAGGTGGGCCTGATACCATCAGGTGAGAAGGTTGTTCATGCTGAGATCTACGCAGAGATTATTTCTTGGTTTTGGTAGAATGAACATCATGGATGGATATGTTGAATGAGTCACTCTGATATCCAATATATCCAAGGCTATGTCAACTATGGGGATGCCTAGGGATGTTGGGAGGATTCTCCTGGTGCTCCTCATCGTCAAGAATCATGTAGGGATTTACTAGATCTACGGTGTTAACCGAGGTGTACCCTTGACCATCACATTAAGAGTCATCCAATATTGGATGGATTCAGGGAGGGATCACCATCTCCGGAAGAATGAAGTCAACTAGAGTGTGAGATTATGATAGCATCGGTGAGAGACTTTGCTTCCCCTTGCATTGCCAGTGTTTTCTCATCTGGGAAGAAGTCGACTGAGATGATGATGTAGATGAGGTGGATTCAGCTTCTTAAGACTCTGGATAATTCAAGTGTACCCAAATGAAAACATGGGAATGGGCCACTATTATCTGATCCATCCAATCATCACATATATGGGACCCGTGTCTGGAATCCTGATGCCACTTTCCCTCACCGTCGCTACTCATATCTGGACTCACAAAGATGCATACTGCCCACGCCGTGGCTGGGCCCTGTATAACTATGTTTTGGTTAACCTGGTCTTGGAGCTAGTCCTTTAACACATATATCATAACGAATGTGTACCCCATGATTCAGTTATACGGATTGGAATAAGGGTGATCAGTAAGGTTTGCCTCTTCTGGGATTCTACACACATGAAAACACCCAATCCCCTATTCAAAGACACTACGAATGTTACTAGGGACCTGTGTCTCATTTAATGAGATGATCCAGTTTCTTCTGTTTAGAAAGGGGGCCCTTGGATCCGGACCCTGACGGGGGGATGGAGGAGCCAGTCAAGGAGGTGTAACTCGGTTATCTTTTCTGGGTGGTGGTGCTACATTTCACGGGGGAACCTACCGATTTTGAGGTGCCGCTAATGGGCTAGAGGCTACGCCTATGGAGGCGGGCCTCTGTGAGGTTGTGGAGGCATCTCCACTTGCAACAAATCTAATCACATAGGGCCCTCTATTTGGTCCACTGCGGTGGGTTCATCCTTGGTGGCCCTTCTTGCGGGGATTATAGGAGGCAACATATGTGCCTTCTTATCCTACTATAAGGCTTCCTCTAGGTGTTGGGCCTTATCAGAGAAGTCTCAAAATCCACCAGGGTAGTTCTAGGTGATAATAGAGGGGACCAAATCTGTCTTGACATTTTTTATGCACATCGTTAGCAATTTTTTTTGAGTCAAAGACATGTCGAGGGAATACATGAGTCCTTTCCACAGGGAGACAATGTAAGGGGCGCACTCATTAGGCCTCTTCTTGCACATAAAAAGGTCTACGATACTCGTTTTCCACGTCCTGGAGCTGAAATGGAAGAGGAATTTCCTACGGAGGTCCTCCCATCCAGTCATTGAATTAATGGGGATCTGGCTGCACAAGAAAAATGAAGGGCCTTACAATGACTAAGAAAAACACAATAGTTTGGAGTCTTCGTGCAGCATTGGAGTTCCCAACAAGGGGCCACACCTTGAGGTAAAGAGGGACAACTGTTGCGGCATGTCCCTTGACTTTCTCAATGGGGGAACAGTGGGATTTCTGAAACCCGGGGGTGCTAGAATATCATTCACCAACCCAGGATTTGGTTTTCCATCATGTTGGAGTTCCACCTATCGTGTTTCCAATGACTCAAGGTGGGCAATGGGTGCCTCCATTGGATCATCTGGACGGGGGTCCCAATCTTTATTGGGATCCCTAACCCCGAGTATGGTGGTGTTTTAGTCGTCTTGGTAAGCAGGCCCAACAGCTCATTGAGGGGCTGGTGGCATGACACTCGGGGCTGTTGGGGGAACTTGATCTGGTTCACTTAGATTTTTGCGCCATTCCGGAGGGTTTGGTGATTCATACTGCATCCAATTGCCTTATGTTCCAACTTAAATCCTGTGCATAGGGGTAGGATGGTCAAGGTCACCTGGAGGAAGATCGCTGAGGTGAAGTTGTTCATGCCCCTGCTACCCTGGAATTGGATTTTCGTAGTCAACCCGTCGCTCTGTAGCGCATTTATCAAAGAGGTCATCAACCACCTTCTTCTGTTCGGAAAGATGATGACGCAACATGTATTTTTCTGGGCTGCCCTCCGTCTTTAGCACTAATCCATAAGGGTCGGAGGTTTTGGAAGCTCTGAGATGCTCTTTACCCTTACGATGATTTTGACTATGAACTAATGCCTCAGTTGGTGTAGGGAGACCCAACTGGCTCCTCTGTTGACGAGTAACCCTCATAAAGGTTTCCAGTAGTTGTGGCATGCCTTCAAGTGGGAAGTCCACATCCTGGAGCTCGAGATCATTTTCCTCTTCTGATATGGTGGCTATGTTGACCACGACTCTACCTAGAGGATTTCCTCAATGTCTCCTATCGAGACAGGTTTTCGTCAAAAAGGACTGAAGTGAAGTGTAGCATATTTCCCCGAGCCACAGATCTGTAGGTGGGGGGAATCCTCCTTGATAATCTTGTGGAGTAACATGAAACACATATCACATTGCTGTTGGAGGGCCCTATGGAGACCTGGTGACTCAGGGCACTGGTCCACATGGAGTGCATCCAAATCAACTAGATGACATTGCTCGCCAAAGTCTTCAAAATGTGCATGGCTCCTAGGATAAACCACTCGCTGATGACGAAGGAGAAAGTGTGTCACCCATAGGGTTTGAAAGAAACACTCAACATCTTTTATGGTGAGGGATTCTAATGCACAAAAAGTTTGCACTGGGATGGGTTTAAACATATCATGGAAGATGGTCCACTATGAGGATATTTCAAAAGTGCGTTGGCTCAGATTCAGGTTCTGGTCCATGATTACCCAACTCAGAATCTTGATGCAGCCGAGGAATTGGAAGCGGTACCGTAACCTACTAAGTTCCCAATTTTTCTTCCTCTAGGATATACCTATGGAGGGATGTGGGAATTAGATTGACCATGCATTCTCAGAGTACTAGGCTGATGCACCCCATTCTAGCCCCATCTCATGACTCGAAGGAGTGATAGGAGGGTTCCTGAGCTGAGTTGTACTCTGCTTCGGAGTCTGAGAATCAGAATGTTTTGATCTCTATCTGGACCATCCTAGAATTATTTTTATGGTGTTGATGACCAGACTTTTTTTCCCAAGATGGCTCTTCAGGACATGGTAGATTTCTGACATGAGTAGATCATTCGGAAATAATAATGCTTGGCGGAGAGGGTTTCCACCGGAGTAAGATGGGGTGAAAGGAGCACCAGGACAAATATCAAATGGGAGATATAGAGGACCATCGTGGGTAGCGCTGATGCGGGTAATACCTCCACTGAAACTCGTATGAGCATGGGGGAACTGCATGATTGATTCCTATAGGGACATCAGTATGAGGAGGGTCCTATTACGGGTCATGCTGAACACGGGTAGGACCTTCGTGTTGGGAGCTGGTGAAGTGATGTCGGCCCTCACTCCTCTGATTTCTATGGTGAGGAGGACCTTCACCATCTTCTACAAGGTCACGGGGAGGGTCCCCATGTTGGAGAGAGACAAGATGTGCAACGTCCCCATACAAATGGACAATGGTGGGAGGAATGTCTCCATATTCAGTGTATTGTGCATGGGGAAGACATATTTACTGATCTTCACTGTAGTGAGGTGGACCCTCATTTGGATTGATGGTCGCACGGGGCGGACCTCCATGCCGGGCCTGTAAGTGGGGAAGACCCGCATTCTCCATGGTAGTGGTACATGGAGGACCTCTTTACTGGGGGGAATCATTGCACGTTAGTCTGCGGTGTCCACTGCATGTACTAGTGACCAAGAGAGTCAACCCAGCCTACCCATGGGGTTGTTGGGGCGTGAATCCATGTCGAGAATATGAATGTCCCTACTCAGCGTACATAGGGAGCTAGTGATTTGCGCCAGCGGTGGCTCAGGCCCCAATAGCCACTGACATTGATGCTCTGTGGTGTACATCTTCTTCGGCTTGTGCTTGATGTTGGCATCAGGTTAGATGAACTAGAGCCAGTGGTGCCGATAAAAGGCTTTCCTGCTTCTCGGGTAGTAAGACTTGGTGGGGGCACTTATGTGGCCTAGTGGGAGCCCTTGCCGGGAGCCCCTAGAATGGGATCCTTGCTGTGGTAACCCAAATATCCACTACCTCATCGGCATAGGGAAGGGATTCGTCGAGACATTCCAGGAAGGGGCTCCAGAAATAGTTATATGTTTGAGTGGGGAGTAGTGGATCCCTTCATGGCCTTGAGGGGTGGCATTGATGAAGAGGCTCATATGCCTCTAAATTTAGATGGGATATATCTGGATTCGGGATAATACCCTCCTCACCATTCAAGAGTATGAGGTCATTGAGAACCCATAGTTGGATGAACTCTGTGGGAGAGATGGGGTAGTGGTTCACATCACTCATGGACATTGTGACCGTCCCTGAAGAGTTGGAACCGCCCGGGACTATCCCACTCATACGGCCCATGTCCCTACGTCAGTGGGAATGTGTTCATCGATTTCTGGGTGTAGCATCTTGGTTCCTGAATGTAGGGAGATTAACACATCAGTGCATAATGAAAAAAGGGAATTGATGACCAGCGCCCCAATGTCATTCCTTCTTCTAGGGCTAGTTTGATCGATCCATGCTGACAACGTCACAGACCGGGATGTCCAACGTTTTGACTGCCCCAACGTTTGGTGTGTTTCACACCAGGCCTTCTATTTTCATGGAGGTACCCACCATCATATAGCTCGATATGGTGACACGCTAGTCCACTAATGTCTCTAATGCTACTAACATCCATATTGAGGATAATATATTCACTTTGGGTTAACCATTTCTATTTCTGATGCTTTTGTTGGGGCATAAATGTAATTCTTATTGGAGGATGCGGACACTGTTTTTTGCCCCACAATAGCACTTCGAAAGGCATGTGGCATCTATTACTTGTTCACTGATGTTTTCTCCTTGATTGCAACAGGCTTATGGTATGTCGATTCTACTTTCTAGGGATTCCTCCTCTAAATTCATCATCTAGTCCTGGTATCCCTTATAGAATTATGTTTCTGTTTTTGAAACTCTTCCAAGTTCCATTTCTTCATGGGAATGGATTAAAAACATTTCTTCTATCAGGACATTAAGATGTGTCTGGTTAGGGAATCCACCATCAGTTAGGGGAGTAGTCACGTTGGACATCACTAGAATGTTTGTAGGATGGGACAGTGGCGCATTTGGATTTCATCCCTTTATTATAAGAATTATTGAGGGCATGAATGCCCGATTCATCCCACATCGAACCTAATGAATTTTATTCCATAGGAATGTCTTTGGGGATTTATTCAGTTTCCCATGTTTAACAGAGGATATTCTAGAATTTTAATGTATATTGGATACAGATCAGACTAATCAGAACAACGATTAGAGTAGACTAGATTGGTGTAACCCCCGTAGGGAACACCGATGTTGGGGAAAACATGTGGATATCTTCCCAGTTGTAGTTATATGGAATGGGGAATGATGTGGTATGATCCCACAGGGATGTGGCGGCCCGGGTAAGAATCATGATGGATGATGGAGTGTTTAATGAAGTAAGTGGAGAATGATATGGTGTCAACCCAAGGATGATGGTGATGTTGGTATTGAGTCTCGAGGAGACATCTAATGTTTCCCTATGGCATGGAATAAAAGTCCTTGTAGTTCAACTGAAAACAGCTTACTACTAATTGGGGATTTCAACAGCTTACCACAGGATGGTGGACTTCAATGGCTTACTGCTGGATGGGGTCACAACAACATACCTCTAGAAGGGGTAAAAATGGCTTACCACTGGATTGGGTCACAAAGGTATACCACTGAAAGGGGTCACAATGGATTATCTCTAGACGGGCTCATAATGACTTACCATCGGATGGGGTCGAACCTTACATAGGCTTCCTACGTACCTTATCTAGGAGACAAGGATCAAACCCACCTAGAGCCTGTGGGATGGGGGTCGGTGAACCAAAATGGAGGAGGTCCTCAGGTCCAATGGTTGTTGGTATTGAATCTCGGAGAGGTGTACTACGTACATTTCTTTGGCAAGGATTAAAGTTCACATAGTTCGTGTGGGTGAAACAGCTTACCACTGACTGGGGGAACAATGTATTACCACTTATTGAGGACTATAGATTAACCTCATACAGGACGGGGGTGAACTGATGTGAAGGTGGACCTGGGGCCCAGATAGATGGTGGGATTGGAACTCATGGGAGTCTTCCTACATAAACTTCCTTAGTATGGATCAATGTACACGTAGTTCAGAAGGAGTTGGACAACCAGCATTGAGTGGTCGGGACCAATGTGTGTCAGCCTTGAACCTCTTGGAGGCTTCCTATGTAGCCTGCCTTGGAAAGGATCAAAGGCCACATATTTCAGAAGGTGTGTTTGGTGAACCGTTGTGAGGATGGTTGGGACCAATGGATGGTGGGCTTTAACCTCTAGGAGGATTCCTACGTACCCTACCTTGGAAAGGATCAAACACCTCGTAGTTCATGGTTTTTTTCATAGAAGCTATGTGAACGGGATTGGAGCGACCAAGTGTTGGGATTGAACCTCAGGGAGGCTTCTTATGTAACTTTCCTTTGGAAGGATCAGAGACCATGTAGTTTAGAAGGGATGTTTGGTTGACCAATGTGAGGATGGTCGAGACCAATGGATGGTGGGATTGAACCTCAAAGAGGCTTCATACGTCCCATGCCTTGGAAATAATAAAAGAAACCATAGTTCTTGGTGGGTTTCGGCGAAAAGACGTGAAGGGGTTCGAAGCGATTGGGTGTTGGGCTTGATCCTCAGTGAGGCTTCTTACGTACCTTGCCTTGTCAAGGATCAATGTCCTTGTAGTTCTTAAGGGTTTTTTGGTGAACCTTCATGAGGGTGGTCGAGACTAATGGATGGTGGGCTTGAACCATAGGGAGGCTTTCTACGTACCCTACTTTGGCATGAATCAAAGAAAATATAGCTCATTATGGGTTTGGGAGAACTGATGTCAAGGGTGTCAGAGCGACCAAGTGTTGGGATTGAACCTTAGGTATGCTTCCTACGTAGCTTTCCTTGGAAAGGATGAGAGACTACATTGTTCAGATGGGTTTGGGGGGTTAAACTCTCTTTTTTCTAGAGATGATGTCTTGGTTGATGCTTGCTCTAAGCCAACATGAGTTTTCCTCGGTGTGATAAACAAGAGGAAACAAATACCTGACGATCACGTCACAGATGGTGCATCTGGGGGATGTAGAGCGGGGCTTATGCATAGGTATCAGCCCAAAAAAGAGATAGGGGATTATGTGTGGTTCACAGCCCAAAGAAGAAAGAGGGGCTTACGCAAGGCTTGTAGCCCAAGGCGGTGGAGATTGGGACTTACATTAGGATGGAGGCTCGGGTAGTGACAAATCACAGTTGGAGAGGGATTTTGCACCATGAAAGAAAGGATTAGTTGGGGTTCTACCTCCTGCAAGGAAAGTAAGGGGCCTTACACCAGGGTGGTCTCTATTTCCATGTGGACGAACGACACACCGATAAAAATGATGTCATTAAATATGAGTAATGACTTCACTCCCATAGAGACTAGTTGGCATAATGAACTTATGAGGTGGGGCACCATGTGTGCAAGGCACAAGGAGAGGTTATATATTAATTTCATGTGCCGAGGACAATAGCGCTTGAATGTTTAATGTCATGTTGGTCCGACATGGTAGGTGTGCTATGCACCCCTAGGACCTACATAACTGATACACGCCAGCCCATTGGGTATGGAAGGAATCCAAAATTCCATGGTGGGGCTATGTTTTGGAGTGATCCATTCGGGGTCCATGTTACTATGGCTATACGAAGAAGACATAGTTGTTTGTGGTATTATGAAAAGAAGCATGAGGCAATGAAACTCAACAAAAATCATCGTCCAAGGTATTTCGAAATTTCTCAATGAAAACCTGAGGGGCCACTTGGGAAAACAACATGTGACTGAGGTGTTTCATTCCTAAGGGAGGCCTAAACAAGGTACCTCAAGGATAGGGCAGCACATGGAGTGCCGATAAGAGAATGGGTCGGGGAAAGAAATGAGGTATGTGTGCAAGATGAAACTTTTTCACATAAGATGAAGAGGTTGTGTGCAAGATTTATGGGTGGCTCACAAGACATAGAGGATGCAAACAAGACAGATGGTTTGCGAGCAAGTTGGACTGGTGGCGTGCAAGCCCGATGGGTTGTGCGAGAGATTGACGGTCTGAGTGTATGCTTGACAGGTTGCACGCAAGAGCGCCTGATGTAGAGAGAACTTGTGAACCCAATGGGACCCATTGAACTCAACTAACTACAAGAAGAATTGAAAATCATGAGGATCAGAGGGCCCATATAAAGACACCCCTATGGGACCTATCGCGCAACAACCAATACCTAAAGGCCATGGGGTTTTTACGCGGTCATGGAATACACGGTTTTCATGAAGCAGAGTGTCACTTAATAATTGGGTTATAGTCCCTGAAGGGTGGTGATATGGTTCATTTTATAGCCAAAGTCCTTTGAGTGGCCCAGAAGATCCTAGCATGAAAACTCCAGTCGTTCGTTGGCTTGTGCACCCAGAGGGGGTCAGGCGTGCTAATCCCTGTTCGATGTCTCCTTGTGCGCAGAAACAAGGTCCAGTTTGCAATGCCCTGTTCGATGTCTCCTTCGGTGTGGTAATGGGTCCAAACATAGCCAGTCGTGGAGGATGGTGATTTGGGTGTTGAAGGGAAGTCCGATGCAGAATTATTTGCGTGCCGAAAGACCTCCTATGTGTGTCTCCCAAATCCTACATGTGCTTGCCTCCCGGGACATAGAATCTCCTCTTTTTCCTTCCTGATTCATTCATTTCAATTTTATCTTCTTGATTCAGCCCTTCTCCAAATTTCGGCATCGACATTGGGATTATGAGGGAAAATGTATAGACTAACCAAACGTTTTATAGATTCCAACCATCACCATGTGTGAGTATTAAAATCAATGAAACCACCTAAAAAAAACTCAACCTTTCTAGATCTTATATGTTGTTCAAGCTCATTTTCCTCCCAGGAAACATCATGCGGTAATTGCCGCCATAATCCATGACATTTGTTGGGAGAAACCATGTATGGGTGTGTATAAATTACATACTAGGACACCCAAAAAAATATGAAACATAATGAATAATTATATCCTAAAAAAGGTATACAAATCAATGATAAAAAAATAGATATCCTCAGAATCAACATTATTCCACTACACAGAAACTACTATACTTCCATCCACAATCTGCTTCACAATGAAATGATCATTTCTTGATAATCATATCCATGATCTATACCATTATAAGATAAGTTCATCCAAGAGGTCATAATAATGTTTCCATTCCCATGAAGTCATATAGGTCTATAAATTATAGATACTCATATTTATATTTACACCAATCATGATTGGTGTATAAAAAAACCCTAATATGTATTAAGACACTGTGTATATGATCCTACTCTAATGGTACTGAAAACCCAAATGAAATGGCATGCAATATAGTGGATACAAGACCAAATCATGGATGTCACAATGAATCTACAAACCCCACCTGGATTATTAGATGACTGAGGATCACACTCTGGTCTCATAATGTTACAATAGAAAATATATCAAAAACTAATACTTTAAAGGGGGTCATAATGTAGTGATTTTTATGTCATTCCACTATATACCCTATTGGCGATTGGCCAAGGGGGTTCACTCAGCTGATACTGGTCTAGACGAATAACATGATAGTCTCCAAGAACTCTCAATGGGGGTACATGGCTTGTACATGGGGTAAAATTCTTGTCTAATACACCCATGATCATCCCATGATCTTCAGCCACACATAGAATAAAAACCTCCATATCCTTTGTATGTTGAAATATCATATAGTGTGTATAGGTCAACTAATGCATTTCTTGTGTTGTCAGGCCTTGATCAGCAACATTGAATCGTGTATGTGTGCATCATTCTAGTTTGTCTACTCCATAAATGTATTCTCCCATGTAACCACTAATTTACATGATATGGAACTAAGATAAAGTTATAGGGTGTTTGAAAATATCAAATTATGAGTGATATTTAACCCTCCATGGAAACCCTAGAGCCACACAGGAGGTTCCACATGTCATATGCTACCAGATTACATTCCATTTGACACATATTATTCATGAATACTAATGTTATTTTATAAATAGTTGACTACATCTCTAGATCCATCATTTATGCTTAAATAGTTGTATTTGTGGTAACAAAACATTTTTATTTCCTTATCGCTTGATTGAAGTCCTTGATCCACTCAAAATGTGATTTATCACCACATTAGGCTACATATAGTGGGAAAAACCCCCCATACTAATATAGTATCATTCCTCCTAAAATCAACTTACATCATAATAAATTCTCAAATTTCATCCTTAATCGAACTATGCAGCCATGGTAACGATTTTCTTCCCTAATGAATGGTCACATACGGATAAATTACTATGTATATATCTAATCATGTTACAATGTTATTTACTAGGATGGATCTATGAGGTAACGTGTGATAAATCAATATGAATTAATATGTTATGAGTTAAAATCCACCTTTTATCATTCCACCACGATCCATTATCAATGTAATAGTTGAATGAAGATGAAAATAATCAACGAATTAATTCAATGAAAAATTAATCTACCATTGATTCCAGAATGATTTGTTTCGTGTAATAGTATTTTGTTGTTCCAAAATAATATATGGGGATTCAATTTAATATAATGAACATCCTACCAAGAGTTCATATTTATCTCTAATGAATAAGTTCATCATTTTAAATCATTTTTAGGATACATTATCACAATATCCTCAATATAATGCAATCCAAAATCATTTTATAGTGATCCACTACATACTCCTCTCAAATAGTTCATCTCAATCCATTATTTTTGGAATACCCTAATGTTGATGAATGTCCATGTTTATATTGAGGATTTTGGTGGCTATATAAAAAATCAATTAATTGATTTACATTTTTTAGTTTGTTCTTTAAAATTTATTTCCCAAATGACCAACACCTATAAATGTTATATTTCACATAGGGACAAAATTATTTCTAAAAATAGGGATTTACAAAAATTGCCAATTTGGGCCCTTATTCAAGGGATAATAAACCTTTTCATGTAAAATTCAATATTTTGAAAGTAATATGTTATATATATTTAAAAAAATAATTTCAATCACATAATGCTTTATATACTCACAAATTCTCAACACCTAACACAAAAAAGAATCATCATAATATGAAAATTAATTCAAGGAAAATCACAGTTATTACATTATCCCCACCATAAGGGAATTTTATTTATATATTAAAATGATATAATAAAACACATGAGGCTACTTGTATCACATATGGGTCTCCCACACCCATCTTCTCTATTTATGAGTCATGTTTTGCCATAGAACATGCACTAGAGAAATTTATTTCCAACAATGTATCCTCTCATGTCAATACATGATATCATTGACATTATCAGAAAATATAGTCTTATCCTTGATTTTCATACCAATTTTGTTTATAACATTTTATGGGTTATGAAACTAGATCAACATAAGTGATATGTGTACGATATCATGTTCTTAATACAACAATAATGTTAGAACTATGTAGTATTCCACCATGCTAACTCTACTCCATATTTGGAATATACTAATGAATATATTCATAGGCTTTACTCCCTAAAAAAATATTTAGATTCCACATAATGGTGAGACCCTTATGAACACATGGATTCTCTCCTCAAAACCTAGATGAATCTTTCATTTATCCCCACAATACTTCTAACAACATTGTGAAGTACTGATCTTCTTCTGGATGATATCTAACTTATCAACCATAGTATGGACCTAATATAGTCCCTTAAATTCTCACTCGTCTGGATCATTCAAATAAATTGGTGACATGTAGGGTCTCCAATTAAAATCCTCAAATTTCTCCATAACAATGTTGGAATGGTAGTTAAATTGTATTCAAAACTCTACCAAGCATAGATGATAATACCAATTATGAACAAAATCTATCTTGAATGTCCTGAACTTTTCCTCCATGTCTTGAATGGTCTTCTCAATATTTCCATCACAATAAGTGTGAAGCATCTTTCTCAAACACCAATGAAACACAATGAACTCATAAAAACACTGAATATTCACTATGTCAATTAATCATCATGTACAGAAACATTTAGTGAGGGAACTCCAAAGATCCGTAATATCACATACACATACAAGCATCCCAATGACTCTAATGAACTCTACTTTGGAATACATAATATGATTGAAGAATTGTTGGATGATCTACGATAACATTGATGGGGACATGTTCACTACTTGATGAGCTATCACTGTAATGAATTCCATGAATATCTCCCCAATAATAAATATAGTTCCTTGATGGGTTGATATGAACCTGTTAGATCCTGATTCCCACCCATCACTTGTTGATAAGTGAGGCATCAGGAGACAATCATTGAAAAAAAATGATTCATCTTCAACCCAAAAAAATGATTATATAGGTCACAGTAAATCCTTGAATCACTCGGATGCACCGCCAAATTTTATGTATGAAACTCATTCAACCCCTCCTCCCTCAATGTAAATAATTATATCAAACATCATATAAAATGATAACATGATCCTCGCCTTCAGAATATACATCATGTAAAAACCCTAGTTTCCACTCTGTTACAGATCCTTTTAATTTTAGTCAATTTATATATTATGGACCTAATATGGGTTCATTTTTAGTTAGTGATGGTACCAATGGCGTTCAAGGATTTTTGGGATCCCTATTCCCATCTTATTTTTCAAAAAATGACCTTCTTATATGGTAAGAGTAAATAGTTTGGGTATGGAGCACTATTAGATCTAATAGTGTTGATAGTATTCATTTACTGTAGATATATGTTTCATGGTTGGGTCCTGGTTTCCCTAACTATGTGGCCCAGTAGTGTGAGAAACCATCTTCTCTAGGGGTATATGCATGGATGGCACATAGTTAAGAAAAGGGTATATACAAACCGTGCACGTTCTAAATTTCTGGGTAATTTAAATTATTACCATTAATAATCTAATTAAACTATCATTATTCAATAATAATATTTCCAATGGGTTTAGCCTCTATTCCTCTCATTTTGGATATTTTTGATGTCCTGACATAGGGATCAAGAAATATAAATAATCTGGGATCCATTTGAGCTTTCATCCATCAGGTTGGTTGTGCGACAGTAAGTACTCGAGTCTATTTGAATTTCCCATCATCTATCTTGCTATCAGACTAGTTATCGAGGTGTGAGAATTTTTACCATTTTATCATATATACTCATTTCTATGTGAAATCACATGATAATTAGAGAATAATAGTGTCAACAATGCCTAATGTGGGTGGCCTATCACTTATCACCCATGATTGTTTATTAAGGAATTCTTATGTGAGGCCAACCAATACCATTGGGTGACGTTTATTGAATTTATATGTCATTATTATAACCATGTAGGATGTGTATCCATAATTTTTCATTAGTGTTTTGACATGTATGAGTCTTCATTCAACTGTTCCTTGGCTTGAACATCCTAAGTGTGTGATTTTCTATATTAAAGTGAATACTGAATTGAATAATGGAACGTACAATTTATGCTAACCTATTTACCCCTATGGTAATTTACTCAATTTTATGAATAAATGATAAATATAAACTAGAAATTTTATTTTGTATATGTCCTTTCTTTATTATATGTAAATGGATGTTTTTTGATTGATTATAACTCCCCTTTAATGTCGATGAAAGTTATATTAGTGAACCAATACTGTTAATTATTCCTTAAATAGATTTAAAAAATGGTTTCATGATACTTAGCATTGTCGCAGTAATGAAATTCAAGGCATGATCCAATTTGAAGTATTTATTTTTTAATACAAGATTAAATGGTTTCATGATCAATTAGACTTGTCGCACTTCTAAAAGGTAATTAATTGAATCATGTAAAATATTATATAAAATCATTATCAAATAGGTGATTCCTAACTTGATTTCAGCTTGGATGCTATAGGTAATTCCTTTAGTACACATGAACCCTATTCTGATTCAAGGATACTGCTTGTTTGGTTGAGACCTACCTAGAAATTGGTCCTTATCTAATCTTAAATTATTGCTTTTACATTGTAGGATCCATCATGTAGTATTATTGGATTCTTTGGAATCACTACGACGATTTGAAAATGAAAAATTGGTGCCATGGTTAAAGCCCATTGGTACCAGTAATTCCATAGCCTTATTTTTACTCGGATGAGCTTCTTGGATTAGTTAGTAATCTCATATTCAAATTCCAAGTACTATGTTACATGGATTATATTCATACCACGTATCAAGGATATAGTGATTATAGATTGGGAAACCCTTTATGTCTAAATTTATGTGGTTATTACCTTGTAATAAAATAATAAATATCACTATTAATTACCTTGTTACATCGTGTAACCTTCATTATTCTCAAAATGGAACTTATTTATAAATTGGTAATAATAAATTAATTATCTGGTAATATTTTCAGACACTAGCCAAGGGATGAAGAAAGGAATTTGGTATTTAGTTACTTTTTACTACATTACATTATATATGCATGCTTGCACACTATAATGTTTTCGCTACAAGGATCAGATGTTATAGACACCATTGGTGGTGGGCCACTAAGATTTTTCTCGCACCCTCTCCAATGTCATTTGGTACCCAGTGTAGATTGTATGAATTAAGGTGTTGATAAAAAGGATCATTAATCGTTGAACACTTTATTGCATGCACTTTAGGATGGAGCTTGATAGAAAAAGACCGAGATGGATCTCCAAATGCTCTTGATATTCTTTTTAATTACATTACACTTTCTTTGAACATGTATTTCATATTGTATTGTATCAATTTTTATACATTTTATAGATACAAGTCATTTCGTGATCAGTTGTTGTATGATTTATGGTATTCATGTTGTTTTTGTTATTTCTACTATTGTCCATATTTTCCACTAGGTATTCTATTTACATATATTAATTGTGTTATTTAACTATAGTAATACATATTAGTTGTGTTTGACTTTTGTAATGAGGGAATATTATTCCCATGGATACACCATAGTCTTTCTCTTCTAGTCAGAATCATCTAGTGTTTAGGGATATGCGCTAGAGGCCATGTGGCACATCGGGCTCGGGGTACATGTTATATGTCATCTGGGTCCGGGACATCACAATGTGGTATCTATGTCTAGATCCCTATATAGTCATATAATTTAGAGACTATAGTCCAGATATTTGTAATGCTTTGTACATTTTCATATGTCATGCTTCTGTGTTTTGAAACCATGTTCGGCTAAATGGAATGTGACCCAAAATATTATTATTGTTCTGTTTTTCCTATTATTGATGAAATTATTTCCCCATTGGGTGACACACATTTTGTGTGGTGAAGTTGATTTCTTATATGATGGAGATTCTATTTTATCCTTGGACTGAGGATATAAGGGCATGTTGGATTGTTACATTCATCATTAAAAGAATCTAGATGTCACATGTCAGGCATATTTCCATGCCATATATATGAATTTCACTACATTGCATTGCTTGATAGGCGTGTGAATGTAGATTTAAGTTGTTATTGTTAGCCAATTGTTGTTTTATTCATTGTTGTGATTGAATTTTTTTTCTCAATTCATGTGCTAGATGGGCCCACATGGTTTGGGATGAGTAAATTTATAAGTTTATTCATTATTCTATAAATATATGGGTGTTTTTTCATTGAAAAGGTGTATTGGAACTGATTCAAGGTTAATTAATATCTATTATAAAGAGAAAATGACTTATAATATGAAATGGATGCATTTCACTATCCCTCTATGTCTTGATAATGAATGGTACAGGAGTGAACAACAAAATTAAATGTAAAATTTAATGTATCTTAAAATTGATCACATACAATATATAATCCCTCTAAGAATGTAGATGTGGTATTATAAATTAGATACTGAGCCCATCCAAGTTTATCTTCCAAAATTTTTCAATATAAAAGCATAAAGCTTGTTCTCGTGAGTCTTTTTGGAATTTCTTGATCATTTATGGGACAACTTCCTCATTTCATGCACCACGGAGTTTACAACAATCTCGATCTAGATGTGGAGGACCGTACGTTTCTAGTCATTCTTCCCATAGTTCCACTCTAGGAACCACCTATTGTACATTATTTTGTTTTTAATTCCCATGTTCATAATATATTTTTAGGCCTATTGTAGTCCATGATTGATTCTCCATGAGTTTCATATATAATGGATGATCATACTCTCATCTTCTAGTAGTAAAATACTCTTTTTTCGGGGATGGAGGACTATTGGCTATTGGGTCTTGGATAGAAAAAATCCTCTCTATATTTGGGCATATAGAAATGCATCCATAGAAGTGTGTAAATACTTATAAATACATGGTTCTGGATTCATCCAGTCATTGGTGGGAAATGGTTTCCTGGGATGACCACCATCAAGACAAGGTTTGGGATGACTTCAAGACTATTTTCTAGGATTAGTTCATCCATCAGATTTTGAGAGATGACTGAGCTAGATATTTCATACCTCTTGATATGGTTTTTATGTCACATATTGAATATTCAACACAATTGATGGGGTTTCACTAATTTTCACCAATTATAGTCGGTAACCAGATTTCTCAAGCTAGACATTTTAAGGATGAGATTATTTAAGCCATTCGTACATAGGTGAATGTATATCACCTTCAATATTTAACAAAATTATATCAGTATCTTATCACTGGATAAATATTTGGGAAGATATTAGCATTAATAATATAGGATTACTGTTGTGGTGGACTAGTAGTTCTCTTAGTTATTGGAAATGTTCCATCAACAATTATTGTTAGGGACACTAGTGCCGAAAACGTTATTTACATCGGTTATTTTTCATTTTTTACGTCAGTTTTTATCCAACGTTAATATTGACGACGTTATAAATAATGTTTTTTTACATCGGTTATTTAAAAACTGACGTAAAATTCATAACATTGCGGTTTTTATCACATCACTTAATTAATAACTGATGTCAAAAAACCGGGGGGGGGGGGGGGGGGGGGGGGGGGTTATAACATCGGTTATTATATAACCACTGTGATAAACTGGGGGGGTTTATCATGTAGGAAATGTAATAACTGATGTTATAAACACGTACGTGGGAGTTTATCACGTCGGTTATTAAATAACCGACTTGCTAAACTAGTCCAGCGGGGGTTATCACATTGATTATTTAATAACCGACGAGATAAAGCATGCCACATGTTTTTATCATGTCAGTTATTAAAAAAAACTGACATGATAAACCCTTCCTGATTTCTTTATCACGTAGGTTATAAAATAACCGACATGGAAGACAATTTTTTTAAAAAAAATCGAATGCAGTCCTCTGCTATCCCCCAGAAACAACTAGAAACCAAAAATATAATTCATACAACAAAAACAGAAGTTGATCAAAAAATTAACTAAAGCAAATTTAAGCATTTACATTGATATATTTAAGACATACCCCACTTGACAGCCCCCGCCCTCATGTATACCCCCTGGACAGCCCCAAACACCTCAGGATAACCCCCCCCCCCCCCCCCACCCCACCCTCATGTATACTATCCACACACAATACAACCCTCCCCTACCCCATTGGATCCCCCACCACACCCCTGGACTGCCCCTGACACTCTAGACATCCCCATACATCCCTGGACAACCCCCCACCCTCCTGAATAGCACCCCCTCACCCCACTTGACAAGCCCAACCACATTGGAACCCCCACCACACCCCTGGACTGCCCCCAACCCCCTGGACATCCCCAAACACCCAGGGACAACCCCCACCCTCCTGAATAGCACCCCCTCACCCCACACCCCACTTGATAACATATAAAACATACCCCACTTGACAGCCCCCACCCTCATGTATACCCCCTGGACAGCCCCCAACACCCCGGGACACCCCCCAACCCTCATGTATACCCCCCCCCCCCCCACACCATGGACAACCCTCTCCCACCCCATTGGAGCCCCCACGACACACTTGGACTACCCCCGACCGCCTGGACAGCCCTAAAACACCCCTGGACAACCCCCCACAATCCTGAACTGCACCCCCTCACCCCACTTGACAGCCCTCAGCCCACTTGATAGCCCTCACCCCATTGGAGCCCCACCACACCCTTGGACTACCCCCCCAAACCCCATGTACATCACCAAACACCCCAGGACAACCCCAGCCTCCTGAACAGCACCCCCTCACCCCCTCACCCCACATGACAGCCCCTACCACACCCCTGGACTTCCCCCAACCCCCGGGACATCTCTAAACGCCCCTAGACAACCCCCACCCTCATGTATAACTCCCCACACCCTGGGCAGACCTCCCCCACCCCATTGGAGCCCCCCACCACACCCCTAGACTACCCCTCGACCCCCTGGACAGCCGGAAACACCCCTGGACAACCCCCACCCCTCATGTATACCCCAACCACCTGGACAACACTTCTACACCCCTGGACATCCCTCCCCACACCCCTGGATAGCCCTCCCACAACCCTGGACATCTCTCCCACCCCCTGGACTTCCCCCCACCCCACCGGGAAGCCCTCCAAGACCCCTGGACACCCCCCACAACCTTGGAAACCCTCCCCCCAGACCAAAATCGATAACAGAAAAACCATCATTAGTAGACCAAAATAAAAAGTAGAGCAAAATTAAACATTCACATATATAACATTCAAATCATACACTATCATCTTTAAAAAACTAAATCCAACCTAAACGACAACCAAATAGACAATTACAACAACAATATTCATAATTATATTTTACATTACAAACAACAAAAATTCAATCAAACCAGTAAAATAATTTGACCACTACACTTGTAAGTGTTTGATGTCTTCACCAGTATGGGGTTGAGGGTCATCAAAAATCTACAAATGAAAAGGATAGTAGTTAACCTGTATAATGAATAAATCAAATTGAAATATTATGTAAATGTTTTAGAGGAAATCTTACTAGGTAAAAATTCACAACTATCCCAATTGTTATTATTTCATACATAAATCTTAACATATAATATCTACATTAGATGACGCCTTGTTTTCATGATAATTCTGTTTGAATGAGTGTAAAATAAATATATTATTTTTATGTAATAATTCAAAAATTACAAATTATAAATTGATATTTACCTTCGCATTTACATAATTGATCTTTGAACTAATTTTCTTGGTGTTTTTTTGAAAGTAAGCCCATGCCCTATTAGAAAATAATACGAATGGGGTAAATTTAAAATTCATTATAATATATAAAACTATTGAGAAATTTAAACTTACTTCTCCAATATATTCTTAAAACATTGTCGCACATCATCAAGGACATAGAATATCCAATAAAGTGCTTTCTCCCTTGGGCAAAAAACCCCTAATATCCAATGATCTCTGATAAAAGGAAATTTCGCATTACTAGTTTTTTAGGATAAAAGATAATTAAATATTTGAGAGAGATTTGTTTCATAACTCTCACAAAAAGGCATCAACCAACATTGTGTGACTATATTCGTTTCAAGTCTTTCAGCAATATAAATCATTCTTTGTTCCTCATCCAATGCACATGCTTCAGGGGAAATCAATTGCGGGCCCATGAATCCATATACATTTGTCAGCTCATTCCTCTCACAAATTTTATAAATATACCTAATAAAAAATAGACATAAGTATATATTTCTAATAAATATAATGCAGGGAAAAGGTTTTAAGACTTACATGGAGAAAATTTTCACCACGTTGATGCACAAATTATCTCTATTAACAAGCTCCATGATATCAGTTTTCATAATCCCCACAATTATTTCACGTCAACAAACATGATCTACGATTGGAAACTCATAACGACCCCCAACAAATTTGAATATCTTGAAAATCTGTCAAGGCTACTAGAATCTGTATCTGATGTCATAGACATTTGTCATTGTTGTTGTCTATTAAGTATTTCATTACCTTTGAAGTATTCCTGTAAAAATAAATTTAAAAGTATATTATTTTTTAAAAGATAAAAAAACATTAATAAAAAAAATTAAAGATATAACATTCATACCTCTATAGTAATGAGTCAAAGAAGACTGTATAGCCAAATTTAAAAATAGCCGATACTATGACAAAATGTCACCGCCTCATCTGTATGTAATGGAACCCGAGCTGATCTATCTATAAAATCCTGCAAAATGAAACTATTATTCTCTACCTATAATTATTGATGATGAACTATATCTCATATTCAATATACCGAGCCATATGATATTATATGATTTTGAGGATCATCAACATACAAATCGCAATAAGCAGGAAGATGCGGCGGAGGAGTAGGATAAAAAATGGGTTATGCAAGCTGAGGTGGGGTAGTGGGATCAACTAGCAGAGGTGGAGGATAAATAATGGGGTCTTCATGGGGAGTTGGATGAGTGGGAGCTTCAGTATAAAATTTTCATTGCATGTCTGCAAACATAGATTGCACCGAAGCTCTAATCTTGTCCTCAATCGTTGCATTAATATTATGAACATCAGCCTCCAAGGATTCTATTTTTTTATAAACCCCCTCAATGTTAGAAGTTGATGAACGTGAAAACACTTTTCTTACCGATACACCTACCGGATATCCTCTTACACAACCAGGATGTTCGGACTTTCCCAAGGCTATATATAAAATATCTTCCCTCCCAGTAACTGTAAATGTCCCCTGTGAACTCGGCTCCTCAAGAGAGTCCTGTATTTATTAATTGAACATTTCTGTAATGATTGAAATTATATGACAAAAATAGTTAACTTAAATAAATAATATTGATATCTTAGAACCCTCTCAGCTACGATTCATGATTCTTCTGAATGATATTGCCCTTTTTTCCCTTCCGAGCTCTCTTCCATTTTTCATGTCTAGATGGAGGGGATGGAGGGGCCACCTCTCCAGATCTTGAAGACTCATCTCTTAGTTGTTGAAATTGTTCCTCCATCATTTGTTCTCCCAAAAATGCATACCCTCCCCGAGATAAACTATGAGGGTATACATGTTTAGATTGGATTTTCTGATGAGCATTCCTTGTTTTTGGTAAATTAAGAATAAAAAATCATTAACAAAACATTAATAAGATCATTTATATAAGAAAGCTTATAGAAACATACATTGACCTTAACAAAAATTACTATTTTCTTATACTTTCAAAAAACTGTATCCATGTGTCTTCATATATAAAAGGATATATACGACATGGTTTGTCATGACTCTTATGACCATAAATGAAATCAGATGAGAGGGTTGATTTGAATCCCTCTATCTCCTGGCAGCCAACGTTAAGCATTTCATCCTGACTCCTCCAGTGTCAGGAATATCAAAGTTCATCTGATAAAGAAGAAGTTAAAAATATTATATATACTAGAAACATTTAAAGAATAATCAAACAATATCAAATGATCATACCAAAATCATCTCCCACAACTGAGAGATTATCGCTTTACCCACACTTCTCGAATCATCATACAGAATGCTTACTTTTCTCTTAGCCAGAGTTGCTAAAAAAATGTTAAAATATTTGGAATTTGGACCTCTTGGAATAGCAACATCATGAGACTCAACAAGTATCCTTTGATCCTGCATATGGGAGAGTGCTAATTTTGGTAATTGTGTGCACCCATGTTTACCAACCTTTGAACTCTTTGTCGTAATAGGAGCATGTGAATGTTCCTCCCCAGAGGTATGACCAATATGCTCATATCCAGAATCATTTGTTTGATCAAATGAATGAACTATTATTATCCTTAAAAATAAAAAAAAACAAACGTTAGTTCACAAATATACATATTCAAATATTTTAATACTATTCTATTCAGAAAATTGAAAAGTGTACTAAATTACGTAATAGTAATCATTGGTAATATGGTATGCATGTTAAAAAATGGTAAAAATGGTCAAGTTGGTCAAGATGGTAAGCATGGTAAACATGGTAAACATGGTAAACCTGGTAAACATGGTAAAGTAATTATCACTGAACAAAAATAATAGATATATAATTCATGTAATTGTAAACATGATAAAGTAAACTAAACAATCATTAAACAAAAAATATTATACTTATCTTGTTTTAATAAATGTTTTAATAACTATAAAACTTACAAAATCTAACATTTTATGAAAAAAATCAATGTAAACAAGAAATAAACATATGTTACCTGAAATTTTAGGAAAGTAAAAAATGGATTGTATTCAAAATTCCTTCGACGTGATCGTTACTTATGGCACAAAACATGTCTTCAACATGCTCATCATTATGTTCTGTTAATATTTCCATGGAAGTAAGGATCTCAAATAAATCAGCATATTTATCAAGTTTATCCTCACCAACATAATGTTTTTTATCTTGAAATACAATAGCACACTGTATATCTGATTGATCTAATACATAGAAAATTTGTTTTTCATGTGTTTCCATTATAAAAGAATCAGTTGTGTCTTCCAATCTATTCATATTAACAAGTCTCATTCCAAATTCATCGTGTCTAACACTGTTTTTACAGATAAACCATTTATAGTTAAAAAAAGGAACTTTAATTTTAAAGTAATCAACCTCCCTATGTCTTCAATCACTCCATAATATGCGCATGACGCAGAAATTGTTTTTTTGTCCTTATCAATCAAAAAATCCATTGCTTCTTTAATCAAGAATACACCACTATTCTGAACTGCACTTCTGTTGTCCAGAGCCTTTGTATTAAATGTTTAGACATTAATGTCATAACAGGACCATGTTGTAAAATTTAAACATGGAACACCCAATATCCATTTTAATGTCTCTGATACATCTGATCTACCAAGTATGGTCTTTTTAATCCATGACAAAAAAAGTTTTGTTGTTCTCATTCAAAATCCACATTTCATTCTTCTTTGGATGACATTGTTTCAAAAAATTAATATGCAATGTGAAAAACGGTTGAGAATCATCTATGTTATTCATGATTTATGATTCTAACTTCTTCACCTGTTCAGCTGACAATGATTTGACATTCATGCAACGAATCCCCTTTCCCTCGTTATTAACACATTCATGGTGAGATGGAGGCAAACCTATGTGTTGCACCGTAGCCAAGTAGCTCATACAAAACTATGATACCTCCTCAGAAATATACTTTTCAATAATGCAGGCTCCAGGTCGATATGGATTTTTAACATACCCCTTTAATATTTTCATATACCTCTCAAAATGATACAACCAACGAAGCTAAATAGGTTTATAAAGAATAATTTCTTGAACCAGATGAATCATTAAATGCACCATTATATGAAAAAAAGGTTGGGGGAAAATACATTTCCAATTGACAATGTATAAAAATGGCATCATTTTTCAAAATGTTGAAAGCACTCACATTAATCAACTTGTTAGAAATTGAATTGAAAAAATAACACAACCTCATTATAGTATTTCTTACAGGAATGAGAAATATTCCACCCAATGAAACTGGTAGAATTTGTTGCATCATGACGTGACAATCATGTGATTTCATACCTATCGACTTCAAGTCCTTCAATCAGACAAAAAATTTTACATTTGAAGAAGAACCTTGAGGAACATTGATATCATGAAGACACTGAAAAAAGCAAATTTTCTCCCTCTTCGATAATGTAAGACAAGTCGGGGGAAGAAATGTTCGTCTTACTTTAGGAGTGGGATCTAACTCCAAACGTTTTCCCATTGATAGTAAGTCTAATCTTGCATTCAACCCATCTTTTTTCTTTCCATTAATATCTATCAATGTTCCAATCAAACAATCACAAATATTCTTCTCCATGTGAATTACATCAATATTATGTTTAACATCATGATAACTCCAATATGGTAGCTCAAAAAATATTGACCTTTTCTTCCAAATAAGTCTATCATTACCAGATTTCTTTGTATTTCATAATGTCACATCAAGGTTTTTCACCCTTAAAAAATAAAGATCAGGGGATAATGTTTTTGGAGCAGTATCAAATTATTTTGAGACACTGAATTCCTTATTTAGTCTTCAATAAGGGTGATCCACATGAAAAAACATTCGGTGACCCCTGTACACTAATTTCCTCCCATGATGCAATTGATAATATGATGTCTGTTGTTTGCAAATTGGACATGCATTATGCCCTTTAACACTGTATCCAGACAAATATCTATACACTGGGAAGACATTTATAGTAAAAAGAAGCACTGCATGCAGTTGAAAATATTCTATTTTTTAAGAATCATTCACCCGAATACCATCAGCCCGTAATAGTTTCAAATAATCTATCTACAGTGACATGTAAACATGAATATCATTGCAATGTTTCTTTTGACCAGAGATAATAATACTCAACATGACATATTTTTTCTTCACACAAACTTCCAAAGAGAGGTTGTAAATTACCAATAAAATAGGCCATTAACTAAGTGTTCTACTGAGGGTTCGATATAGATTCATTCCATCTGTGCATAACCCTAGTATGAGATTTCTAATTTCATTTCCAAATGTAGAATACTGCATATCAATTTTCTTCCATTATGTAAAATCAGCTGGATGACGTATTGTCCCATCACATACCCGCTAATCAGCATGACATCTTAACCTTTTTGCATCATGAGAATTAGCAAAAAAAACGTCTGAAACAATGAATTATAGGAAGATACCAAAATTCTTTTGAAGGGATCTTTCAAATCTCTACATCAGCCTGTTATTTTTCATTCACCTTATACTGTGATGTCCAACATTTAGGAAACTCTGACAGAAATTCATATTCATTCCTATATATAATGCAGTCATACGAACAGGAAAGTATTTTATTTTTTCCCAATCCTATCGGGCATAATATTTTTTTGGCCTTGTAATGTGAATCTGGAAGATTGTTATCTTTTGGAATAATGTCTTTCATCAATTATAAAATCTCTGTAAATCTTCTGTCACTCAATCCATGTTTCACCTTCATGTTAACCAATTGTATCACCGCAGAAAAAACTGTAAAATCTGTACAACTAGGATATAATGGTTTTTCAGCATCACCATATAGACGTGCAACTGTCGGTTCTATCTCAATTTGTTCCGATACAATATCCCAAATCATTTCTTCAATTCCATGGTAGATACCATCTTGTGAATCATCATCATCAGTGACATTCCGTCCAGTTTCACCATGCCAAATCCAAGGGTTGTTACTCGGATTAAAAACATGACAAATCAAATGATATTTTATCTCTCTACTTTTCAACTTCTTAATATTCAAACATTTAAGGCATCGACGGAAAAAATGGCACTACTTGGAACATTTCGTTTATCAAATTCCAAAAAGGCATCAACACCTTCCTCATATTCATTTCATATTCAATGTTCCGTAATCCATCTTCGACTCATTATTACCTATAACAAATATCAAATATATATATATTTTTTTAAGAAATGACAAATATATGTTTATATTAAAAAATCATAATTTGAATGTAAATTTTTTTTGAAATATAAAACAAATCTATGCATATTTAAAAAAATATGCTTGAATATTATTTTTAAAACAAAATATAGTTTGATATAACAGTTTTAAATTCAATTGAAATAAGGAAAACCATGGGGCATATAGTGGTTGATAGAAAATTGGAGAAAATGGATTAAACCTTAGAATCAAATCATATCTAAAATAAAAATTCAGATGGATAAAATCACAATGTAAATCCAATCATCACAAAAAAATCATCATGTCACAATCTCAGAAACCACAATGCAGTAGTCAATCCACTGGACACCCCCCATCCCTCTGAACAGCCCCCACCCCCCGGACCACCCCCAAAACCCTCTGTGTAGGCCCCCACCCCTGTGGAAATCCACCCACCCCGACCCAACCCCTTGGAAATTCCCTTGGACACCCCCAACCCTCTGGATGACCCCCACCCCCGGGACAGACCACACCCCTATAGAAACCACCCCCACCCCTCCTGGAAACCACCCCCACCCCTACCCCCCTTGGACACCCCCTAGACACCCCCAACCCTCTAGATAGACCCCACCCCCGGACAACCCCCAAAACCCTCTGGACAGGCCCCCACCCCATTGAACTGCCCCCCACATCCACCCACCCCCTTGGACACCCCCCTGGACACCCACAACCCTCTAGACAGCCCCACCCCTGGAAAGTTCCCCACCCCTCTAGATAGCACCCCCACCCCTCCTAGACACCACCCCCACCCATACATCCTTGGACACCCCAACCCTCTAGAAAGCCCCCTCACCCCCCCCCCCCCCCCCCCCAAACAACCCCCAACACCTCCGGTACATCCACCCACCCCCTTAGCCAGCCCCCCACACCCACCAACCCCCTTGGACACCCCCCCTGGACACCCGCAACCCTGTGGACAGCCCCCACCCCCTGGACAGCCCCTCATCCCTCTAGACAGCACCCCCCACCTCCTGGACACCACCCCCCCACCCCCTACCCCCTTGGACACCCCTAGACACCCCCAACCCTATAGACAACCCCCACCCCCGGACCAACCCCAAACCCCTCTGGACAAGCTGCCACCCCCTTGGACAACCCCCCACACCCACCCACCCCCTTGGACACCCCTTGGACACCCCCCAACCCTCTGGACAACCCCCACCCCCTGGACAGCACCCCACCACTCTAGACAACACCCCCACCCCTCCTAGACACCACCCCCACCCCCTACCCACTTCGACACCCCCCTAGACACCCCCAACCCTTTGGACAACCCCCCACCACCTGGACAGCACCCCACCCCTCCAGACAGCACCCCCACCCCTCATGGACACTACCCCCGACCCCCTTGGACACCCCCTGGACACCCCCCCCCCCTCTCTGGACAGCCCCCACCCCCTGGACAACCCCCAAAACCCTTTGGACAGGCCTCCACCCCCTTGGACATCCCCCCACACCCACCCACCCCCTTCGACACCCCCTGGACACCCCCCAACTCTCTGGAAAACCCCCACCCCCTCAAACAACGCCCCAAACAATGGTTTACATATAAAAACAAGGCATGGAGAACAACTCAAAACACATGCATTTATTATATACATTAGCATGAAATAGATGGAATTAAATATTATCAAATAGGGCTACTTAAATGATCGTATGATAATTAGAAATAACCATTGTTATTCAAATAGTCCAATGATCACATGATTTCTCGATAACTAATATCATAATGAGGTAATGTATAATTCTAGAAATCTTAAACATATTGTCAAGGCCTTGGCCAAGGCCTCAAAAAATACTAGGGTAAGCCCTCAGCAGAAACCAATTTTATTTGGAATCATGAGACATAGAGATGCATCGAAGGGACATAGAGGTCTACGGCCATTAGTTTATATGTATAATAGATTCTCATATTAAAGAGGATAAACATAAGCAACAAAAAAACATGAAATATCATTTTTGAATTAGTACAGTTAATCAATAACCATTCTATGCAGTAATATAGGTGAATGAAAACATTAGTTGTCAATGACAACAAAAATTACCATCAATTTCAGAAATTCGTGAAACAAAAACAAACTAAATAGAATTAGATGAGGCTTACGTGAGAATTGTTAGTCGATCTAATAGAACTAGGGATGATAAATATGATCATGATGGAAATAAAAGTTAAGAGTGTTCGAAATCGAAGAATCTAACCTATTTTAAACTAAAAAATCACTAAACATTAATATAGACTATCCGAAAAATAAGAATGAAATAAAGTCGTGGGAGGATTACTTGAGTGTTGTGAGTTGAGATGATAGATCAGAGGAGAGTAAAGATGATAAACGATGATGGAAAATTGAGTTTAACACAACGAGATTGACAAGTCGATTAGGGTTTACCGCGTGAGAGAGACGAGTCGCTGGACTGTCGATCGAAAAATCGTAAATGACAATCCACATGGCTTGTTAATTTTTAAAATGTATTATAACGTCAGTTATTTAATAACCAACGTTTTAAACTATTTTTTTACATTTATAACATCGGTTATTATAATAACCGACATTATAAATGTATCAGATACGGATTTTTTTCGTCGGTTATTTTATAACCAACGTAAAAAAAATCAGCGTGTTGGTTTTTTACAACGGTTATAGAATAACCTACGAAACAAATACAATAGAAATCATAGTTTTTTACGTCGGTTATTTTATAACCAATGTAAAAAATTCTGCGGGTTGGTTTTTACGTCAGTAATCAAATAACTGACGTCAAAAAGGCCTCAAAAGCCATTTTTTTATGTCGGTTATAAAATAACTGACGTAACAAATTCGTAGATATCTTGTTTTTTACTTTAGTTATCAAATAACCGACGTAAAAAACACCGCAATTTGTTTTTTTTACGTTAGTTAATTTATAATCGACGTAAAAAACGAATGCGCATGATTTGTAACGTTGGTTATTAAAATACCCGACGTTAAAAATTTACTCACCGCCTTTTTTACATCGGTTATAAAATAACAGAAGTAAAAAACCATGTTTTACAGATTATCAGGTCTATTATATATAACTGACGTAAAAATTGGTGACGTAAATAACGTTTTCTGCACTAGTGGGAAGTGACACCTACAGATCCCATTTTTATAACTCTACTGTGTGTCATCAGTGTGGAAGTTGTGGTAACCAGAAGCCTCAATGTGATAGAGAACCAATGGAGTGTTGGTCTTGTGGATTTATGCGGAGTCATCATAGTTTTTACAAGACCATTCATCCTACATCAACATGAAAAGGATATACAGTAGCTCCACCAACAGGACATGGTTCTTTTTTACCATGCCAGGTGGGGGTGGAATAGAACTGAAATGATTGGACAAGGAAGATGTCATAGATATAGTATTTAGACCCCTAATAACTCACAGCTTTTGTAGAGCACTTATAATTGTGGTAGTCCAACTAATCCATGGGGCCATGGATCAGGCCATTTTCCTGCACTATATTGGACACCCACATATTAGGTTGTGGGTCCATCTACTGTATGAGGTAATATTCTATTGGAATCATATAGAGTATATTATTTATTTGATACAGGTGCATTGAACTATTCCATATCTATATCTATTGTGGAATGTCTCAGACTAAAGATACAATATTACTACGGTGTAATAACCACAAATACACCATTCATAGTGTAGTTAGAGAGAATCTGGAAATGTAGGGATTGTCTCCAGGAGGAATTAAGTTACCCTTTCTTATGGAACATTTTCATTATCAAGATGACATGATTTTATTTCAGTCTTAGGATGGAATTTTTGGATTATTATCATGCTTTTGTAGAATGCTATAACTGATATGTATATTTTAAAACACAATAGGGTAGTTGTTTTCTACATATGGGTGAGTTGGTTTTCCATGATAGTAGAGAGAGAACAAAGCATCGTGGTATAGGTGTAGTGACTAATCTTATTTATTATTACTTCATGGAGGATCATCATGTATGTCAAACTAATTAACCACCAGTAGTGGATAGGGATGTCTTTCCAAATGATGTTTCTTACTTATCTCCACAGGTTAAAGTAGTGTTTAACAGATATCTTGTTCCAGGAGAAAATCTAGTGACATTTCATCCATACAAGGCAACACCAACAGAGCTTCAGGATATCCAGCGACAGTCTGATGATCTAGAGTCCGAGGGATTTATGGGGCCCAATACATCCTATTGGGCTTCACTTGTTATTTTTTCCAATAATATGTATGGAACCTTATAAATATGTGTGGGTTCTATATTGTTTAACCATCTTACCAAAAAATAACTGGTGCCTAATTCCTTGAATATATGATCTTTTTGGCCAATGTTTGAGGAGCAGGTGTCTTATCAAAGATTAACCTATGACCAAGTTATCATTAGGTGTAATTATGTCTAGAAGACATTCCTCATACAGTTTTTCATAGTAGGTAGGGTTTGTATGAGTACCTTGTTATGTACATCAATCATACAAAAATTCCCATATTATTCATGGCTCTAATGACTTGGGGCCTTCCATCCCAATTTCAATTATTTTTTCATTTTCTTTGTGAACGAAATCTTGGTGTATTCTCACATTGGTAACAACTATGACAATCACATTGATATAATTATGAGTACACTAATATTGTATCATATATATGATAATCATTCTAAATGACACTTTTGAAATGAAAAGGTTAACCTATTGGTTAATGTCATACCATAATTAGGAGAAGCTATTGACCCAAAAAAATAATTATGTAGTTTTTTTAGATAATACCATGATCAATTTTGATATACGGAGTTTCTTTGGACTGGATGGATATTATAGTCATTTAATTTTGGACTTATCAACCCTTAATTCACCTCAAACTGTTCTTAAATATATGTGTATCATGTTCCTCTAGTCAAAAGTGTGTGATAATGTCTTTCAAGTGTAGAAATGGAGGCTTTTCTCGACCCATATTCTAACGCATACAAATCCAAGCATTGGTTATATAATCTTCTGGGAATCATCAGACATTTCACTATGTAAAATTCTAATTTAGGAGTATAGATTCCTTATGTAAATATTTCATCACATGAGGTGTCATGAGAGATACTACCCAATGAATGACCTTGATCTAGTAGTTGTTTTCAATACACTACCTTAGTGGTGATAATATCTCTTAGATGAGGGATTTGGGGTGTACACGAACCATAATATCCAAAAAATATATCTTTTCTTAGCGTGACATAAACCTCAGACCATATAGATTGGTCGAATATCTATAATCCTTTGATTTTTAACATGTATGTATGGCTATAAATGCAAATGTAGTTGCAGATGCCCTGAGTCAGAAAAAATAGGCACTTATAGTACATGAAACCAATGATGAATCGAAGTTAATGGACCTCTTCTCTAAAAATATCCTAGATATTCATGATATTCGTGAGAAGTCATAAATCTAATCCTTAATAGTTAACTCTTCCCTCTATGGGAAGATAATGTGAATAATGTTATATGATCTACAGGGCCTGATTCTTTGTGATTGTATATCATGTTATTACCCGCCTCCAGATTGGTCTGTAGACATATATGAAATCCATTGTATCTATGAGAGTGTATTGGTTCCTACAAATATGACATCGGTTTTGATGTACCAGTCCCCTGTGTCTCCATGAGTAGTTCATCTAGGTATATCCAGGATGTATTATGATATGAAACTCCAGTATCTATGTCCAAGGATGAAATATCAGATAGTTGGATTTATCACTTGTTTTTTCACCTTTCAGTATGTGAAGGTGGACCACCAATGCTGTGAAGGCTTGATACAAAAGATTCTTGTCCTGAAATAGAAATGTGAATATGTTTTAATGTATTTTGTAGTCATATTACCATGTTCTATGATTGGTATTGGTGTTTTATTGGTAGTTATTGATAATCTAATTAAAGTATATCATTTCATCTATATTTGATAGACATTAATAGTTGAAGATATAGAAAACGTTTTATGTTCGTGAGATCATAAAACTACATTGAGTCCCATGTACTGCTGTTTCAGATATGGATGATTGTTTCACATCACAGATCTGATAGGTATTATATAAGGCTATGGGGACACATGATCTTCTAGGCACATCATTTCACTCTTTGGCTATGGACAATCAGAATAGAAAATACAAGTTCTATTAGTATACTCTACGATCATATATCATTTATTTTAGTGGTTATTTGGATAAAAATATCCTACTCAATGTGTTATCCTATAATAACTGCTCTCTAGAAACATTTCAAATGGCTCCTTTAGCGACTTTATATGGTAGATAATGGTCGTTCACCCCTATACTAGCTATAGGCAGCTGAGGCAGTACTACAAGGTCCTTATCCGGTTCAGGTGACTGTAGAGTAGGTTTAGATGATCTGAATTAATATCAATACTTCTAATTCTAGACATAGGTCATATTTCTACCACCATCGAGGACCTCAGGAGTTTGAGGTTAAGGATTACGTTTTCCATTGGGTATCACCCATTATATGGAATAGGCTATTATAGATTCAAAAGAATTTCTCTCCTCATAACATATGACTATTTCATATTCTAGATAGAGTATGAATGGTAGAAAATTAGTTTCTACAACCTCATAGGTACCGATTACATGTATGATTCCTTCTTTGTTTTCACAGTCATTGAAAATATAACGTCGTCCTGCCACATACCTTTGATCATGTTGAACATGTGTTTGATGTTGATTCTACTATTGAAGAGTATCTAGTATGCAGTGTTGACCGAAGCAAGATGCCTCTTTGAGGCCAGTCAATCCTACTAGTATAGGAGATTTGGCGGCATGACCACTTGTAAGATGAGGCCTAAAGGTGATTCCAAAACACCTACCTAGTGGGAAGTGATTTTCTCATTCAATGTTTCATCATACATGGATGGTGGACTCATGGATGAGTTATTTAATGGAGGAACATTATAAGAACACTATTTTTAACACAGTTAAATATCTTATAATTTCATTATAATTCATTATTCTAGGGCAAATATGGATGCCTTTACAGTTATAAAAGGTCCCATGGGTGTCTAGGGATTTTTTGGAGCCAGTGACCCATCTTTATCGGAATAATTTCCCTATATCATGGCTAGAGTACACTGTTTGGGTATAGAGCATGGTTAGATCTTACAATGTGGATGGTTTGCATTTCTGGAAGATCCATCTAACATTATTGGAGCACACATTACATAACCATGTGGTCTAACCATGTGGTATAATCATTTATGTTACCAACATCTCTATGTGACAATTCATGGTTCACGCATGGTTAGGAAGGTTATGTGAACAAATCACGCACTAGAATATTTTTTTGGTAATTTTTAATTTTGTCCCTTAATGATCTAACCTAACCATTCTTCTTCCCTCATCTGATATTCATATACATTAGCCTTTATTAATCTAATTTTTCTTCTTTTTTGATGGCATGTTCATGCGATCAAAATATCTTCTTCATTGAGTAATCGTTAGAGATTCAATTCATCATGTTGGATGTGCAATTGTAAGTTCATGAGTCTAATTGAGTTGTTCTTCCTCTCTAATTATCATGACCTATTTATTAATGTGTGAGAATTTTTAACCTCCTATCTGATATAATCTGATTGCAGAAATATAAAAGGATAATATTGGAGGAGGAAAGTAATAAAAGATTAAGTTGGGTGGTTTATAAATCACCCCAAAGTTTGTTGATTTGGAAATTGTCATTTGGGGCCCACATATTTCATTTGGAGTTTTATATAGAGTTTAAATTTCATGATTATAAACATTTGAACAATATGGTTATGAACTATACAAAATTTTATTATCTGTTATTGTTTTCACACAGAACTCTTTCTGTCCATTGTATGATTTTTTCCATAATTTTTATAGTGTTTTGACATGTTTGAGCTACCACTCGGGATTTCCTTTTGCAGGCCTTACTAAGGGTATGATTCACTATATTAAAGGGATTGAATAAAATATTGAATTTTACAAGGGGAGGTAACATGTATGTTGACCACATGAACTGCCTAAGGTAAGTGGATTAATATGATAAATAAATGATAAATGGAAATGAGAATGTATTCTAGCTATATAAAATTTCTTTATTAGAAGTAAACAAATGTTTGGTGGAATTTCTATATCACCCCTTCCATGTTAATAGAATCTAGTTGATTTCCTCATAATAATAGTATATTACTTAAATGGATTAAATCTTTGTTTTCGTGTTACTCATCAATTTCACACTAATGAAAGTAAAGTGTTTAACCAAATGGAAATATTTATATATTAAGATATTATTAAAAAATCATGTTCGATTAGAAATGTCCCACAATTTAAAGTCAATTACTTGAATTGTGTGAAATATTATGTGACTTCATTATCAAATAGAAGTGTCCTAACATGAGTTCACCTTGGATTCCAAAGGGAATACCTTGAGAATTTCGGAACTCCATTATAAGTTAATGACATATATTACTTTGGTCTAGACCCAACTAAAACCTAGTCCGTATCAATCCATGGATTCTTGGTATGAAACTGTTGGATCCCACATGTATTACTATAGAATTCCTCAGTTTCACTCCTTAGATCCATCTTTGGAATGTAGGTGCCATGGTTAAAGATCATCGGTCGAAATCATTTATTAGCACCATTATTTCTTGGATGTACTACTTGGACTAGATAGGCATATCATAGTGGAATTTCATAGACTATACTCCTTGAATTACACTCTTACCCCATAGCCAGGATACATTTATTACTTTGTTAGTGACCCTTGGGGTCTACATTTCCTTGGTTATTACCTTGGAACATCATTAATAAATATAATTATATTTTTTCTTGTTACATCTTGGAATATTCACTATTGTCAACATGTCACTTATTTATTGAATGGTAATAATAAATTATTATACTAGTTACATGTTCAGACACTAGTTGATTGATGAAGCGTGTTCTTCAGAATTTAGTTACGCGTTAATTCATTAAATTATATATGAATACTTTCACACTATTACATTTCCATTCGATATGTTAGATGTTATTGACTATGTTGGTGGTGGTCCTCTGAGATTTATCTCACACCATATCTGGGCACCATTTACTACTCAAGGATGAATTCATAAATTCATGTGTCGATAAAGGGACACATATGAGTTCGAACACTTGATTGTTTTATCATTGTGATGGAGCATGTTAGTAGATGAATTAGTAGGTTCTCGAGATGTTTGGATAGTCATTTTATATACATTATAATTTGGTGGAAAATTTTATGCATTCTTTATTTTATCATTGTTTTCCAGTTTTTAACAAACATGGAATATCATCATCAGTTGGTTTATTCTTTATTTTTATTCTAGTAATTTGGGTTATTTCGAATTTCATCACTATTTTTTATGTTATTTATATTTACTCCTATTGGTTATGTTATTTACCTATGTTCACACATATCTATGGTGATACACTTTTGAAATAGAGGGCATATTCTCCCCATGGGAACACCCTAGGATCTAGCTATTAGTTGCATGCACTAGGTTTTGGGGATATTTGATTGAGTCCACATGGCCCTCCAGGCCAGTCACAACTATTATCTGGCATCCAGTTTTGGAATTTCACACATCCAGATAATGTCTATTGGATATCATAGTATGTATGGTCTCAAAGTCATTATCTCCAAACAGAGAAATCAATTACATTTTGTAAAATTGACATGATATCATCCATCAACTATGGGTATAAAGAACCATTCTTTTACACTAATGAGAACTAAAATGAGGTTGACTACTATAACACCTTATGTAACAACTGAGAACATCATCTATTTCTGATATATTCTTCCATCATATTCCCCATCCTAGTTGTATAGAAAATCTCGATGTAATATTTAAATAATAAATCATACAATAATATTTATCTCATGTAATGATCCTTTTGATAGATTATATATATGATAATATTTTGGTCACATTTGGTGATAAACAACTCTCCCAACATGAAGTGTCACCGAATCATAATACCGATAACCACCTATTCTATCTTAAGATCTCAGATTGGGTAGTTCTATTCTTGTGGTCACAACATACATGAATGATAACTAATCATCGCATACCTATATTTCGAATTCTACCCATCCTAGACCATATTGTATAATATAACACTAGGTAATCGACACCATCCTCTAGAAAAATAATGTTTGAGATGTATTTCAATATCTTCATTATCTCGAGAAATAACTACTAGATCCTTTTTTTAAACTAATGGGTCCCCTTACGTGTCAATGCTGGGGAGGGTTATTCTGCTCTTGATAAATCAGGTTATTTTTTTTGATATTTCCCTTCAAACACAATGTAACACCACACATCATTAATACTCTTAGTCATATCCCAACTTATTACGGCATAAATATTCAACGGTACAATTGAAATATGATCTCTATGATAATTTTTCCCATGAACTGGACCTCTTAAATCATAAAATAACATTTTGAGACCTTTCCATGAATATTTTTCCCTTATAATGGATCTTGGAATACACTCATGTGTCTCGTATGCTCCTCCTCAAATGAAGAGTACAGTATGATTTCATTAATGATGGTCACCATAAATAGTTATAAAAAATGAAACAATATATTTTTTCATGAGTACTTTAAACACTTCGAGGGTGTTATTCAGGCCTAATTGAACCAAAAAATACACAAAGTGACCATAGAGAGATTAGTATTTCTCTATCAGTATATCTATGTCCCATAGTCATTGCTGGTGATAACAAGATATTATATGATTATTCGATAAATATCGTTACCCATAATTTTATTTATGATTCCACTGGTACTATGTAGAAGATACTTGATATTCATGATCACTAAGTTCAATCAATAATAATCCACACAAAACATGATTCTCCAGTAATATTTCTAGGTTTATAAAAACTAGGGATACACACGGGGAAACACTAGGTCACCCAGTTACCTTCTTATTAAATTCCACTAACTAGACCCTCATCTCATGAGACTGTGGGGGGCACTAGATATGATGGTTTATATAATACGGTAATTACAGGCTATATGCCAACATAAAAATCAATATCTCGATGGGGAGGAATGCCTAGAATTTTCTTAAAATGGAATTCTCATACTCCATGACTACCATAGAGAACTAGTATCTAATAGAATCCACTTCTCCAATATTCATTCCAAAAAAATCATGTGTAATCATATTCACTCTCATATTCATTTCCCATCATACTCCTCCAAGTACCCCATTACCACCAGAAAAGAAAACCTCTAGAAAACTATTTGGAATCAACACATCCACTACCTAAAATAGTCAATATGGGCATGGATTGTTGATAGTCAGTACATACTGAAGATGGCATCTTATGGTCCCACCACTGATAAAATCATATTCAATATAAAACTATCAAATTTATGTAGTATATATGGTTGTCTTTAGAACTGTCCAATTTTTGAGTCATATCCTATCAAAATCCCAAATTTCAATGGTCAATCCAATTCCTCAACTGAAATCTCTATATATTAAACCATATAAGTGAGATTAAATTAGTAACTAACACCAATGTCTATCAATACTATATATAAGGAATAAAATAAATAGACCAAACATCATATCATTCACGAAGCGTTAGGGTCATATGCTTCTATAAATATTACTGTTCGGCATCCCTAACCACATTCTCATTGAGGATATAATGGATCACCTTTGGGGTGGTGGTAGTAGGAAATTCTTCTAACCACCTCTTACATCCCAACCATCCCCTCTTCAACTTCCACCTTCTGACGTACAACCCTACACAGGAATTTGTGTCCACCATATTATTCCTTGAACCATATCGAGATTCTCTGTACTCTAGGATGAATAATCCCATGAAATACATCCCAAACTTTCATAGGAGATACAATTCATGTTCCTATTATAATTCAATTCATCCTGAGAGCCATTTGAAACTAATCACCTATCATACTATCATAACATTATGTGTATATTATTCTTAGATCCCTTTGACTACCATTAGATACATGTCTGAATGGTCAGACCTTATAGGTTCCCACCATTGATACCCTCCATCATCTTCTTATCTACATGGAATCTATCCACATTAAGGAATTATCAAGAACCTCATCATATGTTGGAATGCGTAAAAATGTCAGGGAAGACTGAATATCATAGAATAATACTTTCTCAAGGGAATGTTCTTAGAAGATTGAATCTCACACCATATCTAGGGAGTATTTGGAGAGATCGGTAAACCTGACTGGGTACTCTACTATAGAAATATTCCATCACTATAGATGTATATTCTACATGATATGGGAAAATCTCAATGTGGATGGATAAAACAACTCTCCAAAAAGACACCCAATTTTTTCTAGGATAATACTATCTCATAATTTAAATGACTCACAAAAATCTAAAATCTCCCAGTAGTTCACTAAATAAGACTCCCTTCTTGGACAAACATATGATCTTGTAAGTGTCTTAATAACGAAGAAAACTCGAGTGACTATATTTGTACAGTCCTTATCAATTTTGGGTCTTTCACACAATAAAACATAGTACATCACTACCTCTAGAACCCACATAGTGAATTCAACATGTGTGCATCCTTAGGTGGAACTTTCAATTATAGAAAATTCTCAATCGTTGGTTGTATGTCATGTAATGAACACGGTGGTAATATAACAGGTACATGAACCTACATTAAAGCTTAATCACATAGAGCATAAAACGTGTTGTCACTATGTGGAATCATTTTTGTTTGTCTCACAATAAAATTTATGAAATAAAATAGATGAATAAAGATCATGGACTATATTTTGGTTTATAAGTAAATATGTACACAGAAACCACAGTAAATTATTATATGATGTATGTACTAATTTTTCTTGGGTAATATATTTGTACATGTAACATGTCTAAAAGTAGGTGAGAAGTGTCCTGGTGTATGGATACATTGGTCACCGCACAAAAACTAGAGTTCTTGACCTCAAAGTCAAATGTGATAAAATTAAAACATGTACATAAAATAATTATAAATTATATTTCTATGGTAAAACTAAATATCTATTATATGAATGCATCATGAAATTTCCCAAAGGGGACAAAACAAAAACTTCTTACATCCCACCTTCAATAGGCATGGTATTGGTGAGTATAATGTATCACCCATGTTGGAGCAATTAATGAATTTTACTAGTAAAATTTATCACATATTTGATCATTTAAAATGATGGCATGTAAATGAAATGAAACAAGTGAATGTATACATCAATGATTACACTGTCGAAGTATACTGGTAATTTAATAAAAGTTAAAAATATGGAAAAAATAGAAGCCCTGCCCAAAGCATCAAGTATTCGAGCCTACTCCATAGATGATGGCTACGATCTAATAAAACCACTTAGAAGAAAACAACTTTTTACCATTTATGCTCCACCATATCTATATCATCATGTGAAATATTTAAAATTTATTTCATATTCAAATGATATTACCCATGTAGAATGAGATCTCATTGGGTTGACTATAACAATACATTATAGGACACCTCAAAACCCCTAAACACAAATATTTAGTAATATTATGTTTGCACAATCATATAGAAATAATTGAATTTCCAATACATAAATATATAGAGGAAAGAAATCCCACCTCTAGATGATGACAACCAAACTTTTAGACATAATATTCTACTTGAATAATTTTTTTTTCTAAGATACTAACCTTTACATGACATTCCACAATCATTGAATCTCAACAATGAGGTTATAATCATTGATCCCTACAAATAAAATCTCACCTGACTAGGATGAACTGATACTCAAATAAGTTATCAACACCAAGACCACTGTAGAACACTATAAACCCAATATGGATCTACATTCTATGTGTGGGATCATAATATAGAAATAGCATGAACCCCAATTAAATGGAATTCTATATGGATGATCAATTTACTACTCAAATATTTTATGACGATTCCACAAACCCCATATATGGTATAATATTATAGAGAATCACAATATCTTTTCACATAGAGACACCACCAATTCTATCTAAGACTCAACCTCTGTAGGGGATTACAATCCAAAGATCTCAATATACTTCCACATTGTACACTCAAGGGGATTGGCATAGGGAATATTTTCAACTGATACTGGTTATACTGAATACATGATGGGAACCAAACCCCCTTAAAAGTGGTTCATAATTGGTATTTGGGGTACATGGTGTGTCCATCCTACTTCTTATCAAATAATCTGGTTCTTACTTGCATAACATATAAATCTACATATACAATGTAATGACCCATAACCAATTTTCATAGAGTAGGCATCTCAATTTATTGCATTGGAATATTATACATGGAATATGCTTTCAATGGTAAATATAATTTAGTAATATCTATAAAATAGATACATACATGAAATTGACATTATATTTTAATTATTACAATTAAAAAATAATTTAATTGAGTCTTTCATTCTTCCCACATTATGTAACACTAAATATCTGCCATAATATACTTCATGTAATCCCACAGAAACATGAAACACATGAATGTGTTGAGCTCAAATTGTTTGTAAGAATATGCATACAATAGAAGCTATGAGTAAATATTGAATTAAAAATATGGAATGGTAATTAACTAAATCACATGACATTTAAATAACATCATGATCAAGGAAATTTTACCACGGTTATTATACATGTTGAATACCGAAATGGAATATCAATATCTAAAATCATAATGAGAGAATTCATAATTAAAATCATTATAATCATACTGTCATGTCTTCAGCATGAACACCATACAAAAATTAGTATGTCCTAGACCAATACCCAAACTAGTTTGACTAATGAGACCTAGAAATTCTTATAGGGGATATATTAGGCAATTACCATAACATAATATGCCCAATAAATTCCTCAAATGAAAATTTTAAAACATAATCATCATATAAATTTGTATTGAAACTACAAAACAAAATATATATAATGTTCATTAATTATACATGATCAAAAACCATTGAGAGTAATATGGTGAATCGTATCAAATTATTATATCCCCTTTAAAACTAATTACTATAAATTTAGTAAAATATTTTTCATAGTATCATAAGTGTTCAACCACGATTATGTATATGATTCTCTGAAGTATATATAAAATTATTAAAATATATTAAATGTGATAATTGAAAAATTCTCGATGAAATAATAAATAAACATTCCCAAGTGTTCCTCACCACTTTGTAACATTTGAATAATAATATGTAAGATTAAATAACACTAAATGAAACCTAAAATATCAATAATATTATGAGAATCATTATAAAACATATTAATGGGGTAGAATATACCCCTCATAAAAGACGATATGTGTAAAATATATTAATGTCTCAATGAATGAAAAATGAGAGAAAAATACATTACCCCTTTAGTTATTTGAAACCGTAAACCACATTAAAGATAAATAATAAAATAAATATTTAAATACACATAATATTAATTATGAAAAAAAAAATTCAGTCATGGGTATTATATACACCACAAAACAAAAATATGTGTGGAATCTAGAATTAGTCTATAATAATTAAAAGTGAGACTAGAAATCCCCATAAAATGATCGTATCATTGAGGTTATAATTTATCAATTGGTGATTATGTGTAACAAAAGTATATACATAGTAGGATAAGTGGGGAAATAAAATAATGAAATAAATAGTGTATTCTATATATAATCATGTTATAATATTATTAATGAAAAATATATATAACCTAATGAATAAAAATGGAGTTAGGCTAACCGTTACCACTTGTAATTTGTCAAATTTATTTCCCCCATAAAATTAATAATTATAAATTGAAACTATAAATAACATGAAGATAATAATAATCATGATACGATATATCATTGTGAAGTACTCATAAACTGCTAAAATTAAATACGTTGTGATAAGAAATATATTGCACAGGATGTAAAAGTGAGATGAGAAATACTTAACTCATAGATCCTTTTCATTTTAAATTATTTAAATTTGTATTAAAAGGTTTAAATAATTTTATTAAAATGTACTAGAACCATATTAATAATTTTGATATTATATATTATATGATTATAACATATTTTCACCCATTTGTTAAGAATATTTCACTAATAACTTTATTTCAATTGTTTACTACTCCATTTTTCAATTTACATTTTTCTTGGTATGTATTATTTATTATGAATTGAATATATTTCATTCATATAAATAATGATATTAATTTAAAAGATATAATATTTATTCAACATTTAAAATTTTTTAACCATTATTTTTTGGTTAAATGGAAAATGAATCACATCGTGTTAAGGAAATGGTAGGTTTTATGTACCCACGAGCGACGGTGTCGTTCAATTATTTGTAAAAGGGTAAGGAATTTGATGGAATATTAATTTTTAAATAATCATAATAATTTAATAATAAAATCATATATCCATTATTCACATCATTAAACCCATCCATGTAATGTTGTGATTAAAAATAAATTACTTCATATTGTGGATATGATATTATGTATGTATGAACACACATTGCATTCATTATTAATAAGATTGATAAAGCATGGAAAATCATTGTCCAATAATAATAATAAAATTATAACATAAATATTATATATATATATATATATTTTAATCATGGATAAAAAATGATGTGTTTGTTGAATAAGAATGTTTTTTTGGAAGAGTCTATAAAGAAGATTACATTTTATATGATGGATATTGATTATATCCTCCATTAAGGGACATAGGGTAGGTGTTTTTGAAAGAAAAGGGCCTCATTATGTTTTTTAGGGATTTATAGAAGAGAATATTATAGATTTTTTTGAGATATAACTCTCAAAAATTGTGCGAGTATGTGGGGGAGGAGGAGCCCTTTAATAATGGGAGTGTCAGTGACTTTTGAAAACAATCAAAATATTATATTAATAGAAATTAGTATTCAATTAATATTGATTAAAAGTGATATATATAGAAGATAATATGATTATAGTTTGAAATAGATTCATCCAATAATTTTTATACAGGTCTTGGTCACACTATAACCCTTATCTTTTGGCTCTAACCGTTATTTCAACCCTTTAATTCTTATTTTGACAACATGTGTTCTAACTCTTTGAAAGAAAATATATATAATCTAAAATGAAAAAAACCTTAAATGATTCATTAATTATTAAAAAAAAAATTTAAGATTATTATTCCTAATATTTTTTTTTGATTTTTACATCATTTAATACAAATATAATTAAATTAAAACACCATTAATATAAATTTTGTGACTATTCATTACAATGAATTTTAAAAAATTTAATACATAAGATAACATCAATCCAAAACCATTAATATAATACTAAAATATATATTTAACATATAAATGTATTTTGTGACCATAATTATCCCAAATAATATAAATTAAATATTTATAATATCATTTATTTAATATTTTAATTTATTAATCAATTACTACATAATCATTGTGTAATCATTTAAGGAAATTATTTATTTCATTAAAATTGAAAAGAAATTAAATTTATGAAGATAATAATTTTATATTTAAAATTAATATATATATTTAATGAAAATATTTTAATAACTACATAATAAAATGTAATAAAAATTTGGAAATAGAGTGTGACATATTTGAATTTCATTAGAATAAAATACTATAAATTCCATAATGACATATATGTCCCTCCAAAAGGACATAAACATGTGCAAATGATTCTTTTCATTCAACACTCAGTGATACAATAAATTTACGACATAATTTAGGGTAATTTTTTAATATTTATATTATTATATTTTACCTTTAATTAAATTATATTTCGTTAATTATAGTAATAAAAATATACCCAAGATATAATCGATATTTTCCAAAAATTAAGTGGGACAATTTTAAAAATTTATATCTTCTGATACAAAAAATGGAATACATTTTTCTTAATTATATTCACATTATTTTCTTAAATTAATTGAATATTAATCATATATACGTGATGATACAACAATATTTAAAAGTATAAATGTTTGAAAACAAGAAAGTTTTTTATATTAAATATCAAAATAAAATTGATTCCAATTGCCAATAAAATTTAATGATATAAATTTGATCTATTTATAAATTAAACCAAATTGAATAAAAGTGAAGAATATATTTTTTTCAATGAAAACCAAATTTTAATTAAAATCTATTATTTTTGAGTATTCATAAAAACATGAATCTTTTCAGAAAAATAACAAAAAAGGAAATAAAGAAAAATTTTATAGTCCTATTTCATTTAATAACATTATATTTTCAAATATAATTTATAAATGTTTAAAAACATAGATTTAAAAAAACTTACCCATTAAAAGGCGACAAAACTGCTTGAATAAAAATATAACCTTTTGTGCTTAGAATTTTTTTTATTCTTATATTAAATGGGTAAAACATATAAGATTAATTGAAAAACATTTCCATTAATATATAACATATATATTTAATTATTATCCTTCACTAATTGTTTTTAATTTAATATAATAAGATAAAATTCCATTGTGGACATTAAAATAGTTTATTAAATAAAAGTGAATCCTTTATATTAATTTTTTTTATATTCATTTATAATTAATAGTTAATTAATGAAAACATATAATAAAAATTAGTAACATATATTTTTATAATTTATCTAATCCTTTTTAAAACATCAACATATTGGATATGATCAATATAATATTTTTTAATAGCATATCACAGTTCATTTAAGCTCAGTGTGTTGTGTAAAATATAATATCAAATGAAATAAATTTAATTAATAAGAGGCATACCATAAAATCTTGGGGTGTAACATACACCCCTCCGTCAAAAAATTTCATCCACTAAATTTAAAATTTAACATTATAAATAAAAGGATGTTACTGCAAAATTCATTTTTGGGAAACCCGCATCATATGTAGGGTTAATTAAATTTCCTTATAATATGTAGGAAAAGTAAATTCCTATGTGACAACAAAATTTTTCTTTTGAAAGGGATGACATTTGTGAGATGTGAAAATCTGTATGTGGAAGGGAAATCAAAATATAATTTTCTAATGGGGAGTGATAGAGAACGTGGTTATTTGATGGTCAACCATCAAAAAATTGAAAATCTTCTGGTCAATAAAAAGGATATTTATTTCTCTTTAAAAAAGTTATTTTTTAAATTTATAATCCACTTCCTTGTGTTAAAATATTATTTTACTATCCCTATAAGGACACCCAAAAATTGTAATCTCACCAAATTTATATGAAATAATCTTAATCATAACATTTGGTTGTTGTTGGATCCATTTCTACTTCAAATACTATTACAGGAAATGAAAATTCAAGATTAATATTTATTCATACAAAGGATTTAAATGTTTCCTAATATCCAAAATTTATTTATGTTGTATCTAAATTTTTACCATAACCAAAATCATATGTTCATGTTATCCATTATAATAAATCATATATACACCTCAAAAAATAATATCCAATGTTAAACATAATCTATTCTATTTGTTAATAATTTCATGATTTGTACAAAATATGTAAGTTTGAATTGAATGTAAAATAGTTTATATTGAAGAAAACTAATGCATATTAACATTATATTTTCATCAATCATCAGAATTTTTCTTTTCTTTTAACATTGAAAAATTTAATTTCCAAAAAAATTGATCTCCATGATATTATAACTATTTATATAAATAAAAAAATAACCATAGTATCATATTTTCATAGAGAAGATAATAATCCCATTGATACTCAAAAAATACCATAATATTTGATTCACTTTTAGCAAATAGGGTTTTAAAAATATTGAACTTATACCGTAATAACATTAATCAATTAACCAATGATTAATTTTATAAGAATATGGTTTTTTACAATATATCAAGTTACAAAAATCAAATTACTGTTAATCCATCAAATGGTTTAACTAAATTTAAAAGACATCCGAATTAGGACATAACATAGGTCGGTGGTTGGCAATGCACTCTCATCACCCATTGATTGTCAGTTCACTTCTTTTTTTCTTTTCATATGTGATAGGATATCACCCATCCTCTAAGATGTCCTTTTATGTATACTAAATTATTATTATACCTCTAAAATTAAATAAATGTGTGTAAATTCCTAAAAATGATACTAATACATTTACTCCCCAATTTTTCTCTCATTCATTTCATATTTCATCGAAAATGTAATACCTGGAACATACTTGAAAAACCTAAACCCATAAAAATATCATTAGTCACCATAAAATATCATAAAATTAATTATCTAATGGGGTTTCTATGTTAAGGAAATTATTATAAAACATAACATTATAAAAACATGATGGTAACAAAAAATATAAAGGTATAACAATGTGGATCATAATGTTATTATTTTCAGTAATATTACCATTTTTAATTATATGGTTGTGTTCCCCTAGTCAATGTTTTCCTAAATATTGTTTCAAATTTCTATATTTAACATTCATTTATACTAAACATTGATTCCATGAACCCCAATTTCTTAGATATAGTACATTAATTTATTACATTGTACATTGATACAATGAATCACATCCCATCGGCCTTTATATTTTATTATTCATGGGAAACATGATACAAACATTTAATTCCCATTAAATTTTAAAAAATAAATATACACCATTAATTTCATTGACTCTTCCATTATTCCCTATTTATATAACCATACATTTTAGTCATAATGTAATTCATATAATCATATTGAAAATAAAACATATGAAAGGGGAGAGCTTAAATTCTTAGTAAGGGTATGTGTACAACATGTTTTATGAGTAAAAACAGCATAGACAATATTTCTAGGTAAATAACAAAAACACATTCCAATTAAATAATCTCTTGTCCTATGAGACATCCCCATGAATAGTATAATTGTAAAATAATCCCATGGAATATTAATAAAATATCAAATAATTATAGAATTATCATTCATGACCTCAGAAACTTATTGTCAATGCTTCAGCAAAGCCACCATATATAAATATATATGGCCTCGGCCAATACCCTCAATATGTTTGACTCGTGATACCTAACGATTCATCGATGGGATATAATATCCCCCAGAATTCACATATTCTGTCCAAAAATTCCTCAAACAAAATTTTTTAAACACATTCAACATATATATTTGTATTTATATATGAATAAAAAATTTAAAAAACATTCACTGTGTAGATATAATCACATACCATCCAGTGTAATATATTGAAGGGTATAAAAATAATAAATCCCGATAAAAATCATTACATACAAATTTAATAAAATATGTAATAAAATATGATAATATATATACCTAAATGAACTACATTATTCAGAAAAGGAATTTTACATTGATGAAAATTCATTAAATGATACCATTTAAAAATTCCTAAGGAAATTAATATTTTAAAATCCCATTGTGTTCAATATTATATTGAATCATTTAAATAAAAATAACCAATATAGATTAATATTAAATTTTACCTATAATATCATGTAAATAAATAGGTTTATGGTATATCATGTCCAAGTAATATTAAATTCACCTTGTAAAATAAGATAGGTGTATAACATAACAAATTTCTCAATAAGGGAAAATTATGGCATAAATCCATTACCGATTTCTTAATTGGATACTATAAGCCCCATGAATGATATATACTAAAATTTATTTGTAAATACCCATAAATGTAAAAATAAGAAACTTAAAATACATTCATTGGAATAATATGAACCATATACAGTAAATAAGTGGGGAATATGGAATAAATCTCATTGCAATTAAAGTTAGAATAGAAATTCTCTTACAATGTTCATATCATTGAGGTAAGAATTTACCAATGGGTGATTATTTGTAAAACCAGTATATAAACACTAAGATAAAATGGATTTTAAAATAAAGAAATAAATATTTTATTCTAGACATAATATTGTCATAATATAATAAATTATGTAGATGTATAACCCAATGTATTGAAATTGTGTTAAGAACCCACTTTCCACTTGTGATAAGTCAAATATTATTCACCATAAAAGTATTAATTATCAAATAAAAAACTAAAGAATATGACTCTAATGACAATAAAGATATTATATATCAAACTAAATTATTTATAGACCACAAAAAAAATTAATACTTGAAAATACATATAACTCAATGAAGTATGTTTTAGACAAGAAATCCTAACACCACTCATCCTTTTGGTTTTACATGATTTAAACACATGTATTTTTGTTAATATAAATTTACTAAATTATATCATAGCCATATTCATATTTATTATGTCATATATGATCATATTATATCAAATTGTCATCCATTTGTTAATTATATATCATTTTTACACTCTACCAAGTGTTAAATGCATCATTTTCTGATGAATGTTTTTTAATGTAAGTCGTGTTTCATATACATTGGATTCATTTAATTGTATCCCAAAATTATAATATTTTTTTATATATAATATATATTCATTATATACATTTTTATGATCATTATTTAATGGTTAACATAAAAAATGATCCACGTCACGTCATAGAGATGGTTGGTCAAACGTACCCATGAGCGACATCATCATTCCATTAATGGTGAATGTGTAAAGAATTGGATGGTATAATAAATTTTAAAAAATCATAATCCTGTATTAATTTTACTATATATAAATTAATTCTATCAGTATATACATCCATGTAATGTTTTGGTGGAAAAAAAATTACACCACAACTTAGAGATGGTAATCAATAAGTATGCACAAATGGTGCTTTCGTTTTTCATTGGACGGATAAAACAAGGAATATCAGTTTCCAATAATCAGAATAATATATAAGTCTATATATATGTTACTGGATTTATTAAAGTATCATGGAAAGAAATCTTGATGATTAAGTATATAAAAAGTGACATTTGGAGGTGTTGGTAAACACAATTACCTCTTTTATGAAAGAGATCAATTATAATCACTATTAAGGGTTCTATGGTAGTAATTTTTGAATGATAATTTCCCAAAAAAAATGGTTATATATTTTCTTATAGATAATTCTAGGGGTCATTCAAGATAGAAGGATCAATGTCGTGTGAAAAAGTGAGGGAGGAGGAACCCATTATTATTGAGGTGTGTGGATCTTTTGGAAACTCTCAAAATATGATATTTTTATAGATTAATTTTAAATTAAAATTATTCAAAAGTGATTTATTTATAATATAATTTTATAATTTTAAAATTTCCATCATAAAATAATTTTTTTATAATTTCTGGTCACATTCGTAGCCTTATCTATTGGATTTAACCATTATTAAAACAATTTATCACTTACCGTAATAACATGTATTTTTTAATATTTCAATGAAAATATAGTTATTTTAAAATTAATAAATACCATAAATGAGTTATGTAGGAATTGTTAAAAAAAATTCAAATAATTTGGTGGAATTTAAAATTTTTATAAATTTTACATCACTCAACGAAGTATTATTTATTTAAAAAATCATTATTGCCAATTTTAAAACTATTAATTATTTTGACTAGTAAAAAATATCAATAAATAAGAAAAAATTACTATAGCATTAATACATTATTTACATGTCTATGTATTATATGAAATTATTTTATTAAATTAATTTTCATGGATTATATTTATTATAATATTTTTAATATTATTATTTGATATTTCTATTAATTAAACAATTAATGAATCATCATTATGTAATCCTTTAAGGTAATTAATTATTATTTTTAAAATTTAAAATAAATTACAATGATGAATATAAACATGTTAAATTTCAAAATAATATTTATATAAGATGATATATTTCAATTAAAAACATATTAAAATGGTAGTACGCATTAAAAACATCACTATTAAATATTTGATTATCTAATGAATAAAATAAAAAAACCCTTAAAGACATTCAATATGTAATTAAATTGACCCGAGAATACTTTTGAACAACACTCAGTCTCCCAATAATGTTAGGATAATTGTTATGGTAGTTTTATAATATTAATAATATTAATTTTTACCATTAATTACCTGAATTACAATTAAATGTGTTATAAAAAATTACCAATGTTACAATTCATATTTTCCAGTAATTAAAAGGTACAAAGTAATAAAATTGTATAATCTAATTCAAAATATAAAATAAATTTTTTTATAATTCAATTTACATAAGATATGGAAATTACTTTAAAATTAATACTAAACACATGAAAAAATATTGATTTTCTAAAGACAAAATGTTCAAAAGATATAAATGTATTCTTATCAAATTTTAATTCAAAATTTATTAAAATGACTGAAATTGTATTAAATGATATAATATTGTTCTATTTATACCTTAAATCCATTCATAAAAATATTATTTATCAAAAATAATTATTTTAGGGAAAATTATTTTCGATTAACATTCAGTATGTTTAACTATTCAACAAAACATAACATTTATCAAAAATTAAATAAATTCAATGATATTCATTATTACTATTATAATTTACTAGAATATGTTTATATATTCCAATAATATTCGTAAAATATGAAAAAATAAACTATGTTTAAAACAAGTGATCCATCAAATGCCGACCGAAAATCAATCCAAAAAATATATCATTAAATTTATAAAATAGGATTTATTATTATACTAAACATATCAAACTTATTTAACATATTAAAAACTTTTTTTTCAACATATAAGATATATATTTCATTAATACATTTCAGTAATATTTATTAATTTCATTTATTATGAAAAAATTCCATTGTGTTTATTAATTAAAAACATTTTTTAAACATGTATGAAATATATTTTCATCATTTAGTAAATCCTATTCCTAATTTCCAACATAAAAATTACTATGAAAATTATATTATTTAATATTATATTGTGGTTTGTTTAATCTCATTGTTGTTTAGAACATATAATATTGAAAATTTTGAATTTAATTATTAAGATACAAATCGTATAAACTTAAAGTGTAACATACAATAGTGATTTCGTAACACTATAATTGTTCCTTCTATCTATTTTGGTGTAAACTATATTGTGTCCATATTATATGGTTGTGTTTGAGTACAACAGATGCATTTATCCAAATGTAAATTTAATAATTAAATTCATGTACACTGATCATGATTCATACCACATGTGAAAGGATCACAAAGGCTGTGATATTTTACACTCTACGAATCCCAGACCATACATAGGCTCTCCCTCATGGTGTGTGATCCTACGTGACCTGCCATATAAATCAGAAAATTATTGAAATCTTTAGTTCTTATCAATGTTATCCTCTAGGTCATTGGATTCAACTTCCAAACCAAAATCCAAAGATGTGAGGAAGCGTGGCCTCTCCATCTCCCACCCAACTGATTTAGGTCCTCAGTCTGATCATAAATGGATTTATCAATCTATTGGTTTTCATCTTGATCCTCTATTAATTATCCATCATAAGAAGGATCTGATAATTTTATTTTACTACTATAATCATTTCACATCATTATACAATATCAAATTAAATCCCCAATCCCAATCCATTTTTAGGGTAATGATATTTTTTTCCAAATAACATTCACATAGCGATAGATGGCCATTTAATAATCAAACCATGTGATAATTAAAATTAACAGATGGTACATTCAAATAAATAGGGTAGAAAGCATAATCCATAAAATTTAATTAATTAATCCACGACATTGTACATTTATAGATTACATATTGTTGTAGGAATAGACAAATATTAAATCAAATAATCAATGAAAAAAATAAATCCCTAAAAAATAATTCACCAATCATTATGATTATCAATTTTTTTTGTAATTGATCCATGTATATCTAGGACCATCGAATGGGATCTTATTTCAAAAAAATAAACATCCAAAATGTATTTTTTATTGATTTCTAATGAGGGATGAGAAGGTGTATCCTTCGTTGGTGATATCGATGAAACTCATTGGCGTATTATCTTTGATCTGATAGAATCTGAGGTCACCATTGAATGAGACTTCACAGGAACCTCTTAAATGTTACATACCAATCCTACATTACGTGGATATACTGAAATTTAATGCTTAACCATTTTTAAATAGTGTAATTTAATAATTTCATCTATTAAAAAAATTAATAATATAATTTATCTATTCTATTAGTTCTACTCATGTGAAAACAATTTCATAAATAAATGAGACTAACAATGTAATTTTGTGCCTTGGGAGACAACTATATTATAAATATAGTGGTTCCTTCATATTTTTAATTTTGTTCAATTAATGAGTTTTGTTAATATTTATTATGAAAACTGGAGAAGTGTTATATTAATATGTATAATATATTTCAATGATTAATTTCGGGCACATTTGGAGTCAAAATATCATGTTGTCTAATCACTGAGCATAAAAAATAATCTATCAAATATCTAAAAGTTAGTAAAGGAAAATCGTAGTTGTTATAAATATGTTATATGTATAATTCCTTCCATGAAAAAAGAGAGTGGAAGGTTTTCTTAAATATTTTTTTCGTAAAACTGGGAATCTCAAAGGGAAAAAAATGAATTTTCCCATCGTTGAAATGGATATTTTACTAGTATAATGATTAAGGAATAGATATAAAATAATATTATATTTCAATGAGAAGAATATTTTCTGAAATGGGGAGAAGGGAAAGAATCTGCAACCATGATGTCATAAAGGATGTATGGTAGATATCCTAATTCATATAGAATGTGAACATCACTTGCACTTAACAAACATAATAATTAATGTGAATTCATTAAATAACATTATAATAACCTTATACATCCATATTTAGTTTCAATAGTTCCATTTATTATATTTTTTATTAATAAATATATAAAATACTTACAAAATTACAATTACTCTCTCATATGGATCAAAATTAATAATGGTCAGTTGATAAGACAATTTAAGGATGATAAATTTATTATAAATGATTAATTTTTTATTTCATATATAATTTTATATATTATCACTATAAAATAAGAAATGTAAATAATGTTTTTCTTTTAAACTGTAAATAAATAGAATAAGACTTCCATTTTATGTGGTTATGGATGAAAACATGGATTTCATGGATTTGTTAGTCAATACATACATCTGATAATGAATTTGTGTTTGTATGTGATGTTACATGAATGAATAAAAGCATTATTCAATTAATATAATATAATTTTAAAAATATTAATAACTAATTATCACAACATCATGGACAATTTGTACTTGTGGTGTGTATAAGTAAATAAACATAGATATGTTTCGTTCAAAGTATAACCTTAATATTAGATGTTATCCATTATGTTACATAATAAAACTCGATAGCATTGTATTTTGATGATACCAAGGATACAATGTAATGAGGATTGTTTTGAGTAGTGACTAATTTTTTTGATCTATGGATTAGTAACAGGTATTGATATGGTGTGTAAGTAGTCGCCTTTTATATGTGAAGAAAATGATTTTTTTTCTGTAAAAACACATTATTTCTGAATAATATCAGTCAATTATTCATGGTATTCTGCTAAAAAAGGACAACAGTGGTTTGGGGAAGTTAATAAGTCCTCAAATCCATCCAAATTCCAATATCATGCTTATTTTACACATGTCTTAACAACCTCCACTATGATAAAAAAACGTTTACTCAATTTTCTTATGGCCATGGTTACTCATCTTTTACCCTATAAAACTAATGTTAATGTAATTAAATTATTATAGAAATTATTTTTAATATTATAATTATTATTTTAATTTCGGACATATTATTTTAAAATAAAATTTGCATGATTTATAAAAATTATGTTTAGTATTAGATGATATAATACATAGTATTATTTTCTTAGAAAAACGAAATTTTAGTAATACAATCTCTACGTGGGATATAGAAAACAACTTTTATGATTTTAAAGTCTTAAATTTTTTATTATAATGGAAATAAATATGTTTTTTCTTTTGAATCATTCCATAATATAATTTTTCCCAAATAGCCTTTAAATAAATTTTTAATACCAAAATATATTTTTATTTTTTATTAAAATATTAAATTTAATTTTTATTATTTATCATTGGATATATAGATTTGAAAAAATATATTTATAATATTTAAAATTGTTTCATAAACACTTATTTTATTAATTTTATGGTTTAATTAAATTCTATGTGATTCTTATAAATGATAACAATTAATTTTTTTTGAAAAAAACTATATTTTTCACTATTCATATAAAAATAATTTTAATACAACACCAAAAATTAATTGAATGATTATAATTTCATATTGAATAAATAAATGTAACTCATTTTATAATATCCAACATATATATGTGGTAAATTTATTTATATATATATTTTCCAATAATGCAATAAAAATTCTTATAAGATTCTTTAAAAAATGAAATATGTCTATATCATTTCAAAACCACATGTTATATTTTTCTTCCAAAGGTATTATAATTTTCTATTCATGTTCCAAATAAGACATAAAGTAATAACATTTTTTATAATTTATATTTCCAAAAATAAAACACCTATATATAAAAAATAAAATCTTCAATAATTAATTTTAAGGATGTTAAATTCTCCCCACATAAGAAATATCACCCTTTAAATTTAATTCCCTAAAATATAGTGAAAACAAAATTTCATAATTTTATTTCATTTTATATTTATTCCCATTTTCCTCACCATGGATATGATATAGCCAAATTACCATGATAGAGTGAGTTATCCTATTTTGTAGAACATTGATTGTACAGTTGTAGAACTACCATCACATTTTCTAATAATAGATATAATCCTCATGCTATTAAAACCGTACATTTAGTATATGTGAGTAATATATTATTTAATTATCAAGTGGGATATATGGAAAAAATAATATACAATAGACAAGTATAATGAAGTAACTTGTATGTATATCGCCACTGTAATATAACATCGTCTCCCATACTTTTCATCACAACTATAACATATCTTACCCACATCACACCTAAAAACACTCATATAGTAGAGAAAATAATTCATTATAATGGTTAGGATATTATTATCATGAAGTGCCAAAATGGGATATATCAATGATCATTTAAATATTACTTAGGCGTAAATGGTATGATAACACCAAGATAACATTTTAAAATAATACACACTAAATCATATACCAAAATCATGAGTCATGACATTAAAATTGGTAATACATAACACTGGAATAATAATAAAACCATATAAAAAGATCCTTGGTAAAATAACATTGAAAAACTATTATGTCAAAAAGAGTGTAATAAGGATTAGAATAATCGAAATCCTTGAAATCATATGCTATGTTTACCCACCATGACATTCATAACCTATAAGCCATGGGATAACCACCTCGGTAACTACTTTGGGCCATTGATCACCTCCAATGAAAACTCTTTTGGGCATGGGATAACCTCCTGTGAAACATATATTTGGACTTATAGTAACCAACTATATACAATTTTATTCCATATAACATTAATCATTTCCAAATAAATTGGGAGGGCTATATAATTATGGTGCAAACCATATCATAATCATAAATCCATTCATATGTATTATAAAATATCATAAAATATTCATCATAACATATCACATCAAATAGAAAATAGGCTTCATTGGTATTTTATCATAATAACAAAAATAGTGTATTAATTGAATAAGTATAGAATCATTATATAATTTCTCACAAAACTCTTGAGTTATATCAATGTTTGCAATCATTTATGAGGTTTTTAAAAGATTAATGAAATATTTATTTTGGAGAAAATACTCTTTCTCATTGAAATAACTTATTTAAAATATGAAATTATTTAAAATATTTTGTAAAAATGATCATATAAATTGATCCTCAGAAAAAATGAATCTTCATATACATGAGTGGAAATCATGGCATGAAATTCCAATTTCTCTAGAACAATGATTTATTTATATTTTTTGTTAAAAAATAAAATTTTCATTGATAAAAAGTAACACATTGTTTAAAAATTTATCATTATATGGTAATAGTTAAATTATTCTTGAAAAAAATACAGAAAATATTGACATGAAAGAGAAAGGGTTTTTAATTGTAGGAATAAATAAAGTCAATATTCCAAGAAAAAATTATTTTTCTCTCGTGTCTACATATTTTGATGACAATGAAAAGAAAAAAAATTATTTGTAGGAATAAAATAAAGGATATGAAAATTAAATTCATTTATCTAGAGATTCAGTGTGAATCCCTCTCATGCTGGTTCAGGAACTCTCCCCCCCCCCTATGGACTCTAAAGCCCTACCATGTTCTCGAAGGGATGTGTGGGCATCCGTTCTACTCCCAGCTCACCCCCTATTCTTCATTATTACCTTCCAAACAGGGCCATTCTACTCACAAAAACATGTTCCATCTCTCCCGGGGTATGAGTGTTTGACAGGAAGGGAGGGTGACTTCTAGTGTCAATTCCTTTTTATTATATTCATATGACGATGACGATCGACCATTCTACTCCTACAATTTTCGTTGAAAGGGAGTAGGGAGTAATGCTTACTACCTTAGGTCATCACTCAACCCATCAGTCTTTCTAGCGATGGTATTATACATGAGTGGAAATCATGTATACATGAGTGGACATCATGGCATGAAATTCCCAATTCTTGTAGAACCATGATTTATTTATATTTTTTGTTAAAAAATAAAATGTTCATTGATAAAAAGTAACACATTGTTTAAAAATTTATCATTATATATTTATAGTTAAATTATTCTTGAAAACAATACAGAAAAGATTGACATGGACATTATGACATCATGTATACATGAGTAGACATCATGGCATGAAATTCCAATTTCTGTAGAACCATGATTTATTTATATTTTTTGTTAAAAAATAAAATCTTTATTGAAAAAAAGTAACACATTTTTTAAAAATTTATCATTATATGGTAATAGTTAAATTATTATTGAAAAAAATATAGAAAATATTGACATGGAAAAGAAAGTGTAACACCCCAGGTAAATAAAGAATATGACATTTTTATATTTCTCCATATTTGTGAATAAAATATTAATATTAATTTAAAGGGGATGCTATGCTCGATGGCATACCCAATACGCAACAACGAGTTTCTTGGGAATCTTACGTTGCACTGTAATAATAAAATAATATTATTTTAAATGGTAGTTAATGTCATTCCATTGTTATAGAGGGAATGAACAGAACTAACTACAAAATGATTATATATGTTTTTCAAATATTTTTACTCTTTACAATAAATGATATAGGATTAAAAATGCGAATGAATCTAATTTTAAGCGTATACAGTCTAATATTCTATGAAAGGTCAATTAACCGCCTTTTGATGGGGAACCTCTTTTAAATCCACTTTTTGACAATTTTATGTGTTATATTTGACAAAATAAAATTCTTCATTATAATTGGGACATCAAAATTTACTTTGAGTAAATTTTAGGTATTTTTCCAAAAAGTTCAATTTTTAATAAATAGTGAAAAATGTTGTATTTTAATTCAAAACCTCCTTTTAATCTAATTTTTTATATGATTAGATTATCTTTTTAATTGGTTTTAAAGTTTAAATAGAATATATTTTTACCATTTAATCCAATGGTGGTCATTGTAATTAATATCACTTTAAGATTGGACATAAACGAGTGTCAATCTTTTGAAAGATATTGTGTCATAAAAACACGCTATTTGTTTTAACAGCGGGATTTAATTATAAAATTAATTAATGAAACTTATATGTTATGATTTTGGTAAAATATACATCATTTTTGAATTCATAATATCAAATATATCTTAGGGTCAATTTTTGGTATTTTTCTGAAAAACATCAATTTTTGATGAATAGTGAAACCACAAAGTGGTGTTTACAAAATATGATTTTTCGTTTAAATGGGACTTTACAAATTCTATGATTTGAATTTCAAAAATCCAATTTAAATTATATTAGTTGTTAATTAAAATTTGGTATAATGGGATGAAAATAATTTTTGATGAAATGTAAATTTTAAGTTTTATTTATCTAGATTAAAGGTAATTAGTGTGTTTTAAGGTAAAAATGATATTATAATAAAATGAAAATATCTTGACACTTTTCTTAACCCTATTGGATGAGTTATGGCCGTCCAAGACAACCCATGGGTCGTTTTGTGGTACCCCATGGAGCCACATGGGTTTGATAATGACATTTATGGCTTTTATTTAATGTTAAAATAAAAATGTCACAAACATGATTTGGTTTACTAAAAAAAATTTTACATTTGGTTATACAAATTAGAAGTTTGACTATAAATAGTAATTGGAAAGCTAAAATTATTTCCTACATCATAGTGTTTTTTTTATAATTTTTAGACGTTAAATAAATTAAATTCGTTATGACGTCATGATGATGCAGTGATGACCTCATTATTTAACGATTTAAATAAAATGGAATGATAATGAAAAATCTAGAAATTTCACATGTCCAAAACCTATTGGATGGGTGGATTTAGAACCCTTATCACCTTATCCACGAAACAAATCAATGTGGGGCCATTAAAATCAGAAAACCATTTGAAAATAAAGTAACATTTTATACTTTTCCAAGAGTGCCCCTCCTCTCCTCTTATAAAAGGCCCCCACCCTTACCACCCTTACCACCTTACCCACACCTCTCAAGCCTTTGGTTCTCCCAAGCTCTGATTATTTTCTCTCTCCACATCCCTATCTGCATTATAGAAGCCTTAACTTATGCAGGAAGCTCTTCAAGAAACCCTTTTGGTTCAAACCAATGGGATTTACCCAATTTTAAGGTAGTGTCTCCACTTATGCTCTTTTGTTTTATTTTGCTTCTCCAACCCCCTAAACTCTTTTTATTCATTTATTTTGTAAAAACTCCAGTATATTACTAGGATTTTTTTTATTGTATGTATTTGATCTACACTTACACACACCTTCATCTAATGGTTAAAGAAAATTCTGTTTCTGTGGATGGTGAATTTCTGCCTCACGAAACGATGATTGTTCAACACTCATATAACACCTTCAAAGGTGGCCATTAACATGTCACTATGTTTATATATGATATATAATATTTTTATGTTTTACTTAGTCTTCTGTATTTTTCATTTGTGGAATACCATTATGGCTTCCATTATGGGTATACACGATATCTTCATTCTAGGAAGTGCGGACTACCACCCCCTCAAAGTGATTTGATTCGTTAATGCCATATGTGGGATGTATAAAGGATGGATTTAGAGTTATTATATATTATTTTATACCGGAATTACAATATACCTTTATATAATTACTGTTTTCTTTCCATTAAAGTATGAGATAGAAATGAAAGTAACGTTCATTCGTACGTACGGCTTACCGTCTCCATTAACGGTGCATTTCATTTCTTATCCTCAAATGTAATGTACTATTATAAGTACATATAATTGATATATATTATGTATGATAAATCTAAAGGATAAATAAAATTCTGGAATTAAAAATATACACATCTATCATTTAGTTTTAATTCCATTAATATGACATAGAAATGAATGTAGCGTTCATGCGTACATACGGCTTACCGTCTCCATGAACGGTGCATTTCATTTCATACCTCTAAATGATTATGTAATATTATAAATACATGTATATACTGGATATTTATGATATATATGATATCCAAATCAGGAATGTCATTCTGGATATAAAGAACCTTTGACCACACGAACAACATGTAATTGTAAGAAGTCCACTTTTGACATAAGAACCAAATATCGACAAAACAAACATTATTAACTTAAATGATAACATAATGTTTATAACACGTCAATAATTGATATAAAAGGAATAATGAACATGAAAAAGGTTCTTAAGCAAGTATAAATTAACTCACGTTTATTATTCAGGACGTTAAAGAACGATCGAGTCAAGTCCGACCCGAGGTAAGGGATCCTACTTCTCACTTTCTTTTTAAGTACACTATTTTATGTCATTCCTTTTAAAAGATCATCTTTCTTGTTATTGGGATGTTATTTTATATTAATCTTACTGAAATTTTTATGTTCATATGATGAGAGACCCTATTCTCTCTCATCCATCCATTTTGGATGTTTTGAGTGGCGCCGTTAGGCTGCCGAATTTTCGTAAGAGATCTAACCTCTCTCTTTCTATTTAAGTACTCTCCTTTATGTCACATCTTTTATGATCCTATTTGTTATGTTTGGGGATGTTCTTTTATATTCCCTTTTCTATAAACTTTATGTTAATATGATGAGATACCCTATTTGATCTCATCAATCAATTTTTGTAAGTTTTATGTGGCGCCGTTAGGCTGCCGAGTTTTCGTAAGGGATTTTTCATCTCACTTTTATTCCCGTGGGATTTATGCTACATTTGCCACAATTTCCTTTGATTGGTGTTTGTACTGCCCATTATTTTACTAATTGTGTAATATACATTCATTTATGAGTATTTACATCAATGTTTTATTGTCTTTCTTTCACGGGGTGTATGTTTCGAAAGTTACCCAAGTCAGTAAGGGAACCTTTCACCCTCCTATTTTTAAAAGACTTCTTTGGTTATTTCTTTTAATTCACATACTATTATGTTGGGATATGTTCTTATATATCCTTATTGATTTAAATTTTATTTCCATGTGATGAGATATCCTTTTTATCTCTCATCAACTCATTTTCTAGATTTTGTAGTGACGCCATTAGGCTGTCAAATTTTTTCTAGGAAACTTCTTAACCCAAATTTGATTCTTTGGGATAAACATATACTCCTTTAATATGTCGTTCTATGAATATGTGTGAATAAAATCTGATTGTTTTACACTTAATATCCACTTATATTTGGTGTATTTATTTGTCACACATAATTATGTAATTGATTTATCCTTAAACCAAGGATACCGTCTTTGTAAGGGACTTCGTCTCAATCTCCTTTAATTGAGGCATATTTCGTTTTATACACAACATTCTTTTATATGGTGTATAAACCCCTTTTACATTTACTTTTATACAAAAGGAATATTTTTCTACAAAGAGTTTTACTAAATAACAAAAAGGAATGTTTCTTTTAACGTACGTGGTGACAACGACCTTTTCCACCGCCGCGAGTATTATTTGATCTCTGGCTTCCTAAACAAGCCGTAATGTTTTTAAAATAAAATTAATACCATATACTCTTTTATGTATTTTGGTATTGAAAATGGTTTTGATAAATGATTCTATTATGTCAATATATTTAAATGATATATTTTTATTGAAATGTGGAAATGTTATCATTACTTTAAATTGGTTTTATGTGTTATAATTTTATAATGGTACTTGGACATATTACGGGTGGTTACATGATAAACCGTATGACGTGTGGTGCCATGAATACCAGGACCGGTGGTTTCGTTATAACCTCCAATGCATTGGGTATGGAAGTCTCCCGCATGGCTATTCCATTAAGTATGTATGGAAGTTGGCCAAATGGATATTCTAATATGTGATATGTGTGGAAGTCGACCTTATGGTTATTCGACTTGCGTATGTTTCTGTACCAAGTTACCTTTATATGTTATGTGTTCTTTATATTGGTTTTATGATAATGTTTTGATTACAAAAGGGTATGTAATGATATTTTATTCAGTGAATAGTTTTTACTACTTCATGAAGGTGAAGGTATTACTTTGATAAAGTATACACGGTTTACTTATTGTTTTAAGAACTAACAGTTTTTATTCTTTGTGTATCCCATACTGAGCTTTTTATGCTCACCCCAAGTTTTTTTTGAAATGTTTTTTTTTCACAGGACATAATGTGGAATTGGGTCAAGGATGGGATCAAGGGAATGTCATGCTATCAAAAACATGGAACTAGACATGTTTCTTTTTAAGAGTTTTTATTTTATGGAAACTTAGTAGAAGTTTCTACTTTGTAATCTTGTAATAACTCAAGATTAAGTAAGGTTTAAGGCTAGTTCCTTATAGTTGGTATCAAAGGTCGGTTTAGACAACTTTAGGGATTAAGAGTTTTTGTTAGACACATGATTAGTCCCTATATCTATTATTTCAGTTAAATCCTTGTTTTATAACTTTTTTTCATGTCATGTAAAGTCGGTTACGAATGTAAGGATAAGGATCTCAAACGAAATTCCTATCTCTTCCTGATGACATGCTAGCAATAATTATTGCAAAGTCATGTTCGGATGATTGTGAAACTTTTTCTAGCATACAACTCACTTGCAAGCAGTTGTTTGAGTATCAAACACCTCCACTATACTTCATTATCATCATGGATCATGGGTTGTTTTTAGACAAATACTATTTTCACAATATTCTCATATTTTCAAGAAAGGTAAATATTATCAAGGTATTTTCAAATATTTTACCTTATCACAAGAATTTGAAGCATATTATGATTTTAAAGATGGTGCTGAGGAAGGAGACCCTTGAGAAACATATTTATATTTGATTTTAAAATATAGTCTCTCGGCACATACTTATTGTATTTTAAAAGGACCAATAATAGAACGTTTCTACTCAAATTTTGTCCAACTATTTTATAGAAATCATGTTTTATCAGATGTTTTGGAATTATATGTCATACATGATTATTTTCCAAAACTATTTTTCTGTGAACACCCATATGACCCATGTTGTACAAGGTGTATTTGGATGGAGGAAGAAAATGATTTTGAAGGATCTATAAATAATTGTTGTCATGCATGGGACTTCTACCTACATGAGCAAGATGACGATGAAACCGAGTGGATTTCATGATCAAGGTATGATGTTATTCATTTTGGGAATCGTTTTATTTTATCTTAGGGTGGTGAAATAAGACATAAAGAATTAAGATGTTGAGACCGCAATGAATTTGTATGAAAATGAGAGGTATAAGGAAACTATTAAGGTTAAAACATGTTAGGGTTATTTTTGGAGTTTTATAAAAAGGACACCACACAGACCGTGTGACAACCCGTCGCATCGGACAAAGCTGCGGGAATCGAATCCACAACCAAAGTGAGACTGGTATTTATCGCCTACCACTGGACTACATGATGTACCTGGTTATTTTGAATGATTCATTATAGTTATATGATTTTATGAATTAAGAGTAAGTTGATTTTGGGTTATCTATGGAAATTTATTAACCTATCATAGAGGATATGTGATTAGATTAATTACTTTTCAATATGAGACTTTAGGAGCAACTGATGTTTTTTTGGAGAAAAATGTTACGACGTAATTTGGAAGACTATGTGACAGAATCCTTCAAATATTTTGGATTCAATCTTAGTTTGGTTTACTTTGAATAATTTTACGGAAAAATTGTTTATCGAATGGTCATCGTTGAACATTGGTTTTTGTTGGGAAAATTTTGGAGATTAGGAATAGATTTTCTTTTCTGGATTATCTGATCTTGTACTAAATTTTTTTTTTGGTTTTGGTTAGAGTCTAAAGACATGGGAAGTATATAGTTCTCTTTTGTGGATTAGGTGATTCTCTATAAATTGATTATAGTACTCTTAATGAAAACATGTCTTCCTAAATACTCGTCTTTTGGAGAATATATGAGTTTGATTAAGGAATCTATAAAAATTTGAAAGTCTACAAGACAAGTAAGTATGTTTCATTATGATTTAGTTATGCTCAAAAATAAATTCTTCAATGAAAAGTAACATAAAACAAAAATGTTGTCTGTTAACTTTTCTTACTGGGGAATCGAATACCGTTTAACCCATCACAATTTTGTGATTTTATTATGGTTAACTTTCTCCTAGACATGTTTACTCTCACTCTCCATCAGAACATGACCCTTTGTTTTTTCCTCTATGTCCATATTTTCATAATTAGAATCCTAGTATGGGTGAACTCGGGTGACCTCTGTACTTATCATTCTTTGTTTTAAAGTAATTTTTTTACCAACACTTGTTCTAATGTAGGACTTTCAAGGATATTTCCAAGCCCAATTTTAAAATTGCGAGGATGCAATTCATAAAATGGGGGAAGGATGTAACACCCTGGGTAAATAAAGAATATGACATTTTTATATTTATCCATATTTGTGAATAAAATATTAATATTACTTTAAAGGGGATGCTATGCTCGATGGCGTACCCAATATGCAACAACAAGTTTCTTGGGAATCTTACGTTGCACTCTAATAATAAAATAATATTATTTTAAATGTTAGTTAATGCCTAGTAATTGTAATGGTGGGAATTAACAGAACTAACTACAAAATGATTATATATGTTTGTCAAATATTTTTACTCTTTACAATAAATGATAGAGGATTAAAAATGCGAATGAATACAATTCTAAGCGTAGACTGTCTAATATTCTTTAAAAGGCAGATTAACTGCCTTTTGATGGCGAACCTCTTTTAAATACACTTTTTGAAAATTTTATGTGTTATATTTGACAAAATAAAATTATTATTTATAATCGGGACATCAAAATTTACTTTGTGTAAATTTTTGGTATTTTTCCGAAAAAGTTCAATTTTTAATGAATAGTGAAAAATGTTTTATTTTAATTCAAAACCACTTTTTAATCTAATTTATTTATAAGATTAGATTATATTTTTAATTGGTTTTAAAGTGTAAATTGAATATTTTTTTACCATTTAATCCAATGTTGGTCATTGTAATTAATATCACTTTAATATTGGACATAAACGAGTGTCAATCTTTTGAAAGATATTGTTTCATAAAAACACACTATTTGTTTTAACAGCGGGATTTAATTATAAAATTAATTAATGCAACTTCTATGTTATGAATTTGGTAAAATAGACATCATATTTGAATTCTGAATATCAAATATAGCTTAGGGTGAATTTTTGGTATTTTTCTGAAAAACATCAATTTTTGATGAATAGTGAAACCACAGAGTGGTGGTTACAAAATTTGAATTTTCATTTAAATGGGACTTTACCACTTCTGTGATTTGAATTTCAAAAATCCATTTTAAATGATTTTAATTGTTAAGTAAAATTTTGTTCAATGGGATGAAAATAATTTTTGATGAAAAGTAACTTTTATGTTTTATTAATCGCGATTAAAGGTAATTAGTGTGTTTTTAGGTAAAAATGATATTATAATAAAATGAAAATATCTTGAAACTTGTCCTAAACCTATTGGATTACTTATGGCCGACCACCACAACCCATGGGTCTATTTTTGGTACCCTATGGAGCAACTTGGGTTTGATAATGACATTTATGCCTTTTATTTAAAGTTAAAATAAAAATGTCACAAACATGATTTATTTTACTAAAACATTTTTTACATGTGGTTATACAAGTCAGAATTTTGACTATAAACAGTCATTGGTAAGCTAAAAATATTTCCTACATCATAGTATTTTTTTAATAATTTTTAGACATTAAATAAATTAAATTCTCTATGAAATCATGATGATGCAGAGATGACCTCATTATTTAACGATTTAAATAAGATTGAAAGATAATGAAAAATATAGGAGCTGTACATATCCAAAACCTATTGGATGTATGGAGTTAGAACCCTTATCACCTTATCCTAGAAACACATCAATGTGGGACAATTAAAATCCGAAAACCATTTGAAAATAAAGTAACATTTTATACTTTTCCAAGAGTTCCCCTCCTCTCCTCTTATAAAAGGCCCCCACATATACCACATTATCCACACCTCTCAAGCCTTTGGTTGGGCCAAGCTCTAATAATTTTGTCTCTACACGTCCCTCTCCTAATCCTAGAATCCTTAACGTAGGCAGGAAGCTCTTCAAGAAACCCTTTTGGTTCAAACCAAAGGGAGTTACCCAATTTTAAGGTAACGTCTTCACTTGTTCTCTTTTGTTTTATTTTGCTTCTCCAACCCCCTAATCTTATTTTATTCATTTCTTTTGTAACAACTTCAGTATCTTCAATATACTAGGACGCTTTTATAATAATTATTCGAGCTACACTTACACACACTTTCATCTAATGGTTAATGAACATACTATTTCTGTGGATGGCGAATTTCTGCCTCACGAAACGATGATTGTTCAACACTCATATAACACCTTCAAAGGTGTCCATTAAGATGTCACTATGTTTATATATGATATATAATATTTTTATGTTTTACTTAAGCTTATTTATTTTTCATTTGTGGCATTCCTTTATGGCTTCCATTATGGGTATACACGATATCTTCATTTTAGGAAGTGCGGACTACCGCCCCCTCAAAGTGATTTGATTCGTTAATGCCATATGTGGGATGTATAATGGATGGAATTAAAGTTATTATATATTATGTTATACTGGAATTATAATATACCTTTATATCATTATTGTTTTCTTTCCATAAATGTATGATATAGAAATGAATGTAGCGTTCATGCGTACGTACGGCTTACGGTCTCCATGAACGGTGAATTTCATTTCTTATCCTCAAATGTAATGTACTATTATAAGTATATATAATGGATATATATGATGTATGATACATCTAAAGGATAAATATAATTCTGTAATTAAAAATATTCACATATCTCATTTAGTTTTAATTCCATTAATATGACATAGAAATGAAAGTAGCGTTCATGCGTACGTACGTCTTACCGTCTCCATGAACGTTGTATTTCATTTTTTTACCACTAAATGATTATGTAATATTATAAATACATGTATATTCTGGATATATATGATATATATGATATCCAAATCTATAATTTCATTCTGGATATAAAAAACCTTTGACCACACGAAGAACATGTAATTGTAAGAAGTCCACTTTTGACTTAAGAACCAAATATCGAAAAAACAAACATTATTAACTGATATGATTACATAATGTTTATAACATGTCAATAATTTATATAAAAGGAATAATTAACTTGAAAAATGTTCTTAATTAATTAGAAATTAACTCAAGTTTATTATTTAGGACGTTAAAGAACGATCGAGTCATGTCGGACACGAGGTAAGGGATCCTACTCCTCTCTTTCTTTTTAAGTACGCTCATTTATGTCATTCCTTTTAAAAGATCATCGTTCTTGTTATTGGGATGTTATTTTATATTACTCTTAATGTAAATTTTATGTTCATATGGTGATAGACCCTATTCTCTTTCATCAATCCATTTTGGATGTTTTGAGTGGCGCCGTTAGGCTGCCGAATTTTCATAAGAGATCTAACCTCTCTCTTTCTTTTTAAGTACTCTCCTTTATGTCACTTCTTTTAAGATACTATTTGTTATGTTGGGGGATGTTCTTTTATATTCCTCGTTATATAAACTTTATGTTAATATTATGAGATACCCTATTTGATCTCATCAATCCATTTTTGTATGTTTTATGTGGCGTCGTTAGGCTGCCGAGTTTTCGTAAGGGATTTTTCATCTCACTTTTATTCCCGTGGGATTTATGTTACATTTGCCACAATTTCCTTTGAGTGGTGTATGTACTTCCCATTAATTTAATAATTTTTTAATGTACTTTCATTTATGAGTATTTATATCAATGTTTTATTGTCTTTCTTTCACGGGGTGTATGTTTCGAAAGTTACCCAAGTCAGTAAAGGAACCATTCACCCTGCTCTTTTTAAAAGACATCTTTGGTTATGTATTTTCATTCAAATACTATTATGTTGGGATATATTCTTCAATATCCTTATTGATTTAAATTTTATTTCCATGTGATGAGATACCCTTTTTATCTCTCATCAACTCATTTTAGGAATTTTTTAGTGACGCCATTAGGCTGTCAAATTTTTGCAAGGGAACTTCTTAACCCAAATTTGATTCTTTGGGATAAACTTATACTCCTTGAATATGTATTTATATAAATATGTGTGAATAACCTCTGATTATTTTACACTTAATATCCACTTATGTTTTGTGTATTCATTTGTCACACATAATTATGTAATTGACTTATCCTTAAACCAAGGATACCGTCTTTGTAAGGGACTTCGTCTCAATCTACTTTCATTGAGGCATATTTCGTTTTATACACATCTTTCTTTTATATGGTGTATAAACCTTTTTTACATTTAATGTAACACCCCAAGCTTCTACAGTACGTTTCCCTTCGAATAATGCGATAGCGTGTGTTATACGCAACCTCGAGTTCTAACACACACCACAACTAATTAAACTAACCGTTGTAAATAGTAATACCTACTTTTTGAAATCATATATATTTTATATTTCAAAATGGACTTCATTTTTGGATTCGGAATATCGAAATTATCCTAGGGTGAAATTTTGGTACTTTTCGGATAACTTTTATATTTTGATGAATAGTGAAAATTACTAAATTTTAATTAAAAACAACTTTTTTAATCAAAATAAGTAATAGTGATAAATTATGAATTTGAGTGGTTTTAAAGTATATTTAGAATATATTTTTACCATTTAATATAATTTTGGTCATTGGACATAATTTTACAATTAAACAGAACATAAACAAGTGTCAATCTTTTGGTAGTTATTATCTCTTAAAAACACGCTTTTTGTTTTGACAGCGGGAATTAATTTTAAATTAATTTCTGCCACTTCTGTGTTTTGAATTTAGAAAAATGGATTCCATATTTGGAATCAGGATGTTCAAATTGTGTAAATAGGTAACTTTTATTTTTAGACATTTTGAATAATTACTACGGTAAATATTTTATTTACCATGGTTAAGGGTAAATCCGGTAAATAAGGGTTAAAAAATAATATTATAATAATACTAAATTACCCTAAAACGTGTCTTAACCCTATTGGTTGATACATGGTCGACCATGGGCATCTTTGGGTCTATTTTGGGACCCCATGGATCCACTTTTAAGTGATAATGACACATTATATTAATAAAGCTAAAATAAAAATAAAAATGGCATAAGCTTACATCTTTTAGAAGAACAATTTTTACATAGGGTTATACATGTTGGATTTTAGATTATAAATATTCATTAGAAATCTAAAAAGATTTCCTACATAATGATATTTTATTTATAATTTTTAGACATTAAATAATTTATTTTATTTATGACACAATGATGATGAAGTAATTACTATAATAGTAAAAATTTAAATGATTGATATTATAAATACCCAAATAAATATAATATGAAACTTTTAATGAATTAAACTAATTTTATAGGCTAATATGATATATTAGGATTGATTTAATGGACTTTGTTCGAAGTAATCAATCTGTTATGAGTTTCACAAAAATCAACTATTGAATAGTGTCAAAATTGACATAATAGAGTTCTTAAAACAAATATTATATTATTAATTGATATTAAATTCCTAAAAATCTAAGGTTCGGCCAAGAGACTTATATTATGATAGTTTAATCATTAATGGACCACCTGGGGGTCGCTTGGATGTATATAGTAAGTTTATTAACCATATTATATAAAAATACAAAGAGACATTGTAAAAGTGAAACTAATTAACTTAGAGTTAATACTTAAAGATAAGGTTAATATAAGTACCCAAACCTGTCTAAATTCTATTGGATGAGTTTTTTTCGACCTATTACCATCTCAACCTTTGAATAGTCAACTTTGGAGCCATTGGAAACCGAATATTAATTTATTATAAATTAATATTTCTAGCTTTTCCAAAGGTGCCCCTCACCCCTCTTATAAAAGGGCACTCCTCCTTCTCATTTCGTCACACCTCTCAAGCCACTTGGATCGTCCAAACTCTACCCAACTAAGCTCCCCACATCCCTCTCCTCCTCCTTGAAGCTTCCCCTTAGGCAGAAATCATTTCAAGAAGTCCTTTGGTTCCAACCAAAGTGAGTTACCTAAATTAAAGGTAACGATTTCTCTTAAATTATTTTCATTTATTTTGCCTCTTCAACCCCCAAAATCTTTTTATTTCCTTTCTTTTGTAACAAAACCAGTATCCTCAATATACTAAGATGTTGTTATAAGAAGGATTAAAACTACACATACACACAACTCCATCTAATGGATGATGGACATAATGTTTCTGTGGATGGCAAACTAACGCCTCACGAAACGATGATTGTTCAAAAACATATTACCGCCTCTCATGGTGGCCATTATGATGGCACTGTAATTAAATATCATATTAATGATATATATTTTATATATAAGCTTCTGTAATTCCATTTTATTTCATACCATTATTCGTTTCATGTTGTATATACATACGATAATTTCATTTGAGGAAGTGCGGACTACCGCCCCCTTAAAATGATATGACTCATTCATACCACACATGGAACGTATAAAGGATGGTGTTAATGAACTTAAGTAACATATATAAAATATTATATTATATTGGAATAGTAATATACCTATTTATCATTTGGATTTGACTTAAATGGAAGTAGCGTTCGTGCGTACGTACGGACTACCGTCTCCACGAACGCGATAAGATTCATTCTCCATCATATCCATTCAAGTATTATTCTCATTTTAGGGTTAAAAATAATGTTAATATAATTATAATTATGAATAAGATATAATCCATCCATTACAAACATGTCTTACGTAACCAAACATTTAAGAAGAACGAATCGATTATCACCCGAAACGACGATAATACTCAGATATTATTAATAAAGCAATGTTAAAAGATCATATATGATATCATACTAATGTTTATGATTCTTGTATAATTTAATAACAATTATTTCACCATTATACAGGAGTTTAACCTACCCCAACAAAGGAAAAGTACAAGGTAAGGGTTATTTCACAATCTCTTCATTATCCGAGGTTGTTTATATGTAATAATCTACTGGGATCTCTTTATCATCCACATCCATGTTTCTTAAAAATGTATTTCAAAACATTTTTACTATTTACAAGAATATGGGTTAAAGTCATTTATACCCCTTTTTGACTTTTTATAAGAGGTTTATAAAGGAATCTTTCCGTCGTTTTCAAAACAAGGTCCTTTTTAACCTTTTCGACAGAATTGAGGTAAGAATGTTTTTTTTAACTTATACGGCGGGTGTGGTTATTTTACGCCGTTATAAAATCTTCAAAGCTTTCCTTACAAGCTTATAAGAATATTTTCAAAGAAAATGTTTTATTTTATATGGATCTTAAATGATTTCAAAATAAAAGGAGATATTTCTTTAAAAAGAATTTTGATTTCATCTATGTCAACATCCTTTGATGGATTTTAATATTATTTGAAGTTGATTTATTATGATACAAAACTTCTATATTGTATTGAAGGTTTTGTGATATGTTTGACTGTGGATGTGCTATTTTTATACCATTCATAGTTTATTGTGAAAGTATTGACATTTCGTATGCTAGTTTTAATACGAATGTTTATGTTATGTTTAAACCTTTTCATATGGGAATGCATTGGACTTAATAAGTGACGGGTGGAGCCCGCTATAGCTCCTTGATGCATCGGTAGGTCTCATGAGACAAACTAGTGTCTTGGCACAAGGCCTTGACAAAATCTTATTTGTAGTCTTGGCACGAGGCCTTGGCTATGTGGTTATGATAGTCTGGCATTATGCATTCCAACATTATGAAAGTGGTTATTGATTTTTGCATGTGATTATTCGATTAGTAGAATATCCATGTGAATAAGTAAATGGCATTATTTCATTTTATTTATGCCAACTATGTTAAATGTTCAAGTTTAAAAGGCTTTTGTTTTAGTTATACATTGCCTTAAATGTTTATTTTTATTTATGAAAGTTTCCTCTATATTGTTATCCTTACTGGGCATTTGAGCTCACCCCTTTTCTATGTTTTATTTTTCCCAGGTAGTGAAGAAGTAAATTATGAATGACTTGTAGGGATATTATGAGGGGTTAATAGTGTGGATATGAAGACTTTGTTGTTGTAGTAGTTTTTCACTTTGAAATGTAATGTAAAACTTTATGATTATATCTAGTGTTTCCAAGGCTACTAAACCAATCGGTCTTTCGGGATTTGATCTTTATTGCGATCATGCCAATGTTATGTAATTAATGCACCGACTCTGGGTAGCTGGGGTCGGGGCGTTACAGTTGGTATCAGAGGAAGTTTAGTACAAACCTTGGAAGCTAGATTTAGATAAACTCTGATTAGAGCACGTAGACTTAAGATGAACTTTGAGGATTAGTATAGAATAACTTCCTAGAATTTTGGTATTGTAGAGATTTTGTGAGTTTTCCGAGCAATACATCCCTGTCTGGATACGAGCAGGTAGAGGCGGCTCTGGCACAGATGTACCTAGGGGTAAAACCCGAAAACACCGCTTTGAGCTAGACTCGAACGGGAACTGGTGCACGACAACGGGCCTTGCTGCACTCTTGGTTACGACACTCCCGGGGGATATGCTTAGGATAACTCTCATTTTCTTTACAAATCATTATGAAGGGTTTATGAGTATATACTTCCTCAAAGAAAACATTTTTATGATTATGGATTATATCCATAAATAGTTCAATTTATGTTAAGTGTTTTATAAGTATGGGATTATGTATTTTGATTCATAAACTGATCTAGTTTATGCCATTGTTTAGAAATGGCGCCTAGTGGAAGAAATGGAAACTGTATCAATGCACGCACTCCATGTAGGGATTTCCCTCCTGCTCAAGATAATTATAGTGGGGCTGGTGATGCAACTGGTGCTGATCAGCTAATCACCGTACTGGGACAACTTACTCAGGTTATGAATAATAACCTTACCCGTATGGAGCACCCTGATCCGCAGCGTGGAGGATCAATGTTAGATCGATTCATGAGACAACAACCACCAACGTTCAATGGGAGTACAAATCCCTTAGTAGCTGAGCAATGGATATTTTCCCTAGAGAAAATATTTCAGGCTTTGGGGAGTAGTGAAAGGGAAAAAGTTACCATGGCAGTTTACCGCCTCACTGGAGATGCTGATCAATGGTGGTCATTGATTCAAAACATGAAGGAAGATGATGAAGTATCAAACATGGAATGGAGGGAGTTCAAAGATCTGTTTTTAGAAAAATACTTTCCTCGCGACCATCGAGCAGATATGGAAAGGCAATTTCTGAGTCTGAGACAAAAGGAGGATGATAATGTCACAAAGTATGAGGCTAACTTTACAAGGTTAGCAAGGTATTCTGGAGATTATATTCGCAACCCAAGAAGTAAGATTGATCGTTTCTTTGATGGGTTAAAACCATTTCTCCGTCGAGCATTAGTCTCACAATCCTTTTCGTCGTACGAAGACATTGTCTCATGTGCTATCAAGACCGAAAAAGAATTCTCTAAGTCTTATGACTTTAAAGCGAAGCAAGAGAAGAAGAGACCTGCTGATCAATCTGGGAATGGAAATAAGGGGAAGAAGGGAAAGGTTGAATATCCATCTTGTGGTAAATGCGGGAAGAAACATCCTGGTACTTGCTTGAAGGGAATGGGAGTCTGTTACAAGTGTGGTGAAAAAGGCCACCAAGCTCATGATTGCAAGGGGAAGAAGGAAGCTACCAACGTTCAGTGCTACAATTGCAGGGAGATGGGGCATTATGCAAATGCATGTCCTAAGCGTCAGGAGAACTTACCTCAGAAAAGGCCAAGGGATCAAGGCCAGGCTTATGCTATCACTACTGCTGAGGTAGAAACTCCGAAAGACGTGGTGGCAGGTAATTTAATGGTTTCCTCAAGTTTAGCAAATGCATTATTTGATTCTGGATCATCGCATTGTTTCATATCTTCCCAGTTTGCTAAGAAAATTAGATATTTCCAATTTGATTTAATAAGGGAGTTGTCGGTTAAAACTCCTAAGGGAAGTATCGTTGCAACAAAGTTTTGTGAATCAGTCCCCATTAGAGCACATAAATTTTCTTTATCTACTGATCTCATCGTCATACCTATGATTGAGTTTGATTTAATCCTCGGTATGGACTGGCTTTCGGACTATGATGCGAAGATTTATTGTAAGAAGAAAGAGGTTACGATTCTTGATGATAATGATAAGGAACACCTTATTTTTAGAGCAGAATCGTCACCACCTAATTCTTATTTAGATCCACCCCCAGTAGCTCAACTAAATTCAATTATTGGGGAGGAAGAGAATGAAATAACTGCGGGTGAGGAACGGAATGTTCAAATAGAGGATGTACCTATTGTGAAAGAGTTTGTAGATGTATTTCCGGAAGATTTACCTGGACATCCTCCAGAACGAGAAGTAGAGTTTTCCATTGATTTAATTCCTTGATCAAGGCCTATATCAAAGACCCCGTATAGAATGGCCACTGTAGAATTAGTCGAACTAAAGAAACAACTAGAGGAATTGAGTAATAAGGGATTTATTCGCCCTAGTGTTTCTCCATGGGGAGCCCCTGTTCTTTTTGTTAAAAAGAAAGATGGATCTATGAGGTTATGTATCGACTACAGGGAGATCAATGCTATAACGATAAAGAACAAGTATCCCCTACCTCGTATTGATGATTTATTTGACCAACTGCATGGAGCTCAATACTTTTCAAAGAGTGACCTTCGATCTGGATACCATCAGTTGTGTGTGAAGAAGGAAGACATTCCGAAGACAGCATTTCGAACCAGGTACGGGCATTACGAGTTTACTGTAATGCCGTTTGGATTGACTAATGCACCCTCTGTATTCATGGATCTGATGAATAGAGTTTTCAAGGAGTATCTCGATGAATTTGTGGTGGTATTTATTGATGATATCTTGGTATACTCCAAAACCTGCGAAGATCATGAAAATCACTTGCGCATTATCTTGAAGACTCTGAGGAGGCATGAATTATATGGGAAGTTTAGCAAGTGTGAATTATGGCTTCAGGAGATTTCTTTTCTTGGCCATATTGTCTCTAAAGATGGAATCCTTGTTGATCCTTCTACGACCAAGGCAATCCAAGAATGGCCAGCACCTACGAGTATAACTGAGGTACGTAGTTTTATTGGCTTGGCAGGTTATTATCGACGTTTCGTCCTGAATTTTGCCCGATTGGCTAACCCATTAACGAAGCTCACACGTAAAGGGGTTAAATTTGTTTGGAAAAAAGAGTGTGGGGAATGTTTCGAAGAACTGAAGAGAATATTAGTCAATGCTCCTATATTGACTCTACCATCGGGGAATGATGGGTTCGTTATTTATAGTGATTCATCAAAGAAAGGACTTGGTTGTGTCCTTATGCAGAATGATAGAGTTATTGACTATGCATCACGACAGTTGAAAATTCATGAACAAAACTATCCTACTCATGATCTTGAGTTAGCATCTGTGATCTTTTCTTTGAAGATATGGAGGCACTACCTCTATGGTGAAAAATGTGAGATTTATACTGATCACAAGAGTTTGAAGTATATTTTCTCACAAAAAGAACTCAACATGAGGCAAAGGAGGTGGCTTGAATTACTCAAGGATTATGATTGTACGATACACTACCACCCGGGGAAGGCAAACAAGGTGGCAGATGCTTTGAGCAGAAAAGACCATGGAGTTTTGAACATGATGAGAATTGAAAGGGATCCAATTTTCATGGATCTAGTGAAGATGGACATGGGAATAACCAGGGAAGGTGAAACATCATTGTTTTTCAAATGGTTGCCAAACCATCTTTACTAGAAAGGATTAAGAGTTATCAGACCGATGATGAAGAATTTCAGAAGAAGATTAAAGCTGTGAATGATGGGAGATTGAGAGACTTTGTGTATGAAGATGGAACTTTGAAATTTGGAAAGAGACTTTGTGTTCCCGATTTACCTGATCTGAAAAGGGAATTACTGGATGATGCTCATAGTTCCAATTTCTCTATACACCCTGGGAGCACCAAAATGTATAGAGATTTGAAGGAACATTTTTGGTGGGACAACATGAAGAGGGATATTGATGATTTTGTATCAAGATGTATGGTTTGTCAACAAGTGAAAGCTGGAAGGCAACAGCCTGGAGGAGTCATGCAACCTCTTCCCATACCGGAGTGGAAATGGGACAATATTACGATGGACTTTGTCATGGGGCTACCAAAGACTCCTAGAAGGAATGATGCAATATGGGTTATTGTTGATCATCTTACCAAGTCAGCACATTTTCTTGCTATAAGAGAAGATCTACCACTGGAACGTCTAGCAAGACTATATATTAATGAAGTTGTGAGACTTCATGGAGTACCCCTATCAATTGTTTCGGATCGTGATCCCCGTTTTACTTCAAGGTTTTGGAAAAGTCTTCAGAAATCCCCGGATACTGAACTTCATTTGAGCACTACTTACCACCCTCAGACAGACGGACAATCAGAACGGACTATTCAGACCTTAGAAGACATGTTGAGATCTTGCTCACTTGATTTTCAGGGTATGTGGGATCAATATTTACCACTGGTAGAATTTTCCTATAACAATAGCTTCCATTCGAGTATTCAGATGGCACCATATGAAGCGTTATACGGAAAGAGATGTCGTACACCAACCTGTTGGGATGACGTTGGTGAAAGAAAACTTGCAGGCCCAGAACTGGTGGAGGAAATGGTGGAAAAGGTGAAGGTAATCCAAAATCACATCAAAGCAGCTCAAAGTAGGCAGAGAAGCTATGCTGATATTCGAAGGAAGGATTTGGAATTTCAAGTCGGTGATCATGTTTTCCTGAAGGTATCTCCATGGAAGGGAGTCATACGTTTTGGTAAGAAAGGTAAATTGAGTCTCATGTACATCCGACCTTTCGAAATTCTAAAACGAATTGGGGTTGTAGCTTACCGATTGGCAATGCCGCCAAGTCTCTCCAAAGTTCACGATGTGTTCCACGTATCTCTGTTGAGGAAATACATGCCTGACCCAACGCATGTACTCACCTATGAGGAATTAGAACTGGAACCCGATCTTTCCTATTGTGAAGAGCCCGTCAGGATTCTTGATACAAGAGAACAAGTACTGAGAAACCGGACGACGCGTCTGGTAAAAGTTTTGTGGAGAAATCATAAGATGGAAGAGGCAACGTGGGAACCCGAGGAACTTATGATGAAGAACCACCCGAGTCTTTTTATGCAGTAATACCCTAGAAATTGCGAGGACGCAATTATTTGAAGGAGGGGAGAATGTAACACCCCAAGCTTCTACGGTACGTTTCCCTTCGAATAATGCGATAGCGTGTGTTGTACGCAACCTCGAGTTCTAACACACACCACAACTAATTATACTAGCCGTTGTAAATAGTAATACCTACTTTTTGAAATCATATATATTTTATATTTCAAAATGGACTTCATTTTTGGATTCGGAATATTGAAATTATCCTAGGGTGAAATTTTGGTACTTTTCGGATAAATTTTATATTTTGATGAATAGTGAAAATTACTAAATTTTAATTAAAAACAACTTTTTTAATCAAAATAAGTAATAGTGATAAATTATGAATTTGAGTGGTTTTAAAGTATATTTAGAATATATTTTTACCATTTAATATAATGTTGGTCATTGGACATAATTTTACAATTAAACAGAACATAAACAAGTGTCAATCTTTTGGTAGTTATTATCTCTTAAAAACACGCTTTTTGTTTTGACAGCGGGAATTAATTTTAAATTAATTTCTTCCACTTCTGTGTTTTGAATTTAGAAAAATGGATTCCATATTAGGAATCAGGATGTTCAAATTGTGTAAATAGGTAACTTTTATTTTTAGACATTTTGAATAATTACTGCGGTAAATATTTTATTTACCATGGTTAAGGGTAAATCCGGTAAATAAGGGTTAAAAAATAATATTATAATAATACTAAATTACCCTAAAACGTGTCTTAACCCTATTGATTGATACATGGTCGACCATGGGCATCTTTGGGTCTATTTTGGGACCCCATGGATCCACTTGTAAGTGATAATGACACATTATATTAATAAAGCTAAAATAAAAATAAAAATGGCATAAGCTTACATCTTTTAGAAGAACAATTTTTACATAGGGTTATACATGTTGGATTTTAGATTATAAATATTAATTAGAAAGCTAAAAAGATTTCCTAAATAATGATATTTTATTTATAATTTTTAGACATTAAATAATTTATTTTATTTATGACACAATGATGATGCAGTAATTACTATAATAGTAAAAAATTAAAATAATTGATATTATAAATACCCAAATAAATATAATATGAAACTTTTAATGAATTAAACTAATTTTATAGGCTAATATGATATATTAGGATTGATTTAATGGACTTTGTTCGAAGTAATCAATCTGTTATGAGTTTCACAAAAATCAACTATTGAATAGTGTCAAAATTGACATAATAGAGTTCTTAAAACAAATATTATATTATTAATTGATATTAAATTTCTAAAAATCTAAGGTTCAGCCAAGAGACTTATATTATGATAGGTTAATCATTAATGGACCACCTGGGGGTCTCTTGGATGTATATAGTAAGTTTATTAACCATATTATATAAAAATACAAATAGACATTGTAAAAGTGAAACTAATTAACTTAGAGTTAATACTTAAAGATAAGGTTAATATAAGTACCCAAACCTGTCTAAATTCTATTGGATGAGTTGTTTTAGACCTATCCCCACCTCAACCTTTGAATAGTCAACTTTGGAGCCATTGGAAACCGAATATGAATTTATTATAAATTAATATTTCTAGCTTTTCCAAAGGTGCCCCTCACCCCTCTTATAAAAGGGCACTCCTCCTTCTCATTTCCTCACACCTCTCAAGCCACTTGGCTCGTCCAAACTCTGCCCAACTAAGCTCCCCACATCCCTCTACTCCTCCTTGAAGCTTCCCCTTAGGCAGAAATCATTTCAAGAAGTCCTTTGGTTCCAACCAAAGTGAGTTACCTAAATTAAAGGTAACGATTTCTCTTAAATTATTTTCATTTATTTTGCCTCTTCAACCCCCAAAATCTTTTTATTTCCTTTCTTTTGTAACAACACCAGTATCCTCAATATACTAAGATGTTTTTATAAGAATGATTCAAACTACACATACACACAACTCCATCTAATGGATGATGGACATAATGTTTCTGTGGATGGCAAACTAACGCCTCACGAAACGATGATTGTTCAAAAACATCTTACCGCCTCTCATGGTGGCCATTATGATGGCACTGTAATTAAATATGATATTAATGATATATATTTTATATATAAGCTTCTGTAATTCCATTTTATTTCATACCATTATTCGTTTCATGTTGTATATACATACGATAATTTCATTTGAGGAAGTGCGGACTACCGCCCCCTTAAAATGATGTGACTCGTTCATACCACACATGGAACGTATAAAGGATGGTGTTAATGAACTTAAGTAACATATATAAAATATTATATTATACTGGAATAGTAATATACCTATTTATCATTTGGATTTGACTTAAATGGAAGTAGCGTTCGTGCGTACGTACGGACTACCGTCTCCACGAACGCGATAAGATTCATTCTCCATCATATCCATTCAAGTATTATTCTCATTTTAGGGTTAAAAATAATGTTAATATCATTCTAATTATGAATAAGATATAATCCATCAATTACAAACATGTCTTACGTAACCAAACATTTAAGAAGAACGAATCGATTATCACCTGAAACGACGATAATACTAAGATATTATTAATAAAGCAATGTTAAAAGATCATATATGATATCATACTAATGTTTATGATTCTTGTATAATTTAATAACAATTATTTCACCATTATACAGGAGGTTAACCTACCCCAACAAAGGAAAAGTACAAGGTAAGGGTTATTTCACAATCTCTTCCTTATCCGAGGTTGTTTATATGTAATAATCTACTGGGATCTCTTTATCATCCACATCCATGTTTCTTAAAAATGTATTTCAAAACATTTTTACTATTTACAAGAATATGGGTTAAAGTCATTTATACCCCTTTTTGACTTTTTATAAGAGGTTTATAAAGGAATCTTTCCGTCGTTTTCAAAACAAGGTCCTTTTTAACCTTTTCGACAGAATTGAGGTAAGAATGTTTTTTTTAACTTATACGGCGGGTGTGGTTATTTTACGCCGTTATAAAATCTTCAAAGCTTTCCTTACAAGCTTATAAGAATATTTTCAAAGAAAATGTTTTATTTTATATGGATCTTAAATGATTTCAAAATAAAAGGAGATATTTCTTTAAAAAGAATTTTGATTTCATCTATGTCAACATCCTTTGATGGATTTTAAGATTATTTGAAGTTGATTTATTATGATACAAAACTTCTATATTGTATTGAAGGTTTTGTGATATGTTTGACTGTGGATGTGCTATTTTTATACCATTCATAGTTTATTGTGAAAGTATTGATATTTCGTATGCTAGTTTTAATACGAATGTTTATGTTATGTTTAAACCTTTTCATATGGGAATGCATTGGACTTAATAAGTGACGGGTGGAGCCCTCTATAGCTCCTCGATGCATCAGTAGGTCTCATGAGACAAACTAGTGTCTTGGCATAAGGCCTTGACAAAATCTTATTTGTAGTCTTGGCACGAGGCTTTGGCTATGTGGTTATGATAGTCTGGCATTATGCATTCCAACATTATGAAAGTGGTTATTGATTTTTGCATGTGATTATTCGATTAGTAGAATATCCATGTGAATAAGTAAATGGAATTATTTCATTTTATTTATGCCATACTATGTTAAATGTTCAAGTTTAAAAGGCTTTTGTTTTAGTTATACATTGCCTTAAATGTTTATTTTTATTTATGAAAGTTTCCTCTATATTGTTATCCTTACTGGGCATTTGAGCTCACCCCTTTTCTATGTTTTATTTTTCCCAGGTAGTGAAGAAGTAAATTATGAATGACTTACAGGGATATTATGAGGGGTTAATAGTGTGGATATGAAGACTTTGTTGTTGTAGTAGTTTTTCACTTTGAAATGTAATGTAAAACTTTATGATTATATCTTGTGTTTCCAAGGCTACTAAACCAATCGGTCTTTCGGGATTTGATCTTTCTTGTGATCATGCCAATGTTATGTAATTAATGCACCGACTCTGGGTAGCTGGGGTCAGGGCGTTACATTTAATTTTATATAAAAGTAATCTTTTTCTACAAAGCGTTTTACTAAACGGCAAAAAAGGAATGTTTCTTCAAACGTACGCGATGACAACGACCTTTTCCGCCGCCGCGAGTATTATTTGATATTGGGCTTCCTCAACAAGTCGTAATGTTTTTAAAATAATATAAATACCATATACTCTTTTATGTATTTTGGTATTGAAAATGGTATTGATAAATGATTCTATTATGTCAATATATTAAAATGATATATTGTGAATGAAATGAGGAAATGTTATCATTCCTTTATGTTGGTTTTATGTGTTATAATTTTATAATGGTACTTGGACATATTACGGGTGGTTATGTGATAAACCATATGAATGGTGGTGCCGTGAATACCAGAATGGGTGGTTACGTTATAACCTCCAATTCATTGGGTATGGAAGTCGGCCGTATGACTATTCCATTAAGTATGTATGGAAGTTGTCCGAATGGCTATTCCATTAGGTGATATGTGTGGAAGTCGACCTTATGGTTATTCCACTTAAGTATGTTTATGTCCCAAGTTACCTTTATATGTTATGTGTTCTTCATATGGGTTTTATGATAATCATTTGATTACAAAATGGTCTGTAATGATATTTTATTCAGTGAAGAGTTTTTACTACTTCATAAAGGTGAAGGTATTACTTTGATAAAGTATACATGGTTTACTTGTTGTTTTAAGAACTAAAAGTTATCATTCTTTGTGTATCCCTTACTGAGCTTTTTATGCTCACCCCAAGTTTTTTTTAAAATGTTTTTTTCACATGACTTAATGTGGAATTGGGTCAAGTATGGGATCAAGGGAATGACATGATATCTAAAACATGGAACTGGCCATGTTTCTTTTTAAGAGTTTTTATTTTATGGAAACTTAGTAGAAGTTTCTACTTTGTAATCTTGTAATAACTCAAGATTAAGTAAGGTTTAAGGCTGGGGCCTTATAGAAAGGGTTTTTAATCGTAGGAATAGATAAAGTCAATATTCCAAGAAAACATTATTTTTCTCTCGTGTCTACATATTTTGATGACAATGAAAAGAAAAAAAAAATTATTTGTAGGAATAAAATAATGGATAAGTAAATTAAATTCATTTATCTAGATATTTAGTGTGAATCCCTCTCATGCTGGTTCAGGAACTCCTTCCCCCCCATATGGACTCTAAATCCCTGCCCTATTCTCGAAGGGATGAGGGAGCATCCATTCTAATCCCAGCTCAACCCCTATTCTTCATTATTACCTTCCAAACAGGGTTGTTCTACTCGCAAAAACAAGTTGCATCTCTCCCGAGGGTAAGAGTGTTTGACAAGAAGGGAGGGTGACTCCTAGTGTCAATTCATTTTTATTATATTCATCTGATGATGATGATCGACAGTTCTTCTCCTACAATTTTCATCAAATGGGAGTAGGGAGTAATTCTTACTACCTTAGGTCATCACTCAATCCATCAGACTTCCTTCAATGTAAATTCAATAATAATTAATCCCGATTAAAATGTTAATTAATAAAAAACCCCTAACATAAAATTTGAAACTCATATATATAAGTTTAATGTATTCATTGATAATTATAAATTTATATTATTTATATAGATCATTAATTTACATTCTCATATTATAATATATTTTAAACATAAAACATTTTTATACCAATATATTAATATTTATTTATTAAAATATTTGTTTCTAGGTGATAACTATTTGTTTCAAGGAAAATTTATCTTTTGTTGTTCTTTTCCATTTCATATTATCATTTTCACATAATATACGAAGTATTATTTATGATATAAATATCACATATGTTCATTATGTTAATAATTATAATCATCCATAAAAATTTACAATATTAAAATGAATTAAACTGTCCATGGAGATAGTAGGTAACACAAAGCCCTGAATATTTCTATAACATTTTGACATATGGAATAAATAATGGATAATATAAATAATCCTTTCCAAAATAATTATTATATAACAAAATTCATATATATATATATATATATATATATATATATTCGATAAATTGATCTTTAATACCGTCCATGAAAATAAAAAATGAAAAAAATAACATTTCTTTTTTAAGGTTCTTATCAACACGTACATATAAGAAATGATTTCATTTTTAAATTAATAGAAAGTTTAGAAGTTGTATATGATAACATAAATATAGACTCATAATTATTATATAAATATAATATACAGATTTTATTCCCATTAAAAGGATTATTAATGCAATTAGTTGATTTAAAATAAAATTTTTCACTATGAAGAGTCAGAACATCAAATGTATGTAAGAGTAAATATTTCACTTCCCATTTGAAGGGTCAAAAAATGGATAATGGTGATTTCATGATGATAATAATATTTCGATATATTATTTATACTAGAGTTATTATGATATTATGAATACCACATATTTAGAATATTTAAAACAAAAAAAATAAAATGAAGTCGGTCGGGTAAAATGATTAAATATCCATTGGAAGACCTCATTTATATCTTATCATTAAGACCATTGTAATTGTATTTTAAGAATAAAAAAATATAAATTATTTATATATAAGAAGATAAGATAATTTTCCTATTTTGTGTGTGGTTAAATATCAAATGTTATGTAAAGAGATGATAAAAGTAGTGTCCTTTTATAAGGGATGGAAATAACCAAGATTTAAATAAATAAAATAATAAAATATGTTTTATTTATATTCATTTAAAATTCATCCTAAATTATTCAGTTTGAAATAAAAAGATTATATGTAAGGAAAATCCTAATCCGCCCGTGGTAAACCAATTATAATATTAATTTGAATCAAAAGTTTTTCTTAATGTTAATGGTTTTGTAATTTTACATATAATGTAACAATTATCCCTAAATATTTCATGTGATAAAATTATAAAATATTTCTCATCCTAAATATCCTCACTCATGATTTTATTTATTTATATAAAATTAAAGAATCTATTATTCAGTATAAAATAATTTTTTGAATGTTTTTACATTATTCATTTAATTTTAATTTTAACATAACATGAATGAAAATGAATTTGAATATAATCCATTAAAAATCCTTATAAGAAATATTTATCTATAAACATTGTCTAACATTATAAGTTATCCAAATTTTATTACAATGATTTGAAAATTGATTATTTAATTTTTCTAATAATTGAATAAATAATCGGTTTCTATTATATAATAATTTAATGTAAATTAATGTTAAATTTATATGAAGAAAAAATTGATTCATTTTTCAAATAATTATATTTAAATAAAATTATTCTATTTTAATGTATATAATAAAAATGTATTTCATTATTGTCCAGAAAGGGAAATTTTTAATTTATCCATTTCTTAAATATATATATAAGGCCATAATTATTGAGAATTTGCACACAATAGCCCGATTTTCTAGACTCATATGATAATTGTGGAAATATAATGTAAAAATATGAAAATATATAATATTATAGGAATTGTAAATCTTGAACCGCAAATTTTAACCTGATTTTAACTATTTTTTCCTTACCGAGGTCACAAAATTTTACCAATTTCACTAGTCATTATTTCAAAATCTAGTGAACACAATTTTTTTGATAAATATATTTTTAATAAGAAAACTAAAATAATTATTATATCATAAATAGAAAAAAAACATGAATGTAAAACAAATTTAATAAATATTATCTAAATTTCATTTCAATTAATCTACAGTATTAAATATTTTTTTAGGATAAAATCATATTTCACACATATGAACCGTTTTAAAAAAACATCTCTATTACCTTAAAATGATATTATTTTTATTCTACCCCATTAAAATGATTGTATCCATTGATATATAATCTGTGTATTACAAAAAAATGTGGATATATCTAGTTCATCTCTTCCTCATATTCTCATGTATCTTCTCTGAGTTTTTGATTCCTCTAAGAATAATTTACATAGTGAGTTTTATTATTATATAGTGCATTATCTCCAAGACACTAGATTTAGAGTAGTTTTTCATCATAGAAAAGTTCAGTATCTACTTGTAAAATTTATTAATTTAGTATGTGTGATGGTTAAGGTATATAATTATTTGTGATAAAATCATATATGACATAATGAAAATTAGAGAGGTTTGGTAGAAGTGCCAAGAAATAATATATTGTCCCTACTCAATCATGAATATTAATGAGAAACATATATATGGGAATAATATTCCACTCCATTAAAAATATCATAAAATTATTCCATGTATATATTCATATATAAACAATCTCACTAACATTATATTCTATATATTTTCCACAATTTTTTGCATAACATTTATATAGAATCGCATATTTTGGGATATGTTGCTTGATTGAATCATATTTCCCTATCCTTTCCTAAAAAATTCACTATCTCTATAGAATTCATTCCTTCATCCCATCACATTGTAGTTCTTCACTTCTGTCCATAAGGGGTCTTCAAATGGATCCCTCTGTTTGCTCTTGTGAAAACTATTTTTGTATGAAAACTATATTATATGTTATTTTTTAATCTAAACCACTTAGAAATAGATAAAAATTTATCGCAAAATTTATAATAGGGTTTTAGTCGTTCTCTAAGAACAACCATATATGAATGATAGTAATAAATTGAAATAAAACCTATTTCCAAATTCTACTAAATATTTCTATAAAATAATGATGCAGTCCTCAAATTCCAAATAGATTTAATATTTTTTTCTACATAAAGAATCTTCACCCCTTATTTAATGTGAACTTTATAATATTTATAGAGATATAAATCGTATATTAATGTAATGATGTGTACTAAACATATAAGAAGGTAATTTACAAACAATATATCATTATAATCATTATATGTTTGTTAAGTCTGGAATAAAAATCCATTAATATGTTTTCCAGTTTCTATTCGAGCATGTGAAACTATTATAACAATACCATTTTCTTTTACATACATTAATTTAACATGAAAACATAATGGAAAATGGACAGTTAAGTGAAGAGTGCGTGTATTCATGAATCTGTAGATGAACACATGCATAATAAATTTCTTTGTCTTTTGAAGAATAATATCTTGTATTGAAGGTAGTGACATTTTATATTTTAATTATGTGATACATACATGATTCGAGTCTTTCAAAACTCTTTGAAGAACAAGAAATAGTCTGTATTCGTGGCACTATATAGTTGTGTGCTATAGTTTAATGAAATATATGTATAGGGATTCTAGAATCAATGAGAAGGCACAATATCGTCTTATTACATTTATTTGAAGATAAATACATATTTTCTATCACATAAACAACATGAAGATCATTATCAGTGTGGTTGTGTTTTGTTTGGGAACATCTGTAAAACATTATAATTTTATTTGAAGAATTTTATTGAATGTTTTCTGAAAACTATTATTCTTTGTTTCAAGGTGATTTATGACTATCCCACTTGAAATTAGTAGTTTTTCAGTGAAAAATTTGTGGCTTGGATCAAACCGACCAAAGTAATGACGTAGTCACCATCTTTTGGGGAGAACCTTGTAAACATCATTTGTGTTGTAGAGATCAGACTCTAATAATTCAACAATGGTTTAATTCAATGTATGTATATTTTAATATTATAGTACCACTGATTCACCATCCCCCTTCTCAAGGGTAAAACACATTCCAGGATCCATCAAAAATGATACTGACTATGAATATTAGTCTGAACACCATTAGTTGAGAGACTATAGAGTTAATTAAAAATATCCATAAACAAACTATATAAATAATAAAAACAATAAACTAAAAATATTAGTTGGTAGACTAAACATTTAAAATTTAACAGTTATTTGTAGACATGTCATATAAATATATATTCCATGATACCAATTGAGAGAGTTAAAATATATAATAGACATAAAGTAGATAAATAAATAAAATAAAAATTTGGTAATCCTATGTATTATATCCTTGTACAATTACAATCCCAAAGTTACACATCATAGTTTTATTCTATGATCCCCATTCCCAAACATTAGACCCCAGACGTGAGGTATGCTCAAACATTGAGATTCCCATGTAGTTTGTGACTAATAAAACATAGTGTGAAACCAAAAATGTGCACTTAATGAATGTGTATTGTATAACATGTGAAAGAGATGATAAAATAAATGTTTATGAATATATTTCAAGTCATCTATTGAGATCTCATCTATAAACCAATCCACCAATATTCTTAGAAATACCTACCATAGCTTTGGGCAAAAATGATAGTAATATAGATGTTATAATTGACCAATAGCTATCCCCAGGGACGATTATAATTTTACTCAACATAATCAAGGAATATATTGATAATGCTACTCAAAATATACTCTAAATGAAGTTATATAATATTAGATTGTTTCTACATTGCGACAAGCTATGGGATTGTCTGTAATGATTTCATTGCATAACCTTATATAAATCTCCATCATCATTTCAGCATGTTATGTAAATTGCACCTCTAAGGTGAAATCCTACTACATAGACCACCTATCACAATTACAGATATATTATCTCCAATTAAATAAAAAATACAAAACAAGGTAGATCAAAATAAGAAAAATCATAGAATGTATTCATTGGAATATAGGTCAAAAATATATAACATCAATTCAACATCAATAATGGTAATAGTCTACTCTCAATGAACTCATCATAACGAGAATCATGAATGGGTCTCTTGGGAAAAAAAATACCCACATGAAATATTGACTATGTATAGTGAACATGTTATACCATCAAATCATGATATTAAGGAAATAATAGTATTTGAGTGCCTCAATATGTGTGGAACTTCATACATTATAAATTTTTATAAAGTACTCCAATATTTTTCAAAGAATAAAATCCTAAAACAAATTTTACATCCACGGAGAACTTGATCGTATATCAATGATTCCAATATCGGGTTTTAGATCAACAATAAAAATGGTCTTAATGATACACCTAGATATTTAAATTCATAATGGTGTTTCTAGAATCATATACCTCAGAGAGTCCATCATATGAAATATTTCCACCATATGTCAATGAACAGGACACCAAATCACTATTTTAATTATTGATTCCAAAAAAAATCATTAATTCCTTCTCAATTACAAATAATAAAAATAGGTATAGAAATATAAATCTTATCCACCATAATTACATTATATGAATATTGATCTCGTATGAGATTAATGGTGAAGAATAACATCGTATTATTGATCTATGGAAACAAACCAGGAAACATCCACTGTTCATGAAATAATTTTACTATAGTGTCTAAGATTTTGTTGACATGTCAAATCAACCACAAATAAAACAAGTGATCATTAATGGATTATAGATTTATCAATAATATAATATCAATAACTTGTTATTCAAGATTAATCAAAAACAATATTTGTAGAATTTGTTTAATAGATGGTACATATTAGTTGGGTAAATTGATATAGTCAAATTTCTTAATGCATAACTTATCAACAATTTAAGAAAGAATTCATCATTGAATCCACATATGAACCATGTATCAAACATTAATACAATTAAGCCTCTCAAAAAGGTATATGATTTTGGTGTATATCATGAGATAACATACAATTATGGAATCACTGATTAAATATAATTATTAATAATCAAAGTGGAAGACTGAGTGAGGTTCAGATTTTAGAGGGGGTTATAAATTTTAAATATGGTGTTCAGATTAAGAATTGTGTTATTTAGTTGAAAAAATATAAGTATAACTATAAGATCATGTTGTCAATTTAATCATAAGATAGAATAATACACCTACTTTCTAGTAGATCATATAGAGAATGTGGGGTCTGCAAGATTGAGTAGACCTATTGTATCCCCAATGGCTAGAAGCTGGGTTCCACCATTGAGACATTGGTAGTTTTCCAATAACCACTGAACTCGTCCTCTCCGCATCCCTTACAAATTAAATTCCAACAATCCTTCTTACTATATACTGACCATATAAATACCCATAATAGTGAAAACAAAAAACAATTTTGGTGATTTTACAAAATAAAAAATCTGGTACATTGATTTATTTATAGTTGTTACATATAATCTAACCTCATATCAATAATAATCAATACAAATACATTACCATTGTTCAATTCATCACTATATATAACTACCCCTTCTCCACTACATGGTAAAATGAGTACAGGTGATATGAAAAATCTTTTTTTGTCTCTAAAAAACATTTCAAACATTAATCGATCTAATGAATATTGGATCACATACAAGTAACCTTATATATTTGATAAGATAGTGACAATAAATCCAAAAAAATAAAAGATATTATCCATGTACCCCACGAAAAATATTAATTTTTAATACTATTTTTATTCTAGGGAATTTATTAATGATATATTCCTTTGAAATATACAATAATATACCATCTCTTCATATTATATAACGTGAAAATGAATATTTTTGTACTATATCATCAGTCTTTATGTATTTTGATTTGATCTTCCCGTTTCATAATGATTAAAAAAATATTCAAAAATAATCATAATCATTATTAATTTTAAAATATATTATAAATAATTTATGATTTTGACTAATTACTAATTGAGGAAATTTTTGATTACTATATTCATTAAATATTTTAATATATTGGGGGAATTTTTAGTTTTATATGAAATGGCCACAAATACATAATAATGATAACTCGTGCGGAAGGTTTTTATTGGTATATCCATCATCTAGATAAAAATATTATGATAATAAGAATGAAGGTAATCCTTTAATGAGATATTATCATCATGAATTTTATTAAAAAAGCATTAATATAGAGTCGTGGATAATGTTTCTTGGTATTGATGTTCTTAAGTTCTCAATAATCATTGAAAAGACTCATTGGACCATCTTATTTCATCACTAAATGAACATTATCACCCTGTGGAATTCACTAGCGATTATAAATCATTCATCAATGGTTTTATAGAGTTTTTATTCAACTCTAGCAACCCAATTAGGGACATTAGTTATGTTATCATTTAAATTTGAGTAGAAACATGTTTAAACATCATCAAAAACTCAACTTCAAATTTTTTAGGAAAGCTATTAATGCATTAAGGAATTAATTTTTAATAATCACAAATAATTTGATGGTCTTCAGTATTGAGATTCTCCCCATTCATTTGATATAAATATTCCTTGTGAATAGATAGTATTACCCATTCAATTGATGTAACTACAATTATATGTTCATATTCATCCACAACTCAAATGGAATCCCTTGGTTGATTGAGAATAACAAACATGATATCCATTACTCAAAACAAATATATACAGATATATATATATTGTCCATTAATTCAAAAATTCAAATCTAATTCTAATATATAAATAATCAAATGATTTATAAGAAGATGATTAACATAAAAATCAATATGAGAGGACCGATAGACATATGATGTGATCGTGTTACCGTTAGTATTTTTACTACTAACTCAAAATATAATAACTAAATATATTAGTTAACATTCATATAGGTTAATCATGATATAATCAATTCCATTTGAAAAACATAAAATAAGATACATGGAAAAATATAATTATTGTCACAACCAAAAATTTGTGGTTCTATATTTATTCCCTTACTAAAACTAATTGGTTATGTTATCATCAAACATTAATTAATAGATTAAACTAACTATGGATTATAAAAATCATTCATTTGTTATCATAAATTATGAAACCTTCTTTTCATTTCTTTAGACCTTATGTTTGACATAGGTCATCCATGGTCATTATATACTCAAATATATAAAAAATGTTTATATTGTAAATGTGAATTAACATGAAAATTCCATATAGAGTTTTATTGAGGTTTTCAATCATAACAAAATAATCATGCACTGGTTATTAAATAATTACCACCCAATCCACCAATTTCATAGTTATTACCCCTATTAGAAAACATACCATATACAAATCCACATTCCATGTCAAAATATGGATTATAATTTCATTGAAAACACACAATACCCACTTTACTAAAACAATATGATGTTATTCTAGACATATAAATATCCCCACTATTATCAATAATTTTATACAAAAATAATCTCTCACGACCCGCCCTCGGGGTCCGTGTCGTGACTACCCCAATCCCGCCTTCCATAGGCCAGGGGATGGCGACTAGAACCAAGGCGTAAAACCCGGTAAAAAGGGACAGCATTGCCTTTGTAAAGTAAACAAACACCACAGAGTAAGAAAGTAGAATGTAAACACTAAGTAAAAACAGATTACAACTGAAAATGCGGAAAAGTAAATGGGCCAGTATACAAACCCAAACTGAAAGTAAAGTACAACTCGAAAGGGAAAACAGCAACTGTAAGTAAAAGCCGCTACACCGAGCTGTCCACTGGAGATCCCACCTGAAGGGTGGGTACAGATAGATCCACTGCTCCATGGGTCCCACCGTCCGCTTCGAGTACGTCCCGCCTAGTGGTCCACCTCCAGGTATCATCCTGCTCTGCAAGCCTCAGCCAAGATCAATGTTGTCTGTCGTCTGCAACCAACACAACGTAGTGCGGGCATAGCCCGTGCAGGGGTGAGTATAAGCTACACAGTAGGGACCCCGAGACCCCCGAAGGTCTCCAAAAATCCACGAAGGATAAACCACAAAGGAAGATACAATTACGAAGTAACAACCGACACTACTTAGGTATATGCCCATACATATACCTAAGTCATCAATTCCAATACGCTCCAACCTCCGAGCATGAGTACAACTCAGTCCACATAGGAAAGTATACGTATTCCACACAGAAAAGCAAAAGGAAATCCACACAGGATAGTACAACACAATCCACACAGGAAAGTAACAGGATTCAGCTCACACAGGTATACTTCTTCGAAAGACGATAAAGATGATCTCTGATCCATCTATGTCGTCGGACCCACGAAGGATCGATAGGTAACTAACCCCCGTAAAGACCCACACAGGATCGGGCCCACACAGGACCTGTAGGCGCTGGTTCACACAGGACCGTTGAGCGCAAAGACCCACACATGATCGAGCCCACACAGGACCTGTAGCACTGATCCGCGTAGGATCGCTGAGTGCTGTAGTCGTCATCGAATCCACACAGAATCTCTGTACTGTAGTCGTCTCAGTCACAGTAGCAGTAGCATTAGCATTAGCAGTAGCAGTAGCAGTCACAGTCGCAGCCAGCACTAGGGTTCCCGCACACAGCAAGCTCGTTCGGGAGGGTCCGCTCCACGAGCCGAGAGGCTGATACATCAACTGTCACAAAGTCCAGAGTTGATGTATCCAAAAGTTCCGTATCGTCAACAGGAACTCTACGCAACAGACGGCGCGTCGATCGGACGCCCGGTCTGAGAGTTATTGGCTTTTTCGTCCCCGGGGCCCGGTTGGTTTTTAAGGCAAAACCAACCCGACCGTACTCCACCTGCATCCAAACCTCGGGCGGAGTATTCCAAAAGATCTGTCTCACTAAGAGGAACACAACAAAGCTAACGGCACGTCGATCGAACGTCCGTAGCTCAAGATATGAGCGTTTCCGCTCGGAGGGCCTGGTTAGTTTCGTAAACGAACCAACCCGGCCGAACTCAAAGTATTCCGAAACATTGAGTGTGATATAATGAATCTACCGTCTTGATCCAAGGATCGCATCGCCACTGACGGTTCATCGATCGGAGGTCAGTAACTCATGTTATGGCCAAAAGACCGAAATCGATTCGAAAACAGGGGGTCCGGGTCCGGGCAGACCCGGCCCGACCCCCCCTGGGTCGGCCCGAACCGGGGCGACCCGACCCGGGTCCGACCCGGCCCGGCCGGTGGCGCGGTCCGGCGCGGCCCGGCGTGGTCCGGGGCGGCCCGGCGCGGTCCGGCGCGGCCCGGCGCGGCGGTGCGGTACGGCGCTGCCCGGCCGGCGGGGGGGCGGCCTGGCGCCGCACGGGTGCTGCGTGCGGGGGGCAAGGCCCCCGCCTCCTCTCTGGCGGCGCGGCTGAAGCCGCGCCTTTTGTGAAAACCGGCCCCCCTCGTGGGGGCCTGCTTTGTGGGAAACGGAGGGCCGCCTGCCCCCCCGCCCCCCCCCCTTTATGAACCCCCCCCCCCCCCCTCTTAATGGGGGGGCAATTAACCTGGTCGGGGGAATTTAATTCCCCGATCTTTCCCCTTACGGCCGGCCCGACCTGGCCGGCCGGTTCTTCTTCAACGGACCGGTAAAGCCCGTCCCCTTCCGGCTTCCGACACCGGCAGCCCGGCGAGCCGCCGGTCTTCTCGTTCCGCCGCGGCCCGGAACCGGCCGCGGTGTTCGTCGTCCGGCGCGGTGCGACGACACCGCGCCCCTCCACCGCGGCCCCGCTCCGTCCGCGGCACCTTCGATTCCCTTCGACGCGGCACGATGGCGTCGCGTTCATGATAAACTTTCCGTGGCACGGCGCGACGCCGCCACACGATTATAGCTTTGCGATTCCCGCGTGGTGCGACGGCACCATTACATCTCGTTCATCTGCAAGGAAATAATATTAAAGAACAGAGGAAGGGGGATTCGGCCGTGTTTCTGCGGTCTGGCCCCCCTCTCGTTAGTCGATAACACTTTACAATAAACCTCAAAATTGTCAATCTAGAACCACGAACGAGAATAAATAAATAAGAAACAACAAACCCCTACCTTGGTTTCAAGATCAATGATCGTCAACGACCCGCGGAAGACAACGTCTAGGAGGTTGGGCGTCACGGTAATCGTTCGTCAAATCCATTGACGAAGAGGTACGTCATTGGAGAATCTTCGTAAGCCGACGAAGGAAGTCCGAGGAGGAAGCGGCGTTCCCTTTAGTTGACACGGAAGGCGTCATCGATCTTCGGAAACAACCGGTTACGAAGAAGAGAGGAGCAGCGTTCTTCGTCGGAGCTCGAAGGTTCTTCGCGTTCTTCGTCAAAGTTGAAGAAGAAGAAGGAGAACCCAAATTCTCTCAAGAAGTCTAGAGAAATCTAACCAAATAAAATAAGCTAGAGTCTTATTTTATTCACACACTTAACGAATTGAATTTCAAAGGTTTGAAATTCAAATAAAATTACTCCAAATTAATTAACAAGTTGTCATGTCATTTAAAGAGGGGTCAAAGGGAGTTTTGAGAGAAGATGAAAAGTTAGGGTTCATGTGGGCCCCACCACACGTAATCCTCTCAAGGGAGGTTAAGTGGGTGTGGGTCCCACCCCTAACTTCCTTTGAGTGGAGTTAACCAACAAGTTAAAAAAATAAAAAGTGTTTCCACATTTTTATTTAACTTCTAATAATTCTCCCAGAACTAACTTTCGTCCCGCCTAAAACGCAACCTCGGAAAAGGTCTCCTTAAGCGAATATCGGAGCTGCGAGTTCATCGGTGTCCTCGGATTTCAATTCCGTGCACCGGGTCAAAATTTAGAAATTCCCGCTCTTTCGTTCACTGAATGTACCCGAGCCAAACTTCGGAAATTGATTCCGGGCACTCTGGGCCTCGGAATCAGGTGCCGTCAGAAACCGCGTTCTTGTAAAATTCCAAAGAATATGAAGAAAAAATTTCCCTTTATTTTTATGGGTCATTACATTACTCCCACCTCAGGGATTTACGTCCTCGTAAAGATACATCAAAAACTAGGGAAACAAATGAGGGTACTGAGCACGCATCTGAGCCTCCCGCTCCCAAGTTCTCTCCTGGAGGTTCTCGTGCTGCCATCTGATGCGCACAAGAAGAATCGATTTCCCACGTAGGACCCACTCCTGTCGATCCTCTATCTCCACCGGGACCACCGTAAAAGTCTCCCCATTATCAACGTCAAGCTCCCCATGGTCAATGATGTACGTCGGGTCATGCACGTATCTCCTCAGCTGAGATACGTGGAAGACGTCGTGCACCCGGTGCAACTGAGGTGGTAGAGCCAGGCGATAAGCCACCTCACCAATCCTGCTGAGGATCTGGAAGGGTCCGATGAAGCGCGGAGATAACTTACCGTCTCGGCCAAATCTCCGAATACCACATCGAGGTGAGACCCGCAAGAAGACGTGGTCTCCATCCTCGAACACTAGTGGCCTCCGCCTCCTGTCAGCGTATGACTTTTGCCGGCTCTGAGCTGTCTTCATCCGCTCCTGGATGACCTGGACCTTCTCTGTCGTGGCCTGGACCATCTCCGGTCCCACCAGTGCTGACTCCCCAGGGTCTGTCCAGCACAAAGGAGATCTACAAGGCCGGTCGTACAACGCCTCGTACGGTGCCATCCCGATGGTGGAGTGGTAGCTGTTGTTGTACTTAAACTCCACCAAGGGTAAGTGGTCCTCCCAGCTACGACCAAAGTCGAGGACACATGCGCGGAGCATGTCCTCGAGAGTCTGAATGGTCCTCTCCATCTGACCATCCGTCTGAGGGTGAAAAGTTGTTCTCAGACGTAGCTGCGTCTCGAACGCCTCCTGTAACCCCTTCCAAAGCCGGGAAGTAAAGCGAGCATCTCGATCGGAGACGATATATGATGGCACACCGTGGAGCCGCACAATCTCCTGAATGTAGAGACGTCCCAAGCTCTCCACTGAGACCTGTTCTCTGATGGGTAAGAAGTGTGCCGACTTGGTGAGTCGGTCAACAATCACGCAGATGGAGTCGTGTCCTCTGGAAGTGTGTGGAAGTCCAGACACGAAGTCCATAGATATTCCATCCCACTTCCACTCCGGGACCTCCAAGGGCTGTACCAAGCCTGCTGGTACCTGATGCTCTGCCTTCACCTGCTGGCAGGTGAGGCATCGAGAAACTAACTCTGCTACTGCCTTCTTCATGCCCGGCCACCAGTGCTGTCGTCTGAGGTCCTGGTACATCTTCGCCACTCCAGGATGTACCGCCAAAGGAGAAGTGTGAAACTCTCTCAGCACTTCCTCTCGCAAAGCGACTGGTACCATGGTACATCCTCTGAAAAGTAGGTCGTGCTCTGCTCCAAGGGAGAAACCATCAGGTGCATGTCCCGAGGATATCTGTGCATGCCGTTTCTCACAGTCAGCGTCCTCACATTGTGCCCCTATGACCCGCTGTAGTAGTGGAGGGGTGACTGTGAGAGACTGAAGGAAGGCTGCTCCATCTCTATCCACGAAGGATATCTGTAAAGAGGCTAGCTGCTCTGTCGCCTCCTCAAGTAGCTGATTGCCTGTCCTCCTGTCGAGGGCATCGGCTACTACGTTCCCCTTCCCATGAGTATATACTATCCCAATGTCATAGTCCTGGAGGAACTCGAGCCATCGCCACTGTCTCAAGTTCAGGTCCTTCTGCGAGAAGATATACCTGAGACTCTGATTATCAGAAAAGACTGTAAAGCGTTCGCCCATCAGGTAATGTCACCATGTCTTCAGAGCAAAGACCACTGCTGCTAACTCCAGGTAATGGGTAGCGTAGTTCTGCTCATGCGGCCTCAACTGACGTGATCCATAGGCGATCACTACCCGATCCTACATCAGAACACATCCGAGTCCGGTCCCTGATGCATCGCAGTAGACTACGTACCCTACTCCCTCCTCAGGCAACCTCAAGATAGGTGCGCTAGTCAATCTCTGTCTCAGCTCCTGGAAGCTCTACTGACATCTGTCTGACCACACGAAGGGTTTCCCCTTCTTCGTCAAAGCTGTGAGTGGTTCCGCAACTCTAGAGAAGTCCGGAACGAATCTCCGATAGTATCCAGCTAGTCCCAAGAAACACTGAACCTCATTCACGCTCCTGGGTGGCTCCAATGCTAACACAGCCTCGATCTTCGCAGGATCCACTAAAACACCCGTCTCAGAGATAACGTGTCCCAAGAAGTAGATCTCACGTATCCAGAACTGGCACTTCGAGATCTTCCCATAAAGCTGGTGCTCTCGGAGTGTGTCTAGTACAACTCGCAAGTGATAGGCGTGCTCCTCCTCGGTCGTAGAGTAAATCAAAATGTCGTCGATGAAGACTACGACAAATCGATCGAGGTATGGCTGAACGATTCCGTTCATGAGGGCCATGAACAATGCTGGAGCATTGGTTACACCGAATGGAATAACCAAGAACTCATAGAGGCCATACCGACATCTGAAGGCCATCTTCTACACGTCCTCGTTTCTGACTCTGATCTGATGATAGCCTGACCTGAGGTCTATTTTTGAGAACCACCGTGCTCCCTTTAGCTGATCAAAGAGGTCATCAATCCTCGGTAGCAGATACTTGTTCCTCACTTTCACCTGGTTCAGGCGACGATAGTCAACACAAAGTCGCATGCTCCCATCCGCCTTCTTGGCGAACAATATCGGGGAAGCCCAGGGTGAAACACTGGGTCGGATGAACCCCTTGCCCTGCAAGTCCTCCAACTGTACCTATAGCTCTCGAAGTTCGGTGGGGGCCATACGATATGCTGGAGTGGATATCGGGGCTGTCCTGGGGTACACGTCAATATAAACGTCTACCTCTCTGTGAGGAGGTATCCCTGGAACGTCGTCGGGAAAAAGTCCGTAAACTGGTCCACCACTGCAGGAAACCCAGGACTCCGCACGTCATCTGCTCCAAGGATGAGGCTAGCCAACTGATGAGTGATGGGTTGTACTCTCCTCCGCGGAAGTCCATCCTGTGCTGCAAAGGCTCTCTTCTCGCCGGTGAAGGTGAACCTTCTCCCGTCGGTGCGTATACATCGCACCATGCGCCTAAAACAGTCAATTTGTGCATGGACCGAAGATAGCCAATCCATGCTCAAGATGATGTCGTAAGGCCTCGACGCTGCTACAAGAAGATCCCAGCCGAAGCTCTCACCTCCTAGAGTAAGCTCGCACTGCCGGCACCAGTGCGTAATCGTCGAGTCTGCTCCCGTAGGAGTCTCTAGCCGTAAGGATCGAGCAAACAACACTGTCGGAATCTCCGAGCTCAGAACAAGGGCAGCGGCTATGAAAGAGTGACTCGCTCCTGTGTCTATAAGTACTACAGAAAGTGTGGAATAGACACAGATAGTACCTCGAATTATCTCGGGCGCGCCGTGTTCGTAGGCCTCTGCTGCATGGAGCTGTGCCTGTCTCTGCCCGCCAGCTCCCTGTGGTCGGGGTGGACCTCCTGGTGGTTGTGGTGGCAGAGCCTTAAAGCGTCGCCCACCACCTACTGCTCGGCCAGGTCCTCTGCCTCGTCCGCCTCTTCCCTGCGGACCGCCACTGTCGACCCTCTGCCTCTTTCTCGGTGGTCCCTCAACTATCTGCTGCTCCTCGGCACGGCGGGTCGAGCAGTCACGAGCCATGTGGCCCTGCCCGCCGCACGAGTAGCACTACCTACCTCTCGAAAGACTGGCTCCTCGCTGTGTGCCCCGCACTGCTGAGCCAGTGTCCTGAGGTCATCTGCCCGAAGGTCTGGTCTGCCTGGACCCCTGAGTCATCCTTCTACTGCCTGCTACAGATGACTCTGCCACGTTCCGCCCTGCGGTGGATCTCGGCGCTGGTGTAGACTCAGCAAGGAAGCTCTCGATCAAAAGGGCCCGCTCCAGTACTCCTGTCTGAGTCGGTATGCTGAGGGAGATCAGCGATGCCCTGATCTCATGTCTCAAACCCTGCTCGAAGGTCCGGGCCTGGACGAATGGGTCCCGTATCATGTCGGTCGAGTAGCGCGAGAGATCGGTAAATCTCGCCGAGTACTGAGCGACCGTCATGCTGCCCTGCCGCAGCTGAAGAAGCTCCTGGATACGCACCGTACGAAGGGTGGCTGGGACGAACATCGAGCGGAAGAGTCTCTCAAAGTCCGTCCAAAGTAGGGATGCCTCATCGTGCACCTGGAGCATCAAGCTCCACCATCGTCCTACTGCTGCGTGTAGTAGGCTCGTAGTGAGGATCACCATGAGGTCTGCTGGTGTCCTCACTAGCCTAAACACACGTACCACTGCCTCCAGCCAGTCCTCTGCTGCCTGGGGATCCGTCTCCCCGCGAAACCTGGGTGGTCGCTGGCACTGAAACTCATGCAGTGCGCTGAGGTGACGTGCATCGTCAGCGGCTGGTGCTGGAAGCATTGGTGGCTCAGCGGGTAGAGCTACCGCCAGTGCCACTGCTGACAAAGGGCCCTGCACCGAGACCTCGTTGCTCGGTGGGCTGTCGTCACACTCGACTCTAGGAACCCTAGCTGGCTGCCGTCGTGGGGCATCCTGAAAAGGAAACAGGTGCGCCACGGTCAAACGGTATACCTGGTGAGCTGACACAAAGAAATCACAAAGAAAACTTTGAAACAGACACGCAATCAATGTTTTTGTGCATTAAGTCGGAAATCAGAAGTCAGGGTCCTGGTGTACAGAAACGTCGGCCACCGCACCAACACTGGACTCCCTGGACTGATAACCACACTCAACATGCTAAACATTATTTCTTCACATAGAAAAGATCAGAGTTCGCGGTAGAACCGAACTCCTTTGATACCAATTTGTCACGACCCGCCCTCGGGTTCCGTGCCGTGACTACCCCAAGCCCTCCTTCCATAGGCCAGGGGATGGCGACTAGCACCAAGGCGTAAAACCCGGTAAAAAGTGAAGGCATTGCCTTTGTAAAGTAAACAAACACCACAGAGTAAGAAAGCTGAAAGTAAATACTAAGTAAAAACAGAGTACAACTGAAAGTGCGGAAAAGTAAATGGGCCAGTATACAAACCCAAAATGAAAGTAAAGTACAACTCGAAAGGGAAAACAACAATTGTAAGTAAAAGCCGCTACACCGAGCTGTCCACTAGAGATCCCACCTGATGGGTGGGTACAGATAGCTCCACTGCTCCACGGGTCCCACCGTCCGCTCCGAGTACGTCCCGCCCAGTGGTCCACCTCCAGGTATCGTCCTGCTCTGCAAGCCTCATCCAAGATCAATGTTGTCCATCGTCTGCAACCAACAAAACGTAGTGCAGGCATAGCCCGTGCAGGTGTGAGTATAAGCTACTCAGTAGGGACCCCGAGACCCCCGAAGGTCTCCAAAAATCCACAAAGGATAAACCACAAAGGAAGATACAATTACCAAGTAACAACCGACACTGCTTCGGAATATGCCCATACATATACCTAAGTCATCATTTCCAATACGCTCCAACCTCCGAGCCTGAGTACAACTCAGCCCACACAAGAAAGTATACGTATTCCACACAGGAAAGAAAAAAGAAATCCACACAGGATAGTACAACACAATCCACATAGGAAAATAACAGGATTCTGCTCACACAGGTATACTTCTTCGAAAGACGATAAAGATGATCTCTGATCCATCTATGTCGTCGGACCCACGAAGGATCGATAGGTAACTAACCCCCACAAAGACCCACACAGGATCGGGCCCACACAGGACCTGTAGGCGCTGGTTCACACAGGACTGCTGCGCGCAAAGACCCACACAGGATCGGGCCCACACATGACCTGTAGCACTGATCCGCGTAGGATCGCTGAGTGCTGTAGTCGTCGTTGAATCCACACAGGATCTCTGTACTGTCATCGTCGTAGTCACAGTAGCAGTAGGAGTAGCAGTAGCAGTAGCAGTAGCAGTCACAATCACAGCCAGCACTAGGTTTCCCGCACACAGCAAGCTCGTTCGGGAGGGTCCGCTCCACGAGCCGAGAGGCTGATACATCAACTGACACAAAGTCCAGAGTTGATGTATCCAAAAGTTCTGTATCGTCAACAGGAACTCTATGCAACAGACGACGCATCGATCGGACACCTGGTCTGAGAGTTATTGGCTTTTTCGTCCCCAGGGCCCGGTTGGTTTTTAAGGAAAAACCAACCCGACCGTACTCCACCTGCATCCAAACCTTGGGCGGTGTATGCCAAAATATCTTTCTAACTAAGAGGAACACAACAAAGATGACGGCACGTCAATCAGACGTCCGTAGCTCAAGATATGAGTGTTTCTGCTCCGAGAGCCTGGTTGGTTTCGTAAACGAACCAACCCGGACGAACTCAAAGTATTCCGAAACATTGAGTGTGATATACTGAATCGACCGTCTCGATCCAAGGATCGCATCGCCGCTGACGGTTCGTCTATCGGAGGTCCGTAAATCAAGTTATGGCCAAAAGACCAAAATCGATTCGAAAACGGGGGGTCCGGGTCCGGGTCGACCCAGCCCGACCCCCCCTGGGTCGGCCTGAACTGGGGCGACCCGACCCGGGTCTGACCCGGCCCGGCGCGGCCCGGTGCGGTCCGGCGCAGCGGCGCGGCCCGGCCGGCGGCGGTGTGGCCTGGCACCGCACGGGTGCAGCGCGCGGGGGGCAAGGCCCCCACCTCCTCTCTGGCGGCGCGGCTGAAGCCGCGCCTTTTGTGAAAACCGGCCCCCCTCATGGGGGCCTGCTTTGTGGGAAACGGAGGGCCTCCTGCCCCCCCCCCCCTTTATGAAACCGCCCCCCCCCCCCTCTTAATGGGGGGGAAATTAACCTGGCCGGGGGAATTTAATTCCCCCGGTCTTTCCCCTTCCGGCCGGCCAGACCTGGCCGGCTGGTTCTTCTTCAACATACCGGTAAAGCCCGTCCCCTTCCGGCTTCCGAAACCGGCGGCCCGGCGAGCCACCGGTCTTCTCGTTCCGCCGCGGCCTAGAACCGGCCGCAGTGTTCGTCGTCCGGCGCGGTGCGACGGCACCGCGCCTTTCCGCCGCAGCCCCGCTCCGGCCGCGGCGCCTTCGATTCCCTTCGACGCGGCGCGACGGCGTCACGTTCATGATAAACTTTCCGTGGCGCGGCGCGACGCCGCCGCACGATTATAGCCTTGCGAATCCTGCGTGGTGCGACGGCACCACACCATCTCGTTCATCCGCAAGGAAATAATATTCAATAACAGAGGAGGGGGGATTCGGCCGTGTTTGTGCGGTCCGGCCCCCCTCTCGTTAGTCGATAACACTTAACAATAAACCTCAAAATTGTCAAGCTAGAACCAAGAATGAGAATAAATAAATAAGCAACAACAAACCCCTACCTTGGTTTCATGATCGATGATCGTCAACGACCCGCGGAAGACAACGTCACGGAGGACGGGTGTCGCGGTAATCGTTCGTCAAATCCTTTGACGAAAAGGTACGTCGTTGGTGAATCTTCTAAAGCCGACGAAGGAAGTCCGAGGAGGAAGCGGCATTCCCTTTCGTTGACACGGAAGGTGTTGTCGATCTTCGGAAACAACCGGTTACAATGAAGAGATGAGCGGCGTTCTTCGTCGGAGCTCGAAGGTTCTTCGCGTTCTTCATCAAAGTTGAAGAAGAAGAAGGAGAACCCAGATTCTCTCAAGAAGGCTAGAGAAATCTAACCAAATAAAATAAGCTAGAGTCTTATTTAATTCACACACTTAACAAATTGAATTTCAAAGGTTTTAAATTCAAACAAAATAACTCCAAATTAATTAACAAGTTGTCATGTCATTTATAGAGGGGTTAAAGGGAGTTTTGAGAGAAGATGAAAAGTTAGGGTTCATGTGGGCCCCACCACACTTAATCCTATCAAGGGAGGTTAATTGGGTGTGGGTCCCACCCCTAACTTCCTTTGAGAGGAGTTAACCAACAAGTTAAAAAAAATAAAAAGTGTTTCCACATTTTTATTTAAATTCTTAGAATTCTCCCAAAACTAACTTTCGTCCCGCCTAAAACGCAACCTCGGAAAAGGTCTCCTTAAGAGAATATCAGCGCTGCGAGTTCATCGGTGTCCTCGGATTAAATTCCGAGCACCAGGTCAAAAGATAGAAATTCCCGCTCATTCGTTCACTGAACGTACCCGAGCCAAACTTCAGAAATTGATTCTGGGCACTCCGGGCCTCGGAATCAGGTGCCTTCAGAAACCGCGTTCTTTTAAAATTCCAAAGAATATTAAGAAAAAATTTCCCTTGAATTTTATGGGTCTTTACATAATCTATATAAATAACTAAATTTAAATTTGATACCAACTAAGGTGACCTAATAATTTTATACATTAATATCACATCAATTTAAATGATTATTAAACACAATTCACAATACTACAAACTTGTGGACCATAATGATTTAGTGTATTTAGATACTAAATACACAATCTTTTTTATTTCATGAATTCCCATCAAAATCAAAAACAAAATTCTTCTCAAATAGTAAAATACATATTCATACCCTCAATTAATCCATTCTTCACAACCCTGGGAATGGAAACATTATAATTGTAATGGATTCATTGTAAGGGTAGACAAAAAAGATATAAATCAATAATCCTATGTGGCCATAATCATATGGGTATGATAATAAGATCATTAATTTAAAAAATTCATACCAAATCAGTCAAAAATAATTCATCATGAATCATGTATTATGTTATTTTAATATTTATATGAAATGTAAATAAGTGTTAAAAATCATCAATAATAAATCAAGGCACATTATAATAACATGTGGAAATGAACTGTTATTATAAATGTTTCATCATGATTTAATTAACCTGTGGTACTGAAGAATGATTCATAGGACCATCTTTAAAACATCATAATATTTTTCCATATAGATTTAATAAAATGAATGGTATCATAATATTATGTCTTCAGTGAAACATAAAATTCATTAAATTATGATTATAGAGTGGGACAAATAATTTTCAATGAATATTTTAACCATTCATTAAAAACATGGGAATAATATTCCACTCTTAATAAAATATGAACTAAAAAATCCACTAATATTGAGAAAATGGTTTTATTTAAAAATAATCATGAAATATATTATATTATGATTTAAATAATTTAATATTCATTATAGAAGGATATTATTTTCATTTCATATTTATTTTTCACAGTTTTGAAAAATTGTAAAAAATTATTTGTTCAAAAAACATTCAAATGAATTCGTTTATATATGTCTTAAATAAATTTATGTTTTTTAAAATATAAATTTTATAAAAATAAAATTATAGATATTAAATATCATAAAATTAATTTCTAGGTTAATAGATTGTACGATCATGTGTATTTACCAAATTGGAAATAAGGTCGAATTTTTACTAATAAATTTTAATAGATCGTATTGTGTAAAAAGATAGATAAATTTATAAAATAACTGAAAATTTAAATAATTATTAGATTAGAAGAATAAATTTTTTGTTAAATGGATAATATCCATTAATGTTCTCTTAATATCTATTTAAAATAAATAATTATAAAATGTAATTATATTTTAACATAAACACTTACATAAAATCAATTATTCCTTTTTACAAAATAAATATAATATTTAATAAATATATATTTATTATAAATATTATATAGAAACATGTTAATATTTAAGTTATTTTTTCTTATTATTAAATAATTTCAAGTTATCTTAATATAAAATATTTCTTTATTAAAATGATCATTCGTGTGAACAGAGGTTTATTTTCCATTCCTTTTTCTGTAAGATGATTATGGGACATTAATGTTTGTCATGGTCTAATCAGAATTGAAATATTAATAATTATACAAATATCATATTTTTTATCATAAAAATATTTTTAATTATTTATTGAAGTTACTTATGGAGAATGAAATACATTACTTCATTGATATTGTTGTATGTATGCACGCTTGGGTAATGCTTCAAATTTTGGATGGATGGAATGAAAAGAAGATAAATAATAGTTAACCTTCATATAATAATTAGTATATCATAAATATAAAAATTTATAATTAAATATATTATTTTCTCCATAAATATAATTAATATATGAAAAATCAATCATATCACTTCATTGAGATGGTTGTCCACATGTACACATGAATTACATTATCTCTTTATAATGGATGAAAAGTTATGAAATCATTCAATATATTGCAATTTAAGAAGGATAATTATGTAACAAATAATATATTAAAACAAAAAATCCATCATAATAACCATCCTTGAATTATGGCAATCAAAAATAAAATAAATCACATTCTGGGGATGTATTATGAATATAAACACGAATGACTCATTTATTTCTCATTTGATGGAGAAAGAGGTGAATAAACATAACAAAATAGAGATAATAATTTCTGAATATATTATATATATTTATGTTAATATATAGTCATTTTTATTACATAATACCATTATTTTAATAATATACATAATAAAAACAAATATTTAAGAGACATACCACTTTTTTGGACAACCACCTTTATATTACACATTAATCCATCTATATTTGGTATTTTGTTCAAACCCAGTCATAAAAATTGTAAATATAAATGTATTGAAGGAATAATGTCAAATATTGGATGATATAATGAGATCATGATTGTTTTGGATTACATGATTGGAGGTTTACATGTATAAATGCGATAGAGGACAAACATGGTATTTATCAAAATATTAAAATATATTAATGAATTACACAATTTCAATGTATCCAAAATGAATCATCATAGAATATGAAATTATATATGAAAAAAATATGACCATAAAATTATATCTTGAAATTTTGTTGGGTCATAATAAACATTATCATTTTATTATCAACCCTTTTAACACGATTTCACATTTACTATGTTAAATGACAGTTTTCAAAAACTCAATATTAATAAATGCCAAAAAACTTTACATATTAAGTAAAATTATTTATTTTTATTCCAAATACAAGATCTTTTTTCAATATTCATTTTCAATATGTTATAAAAATAAATATTAAAATATCTTCACAAAATATCAAAAAAATATTTCTAGGAATATAAATTAGGAAACAGAAAACAATATTTACCTTCATTCGATGACATTCGAAAACTATTAGATGAATGTTAAAATACCTTATTAAATAAATAATCTAAAAATTTAGTTAATATCCTCCATAAATAGATATTTTGTTATTTTGTTAAAATAAAAAGCATTGGTCACATAAAAAATATATTAGAAAAATGTCTATTTTAACATAAAATATTTTATATTAATTAGTAAAAAACTAAAAAATCTTGAGTCATTTGTATAAATTTGTGAAAAAATAATTTTTTATAATTTATTTTTTAATTTAATTACTCACTAATCTAATTTTATGGTTATATCTATCACATTGAATAATAATATTTTAATAAATTTTCATGGTTCATTTGAAATAGGAGTTTCTTTTAGAGTAAGATATAAATGAAGTAAAAATTTTTCAATAAAACAACTTCATAAATTAACATATTTTTACACCACATAAACTATCTCTTTCTATTAATAGTATTAATAGTTATTTCATTAAATTATATTTTTAATATATGTGTGCAGTATGTGTGTGTAAATAAAAGGAATAATTTATCAGATTGATGTATGAATTTATTGTGTACTATACTGTGAATTGTTATTTTGATGTGGCAGTGATGTGTTTATAATATGTGTTATCTGGTTTCTAATATTTCGTTGTGGATATGGTCTAGAAATACTATTATGATGTGTGATTTGATGATGATTATTGAAATTATGGTAACATTAGGGCCCATTTCATTGTAGTTTGAGGGAGATTAGTTTAGTGTGATAGATGTTGTGAGGTACCATCTATAATATATTTCGTAATATTATATTGGTTTATTAATATATGAATTTTTGTGAGAGTTCCTTGGTAAGATGTGATATTATTTTTCATTGTATTGTAATGAGTTGAATTAATATTTTATCCATACACTATTTATTTTTCGGCCTATATATTTTATGAGGATGTTTAATAGGGGATCACATTGATTTATCATGTATTATATCGCTTATATATATAAATTATTCATTTCATGTCCAAAATAAATAGTTTCTGATTGATATTTACATTACTATATTATGGTTATCATTGGTGTTAGTATTTTTTGATGGAGTTTTTATCATTTTGATTTCATATTTGGAATATTTTTGCCAAAATATTTATCTAAGACAAGACATTCATTGTGGGGATGGTGTTTTTTTATTTTATGGTCTTGATTGGGTTTGTTTCTTTATTTCCTTGTATTCCTATAGATAATTACTCCTATATTTCCTATTGGTACCATCAATTTCATTCTCCCACTCATTGCCTTTTAGAAATATCCATTGTAGGTTACACATATGTTCTTAGTTGTCCATCATGGGATTAAAATGGGGGAAGGAATTTAAAAAGAATCACAGGATAATTGGATATGATTTGGGCTGATTTTTTTTTCAAGACTTGTGGTGATTGCATTAGGTTTATAGGAAAATAACAATGATCGAACATAATATATAATACATGAATGGGAGATCATCTATTAAAAGAGAGAACACATCCTCCATTGATATTATAGAAGGATCTTAAGGTTTATAATAATATAATGTGAAATTTTATTGACATAATTGTATATAACAGCATATGTAACATACATCATTCGTGACTACACCTGTAACTAAATTCAAGAAATGTGAGATATTAAAAATGAACATAAATAAATATAGTTAATTAATTTGACATTAAAATTCATAAATGTCGTTATTTTTATTCTACATATGAATCATGTTTAGGATCATCACGAGGAATAGGGTGATGACGTATAATTATTTGATCCATTGGTCCATTGGAGAGATGAGTTTGATGATGATTATCAATGAAGGAATAAATTATTTTATTTTCAAATTCAGATCCTCCCAACGTATAGAAGTCAGTTTTCGATAAAGAGATAGATCTATTTTAGTTTAATAAATTCTTAATATTAGATTTTGATTTAATTATTTTTAGATTATTTTTATATTATACACATTAGTGGTGAATATTTAATTTTTGAATGATTTTTGGATACGTTTCTATTTTCTAACCAAATATGATTACAACTTTTTATTAACATATTGACTAGTGTGTCGTATATGATAGAGTTAACTATATCGATCAAGAAACTCGTCCCCCACTATCTTTATTAAATATTTATTTAAATGGATGTGATGGCATAGATAATATATAATATCATACCATAAAAAGTATTTATTAACAGGTTGGATGTACATTTTATTCATATATATTAGTTATGGATGAGGGATCATGGTTGTCGAGAGTGTAGATGTTTTGACCAATAGAGTGTTAGTCTCATCTCACTCCATCTAACATCTGTAAATCGTGATGAATGTGTACCTTTACCTAGGGCACTATCATGGTGCTATTTTTATATAGTTTTCTTGTTTTACTTTAGTTTTACTGTTCAAAAATCCATTTTATTAATAATGGAGATTGTATCTCATCATAAATAATTTTTTTGTAGTAGTTTATTCCAATGAATTATTAAAAGTATAAAATGATAAAAAATTGTTTTAGGAATTAGAGAAGATATAGAAATAATAGGGAAACCTCATAATGTTTCTCATCCTCAAGTAAATAAGTCATTCTATTTTTCTAGTGGTAGTTTTCATAGATGGTATATATTATAGAGGATATGTAAATGATCAAATGCATGTTACAATATTTAATGTTTATAGAAGTCATAATTCATTAGTGATAAAATACATTTCTATTCTATAATAATATTTCCATTTTATGATTGAAAAAATTCTCACACCTTAATTCTATCATGTTTTGAGATTTGTAACTCATAGTGGATAGACATTAAATTCCCTTTGTTTTTATAACTCTGATTGCAATTACAACTATAATTTTTTATGTGGTAAGGTTTTTTCATTTAATAATGGTGTATAATTATTCATTAGAAGAGTTATTTTTTTTTGAATAAAACAATTACATGGAATAAATGTATTGGATTGGTTGTATTTCAAATAGTATTTTATTTATTACATTTATAGTTGAGTTGTCACCCATGATATGGAATGTGATAAAAAAATTTACCATTACTGATTGGGATTATCCAACAGTTCATTTTCATGTGGATCATATTTTTTCTATTCGAAAAATTATATAAAAGAATAACTCATTGTTTTAGAAGTATTTTTTTCAATATTTAATGGGGGATTTCTATTTGTTTTCCTAAAATGGTTGTGACACTATCCACTGAACATGATATTATGTTTTGGGTAGAGTGGAAACCTAAAATTTCTTGGACATTGATTACATCATATATGATATTTCACTCTATATATTCGTACATAAAATGTTAGAATAATAAAATATTACATAATGGTTTTATCCATCATATTGGTTTACCATGGTGAGCTCAAATATTTTTCTTGATGAATTTGAAGGGTAGTATTGTGTTTTCTATGTATTACTATTAGTTGAATCAAATAATTATGAAGAACTATTATCCCATTCAATGGATTGATGAATTATTTGATATATCAAATGGATTTAATAGTTTCCTAATGATTTATTTGTTATATTTATATCAAAATATGGAGGGGTGATTGAGAATAATTTATAAACCATCATTTAACTGATTATAGAATCATCACCTTCATGGTAATGGGGTTTAGTGTCATAAACAAACTATATTTTTTTCATGTGACTAATGAAGTCAGTTTTTCATAATGTCGGTGATTAGTTTATGGAAGTGTTAAATGATGAAGTCATCTTGTATTCAATATATAATGATGATCATTAGAAACATTTTAGGTTCAATATTAAATTACTTCAATGAAATAAAATCCCAGAGATGTTACTGATATTTAATTATTAAAGATTAATGTTTAATTTACAGGGCCATTTTGTCACTCAGTAAGGGGGGAAGTGGATTAGTTGAAGACCGAGGGGGTTTTTGGTGGCATTGGTTAAAATTAAATGGTTTAAAACATTCTAGTATTATAAGATATTGAAATATGTTATGTATTATTTGTATATTATTTTATATCTTTTGATAAATTTAATTGTAAGTTCCATTCTATTTTAAAGAATAATTAGTTTCAGGTAGAATTTTAATATCTATAGGAGATGTTATTTTTTAACTAGTTACATTGTTATGTAATAAGAGTTTATGTTTAATGATTTCTATAATTCATATAATCCTGGTTTGGTTTGTGTTGTCATATTGTAGAAGGATGTGATATATTATTGGTCTCTATAGACACGACATCATTAGTGTATCTATTCTACCCATTATCATTATCTAGATAAAATTGTGTTTTTAATATAAGTTGTGGTTGAAAATTCCTATCAAATAATATTTAATAAACGTCACATATCAAAATATTTTAAAATAAAATTTCTTTCAATATGAATTGAATTTCAATTTCTTGTAGTGTATAGAGTAATAATTGAATAATGTGTTTTTATTCTCAAAAAATAATAAGAATCTTTAATGTAGTACCTAAAGAAATATGTTTCAAATTGTGTGGTTAATATTACTAAGAGTTTGGAGAAGAAAAGAGGTTTAATTGAGGATGTTATGGATAAGAAATTTTAATTGGAATAGGTTGAAGGTTGAGATAAAATATATTATATGAAATTAAATACATATTTGATGTAATAGTTCTAGGATTCTATGTTAGGAGATCCTAAGGATATTATCTAGAGATATCACATTGTCAATGGGTATTCTCCAGAGGGGTATTTAAGGGATTTTCAACATCTTTGATTGTTTTTGGGGAATTCTAATATTACAGTTCTTATTTTCTAGGTGTATATCTATATGTTATAATATCCCCTTTGGTAGTCAGTCCTAGTATATCACTGATTTATCATCCTTTTGAGCACAAGTTCTCATTCATTAGTATAAAGAGGATGGTGGATGAGTCTTTTTCATATTACATTCTATTCTAGAAGTTGAAGTATGTGAATTATTTTAACAACAAATATTATCAATAAAGGAATATATATTTTGTTTTCCATATTGAGACATTAAATTAAACATTTTAAACTTGTACTATGACAAAATGATGTTCCAACTAGTGTATCGGACTTGTTCAGAGCCGGGATATCTAAAACGTTTATCTAGAAAAGGGTGTCATAATATGGATAAAGGGTTCCACCCTGGTAGCAAATATTTTTTGAAACGATGTGGCCTTAGACATTGGAATCTATTGGCCAACTGGTCACTCAAAAACCGTGAGAGCCAAGATGCATGACTATGTGGGTCTGTTGTGTTTTGGTAAAGTGTTTTTTTTCATGTTATTTCCATTGTTAAGGAAATTGGGTCCCATAACAAGTTGTTTTATATACTTTACGAATGGACTAATCAAGGTTTGTGCAGGGTGCAAAAAAATGTGTGGCAAAATCAATAGATTTTTTTGTTTGAAATTATCATTTCCCCCATTTAAAATATTATTTCTTTTTCTATTCTCCCTCGTTATCCAATGGGTGAAAAAAGTGGTCTTTTACTACCATGAGATAAAATTTTCCTATGTATATGAATTGATGTAACTCTTTTATCGAGAGTTTTTTTTAGGTCCATCAGATGCTACGATTTTGTCTCGGTATGTTTCCATAGTCTATCAATTCCTCTCTATGTTTATCATTAATTCCTTTTCACTATTTAGTTGAAGTACCATTTAACCCATTTTAATGGAATTGGAATCTTCCTCATATATCTGGAATCATGCTTCAAATTTGGGGTCCATATCGAGTGGGGCATCACCTATTTCCCTGAGTTAGTTGGTGGCGTTTATTCTGGAAAAATTAATATTTTTTCATAATTTCTTCATTTTTATATATGTCGGAATTTACTGAGCATAAATGTTATATTTATTCTCTTAGGTAAAATTGACTCTGTTAACTAGATACTTATTTATTGATCCTTTATTTGTGTTTTTGAGGTTATACATACCAAAGATGGTCACCCCATGGGTGTGCCATGTTGAATTGGGTATTTAGGCCACATTGCATAATTCCCCATAACACACAATTAGCACCTGAAATTTATTTAAAGGAAATATATTTTTATTCATGGGTATTTAATGAATCCCAAGGCACCTCATATTCCTTTTCCCATTTTTAGTTAGAAATTACCTTGTGGGAATATGCCTTGTCTCCATAGACAATGTCCCTTAATACTTGTGCCTTAATAGGGTAGTTTCCATATCATAATGTATTTAATGGATTTTTGGTTTTTAATAATCATTAATATATAGGATGTATAACTCATTATGTTTACCATTCATTAAATTAATTGATTTTGTTGAATGTATATGTGATTTAATAATGGTCGTTGGCTTTATAGAAGACATGCCTGAGAGGTATTTTCCACATATATTGAATTATAACTTTGAATATTCCATTGATAATACTTAATTGAGATGTAAATGTTTTTCTACCTTATTTATTATGTTAAAATTTTGATTGTAGCTATTCAATTTATATCTTCTATATATAAAAAATGGATGGGAGATAATTCCCCTTGAAAATTATTATTATAATATGCCTTTATAATGGATGTGTACGATGGTGAGGAGTGTTGAGATAAGAGGGAAATTACACTCCCTTATATCGGGTGTTGTGTTCATAGCATCTCACACTAGCGATACTATATTAAAATAGTGTATGGTTCCACCATGCATGATTTGAGTGATTCTAGGATGCTTCACTCACGATGTAGAGTGTTGTTTCATGACGTCTCTCACTATTCTTAGGTTGTATGGAGAGTACCATTTTATAAGATATTTTATAAAAATTAGACAGGTTATGGATGTTATAGTTACACTTAGGTCCAGTTCATCATTGGTATTCTATGTATATATCCATTAACCATCCTCGTTCACTTGATTCATATAGTTTGTTGAAATATACAACTAATATATAAATATATTATAATTGATTATAAACAAATATTAAAAGTAAAATGATATGACAGACCTTTTGGTCAGGGGCCAATGTAGTTATAACCTCCAGGTGTCCTTTAGGAACTTCATTGTGTGGTTACTTATGTATTAATATTCTTATTAATTCATCATACATGGACACTATTTGGTAACAAAAAGTACTAGGATTACAAAAAAGAAATCATTGATGGTTTCCTACTAGAATTTTTACCTCATACCCTACACAGTCCCCCATGGCACATGAGAATAATGTTTTTCATTTAGGTATGGATATGGGAATGATCCATTATACGTGTCTTTGATTTGATTTCACTTTAAATATATCTAATTATGAATGGATCTACCATGCACTCAAGATTATATTAGAGAATCTTTTGTTCTTTTTGAAAATTTTCTATTTAATGACTACATATATGTTTACCTATTCCCTTTTGTATATCAACATTCTATGCATCATGTTTTAACCAAACCTTATATTATTTTGATTATATATTTTAGTGGTTCAGTTTTAGTTATCAATTTTTTATACTTCTTACATATTAAATTGTATGTTTTCTTTTCCTCGTTTAACTGATTTTGATTGTTTATATTATTCTTCTACCATTGATTAATATCTATTATACACAATGTGATAATCTAACATGAGTATATCTCCCCACCATACCACCTTTACACACTCACTACTAGTCAATGGTCATTCGAATATGGGGACGCACACTTGAGTTCATGTAAACCACTAGATCGAGACACAGGTTAATATTATCTTAGGTTAGGTCATTTCAATGTGGTATCAAGATGGTACATTTCTTGATTTACTATTTTTAGGCAAATCAATAGAGATATATAATGATTTATACATTTTAATATGTTGTTATTAGGCTTCGTGAACCCATGTTCATGATAAAATATAATTTTTCTAAATCAGAAAAGTTGTTCTTCTTTTTCCTATTACAGATGATATATCATAATTGTTGTGTGAATAAAATTATTTTTTATGTTATCGATGTATGTATTATTGATGTTATTATTTATTTATTATTTTTATTGGGATAGTAAAATTTCATAAGATAATGCATCACTATAGAAACATTATTATGTATATGTCATCTATTTTTCCATGGCATCATTATTTTCAGCAGAAATTTTCCTATTACATATTTATTGTGACATATATATGTATTGAAATGGGTAAAAAAGTCATGCTGGTATTTGAAAAAATTATTGATAATTAAGGAGTCTATGCTTACCAAAATATTTCATCTGGAATATGATATGGTTGATATCATTAGTAGTTTGTTTTGGAATGTTGGCCTATAGACCATTTGTCACATGATCAAGAATATGTTATAATTTAGGTAAATTGGATTCCTTATTTTGATTCATAAGTAGTATTGGAACCCAAGGATCAGATAATGAAAAACCATTTTATTCAACCAATTCTTGAGATTTAAATTTTTTAACAAGAAGACATTTAAATTTAATATGAATTCTAAATTGAGAAGTCCCTGTTTTATATACCTAACAAAGATGCATTCCCAAGACCATCCCTAGTAATGAGTATTGAGGTATATTTTATGTTATTATAGTCTGTTTCGGTCACTTTCTGTCATCATGACCTAGATATTGATGTAAGAAGAGAGGCCTCTTCATTCATATCAGAAGGCATTACTTCTTTCCAAGTTTCAGAAATAAAATATTTTCCATTTATTAAATCTCCTATGAGAAATTTTTAAAGTATTGTAACATGATAACTCAATGATGTCCCCTAATCACACTAGTCGTTGGCAGTGACAACCATGCTCCTGAAGTGGCTGGTCGTGAGATAATAGTGATTCTTATTATAGAACCACATGTGTCTCATCTTTTGGTTCCTAGTGTGGGTGCTAATTAAGAGGCTTAAGATTTATTTATTTTTATTCTTTTGTCAATTAATGGTGTTGTTTGAACAGTATTTGTATGTAAAAATTGACTCGCGAGTTTTTGTGGCCCCCTCCTATATTTTAGGGGGGGTGGAGGACCACACATTTTATAGTTTTAGGGTAATGGAATCATATTTATATTATAGAATCAAGTGATTCATCTAGATCTGGGGGTCAACCTAGCAGCTTATATGATACATGAATCATCCAAATAGTGATGGGATGTCATCACTGAGGAATATAGACATCGTGACATGGTATGGGATAATTTTTATCCTATATTATACAACTACTTTTCCCCCAAACTCTATTATATTATAGATCTATTGAATTCATGAATCTGTATCAGGGGAGTATTTTAGTTATGGAATTCAAATCTGATTTCACAATACTACAGTGTAACAATCATTCTGTATCTATTGTGGATCTTATGACCCCTATGTGATTTAAGGATAGTCTACTGAACACCATCTAATCCTATGTAAACATCTTCGAGATGACTACCATTTATAAAATAATCAACTAGTCCCTAATCATATAGTGTAATCTAGGGGATGATGAAATGAAATCCATATAGGTTTGTCACCAAGAGCTTCTAGTGCGTCTTCTTCATTGAAAAGGATTTGTTTTGATGATAATCCTAGATGTAGCAGTATTGCGGGTTCTAACTAGGAAATCATTCTGATAGTCACCATTGCAAGTATCTACGAAAAAAAATGTCTTAGTGCATTTGGGATCCATTCATGTGGAGTGGATGTGGAATTATGGTTCATGAACAATGTTCCAATAAAACATCTCCAAAACCACCTAGTGAGTAGAAATCTGCAGCTACTACTTGGTAAGGAGTGGGGTTAGTAGGATCATGACACACATGTAACTGGAATACCACTAGCTAATCATGATAAGGAGGTGGTCGAGGAATAGGTACTCAACCTTATGATTCTCGGTGCTAGTAGAGTAGGATTGATCATGTTAGTAAGGTAGTCACTTAAAGACACATTACATGCTAGTTAAATTTAGTGTAGTTTATTATATAGGATAAGAGAACCATGCCTTCTATTGTATGAGGTAATATTCTAGTATTATACATATTAATGTTTCTTTTATTTGAATGAGGTTTGTAATACTCTTTTATATATGAAGAAGACACTATGATTATGGGCCTTCACATTAAGTAATTTCAAGGAATTATAACGCATGGTACTACGTTATGTATCAGTTCAGATGGACTTCACCATTAGAAGGACATCCACCTTGAGATATGTGTTTACCATTTCATGTGGAATCATTATATATTTCACTTAATAATGTTCAATATTATCATCAGCATGGACTAGATAGTTCCATATTGATCTTACATTTATTGTTATCATTATAGTGTGACACGTATATCACCATTGGGCATTAAGAACCTGCATAAGTTATAATTGGATGACAATGATACATGATCTCATCTGGATTAGTAGTGGATGTGTATTGTGATAATGCAGATCATCAGTCTTTTCCTTGATGACTAGGGGTTATAACCCATTATTCATCATCCTATATTCTATCATTTTAGAAACATATATCTTAAATAATTATATGTTCTAACAACATAGTGAGAAGTTGATATTACTATTTATCTTGTTCTATGAACAACAACATTGACCATTCCAGATTATTGGATCGTACCAAAGGAGATTCTAGAGCTCTTGTAGTAGTTCAAGGATCTAAATTGAGAAAAATTCATATACCCCAGTACTTATCCATTTGGTTCACAAGAAATCATTTCCATGAAAGAGGATGTCACCCTTAGGCTCTTATAGATGATCGTTGTTTCAAGAAACTCACAATCTTTAATTGGTTTCCATTTTCATGAATAGATCACCTTATTGTCTAGATCTTAAAATAGAATTTAATTTCAAATATAGAAATAAGGATGAGATATCATCATGAGTTTTTCTAGAATATGGAGAAAAATATTATTGATTTTATGAGTTGGTACAGTTTATATGTGTACCTCATTATTCTATTTGTACATAAGAATTAATATGTGGTTTTCATAGATCATACGGAATAGGTATTCCACCAGTATCTAGATTCATTACTGGTAGACTCTATTATGGATATCATAGTATTCTTATTCTCCAAACATGACCATGAATCCAATATTTATATCATACTAAATAAACTAGGAGAAAATCATCTATATTCATTTCTTAGGAAATTTCATTTCTGAGTCAAGAAAGTCCACTTCCTATGTCATATCATATTAGAGTCAGGAGTAAAAACAAAGAAAGTGAGACCTGTAATTTCATGGGAGTATCCTAAAATCTAATTCAAAATTTATAGTTTCTATGGGTTGATTAATATTACAGATGATCCAACCAAGATCTTTCACACCTTGATGTTATTCCTAGGATATTGAAAAACAATTTTATAAATATTGTACTATTAAAAGAATGTAAATAATCCTATTAGAGGTTGAAGGGACAACTGACTGTGGCAGAAATACATATTATTCTTGAGACAGTAAAAAGATATATAGTATATTTTGATGCTTTAGGTTTTTGTCTTGGAGCTATTCTAAGGTAGGATGAGTGATGTGTTGTGTACGCGCCTCATTAATTATAGCATTGCAAGAAGAATGATCTGACATAAAACCATAAAGTCACTATGGTTTGGCAGGACATTCTCTATTAGAGACCCTATATAATTGTATATTAATTTATGGTATTAAACGATAACAAAATCCTCAAGTACATATTTACAAATCCAGATCTCAACCACATGAAAATCAGGTAATATGAGTACCTATATTCCATTGATTTCGACCTAGAATATATGCATGTTAAAGGATCTTTGGTGGATGATTCTCTTAGGAATGACTAAGACACAAGCACATTTGGAATCCAGTGGTGAATTTTATCTTATGAAATTATTATCAAAGATAAATGTGGATTTTTCAATGTACCACATTCAAGAAATCCTCACATCCTTAGTAGAAACTTATACTCTTTTGGAACATGAAGGAATGAGACAACTATATGACCTTGATGGCCTATTCCTACAAGAAAGTGTATCAGATGAAGATACACCTTCTAGTTGGACCATGGATCGGGATGATAATTTACTGTTACATCGGAATGTATTATTTTGAAGAGACATTATAAGGAATATGATGTTTTAATTCCATGCCTCATCATGGTTAGTTCAACCTAGTGTCCCCAAAATAGATTGATATATACAACACCAATATTGGTATCCGGATGTGAAATGCAAGATTATAGGATTTATCACTCAATATTACATCAATTAACAGGTGAAGGTGGAACAACACCATCTGGATATCCTTATAAAGTTGTATTCATTCACTAGTAGAAATGGTATTATTTTTCAATAGACAGCATGACTCGTCTACCCAGATCAACATGTGGCAATGATGTAGTGTGTGTTGTCATTGATCATTTGACAATTGTCGAACAATTATTTCGTATTAAAGAGAACTTCATTGTAGATGATATAGGATGTTTTTACATTAGATTGTTTATATCTCTTTAGGGATATCTCCCTTCAATCATTTCTGATAGAATTGCTGGTTTCAAATCACGGTTCTGTAAATGGTTCCAGATGGCCTTCAGTACAGACGTACTTATTGGACTAACCTATCACCTGAATACTGATTGATAGACTGAACATGTGATCCTAGTCCTAGAGGAAATTTACCATTAATGTTTTCTTGTCATTGGGGGATCTAAGTATAAATACATTCCATTCATTGAGTTTTATTATAAAAACCTCATTCTCGATACAATTGAGATGGATCCTTATGTAGACTAATATGTTAGGCCTTGTCTCCCACCACTATGTCAGCTAGTGGATGGACAGGTAATTATGCATAGACTTTGTCTCAAGTAAGAGAATACATAGAATTTTTATCTAACTAGGAATTTCATGTTCGCATCTCAATCAGAGAAGTAATCATATGCCAACAGATACCTTTGAAAACATTAGTTTGAGGTCGGAGACCCGGTTCTCATGTGTGTCTCAACTAGGATTGTCAATAGAAGTATTCATCAACATTTTAATCTCTCACCAAGGATTTTTAACACATCAATGTTTTGAAATGGATCGTGCCAGTAGATTAATGGTTGACACGTCGTTAGAGATAATGGTCCATGCATGATATCTTTCTTGTATACCAGCATCACTAGTACTATCTAATACCATCACATGTCTATCATCCTGATGATGTTGAATTCTATTTGGATGATTCCTTTAGGGAGATTCTATAATGTATTGTTGTTCAATTCATGAATACACTTCATGGCATGTTCAGACATTTTATTATAGGTGCTACAGAAGTATGACCACATACATGGCAAGACCTAGGATTGGGATGTTGATATACAATCTCAATAGACATAACAAATTTTTTGGAAAGTAAATAATGTCCAAATTAAGGTTATCTTTGGGTTGAGTTTTATTAAGATGTTATGGTTATAATGACCAATCATGTCAATGAACCTACAGATTGTTCATTAGTCAATTTCCATCTTTCCTTTAATCATGGAAAATATGTATTATGTTGTTATGAAAGGTTCAAGGGGAATTCGTCGGTTTTTAGGGCCCAAAGATCCAGAAAAAATCAGCTAAAAGGGCCACATGCTTTCAAGAAATTGTGCTACCATGGGTACATGTTTTTCTAAATCCATGTGATAGTAGATAGAGGAACATATAGGCTATATTGTTTCTCTGAAACTATGTCAGTAAAGGCACCTAGCCGTGCAGACATTTTGTGTTTTCAGAGAGTGGGATTTTGTAGTTTTTTGTTCATGTTTTTGAAAACTATGTTTCTAAACCATCTTTGGTATATGCTGTTGAAATGGGCTGAGCATGGTTTGTGTACTGTGTGGAAAAACCATGTGGCCAAATTGTGCACTTTGGTTTTTTAGGGTGAATTTACAATTTCCCCCACATAACTTATAATGTGTTTTTATCTTCTCCCATATTCTCCAATGGCTAAAATAGGGGGACTTATCCTTCATTCATCTAAAATTCCAAAATGTCTACGAATTGATGTTTCTATTTCATATTGTTTTCTTTCATTGATCATTCAGAAGCTACGAATCTATCTTGGTAACCTCTCATACTCTCTCAAATTATATCTTTGTTTGTCTTGCAATCCTTTTAACTATTTAGATGTAGGATTATTTTCCCCATTTTCTAGGCATTGGAAATTTTCATAGATATATTACATCATTATTCAATTATGTTGTCAATATAGATCAAGGGGTCGTATACAACCATGATATTTATGGTCACATTATTTTCCTTCCATATTTTGATTGTTTCATAATAATTTTGGTATTTCGTATGTCATCCATTATCAAGAATTCTCATTGTATTGATTTGTTCATGTATAATTGACACATGTAACTATATGCATGTTCATTGATCTTTTCATAGTGGTTTAAATGTTTTATTCACCATATATGTCCATTTCTTGGGTGTTCCATGTTCAATTTTCCATTTAGACCAAATTTCATAAATCCAAAGAACATCCAATAATCACTTGAAATTGTTTTTAAATGATATTTCCATTGTTCCATGTGTATTTATTGAAATAAAAGTCACCTCATAGGTGTTTATCCTTCTTATTTTTCTAATTTATCAAGTATGCATATTCTATGATCCCCTTGACACCTACACTTAACAGTTGATCTGGAAAAATATAGTATTCATCTCTTAATGAAAAATAAGTGTTGGTTGTGTCAAATTATCTAGATTCTATAGGATGGATAATTGATGAGGGTTTCCATTATTTAAATTATTTGATTGACTAAAATAGAAATGTGATGCGTTAACAGGATTTGGCTTTACTATTAACATCAATGAGAGGACATTGCCACATGTGTTGAATTATATATATGATCATGCTTTTGATAATGTATAATTGAATGGAATTAGTGGTTATGCCTTATAGATTTTCTTATAATAATGATTATGAATAAATAATCAATATCAGATATATTAACGAAATATATTGAAGGTAATGCCACATACTAGTAATAATAATAATACAACTTTATAGAGGTAGTGTACAATGGTATGGGTTGCTGAGCCAGGAGAAACATCTAACTACACTACATTAGGTGTTGATATATTGGAATCTCACAATAATCATACTATATAGTAAATGGGATGAGTATCCATGTTCTATAACTATTGTGATGTTATGATGGTTCAGTATGCATCCTGAGTATTTTTACATGATGTCTCACACTATTTTTAATATGTACGGCATGAACCCTAATGCATGAGATTTTAGACTTGTCTAATTGGTTATAGATATTTGTGTTACACCCCAGTTCAGTATACCTCTAGTATTCCAAGTATATGTCCATTAGGTGTCAAAATGAATTAGGTTCATATTAGAGTATTCCATATAAAACTAAACTATATATGTATATATATATATATTATTAATTATTATATATACATACAAACACACACACACATGTATTTATATGATCTGACACCCCTATCATCCATGTGCAAGAAGAATTTATACCAAATATATGTCTTTGAGGATCCTATGTAGGTTTTTATTTATGTATTTTTTTATTAATACATCATACATGCACAATGTTTACTTTCAATCCCTACTCGTATTACATGTAAAAATCATTGGTGGTGGACTACATGGATTTTTTTATCAAACACTACATGGGAACCCCTAGAAACATAATAAGACTATCTTCATTTTGAAATAAATAATGGTTGGCCCCTATATATATGTTGTTTTATGATTTATCATTAGATAGGACATAGGTATAGATGGACAATCATGCACTTGAAATACTCTTGGATAAGCTTTTGTTTTTTTGTAATTTATCTATAGAAATATTGTATGAATGTTCCCCCATTCCTGTTGAATATCGTAAAACCATGCATCTATATTGAAACTAACTTAGATTATATTGTTTATATTTTTCAGTTTTCATTTTTATTTATCTAATCATTATTATTCATACCTATTCAATTATCTATTTAATATTATGTAGTTTACTAATATTGATTGTTTCTATTATTCTCCCACTGTTTATTGTTTTATATAATATTTTCTACGATACTCTGAAATGATGGTATAGTCTCCATATAATATTACTGTTCCACCCTCACTGGTATTTGGAAGCCTCTGACCTATGGGGAGGTGCGCTTGTCATCATGTGACCCAGTAGCATGGGACACAGAACAAGTGGATCCTTTGTTGGGACGTTTTAAATATATTCTTTCTAGTTTTTTATCTATTAAAGATTCCTTGATTAATGATGGAGGATATATAAAATAAATTAAGAAGTATTTTTTCTTCTATATCAAGGATGATTTAATGTTATCTGGGTGATTACATATTGGTTTACAAAGTCAAGCGATTTCATTGTGGTTATGAAGTAATAATTAATGGATTTTTTATCAATGATATATATATATATATATGGGATAGTGTAGCTTCATGAAATCTATCTAATGATGATATTTTATTAGGATACATTTTTAAACTTGTATGTGTGTATGGGCATACAACGTGATTGTGGTTGATTGTTACTCAGTAGAATTGCATTCCATTCTCATACCTATGGTCATATACAAATAGAAAATATATATCATAGAATAAATTATTCATGCATGTATTTTAATGTTTAGATATTTTTGGATTAATAACATATAATTACTATATAGTTCCTATAACAATAGCTATCACTAATTCATTTGTATGACACCATATTGAATTAAAACAAATAATTCCTTATTCAGATAGATTATTTGTAGTTACCAACATAATTTTTTTTATTAAAGATAGATTTCATTCATGTCCCATTTAATTATATAAATTATATATCAAATTATTAGTGATTAAGGGTTAATTTTTTGTCATGTTTCACTACATTGGTTGGACATATGATCTCTATTTGGGATGGACAACCTCAACCCACACTGATGTTATCTTTCATCCAGTATACCTTGTTTTTTCCTATTTTAAATAAAAAAAATTCCATTCAAACCACATATAATCCATAGATTTGGGGTATAATTTTTTTAGAATTCTTGGTTGATTTCTTTATTGTGGATTTATTTTTTATGGAATTATTAAGATTTGGGTAATATTTTAAAATTGGTTCTTACATTTTCTTATTAAATAAATGTTATCCATTTGTTATGCTAGGGGATTCAATATATCCCTTCATATATTATATATTAAATGTTTAATTATATTATTTTTTTATTTTTTAATGTAATTAATAATTAGATGATAATAAATTAACCAATGGAATTAAAATAGCAAATGTGAATCAAATGTGATTTATGTGATATGCATGATATTTTTTGAATGTTATTTCTCTAATAAATTAATTATAATATTTATTTGATATTATTTTTATTCATATTTTCTATAATATTAATTATTGAATATTAAGATAAATAATGTAATTAAAGTGGATGTGTAAATCAATAATTGATATATGTTATTGATTGAGCCTCGAATGTTTAATGAGAATTAAATTACGAGTACATATAATAAATTAATGTTTTTTGTTATTATGGTTGTTATCATTTATATGGTCAGAATTATATAATCATCATAAGATATTATAGTTGTGAATGGGTATTGGTATGTTTTATATTTATATTGGTTTGAAATGGTTTATATTTAAATAAATGATGAAATTATGAATGTGGTGGAATTTGTGTTCATGTGATTTGAATGATATTGTGTGGTGGTTTACATTGTTATATAGTTGTGGTGATTTTTTAGTTGTTTATTCAATGAATAATTTTTTTACTGGTAGTGGTTAATTTTCATTTTTCTTAGTTCTAAAAAAATTTATTTATAATTATGAAATAAAATTATTAATGATTTAGGGTTGGGGTAATATAAATATTTGTAGAATGATAATATAGTTAATAGAAGAGAATATTGGAATTCTTAGTTTTATAATATAATTAATTTTGGGAATGAATACTAAACTAATCTCAAAAAATATAATCACAATTAATGTGATATCCAAATTATATTATATTATAGGGGTATTGTAATGTTAGTTTGTGTAAACATTTGTGTTATGAAAACTGTAAATTTTGTAGTAAAGGATAATATGGATTTGAATATTTATACAATTAATCAATAAAATATAGCCTTTTTAAATAAAATTTATTCATAGATATGTTAATAAATGATAAATATGGATTAGTTGAAAAAATATTAATTTATTATTTATTAAAAGATTTTGTATGGTTTGTTTTTTGTCATTGTTTTTTTATTTTTGATTTGATGGACTGGGTTATGTGGTCATTAGTAGTGGAAAAAATATGGATGTTTGGAATCCATATATGTAGTAGTGCTATAGTCATAACATTATGCAGAGGAAGCATATATTTTGATTTTATGATTTGATTAATTTCTTCTAGTTTGTTATATTTCTTATACAACACCACCAAAGACATGTAACATGAACGACAACCATTTATGGATTTGGGTTCCTAGTGTTTTCTAAAAAATATAGGATTGTGGTTATTAATATTGTTAGAAAATAAAACTCCTCCAATCCCTCTTAATGATATATATCATTTATATGGAATCCAAATCATTAAATATATAAATATGAAATGATTTTGTATGAATTATCCAAAAATATCATGACAATACAATCCCAAGAACCATAATGGTCTAATGTCTTGGATTACATGACATGTAATCATCTTATTTAGTGATATATACCAAAAATATAAAACAAATTACATCTCAAATAGTATACTTGTTATTCATTACCTACTTATAACCATTTTAAATGTCATGGGAAAGGAAACATAAGAAAGGGTAAACTCAGATACTTAGTATTTTTAATCATTGTTATTATTAAAAAATGATCATATGAAATCATATCATAATCAAAAGTGTGTGAAATAATTATCATAACATTTTAAAATCATAACTAGAAATATATTGATCATAAATTTGATATATATATTTGGTAGATAATTATATTAGAATAATAGAAAAATAAAATTTAACAATTCTTGAGGCCATATCATAGAAAAAGAACATTTTATATAATGTGGCATAATACATGTTTCATAATAAAAATCCCAGAGATATTATGTCAGGGATACACTACAAATCATTCATCACATGTTATACATGTGATAAATATCAATGAACATGTTTAGGGCTTAGGCTAACAACCAGTGTACCATCTTTTGTGATTGGGATGACTACCCTAAAACGGTATTTTGGTCTTGTTATAACTGTATATATACCAATTGAGATAAAAACAATAATAATTAAAAAATATCTTAGAATGATATAACCGGACCACTGATAACATAAATATTACCCATTCATATGTATTCCACAAGATCATGAAAATTTTTTCATTTCATCAAATCATAACCTATAGAATAGAAAATGGGTTTGATTATGCTTTATTCATCATCATAATAATCCCTAGGGGGAATGATCAAATTTTATATCATATGATGATTTCCCCTCTAAATCATTAGTAAAAAAATTGGGTTTTTTTTCATTTATGAAAATGCATTTAAAAAACACGTAAACATTTATTGAAGAATATATCCTTTCCGTGTTGAAATGGATTATTTAAAATATTAAAAATTGAATAATATTTGGAACAAAAAATAATCACAATAACCAAGTGTATTTGTGAAGGAATATTAATCATAAATAACAGACAGGGTTGTGGAAAATATCATTTTTCGGTAAACATTTTTATAATCATTTTGTTCACCACTCTCTTAAAAAATTAACTTCCTAGTAAAATGACATGAAGACTCAGTTTAACAATTTTTCTATAAATTAAAACATTTTAAAAAATATAATTAATTATTTAACAATATAAATCAATTACACTATTTTTTTTAATTAATATATAAAAATAGATGAATAATATTTCAAGTGGAACAAATTTTTTTTATCAATTTCCAATAAAAAATCTATTAGATATTTGAGTACTATTATAGGAAAGAATTATATTAAAAAATAATTTATATAAATAAATATAAGATAATAATAACCATAATATTTTTCAGTGATATTTCATATAACTTTATATTATTAAAATAATTTATAAAAAATCCAAGGAAAAAAATATAGATTGTAAAAAAAATCCATAGGACTTTGGTATCATTTGAATCGCAATCACCATGAATGATATAATTTTATGTTAAAATTTAAAAAAATGAAAATAAATATATTTATAATATTAAATATCATTGGGTAATTTTGTACCCCACCGACAATATAAATTAGTGGTTACAATGGCATAAGTTTTAAAAAAAGTATAATGAGAAAACCATAAATCAGGTATGTAATTCCCAAAAAGTATTTTCAATCTCATATATAATAAATTAAAATTTTTTATAAATATATATAATTTTCATATCCATAATGATAATAAATTCAATGGTTAAATTATAAAATTTTATCACATTTTAAAGTAACAATATTTCATTATCATCATCACTTCGAGTGTTAGCTACATAGTTTATCATGTATATTCTGATTCTGTTTTATGGTCCTTTCATCGTGATCATGGTTCGGTAATCCCAATAGTCATAATAGTGATATAAATATCATACATATTCCTTATGTTCAAATTTATAACCGTACATAAAAGGTATATGTAGAAAAAATAATTAAAGAATCTATGTAGACGGTAGTCTGTACGTGAAATAAAAATTAATTTCAAATTCAAATAAAAATAAATAAAGACTGATAAATATTTTCTTATCATTAATGAATTATAATTTTATCTTATATATAATATATACTGATTTAATACATATTTTTAACCATCAATGAGATTTGGGGATTTAAAATGAATCATATTAGTATTTGAACGTGGTTTCCCACAGAAACACACTTGCGATAAATTCATTTCCCATTTAATGAAAATGAGGTGAAAAACTATTTTACAATAAAAAAATATAATATAACTATATTAATGATAAATTAATTATTATTTTTCATTTTAATAAATAAATATATTGTTATTGTCAGAATAAATAATATTTGAACGAGTCTAGTAAGACAATTACCTCTTCTCTATGAGTCATCCATTCAGTTAAAACATAACCATTCATATGGTGTAATTATGGTAATAAAAAAATCAATAATAAATTAATATAATATCATTATTTCTTTTGAGGGGACTATTTTTTCATGCATGATTAATGTTCATTATGAGATTGGATAAGGTGTTTTGTTTTATAGGTGAGGGGAGAGACAACCAGGGAATTGCAAGATATTTTCATATAATAAATATTCATATTCTCTTAAAAGTTGTTCCAAATGGAAAATTAATAGATATTAATTTAATATATGGTTGAAATATCTTCTACCAAAAAAATTTAATCTTAATTAACAGACACTTTCATCCTTAACACTTATTTATCCCTCGGTAAACCATTTTAACAATAGACTTAGTAACCTAGTTTTTTTATTTGTACAATTCATTATGAAAACAAGTGATAGTGGGCTGATTGGAAAATATTTAATTTTGAATATTTTTATTTTAACCATTTTATCAAATTATATTTATATAAATATGAAAATAATTTTCAAAAAATATGCAATTCATAATGTAAACCATTTGTTAGTAATATAAAATTTTAATGATTAAAACTGATCTTACATTAATTTAACTAAAATTTGAAACCATATGATGAATTTTAAAATATTTTATTGAATATATATTCTATATTTTTTTATTAAATTAATTATATTATATTTTTTTTTATTACCAAAAACACATTTACCATATAAAAACTATTTTGTAATAAAAAAAATCCTTTTTCCTTCAAAGATTTCATCTTCATTACAAACCTTTAAATTAGTAAAGTATGATTGATAATTAAAAAATTATTTTTAAATTTATTTATAATAACTTTTATGCAGTTACAAATATTATTGATCCTATAAAAATTCATAACCCTAGAAAATATATTTCATCCAAAAATTATAACTTCAAATCATGAATTTTTTTTATTAGGATTAATTGATTGTTATAAAATAATTAATCAATGTATTTTTATTAATGAAAATATTTTTATATATATCATAATTTGGTTAATCCTATTCATACCATCCATTCCAATTTTGTGGTTATAATGTCCATAATATATCACATTTCATTTTGACATAGGTTTGTGTGTAAAGGAAGATATTGAGTAGTAAAAAATTATATTGAATAAATTAATATAGTATTTTTTGGTGTTATATTATACCTCATTAAGATTAATTTTAACCATGGAATTGGTTTACATTATTAAGAAAAATGAGGATTCTTTATTTTGATCACATACTAGTGTTCCTGAGTAGATTATTCGAATTTATTTTTCCACTAATGAGCTCTAACTAGGAGAGTTGTCATATTCAAAAGAAAATTATCTATTTTATCCAATGATTCAACTGGTTTTTCTTTATACAAAATATCATGATTTAGTTTTATAACCTCGTAGTACATTGCATGTGAAGGATCATGTATAAACATTATCAAAATTGATTCATGGAATACCTCATAAACATGTGATAGGTTCGGAAGAAGCATCAAGCGATAAGCTACCATCCCTACATAATCATGAATTTTAAATGGCCCAATATACATAATGATAATCTTTCCATTTTTTTATTTGAATCTCATAGCCTATTTCGACATGTAAAATTATAAAAATACCTTCCCACGAGGTTCAAATGTTTGATCTCGCTAATGATTTCTAACATAACTATTTTTACAATGATGAACATACTTGTTGTGATTATTAATCGATATAGGACTCTAATATATTTCAATAGCTAGCTCAGGTCCAAATTAATTTGGTTCTCTAAATTCATCCCAAATTGTTGGTGTTCTACAATGATTTTTGAAAAGTGTTTCATACGGATCCATCTAAATTCACTACTAAATGATATTTCTATATGAAAATTTTAAAACAAGAAAGTTTCGAAACCAACAAACTTTTATATAAAAGGAATATAATATTAGTATATCCTATGTATTTAGAATGGTTATCTAAAATTGACCATATGAATTTTGATTATATGATGTACTAAAACAAAACATATTAATAAATTCTCCAAAACATCTAAGAAAATATTCGATATTAATTAAATATAATATTATATTATACTCTATGTAACCATATAAATTCCTTAATGTATATCTCGAAAGTCTTATTAGGGGATACATATTTTCTATAAAAATTAAATTTTGGGTCATCATTAGGTGACTGACTGAAAACTAAATAGAATTATTCCATTTAGATGCCATTATGATTGATGAAAATAATACATGGTAAAATATTCTCATTTCTATAAAGATGTGAGTAATTCATGTAACATTTCCTTATACTTCTATCACATATAATTACAAGTTTGAATAATAAGGAATGATATACATATTCAAAAATTTCTCAATTAATGTTAACCCACTAGATATTCGCCATAGGTCTCTATATATATATCCATAATTCTAAGATGAATACTGAATATTAATCTATGTGACTCATCCAATATATCATATGTGATTATGTTATAATTAGTACAAAATCTCTATTCCAAAAAATTATCATTCCTTCATAATAAAGGTTGAACTTCGTACCATTTATCCCCTTATTTTTTAGATCTACATCATCCTCTTACACCTTTATAATATTAATGTGGATGTTTTCGAACACACATTTTGAATGTATGATATCATTACCCAAATTTAACAAATTCAATTTCCATTATTTAAAAATCCATTAACATTGGATCTTTAGAGATCCCCATTATGAATTATGTAGCAGTATATTTCCAACTCAAAGTATCAACCACATTGTAAAAATTACTAGGGTGATAATGTATTGATTCTTCATATTATATAATCAAATCCAACCAATTTACCTATAACATATTAAACTCCCACTATGGTATTATATACATTAATCATTTATGATCATTCTATATGTCACTATTTCCCCCAAAAAATTATTCCTCTATATATTTAATAATATTATTATGAAAACTAATTATATTTCATGGGATAGGTAATACATGCCATTAAAATTTAATTAATGAGATGAAAAATCGTCACTTTTATTATGAATAAGAACACATACTAGAATATTGTTTTATTCATGACTAAAATTCACAAACCCTTCACCACTGCAAGGAAATATGAGTATAGGTGCACTCACCAACCTTCTATTAATCTCCTAGATTTATTTTTATAATATAAATCTAAAGGAACATAAATAAATTAAATTTTAACATTTATAGAGGACATTAAATCCCTAAATATCATTATATAACATTGATAAAATCCATATAGTTAAAAATAACATTGCATATTAGTCAGAGTGTTCGGTCTGGTCCAATGTTCAATGAATTCTACAATGACATAATCTGATGATAATACCTCTCTTGTGATCATGTCTCTGATTAATGATATATTTTACCACCAAAATTAACAATTGTTGAATTTAGAATATATTTTCTACCTGAAAACGGTCTAAACAAAATTGTCAAGAGATATTCATGAAAATTATTTCTATTAGAGTATAAAAGTATTTCATACAAGAATATTTCTTCTAATAGATCACATTAATATCTAAATAGTCTTAATTAAATCAATGAATATATATGGGTAATTAGTAATTTTAAATAACATCATTACAATTTCACAGTCTCCATACCTCATACGTATGGATATCGTCAGTATGTCATCAAATATTACGCCAAATTGATAATATCTACAACATAATTCATACTTCTAAATAAAATTAAACCCTTGTAGTTGATAAAAAAATAATAAATATAGTGTAAAGGATATATATTATTTATCCTAATATTTATAATTTCTCAATAATTAATGTATATTTTTACTGAAAATAATTTCATCTTAACAAAAATGATTGGTTCCAGACATAGTGACACACTTATCTAAATTAATCCCTTATCAAGATGACTCTACCTACATCATAATATATGTAATTATATATAGAGTATTCGAAAAAGGTCTAGTACTATGTGTGATTTTTTTTTGAAATATGAACTTCACCATTTGGAGGTAGTAAAAGAATCACATCATATAATAAAATGACATAATCCTACACATAAGTCAATTAATATATCTTGACTTTCTCCTCAACCTCTTTAGATAAAAAACCATTTTAAATATATAATAAAAACCATAAATGAATCTAATTGCCCTTGGATGTTCATTTTCATCATCACACCTATAAACAACCATATTTTTATTTAGGATATTAAATGTGATTTCATTATTTTATTAATTTTTATGGTAAATATAAAGATAGATATATTCAGTGCTAAAAATAACATCAAATTCTACTATTGTATGAATAAATGTATTTTCAAATATCATATTCTAATGAAAATTTTCAAGACATCTGCAACTCTGGATTAAAATATAATGTTTCTATAACCATCATCATCCACATCAATTATTGACACATTAAAGGGTCATCATTGGTCTACGAGATATCCCATAGAATAGAAGACTTACCATCTTAATAACCAATTTTACCCAACATAATACATTGAACTCTTTGTAGTATCTAATGATGAACTAAATTTACATCTATCAATATCATTATTTTTCCATTGAAATTAATTTCATCATAAAATTTTTAACACATAGTGAATATTTTAATTCCATTGAGACATTTTCATTGGTGATTATTCCCACATTCAGGGTATTTATGAAGTTGGGTCCTCTTTCCTCAGTGGAATTTATCACTTGTAATTTTTTCAAAAAACATTTTTCACTTATTTGGTTTATTTAGAAACTCAAATATGTTCATGATAAATATCTTAAATACATATTGATTATTTGGAAAAATCACTAGGATTACCATTCTATCTATAATAATATTAGTTATCTTATAAGGACTATCATTTAATTGTTGGTGAAATTCATCATTAATGAATTTTCTTCTAGTTAAATAAATCTAATACAATTAAAATGCATTGTTTAAACAACATAAATAGTACTGAGTAATATTATAATCCTTTAATATCTTCTATATGATTTCGAAAATCATGACACATTATTTTTAATATATTGCACATTATCATTATTTCATGTTTCAATTTCATATCATCAGATGACATAGATTTTACCCTATCATAAATCGTTATTATTGATACAGAAAATGAAAATTAACCCAATAAAACCCCTCTTCCCTATCTATAAATAATTCATTATTACTCATCCTCATCAAACACTGCTGCTGATGAATATAATTCCCAATCCATCACTTTTAGAGTTTTTACACCTAGTTCATCTATGCCTCAACCAAATTGTAACACCCCTGGTAAATAAAGAATATGACATTTTTATATTTATCCATATTTGAGAATAAAATATTAATATTATTATAAAAGGGATGCTATGATCGATGGCGTACCCAATACGCAACAACGAGTTTCTTGGGAATCTTACGTTGCATTCAAATAATAAAATAATATTATTTTAAATGGTAGTTAATGCCAAGCCGTTGTAATGGCGGGAATGAACAGAACAAACTACAAAATGATTATATATGTTTGTCAAATATTTTTACTCTTTACAACAAATGATAAAGGATTAAAAATGCGAATGAATCCAATTTTAAGCGTATAAAGTCTAATATTCTTTAAAAGGTCGATTAACCGCCTTTTGATGGTGAACCTCTTTTAAATCCACTTTTTGAAAATTTTATGTGTTATATTTGACAAAATAAAATTCTTATTTATAATCGGGACATCAAAATTTACTTTTTCTAAATTTTTTGTATTTTTCCGAAAAAGTTCAATTTTTAATGAATAGTGAAAAATGTTGTATTTTAATTCAAAACATCTTTTTAATATAATTTTTTATATGATTATATTATCTTTTTAATTAGTTTTAAAGTGTAAATAGAATATATTTTTACCATTTAATCCAATGGTGGTCATTGTAATTAATATCACTTTAAGATTGGACATAAATGAGTGTCAATCTTTTGAAAGATATTGTTTCATAAAAACACGCTATTTGTTTTAACAGCGAGATGTAATTATAAAATTAATTAATGCAACTTCTATGTTATGAATTTGGTAAAATATAGATCATTTTTGAATTCGGAATATCAAATATATCTTAGGGTAAATTTTTGGTATTTTTCTGAAAAACATCACCTTTTGATGAATAGTGAAACCACAAAGTGGTGGTTACAAAATGTCATTTTTCGTTTAAATGGAACTTTACCACTTCTGTGATTTGAATTTCAAAAATCCAATTTAATTGATCTTAATTGTTAAGTAAAATGTGGTTCAATGGGATGAAAATAATTTTTGATGAAAAGTAACTTTTAATTTTTATTAATCGCGATTAAAGGTAATTAGTGTGTTTTAAGGTAAAAATTATATTATAATAAAATGAAAATATCATGAAACTTTTCCTAACCCTATTGGATGAGTTATGGCCGACCTTGAAAACCCATGGGTCCATTTTTGGAACCCCATGAAGCCACATGGGTTTGATAATGACATTTATGCCTTTTATTTAAAGTTAAAATAAAAATGTCACAAACATGATTTGTTTTACTAAAACAATTTTTACATGTGGTTATAAAAGTCAGAATTTTGACTATAAACAGTCATTGGAAAGCTAAAAATATTTCCTACATCATAGTATTTTATTATAATTTTTAGACATTAAATAAATCAAATTCTATGGGAAATCATATGATGTAGGGATGACCTCGTTATTTAACGATTTAAATAAAATGGAAAGATAATGCAATATATAGACCCGTCACATGTCCAAAACCTATTTAATGGGTGGATTTCGATCCCTTATCACCTTATCCTCGAAACACATCAATTTGGGACCATTAAAATCCGAAAACCATTTGAAAATAAAGTAACATTTTATACTTTTCTAAGAGTTCCCCTCCTCTCCTCTTATAAAAGGCCCCCACCTCTACCACCTTACCCACACCTCTGAAGCATTTGGTTCTCCCAATCTCTGATCATTTTGTCTCTCCACACCCCTCTACGCATCATAGAAGCCTTAACTATGTCAGGAACCTCTTCAAGAAACCCTTTTGGTTCAAACCAAAGGGAGTTACCCAATTTTAAGGTAACGTCTTCACTTGTGCTCTTTTGTTTTATTTTGCTTCTCCAACCCCCTAAACTCTTTTTATTCATTTATTTTGTAACAAATCCAGTATCTTAAATATACTAGGATGTTTTTATAATATTTATTTGAGCTAAACATACACACACCTTCATCTAATGGTTAAGGAACATACTGTTTCTGTGGATGGCGAATTTCTGCCTCACGAAACGATGATTGTTAAACACTCATATAACACCTTCAAAGGTGGCCATTAAGATGTCACTATGTTTATATATGATATATAATATTTTTATGTTTTACTTAAACTTCTGTATTTTTCATTTGTGGCATACCTTTATGGCTTCCATTATGGGTATACGCGATATCTTCATTTTAGGAAGTGCATAATACATCCCCCTCAAAGTGATTTGATTTGTTAATGCCATATGTGGGATGTATAAAGGATGGATTTAAAGTTATTATATATGATTTTATACTGGAATTATAATAAACCTTTATATAATTATTGTTTTCATTCTATTAAATTATGAGATAGAAATGAAAGTAGTGTTCATGCGTACGTACGGCTTACCGTCTCCATGAACGGTGCATTTCATTTCTTATCCTCAAATTTAATGTACTATTGTAAGTACATATAATGGATATATATGATGTATGATAAATTTAAAGGATAAATATTATTCTGGAATTAAAAATATGAACATCTATCATTTAGTATTAATTCCATTAATATGACATAGAAATGAAAGTAGCGTTCATGCGTTCGTACGGCTTACCGTCGCCATGAACGGTGCATTTAATTTCTTACCTCTAAATGATTATGTAATATTATAAATACCTTTATATTCTTGATATATATGATATATATGATATCCAAATTAGGAATGTCATTCTGGATATAAAGAACCATTGACCACACGAACTACATGTAATTGTAAGAAGTCCACTTTTGACTTAAGAACCAAATATCGACAAAACAAACATTATTAACTTAAATGATTAAATAATGTTTATAACATGTCAATAATTGATATAAAATGAATAATGAACTTTAAAAAGGTTCTTAAGAAATTATAAATTAACTCAAGTTTATTATTCATGACGTTAAATAATGATCGAGTCAAGTCGGACCCGAGGTAAGGGATCCTACTCCTCTCTTTCTTTTTAAGTACGCTCTTTTATGTCATTACTTTAAAAAGATAATAATTATTGTTATTGGGATGTTATTCTATATTACTCTTACTGTAATTTTTATGTTCATATAATGAGAGACCCTATTCTCTCACATCAAACCATTTTGGAAGTTTTGAGTGGCGTCGTTAGGCTGCCGAATTTTCATAAGAGACCTAACCTCTCTCTTTCTTTTCAAGTACTCTCCTTTATGTCACTTATTTTAAGCTCCACTTTTTTATGTTGGGGTATTTTATTTTATATTCCTCGTTCTATAAACTTAATGTTAATATGATGGGATACCCTATTTGATCTCATCAATCCATTTTTGTATGTTTTATGTGGCGCCGTTAGGCTGCCGAGTTTTCGTAAGCGATTTTTCATCTCACTTTTATTCCTGTGGGATTTATGCTACATTTGCCACAACTTCCTTTGAGTGGTGTATGTACTGCCCATTATTTTACTAATTGTGAAATATACTTTCATTTAAGAGTATTTACATCAATGTTGTATTGTCTTTCTTTCACGGGGTGTATGTTTCGAAAGTTACCCAAGTCAGTAAGGGAACCTTTCACCCTCCTCTTTTTAAAAGACTTCTTTGGTTATGTCTTTTAATTCACATACTATTATATTGGGATATGTTCTTCTATATCCTTATTGATTTAAATTTTATTTCCATGTGATGAGATACCCTTTTTCTCTCTCATCAACTCATTTTCTGAATTTTATAGTGACGCCATTAGACTGTCAACTTTTCGCAAGGGAACTTCTTAACCCAAATTTGATTCTTTGGGATAAACTTATACACCTTGAATATGTCGTTCTATAAATATGTTTGAATATCCTCTGATTATATTACACGTAATATCCACTTATATTTTGTTTATTTATTTATCACACATAATTATGTAATTGATTTATCCTTAAACCAAGGATTCCGTCCTTGTAAGGGACTTCATCTCAATCTACTTTCATTGAGGCATATTTCATTTTATACACAACTTTCTTTTATATGGTGTATAAACCCCTTTGACTTTTACTTTTATACAAAGAGAATCTTTTTCTACAAATCGTTTTACTAAACGACAAAAAGGAATGTTTCTTCTAAACGTACATGGTGACAACAACCTTTTCCGCCGCCGCGAGTATTGTTTGATCTGGGGGTTCCTCAACAAGCTGTAATGTTCTTAAAATTAAATAAATACCATATACTCTTTTATGTATTTTGGTATTGAAAATGGTTTTGATAAATGATTCTATTATGTCAATATATTTAAATGATATATTGTGATTGAAATGAGTAAATGTTATCATTCCTTTATATTGGTTTTATGTGTTATATTTTTATAATGGTACTTGTACATATTACGGGTGGTTACGTGATAAACCATATGACAGGTGGTGCCATGAATACCAGGACGGGTGGTTATTTTATAACCATAAATGCATTGGGTATGGAAGTCGGCCGTATGGCTATTCCATTAAGTATGTATGGAAGTTGGCCGAATGGATATTCCATTAAGTGATATGTGTGGAAGTCGACCTTATGGTTATTCCACTTAAGTATGTTTAGGTCCCAAGTTACCGTTATATGTTATGGGTTCTTTATATGGGTTTTATGATAATCTTTTGATTACAAAAGGGTATTTAATGATATTTTATTCAGTGAAGAGGTTTTACTACTTCATAAAGGTGAAGGTATTACATTGATAAAGTATACATGGTTTACTTGTTGTTTTAAGAACTAACAGTTTTCATTCTTTGTGTATCCCTTACTGATATTTTTATGCTCACCCCAAGTTTTTTTGAATTGTTTTTTTCATAGGAATTAATGTGGAATTGGGTCAAGGATGGGATCACGGGAATGTCATGCTATCTAAAACATTGGACTAGACATGATTCTTTTTAAGAGTTTTTATTTTATGAAAACTTAGTAGAAGTTTCTACTTTGTAATCTTTTGAGATGTAATAGTTATGATCTAATTCTCTAAAACTCTAAACCTGAAAAGATCCCCAATATGTAATCTTGTAACAACTCAAGATTAGGTAAGGTTTAAGGCTGGGGCCTTATAGTTGGTATCAGAGGTCGGTTTCGACAACTTTAGGGATTATGAGTTTCTGTTAGACAAATGATTAGTCCCTATATCTATTATTTCAGTTAAATCCTTGTTTTATAACATTTTTCAGGTCAAGTAAAGTCGGTTACGAATGGAAGGAGAAGGATCTCGAATGACATTCCTATCTCTTCCTGATGACATGCTTGCAATAATTATTGCAAAGTCATGTTCAGATGATTGTGAAACTTTTTCTAGCATATAACTCACTTACAAGCAGTTGTTTTAGATATCAAACACCTCCACTATACCTTGTTATCATCATGGATCATGGGTTGTTTTTAGACAAATACTATTTTCACAATAATCTCATATTTTCAAGAAAGGTAAATATTATCAAGGTATTTTCAAATATTTTACCTTATCACAAGAATATGAAGCATATTATGATTTTAATGATGGTGCTGAAGAAGGAGACCCATGCACAACCTATTTATATTTGATTTTAAAATATTGTCTCTCAGCACATACTTATGGTATTTTAAAAGGACCAATAATAGAAATTTTCAACTCAAATTATGTCCTATTATTTTATAGTAATCATGTTTTATCAGATGTTTTGGAATTATATGTCATACATGATTATTTTCCAAAACTGTTTTTCTGTGAACACCCATATGACCCATGTTGTACATGGTGTATTTGGATGGAGGAAGAAAATAATTTTGAAGGATCTCTAAATCATTATTGAATTGCATGGGACTTCTACCTACGTGAGCAAGATGACGATGAAACCGAGTGGACGCCATGATCAAGGTATGATGTTATTCCTTTTGGGAATCGTTTTATTTTATCTTATGGTTGTGAAATAAGACTTCAAGAATTAATATGTTGAGACCGTAACAATTTTGGATGAAAATGAGAGTTATAAGGGAACTCTTAAGGTTAAAACATGTTAGGGTTATTTTTGGAGTTTTATAAAAAGGACAACACACAGACCGCGTGACAACCCGTCGCGTCGAAAAAAGCTACGGGAATCGAACCCACAACTAAAGTGCGACTGGTATTTATCGCCTACTCCTGGACTATGTGATATCCCTGGTTAGTTTGAATGATTATTTTTAGTTAGATGATTTTATGAATTAATAGTAAGTTGATTTTGGGTTATCTATGGAAATTTATTAACCTATCATGGAGGATATTTGATTAGGTTAATTACTATTCAATGCGAGACTTTAGGAGCAACTGATGTTTTTTTTTGGAGATAAATGTTAGGAATTAACTTGGAAGACTATGTGAATAAATTCTTAAAATATTTCGTATTCAATATTAGTTTGGTTTACTTCGAATAATTTAATGGACAAATTGTTTATCGAATGGTCCTCGTTGAACTTTGGGTTTTGTTGGGCAAATTTTAGAGATTAAGAATAGATTTTCTTTTCTGGTTTATCTGATGTTGTACTAAACATTTTGGTTTTGGTTTTGGTTAGATTCTAAAGACATGGAAAGTATATATTTCTCTTTTTTGGATTAGTTTATTCTCTATAAATTGATTATAGTACTCTTAATGCAAACATGTCTTCCTAAATACTCATCCTTTGGAGAAAATATGAGTTTGATTATTGAATCTAGTAAAAGTTGAATGTCTACATGAAAAGTAAGTATGTTTCATTATGATTTAGTTAAGCTCAAAAATAAATTCGTCAATGAAAAGTAACTTAAAACAAAAATGTTGTCTGTTAACTTTTCCTACCGGGGAATCGAATACCGTTTAACCCATCACAACTTTATGATTTTATTATGGTTAACTTTCTCCTAGACATGTTTACTATCACTCTCCATCAGAACATGACCCTTGGTTTTTTCCTCCATGTCCATATTTTCATAAATGGAATCATAGTATGGGTTAACTCAGGTGACCTCTATACTAATCTTTCTTTATTTTAAAGTGATTGTTTTGCCGAATCTTGTTCCGATGTGGGACTTTCAAGGATATTTACAAGCCCAATTTTAAAATTGCGAGGACGCAATTCCCAAAAGGGGGGAAGGATGTAACACCTCACGTAAATAAAGAATATGAAATTTTTATATTTATCCATATTTGTGAATAAAATATTAATATTACTTTAAAGGGTATGCTATGCTCGACGGCGTACCCAATACACAACAACGAGTTTCTTGGAAAACTTACGTTGCACTCTAATAATAAAATAATATTATTTTAAATGGTAGTTAATTCCTAGATGTTGTAATGGAGGAAATGAACAGAACTAACTACAAAATGATTATATATGTTTGGCAAATATTTTTACTCTTTACAATAAATGATAGAGGATTAAAAATGCGAATGAATCCAATTTTAAGCGTAGACAGTCTAATATTCTTTAAAAGGTCGATTAACAGCCTTTTGATAGAGAACCTATTTTAAATCCACTTTTTAACAATTTTATGTGTTATATTTGACAAAATAAAATTCCTCTTTATAATCGGGAAATCAAAATTTACTTTGTGTAAATTTTTGGTATTTTTCTGAAAAAGTTCAATTTTTAATGAATAGTGAAAAATGTTGTATTTTAATTCAAAACCACTTTTTAATCTAATTTATTTATATGATTATATTATCATTTTAATTAGTTTTAAAGTGTAAATATAATATATTTTTACCATTTAATCCAATTTTGGTCATTGTAATTAATATCACTTTAATATTGGACATAATTGAGTGTCAATCTTTTGAAATATATTGTTTCATAAAAACATGCTATTTGTTTTAACAGCGGGATTTAATTATAAAATTAATTAATGCAACTTCTATGTTTTGAATTTGGAAAAATAGAAATCATTTTTGAATTTGGAATATCAAATATAGCTTAGGGTGAATTTTTTGTATTTTTCTGAAAAACATCAATTTTTTATGAATAGTGAAACCACAAAGTGGTGGTTACAAAATTTGATTTTTCGTTTAAATGGGACTTTACCACTTCTGTGATTTGAGTTTAAAAAATCCAATTTAAATTATTTTAATTTTTAAGTAAAATGTGTTTCCATGTGATGAAAATAATTTTTGATGAAAAGTTACTTTTATGTTTTATTAATCGCGATTAAAGGTAATTAGTGTGTTTTAAGGTAAAAATGATATTATAATAAAATGAAAATATCTTCACACTTGCCATAACACTATTTTATGAGTTATGGCCGACCAGGACAACCCATGGGTAGATTTTTGGTACCCCATGGAGCCACATGGGTTTGATAATGACATTTATGCCTTTTATTTAAAGTTAAAATAAAAATATCACAAACATGATTTATTTTACTAAAACAATTTTTACATGTGGTTATACAAGTAAGAATTTTTACTATAAATAGTCATTGGAAATATAAAAATATCTCCTTCATCATAATATTTTTTTTATAATTTTTAGACATTAAATAAATTAAATTCATTATGACATCATGATGATGCAACGATGACCTCGTTATTTAACGATTTAAATAAAATGGAAAGATAATGAAAACTCTAGGACCTGAACATGTCCAAAACCTATTGGATGGGTGGATTTCAAACCATTATCACTTTATCCACGAAAAACATCAATTTGGGACAATTAAAATCCGAAAACCATTTTAAAATAAAGTAATATTTTATACTTTTCCAAGAGTGCCCCTCCTCTCCTCTATAAAAGGCCCCCACCTCTACCACCTTACCCACACCTCTCAAGCCTTTTTATTGTCCAATATCTGATCGTTTTGTCTCTACACATCCCTATCCTAATCATATAAGCCTTAACATATGAAGGAAGCTCATCAAGAAACCCTTTTGGTTCAAACCAAAGGGAGTTACGCAATTTTAAGGTAACATCTTCACTTGTGCACTTTTGATTTATTTTTCTTCTCCAACCCCCTAAACTCTTTTTATTAATTTTTTTTGTAACAACTCCAGTATCTTAAATATACTAGTATGTTGTTATAATAATTATTCAAGCTACACTTACACACACCTTCATCAAATTGTTAAAGAACATACTGTTTCTGTGGATGGTGAATTTCTGCCTCACGAAACGCTGATTGTTCAACACTCGTATAACACCTTCAAAGGTGTCCATTAAGATGTCACTATGTTTATATAAAGTATATAATATTTTTATGTTTTACTTAAGCTTCTGTATTTTTCATTTCTATCATACCTTTATGGCTTCCATTATGGGTATACGCGATATCTTCATTTTAGGAAGTGCGGACTACCGCCCCCTCAAATTGATTTGATTCGTTAATTCCATATGTGGGATGTATAAAGGATGGATTTAAAGTAATTATATATGATTTTATACTGTAATTACAATATACCATTATATCATTATTGGTTTCCTTCCATTATAGTATGAGATAGAAATGAAAGTAGCGTTCATGCATACGTATGGCTTACCGTCTCCATGAATGGTGCATTTCATTTCTTATCCTCAAATGTAATGTATTATTATAAGTACATATAATGGATATATATGATGTATGATACATCTAAATGATGAATATAATTCTGGATATAAAAATATACACATCTCTCATTTAGTTTTAATTCCATTAATATGACATTGAAATGAATGTAGCGTTCCTGCGTACGTACGACTTACCATCTCTATGAACGGTGCATTTCATTTCTTACCTCTAAATGATTTTGTAATATTATAAATACATATATATTCTGGATATATATGATATATATGATATCCAAATCAGGAATGTCATTCTGTATATAAATAACCTTTGACCACACGAACAACATGTAATTGTAAGAAGTCCACTTTTGACATAAGAACCAAATATCGACAAAACAAACATTATTAACATAAATGATTACATAATGATTGTAACAAGTCAATAATTGATATAAAAGGAATAATGAACTTGAAAATGGTTCTTAAGAAATTATAAATTAACTCAAGTTTATTATTCCAGACGTTAAAGAACGATCGAGTCAAGTCAGACCCGAGATAAGGGATCCTACTCCTATCTTTCTTTTTAAGTACGCTCTTTATGTCATTCCTTTTAAAAGATAATATTTCTTGTTATTGGGATGTTATTTTATATTATTATTACTTTAATTTTTATGTTCATATGATGAGAGACCCTATTCTCTCTCATCAATCTATTTCTGAAGTTTTGAGTGGCACCGTTAGGCTGCTGAATTTTCTTAAGAGATCTAACCTCTCTATTTCTTTTTAGGTATTCTCTTTTATGTCACTTATTTGAAGCTACTATTTGTTATGTTTAGGTATGTTATTTTATATTCATCTTTCCATAAAAATTATGTCAAAATGATGAGATACCCTATTTGATCTCATCAATCCATTTTTGTATGTTTTATGTGGCGCTGTTAGGATGCCGAGTTTTCCTAAGGGATTTTTCATCTCACTTTTATTCCCATGGGATTTATGCTACATTTAGCACAATTTCCTTTGAGTGGTCTTTTTACTGCACATTATTTTACTAATTGTATAATATAATTTCATTTATGAGTATTTACATCAATGTTGTATTGTCTTTCTTTCACGGGGTGTATGTTTCGAAAGTTACCCAAGTCGGTAAGGGAACCTTTCACCCTCCTCTTTTTAGAAGACTTCTTTTGTTATGTCTTTTAATTCACATACTATTATGTTGGGATATGTTCTTCTATATCCTTATTGATTTAAATTTTATTTCCATGTGATGAGATACCCTTTTTATCTCTCATCAACTCATTTTCTAAATTTTGTAGTGACTCATTAGGCTGTCAAATTTTTGCAAGGGAACTTCTTAACCCACATTTGATTATTTGGTATAAACTTAGACTCCTTGAATATGTCATTCTATGAATATGTGTGAATGACCTCTGATTATTTTACACATAATATCCACTTATATTTGGTGTATTCTTTTGTCACACATAATTATGTAATTGATTTATCCATAAACCAAGGATATCGTCTTTGTAAGGGACTTAGTCTCAATCTCCTTTCATTGAGGCATATTTTGTTTTACACACAACTTTCTTTTATACGGTGTGTAAACTCCTTTGACGTTTACTTTTATACAAAAGGAATATTTTTCTACAAAGTGTTTTACAAAACGAAAAAAAGAATGTTTCTTTTAACATACATGGTGACAATGACCTTTTTCGCTGCCACGCGTATTGTTTGATCTCCGGGTTCCTCAACAAGCCTTAATGTTTTTAAAATAAAATTAATACCATATACTCTTTTCTGTATTTTTGGTATTGAAAATGGTTTTGATAAATGATTCTATTATGTCAATATATTTAAATGATATATTTTGATTGAAATGATGAAATTTTATCATTCCATTATATTGGTTTTATGTGTAATAATTTTATAATGGTACTTGGACATATTACGGGTGGTTACGTGATAAACCATATGACAGGTGGTGCCGTAAATGCCAGGATGGGTGGTTACATTATAACCTTAAATGAATTGGGTATGGAAGTCAGCCGTATGTCTATTCCATTAAGTATGTATGGAAGTTGGCCGAATGGCTATTCCATTAAGTGATATGTGTGGAAGTCGACATTATGGTTATTCCACTTAAGTATGTTTATGTCCCAAGTTACCTTTATATGTTATGTGTTCCTTATATGGGTTTTATGATAATATTTTGATTACAAAAGGGTAAGTAATAATATTTTATTCAGTGAAGAGTTTTTACTAATTCATAAAGGTGAAGGTATTACTTCGAAAAATTATACATGGTTTACTTGTTGTTTTAAGAACTAACACTTTTCATTATTTGTGTATCCCTTACTGAGCTTTTTATGCTCACCCCACGTTTTTTTGAAATGTTTTTTTCACAGGACTTAATGTGGAATTCGGTAAAGGATAGGATCAAGGGAATGTAATACTATCTAAAACATGGAACTAGACATGATTCTTTTTAAGAGTTTTTATTTTATGGAAACTTAGTAGAAGTTTCTACATTGTAATCTTTTGAGATGTAATAGTTATGATCTAATTCTCTAAAACTCTAAACCTAAAAAGATCCTCAATATGTAATATTGTAATAACTCAAGATTAAGTAAGGTTTAAGGTTGGGGCCTTATACAAATCCACTTCCTAATATCTATACAAACATGTATTTTTTTGATAAAACCCACTCCATGTTTTACCATCATATAAACTGTTATCGTAATCATAGATATATCCTTTGGGGATTCAATGAATTTGTGTAATCAGAGTCTATAGAAATAACTATTCCCATCCATGATACAAATGGTGTAAACCTACTCATTACATACATAAATAATAATAAATATTATACACATATTAAATAAATCTAAAAAATATACACAAACATGAACCATATAGTTTTAGTTTCCTTGAATACTATATACAATATCAACTAACTTAAAAAAATTTATTTAAAATATATCATAAATAACTTCTCACATATTATAATTCTTATTCATTGCCTATTTAAAAACATTCTTCATAATCGATGGAAATCGCACTAAAGAAAGGCAAATCTAAAATAAATAAAAAAGTGTAACAATGTGACATATCTATAAATTATCAAATATATTTATATCATGAGTATAATGGTTTAAAATAGAACAGAAAAATTTGAAAATTAAACCCAATAGTTCATTGATCATAATCTAGTCATAATCCTTTGCTGGATTATAAGGCATGAATCATAGAAGTAAAAAAATCATGATCCATGAGGTCATATCCTAAAAATAATAACATTTAAAAGATAGTGGAATAAAAATTATTGGATAATAATAATAACATAAATATTATTTAATTATAACCACCAAGATATTCCTCATATTTTATTATTCGTCTAAAAACCCTTATAGCTAGTAATACCATGGAATAACTACTCATTAACCCCCCATTTGGGCTTGTTAAACATTATAGAACCACATAAAATGATTAATAACTATTTATTAATAAATATATTTCTGGTGTATAATGGTTCCATCCATTATATAATCTTAATCCATTAATATTTATTCAACAAGATCGTGAAAAATATTATCAATTCTTTACAACTTAACCTCTGGAATTGAGTAGTGTTTTCATCATGCTTTCTCTATCATAATAATAAACTATATAGATAAAAAATAAATATTTTATAATAGTATAATATCCCCAACTATGCATAAATTATAGAAATCTATGTTATCATAGATGAAAATACCTTAATAATAATATTACACCATTACTCGAGGTAAATACCCTTTTTTTAAATAACATCCTTAAAATTAGGAATTTCTAAAATATTTGGGAAAAAATTATTCAAAAATTATAATGGAACTTTATAATGAAATTTTCAATGAAATTATATTCATGATAATGGGAAAATATATTCTAATGGTAAATGTTACAATAAGGATTTCATTTTCTTATGTGGAATAAAGTACATCATTGAGGAGGTGAAAAGCTTATTCATCTTGGCACATTTTATTGATTTATACAAGGGTAGAAAAGAAATTAATATATCATTATATAATATTTGAAAATTATTCAGAACATTTAATATGAAATATTTAAATTTAGATATAATATTCATGAACCAATTTAAAAGATGTCATTTTTCCAAAGAACATTATTTTGTACATTTTAAAACATAAATAATGAAAAATGATATAAAAATTTTCAATTACAAAAAGGATAATAACATATATATTATTATTTAAAGCTAAATCATATTATTTCATTATCATAAATTTATTTAGAAATAATCCACATAAAAATGTGAGACTGCAATAAGAAATACTAACCCATTGGTGAATTTTGAATAAACAATAATGAAATAATTTAATTCAAATGAAACATTAAGTTCCATTAATATGATAAGATTAATTATATATCAAATAATAGGGGTAGTTTGTACAAAAATGAATAAAAAAGTGGCCAATATGGAATATGTCTCGTAGAACCCAAAGTGATAAGAGAAAACCTTGCATATTGTTTGACATGAATTATATGTTATTTTAACCCCATTTTAAATTAATTTAAAATTGATTATAGTTTTTTAAAACAATCATATTAAATATTATAGTAAAATAATTTATTTATATATAACATATTATAACTTATTCATTATCATTCATTTTGGATCATCTTCATTTTGGGTTTTATCTAAAATGTTTTTTGACGATGTTTTGATTCCAATGTTAAGGTCCTTGCATCTACATAAAGGTTCGGTCAACTCAATATTTTTAATAATGACATAAATCACATATTTTTTCAATATATACATATTTATAACCATATATATAGTATTAAGTGAAAAATTAATCACATCATTTATAGATTTTTTAGTTTATACTTGCGCATAAACATTGTTTTCATTTTGTAACTAAAATATGTAAATAATGAAAAATAAAAAATTATAATTAAAAATAATTACCATGTTAAAAATAATATATATATATATATATATATTAATCTATCATTATATTCAAAAAAAATAAATTTTTATAGAAATTTAATCACATCACTATGTGGAGGCGATCGAGAATAAGTAAACACAATCCATAATTTCATTTAGCAATTAATAGAAATGAGTTAAAAAAACTTTTCTCATGATCATAGTAATATCTAATTATAATAATAATATTGGATTTGTTATTTAATATGCAGAAAATTGGTTTAAATGATGTAATACATGAAATAATCATGGAAGGATTTAGGTGTGATGATCAACACTTCCTTGAGAGTCCTCCTTCATATTATAATTTCATCCTTCGTAGTATGGTCGTAGAGTTTAAGAAATAATAATACAAAAAAATAAAAATAACTCTTACGTTATTGGCTTGGTATTGGATGATATATGTCGCTCAAATGTTTTTAATAATCGTGGAGAAGTGGTTACCATTTAAAACTAATGTGATGTACAATCATTTTGTTACTTAAATGATTTAAATAATAATGTCATTTCCAATGTTAATGTTAAAACAAATGGAAAATACATCGAAGGTATGATATTATATTGTCTAAATATATTAAATCAATAATATATATAAAAATTTATTTTGAATATTTATTTCAAGTATGTTAGTACTTTCATTCTAGGGTTGATTATTTTAATATAATATAGAATGGATTGGATATTGTTTATTTGTTTATTTTTATGGAATGTTCCATCCATTTTTGTGATGTAAACAATTTGTTATATATTCCAACATTTGGTGTATTGAAGGTGGTATTCTTAGTGGTTTCACTTTTCTTCACTACCAATACTAAAAAAGATACCTTTAATAGTTGTAGAATAAGATTTTATCAGTGCTAAAAAATAATTAAGTTCTGCATCATGGAAAATATACAAAGGATATTATTATGCTATAAATGAACTAATATATTTCCCCACTATAATCACACACAAAAACAGATAATGTACCCCTTAATGATAGCTTTATGAAGAAAAGATAAACATAACTACTATTTAGTGATTTAAATTTGAGCTGATAAAGGGAACCTTTATCAGTTCTTATATATGTGACGACAAAAGGCATGTTTATTGGTGCTACTATTTGTGCTAATAAAGGGGGAATATTTTAGTGTGATATTACAACAAAATTTAGAACTATAAATAGGAAAAAATATAGCTTATTATAACAACAAACTTCATCACTATGAACAACACCTAAAAATATACAAATTAGATAGAAATAAATAATTTAAATAAATAAAAATTTACAACATGAATATGAGAAAAAAAATATTATAGATAAGTAGAATGTGCCTATATAATACAAAAATACAATCGTTCTCTAGGAAAATAATTCAACGATAAAAGAAAAATATAATTTTTTATAATAATATAAACAAATAAATTAAATAAAACATGTTTATAGTAAAATAATCATTGATTAATACAAGGAATACTTTATATCATATAAAGTTACAATTGATTCTTCCACATCACACCATTTATTTTTCACATTCAAGGATTATTTATATGAAAATGTACTTCATAAATATAAGATAAAAATTATTTTTAAATCATTTAATTATTATTGGAATGAATTATAACAAAAAAATACTAGCCTCTTTGCTCAGTTTTGGGGATATAATGCACGTGTTAAACTTAAATGAATCTTGTATCTTGGAAAGAAAAAAATGGAGTAACATCAATCAATACATGAATTATATTAAGGTTATTATGATTCCTACTCTTCAAAAATGAATTATGGATTATTTTCCAAATGATTCAAAACAATCAGAATGCAATCAATCAATTATTAATAATCCACTTTTGTTTTCACTAAAACGAAATTTAAAACTAATAATACGCAGTATGAGTCATACCAGTCACATCATGAGTGGATTTTTTTGAGATTTATTCATACATTTCCAATATGTATTATAAATCATTTCCATAAACAGTTCATATGTTTTGATCATTTTTATCAATTTTCAGTAACTAACAATTTTCAAACTAAAATGTAAATTTTGAATTGGTAAGAGACACATTGAGTCATAAAAGAAACATCATGTATCAAAATGATATAAAGATGATTCCAACATGTAAAAAAATAATTATAGATATATTTACTATATTATGAAAATAAACCCAATGATTGTTTTCAGTTTTGAGTATGGTAGATTTCTTTTATACAAAAAATATTTTCTATTTTAAATAAAAAGAAGCAGTTATAGACATATCAGCCAAACTGTACATCGAATAGAAGTTTTTCTATTTCCTACACAATCCAAATTACCTATGTAATTTTTTAATATAGCATTAATGAAATAAAAAATTATTTTCTTGTTTTTGAGTACACCAATTATGTGTATTACTAAAAAATAATTTTAAACAAGAAACACACACTATGAGTCACACCAGTAACATCATCTGTCTATGTATGTGTCTGTATTTTACATCAGAATAATTTAAAAACGTCAAAATTTGATTATGAATTTTTTTCCTAATTATCAAGATAATCATAAAGTGTTTTATTTATTTTAGTGAGTGAATAAATTGAAACAATTATTTTAATTTTTAATTTTTAACAAACACAATGAAAAGTACCTGGAACATCATGTATCATATCATATTATAGATGATTCCTACATAGGAAAAAGGACATTAGTATCATGTAACAAAAGAGTCAAAATATTTTAAGTGTTTTTTCATGGTTTTGAGTTTTTCATTTTTCTTTTATAATATAATTAATGCCAATTTTATGTAAAAATATGCACTTGGATTCATATCGGTCACACCATGCATCAGATTGAGGTGAGGATAATTAATAAACTTCTCAATTGAAAAAATAATTGATATCATAATTTATAAAAATAGTAAAAAATGTGTTTACTTTTTTTTGAGTATATCATATGTTTTTTTACTAAAATGTGATTTTAATCTCTAAAAAAGACGTTTAGGTCATACTAGTCACATCAAATTATAGTTTGAAATGAGAAAAAATCCCTCACATTAAATATAAATTTTGAATTGATTTTCTAAATTATCAACACACTCTATTTAGTTTTTATTTTTTTTCTATGAGTGGCACTTTCTGAACAAAAATTTCAATTTTAAATTTTTAACTAACACTTTACATCATATTGGGTACATCATTCATCAAATTGAGTTACAACTAATTCGTACATGCTATAAATTACATTTATATCATTTAAAAAATTATTCAATATAATCCGGATGCATTTTCACATTTTTGAGTGTGTTGGTATTTTTTATTAAAATTATTTTCAGTTATAAATTAAACGATGCAATTGGTTTCATACTAGTGAAAACATTCCTAATATTGTGGATTGTCTGGTTACTACATTTCCTAGATGAATTAGGTTTTATTTTTTAAATTTATAAAAATAATATAAATATGATTCCATGGTATTGAGTATTCCATTTTTTTCTTACTAAAATACCATTCCGAACGAAAAAGAAGCACATTAAGTCATTTTGGACACATAATTTGTAGTTTTATCATAATAGATATTCCAAAACATCACAAATGAATTATAAATCTATGTCCAAAATTATGAAAATAAATTTATCAGGTTTTATTAGTTTTATGTGAGTGGCACATTTTTGTACTAAAATGTCAATTTTAAATTGATAACAAAAAATTTTAGACAAATTATAAATATATTAATAAAATTAACTGATTAAAAATAAAATTATTTAATGTATCATGTTATAATTAAACTGTAAATTATAACTAAATTTTATTAAATTACATTCATGTTAAGTGTATGTGTTTCTATATAATATTTTATAATTTGATAAAATATTTGGGTGTGATTATTGAATATAAAAAATCATTAATTATATAAATATATGTTAAAATATCTACCACTAGTTTAAAATATGTTAAATTAAAAAATCAAATAAAATTAAAAATGAATAAGATGTTATTAAGTTTTTAATTATTTCAATTTATTAATTCTCTATATATTTAAATTTAATATTATATTTATTACTATTAATATATTCTATATTAATTAAAATTAAAATTATTCATTTTTATTAATAATTTTTCATTAATTAATATGTAAAATATTTTTACATTTTTTCTCTTTTCCTTGTTTTTTTTAATTATTATAATTTTTATGGAATTTTTGTTTAATTATTCATTTTTTTTATTTTTTATATCTATATTTAATATATAATAGTTGTTAATATTTATAATCCAACTATATAAGAATATTAAATTTATTCATTTTTATTAATAATAATTTAATTAATAAAATGTTTATTAGTTTTCTGAATTTTCACTTTTTTTATTTGTATAATTATATCAAATTATTAATTTTAAAAATATATATATTTAATATATAATATTTATTAATATTTATAATATATATTTATGAATATCAAATTTTTTCATTTTTATGAATAATTTAATAATATATAATTTTTTTCATTTTTATTTTTGTCTAATTATTACATTTTATTATGAAAATTAATCATAACTACATGTGATTTCACGAACCCAGATTCAACTTAAGAGGTTCCCCAAGCCCAATGTTCCTCGTGGCCTTAAGAGAAGCTCCCTAAACACCAAAGGATGCTGACAAGCAACGAGGGCCTGGTGTGTGTCAGCGGGGAGACTATGCCCTCATTACCAAACTGTAGAAAAATAGATAAATGTAAACTGAGGTAAATTGTAGAATAAATACATGTAAATATAAGTATCATTCGAAAATAGAGAAAAAATAAAAATAATATGAATAACATACATTAACTAATGATGATGACATCCCACAAACCTAAAAATCTTGAAAACATGGATACAAGACAACATACATAACATGATTTAAAAATAATAAAAGAAATCCAATTCTATCCTATATAACCTAAGCTCCGGGTCAATAATCTCCTATCAAGATCTATCTTAAAATACAATCAATCAATTGTTCCAATCCATATACTTCCTTTTATCAACACCTACATTCATATAGGCTACTCTATGTACTAAATAGTGCTTAGGGAGGGTGTGAGGTAAATCTCATTGGGACACCACCAATGTTTTCTATAACATCCATACCATGTAATGGAAATATAATAGTTTGAAATCATGAATATATATTGTAATGGAGCACCGTCTAACTAAATACCCAAGTACCCACATCATCCCTTAGCTGGAGTTTGATCATAACTAGTCCATTAATATGTTATTTGTTTCTTATAAAAGGGTCACATGTTAACAATATTGAAGGTTCCATGTCGTGATAAATGAACCTATAATGACATTTAATAATGAAGATCCATGTTAATAACCAATGATATATATACCTCATGTGTCTCAAAATAAGTAACACTTATAGCCTCGCTAAGGGTAAGAGTGTAATCCATGGAGAATATTCTAATCCATTCTATAATATTATGTCTACTAAATCTAATGTGATCATCCAAGGTAAAAAATTGATATAAAGACAGAAGACCATATCAGTTATTACCATGAAACCTAGTTTTCAATGCTGGATAAAAGGTGTTCCACAAATGAATCCTATAATAGTAGGTAAGGGATCCTATAATATAATACCTGAAATATAATAATATACAATGATCGAGAACTAGGTGGGTCTCAACCTAACTAATATGTATCCTTGAATCAGAATGGGGTTCCTATATTCTCATAGATTTCCCTAATAAGAATCAAATGTGAGATCGATTCAAGCCACTCCTGTTTAATTTTTTAAAACTTTAATATTTCATTTTGTTCAATCATTTCCATTCATTGGTGTGATAAAGTCATTTTTCTTGAAACATATTAATCAATCATAATTAATCAATAAATCCATTTGATTCAACCTTTCCTTTTATTATTGGGATAAGGGAAAGTAGCATAAATCCTTTCTTAATCCCATTTATGTCATATTAAATCATTAATATTATTTCAACTACTTCAAATTATTTTTGAAAGGGTTACAATAGACTTGAAACTAGTATTTATTTACATTTAATCTGGTCAAGTCATATACGTATTAAACATGCCAATTTCCAATTTACATAAAATTATTAATTTGATGTCCATAACAAAATAGTTCATGTTGAAGTTATATGGTACATTCAATTCACCATTTAATGATACAACAAGAATTTATGATAAGAAGGGATACCATTAGTGTGTTCAAGATCATACACATCCCAACAATGGTTCAAAAGTGTCAAAACACTAAAAACTCAACTATGGAAAATCATCGTATATTAAATTAATGGAGTTGAGGGTGTAAGTACTAAAAACTAATCATAAAATATGAAAATATACTAATCATATTTTTATAATGGTTATAGTCATGACATATAAATTCAATATAAGATACTTGATGAAATTAGTGGGCCCCACATGAAACTTCCAATGTCAACGAATATGAAGGGTGAGTTATAGACCACTAGAGATAGGGTTGTATGATCCTACACATCTGGTATCAGCCACTAATATTTCATAGAACAAATAAGATCATAGAAAAATGGTAAAATTATCACACCTAGACAACTAGGTTGATATAAATTGAGGATAAGAACCACTAAAAAGTACTCAAGTACATATCATTCTGTATCCAATGTGAAGAAAAAAATCTTCATCAGATTCCAGATGAAGGATAACTCTTGATACGAACATTAAGATTTAAAATAGATTCAAATTTATAGAAAATAGAGGTTATAATTATGTATCCTAGGTTGTTGAAGAAGGTTTTACCTAATTAGATCATTAGGTGGAAAATTATTAAATTACCTTGAAACATTTCTATGCACGATTTATCCTAATGGTTTGGAAAACTATGCACAAACCATGAATGAGGTCCTTGGAAGAAGGGGTACTCACATTGTTAGGTTTTATGACTATATTAAAACCATGCGATGTGGTTCTACCTGAAAATAGATCATCCACACAGTTATCCAAATTGTGTGCCAACCGTTCGATATGGATGGTTTCCTAAAAATGATTTCTTCTTGGATCCAAACAAATCCTAGACACCCTTAATACCCTTTCTAACTCATTATTAATCCTTTTTTGGCACAAAATAAGTAATTTTACTGAAATTTGAAGGATCCATAACTAATTGAAAAAATGGGTTCGTATCATCTTCCCTACAAAAAAAACTCATCCCCGAGTTCTCATTCGAATGGTGTAGGAACACTGTTTGAGAAAAATTCAATCCACAAATCATGTATCTTTGACCTCCAGCGCCCATGTCGTTTCTTCCACGTGACCATTATTCTATAGCACCCATATACGAGAGATAGACAGACCACCAAGAAACATTTTTCTCTATTCGATGATGCGTACTAAATACTCCTCAATGGTAGAATCAATATCTAAATATAATTTTTGGGGATCAAAGTTTTGAGGTGGGTCATCCTGATACTGGAGAAGCTGTGAAACATGGAATATGATGTGTATGGAATGATACATATGATGTAGTACAAATTTATTGGCTACCATCCAGACTCACTCTAGGATCTCAAGTAGACCTAGGTAATGATGTGACAACATCCCTTGTATCTATAATTGTCTATACCCTTTCCTAGGTGATACCAGAAGGAAAACATCGAAACAAAATCGAACATTATAGTTCATCGATGGAAATAATCAGAATATTTATAACTAGACTAGGTAGTAGTACTATACTTTTTTATCATCTGAACCTACTCCATTGTCTCCTAAATGAGACAACGACCTAGTAGGGATGCCTCACCTACTTCTAGCCATTAAAGGGGTGAAAAAAATGGCCTTAGTAAGATCCATTTTAATTATAACATGTACGCCTTTATTATAGTATAACTCAATGAGATGGATATTTGTTTCCTGAGAACTGTTGAAATCCATGAAACATTCCTTAACCATATCCTCTAGAACATGTGTTATCTTCTATGGTTTCTAATAGGTATGTGGGTGAAATGTTTTTCTTATAATCACCTAGGTTCCCATAGTGTTCTGCAATCACTTAATGGACCAGGATGTGAAACCATCATCTATATCTGAAATGATAGTATGAGGGACCATGTGTAGTTTAATGATCCCACTAACATAAATTCTTCCCAACTCATCAAATGAGAAATTAATATTGAATAAGAATGACGTGGGATACATTCATTAGTCGGTCAATGACATACCACGCAACATTACTACCTCTAGGAGACCTAGTTAAACCAACTACAATTCCCATAATTAAATATTTCAATTTCCATTCTAATACATGAATTGGTATTAACAATCATGCATGCCTTTTGTGTTGCACCTTCAAATTATGAATGTTGTAGCACATCATGATAATGCCTTAAATCTGAAATTTCATCCTAGTACATCAATACTATTTTCACATGTCTTGATACATCTTCGATATTCGAAGATAAACAGTAATCTTAGAGTAGTGGGACACATTCATCAACACCACTCTCATATCTATAGGGATGCTGGCACATCCATGTATATGCATGATGCCATTTATGTCTACAGGACATTGTAGAGGTGGGTTATCTCTCGATATACTCTCATAGAGGAGTTAGCCTTCATGATCTGAAAATTGTCAACTCTTCAACTTCTCATGATGTTAAGTGCTAGATTCCATGGATGATATATAAGACTTCTCATGACTATCATGAAACTCTAGATGAATCAAAGAGAAGATGTACATTAACATCCATTCATCATCAGCTTCCTAATTGGCATGTTCCTGAGATTTCTGTCTTAGTTCATCTGCAACCACATTTCTCATCTAAGGCATATAGGCACGCTCAAAATAAAGGGATTGTAGAAATTCAAACCATCTTTAGTATATGAGGTCCATGTCATGATGAGTAAAAATATAGTTTTCGATCTTGTGGTCTATGTACCCCAAAAATGACTCTCCAAATAGATGATGTCTACATCCAATCAGGGCATAGTGAAATTCTCCTAGCTCATTCTAGTGTATTAGCTAATTTCTCTCATGATGCCTCATATATCGAGATCCATACATAACAACTATAACATTATACGTCAAAATTTATCCTAGTGCAATTCCATATTCATCACAGAAGAATTTTTAACCTCCTCCATGCTCTGGTAGAATTAGAATTGGTACTGAGACAAGCCTCCCTTTCATCTCCGGGAAGGATTTCTCAGTTACTTATAACCCAATGATCACGACACCCTTCATTGTAAGATCAGTAAGTGGTAAATCAATAAAGGGGACACATTCTATAAAATTCTGGTAATTCCCATACATCCCCAAGAAACTCTATGTATGAAACACATTCCTCTGCTTTTCCATGGAAACTACAACATAATCCTTTTCAGGGTCAATATAAATGCCTGATTCTAAGATTATATACCGCTTGAAGTGAAATTTTTTGATCTATAAGATTCTATTAACAAACATAGAATAGAGATGATGGTTTTCTAGTGTACTCGAAACAATCACAATATGATTAGAATGTTCAGTAAATGTTGGAGAAAACACTGAGTTCTCATTCACAAAGACCGCAGAAAAATAATCCTAATAGGGGTTGGACACCTTATTCTACATAGGAATTAAAATAAAAGGTACATTTTTAATACCAAAAGACATAACTAGGTTCTCATATAGATCATACTTACAAAGAAAGCTATATGAGGTATTTATGATGGCCTTTATCACACATGATGATGACCTGATATTTGTTCGATCTTTTAGAAGACCCTCACTCCTTGAAGCTAGTCAAATTTATTATCTATTTGAGGATGTGGATATATGTTCGTGATAATATGATGGTTCTTCCTTCTTTAATAAATTCATATATGAATGGTTCCCTCGACATTATTTGAAAAAATCATGGTTAAAACCCAAAAAAATGTATTCATCTATATAAATATTTTTTTCGTCTAAATCCTTTAATTACCACATGAGCTCCTAAAACAATATAGGGTCAATCCTATATGGATTAATGGAAACTATAGATGCTCCCAGAACAAGATCCATTATAAACTCTACCTCTTTCTAGGGCGGTAGTCCATGAAAATCATCCAGAATGACTTCCTTGAAATGATCCCCTACTATATGGATGTCAAATTGGCATCAACCCTAATCCACAATTAAGATATTTTCAATCTGGGCAGTCACTCCACCTATCCAATGATTCTCTGGTCTAACTCAACTATCATGGAACTCCCACTAACCATTATATAGATAAGTGCTTCATTATATTGATGTTAACGATACACTATAGTGATAGAAGAATATAAATTCATTATACTGATCCAACTAATACATCCCAAGAATGACATCAAACAAATCATCACAAGAAAAAATATGTTCTATTAGAAAATAGAATTTAACTAACTTGTGGGGGAAGCCCCTAAATGGGCATATTCCCTAAGTTCATAAACCTAATGAGTTATCTAGTTAAATTACAACATAGTAATATTGTATCTCATGTTTGAGACATCCCACAAAAGATCTAGTGAAAATAGAGTTCGAAGAACCTATATCAATTTAATCAAATTCATTAGTATATGACATAAAAATTTTAACGTGTACCATAGATGGTTCTGTAGCCTGATCCACATGTATTGGTTGTAGTGCATGAAATTGACTTGATCCACACCCCTATACAATAGAGGGAATACAATGATCATAATTTCTCTTTTGCTGCTACTCCTGATCAGGTTTATGGATTCCACATCAATGACCACTTACTATTACTGTCATATCAGTGCTATTCCAACTCCCCACCTGATGTGGTGTAAAATAACTTGCACTTGAAGGTGGATCTGGTGCAGTTTTTTTTTCAACTCAATGATGGCGTAATGATCTTAAAAAAACTCTAGAGATTCCCCACACAGCTACAATCCCATCATTACATTGGGTCTCTATCATAATGATTATTCAGGTACCCCCATCATCCATATTGATGAAACCCATTGTATCTATCCAAATTTGCACTCCAGATGTCCCTACCCTAATGAGAAACCTCGAGAGAATGTTTCCTACCACCAGAAGATCCATAGGAATGAAGATGCACTAATCCATTAAATCTGGTACTATTTCATTGCATCGGCCAACACTATGATTCGATATGGGTTTACTATTTTACAAAAGGAAGGATGGAGAAATAAATGCACCCACAAAAGGATGACATACACTATCAGATCATCCAAGGGTCTAGCATGAGAATGATTGTCATCGATAAAAGTGGTGTAGACTACTAAAACATTGTGGAATGTGATAAGAACTCCATAAAGTACAAAGGACCCTTCTTTAGATACATGAACCATCTACCATTTTCATCTATTGGGTTTACAGGAAGCAAATAATCATATAATGTATTATAGAAATCAACTTACAACATTCATTGTTGATTCCCATCCTAGGTAATCACATCCCATCAGTGCTTATAAAAATCCCAAAAATGAATGTGGAATTAATGAACCTCTACAATGGAGGTGTCTCTAGATGCTCAATGATATATAGGGTGGATTCCAGCCTAGACACAACATCCAATGGTCCTCCATCCCATAAAAAGGTAGGATGATGCAACTACTGGAACTCACGAGTAAGATCAAACATTATATGTACAAGCCCTGTATCACCACACATGATTGACATTATATAGAGGAAACTATTATGAACTTGGTAATTAGTCTGAAGATTAGTTATAGTAGTAGGTTCAATGATTTTCACTCCCATAGGTTTGTGTGGAGGCTCACGCCCCACCACATTAAGAGAATGGTCGCCACCACCCTCCGAGCAAATGATACGAGGACGTTATGGTGGCATTGATCTAAAAATTCCAAGAAAACGCCATAGAAAAATATTACATAGAAATATGGAATCACTAGTGGAAATTGAACATAAGATAACTGACTACCCAAGGACTACAACCAAAACATCCCACATAGATGACCATATTTCTGTAAGTTCTCAAGAATAAGTTTCATTTAATTTTACATTTAATTTCCATGTTCACTATTTTTTCATTCACAAACCTAGAATGTATGTCTATGAATGTACAACCCATTCATTTTATATTTCATGATTCCTATTATAATGGATAGTGATTTCCAATGAATCTATTCCCATACACATTATCATTTGAAATGACACCCATTTATTTATAGAAAAATGGATCAACTCGATAAATTACTCATCCCAACCCATGGGGGACTAGATAACTCAATAATTTAGATAGAAAATTTCTCAAATGAAACAATGATTATTGCAATCATTAGATAACTATCGCAAAATCAACCCTCAATCACAAGTATATCATGAAATGTAAAATAGTGACATTATACTATATTACAATGAAATCTAAAATAAATTTGAATTCTAGGTTCTTATAATGATTCATTTAACAATTATTCATGCACTCTTATAATCCTTTCATGGATGAATGAAAATACTAAAATAGAGTAATAATCAATAGAATCACACAATGTGTTTTTCACCCAATAGTGAAATAATTTCAACTATAAAAGGAGAAATAGAATATTTTTTTAGGAATCTTAGTGTTTAACCCGATCATGGGTTCGTGATGAAGAAGAACAACTATTGACCAAGATCACATCATTGACAATCTCAAATCAATTTTTCCCAAAGTAGTAAACCGCGAATGGTAACTCCTTAGATAACTCTTTGAGATGTTCTAGACCCATATGAAACTTAAATGGTGCCCAGATCTAGGTGGTCTACATAGCCTCAAGGGAATCTCCCAAAGGGATAGAGGTTACTGACTAATATCAAGGTCCTAGGGTGTGTCCATGAATAGATTATTCCCTCATTACCATATCATATCATAGTGTATTAATATAAAAAAATTAAAGAGAAGATGCAATGCATGTAAAAAGAAGGGACATTGGAACATAACAACAATAATAACAATAAATGAAATTACTAGAATAACATACACCAACTAATGATGATTTTTCATGTATCTATAAAACTGGAATACATGGATACGATACAAGAGGAATGCCATGTTTTACAAATTATAAATTTAATCGATGATTGTCACAAGTGTACAGACTTCGATAAAGGTCATTTTATATGTGGCACCACACTAAATGATAGGAAATCAAGTGCTTTATGTTATATTATTCCTTTTATCCACCCCTTCATTCATATAATCTACACTATGTACCAAACTGTTCCTGGAAGGGATGTGAGATAAATATATGTGGGCTACCACCAGTGGTGTCTCTAACATCTGACCAATGTAATTTAAATTTAAGAGTGTGAAAACATTCATATATAATCTTAATCAAAACAATGCAACTAAATACCCAAGTATTTTCTTCATCCCTTGACATTCACCAGAACAGAAATTGTCGATTAATTTATTATTACCATTTTATAAATGAGTCACATGTTTATAATACTAGTGAAGGTTACATGTTGTGAAAAGGATTCCCTTAATGAAATTTAATACTGACGTTCCAAGGTAACAATCATGGAAACGTAGACCTAAAGGGTCAAAAATCAGTAATAATTGATGCTTTGTTAAGGGTGGGATTTTAATACAAGGAGAATATTCCACAGAATTCCACATTATGTTATCTATCAAATCCAAGGACTTAATCCAAGGTAAAATGGGGCTATGCAGAGATAAGTACATATTTTTAATACATGAATCCAAATTATAAATCCAAGATCTAGGGAGTGTATTTATGGTATACTTTAATAGTATTTAAGGGATCCCATTGTGTCATACTAGGCACCAAATAATAGATAGGGATCAGGAACAAGGTGGTTCTCAACCTGAAAATATGTATCTATGAATATGAATGGGGTTCCCCAGTGTTCATGGAATTCACTGATAAGAATTCAAGGGAAGCTCAAGTCAGGCCACTCCAATTTTATTTTGAATTTGTTTAATATTTAACATTGAAAAATACTTTCCATTAATTTGTGGTATAAGTTCCCATATTATTAAACAATTTAAAAAATCATAATTATTCAATATATCGATTTGGTTCATGTCTTTCCATGCATTAGTTTGACAAGTTCAAGTTGTATTAATCATTTATTAATCTTATTTATGGAATTTTAAATCATTATGATTTAATAATCTATCTTCCATTAATTTTTTATGGGGTCATGTGGACATGTAACCTATATTTATTTGCATTTACTCTACTCAAGTAAATAACTTATTATACTTACAAATTTCTATTTAACATTTAATTATCAATTTTATTCACTAACCTAGGGCATGACAATTATTATTGACATGGTACATTCCATTCACTGTGACATGATACGACAAAAAATGATGATAAAGAGGCCTACCATTAGTGTGGTAAAGCTCAATCACATCTAAAAAATGTCTTGAATGTGTCAAAACACTAAAACCCAATTTTGAATGATCATCAAACAAGGGATTGATTGAGTAGAGTGTGTAACAATGAAAAAATTAATCACGTATACGGAAATAGAATAATCATATAGTTCAAATGATTATAAACATTACATTTAATTTCAATAAACGGATATTGATAAAATCGGTGGGCCCCACATGAAATTTCCAAAAGAAATGAATTATTTGGATGAGTTATATGCCACCCACCTTATGGTTGTACCATCCATAACCTATTGTATCAGAGACTAGGTGAAATTTAAATGGATTATATCTGAGAAAAATTGAAAATGATCACACCTCGATAACTTGGTGGAGAGAAATAGGGTAGAAGAACGACTAAAAAGGAGTCAAGTACATTCTGTTTTCCATCCAACGTGATGAACATATGTTCAATTGGATTCTGTATGAAGGATATATCATGATCCCTACCATTGGTATCAAAAAAGCTCCAATTTGAGTGGAAATGGACGTTATCTTACTAGATCCCCCATTTGAGAAGATGGGTGGCTTAATCAGATCATTATAAAAAAAAATATTAAAATTACTCTGAAAATATTTTGTGCACAGTATGTCCACACGGTTTGAAAATCCTTGTTAGAACCATGCATAGTTTCCTACGAAGAAGGGTAAATCACACTATTAGGTTTCACAAGCATCCATAAACCATGTGATATGGATCCGCCCGAAAATAGACCAACCCCTCACTTAAGAAAACTATGCACCAACCATGTGCTGACTTTATGCCAATGAGGAAACATGTATCATTTCCTAAAATGTTATTTTTGTGCTCCAAATAGGCCCTAAGAACACTAAAATCCCTTTCAAACTCATTAGGAATCCATATTAGGTCCAAAATAACTAATTAGTCTTAAATTTCGATCATCCATACTTGAGTGAAATTTCATGTTCTTAAACTAAAAATGTATTGATAAGGGATATACATTATGATTGTTAAAAATAAATTGATGATAAATGGTAGCCTTTATTAGTGCCAAAGAATTGTTGATAAATTTTAGTTTTTATCAGTTATTTTTTAGCATTGAAATGAATCATCTATATATAAACGCTTTATTAACACATATAATGGACACCTTTATTGGTTCTCTTTGATTGTTTAAATAAATGCTATTTCTGGCAATGAACTAATTTATAATAGTTCTCCAGCTATTTTAGGGTTCCAATGGGTATATATCATGATATTATTCTCTACCACATATATCATATTGCATTTTGAGAAAAATATTTAAACCTATTATATATTCCAAATATATTACATATTTATATATAGTTAGATTTAGGTTTAAATAATTTATCTAATATATTTTATCTCTTTATTATTCACGGATTACATTTTCCCTACTAATTAAATATAAACTAATTTTTAAAATTTATTGATATAATTATAAAAATATATAATTAGTATTCCTTGTTTCTTTCCCCAAACATATTTGTTTATTAGACAAATTTAGACTATCTAGTACTTGACCTTAAATATTGTTAGATGACATTGTAAGAATCATTCTAAATTATAATATAATTTATTATATGTTTAGTTATATATGTTTCTTTTTAATTTAATTACGCATAAAATTTTCTTTTCTCTTTAAATCATAATTGATGAAGAATTTCACATTAAAAAAAACATATCCTATTAAAAATATTTTGGGCATCATCATAATTATTATATCTGCATTAAGTTAACTTTTTGATTAAATTGGATAAAATGAATAATCTAGTGGGTTATCATTTTCCAATATTAAAAAATTGTGATAATTTTAATTTTTAAGTATTTATATAATATCATATATATTTATTAAATAAATATATTGGATATTAATAAATGTACTTCATTTATTTCACAATTACATCTTCATTAATTTTTTTAAAAATATTATAGTAATACAATAGTTGTAAAAGAGGATTTCAAAACGAGAAGATCATCATACACTAGAATTTATATTCAAAAATTGGTTTTTAATATTTTTCATGAATTCATAAATAAAATAGAAACCTAATAAATTTAATATTATTCATCCATTAGTGGGTTGGAATATTTTTTAGAAATTGAAAATATACAATTACAGGGAAAATATTTATTTCCATTAAATTTCAAGAATACGTTCCATAAGTAATACCAAAAATACTATTTCATGTGATTGTATTAAGTAGATATATAAATATACAAACACATGTGAAGTATTTCATTTAAATACATGATATATTATTTCCATTGAATAATTGAAATAGATATGGGAATACAACCATTACCTTTAATTCTAAAAATTCCAATAAACAGACATACAAATATTTAATCATTATTTGAAACCCAATATATCTTCTCCCATGTATTATATATGTATTATATAAAAGATTAAGATTAATAAAAATGATAATTATATTATAAAAATTTTAACAAGAATAGTATTATATAAATTAAAATATCTTTGAATAGTTAACATTTAAAAATTCCTTGTGGTGTAGGATTAATCCCTTAAACATAATTTAATGATGTTTTATCCAAATTTATTATATATTATATGGTAAATGAGATTATATTTGTTATTTATCATAAATTACATAACATAAAAAACTATAAATATATATAGAATAACTAAATTTATCCCATGAAACATTGAAAAAACATTTAGAGCATGTTTTAATTTTTCAAGAGTTGTAGCCTGTGTAAGTTTGAATGTTTATATTTTGATGGGATCCATCATCATCAGACATGAAATGGATATTTTTTTGGATGTGTTTGGGGGATAATAGATGTTTTAAGATGATATGATCATGTATGGTTTGGTCATAGTGTATAATTTTATATATGATATCCACCTGATACCCAATTAGGAGAACAAGCTACACAGTGATCCTTACAATGTTATAGAACCACGAAGCCACACCATTCGACCAACACCGCTTGAATATGTACATGATATGGCTGAAAATGGTATCTAGAATTCCTAGGGACTTTTTTTAAAGGGTAACAACATTCAATTTTCAATCAGGACCATTGGTTTCTATAGTGGGGGGTGGATTGTGAATTATTATTTTTGGCCAGTCGTTTCTCTGCATTTCCCTTGGAATACCCTTGAATTTAACCATCTAAATGAGGTTTTTAGTGTTATTAATTATGAATTCATGATTTCTCATATCCTCGTGTCCATTATAGCGATCAATTCATCCTTATTTCTTTCTAGTAAGGCCTATTTCTTGGTTAGGGATTGGATGAATATTTCACTAGTGGATGGTCAAATCATCCTAATCCAAGATGAAGTATTTGTATAATGGATACATGATATCGATGAATTATGAAACAAAACAATTCACTTAATTTTTCATGAATTTGATTTTACCTAATAATATATCTAAGTAATTAATTTGATGATTTTTTATTTTAATAATGTACTAGATGTTGAATGATGCCAAAATATTATATATTGGTCTTATTGGTGATCATGATACATTACATGAAATGTTATCAAATGTATTGGTGTCATGTAGATTAAACATTGTTTTTAAATTATAATTAAATATTGGATAAAATTTTGAAACTATTTTTATATGTAATAATTAATATTATTAAACTCGTTATATTACATAATGGCTCAAAAGTGTTGTGTTGTTTTGTGTAGGATTGAATGAGGTTGGGTGATCATGACATAAGGTATTATCTTTAGATCATTCTTGGTACTCCAAATGATATTTTACAATAAAATATTATATTCATGATTATGCATACCTGCTGGTGGTTTGATATCATGTAATATAAGAAATATTGAGAGATATTGAGAGAGACAGATAGAGAGAACCCTGAGTTGCGTCTTATGTGGCATATTTCCTCTTAGTTGAAGAGTGTGTTCTCTACTAAAATGTGAGAAATTTTATTAAATATCAAAACACAATACCAATATCGGTGACGATGAAATTAACATTGGTATGATCGTATAATAACTAAATTTTGGTTCGTAATGACTCTTAAATATCCTATAATATATATTCCTGATCTTGTGTGGTCTTAATGTTGTATTTATTCCTTGTGGATTGGATATATTAAAATTAAACAAAAAATTTATATCTTTTACCCTGAAAAACATAAGTGGGATTCATGTCTACACTGTTTTGTTACACAAGTCATTTAGTTTTGTTGAGGTATTTCTTCAAATTTTGATCTTAACAGCTAACATGTGAGTAGTTTACAATGGGAACACTTTTTTGGAATGTGGAAATTTTTTGATAATGTATTGATGATTCATTTATAAGGGGACTCAAGTGTGTAGCATTGGTTTTTTCCTGAGTTTTCATGGATGGGATAATGATGCAGTCAAATTGAGTTGATTTTAACTTTTAGGTTATTTTTACAGTATTGATAGAAATTCAGGATATATGACTTTCATGAGGTATTATATTTTTGTTATTACTAGTGAATAGGGATTGGGTTATGTTATATTAACCCTATGGTCACCTACCATTTGCAGTATTGTTATATTAATTGGTTTGGTATTATGTTATCTATGTTATTGTGGTAGGACCACAAGAGATTATATTGTGAGATTCCATATGTGGGGGTGAATGAAGGTATGTAAAATTAAAAAATTAATATAATTTTTAATTATAATCTTAATACTCAAAATAATTATGAACACATTATTTTAAGGGTGACCCTTTTTTACCTTTAAAAATTATTATATATTTTTTTTCATCTAGATTTTACCATTTCGAGATATAATAAATGATTTTTGTAAACAAAAGCTCATAAAAATATACCGTATAATAAATAAACACACATTAAAAATGGGAAAAATTATATTACATGGTTCACAAAAGGTAAAATAATCAATGGAGTGTATAATAGCAACATCTTGGGGAAGTGATTTCCCTAAACGATATTTTTTGTGTTCTGTTTAGGGTAAGGAATTCATTACTTGGGGTCACTCTCTATAGAAGATTTCAAGATATCTCACTCCTTATCAAGGGTAACATTATACGCTTACGATTGTTCCTATACATCGTTAGTTAGAAAAAAAAATTCAATTTATGCAATCATTAAAAGTACCACATTTTTTATAGGAGCACTAAGTGCAGATTGGTGCCTTTGATCTCCAAAATTATATTTTGCTATATGGTTTTGAGAATTTTAAGATAATATCTATCAACTTTCCATGAGTCATAATGTAACCTCCAAGATATGATTTAGAATGATCTTAAGGTATTTACCATCATATCATTATTTTTGTAAACTAAAAATTTATAAATCCCTCTCTTTCTCCTTTTTATATAACCCCTCTCTCAAATTATCAAATATTTCAATGTTACGTTCCCATTTTTTATATGCAATCCCAAATATTTAAGGAGATATATGTCTCTATAAATATTGAATTTAAAAATTCTATTCAACCCACATGTAGATAAATTATAAATGTTTCCCTTGTAAAATTTCTATTATCCCTAAAATTATATTAGATAAACAATATAAAATTCTTTTAAATTTCTATGTAAAAATCCAAAATTAAATTGAGTGACATTTTTTGGAGATTTTTGGAATATGAAAATTTAAACGAACAAACTAACCTTCTTTTATTTATTGATCACTATAATAACATTATAATTAATAAATGAGTCTGAAACATCAATCCATATTAGATACATCTATGTTAACAACCATGGAATAAAATAATTTCTTGCATGTAATTAAAATTTTTGGTTTTCTATTTTCACAAACAGAAAACAATTAATGGTGATATCCTAAGTGATCATTCAGGGAATGGTTAACCATATTTCACTCCCTTAATAATAGAATGGACCAATAAATTGGATCTACAAAAAATATTAATATTAATTGTGTCCCTTCTGTGGTGTGATATCAATTCTTCTTGAACATCAAATCCTCACCATGCCATAGAAATTATTCAATGGTATGGTACATCTCTTGATTTATCGTGATCTTTAAAATAAATTTTCTCCACATTATAGCCCTTTATCACAAGTTATGGTTATCTTCTATCCATGTCAACTCTGTGCATCACCCTATTACATAGACATATGGGATTATTTAGTTTCCATATTTAGGTATTTTTCTAATTATTTTACCAAAACCATGATAATTTTATATATTGGTATAGGTAAATTATATATATTTATTTAATTATTTTTCTTTAATTTATAATCTTCCGCACTTCTTATGAATAATATTCACCCTGTATATAAAATAAATATTTTGATAAAAATTGTCAAATTATTATTCAAACTCTAATAATTCCATGTTTTGGGTACTCATAGAAAGTTATCTACAACTTATAGCCCAGAACTTTTGGAACATAGGTATATATTACAGGGTGAATTATACTAATTTTCTTCAAAAGTATCAATCCTTATTAATTCTTGAATGTATAAATTCATGTCTTCTATAACAACAATTCGTCCACAAAAAATTTAGTAATATTTACATTCATATAAATAATATTTTCTAGTATAAATTATTCATTAATAAAAATGTTCTGACAATAAATCCAATTCCAATAACCACTATATGTGACAAGATATCAATAAAAAATAATTTATATTCAAATAAAAGATAAGAATCACTCTTTTTTATTTTATATTTACACTAACATTAATCCATAACTCCTCCATTTTCTCCAGAACCTTATTAATCCTTGTTAATTAGAGAATAATATTCAGGAATTCTTGATTCTTTCTATACACCATTTAAGGTAAAATAAAATTTGTAAACCTCCATTGAGATTAAGAGATTAGGAATTTTCAAAAAACATTAGATTTAGGAAAAATAGAATTTCCACGTGTTATAATGCTCCATATTAATTACTGATGTTAAAAAATATATGATCCAATTATTTGATAATTTTTGGAATATTCATGGTGGTTAAAGCTGTTATAAATTGTAATGATTCAAAAATCATAAGATACTACTAATTTATATTTTTCTAGATATTACCCCCATGATTCATTTCCATAATTTTCATATAATATTGTAAATTATCTATATTGATAAAATGTTTATTCAAAAATAATTATCATATACAATTTTTAACATAGTTACTAAAAATAATTCTCTACCTCCAGAATTTTTTCCATTGTTTCACCAAAAAAATCCATTAATATTCTTCACTTGTAATCCATAATTATAGATTTGTCTTTCAATCGCATGAAATACATTAAATTGAGGTCATAATCTAATATATTGTAATGTGAGGGATCTTTCTGAATTTAAATGGTCCATAAATAAAACAATTAATCCTCTATAGTTGGAACATTATATAGGAAACAAGATAATAATATAAAAAAATCACTAATTAACATTGAAATAACTTATTTATATATGATATTTTCATTTAAAGTTTCAATCTTATACAATATAATTATTCATGTCAACCCAACCATACTTTCACATAACCATTATTAAAAAAAACATGAATTACATAGAGTGTGATATATACCAATTTATAATATTTTTAGATCATCTCTAGACACTATCCCTAATAGAAAATAATAATCATGATAAAATATTTTCAAAAAAATATTATCAATTTAATTAATAAGTTTTATTTCATCAGTTTGTCGGTATTTTACCTTCTTAATCTCCAAATAATAACTCCCTATGACTCTATTAACTTCAGTACTAAATATAAATTCTATATAGTTCTTGATTATCGTCATTATATAATAGCCTTTGATGTTGTAAAAAATAGATTATATCACATTTTAATAAAAAATCATTTTTGTTGATAATTTTAAAAGCAAAATATTCTATTACATCTTCAAGTTCTGATTCCAATAAAAAATGTCTTCTCTAAACACCAACCCATAAACAAAACATTGATACAAATTGTGAAGAAAAATGTCTGATATAACATATTTATCATATTTAATATCAAATGATTCCTGTTATTTAAATTTAATAAACAAAAATGATCCCACTTATACTAACCTAGTCATCAATTTGAACATCAAATACTCACATCCAATTAAAATTTCAATTCAGCATCCTAAGAAATCATTTCACCCATAAAACATGAAATAATAAAAAAATAGTAATATCATATAATTATATACAAGAGTGGATATTTTATCAATCATACAGTTATATAATATGGTCTCTCACTACTATACAATTCTCTTCCTTATTAAAATAATTTGGAATCCATGTTTTGATGTGAAATGGTTATTATAGAACAAATATAATCTTTAACATCACAGGGATTAGTATTTACATCATGTTTTAATTAAAATATCATCTTCTGTTGTTACTATTATCAATGAGATTTTATTATCAATTCACCATTTTAAAAATACTCATATAAAACATTTATTTTTTTTTATTCCAAAAATATTTATTATATTAATAAAAATATACCTCTCAATGGGAGTCACTTTTTATATGAGATGTACATGTTTTCATAGCATGTGTACTTTTTAATATGTTATAAATATAATACATGTATTTCTCAAATTATTTTTTCTATTTTAGATTTGGAACATCCAATGAAACTACATTCCTCATAGTGATCCTCTTCATTTATCCCATTAAATATAATTCCAAAAGGAATTTTTTTTAATTGACTTAAAATACGGTTCCGACATTCATTCCATCTAACATTTTCTTATAATCTCTATTAGAGGCATGACAACCATGGTAGGAATTATTGGAATTTGACCCATGCCTTCATTGAGATGGTTGGAAATGATATTTTTTAAACTATGAATAAATTTAATAGCAATAAATATATTCTAATTATTCATATAAATAGTTTGAATTCATTCCATTGTAAAATCACGTTCCTCTATAACAAACATTTGAATAAAAAAAATTATTTTTAATCTAGAGGGCTTCTTCATTACTATTCCAGTAATTACCCTATATTAACATTACCATGGAATTCACAAGGTTAGCTTCATTTCATTTATTAGAGAGGTTACATAATGAAAACTATTTGATTTTCCAATGAATTTAGCCTCAATGAAATATCATTTACAATATAATAATTCTATGATAAAGAATACATTTTACTCATCTCACTGTCACATAGTGATGTAAATCCAATTCAAAGTATCAATAGTATTTTGTCCTATTTTTACCATTATAATTCAATTTCCCCACTTACTTATTATCCAATATTAACTATAATTCACATTATTATCTCTTTATACTCTTTTACATAAGTTATTCATTTATTTATTTAATCAGAATCTTTCCCTTAGACATCTCATCCTCTAATGCATTGGAATGATTATACAAAATTTTACTCTACCCATTAATCATTGTTTCCATATTAGAAAAAAATTATTATGGATTATCTTATTCTACTTTACATATTAAACCACTATGATTGATTCTTTCTACTGTGATGAAATTTCATCCATCTAGGACATTTGGAAATTTATCATCTTCTAAGTCAAGTCCCATCCCCTTGGAAATGTATTATAATAACATTAATATTAAATTTATCTCATTAAATTTATTGTCTTAGAAATCATCATTTCCTACCAATTAGAATCACAATAAACTAATCTAATTTTCATGATTTTAAACAAAATATTTTCAATTTTTAGTATAATGACATGGGTATTCTGAGTATTTTTATCATCCATTATCATTATGTTTTAGTCGAATAGTTTTTCATCATTGTTTAATGATATGTGGATAAATAATACCATAATACATCATGATATCTCATCATCATGATTAGATATAATATCAACTAGAGAATTCGGATCATTGTCTAATCATTTGGTTTCATTGAATTTATTAATACATTTGAAATTATAATTATTTATTGATTTATTTCAGGTATCGTTGGACACTTTTTTTAAATAAAAATTTCCTAAAAAATTTCCACTATAGATATTTTTTAGAGTACTATTTATTCATTAATATATAACCCATTCCCATGTCAATATAATAGAAGTAGGATAAAATAATTGAAATCAAAAAAGAATAAATTATATCAATTGATAAAACAATAAATAAAGAAAAATAAATTTATTTTTTGATACCACATTTGGGACACAATATATGATTCATAGGAGTATTACCTAAATTTTTATAATGAATCAAGGTGAAAATCTTTTTAAAATAAAATAATATTCATTAAACGGTCACTATCCTAAATAAGGATACCAGAATTATTAATAGGGTCAACATTTCTGTAATGCCCCGACCCCAGTTACCCAGAGTCGGTGCATTATTACATAACATTGGCATGATCACAGGAAAGATCAAGTCTCGAAAGACCGATTAGTTTATTAGCCTTGGAAACACTAGATACAATCATAAAGTTTTACATTACATAAAAAACATCTTGTCCTCATATCCCCTCATACTATACCTGCAAGTCATTCATAAATTAATTCTCCATAATCCTGGGAAAAATAAAACATTGAAAGGGGTGAGCTCAGATGCTCTGTAAGGATAACATTATAGCAGAAGCTTTCATAGATAAGCATAAACACTTAAGGCAGTTTATAACTAAAACGAAAGCATTTTAAACTTGAACATCAGAATAAAATGGAAAAGATAAAATAAAATAATGCCATTTACTTACTCACATGGATATTCTAATAGTCGAATGATCACATGAAATATCAATAACCGCTTTCATAATTATGGAATGCATAATGCCAGACTATCATAACCACATAGCCAAGGCCTCGTGCCAAGACTACAAATAAGATTTTTCCAAGGCCTTGTGCCAAGACAGTAGTTTGTCTCATGAGACCTACCGATGCATCGAGGAGCTATAGCGGGATCCACCCGTCACTTATTAAGTCCAATGAATTCATCATATGAATAGGTTTAAACATAACATAAACATTCGTAGTAAAACTAGCATACAAAATGTCAATAATTTAACTACAAACCATGAATGGTATAAAAATAGCACATCCACAGTCAAACATAACTCATTTGATACAATATGGAAGATTTTATTGTATCACATAATCCCCAATTAAGTATAATGAAGGATGTTGACATATATGAAAATAATCCTCAAAAATATTTTAGAGAAATATCCCCCTTTTCTTGAAATCATTTTAAAAGTCACACTATTTGTCAATAAGCCTTTTAAAAAAAGATTTTTTAATCAAAGTGTCCCATACCACTTTGAAAAATTTAAAAGGAGTTTTAATTTTAAAACTTTAATTTCCATATAAATAAATCCTTAAAACCTTTTTTTAAAACATAGACATTAATGAGAAATATTTAGAAGAATAAGTCTTAAAAACATTTAAAAATGGTATTTTAGTTAGAGTTTATAACCAAAAGAGAGACACTTGAATACAAATAATTGAGGTAGTCAAAACATTTTAATGTCATGAGAATAAAGGTATTCATGATATACTATGTCAAAGTACATTATATACACCACATAAAAGTGATTTGGTGTATAACAACAAAGAAGTCTCAATGGAATGTAAATTGGGATGAAATATCTCATAAAGGCCATATCCTTAGGTTAAGGATAAATCAACGACATAATTATGTGTGGAAAATATAAATACGCTAAATATGATGGGATATTCAGTGTAAAACAATAAAGTACCTTCACACATATTATTTTAAAAACAACCCCAATGAATTGGATGTTTAACTCAAGAAATGGTGATTGAGTAAAAATTACTCTTATCAAGTTCTTACCGATGACTTGAGAATTTATAAATGGAGTGATTATGTGTATCAAAAGTATATCCACATAAATGGGATTGTAAATTATGACATAATCTAATGAATAGTTATTCCACACATAATCTTGGATCAAAATAATCAATGAAGTATGCGTAAAGCAGAATGAGTGGAAATTGAAATATCAAATTCCCTTATCGATTTGGTAACTTATGAAACCTGCACCCATGAAAGAAGGATAATACAATGATGATGTAACTATACATAAATTAATTTATATTACACAATCAATACAATCATGGGTAGTACACACACCACATTCCATAAATAAGTGGTGAATAATGGAAATCTCACGGAATTTAAAGTGAGATAAGAAACCCCTTACTTTGTACTTTTTCTTTGGTCGACGGTAGGTTAACCTCCAATATAATGGTGAAATAATTTTTATTTAAGTATACAAGAATCATATGCATTAATAAGATATCATATATGATCTTTTAACATTGATTTGTTAATAATATCTTAGAATTATCGTCATTTCGGGTGTTAACGGGTTCATTTTACTTTATATTCATTATTATGTGAGCCATATTTGTTATTAATGGGATGTATATTATTCATATCCAGAATTATATCAAGTCTTTAAATATTATTTTTAATCATAAAATGAGAATTATACTTGAATGGATACGATGGAGAATGAATCTCATCGCGTTCGTGGAGACGGTAGTCCGTACGTACGCACGAGCGACAATATCATTCTTTTGATATTAAAATAATATATAATTGGATGTTATATCATATATAAATAATAATTATCATGTTATATTTATTATTTACATGAGTTACACATCATTATTATACCCATCTAAATAATAATATATTGAATAACAATTACACCACGACGTGGAGACGGTAAGTCGTACGTATGCACGAATGCTGACATGTTATTCAAAGGGTGGATAGAATACTGCATATGGTTGTACCATATTTATAATAACATCACAACATATATATGATACTTTATTTATTATTTTATAATGGTAATAACAAATAATGAAAAAGTGGAAGAAGAACGGAACTTGAAAATGGGTGGTGAAAACATTGCCTCTTATTCGGGTTCTTCCTTTTGATTTGATCAAAAGGGCTCCCTAGGATGGTTTTCTGATCAAACTAAGGTCTCTAGGTTCTATTGAGGGAATTTGAGAGAGTATTTGGGCCGGGGTCGGCCGAACCAAAAGGCTTTGAAGGTGTGAAGAAATGAGAAGGAGGAGTGCCCTTTTATAAGAGGGGTGAGGGGAACCTTTTGAAAAGCTAGAAATATTAATTTATAATAAATTTATATTCGGTTTCTAGTATCTCCAAATTTTATTATTTAAAGGATAAGGTGGGTATGGGTCTAACACGACTCAACCAATAGAATTTAGACTGTTTTGGGTCATTATATTAACCTTATCTTTAAGTATTAACTCTTAGTTAATTAGTTTCAATTTTACAATGTCTCTTTGTATTTTTATATTATATTGTTAATAAACTTACCATATACATCCAAGAAACCCCCAAGTGGTCCATTAATGATACACCTATCATGATATAATTCTATTGGCCGAACCTTAGATTTTTAGAAATTTAATATCACTTAATAATATAATATTTGTTTTAAAGACTCTTTTATGTCAATTTTGACACTATTCAATAGTTGAATTTTGTGAAACACATAACAGAATGATTACATCGAAAAAAGTTAATTAAATCAATATTAATATGTCATATTAAACTATAAAATTAGTGTAATTCAATAAAAGTCTCAAATTATATTTATTTTGGTATTTATAATATCAAGTATTCTAATTTTTCAATAATATAGTAATTACTGCATCACCATTGTGTCATAAATAAATTAAATTATTTAATGTCTAAAAATTATAAATAAAATATCATTATTTAGTAAATCTTTTATATTTCTAATGAATATTTATAGTCTAAAATCCAATATATATTACCCTATGTAACAATAGGTTTTCTAAAAGATATATGCTCGTGTCATTTTTGTATTCATTTTAACTTAATTAATATAAAGTGTTCCTATCACTTACACGGGGATCCATGGGGTCCCAAAATCGACCCAATGATGCCCATGGTCGACCATGTATCAACCAATAGGGTTACGAAACGTTTTAGGGTAATTAAGTGTTATAATAATATTATTTTGTAACCCTTGTTTACCGGATTTACCTTTTAACCATGGTAACTAAAATATTTACCGAAGTATTTATCCAAAATGTATGAAAATAAAAGTTACTTATTTAAACAATTTGAATATCCTGATTCCAAATATGGAATCCATTTTTCCAAATTCAAAACACAGAAGTGGCAGAAATTAATTTAAAATTAATTCCCATTTTTAAAACAAAAAACGTGTTTTTAAGAGATAATAACTATCAAAAGATTGGCACTTGTTTATGTCTGGTTTAAATGTAAAATTATGTTCAATGACCCAAATTTTATTAAATGGTAAAAATATATTTTAAATATAAAATAAAACCACTCAAATTCATAATTTATCACTATTAATTATTTTGATTAAAAAATGTTGTTTTTAATTAAAATTTAGTAATTTTCACTATTCATCAAAATATAAATGTTATCCGATGTAACGCCCCGACCCCAGCTACCCAAAGTCGGTGCATTACTTCGTAACATTGGCATGATCACAAAAGATCAAGTCTCGAAAGACCGATTAGTTTAGTAGCCTTGGAAACACTAGATACATTCATACATGTTACATTACATCATAAAATGAAAAACTACAACAACAAAGTCTCCATAGTCCACACTCATATACTCTTCTGACTATCCCTGAAGGTCATTCATAAAATACTTCTTCACATCCTGGAAAATATTAAAACATTGAAAGGGGTGAGCTCAGATGCTCAGTAAGGATAACAATATTGCGAAAGCTTTCATAAATAAACATCAACATTTAAGTCAATGTATAACTAAAACAAAAGCCTTTTAAACATGAACTTCAACATAATATGGCAAAGTAAAATGAGATAATGTCATTTACTTACTCACATGGATATTATACTGGTCGAATAATCACATGCAATATCAATAACCACTTTCATAATGACGGAATGTATAATGTCGGACATTCTGAAACATTTTGTCAAGGCCTCGGCCAAGACGTCTAAAATTATTAAGGCCTCGACCAAAACTGTAACGCCCCAAGATTTTATGAAAAATATTCTTTTTAATTTCATTAATGTATTGTGTTGTACGCTACAACAAAAGAAGCTTTCACAATACGCATCCTTGACTTTCCTTCCGTTACACGCAATCGCGACCTTCCTCGATAGCGTGTGTAGTACGCAATACTGAGTTTCAGGAAACAACGATATGCTATTAAAATATTATTAAAACTAGCCGTTATGAATAGTAATAACCACTTTTTGGAAATTTTGTAAATTTTATTTTTCAAAATGGAATTCATTTTTGGATTCGGAGTATCGAATTTAGCCTAAGGTGAAATTTTGGTACTTTTCGGATAACTTTCATATTCTAATGAATAGTGAAAATTACTAAATTATAATTAAAAACAACTTTTTTAATCGAAATAATTAATAGTGATAAATTATTAATTTGAGTGGTTTTAAAGTATATTTAGAATATATTTTTACAATTTAATACAATGTTGGTCATTGTTTGTAATTTCACATTTAAACCAGACATAATCAAGTGTCAATCTTTTGATAGATTTTGTTTCTTAAAAAACACGCTATTTGTTTTAACAGCGGGATTTAATTATAAAATTAATTAATGCAACTTCTATGCTATGAATTTGGTAAAATAGACTTCATTTTTTAATTCGGAATATGAAATATAGCTTAAGATGAAATTTTGGCATTTTTCTGAAAACTTTCAATTTTTGATGAATAGTGAAACCACTAAGTGGTAGGTTAAAAAACGGAATTTTGCATAAAACTTAATTTTACCGCTTCTGTGAATGGAATTTCGAAAATCCGAGAGACACGGTTAATATCAAGGACTAAAATGTGGTTCAATGAGATGAAAATAATTTTTTGGTGAATAGTAACTTTTTACTTTTTTTTACCACGGTTAATAGTAAATAGGGTAACTAAGGGTAAATATGATATTAATATTACCCTAACACATGTCCTAATTCTATTGGACAAGTGTAATTCGACCAAAAACAAACTTAGGAATAAAATATGACCATTTAGGCCCACTTGGATTAGATTAGGACATTTATTATTAATTTATTTAAAGAAGGGTTAAAATAGTTAAAATCAAAGTTTAATAAGTAAATCATTTTTAATATGGGGTTATACATAAGCTAAATTCGACTATAAATATTCATTAGAAAGCTAAAAAGATTTCCTACATGATGGTATTTTATTTGTAATTTTTAGACAGCATATAATATAATTTATTTATGACACAAAGATGATGCAGTAATTATCTTATTAATGAAATATTGACATAATTGATAATATAAATACCAAAATAAATGTAATTTAAGACTTTTTATGAATTCCACTAATTTTATAGGTTACTATGATATATTAGTGTTGATTTAATCAACTTGGTTCGAATATATAATTCTGTTATGACTTTCAAAAAAATCATATATCAAATAGTGTCAAAATTGACACAAAATAGTTTTTAAATCAAATATTATATTATTAATTGTTATTTTATTCCTAAAAATCTAAGGTTCGGCCAAATGACTTAGATAAGGATATATGTATTAATAATATACAATTTGGGGTTCGTTTGGCATGTTATAGTAAGTGTATTAACCATATAGTGAAAGAAAACAAAAAGACACGGTAAAAGTTAAATTATTTAACTTAGAGTTAAATCTAATTGATAAGGTTTAGAATAAGATCCAAACATGTATAAATTTGATTGGTTGATGAGATTACAACCCTATCTCATCTAAGCTTCGAATATGAGTCATTTTTGGAGGTTTTTAAGTGGGGTTATATTTATTATAAATTAATATTTTTAAAAATTCCTAAGGTGCCCCTCTCCTCCCCTATAAAAGGACACCTCCTCCCCCTCCTCCTCACACCAATTTGAGCACTCAAGCTCGGCCAACCCCTGCCAAGATCCCTTCTCCACTTCCCTAGCAACATCCTAGAGGTTCGGGTCTTCTTCAAAGACCAATTCTAGTGCCCTAAGAGGAGGTCTCAAAGAGGCACTTCAAAGAAGAGGTAATTACCGTTACCAATTCTTTCATCTTTATTTCTTCTTCCACTTCTTCTTCTAAGGTTGTTTCATTATGAAGTAATAACATCAGTATCACTCATATACTGATATGTTATTATAAGTACGAAACAACCCTATTTCACCATCTATCCATCCTACGGAAAAAGAAATCACCGCGCGTGCGTACGTACGGAATACCGTCTCCACGCCGTGGTGTAATCTATTTTCCACCACCACCTTACATGGATGGGTATAATGGTGTAAAGAATAACTATACATATTTATTACAACATCATAATGATTCTGATATATTTTATAATCCACTCCAATTCAATTCAATATTTATAGAAATGATATCATCGCTCGTGCGTACGTACGGAATACCGTCTCCACGACGCGATGAGATTCATTCTCCATGTTAACCATTTAAGAATGATTATAATGTATATATAAGAAATAATAATGAAATACATGACATTATAAAGCTACTGGATTTATGTATATATATATACATATGTATGTCATCTACTTACTTCCATTTCAAGACAATAAGGAAAGAAAAACAGCGTTCATGCGTACGTACGGACTACCGTCTCCATGAACGGTGTTTTTCATTTTATTTATCTATCTATTATATATATATATATACTGAATATATATGATATATAAATCATATTTTATATTCTGGAAGTAAGTAAATCATGATATAAGTAATAATGATGTCAAGAACAACAAGTCAAAACACCTACGATAAATGAAACGATTTTACCCAAAACGCTTCTTTAACATGGAATTTACAAAAGAACGGGTAATATAATGTCATAAGTGAACCATATATGATATCATAACAATGAATATGATTCTGTAATAAGTCAATGACATTATTTAAATCATTATACAGGAGGTTCGGACACATACGAAGCAAATTGGACCTAAGGTAAGGGAAATATCACAATCTCATTTTTATCCGAGATTGTTTATTCGTAAGTATTTACTGGGGTGTATTTTATCATCCACATCCATGTTTCATCAATATGTAATATTATTTCCATCCAACTACAATTGTTTAAATCCATTTTTACCCTTAGGTGAGTTTTTAGTAAAGAATATGAAAGGAATCTTTTGTCGTTTTTCCGTACGAGGTACTTTTTGACTTTTCCGACAAAAGTACGAAGAATGTTTTTTTTAACTTATACGGCATGAATGTATTTTTAAAACATTACTTCAAAGAAGCTTCCTTTACAAGTTTTCAAGTTTATTTTTAGTCAACTTCTTTTATTTTAAAGTTGTATGACATGTTATGAAAGGAAAAATGTTTTTGAAGAAGAAAGGATATTTTCCTCAAGAACTCAATTCAAGTGTTTTATCAAAATTATTTTCCATCTAAGATAATAAAGGGTTCTGTTTCTATCCATATTTTTACATTGGTTTGACTATGTTGTGATGGAATTATGTTTATGAATTCCTTTATCTTATATGAATTGATTTATGATGTTTCAAGAATCCCATTTTTGTTATATGTGTTATGCGATGATGTATGTTTTATGATTATGTGGCACACATAAGAAAGGATTCATTATAAGATGGGTGGGACCTATATCTCCCTCCAATGCATTGGGTAAAGATTTTATATCTCATGAGATAGACATGGCTGGAATGGTAGGTTATACCGGTTCAGTGAAACAGGACTGAAACGAGGATTACTCGATTCAGAAAGGGACTTTGTCCACTAAGATAGTCTTGGCAATGAGTCTTGACTAACAAGAAATGATTCTCTATGATTATGTGTGTATGCCACAATGAGTAATGTTTTAAGTTATGATTTCATTTCACTACTATGATTTATCCCATGTTATGAAATTATGCTCTCTTTTGCAGGTTAAGATTTCCAAAAATGTTATGTTCTTATGAAAATTATGTGATTGATATTTCCTTTGTTTACCCTTACTGAGCATTTGAGCTCACCCTTTTATGTTTTCTTTTCCCCAGGATATAAAGAAAGGTTTTAGGTAGAAAAAAGGGATGACCTTTATGGGAGATATTGAAGAACTTTCACCACGATTAGAAGATTACGTTCCGAGTTTCCAAAGACACTAAACTATTACGATCCTTTAGTGTGTGTTTTTGTTATGTACTAAGTATTCCGCAAATGTAATGTAATGTCCATGTACATCAAGATACGGGTCTCTACAGTTGGTATCAGAGGAAAGGTTTAGTCAACCTTTGGAAACTAGGATGCGAGAACTTTAGTGAGATCCCTAGAGATATTTCTAAGGTATGTCTAGGGATGTCTCTAAGGTTAAGTATACGTATAGGTTATAGTCCTAGAATTACGCTAACGATCTTCGAATTTAACCTAAGATGTTAGATATTGAGGGTACTAACCCTTTATTATGTTGTTTTCCCTAGCATGATTTTTGCCTCTCACACAATTCTTTTGGGGTTTTAGACGATGGCTGGAACCCGAAGGAACCGTGTTAATGCGGAATGTGATGGGCAATGCAATGATTGTACCCCTGAGCAACCAAACGATATAGGAGCTGGAATGCAAAATCTTGTAGCCATGCTCACACAACTTTCTCAAGCTATGAATCATGCAGGACTTCCAAACGAGCAAAGGAAGGAGCAACATTCTGTTGAATCCTTCATGAGGCAGCGTCCACCTTCTTTCAGTGGGTCTACTGATCCATTAGTTGCTGAACAATGGATTAGTACTACTGAAAAGATATTTTCAGTTCTTCAATGTTCTGAACATGATAAAGTCATCCTAGCAGTGTATCGTTTGGAAGGAGATGCTGATCAATGGTGGAATCTTATTAAGAATACAAGGCAAAGGGATGAAATTGAGTCTATGGAATGGGACGAGTTCAAGAACTTATTTTTCAATAAGTACTTCCCTCGTATTCTTAGAACAAAGATGGAGAAAGAGTTTCTTGAACTGAAGCAAAAGGACGATGAATCTGTTGGTACCTATGAAGCAAATTTTACAAGACTTGCAAGGTATGCTTCTGGAATTATCATCCAACCTGAAAGTAAAGTTGATCGATTTTTCAGTGGCTTAAAACCAAGTCTTCGAAGGGCATTAGCTATAAGAGACTTCAGTAGCTATGAAGAAATTGTGCGTTGTGCTATCAAGGTAGAAATGGAAGTTGGTGTTACATATCCATCTCATGGTTTTGACAAGAAACGAAAGATGGAGTTCAAGGAGAAATCTCAGAATAATGGTGAAAAGAAGATGAATGTTTCCTTATGCACAAAGTGTGGAAAGAAGCATGGTGGAGATTGTCTAAAAGGGACTAGAAAATGTTTTTAAGTGTGGAAAAGAAGGTCATCGAGCAGCTGAGTGTCGAAGTAATGGAAAAAGGGTTTCTAATGATAAAGCAAACACTGCAGAGAACGCACCGCCAACACTTCAATGCTTCAAGTGCAAGGAAATGGGGCATTATGCTAATAATTGCCCTAATCCAAGGGTTAGTGATGATCAACATGAGCAACCACTGAAGGCAAAGGACAAATGGAAATCACATGCGATCACTATTGGCAATGTTGAATATGACAACAATGTGGTGGAATGATTAAGTGTTTATGTAATGGGATTCCAAAATAATGTTGTATCATTGAGTATTGCAATATTTATTGATGTGGTATTCAAAGTGATTGAGATATTTTTTTGGAAATAAGATGATATGCGCATAATGAAGACGAGAAAATGAAATGTTTAATAGTATTCATGAGTTCATGATTGATATAAGGACTAAGTGATATCATGGTTTGAGTATATAGAATTTTGAGGATTTTGGTATGTGGAAAGTGTTAAATTTTAACTGCATTCAAGTTTTCACTAAGGTTCAATGGGTATTCAAGAGAGTACATGATTAAGGCCTTTGAATGTTTGGAATGTGTCCAACAAGATATATCTTATGATATATGGGGATCAACGACGGTATTAAATCTCTGGTAATCGTTGTCACTGGACTGCAGTATTATGTATAAGCCTAAAGATTAGACTGGATTATGTTGGACATAAGTTAGTATTGTTTAAGGATAGAAGATTTTCGATATTATAGATGGGATGTTATAGTAACGTAGTTTTAGAAAAAGGGACAACCTGCAGGACGGGCGACAGCCCATCGCTTCGGACAAGGCCATGGGAATCGAACCCACAACCGAAGTGCGACTGGCCTTTATCGCCTACCACTGACCTACAGGAAGTCCCTGTTTAGAAGAAACTAGTTTTATTATATTAAGCAGTATGATTTATGAAGTACAAGTCCATTTTATGAACCATATATGATTAATCTCACTATAGATCGACTTATGTATATAATTTTTGCTAACCTTTTGTTCGAGACAGATGGAATGACCCGTCATTCTATCACATGATCTGATAACATTTCACAAATAACAAATTCAACTTCATTTATATAAGAGATGAAGTGGAAATTGTTCAAGGCACGAACAATAGTGAGATTGTACCAAAATAAAGTAAGTATTTATTCTAATTCAAATTCTTCAACTTTAGGGAAATGATCTTGAAAACCAAAAATGTTGTCCTAGTGCCCTTATATCTGATGAATCAGATGGTACCCTAGATCGTCACAAATTTATGGCTTTGTGATTACTAGCTTTTCCATAGCCATGTTCTCTACCACTCTCCATCAGAACATGATGGTTAGATTTCTCTTCCATATCCATATTTTCACCTATGTGGAAACCCAATGATTAGTTTATTTGGGTAATCGTTACATTTCATACTTTAGTTTTTAAAGCCAAGTTTTGGTATTCCTTTTTACGATGTGGGTTTCTATCAAAGAAAATTTTGAATAGTAAACCATTTATAACCCCGACGAATTTCGAGGGCGAAATTCATTTTAAGGGGGGTAGAATGTAACGCCCCAAGATTTTATGAAAAATATTCTTTTTAATTTCATTAATGTCTTGTGTTGTACGCTACAACAAAAGAAGCTTTCACAATACGCATCCTTGACTTTCCTTCCGTTACACGCAATCGCGACCTTCCTCGATAGCGTGTGTAGTATGCAATACTGAGTTTCACGAAACAACGATATGCTATTAAAATATTATTAAAACTAGCCGTTATGAATAGTAATAAACACTTTTTGGAAATTTTGTAAATTTTATTTTTCAAAATGGAATTCATTTTTGGATTCGGAGTATCGAATTTAGCCTAAGGTGAAATTTTGGTACTTTTCGGATAACTTTCATATTCTAATGAATAGTGAAAATTACTAAATTATAATTAAAAACAACTTTTTTAATCGAAATAATTAATAGTGATAAATTATTAATTTGAGTGGTTTTAAAGTATATTTAGAATATATTTTTACAATTTAATACAATGTTGGTCATTGTTTGTAATTTCACATTTAAACCAGACATAATCAAGTGTCAATCTTTTGATAGATTTTGTTTCTTAAAAAACACGCTATTTGTTTTAACAGCGGGATTTAATTATAAAATTAATTAATGCAACTTCTATGTTATGAATTTGGTAAAATAGACTTCATTTTTGAATTCGGAATATGAAATATAGCTTAAGATGAAATTTTGGCATTTTTCTGAAAACTTTCAATTTTTGATGAATAGTGAAACCACTAAGTGGTAGGTTAAAAAACGGAATTTTGCATAAAACTTAATTTTACCGCTTCTGTGAATGGAATTTCGAAACTCCGAGAGACACGGTTAATATCAAGGACTAAAATGTGGTTCAATGAGATGAAAATAATTTTTTGGTGAATAGTAACTTTTTACTTTTTTTTACCACGGTTAATAGTAAATAGGGTAACTAAGGGTAAATATGATATTAATATTACCCTAACACATGTCCTAATTCTATTGGACAAGTGTAATTCGACCAAAAACAAACTTAGGAATAAAATATGACCATTTAGGCCCACTTGGATTAGATTAGGACATTTATTATTAATTTATTTAAAGAAGGGTTAAAATAGTTAAAATCAAAGTTTAATAAGTAAATCATTTTTAATATGGGGTTATACATAATCTAAATTCGACTATAAATATTCATTAGAAAGCTAAAAAGATTTCCTACATGATGGTATTTTATTTGTAATTTTTAGACAGCATATAATATAATTTATTTATGACACAAAGATGATGCAGTAATTATCTTATTAATGAAATATTGACATAATTGATAATATAAATACCAAAATAAATGTAATTTAAGACTTTTTATGAATTCCACTAATTTTCTAGGTTACTATGATATATTAGTGTTGATTTAATCAACTTGGTTCGAATATATAATTCTGTTATGACTTTCAAAAAAATCATATATCAAATAGTGTCAAAATTGACACAAAATAGTTTTTAAATCAAATATTATATTATTAATTGTTATTTTATTCCTAAAAATCTAAGGTTCGGCCAAATGACTTAGATAAGGATATATGTATTAATAATATACAATTTGGGGTTCGTTTGGCATGTTATAGTAAGTGTATTAACCATATAGTGAAAGAAAACAAAAAGACACGGTAAAAGTTAAATTATTTAACTTAGAGTTAAATCTAATTGATAAGGTTTAGAATAAGATCCAAACATGTATAAATTTGATTGGTTGATGCGATTACAACCCTATCTCATCTAAGCTTTGAATATGAGTCATTTTTGGAGGTTTGTAAGTGGGGTTATATTTATTATAAATTAATATTTTTAAAAATTCCTAAGGTGCCCCTCTCCTCCCCTATAAAAGGACACCTCCTCCCCCTCCTCCTCACACCAATTTGAGCACTCAAGCTCGGCCAACCCCTGCCAAGATCCCTTCTCCACTTCCCTAGCAACATCCTAGAGGTTCTGGTCTTTTTCAAAGACAAATTATAGTGCCCTAAGAGGAGGTCTCAAAGAGGCACTTCAAAGAAGAGGTAATTACCGTTACCAATTCTTTCATCTTTATTTCTTCTTCCACTTCTTCTTCTTAGGTTGTTTCATTATGAAGTAATAACATCAGTATCACTCATATACTGATATGTTATTATAAGTACGAAACAACCCTATTTCACCATCTATCCATCCTACGGAAAAAGAAATCACCGCGCGTGCGTACGTACGGAATACCGTCTCCACGCCGTGGTGTAATCTATTTTCCACCACCACCTTACATGGATGGGTATAATGGTGTAAAGAATAACTATACATAGTTATTACAACATCATAATGATTCTGATATATTTTATAATCCACTCCAATTCAATTCAATATTTATAGAAATGATATCATCGCTCGTGCGTACGTACGGAATACCGTCTCCACGACGCGATGAGATTCATTCTCCATGTTAACCATTTAAGAATGATTATAATGTATATATAAGAAATAATAATGAAATACATGACATTATAAAGCTACTGGATTTATATATATATATATACATATGTATGTCATCTACTTACTTCCATTTCAAGACAATAAGGAAAGAAAAACAGCGTTCATGCGTACGTACGGACTACCGTCTCCATGAACGGTGTTTTTCATTTTATTTATCTATCTATTATATATATATATATACTGAATATATATGATATATAAATCATATTTTATATTCTGGAAGTAAGTAAATCATGATATAAGTAATAATGATGTCAAGAACAACAAGTCAAAACACCTACGATAAATGAAACGATTTTACCCAAAACGCTTCTTTAACATGGAATTTACAAAAGAACGGGTAATATAATGTCATAAGTGAACCATATATGATATCATAACAATGAATATGATTCTGTAATAAGTCAATGACATTATTTAAATCATTATACAGGAGGTTCGGACACATACGAAGCAAATTGGACCTAAGGTAAGGGAAATATCACAATCTCATTTTTATCCGAGATTGTTTATTCGTAAGTATTTACTGGGGTGTATTTTATCATCCACATCCATGTTTCATCAATATGTAATATTATTTCCATCCAACTACAATTGTTTAAATCCATTTTTACCCTTAGGTGAGTTTTTAGTAAAGAATATGAAAGGAATCTTTTGTCGTTTTTCCGTACGAGGTACTTTTTGACTTTTCCGACAAAAGTACGAAGAATGTTTTTTTTTAACTTATACGGCATGAATGTATTTTTAAAACATTACTTCAAAGAAGCTTCCTTTACAAGTTTTCAAGTTTATTTTTAGTCAACTTCTTTTATTTTAAAGTTGTATGACATGTTATGAAAGGAAAAATGTTTTTGAAGAAGAAAGGATATTTTCCTCAAGAACTCAATTCAAGTGTTTTATCAAAATTATTTTCCATCTAAGATAATAAAGGGTTCTGTTTCTATCCATATTTTTACATTGGTTTGACTATGTTGTGATGGAATTATGTTTATGAATTCCTTTATCTTATATGAATTGATTTATGATGTTTCAAGAATCCCATTTTTGTTATATGTGTTATGCGATGATGTATGTTTTATGATTATGTGGCACACATAAGAAAGGATTCATTATAAGATGGGTGGGACCTATATCTCCCTCCAATGCATTGGGTAAAGATTTTATATCTCATGAGATAGACATGGCTGGAATGGTAGGTTATACCGGTTCAGTGAAACAGGACTGAAACGAGGATTACTCGATTCAGAAAGGGACTTTGTCCACTAAGATAGTCTTGGCAATGAGTCTTGACTAACAAGAAATGATTCTCTATGATTATGTGTGTATGCCACAATGAGTAATGTTTTAAGTTATGATTTCATTTCACTACTATGATTTATCCCATGTTATGAAATTATGCTCTCTTTTGCAGGTTAAGATTTCCAAAAATGTTATGTTCTTATGAAAATTATGTGATTGATATTTCCTTTGTTTACCCTTACTGAGCATTTGAGCTCACCCTTTTATGTTTTCTTTTCCCCAGGATATAAAGAAAGGTTTTAGGTAGAAAAAAGGGATGACCTTTATGGGAGATATTGAAGAACTTTCACCACGATTAGAAGATTACGTTCCGAGTTTCCAAAGACACTAAACTATTACGATCCTTTAGTGTGTGTTTTTGTTATGTACTAAGTATTCCGCAAATGTAATGTAATGTCCATGTACGTCAAGATACGGGTCTCTACAAAAACCATAAATCAAATTGGGAAAGGGCCTCTGCCAATTCCACGTCTATTTGTCTCATGAGACCTACCGATGCATCGAGGAGCTATAGCGGGCTCCACCCGTCGCTTATTAAGTCCAATACATTCCTCATATGAATAGGTTTAAACATATCATAAACCATAACATAATCGTATCACATAAAACTTGCATAAAGGAAACATAACATTTCCACATTTCAATCACAAGATATCAATACAACACATTGTTATAATAAAAATGCTATCAAAACCATTTTCAATACCAAAATAAAAGATAGTTAAAACTATGTATTTATTTTTCATTAAAAAAAATGATGGCTTGTAGAGGAAGCCGAAACTCAAATAATGGTCACGGCGGCGGAGAAGTCGTTGTCGCCGCATAAGTACGGAAAGAAAAACATTCCCTTTTGTCGTTTAGAAAAACTCTTCTTATAAAAAAGATTACTTTTGAATAAACGTAAAAGTCAAAGGGGTTTATACACCGTATAAAAGAAAGTTGTGTATAAAACCAAATATGCCTCAATGAAAGGGATTGAGACGAAGTCCTTAAAAAGATAATTTTTTTAAATAAAGTACATCTATAATGTGTATTCACTATAAGTACACATAAATAATGTAAAAATAAAAGATTGGACATAATAATATCATGACATAATTTGAAAGTAGGAGATTAACCCAAAGAATGGAAGTTGGGTTAAGAAGTTCCCTTACCTCGTGTCTGACTTGACTCAACCGTTCTTTAACCTCCTGAATAATAAACTAGAGTTAATATATACCTTATTAAGAACCATTTTCAATTTCATTATCCTTATTATATCACTTATTACAATGTTATGAACATTATGTAATTATTTTAGTTAATAACGGTCATTTTGTCGATCTTTGGTACTTGTGTCAACAATAACCTTCTTATAATTACAAGTTGTTCATGTGGTGAAATATCCATTATATCCAGAATTATATTCATGATGTAGATATCATATATATCATATATATCCAGTATATACATTCATTCATAATATTACGTAACATTTAGAGGTAAGAAATGAAATGCACCGTTCATGGAGACGGTAAGCCGTACGTAGGCATGAACACTACTTTCATTTCTATTTCGTATTTAATGTAATGAAATCATAATTATATAATGGTATAATATAGTTTCTGTATAATATCATATATAATATCATTTACTCCATCCTTTATACATCCCACATATGGCATTAACGATTCACGTCACTTTGAGGGGGCGGTAGTCCGCACTTCCTAAAATGAAATTATCGCGTTTTACCCATAATGGAAATCATAAATTATGGCATAAATGAGAAATACAGAAGCATAAGTAAAAAAATAAACATATTATATATCATATATAAAAATAGTTACTTCTTAATGTCCACCTTTGAATGTGTTATTTGAGTGTTGAACAATCATCGTTTCGTGAGGCCGAAATTCTCCATCCACAGAAACCGTATGTTCTTTAACAATTAGATGTATGTGTGTGTAAGTGAAGCTCGAATCCTTCTTATAACAACATCCTAGTATATTGAGAATACTTGTGTTGTTACAAAATAAATTAATAAAAAGAGTTTAGGTGGTTTGAGAAGAAAAATAAAACAAAACAACATTAGAGAATACATTACCTCAAATTCGGGTAACTCTTTTTGATTTGAGCCAAAGGCTTCCTTGAGAAGAGTTCTGCGCAAATTGAGGCTTCTAGGAGTAAGAGGGGGATGTTGGGAGAGTATTTGGGCAGAGTATGGCCGAGCCAAATGGCTTTATGGTGTGAATAAGGTGGGAGAGGTGGGGGCCTTTTATAAGTGGAGAGGATGGGCTCTTTTGGAAAGATTGAAATGTTACATTATTACACAATGCTTTTAGGATTCTAAAGGTCCCACACTTATAAAATTAGTGTATAAGGTGATAATGGTTCTAAATCTCTTCATCCAATAGGCTTTGGACAAATGTAAGCCTTGGATTTTGCATTATCTTCTCATTTTATTTAAATCGTTAAATAATGAGGTCATCGTTGCATCATAATGATGTCATAAATAATTTAATATATTTAATGTATAAAAATTATAAAAAAAATACTATGATGTACGAAATCTTTTTAGCTTTCTAATTAATATTTATAGTCAAAATTTTGACTTGTGTAACCCCAATTAAAAACTATTTTAGCAAAACAACTCATGTTTGTGTCAATTTAATTTTAACATTAAATAAAAATATATAAATGTCATTTTCCAACTAAAGTGGCTCCATGGGGTGCCCAAGTTGACCCATGGGTTGTCTTGGTCTTCCATGACTCATCCAATAAGATTAGGACAAGTTTCATGCTCATCTCATATTATTAAAACATTATTTGTACCTTAAACTACACTAATTACCTCTAATCGCGATTAAGAACATAAAAGTTACTATTCACCAAAAAATTATTTTAATCTTATTGAACCAAATTTTACTTCTTAATGACAACCATGTATGTCGGATTTTTGAAAATCAAATCACAGAAGTGGTAATATTTCATTTAAACGAAAAATCAGTTATTTAACTACCACTTAGTGGTTTCACTATTCATCAAAAATTGAAGTTTTTCAGAACAATGCCAAAATTTCACCCTAAGCTATAATTGAAATTCCGAATTCAAAAATGATGTCTATTTTACAAAATTCCAAACATATAAGTTGCATTAATTAATTTTATAATTAATTCCCGTTGTCACAACAAATAGCGTGTTTTTAAGAAACAATTTATATCAAAAGATTTGCAATTGTTTATGTCCAATTTCAATGTTAAATTAATTCTAATGACCACCATTGGATAAAATGGTAAAAATATATTCTAATTATACTTTAAGGCCACTAAATAGTATAATTTATCACAATAAATTATTTTGATTAAAAAAGTTGTTTTAAGTATTTTTCACTATTCATAAAAATTTTGAAGTTCTCCGAAAATTACAAAAAATTCAACACAGGCTAATTTCAATATTAGGAATTCAAAAATGAATTCCATTTTGAAATATAAATTTTCTATAATTTCAAAAATTGGTTACAACTATTCATAACGGCTACTATGATTAGTCGCAGTGTTTCAGAACTCGAACTTGCGTACAATGCAAGCTATTGCATTATTGAAAGAGAGGCGTATCGTGGAAGCTCGGGGTGTTACATTCTCCCCTCCTTCAATAAATTGTGTCCTCGCAATTTGAAATTTTTCTTGGAAAATAAAAGGTTGAAAATAGAAAATACCTTTGAGGAAAACCCACATCGGAAATAAGATTAATAAAATTTAGCCTTAATAAGAGGGAGAGGGAAATGAAAAAGTCACCACCCAATTATGATCTCGATTAGGAGAACATTGGTGGAAATTAGAGACAAATAATTGGAGGAAAAACGTAAATATTTATAGGGAGCGATTGAGGTCATCAATCACAATCAACTGTCAAATTTGGGGCCTCAAAGCCTTCAATCTATGTTGATTTAAAATATCATCAGTTCAACAAGACATAAGGTATTAGGAGAACACATTTTTTTGTTTTAATATCCCTTTAATAAAGTTTAAGAATTAATTTATTCATTGAATAACAGATAGGTATATAAATATTTATGCTTGACAATTAGAGTTTCAACCTTCAACACACCTTTCACAAAAAAAAGATAATAGAACCCAAAAATATTATACTTATCCTAATTGTATAAGGTTCCAAATGATAACTCATAATATTTAGATTAGTAAAATTATTTTGTAATAACCAGGGACTTCCTGTAGGCTAGTGGTAGGAAATAAAGGCATGTCACACTATGATTGTGGGTTCGATTCCTGCAGCTTTGTCCGACGCGAAGGGTTATGCCCCACCCTGCAGGTTGTCCTTTTTCCTAAAACTATAGTATTATAATATTCCAAAAATAATCTTTAGAAATGTTCTAACCTTAAACAATATTATCCATGGTTCAACTTAATCCATTCCAACCTTAATAGTTATCCAAAATACCTCCGTCCAGACTTTCTCTAAAAGGTCTCTAAATTCCAAAATCAATTGTAACATCAGATTCCCCAAACAAGAAAAGTTTCTCTTATTGTCACATACTAAAAATATGATTACCTTAATCATATTAAAACCTTACTGAAATCAAAAAGTACTGCAGTACAATCCTTATATATATATCACATTATTCTAATAACAAGAATATAATCCACGAGTCCAAAAGCACTAATACATTAGTTATTCTGCTTCAACTGTAGTAACAGCATAAGATTGTCCTTGATCCCTTGGCCTTTTCTGAGGTAAGTTTCCCTGACGCTTAGGACATTCATTTGCATAATGACCCATTTCTCTACAATTGTAGCATTCAACTTTGATAGCCTCTTTCTTTCCCTTGCAATCACGAGCCTGGTGACCCTTTTCTCCACATTTATAACAAACTCCCATTCCTTTTAGTCAAGTACCAGGGTGATTCTTCCCACAATTATCACATAATGGAAAATCCTTCTTTCCCTTTTTCCCTTTATCTATCTCTTGTTCCGCCGTTCTCTTCTTCTCTTGCTTTACATTGTTGTCATAAGACTTAGAGAATTCTTTTTCTGTCTTGATAGCACACGAGACAATATCTTCGTATGATGAGAAGGATTGTGATACTAAAGCTCGATAGAGAAATGGTTTTAGCCCATCAAAGAAACGATCAATCTTACTCCTTGGGTTACGTATATAATCGGCAGCATGCCTCGCTAACCTTGTAAAGTTAGCCTCATACATTGCGACATTCTCATCCTCCTTCTGCCTCAGACTCAGAAATTGCCTTTCCATATCTGCTCGATGGTCACGAGGAAAGTATTTTTCTAAGAAAATCTCTTTGAACTCCCTCCATTCAATATTTGATACTTCATCATCTTCCTTCATGTTTTGAATCAATGACCACCATTGATCAGCATCTCCAGTGAGGCGGTAAACAGCCATGACAACCTTCTCCCTTTCACTACTCCCCAAGGCATGGAAAATTTTCTCTAAGGAATTTATCCATTGCTCAGCTACTATAGGATTTGTACTCCCATTGAAGGTTTGTGGTTGTTGCCTCATGAAGCAGTCTAACATTGATCCTCCACGTTGCGGATCAGGGTGCTCCATACGAGTAAGGTTATTATTCATAACCTGAGTGAGTTGTCCCAGTATGGTAATAAGTTGATCAGCACCAGTTGTATCTCCATATCCACAATAATTATCTTGAGCAGGATGGCAATCCCTACATGGAGTGCGCGCATTGATACGGTTTCCATTTCTCCCACTAGCTTCCATTTCGAAACAATGGCATAAACTAGATTAGTTTATGAATTAAAATACATAATCCCATACTTATAAAACACTTAACATAAATTGAACTATTTATGGATATAATCCATAATCATAAAAAGAAATGTTTCCTTTGAGAAAGTATATACTCATAACCCTTCATATTGGTTTGTAAAGAAAATGAGAATTATCCTAAGCATATCCCCCGGGAGTGTCGTAACCAAGAGTGCATCAAGGCCCGTTGTCGTGCACCAGCTCCCGTTCGAGTCTAGCTCAAAGCGGTGTTTTCGGGTTTTACCCCTAGGTACATCTGTGCCAGAGCCACCTCTACTTGCTCGTATCCAGAAAGGGATGTATTGCTCGGAAAACTCACAAAATCTATACAATAACAAAATTCAGGGAAGTTCTTCTATATTAATCCTCAATGTCTATCTTTGGGCTATGTGCTCTAATCAGAGTTTATCTAAATCTAGCTTCCAAGGTTATTACTAAACTGCCTTTGATACCAACTGTAACGCCCCGACCCTAGCTACCCAAAGTCGGTGAATTACTTCGTAACATTGGCATGATCACAAAAGATCAAGTCTCGAAAGACCGATTAGTTTAGTAGCCTTGGAAACACTAGATACATTCATACATGTTACATTACATCATAAAATGAAAAACTACAACAACAAAGTCTCCATAGTCCACACTCATATCCTCTTCTGACTATCCCTGCAGGTCATTCATAAAATACTTCTTCACATCCTGGAAAATATTAAAACATTCAAAGGGGTGAGCTCAGATGCTCAATAAGGATAACAATATTGCGGAAGCTTTCATAAATAAACATCAACATTTAAGTCAATGTATAACTAAACCAAAATCCTTTTAAACATGAACTTCAACATAATATGGAAAAAGTAAAATGAGATAATGCCATTTACTTATTCACATAGATATTCTACGGGTCGAATAATCACATGCAATATCAATAACCACTTTCATAATGAGGGAATGTATAATGCCGGACATTCTGAAACATTTTGTTAAGGCCTCGGCCAAGACGTCTAAAATTACTAAGGCCTCGGCCAAAACCATAAATCAAATTGGGAAAGGGCCTCAGCCAATTCCACGTCTAGTTGTCTCATGAGACCTACCGATGAATCGAGGAGCTATAGCGGGCTCCACCCGTCGCTTATTAAGTCCAATACATTCCTCATATGAATAGGTTTAAACATATCATAAACCATAACATAATCGTATCACATAAAACATGCATAAAGGAAACAAAACATTTCCACATTTCAATCACAAGATATCAATACAACACATTGTTATAATAAAAACGCTTTCAAAACCATTTTCAATACCAAAATAAAAGAAAGATAAAACATTGTATTTATTTTTCATTAAAAAAAATGATGGCTTGTCGAGGAAGCCGAAACTCAAATAATGGTCACGGCGGCGGAGAAGTCGTTGTCGCCGCATAAATACGGAAAGAAAAACATTCCCTTTTGTCGTTTAGCAAAACGATTCGTATAAAAAAGATTACTTTTGAATAAAAGTAAAAGTCAAAGGGGTTTATACACCGTATAAAAGAAAGTTGTGTATAAAACCAAATATGCCTCAATGAAAGGGATTGAGACGAAGTCCTTAAAAAGATCATTTTTTTAAATAAATTACATCTATAATGTGTATTCACTATAAGTACCCAAAAATAATGTAAAAATAAAAGATAGGACATAATAATATCATGACATAATTTGAAAGTAGGAGATTAACCCAAAGAATGGAAGTTGGGTTAAGAAGGTCCCTTACCTCGTGTGTAACTTGACTCAACCGTTCTTTAACCTCTTGAATAATAAACTAGAGTTAATATATACCTTTTTAAGAACCATTTTCAATTTCATTATCCTTATTATATCACTTATTACAATGTTATGAACATTATGTAATTATTTAAGTTAATAACGGTCATTTTGTCGATCTTTGGTACTTGTGTCAACAATAACCTTCTTATAATTACAAGTTGTTCATGTGGTGAAATATCCATTATATATAGAATTATATTCATGATGTAGATATCATATATATCATATATATCCGGTATATAAATTCATTCATAATATTACGTAACATTTAGAGGTAAGAAATGAAATGCACCGTTCATGGAGACGGTAAGCCGTACGTACGCATGAACGCTACTTTCAATTCTATTTCGTATTTAATGTAATGAAATAATAATTACATAAAGGTATAATATAGTTCCAGTATAATATCATATATAATATCATTTACTCCATCCTTTATACATCCCACATATGGCATTAACGATTCACATCACTTTGAGGGGGCGGTAGTCCGCACTTCCTAAAATGAAATTATCGCGTTTTACCCATAATAGAAATCATAAAGTATGCCATAAATGAGAAATACAGAAGCATAAGTAAAACATAAACATATTATATATCATATATAAAAATAGTGACATCTTAATGGCCACCTTTGATGGTGTTATATGAGTGTTGAACAATCATCGTTTCGTGAGGCAGAAATTCGCCATCCACAGAAACCGTATGTTCATTAAGCATTAGATGTATGTTTGTGTAAGTGAAGCTCGAATCCTTATTATAACAACATCCTAGTATATTGAGAATACTGGTGTTGTAACACCTGAGACTTTTATGTTATATAAATCATCAAAGGGATCTTTTTCTACACAACACTTGCTTGGCTTGCTTTACACGCAATCGCGACCTTCCTCGATAGCTTGCGTCGTACGCAATACCGAGTTTCACTAAACAACAATATGCTATTAAAACTAGCCCTTATGAATAGTAATAACCACTTTTTGAAATTTTATAAATTTTATTTTTCAAAATGGACTTCATTTTTGGACTCAGAATATCGAAATTAGCCTAGGGTGAAATTTTGGTTTCTTTCTGAAAACTTTCAATTTTTGATGAATAGTGAAACCACTAAGTGGTAGGTTAAAAACTGAATTTTGAATAAAACATAATTTTACCGCTTCTGTGAATGGAATTTCGAAAATCCGACAGACACGGTTGATATCAGTAAGTAAAATGTGGTTCAATGAGATAAAAATAATTATTTGGTGAATAGTAACTTTTTACTTTTTTTACCGCTGTTAATAGTAAATAGGGTAACTAAGGGTAAATATGATATTAATATTACCCTAACACATGTCCTAATTATATTGGACATGTGTAATTCGACCAAAAACAAACTTAGGAATAAAATATGACCATTTAGGCCCACTTGGATTAGATTAGGACATTTATTATTAATTTATTTAAAGTAGGGTTAAAATAGTTAAAATCAATGTTTAATAAGTAAATCATTTTTAATATGGGGTTATACAAAAGATAAATTCAATTGTAAATATTCATTAGAAAGCTAAAAAGATTTCCTACATGATGATATTTTATTTGTAATTTTTAGACATCAAATAATTTAATTTATCTATAACACAAAGATGATGCAGTAATTATCTTATTAATGAAATATTGACAAAATTGATAATATAAATACAAAAATAAATGTAATTTAAGACTTTTTATGAATTCCACTAATCTTCTAGGTTACTATGATATATTAGTGTTGATTTAATAAACTTGGTTCGAACATATAATTCTGTTATGACTTTCACAAAAATCATATATCAAATAGTGTCAAAATTGACACAAAATAGTTTTTAAATCAAATATTATATTATTAATTGTTATTTTATTCATAAAAATCTAAGTTTCGGCCAAATTACTTAGATAAGGATATATATATTAATAATAAACATTTTGGGGTTCGTTTGGCATTTTATAGTAAGTGTATTAACCATATAGTGAAAAAAAACAAAAAGACACGGTAAAAGTTAAATTAATTAACTTAGAGTTAAATCTAATTGATAAGGTTAAAATAATACCCTAAACTTGTCTAAATCCTATTGGTTGATAGGATTTCGACCCATCCCCACTTTAGCTTCGAAATAAGACCCTTTGGAACCATTATAAACCGATTTTGACTTTAATATAAAATAATATTTTGAGATATTCCTAAGGTGCCCCTCTCCTCCCTTATAAAAGGGCACCTCCTCCCCCTCCTCCTCACACCAATTTGAGCACTCAATCTCGGCCAACCCCTGACACTTTCTCCTCTCCACTTCCCTAGAATAATCCTAGAGGTCCTGGTCTTCTCGAAAGACCAATCTTAGTTCCTTAAGTGGAGGATTCAAAGAGGCGTTCAAAGAAGAGGTAATATCCATTACCGATCTTTTCAATTTCTTTCTTCTTCAACTTCTTCTTCTTTAGCTGTTTCATGATAAAGTAATAACATCAGTATTACTTACATACTGATATGTTATTATAAATATGAAACAACCCTAATTAACCTTCTATCCATCCTACGGAAAAATGAAATCACCGCGCGTGCGTACGTACGGAATACCGTCTCCACGCCGTGGTGTAATCTATTTTTCCACCATCACCTTACAAGGATGGTTATAATGGTGTAATAAGTAACTATATATGATTATTATGAAGTAATATTGATACTGAAATAATATATATATATACTCCAATACAATTCCACGATCATAGGAACGATATCATCACTCGTGCGTACGTACGGAATACCATCTCCACGATGTGATGCGACTCGTTCTACATGATCTTCATTTCATAATGATTATATAAATGAATTGAATGAATGAATATGGTATATACTACACTAATACCATTATGTAAATGAATTATCTATAACCTAAAGATAATAATAAGAATTTATTCGACAAAACACGCATAAGAACAAAAAGTTATAAAGACCCGAGTAACAAGTAACAATGAAATATTACTAACAAGAAGCTAATAATATGACCATATATGATATCATATCAATATTTATGATTCTGGAATAAGTCAATAACATTATTTAAACCATTATACAGGAGCTTCGGACACGTACAAAGCAAATCGGACCTAAGGTAAGGGAAATATCACAATCTCACTTTTATCCGAGATTGTATTTACTTTGGTAATTACTGGGGTGTATTTTATCATCCACATCCATGTTCCCTCAATATGTAATATTATTTCCATACTTCTACAATAGTTTATATCCAATTTTACCCTTCGGTAAGTTTTTTTTGTAAAAGATATGAAAGGAATCTTTTGTCGTTTTTCATACGAGGTACTTTTTGACTTTCCGACAAAAGTACGAAGAATGTTTTTTTTTAACTTATACGGCATGAATGGATTATTAAAACATTGTTTCCAAAAAGCTTCCTTTACAAGTTTTCAAGTTTATTTTTAATCAACTTCTTTTAATTTAAAGTTGTATGACATGTTATGAAAGGAAAAATGTTTTTTAAGAAGAAATGATATTTTCCTCAAGAATGGAGTTCAAGTGTTTTATCAAAATGATTTTCCATCTAAGATAATAAGGGGTTCTATTTTTATCCCTATTATTAAATTGATTTGTTCATGTTGTGATGGAATTATTTTTAAGAATTCCTTTATCTTATATGAATTGATTTATGATGTCATGATGTTTCAAGAATCCCATTTTTGTTACATGTGTTATGCGATGATGTATGTTTAATGATTATGTGGCACACATAAGAAAGGATTCATTATAAGATGGGTGGGACCTATATATCCCTCCAATGCATTGGGTAAAGATTTATATCTCATGAGATAGATATGGCTGGAACGAAATGTTATTTCGGTTCAGTGAAACAGGACTGAAACGAGGAGTGAACTCGGTTCAGAAAGGGACTTTGTCCACTAAGATAGTCTTGGCAATGAGTCATGACTAACAAGAAATGATTTTCCATGATTATGTGTGCATGCCACAAAGTTTCAAGTTTTATGTTATGATTATGGGGATCTCATTTTCACATCTATGATTTATTCCATGTTAAGATATTATGATCTCTTTTGCAGGTTTTGATTTTCATAAAGATATGATAAGATTTTTATTTCCTTTATTTGCCCTTGCTGAGCATTTGAGCTCACCGTTTTATGTTTTCTTTTCCCCAGGTCAGGAAGATGGATATTAAGTAGAATATGCTAAAAGGGACCCTAGATATGATGAAATAAATGGGAGACACTGTAGAAGATTTATGAACCAGTTGATTATGTTTCCCAGTTTCTAAAGACACTATACCTATACGGTCCTTTGTGGTTTTGTCATATGTTGTAATAAGTGTGCTTCAATTTCGATGTATTAACAATGTATGTAAAGTATGGGTCGTTATAGTTGGTATCATAGGAAAGGTATAGTCAACCTTTGGAAACTAGGATGTGAAAGCCTTAGTAATAACCCTAAGGATAAGTCTAAGCATAGAACACAATCTTAGTGTTTTAGAAATGGCCTTGAATAACCTAGGATAATACCTTAAGCATGAAAATTTTATTCTTGAATTATGTGGTTTCCTATTATAATTAGTGTTGCTCACACTATTCTTCTTGGTTTTAGTCAATGGCTGGAACCCGAAGGAACCGTGTTAATGCGGAATGAGATGGGCAATGCAATGATTGTCCCCCTGAGCAACCAAACGATATGGGAGCTGGAATGCAAAATCTTGTAGCCATGCTCACACAACTTTCTCAAGCTATGAATCATGCAGGATTTCCAAACGAGCAAAGGAGGGAGCAACATTCTATTGAATCCTTCATGAGGCAGCGTCCACCTTCTTCCAGCGGGTCTACTGATCCATTAGTTGCTGAACAATGGATTAGTACTACTGAAAAGATATTTTCAGTTCTTCAATGTTCTGAACATGATAAAGTCATCATAGCAGTGTATCGTTTGGAAGGAGATGCTGATCAATGGTGGAATCTTGTTAAGAATACGAGGCAAAGGGATGAAATTGAGTCTATGGAATGGGACGAGTTCAAGAACTTATTTTTCAATAAGTACTTCTCTCGTATTCTCCGAACAAAGATAGATGAAGAGTTTCTTGAACTGAAGCAAAGGGATGATGAATCTGTTGGTACCTATGAAGCAAATTTTACAAGACATGCATGGTACGCTTCTGGTATTATTATCCAACCTGAGAGTAAGATCGATCGATTCTTTAGTGGCTTAAAACCAAGTCTTCGAAGGGCGTTAGCTATAAGGGACTTCAATAGCTACTAGGAAATCGTTCGATGTGCTCTCAAAGTCGAGATGGAGGTTGGAGTAACCCATCAGTCGCATGGGTTTGATAAGAAGAGGAAGATGGAATTCAAAGGAAACTCTAAAGAGCACACTGAAAAGAAGATGAACTTTCCCTTATGCTCAATGTGTGGAATGAAACATGGAGGGAGTTGTCTTAAAGGGACAAGTAAATGTTTTAAATGTGGAAAAGAAGGTCATCGGGCATTTGAATGACGTGATAATGGGAAGAAGATGTCTAATGACGCAAACAATGGAAGGGATACACAGAATGAACCTACTACACATCAATGTTTCAAGTGCAAGGAGATGGGGCATTATGCCAATCAATGCCCAAATCCAAGGGTTGATGATGATGGTCGACGTCAACAAACTCTTAAGGCTAAAGACAAAGGAAAGTCACATGCAATTTCTATCAGTGATGTGGAGTACGATAACGATGTGGTGAAAGGTACACTTACCATCCACTCTAAAGTAGAAAATGTTTTATTTGATTCTGGATCCACCCACTCTTTTATTTCTGAAGACTTTTCTAAGGGTATCACCGTATTACCTCAACAATTAGATGTTGAGTTAGCTGTGACAACACCTAATGGCACATCAGTCGCATCAAAAGTTTATAATTCTTCTCCGATCGAAGTTTGTGGGAAAGTGCTTCCTGCAAATCTTGTGATCCTTCCTTTAGTGGAATTTGATGTGATTCTTGGCATGGATTGGATTTCTCTACATGGAGCTCATATCGATTGCCAAAGAAGGGAAGTCACATTTTATATTCCAGATCAATCTACGATCGTCTATCAATGCAAGGATGAACATAACCTTCCAGTGGAAATTTCTTCCATCTTATGGGTATTGATTCCACTAAATAAAGGTTATTTATCTCAAATGGTAGGTGAGAAACTCACGATTAAGAATATGCCCATTGTACGGGAGTTTGATGATGTCTTTCCGGAGGAATTGTCGGGTCTTCCACCAAATCGTGAAGTTGAGTTTTCAATAGAACTTGTACCGGGTGCTTTGCCTATTTCAAAGACACCTTATAGAATGGCCCCAATTGAGTTGCAGGAATTGAAGAAGCAACTCCAAGAGAATCTTGATAACGGATTCATACGCCCTAGTGCGTCACCTTGGGGAGCACCTGTTCTATTTGTTAAGAAGAAAGATGGACCAATGAGACTTTGCATTGATTATCGAGAACTTAACAAGATCACTATCAAGAACAAATATCCTCTCCCACGCATTGATGACTTATTTGAACAACTATGTGGAGCTCAATACTTTTCCAAGATTGATCTTCGTTCAGGGTATCATCAATTAAGGGTCAAAAGGGAGGATATACCAAAGACGGCTTTCCGTACAAGGTATGGACACTATAAATTTATAGTGATGCCATTTGGTCTTACTAATGCCCCTGCTATCTTCATGGATCTAATGAATAGAGTCTTTAGAGACTATATTGATCAATTTGTGGTAGTCTTTATAGACGATATTCTTGTCTATTCAAAGAGCAAGGAAGAGCATGAAGATCACTTGAGAATTATATTGAAGACCCTGAGAAAGGAGAAACTTTATGCCAAATTTATCAAGTGTGAATTTTGGCTTCAAAAAGATTCATTTTTGGGTCATATAATCTCAAAAGAGGAGATATCTGTGGATCCAGCAAAAACAGAGGTTATCGAAAGATGGTCAAGACCAACAACAGTAACTGAGATCCGAAGTTTTCTTGGTTTGGCTGGATATTATCGACGTTTTGTAAAAGATTTTTCACGATTATCTAATCCAATCACCATGTTGACTCGGAAGGGAGTTAAATTTGTCTGGACAGAGGAATGTGAAGAGAATTTCAAGGAGTTGAAAAGAAGGTTATCCAGTGCACCTGTGCTCACACTGCCTTGTAGTGGAGAAAGGTTTGTGATCTACAGTGATGCATCCAAGAAGGGATTGGGGTGTGTTCTTATGCAAAATGATATGGTGATAGCTTATGCCTCACGACAGTTGAAAATCCATGAGCAAAATTACCCAACACATGATTTGGAGTTGGCTGCGGTAATCTTTACATTAAAGATTTGGAGGCATTACCTTTATGGTGAAAGGTGTGATATTTATACTGATCATAAAAGTTTAAAGTATATTTTCACACAAAAGGAGTTGAATATGCGTCAACAAAGATGGTTGGAGCTGATTAAGGATTATGACTGCTCAATCCATTACCACCCTGGGAAAGAAAACAAGGTGGCAGATGCATTAAGTCGACAAGACCATGCTAGTTTATCCATGATGAGGATCACAAAAGATCCAATATTTATGGATTTACAAAGGATGGATCTTGGAATTATAATGGAAGGGGAAAAATCTTATCTTTCTCAAATGAATGTTCAACCATCTATACATGTGAAGATTAAAGAGGCACAGAAAGAAGATGTCGAGTTACAAAAGAAGGTGAGAAATGTTCCTGAATTCAACCTTGATTGTGATGTGATAATAAAGTTCAGGAATCGGGTTTGCGTTCCTCCCATCCCCGAATTAAAGAATGAGCTGCTGGATGAGGCTCATAGTTCATCATTCTCTATTCATCCAGGAAGCACGAAGATGTATAGGGACCTGAAAGAGTACTTCTGGTGGGATGGCATGAAAAGAGATGTTGCTGAATATGTCTCTCGATGCTTGGTTTGTCAACAAGTTAAAGCTGAGAGACAGAAGTCTAAGGGGATGTTACAACCATTACCCATACCTGAATGGAAATGGGAAAACATCACTATGGACTTTGTCACAGGACTTCCTAAAACATCCAAAGGCAATAATGCTATTTGGGTAATAGTTGATCGTCTTACAAAGTCTGCACACTTCATTGCTATTAGAGAGGATTTCTCTCTAGATCAGCTTGCCACGATATATGTAAAGGAAGTGGTAAGATTGCATGGAGTACCACTTTCTATTATATCTAATCGAGATCCGAGATTTACCTCGAAGTTCTGGCGAAGTCTTCAGCATACTCTGGATAGAGAGTTGAGTTTCAGCACTGCTTATCATCCCCAGACAGACGGTCAGTCTGAGAGAACAATTCAAACCCTAGAAGATATGTTGAGAGCTTGCTCTATGGATTTCAAAGGAGGTTGGGATCAACACCTACCTTTGGTGGAATTTTCTTATAATAATAGCTATCACTCCAGTATTCAGATGGCTCCTTATGAAGCTCTCTATGGAAAGAAATGCAGGACTCCAACTTGCTGGGATGAAGTTGGGGAAAGAAAGCTATTAGGACCTGATCTCGTTGATGAAATGGCAAAAAAGGTCAGATCTATTCAACAACACATAAGAGCAGCTCAGAGTCGACAGAAAAGTTATGCTGACAACCGAAGAAAAGAACTAGAGTTTGAAGTGGGTGATAAAGTGTTCTTACGAATATCTCCCTGGAAGAGGGTTATGAGATTTGGAAAGAAGGGGAAGTTGAGCCCTAGATATATCGGTCCTTTTGAAATACTGGATCGTGTTGGGAAGGTAGCTTACCGATTGGCGCTTCCACCAAATCTCTCTCAAGTTCACGATGTGTTCCATGTATCTCTCCTGAGAAAGTACATACCAGATCCTTCACATGTACTCAGCTAAGAAGTTGTACCGCTGGAGCAAGATCTTTCTTATGAAGAACAGCCGATAGAGATTCTGGATCGTAGCGAAAAAGTCCTACGAAACAAGACCACTCGCTTGGTGAATGTTTTATGGAGAAACCACCAACTTAGAGAAGCTACATGGGAGCTTGAGGATATGATGAGGGAGAAGTATCCTCATCTGTTTGTTGCAAAGTGATGAATTTCGAGGGCGAAATTCTTTTTAAGGGGGGTATAATGTAACACCCGAGACTTTTATGTTATATAAATCATCAAAGGGATCTTTTTCTACACAACACTTGCTTGGCTTGCTTTACACGCAATCGCGACCTTCCTCGATAGCTTGCGTCGTACGCAATACCGAGTTTCACTAAACAACAATATGCTATTAAAACTAGCCGTTATGAATAGTAATAACCACTTTTTGAAATTTTATAAATTATATTTTTCAAAATGGACTTCATTTTTGGACTCAAAATATCGAAATTAGCCTAGGGTGAAATTTTGGTATTTTTCTGAAAACTTTCAATTTTTGATGAATAGTGAAACCACTAAGTGGTAGGTTAAAAACTGAATTTTTCATAAAACATAATTTTACCGCTTCTGTGAATGGAATTTCGAAAATCCGACAGACACGGTTGATATCAGTAAGTAAAATGTGGTTCAATGAGATAAAAATAATTTTTTGGTGAATAGTAACTTTTTACTTTTTTTTACCGCGGTTAATAGTAAATAGGGTAACTAAGGGTAAATATGATATTAATATTACCCTAACACATGTCCTAATTCTATTGGACAAGTGTAATTCAATCAAAAACAAACTTAGGAATAAAATATGACCATTTAGGCCCAGTTGGATTAGATTAGGACATTTATTATTAATTTATTTAATGAAGGGTTAAAATAGTTAAAATCAAAGTTTAATAAGTAAATCATTTTTAATATGGGGTTATACATAAGATAAATTCAATTGTAAATATTCATTAGAAAGCTAAAAAGATTTCCTACATGATGATTTTTTAGTTGTAATTTTTAGACACCAAATAATTTAATTTATTTATAACACAAAGATGATGAAGTAATTATCTTATTAATGAAATATTGACAAAATTGATAATATAAATACCAAAATAAATTTAATTTAAGACTTTTTATGAATTCCACTAATTTTCTAGGTTACTATGATATATTAATGTTGATTTAATCAACTTGGTTCGAACATATAATTCTGTTATGACTTTCAAAAAAATCATATATCAAATAGTGTCAAAATTGACACAAAATAGTTTTTAAATCAAATATTATATTATTAATTGTTATTTTATTCCTAAAAATCTAAGGTTCGGCCAAATGACTTAGATAAGGATATATATATTAATAATAAACAATTTGGGGTTCGTTTGGCATGTTATAGTAAGTGTATTAACCATATAGTGAACGAAAACAAAAAGACACGGTAAAAGTTAAATTAATTAACTTAGAGTTAAATCTAATTGATAAGGTTAAAATAATACCCTAAACTTGTCTAAATCCTATTGGTTGATAGGATTTCGACCCATCCCCACTTTATCTTCTAAATAAGACCCTTTGGAACCATTATAAACCGATTTTGACTTTAATATAAAATAATATTTTGAGATATTCCTAAGGTGCCCCTCTCCTCCCTTATAAAAGGGAACCTCCTCCCCCTCCTCCTCACACCAATTTGAGCACTCAAGCTCGGCCAACCCCTGCCATTTTCTCCTCTCCACTTCCCTAGAATAATCCTAGAGGTCCTGTTCTTCTCCAAAGAACAATCTTAGTTCCTTAAGTGGAGGATTCAAAGAGGCGTTCCAAAGAAGAGGTAATATCCATTACCGATCTTTTCAATTTATTTCTTCTTCAACTTCTTCTTCTTTAGTTGTTTCATGATAAAGTAATAACATCAGTATTACTTACATACTGATATGTTATTATAAATATGAAACAACCCTAATTCACCTTCTATCCATCCTACGGATAAATGAAATCACCGCGCGTGCGTACGTATGGAATACCGTCTCCACGCCGTGGTGTAATCTATTTTTCCACCATCACCTTACAAGGATGGTTATAATGGTGTAATAAGTAACTATATATGATTATTATGAAGTAATATTGATACTGAAATAATATATATATATATACTCCAATACAATTCCACGATCATAGGAACGATATCATCACTCGTGCGTACGTACGGAATACCGTCTCCACGATGTGATGCGACTCGTTCTACATGATCTTCATTTCATAATGATTATATAAATGAATTGAATGATTGAATATGGTATATACTACACTAATAAAATTCTGTAAATGAATTATCTATATCCTAAAGATAAGAATAAGAATTTATTCGACAAAACATGCATAAGAACAAAAAGTTATAAAGACCCGAGTAACAAGTAACAATGAAATATTACTAACAAGAAGCTAATAATATGACCATATATGATATCATATCAATATGTATGATTCTGGAATATGTCAATAACATTATTTAAACCATTATACAGGAGCTTCGGACATGTACAAAGCAAATCGGACCTAAGGTAAGGGAAATATCACAATCTCACTTTTATCCGAGATTGTATTTACTTTGGTAATTACTGGGGTGTATTTTATCATCCACATCCATGTTCCCTCAATATGTAATATTATTTCCATCCTTCTACAATAGTTTATATCCAATTTTACCCTTCGGTAAGTTTTTTTTTTGTAAAAGATATGAAAGGAATCTTTTGTCGTTTTTCATACGAGGTACTTTTTGACTTTCCGACAAAAATACGAAGAATGTTTTTTTAACTTATACGGCATGAATGGATTTTTAAAACATTGTTTCCAAAAAGCTTCCTTTACAAGTTTTCAAGTTTATTTTTAATCAACTACTTTTATTTTAATGTCGTATGACATGTTATGAAAGGAAAAATGTTTTTTAAGAAGAAAGGATATTTTCCTCAAGAATGGAGTTCAAGTGTTTTATCAAAATGATTTTCCATCTAAGATAATAAAGGGTTCTGTTTTTATCCCTATTATTAAATTGATTTGTTCATTTTGTGATGGAATTATTTTTATTAATTCCTTTATCTTATATGAATTGATTTATGATGTCATGATGTTTCAAGAATCCCATTTTTGTTACATGTGTTATGCGATGATGTATGTTTTATGATTATGTGCAACACATAAGAAAGGATTCATTATAAGATGGGTGAGACCTATATCTCCCTCCAATGCATTGGGTAAAGATTTATATCTCATGAGATAGATATGGCTGGAACGGAAGTTTATTTCGGTTCAGTGAAACAGGACTGAAACGAGGAGTGAACTCGGTTCAGAAAGGGACTTTGTCCACTAAGATAGTCTTGCCAATGAGTCATGACTAACAAGAAATGATTTTCCATGATTATGTGTGCATGCCACAAAGTTTCAAGTATTATGTTATGATTATGGGGATCTCATTTTCAATTCTATGATTTATTCCATGTTAAGATATTATGATCTCTTTTGCAGGTTTTGATTTTCATAAAGATATGATATGATTTTTATTTCCTTTATTTGCCCTTGCTGAGCATTTGAGCTCACCCTTTTATGTTTTCTTTTCCCCAGGTCAGGAAGATGGATATTAATTAGAATATGCTAAAAGGGACCCTAGATATGATGAAATAAATGGGAGACACTGTAGAAGATTTATGAACCAGTTGTTTATGTTTCCCAGTTTCTAAAGACACTATACCTATACGGTCCTTTGTGGTTTTGTCATATGTTGTAATAAGTGTGCTTCAATTTCGAAGTATTAACAATGTATGTAAAGTATGGGTCGTTGTAGGTGTTGTTACAAAAGAAATGAATAAAAAGAGTTTAGGGGGTTTGAGAAGAAAAATAAAACAAAACAACATTAGAGAAGACATTACCTCAAAATCGGGTAACTCTTTTTGATTTGAGCCAAAGGCTTCCTTCAGAAGAGTTCTGCCCAAAGTGAGGCTTCTAGGAGTAAGAGGGAGAAGTTGGAAGAATAGTTGGGCAGAGTTTGGCCAAGCCAAATGGCTTGAAGGTGTGAATAAGGTGTGAGAGGTGGGGGCCTTTTATAAGTGGAGAGGAGGGGCTCTTTTGGAAAGATTGAAATGTTACATTATTACACATTCCTTTTCGGATTCTAAAGGTCTCACACTTATATAATTAGTGGATAAGGTGATAAGGGTTCGAAATATCCTCATACAATAGGCTTTTCACAAATGTAAGCCTTGGATTTTGCATTATCTTCTCATTTTATTTAAATCGTTAAATAATGAGGTCATCGTTGCATCATAATGATGTCATAAATAATTTAATTTATTTAATGTCTAAAAATTATAAAAAAAATACTATGATGTAGGAAATCGTTTTAGCTTTCTAATGAATATTTATTGTCAAAATGTTGACTTGTGTAACCCCACTTAAATACTGTTTTAGAAAAACAACTCATGTTTGTGTCAATTTAATTTTAACATTAAATAAATATATATTAATGTCATTTTCCTACTAAAGTGGATCCATGGGGTCCCCAAGTTGACCCATGGGATGTCTTGGTCGTCCATGACTCATCCAATAGGAGTAGTACAAGTGTCATGCTCATCTCATATTATTAAAACATTATTTGTACCTTAAACTACACTAATTACCTCTAATCGCGATTAAGAACTTAAAAGTTACTATTCACCAAAAATTATTTTAATCTTATTGAACCACATTTTACTTATTAATGACAACCATGTATGTCGGATTTTTGAAAATCAAATCACAGAAGTGGTAATATTTCATTTAAACGAAAAATCAGTTATTTAACTACCACTTAGTGGTTTCAATATTCATCAAAAATTGAAGTTTTTCAGAACAAAGCCAAAATTTCACCCTAAGCTATAATTGAAATTCCGAATTCAAAAATGATGTCTATTTTACAAAATTCCAAACATATAAGTTTCATTAATTAATTTTATAATTAATTCCCACTGTCACAACAAATAGCGTGTTTTTAAGAAACAATTTATATCAAAAGATTGGCAATTGTTTATGTCCAATTTCAATGTTAAATTAATTCTAATGACCACCATTGGATAAAATGGTAAAAATATATTCTAATTATACTTTAAGGCCACTAAATAGTATAATTTATCAAAATAAATTATTTTGATTAACAAAGTTGTTTTAAGTATTTTTCACTATTCATAAAAATTTTGAAGTTCTCCGAAAATTACAAAAAATTCAACATAGGCTAATTTCAATATTAGGAATACAAAAATGAATTCCATTTTGAAATATAAATTTTCCATAATTTCAAAAAGTGGTTACTACTATTCATAACGGCTACTTTGATTAGTCGCAGTGTTTTAGAACTCGAACTTGGTTACAATGCAAGCTATTGCATTATTGAAAGAGAGGCGTATCGTGGAAGCTCGGGGCGTTACATCCGAAAAGTACCAAAATTTCACCCTAGGCTAATTTTGTTATTCCGAAACCAAAAATGAAGTCTATTTCACCAAATTTGAAACATCAATGCTGCATTTTAAAATTAATTCCCGCTTTCGAAACCAAAAGGCGTATTTTTAAGAAATAATAACTATCAAAATTTTGACACTTGTTTATGTCCAATTTCAAGGTGGAATTACTTAAAATGATCATCATTGGATTAAATAGTAAAAATATAATCTATTTATACTTCCAAACCATTAAAATTTAAAATTTAACAATATAAATTATTTTGATTAAAAAAGTTGTTTTCAGTTAAAATTTAATAATTTTTCACTATTCACCCAAATATGAATGTTATCAGAAAGACACCAAAACATTATGGATACTAAATTATTATGTCCCGATTCTAAAGAAGAATTTATTTTTGTCAAATTGAATATATAAAAGTTTCAAATATTGGTTTTAAAAAGGCTGCAGCATTAAAAGGCGGTAAAATTTAATTTTTTGAAAAAAATACTTCTTTTATCTGAAAAAATGAATTTGTTTATAAATCATGTCTTAGAAGCTCATAATATGGATTAAAATTTTAAGGATAATATAATATTTAATATTTAGTTAATACTATTCATAACCTCTTTTGAACGGCTAGTTTGGTAAGTCGTGGTGTACTTGAACTCAGTGTTGCGTACAACACACGCTTTTCAATTATTCAAATAGGAGTGTACCATGGAAGATTGGGGTGTTAAATTCACCTCTCCTTCAATAAATTGCATCCTCGAAATTTTAAAAATTGGGCTTGAGAATATAATGTAAAGTCCCACATCAGAAAAAGTGTCAATAATACTATTACTTTAAAAGAACGAAAGAGAGGTATAAAGGTCACCCAAGATAACCCATACTAGGATTCTAGGTAGGAAAACATGGACATGGATGATAAACTAAGTGTCATGTTCTGATGGAGAGGGATAGAAATCATGATCAGGAAAAATTTAACAATAATAAAACCACAAACTTGTGTTGGGACAAACGATCATTAATCTCTTAGTAGGAAAAGTAAACGGACAACATTTTTTGTTTTAAGTTACATTACATAAGGATGAGAAATTCATTTATGATATTGACTAAGAATATAAAGATATATACTTACTTTTTAAGTAGAGTTTCATTCATTAATAAATTTCCACTACAAATCAAATTATTTTTAAACGATGAGTATTCAAGAAGACTTGGTCACACTAGAAGAGCTAGAATAAACTTCTATAGAATCACATGATCCATAAAGGATAAACTATATATTTACATTTTCTTTTGAGATTAATAAAAACCAAAATGGTTAGTACAAGATCTAATGATCCCCAAAAGGAAATTCCTTGAGAGAAATAAATAATAATCTTAATTTCTAGAATTAAACCAACAATACCCCAAAGTTAAATAAATACCATTCAATAACCAATTGTCCTTAAAATCCTTCAATATAATCCAAACTAATATTGAAATGCAAAACATAGAAGAATTTGATTATGTAGTCTCCCATGTTAAATTGTATCTCCAAATGACATCAAATACTCTTAAAGTCACATACTTAAAAAGTAATTAACCTCATCAAAAATTCTATATTATAGGTTAATCATTTCCATAAATAACCCAAATCACAATAAATCCACAATATAAACATAGATAAAAATATACCATTACTCCACAAATGAAACCCCATAGTATTCTATTTTCCTTGGGCATATAGTGTTCCCAACAAAGCGAACATTTTCCAAAATAAAATTTATCACTTAATCACCAAATCATTTTCCTATACCAAGGGTATTCATTTGATAAGACATAAGAACCCAAATTAACTTATTATTGATCAATAAAATCATTTAACTAAAAATAATTAGCCACACTATCCAGGGACTTTACGTAGTCCAGTGGTAAGCGATAAATCCCAATAGCACTTTGGTTTTGGGTTCGATTCCCACAGCTTTGTCCAAAGCGACAGGTTGTCACACGGTCTGCACGTTGTCCTTTTTCGAAAACTATATTTTATAATATTACCAAAATGAGATAAATTTTTCAAAATACCATATAATAATTTAACCACAAATGTTATATCATACCTTGAATTTTCATCCCAAATTATAATAACATATAATTCTCTCAAACCCCAATGACCATATAAAACCAAATGGCTATTTATACCTATATCCACAAGAGAAGAGATAATTCTTCCTCAAATATCTTTCTCACATGGAAAACTGCGGGGTTAAAAACACAAGAGAAAATTATTCCAAAGTATACCCATCAACAAGGAGCACTATTACTTTTTAAACATTTCTCAAACCATTTATTTCCTCATAGCTTCTTTTTTGACAAAGAAAATATACTATAGAATAGTGAATTCACTCGGGTAATGGCCAGGTCCACTACATTTACGACAAATGATTGTAAATGGACTCTTGGGAACATTTTTATTTTCTTAAATAGTACTCTTCATTTTGCTTCGGCAATTCTTAACTTTATGTCCTTCCTTCCCACATGTAAAGCATTTCTTGGTCCCATTGAGACACTTTCCCGAGTGTCTCCTACCACATTTATTGCATGATGGAAATTGAGGGTTCTTGTCTCCATGGTCTCCACTACTAGAGCTCTTATCATTCATCACCTCTCTCTTCCTTGTTGAGTCTGGGAGTTGGTTAATATATATGTTGTTAATCATATTTTTGGAAAACTGATTTGGAATAAAGACAATATCTTTTACGCCTATCAACATTCCATTTTGTTGCTCATTTCCACCACCGTTCCCACCTTGTACATCATTCTTAAAGTCAATATAACTTCCTTGGAATCTATCCATTGACTAAAACCAGAAAGCATTGTGTGTGTAATAGTAGGTATAAAATCATTTAGAGATGTACATGTCACCATATTCTCAATTTGAAACACATTAGGATTAACCAAGGTCATTTACTCTCATATTATATATATATTACTTTAAATCAATTTGTAAATAAAATGTAAATTATCCTACGTATATCCCCCGGGAGTGTCGTAACCAAGAGTGCAGCAAGGCCCGTTGTCGTGCACCAGTTCCCGTTCGAGTCTAGCTCAAAGTGGTTTTTTCGGGTTTTACCCATAGCTACATCTATGCCAGATCTGCCTCTACCTGCTCGTATCCGGATAGGGATGTATTGCTCGAAAAACTCACAAAATCTCTACAATACCAAAATTCTATGAAGTTATTCTATACTAATTCTTAAAGTTCATCTTAGGTATATGTGCTCTAATCAGAGTTTATCTAAATATAGCTTCCAAGGTTTGTACTAAACTTCCTCTGATACCAACTGTAACGCCTCAACAGCAGTTACCCAGAGTCGGTGCATTATTACATAACATTGGCATGATCACCAGAAAGATCAAGTCTCTAAAGACCGATTAGTTTAGTAGTCATGGAAAAACTAGATACAATCATAATATTTTACATTACATAAAAAACATCTTGTCTTCATATCCCCTCATATTATCCCTGCAATTCATTCATAAATTAATTCTTCATAATCCTGGGAAAAATAAAACATTGAAAGAGGTGAGCTCAGATGCTCAGTAAGGATAACATTATAGCAGAAGCTTTTATAGATAAGCATAAACACTTAAGGCAGTTTATAACTAAAACGAAAGCCTTTTAAACTTGAACTTCAGCATAAAATGGAAAAGATAAAATAAAATAATTCCATTTACTTACTCACATGGATATTATACTAGTCTAATGATCACATGAAATATCAATAACCACTTTCATAATGATGGAATGTATAATTCCAGACTATCATAACCACATAGCCAAGGCCTCGTGCCAAGACTACAAATAAGATTTTTTCAAGGCCATATGCCAAGACACTAGTTTGTCTTATGAGACCTACCGATGCATCGAGGAGCTATAGCGGGCTCCACCCATCACTTATTAAGTCCAATCCATTCCTCATATGAACAGGTTTAAACAAAACATAAACATTCGTATTAAAACTAGCATACGAAATGTCAATACATTAACTACAAACCATGAATGGTATAAAAATAGCACATCCACAGTCAAACATAACTCATTTGATACAATATGGAAGATTTTATTGTATCACATTATCCTCAATCAAGAATAATGAAGGATGTTGACATAGATGAAAATAATCCTCAAAACTATTTGAGAGGAATATCCCCCATTTTCTTGAAATCATTTTAAAAGTAACACTATTTGTCAAGAAGACATTTAAAAATAGATTTTTGAATCAAAGTGTCCCATACCACTTTGAAACATTTAAAATGAGTTTTAATTTAAAAATTTTAATCTCCATATAAATAAATCCTTAAAACCATTTTTTAAAACATGGACATTAATGAGAAATATTTAGAATAATAAGTCTTAAAAAATTTAAAAATGGTATTTTAGTTAGAGTTTCTAACCAAAAGAGAGACACTTGAATAAAAATAATTGAGGTAGTCAAAAAATTGTAATATCATGAGAATAAATGGATTCATGATATACTATGTCAAAGTACATTATATACACCACATAAAAGTGATTTGGTGTATAACAACAAAGAAGACTCAATGGAATGTAAATTGAGATGAAATATCTCCTAAAGGAAGTATCCTTAGGTTAAGGATAAATCAATGACATAATTATGTGTGAAAAATATAAATACACTAAATATGATTGGATATTCATTGTAAAAAAATAAAAGGACATTCACACATATTCTTTTAAAAACAACCCCAATGAATTGGATGTTTAACTCAACAAATGGTGATTGAGTTAATATTACTCTTATCAAGTTCTTACCGATGACTTGAGAATTTATAAATGGAGTGATTATGTGTATCAAAATTATATCCACATAAATGAGCGTGGAAATTATGACATAATCAAATGAATAGTGATTCCACAGATAATCTTGGAGCAAAATAATCAATGAAGTATGCGTAAAGCCGAATGAGTGGAAGTTGAAATATAAAATTCCCTTATCGATTTGGCAACATATGAAACATGCACCCATAAAAGAAGGACAATACAATGATGATGTAAATATCCATAAATTAAAGTATATTACACAATAAATACAATCATGGGAAGTACACACACCACACGCAATAAATAAGTGGTGAATAATGGAAGTATCACGGAATTTAATGTGAGATAGAAACCCCTTACTTTGTACTTTTTCCTTGGTCGACGGTTGGTTAACCTACTATATAATGGTGAAATAATTGTTATTTAATTATAAAAAAATCATATGCATTAATATTATATCATATATGATCTTTTAACATTTATTTGTTAATAATATCTTAGAATTATCATCATTTCTGGTGTTAACGGGTTCATTTTACATTATATTATTTTTTATGTGAGCCATATTTTTTATTAATGGGATGTATATTATTCATATCCATAATGATATCAAGTCTTTATATATTATTTTAAATCATCAAATGAGAATTACACTTGAATGGATACGATGGAGAATAAATCTCATCGCGTTCATGGAGACGGTAGTCCGTACATACGCACGAGCGACAATATCATTCTTTTGATATTAAAATAATATATAATTGGATGGTATATCATATATACAGAATCATTATCATGTTATATTTATTATTTACATGTGTTACACAACATTATTATACCCATCCAAATAATAATATATTGAATAACAATTACACCACGACATGGAGACGGTAAGCCGTACGTACGCACGTATGGTGACATGTTATTCAAAAGGTGGATAGTATACCGCATATGGTTGTACATTATTTATAATAACATCACAGCATATATATGATACTGGAGTTATTATTTTATAATGGTAATAAAAATAATGAAAAAGTGGAAGAAGAACGGAACATGAAAAGGGGTGGTGAAAACATTACATCTTCTTCGGGTTTTTCCTTTTGATTTGATCAAAAGGGCTCCCTAGGATGGCTTTATGATCAAAAAAATAACACTAGGTTGAATTGAGGGAAGTTCAGAGAGTATTTGTGCAGGGGTTGGCCAAACCAAAAGACTTTGATGGTGTGATGAAATGAGAAGGAGGAGTTCCCTTTTATAAGAGGGGTGAGGGGCACCTTTTGAAAAGCTAGAAATATTAATTTATAATAAATTTATATTCGGTTTCTAATAGATCAAAAGTTGATTATTTAAAGGTTAAGGTGTGGATGGTTCTAAAACCACTCAACCAATAGAATTTAGACAGGTTTGAGTCATTATATTAATCTTATCTTTAAGTATTAACTCTTAGTTAATTAGTTTCACTTTTACAATGTCTCTTTGTATTTTTATATTATAAGGTTATTAAACGTACAATATACATCAAAGAAACCCCCAAGTGGTCCATTAATGATTCAAATATCATGATATAAGTCTATTGGCCTAACATTAGATTTTTAGGAATTTAATATCAATTAATAATATAATATTTGTTTTAAAAACTCTTTTATGTCAATTTTGACACTATTCAATATTTGATTTTTGTGAAACACATAACAGAATTATTAATTCGAAAAAATTTAGTTAAACCAATATTAATATGTCATATTAACCTAGAAAATTAGTTTAATTCAATAAAAGTCTTAAATTATATTTATTTGGGTATTTATAATATCAATTATTCTAATTTTTAAATATTATGGTAATTACTGCATCACCATTGTGTCATAAATAAATTAAATTATTTAATGTCTAAAAATTATAAATAAAATATAATTATGTAGGAAATCGTTTTATATTTCTAATTAATATTTATAGTCTAAACTCAAACATATATAACCCTATGTAACAATTGTTTTTCTAAAAGATATATGCTTGTGTCATTTATGTATTCATTTTAACTTAATTAAAATAAAGTGTCCCTATCACTTACAAGTGGATCCATGGGGTCCCAAAATCGACCCAAAGATACCCATGGTCGACCATGTATCATCCAATATGGTTAAGACACGTTTTAGGGTAATTTAGTATTATTATAATGTTATTTTTTAACCCTTGTTTGCCGGATTTACCCTTTAACCATGGTAAATAAAATATTTACCGAAGTATTTATCCAAAATGTCTAAAAATAAAAGTTACCTATTTACACAATTTGAAAATACTGATTCCAAATACGGAATCCATTTTTCCATATTCAAAACACAGAAGTGGCAGAAATTATTTTCAAATTAATTCTCGTTGTTAAAACAAAAAGCGTGTTTTTAAGAGATAATAACTATCAAAAGATTGGAACTTGTTTATGTCTGTTTTAAATGTAAAATTATATTCAATGACCCACATTGTATTACATGGTAAAAATATATTTTAAATATAATTTAAAACCAATCAAATTCATAATTTATCACTATTAATTATTTTTATTAATAAAAGTTGTTTTTAATTAAAATTTATTAATTTTCACTATTCATCAAAATATAAAAGTTATCCGAAAAGTACCAAATTTCACCCTAGGATAATTTTGTTATTCCGAATCCATAAATGAAGCCAATTTCACCAAATTAAAATCATCAATGTTGCATTTTAAAATTAATTCCCGCTTTCGAAACCAAAAGGCATATTTTTAAGACATAATAACTATCAAAAGTTTGACACTTGTTTATATCCAATTTCAAGGTGAAATTACTTTAAATTACCATCATTGGATTAAATAGTAAAAATATAATCTATTTATACTTCCAAACCATTAAAATGTATAATTTAACAATATAAATTATTTTGATTAAAAAAGTTGTTTTCAGTTAAAATTTAATAATTTTTCACTATTCACCCAAATATGAATTTTATCTGAAAGACACCAAAACATTATTGATACTAAATTCTTATGTCCCGATTCTAAAGAATAATTTATTTTGGTCAAATTTAATATATAAAAGTTTCAAATATTGGTTTTAAAAAGGCTACGCCAGTAAAAGGTGGTAAAATTTCATTTTTTGAAAAGATTACTTCTTTTAACTGAAAAAATGAATTTGTTTATAAATCATGTCTTAGAAACTCATAATATGTATTAAAATTATAAGGATAATATAATATTTAAAATTTAGTTAATACTATTCATAACCTATTTTGAACGGCTAGTTTGGTAAGTCGTGGGGTACTTGAACTCAGTGTTGCGTACAACACACGCTTTTGTATTATTCAAAGAGAATTGTACCATGGAAGATTGGGGTGTTACAATTTCACCTTCTTAAGATAATGATTTGATCATTATCCAGATTGATATCACCATTACCAGATATATTCAATGATTTTTGGAACCTAGTTTTACATATTTATGTCATGTAGAATATAATCATACATTCACATTGGGAACAAGGGTTTTATGTTGTTCCTGCATACATGGCTAATCCAATGAGGAAACAAATGAGATTTGTTGACGTCAAAATTCAAGTAAATTCAAAATTTATTGATGGGTTTTGTAAAGGGATCTCTTTAGAAATTGATCATTGTAATTATATGTATTTGGGGAATCTGAGTGATTCCCAGTGGTAACTACATTCATATACTTTCTTTTACTCACTATTCAAGAGAGAACAAAAATATTTTGGAATAAAATCCAACATAAATTGTGTCACTACTAATATATTAATACCAGGTGTATATTGGTTCCATTAATCTCTATTATTCTCCTTCACATGATGGTTATGAAAATATATATGATTATAATAATCACCATTCCAATACACATCATAAAAACCCTCATCATTGGAAGGTTATAAATGAAGATCAAATTCTTTCTTCAATTAATTCCAGAGTAAATGTAGAATTATGAATTCTATTCTTATTTCTAAAATAACTGACTCACATGTTTGAATATGTCAATGTACACATCTAATTTCAACACAAAAATTTCAAATACATATATAGATAAATGTTTCAATAACTGTAGATTTATATAAATATTTTTCCCAAATAAAAGAGAAATTCACCAAATTTCAATTACTAGAGATATATAATCCTCAGAATTTTATGATAAAATCCTTCCATTATCCTTATTAAAATTGGGGTCAAGTTGTTATATTGGAAACCATCCATTCCATCCTACAATATAAGAACTATGATTATTGGAATCTGAAAAATAATCTTATTTCACATAATGACCACTATATACATTTTGTAATGATTATGTTCTTGTCAATCCTTTAACATATAATACGTATATAAGAACATTCGTAGCCATCTATTTTCATTTATCTTGTGTTAACAATATCATTCATTTTTATGGATCACACTTACAAAATAATCAATTGAAAAATCATTAGGGGTCATTAAATAAATATTTTCACCGTGATGAAACACACTATACAATGGTTTGAATGAAAAAACTAGTTCTAGACATTTCAATCCTTTATATTCATCCATTCACATTCTTGTAATGATATATATTCCTAACGATCATAAAAACACCATTATGGAGTATCACTTAATACATTTCATAGTGCATCTCATGATTTTTCAGGTTGGTTCTCTCGATGTAATGGAAGTTTCTCCTTCGGATGACGATTTTCTTCACCCTATTCCAACTACAAATCTTATTATTTCATTAATTTGTGGGATTTAATACTTCTACATGTTTTGAGAGTTTTAAAAAAATCCATACATGTGGCCACGTTAATTATATATTTATTTTCTTGTGGTTTTTACAATCACAGGATTCTTAATTGGGATATTACTATTTTACACACTTCTTCAATGTTGATGATATATATATACAAAAATTAACATTAAACAACACATTTTAGAAGCCTTTCGGAAACTATGTTCATGGTTTCATACTTTAACTCACATCATGTTATCTTACCCTTATAAAATTCCAATTTTATATTTTCAACACCTATTTCAGGGTGAATTCACAGACTTTTCTTGTAATTAATATATCCTTATTAATTCCATAATGATAAATTTACTATCTTTTGGAGGAATAGTTCTACCTCATAGTGTAATGTTATATTTATTTTCTCTTTCTAAATAATTAACTAAATAACACCATCCTCAATAACTAATAAACCATTATTATAAATTAATTCCCAACAACCCCCAACTATTGAAAACCGATTAACAAACATTGTATGCGATTTAGTTTTTTATGTGAATTTATTTTCATGGATTTTTTTAAACAAAATATTCTACTATACTGGGTAAACACTACATTCATGATCTATGGTATAATGTATATTTTATTATATCTCCATTATAAATATATAAAATGAGGATTATTAAGAAATTAATTTAAAAAAATTTCAAAATTATATAAAATAGATTAAATTAAATGTAGATAATTTTTTAATTCATCATGAAATTTTTTTATTTGGGTTAGTTTTTTGGAATATTCATAAAAAGTTGGATTTTTTGTTGAATAGTATAAAATATGGATTTTCTAAATGTCGTCAAATTTATGAAATCAAAATAATACAATAATGACATGAAATTTTGTAAATCCATTTTCATAAAATAAATATATATTTATTATGTAATATAATTTATTTTAAAATATAAAATCAAGCATATAAATTTTTGTATTATATTTATAAAATTAATTTAATGTTTTTATTCAAATATAAATGATTTTTTGTTTCTAAATTTTTACAAAGTATTAAAAAATTTCCTTTCGTTATTTATTTTATTTAAATATAAAATATAGATTTTTTGATAAAACATAATAACAATAATTATAGGGGAATAAAAATTTAAAATAATTTATCTGTAAAATAATTTTTAATCATACAAAGTGGATATTTTTCATGAATTATTCTTCATTATATTGCATATACATATTTCAAAATAATATTTTACCACCTCCTTAAATTAAATCTCCTAAAACTAATTCCACATTTGGGACAAAAATTTTCTAATTTGAAAATTGTGCAATTTTAATTTTTAATCATAATGATTATTTTACATTATAGTAGTTTCATACCATGGTATAGATTAAAATTGTTACATAATGTGTTAAAAAAATATATAAGGCTCTAAAATATATTTAAAAACATTAAAAATGTGATTGATAAGTTGTTTGTGACCATACCATAACCTATCCTGGAAAATTAACTTAATTTGATCAACTTTCCATGATATAGAAATTGATTATATTTTATAGTTATTAATATTTATAGGGGTTCCGCTCTTTTAATTTATAAATAGGAACCTCTTATAAACAAATCCTCACAACAATGATCCTCTAATATATCATCTATGCTCTACCAAAATACCTAAGCAGCTCTCTTACCCACATATTAATGGTCATGTTCCAAAAAATTACTATTCCTTAAAGGATTATGCTTTAATATAAAGGAATATTTTCAAGAAGGAGATGAATTTTTGGGGTCCGACCAACTTGAATTCATAGGTAGTGTATTATATTCCAATCTCACTATAAATTTATATTATTTTTATAAATCTCTATTTGCGGGATTTTATATTTTTTCTCTCGTAAATATTTTCTATATACTTCTCATATTTTTTATTTCTATTTTTTAATTAATTAATTCAATTTATCCTCTATTTAGTACTCCAATACATCTAATGATTATTTATAAAAAAATAAACATACTTTCTATTTTTTTCTAGAATCATTCTCTTCAATGTATATATTTATTATTTTGATTTTTAATATTATTTTGTATAACATAAAAATTTCTAAAGGAAAATATTGATCATAAATAACATTCATTTCAAAATATTAATAAGAATCCACATAAATTATTCTTTATATGTAATTTTTTTATTTCATTACAATAATGTGAAATGAATGTATTTTTTAATTTGAGTTTGAATATACATTCCAACTATAATGGTTAATATTAATTACTAAGCATCAAGTACATTTAATGATATTTTTATATAGTAATACATATTCTAATTAACCTAGTTATATTGTGTTTTTATAGAAGGATATTTTTCTCATAAAATTTTTTAAAATATATTTCATTTCTATTATATATATTTTTACCTTCAAAATTGAATTTACCAAAAAAATTCATGGATTATTTAAATGATTCCATTATTTTAAATTAAATTAAAAATATTTTTTAATATATATCTATTTCACATTATGAAATTTAAATTTTAGTTTCTTTTTGAAATAATTTTAACAAAGATATTTTATGAATTTTATCAAATATCAATTTGATGTTCTTGATTATTTATCATATATATTTTGTGAAAACATTATTCACTAAAAATATTTCATTTTTGATTAATTGATTTTCTAATTTAGGTCTATATTCTTTATATCATGGATATATTTTGAATAATTTAAATATAGAGTAAATCTAATGCCAATTATTATATATGGTTTGAATTGAATGTATATTACCATGAATGTTATTCCACTCACATGGGAAATATTTATGTTTTTTATAATTTATTTAATTTGGAAAATTATTAATAAGTCATATTCAAAATGTACTATATTGATCATTAAATATATGAGAAATTAATTGGGCATTATTAATTCATGGTTAGAGTCTATTATAACCCTTTTATATATTTATTCACCCCATGAGATAAACAAGACATCATATTTCAAGGTATATGTTATCCCATAAAAAGATAATGGCTTTGTTGAGAAGCCTTTATAGTATTTAAAATGTCTTGGATGATAATCCAATATAGATTTTAAGATTTTTATGATGAGATACATTCATAGTGATTAATATTTTCTAGTTTAAAGGCATTTATGTTAAATAAAATTCCTTATTTTAGAGGCCTTGACACTATGAAAAAAATTATGACATTATGCGACATGAAATAAGTATATTTTTTTCTATGTGGTCGTTTACATTAACATTGGATGTATATTATTTTAATTTGTTAATTATATTGTGTATGTATTGATTATAATCCCTTGTATACTTTTTATTCCCTATGTATTTAGGATATCATCCATTGAATTAAACCCATACAGAGCATATGATCTCACACATCATTATTTTTCCCTTCACCAAGAGTGCCATGAATGGGACATTGAATGATTTAGAGGAATTATTAAAGGAATCTATAATAGTTTTATTTTTTCTACATGATATTAATTATTTTTTTATTGTATTATAAGAATAATTAAAATATCAAATCTACCAAAACTGTTAATCTAATAGATCATACTTATTTTAATATCTTTTTACATGTACTAATATAATTTTCTAAACAATGTTTCTTGGAGACTATAGTTCAGTTTGTTAATATTGGTATCACAAAGGCTTATAATGAAATATGAGAACTTTGTTTTATTCCATCATATCTTACACGAGAATTATAATAAACCGTTTATAATTCTCTTATTCTTTTAGTTGTATATATATTTTTATGTTACAACATGATATTCATAATTAACTGAGTTGATTTCGTGTGTAACATTATTTATATATGATTCCTCACTAAGGAAATGAAAATCATATCAACCCCCAGGACTAATGTAGGAATTTCCCTCTAGAGAAATTCAATACCGATGAGGCTGGAACTAATAATATTATGGATATATGTAAAATATTCTCAAATGTTATGACCAAAAATATCACCCATATATAGTAACAAATAGACCCATTGCAATTTTCAAGAATTTTTTATTTCTTTAATTAAATTAATCCTCCTTCCAATAATGTAATTATGAATCTATTCATAGTTTAGAAATGGATCAAGCCCATCAAACTAATATTCCAAAATCTATGATGGTGTGAAAGGGATAATGTTATTATTTTAGTATATTATTCAACAAAATATTTTTATGAATGGTGTCCATTAATTCAAAAAAATAATGTGTGGGAAGAGATAAATAAAATGCAATGCAAGTCATATAATTTTTAATTTATTGAAAAATATTTCCATGTGAGAAATGAGGTAATATGCATGGGAAATTTAATAATCTAAAATAGAATGAATAAGAAAGTGTTTCTGAATATGAGGATTATTTTATTTTACTAACAAGAAATATTGTGAAATATATATGTAATCTAGAATTGAAAATGTACTGTTTCATTGATAGTCCAAAGATGATCCACCAAAGGAAGACATATTCTCAATAAATTTAATAAACTAATTATACAGTATCAAGTGCCATTAGGATAGACAATGAATTATCTTGATTATATATTTTTATAAAAAAATGATTAAAAACAAGAGAGTTAAGCACAATGGGAATTGTAGTGTTAAAAATAATAATACTAGAAATAAAAATCATCTAATAGGTGATTCTTCTCTAATGAAATAACATGGATGTCACGTAAAGGGAATTGGAGTCTATATGAATTGTGGAGATGAATACCATAAGTGTTATTACAAAAATGTCAGTAACAAACACACTAATATCAACTTCGTAAAATTATAGAGATAAGGATCAATTTCCATCAATTCCCATTGATCAAGGTGATTTACATTATAAGAGTCAGAGTTAGAAAGGTGAAGTTGATTTGATTATCTTAACTAATATTGACATCCTTGAATATGTGACAACTAGTTCATTAGATATTAATTAAGGGCCTATGAATGGATTATTTTATTCTTGATCTTTACACCCTTTTATATCATTCTTAATTTATAGGAATATTAATACATATCCAATAACCCACAGATAGTATTTATTGATTAAGAATCACAATGAAAATATTTTTTCAAGAAGAATACAACATCTAGCCCTTGATGTGATGAAAAGAAATATATTATTTTATAATTTTATTATCATTCTTATTATTGACATTAATATAATTATTGGTATGTATTATATTTAAAAATATTGTGTGAAAATTTATTTCCAATATAATGAAATTAATATTCATGAAGAAGATATTGAATTATGTTTCTTTAGAGGTAAAATTAATTATTTGATTCATGTTTGTATCAACTAGAAATGTCTCATATTAATGGAATAATTTTAGGGGATGAGTTCAATATATCATTGGATAGGAAATTGAACCAATGAATATGTGATATATCAATTTTCCTAGAATATATTTTTACAAATCATAAATAATTATCAAATATTTACACCTAATTATGATATTGAATATTCTATGTAACTCATTCATAGTGTCAAAAAAATATCTAAATATCTATAAAGAATGAACCCAGTTGAATTAGTAGAACATGTGAATTATTATTTGAGTTCCATTTTATGGCATTTGTCCTCCATAGTGATTCTTCATTAAGGACCCTTATTTTATTACTGAAAACAATGATGGGTCAATATGATTTTACAATTATTATTGAGAGATAAATTCATTTATTATAATGATAAAATGTTATTTACCTCTCATTAATGACTATTTCGAAAAACCTAAATTATTTTAATATTTATCAAAGATCAATAATAATTGTGGGTATCATAAATTGAAAGAGAAAAAGGATGATACATCAATATTAAAATTTCATATTACCACATCCTCCCTCAGATTCCACTTAGATGTTCCCTGATACAGTGGAATAATGACCTCAATTGCACCTCCCCATATACCAATGGTGTCTGAATAGAAGCGATGGCTTTGGTTGTGTTCTTAAAGTCACTATTCCTTCATATATTATAGTGGATAACTTTAGTTACTAATAATTAACAAATAGTGGAATCAAAATGAACATATGTATAATAGGAGAAATAAAAATAATAAATCCTACAATAAAATAATAACATGAGGAATTTCAAACATAAATAGATACCATAGATGATTATCATGATTTTATTTGACAATAAAAATGATTTCATAGGAAAATGTTATACATGCATATAACACATGGTATAAAAAATAAAAACAAATATAAAATATACTATTACATCTTTAACAAGTATATGATGAGTCTGTTGCACTGGTACTCCCTCCTAGATCTAGAAAACATGCATCAACTGTTGGAAAACTCTATTAATCTATACAGGAAATCCTTATCTCTTCCTGGGTATGAAAAGAAAACCCATGTAGGGTATGAGATATACTATATAAGAGACCATAAATAGTGTCTAAATCAATATATTTTTTCCAAATAAAAAAATAAGTGTTCTAATAATAATAAATGTAATACACTATTTAAATAACTAATCACATTGTACCCAGTTCCCTATAATATTCCCGGAAATATCTACCTTCCTCATCATAATATAGTATACTAAACGAATGTACCAATATAAAATTGAAATGTATACACATGGGTAATCATAAATTCATCATCGAGAGTGGTCCGACCCAAATCTTGTGATTTTTCATGGTGGACTCATCCTTATAGGTCAATAATGTATTTCTATAATTTATAATATGGATAAAGAATACCATTTAATCTAGGAAAATAACCCAAAAATTATAGTGGGAATATTAATCCTGTAATTGTGATCCACAAAAAAATCCATGTTTCACTAAATGAACTCAAAAAATACACAAATACAAGAGAGCTTGTCCATGTATACCCATAAAATACATTAATCATATCACTCTCGGTATTGTGTAAGAATAAACTCAGAGTTCATCCTTTTTATCTCATAACGGAGACTATGTATCACTTGTGGCAAGGTATAATTATTTACCCAATGGGATCTCCAATGGTTCGTCCCCTAGGGAACTAGTGTAAGTCATGGGTATAATAATGTTGAATGAGATCCCATACATGGAAATCCACGTATCTCTCCTAGTGTATCATATAGATCCATGTAACAATCATAGAGATTCCATCCAGGGCTTCCTTAAATAGTGACCCATGTTCTCTCTTAGTCCACAAGTATATAAAGAATAAAAAACATTATCACATGTACTCATCAAGTCATTACATTTATGACTTTATAAACAAGCTAGCCAAACCATTTTATTAAAGCACCAAATTCCTTCAATTTAATTTATTTAATAATTTAAGGGAATTACTTAAGGGGTCTTGCAGACGGAAAAATGACTCTTTATATAATATATAAAAAATTCACATGATTAAATTTGGCCCCCTACATTAGGCTCATAGAATACAATTCATCCTTTTTTTAATTTAATCATGTTATAAGGATAGTAATTAAATAAATTATAAAATTCCATAAATAAAATGGGAAAACATTGGTAACACATAAATATTTCATCATATATTAATAGAAATGAAGATCAAAAGGAAGAAGACTGTGGAGCTTACCTTATAATTTCTTACACATCTGCTGAAAATGATTTGGAGATTAGATGAAGGGGATAAAAAATACTTTAGGATGAGGATAGTTGAGATCATATATGTGTTATGTATATTGGATGAGGAAGAAAATGTGTTGAAATATTAATATCATAATTGGTAAAAATAATAAGAACTCCCACCAGTACCGGGTTTTATGGTTTGGATTCACTATTTGCAAAAACATGAACCAGCCATATGCCTAGTTGTACTTAAGGGGCAAAGCTGCACGGGGTAGGAACACAATTTGGTTAACCTTCCACAAGACTTGTTTAATGCATTGTATGATATTATAGAACCACATATATTGGCTTTATCATTTTCTCATGTAGTTCTAGAATATCATGAAGCACCCTAATCCCTTATGTCCCTTCGTCACATGGTTTGGAAAGCTATAATAGTTGGGATACATGGCTTCCCCTAGCTATTTAGATTAGTATGTTTCTCAAAAAATATGTCCATTATGATCGAACCAAGCCTCTGACACCCTTGTAAACTACATTACTAAATTGTTGAACATTATATGGGACCAACTAATGAATTTAAGATGGAAGAAAATATTTCATACATTAATGAAATGTTAGGTTATCAATAAATACACTCTTTAATAAAACACATATCTATGTTCCCCATTGGGGGGGGGGGGGTGGTAAAATATTTTCATTGAAATGTTTTAGCCAATATGGAATTGCATCATTCTCCAAATCCCATGACTTGTCCTATGCATAGTCGTGCTACCACATCAAATAGACTAGTCAGATTGATCGGCCTTGTAGATCATTTGGGTCCTAATCAATAATACATATCAGAAGCTCCTCAATAGATGTATACAACACTATCTCTATATCATAAGGGTCAATCTAATGATACAGGTCAACATGATAATTAATAAGTTCTAATACATGGAAGACTTCATTCATATAGAAGTAACTCTAAGGTAACTACCCCTAATAGGTCGTCATTTTGACTCACTAAACTATCTCAAAAGTCCTGACATATTAATGTGATGGATTTATCTATATTCAAATTTATTTATGAACCGAACTAGGTTATATGAATAGAAATAACTGTTGTCCCACCACAAAAAATAGTGGCATATGATAAAGCTCAGTATAATAATTATTCATAGACTTATCTATTTCTATATAATACTAATTTAGTTGTACCTACTTTAAAGTATCTAGACTGTGATGATGACATGGTACTTATTCTTCACATGCCTCTCACCATCCTAGAGTTGAACTTAACAGAATAATATAATGTTACTCTTATAGATCCCTATAATTATTTCTTTAAATTTTTTGTCATAATAAAATTGAACAAGAGGTATGTGTTTTTTCAACGAACCTTCAAGAAAAAAAGATCTGAGCATGTGCTATGATACCCTTATAAGATGTTCAAACATCTGATTAATATAAGGTTGATAACTTGTAATCAATAGAACCTATGAAACAACTTATTTCTACACCCCTTTTAGAACCGTGATGTAAAAATTGAATCTTGTTTTCATATGATTGACTATAGAACACCATAAGGATGAAAAATATCAATGATGTATAAAATCTCATGCTCATAAAATCATATGGTATCCTAGTTTTTTTTACTGTGTATATTTCGTCAACCTATAGATGATCACCCTTACCAAATTGATTCTTAGATGGTATCATCGAAACCCCATCACAAAAACCTTACTCACGTAATTCCAATTCCAATCATAAAATGATAGAGACATCTTATTTCTACTGTGTCTCTTGTGATCATCCTTCTCCTTCTAAAAGATTGATAAACATGTTATAAATCCTATAGTTTTCCACTTCATACCAGTCCACAAATACTAATGATGTATATCATAGTATATTTTGGTAATCCTAGGGTTAAATTCCCAAACAAATGCATGAAATATCTTCCTAAACTGCAGCTGTATATTAGATGTCACAAAAAAATACCCAAAAAAGAGATATATTTTATTCCCTTCAAAATCTCATCAACGAGGTGGGTTCTCACCTATGAATCTCCCCCTTAGGATGAATCCTACTATAATAGAGAGTAATCTCATTAGACCATGTTCTAAACGATAGGATGTCACCACTAGAGCATCAAAAATAAATTTATTATAATGTTATTTAACGAAAAAATGAATATTATAAAATCGATAAATCAACTAAAATGCATCACTGGCCTCTAATATGCATTGTGTTAGATTATTTACGTTGAAGGAATCATCCATTTCATTTCCCTTACTAAGTGTATAAGCATGCTCCAAATCGAATGATTGTTTTTGATCATACCACTTGTGTTGTATCAGATTCAAGATTAATTACAAGGATGTGTATTTGAAACAATTTTTCTTTTCATAATAAATGATCTACTCACCCAAAAAATAATACCTCTAACAGTGTAAGGAATTAACTATAACTACTATATCTAGCACATTTTTAGTTTAATTATGCTCATGAGTTATTAAATGGTGGGACCCAAAATATATGACTCATTCTATTGACATGAGTCAAACTTTTAACCCAATTCCTGATGTATCATAGACAATATTATAGCTTCTGAACAGATCAAGATGAATCAATATCATTGCTACAGAAAGTGCTTCCATAAACACTTTAAAGGTTTTCTAATAAGAATTTAATCATAGGAACTTCAAACCCATCTTATTCGATCATGTAAGATACTCCATTAAGGTGAAAAATCCAAAATGAATCACATGTAATATCCATTCATCCCTAATAAAAAAATTTATGTCAAACACATTATTGGATACTCCCATGAAATCACGGTGCTCAATTTTATTTGGTTCAATAGATATGGAATCCTATGAAATGATACGACCCAATAATTAAGTATTACTAATACTGTAGTGGAATTTTGAGAGATTCTGACTAATTTTTGGATCTATTATTATATTCATCATCGAATCAATATTTTTTTCATGGTTGTTTTTGGTGGGAGGATTCACAAATATTTGATCTATGAACACCCCCAAAAATGAATCTTGGAATTAGAGGAAATACCAATTCATCATATTCATTACAACTTATGGCATGTTCCTCTAGAGAAACGACATAACAAGATACCAAAAACTGTTGTACTTACTCTATAACAATGTATGTTGTATATTTGATTTCCTCTCATTAACATGTTCATAGCCAAAACTCAAAGAGACTATTGTGAAAACAATCCCTCCTTAGAGCATGTCCAAGAGTCCCTCTATAAATATCATTGTATACATGTTATTTACAGTGATAGGGTTCATTTGGTGCTAATACCAAAAAAATATGAGGGTATAGTCAGCCTTCTTGGTGAAAGGGATCAATTAAAACCATGATGATGTTTTGGGTTTATTAGAACCTTTTAATTCTCAGTATTTAAGCTAGTTAGTGATTTTTAGGCACTCTATATATGCATTCCAATATAGATAAATAGAAACTAGTGCTTCACCTAGCACTGGATCAATGGTGAATACAACCAATACCTCCTATGAGGTAAAATATATATTTTATCATTGATAAAATCCCAATAATTATCCACCACATGATATTGTTTTTTATGTTTCACACCATAATAATTAACAAAGATATTCAGCATTTGGGATATCAGTCTACTAGCCTCAAATTCCTGATTCCATCACTACTAGCCTTAATATCCAATTTTCCCATATACATATGCGTACATCCCTTGGGATATGTGAAAGAAACATAGTAATTAAATAAATACACATTGTATCAATACTATTATACCTGGTATATACTGAGAATGATGTTGAAAAATGTCATCTCGAGGAATATGAAACTCTTTAAAAAATGGTACCCACCTATCTTTAGGGGAACTCCTTGAACTATAGTATATTCTCTGATATCACCAAAGGAAATGTGTCATGAGTCATCACACAATGGAAAATGTCTATCACTAGTCCAATAATTCCCCTAACTCATGTAAATAGATGATAGTGTGATGTGCCTATATAAAATTGAGATTAAACCAATGTAAAGTATATTAGTATACTCCCGTGAATAGTTGGAGGCCCTGGTCTCTACTCCTCATTAATAGAATATACTATATACATATATATATGGTCCACGCCAAAGCCCTAAGTTGAATACTTACTAATATAGATTGGTAAATTGGGATGGTTCTAAGACTCATATGTCTGACTACCTTGACCACAACCACATCATGACCCTAATTGGAGGACAGATGATGAACTCCAAACCTCATATTGAGTCGATGACTTGGTAACTGAAAGTTGTGTTTTTATGGATCCCATATCACTATGAGATGGAGTAAATTATATAGTGAAGCACTGAAGGTGACCCTTTATTCCACAATATCAGCACTCTTTTGGTGACCACCTATACTTGGTATTTTAATGGAATAGCTAATCAAAGATGTGAAAACCACAAATATGTCCTTATGTGTAACCTTGATGTTAATTCCCTTATATACTCCCTCAAAATGATTTTTCCTTCTACCTGTAAAACCATTTCACTAGATGGGAAATGAAATTTTGTGTCTCAAAATTAGAGCCTCAATTAGGTTTAATACTATAATGAGGTCGTCTTTAAAAATTTTGTAATGATAATTAACTAGAAGATGTTCACTTGTGATGGAATAACATACATGATCCCATCCTACAATAATCTCCCATTTATCAACTCATCACTGGTAAGAGTTAGTGGAAAAATCTATAGTTTGGTGAAATGAGTATAATGGACTTCCATAGTTATAGAGCACTTCTAAAGTTTTATAATTTCATTGGTATTATCCTATCTCATTGTCTTTGGAACGATGTGATCATATATGGATATATATAATTGTACCCCTAACATTCCCTAATAGAGATCATCATGAGAGATGATATCCCACCAATGCTTGGCATAATCATATAGCATGTAAGTTGAAATCTAGTCCCACCAATCTTAAGTATTGTCATGATGGTTAAATATTGATATCATCGCCCCATCCACGACTCGAAACCTTGAGGTCTTCCATCCCCCTATATAATGGTAGGAAGATAATACAAGAAATCCTAAGTGATGTTTTCCATAGTAGGGGATGATTATGGAATATCATGTAGAGACTGCATAAAGTAGAAAAATATGTCACAATACTAAGCATTGACACCCAATGAAAGATCAATAGGTGGTGCCTCATGAGAAAGTAGAGGTGTTATCAAGGGTGGATCAGGGCCTACCACCTCCTGATCATTCTCGTGATGTGAGTAATACATATTTGAATAACTCTTAATATAAAAGTGCACTATTATGTAATATTAAATATCATATATGGAATATGATAACATGAAAAGACATGAAAATTTCCTTTTTTTATAATGATTCAAACCACTCTTTCTAATCCCTTGGCTAGGTTATGGTGATATGAATGATCATAATGGAAGGAGAATGGGAGACACATGCGAACTTCCCACTTCTATGATTGGGTTACAGTAACGGTCTAATATAAATGAATAGAGGATCTAGTATATGGAGTCTAAAATGCATGGTATAGGAGAAGAAACATGTTAAATTTCATAAGTAAAAGCATTTAGATTTAACCATTTTCATTTTTAAACATTAATGTACTAAAAATTTTTTATATTTATTTGATTATTGATATCTCAGTATAGTAAATTGTTCACCAATTCCACGCCTCCAAAAGGACATAATATTTATAAACTAATATTGGTATGCCATTTTACTACGATCGAGATTTTATGTCATGTTTCAAGATGTTTCAGGTAATGTACAATGGTTTGATTGAATGAACATCCATTTACATTTTATTGATGTACACTCTATTATCATTTTGGTTGGATGTTTCGAATCAGACCAACTTATATCTAAACCCCTAGAACCAATGGATCATGGCTCCATCTTGGTATATTTGGTTAATAAAGGGTTCATCAACAATCACTGTGGAGATACACTGTTTATAATTAGATAAGAATGTTAATTAACCCAATTATGTCGTTGATGTAATAAACACTTGAGTACTATAACACATAACACATGAGGCACCACAACAAGCATATACCAAAAAATAAATTCACAATCGAATATAGATATAACAAGTAAAAATGAATTATATTTAAGTTATATGGTTCCTTATTTATTTTTTGAATTTTACACTGCCTCATATCATTCTTCCAAGGAATAAATATTCCCATTAAAATAATAACAACAAAAATAATGACCCAAAATTGGTATGTCTCCAAATAGTGAAATCTAAAAAAACATTAAAATCCACAACCAATAAATGCATTAATGAATCCCATGAAACTTTTATTTCCCCCATTAATGGATGAGAAACTCCTAGGATCATGCTCATTACCAAATTAAAATAATCCTAGTCAAATATATAATGCCAAAAGAGTATGAAAAAATGTAAAACAAATAGATTCCACTTTGTGGAATCCATCATCAGAAGCCACTTAGCAGTTCCCTAAGATGTTGGCCACATGACCTCAATCTTGATTCCCTATATGGTAAAAGGGTTTGACATCTAGAATGGGCCTAGGGTGTGTCCATGGTGGACTGTTAAAACATGTATTATAGTAGGACAAAATGATCTATAATAATTAAAACTAGAAAATGTTGTAGGAACAGATGGCCATCTGCAAATATAAAAATAAAAAAATCATCCTAGATAAATAAAAACAGGAAAAAATATAAACAATAAATAGATACAAAAACTGATGAACATGATTTCATGTAACTATACAATGTGAGTATGACAGTAACATGGTATGAATTCATATAACACATTCTCTACAAAAATTAAAAAGGACAAAAATGGATCTACTACTAGAATCAAGAGTATAGGTCTGGTCCCATACAAACATACCATATCCAAAATCTTTCAATAAGACATTGGATGATATTAAATTCCCTATATCTATACCTACAATCATGAATTATTCATGGGTATAAAATGTAACCTATGAAATGTGTGAGATATACTGAGTTGGCTACCAACAATGGTGTAATGACCCGAAATTTTGAATAAATATTGTTTCCAAATTTTGTGTGTTATTATATTTTTTCTATACTCAACAAAAATGTTTCATTTGATAACATGAGTATAATTAAAATGAGACCGTTGGGTTTTGACTGTTATATGACCATTGGTCAATATAACTGCTGGAAACTAAACGTTTTGATTATTGTCTCTAAATACATGTAATTCTAGTTAACTATTATAGAAAAAAGATTCGATGGCCTCACTCAGTAGTCTTGGACCGATCGAAGCCCATCTAACAAAACTTGGGCAGGAGGTAGCACCACTGGGATTTTCTCTAGACCAAACCCAAGCCGAACTTCATCGTGTGAAGTTAGAATGTAATCTCCTTCGCGAGAAGTTCAAACTGATAGAAATTACTACTCGTGCGATGTTGGTCGAGCCTCCCTCGGATTCTCTCACCATAGCACACCTTACACTTAGGTCCTACGCTGGTGTGATAAGGGGCTATGTAAGGAGACCGTAACTGCCTTGTGTAATCCTTTGTTTTAAATAAAATTTGGGATTTCTTCTTATGATATTGATTATGAATTTTCAAATGACCGGATAAATATAGTATGCATATTTTTGATGAATTTTAGATAAAGGATATTTTAAAAATGTTTATGTAAAACGTAAATAATTAAAAATGTGTAATGATTTTCAAAAAATGGTCTTCTACAATTATGTTCAGTATGAAATTTATAGTCAAATAACATCAACATAATTTTTGATGAATAGTAAATTATGAATAGTGAATTTATGCTTAGGATTAGTAATGTGACCAAATAGATTATTACTCTCATTTAATGATAGTATTAATATAATCTAGGAACCTTGATTTAGTAATGTGATTCAATAAAATGGTTAGATAACGATTTCATATATTATTATTCAATTATTAGTTTTTTCAGGTGAATAGTGTTTTTAAATTAAAAATTAAATTATAAATATTTAGAAAATTATTTTTATAAAATGGATTTTTCTTTTGAACTCAGAGTATCGATATTATGTTAAGGTAATTTTTGGGGTTTTTTCTGAAAAAATGAATTTTCTGTGAATAGTGTCTTTATTTAAAAATTAAATTAAAAAGATTTAGAAAATTATTTCTATAAAATGGAGTACATTTTTGAAATCAGTGCATTGATATTTAGTTAAGGTGAAATTTTGGGATTTTTCTGAGAAAGTTGAATTTTCAGTGAATAGTAAAAATACAGTTTTAGGGTTTCGGTATGTTTAATGACATCATAACTGTGTCATGATGATGTCATGAGATATTTTATGGGTTTTCTGACAAAAGGTGATGAATTATTGTATTGGGGGCCCCATGTGTCCTAACTCCATGGGAATTACCATTGGAGGGCCCATGCTTTTGAGAAAACCACTTTTGAGGTGTCCCTTGGCCATTAATGCCTTGTCCCCTCAATTTCCCTATAAATACCAAGAAATCCTCTAATTATTTAGACTCCCCAATCTCCCCCAACGATGTTCTGGTCTCATTACCTCCCATGGAGTCTTCCCAGGGTTCCATCAAGCCCTCAAGGTCCCAACCATTGAGTTTTAAGAGTTACGTTTTAAGGTAAGGGATCTGACCTCTCTCTTCTTTTCAAATAATCTCTTTTATGTCAATTCTTTTATGCTCTATGTTCTTATGTTGGAGGATGTTCTTATATATTCATTATACTGTCCTTTTTATGTTCATATGATGAGATACCCCCTCTTACTCTCATCGTTTCATTTTTGAATGTTTAAGTGGCACCGTTAGGCTGCCGAAATATTTGAAACAGATTCTTTCACCCTTCTCATTTTCAAGTTATATTTTCTTATCAAGTCTTTCAAGTTCCTTTTTATTATGTTTGGGTATTATCTCTATATCTATCATACTGATATTTTATGATCATATGATGAGATACCCCATTTGATCTCTTCAATTCAGTATTTTGATGTTTTAAGTGGCACAGTTAGGCTGCCGAATTTTTAAGTGGTTCTTTCACCCTTCTCATTTTCAATTTCTGTTTTCTTGTAAAGTCTTTCAAGTTAATTTTTATTATGTTGGGTTATGATCTATGTATCTATAATACTGATCTTTTATGATCATATTATGAGAGACCACATTTTATCTCTTTAATTCAGTATTTTGAAGTTTTAAGTGGCATCGTTAGGCTGTCGAATTTTAAGTGGTTCTTTCCCCTTTCTCCTTTTTCAAAGTTCTAATTCCATGTCAAGTCTTGAAACTTCATTTTTATTATGTTGGGGTATGATATCTATATCTATAATACTGATCTTTTATGATCATATTATCAGAGAACCCATTTGATCTCTTCAATTCAGTATTTTGATGTTTTAAGTGGCGTCGTTAGGCTGCCGAATTTTAAGTGGTTCTTTCCCCTTTCTCCTTTTTCAAATTTCTAATTCCATGTCAAGTCTTGCAACTTATTTTTTATTATGTTGGGGTATGATCTCTATAACTATAATACTGATATTTTATGTTCATATTATGAGAGACCCTATTTGATCTCATCAATTCATTTTTGGTTTAAGTTTATGTGACGCCGTTAGGCTGCCGAATTTTCATAAGGGAAATATTATTTTTGTCCTCCTTCCATGTTTTTCATTTCATATGGTAAGTCTTTAAAATTTCATTACCATGTTTTTAAATCCTATATATTCTGTTCCCCTACTATTTTATGGGTCATTTATTAATGTTTGACCCATGTCCCCTCTCTTTTCAATGTTTTCTAAAACACCGAAACATAGCCGTTACACTGCTGAATTTTCGTCTCAAAATGCCTCTCTCTTTTCTCAATATTATTTTATGTTATAAATTGAATACTAAAGGCTATTTTTTCTGTACTGGTATTCACATATATATAAAAATTATCTATTTTAAATTCTGTTATTTACATACATGAAACCCGCTCCCCCTTCTGTGGGTTTAAAGTGACGTAAAGATCATGTCTTTAAAGAAGTTTTTAAAATGTTATGATTATGAAATGAAACCCATTTATTTTATGCTATATGGGTTATTTATGAAATGTTTGATGATGATATATGTGGATCACATGATAATAAAGGAAAATTAAAATGTGCACCTAGATAGCGCTCCAATGCATTGGGTAATGATGTAACCACTAGAGATTACAATTTTTACGATATCTTGGTGACTAACCCTGATAATTTTCAAATGAAACCTTGGGGATGAACCTTGGGGATATGTTCATGATTTCCTATGTTAAATGATGTATCCACATCTTAATGTGATAAAAAATGTTATTTTTATTATGATATTCCACATGATTTCTTTCTCATGCCTTAACGTTTTTTTTCATGACATAATTGATGTATCTCAAGTTCACATGTTAAATGTTTCTCTTGTTCCATTACTTGGCCTTCTGCTCACCCTTTATTTTGATGTGTGTCCCCAGGTTATGAGATACAGTAATGAACCTAGGATGAATAAAAGGAGAAGCCTTTAAAGTGTTTAAGAATAATGATTTATATTGTTTTCATGTATTATGTTCCTGGTTTCCAAGACACGAAACCTTATAGATCCTCAGTTTTGTGTAATGTAATGAAAGTTTATGTTATATAAAGGCGAGATGCTATAGTTGGTATCAAAGGATGGTTTAGTTATTTGTGGAAATTTGGATATGAAAACTTTAGGAAGAATCCTATAGAAATGTTTATATACAGGAAACCTTACTGGTATTTTGGTGAGTATTGAGTAAGGGGTTGCCAAGCAAATACATATCTGTCTGGATACGAGCAAGTAGAGGTGGCTCTGGCACAGATGTACATAGGGGTAAAACCTGAAAACACTGATTTGAGCTAGACTCAAATGGGAACTGGTACACAACAATGGGCCTTGCTGCACTCTTGGTTACGAAACTCCCAGGGGATAGGCTTTGGTAAATTCATAAGCTTAGTATGAACCGTTATTAAAGGAACAAAGATAAAATAAAATAAAGATTCACATAAGGATATATGATCATGGATAACCTAGTTTGAAACCTAGGGGATCACAAGTTAGGGTATACTTTTCTTCTACAAGTTATCCTTATATGATTTAAGATCCTTTTCATGATTATTGGCTAAGTATTTAAGCCCCTAATTATACTTTCTCTTCTTAGTTAATGGTGGGAAATGGAAGAACATTTCCCAACAACCAATGTGATAGAAAATGTGACGATTGACATATTAATATGACAGAGATGATTAGGGGATTAAAAGATGATTATTATTTTGGAAGACGTTCACTATTTTGGGAACCTTATTTGATCGAGGAAAATAGATTACTACGGTATTTTCTTTGAGGAGTAAAGGTTGAATTATATTTTTAAGAATCAACGAATATAAGGTGAACATATGATATTATAGGTTACTTATGGAAATGATTGACCTATCTTGGGAAAATATGTTTAGGATAGTTACTTTGGTTATAAGATGTTAGTAGTGGTTGATGTTGTTTGGAGATGAATGATAAAGTTTATCTTGGAAGACTATGTTATCAAGTCCTTCTTGTATTGGGTTTCAATCTTAGTTTGGGTTATTTTGAGTTATTTTAAGGATAGTTACATACAGAATGGTCTATGATGAACTATGGGTAGTACTGTGGAACTTTGATGATATAAAAGTAGTTTCCCTTCCTATGGGAATCTTTCTTTTTGAAGAGTTGGTTTATCTTAACCTTTCTGTTTTCGTAATAAATGTTTAAATAAATATAGTTTTTCTTTTGTGGAATACATGATTCTCTAGAAGATTATTCTTGTGTTTTGATGAGACCAAGTAGTTTTGATTGCTCATCATTTGGAGAAAAGATTAATTTTGGTAGAAACTTATTAAAGGATGAAACTCTACATGATGGTAGGTATATTTCCTTATATTTTTGTTCTATGTAGTAAATGAATTCCTCAAAATTATGAAAAGAAACGTAAAACAAAAACGTTTTTGGTTTACGTTTCCTATTAGGTAATAAAAGAACGTTTACACACATCATAAGTTTGGGATTTTCTTATGGTTAACTTTTTAGTAATTATGTTCTCTATCACTGTTCCTCAGAACATGACCCTTTGTTTTCTCCTCCATGTCCATGTTTTCTTACATGAAATCCTAGTGTGGGTTAACTCGGGTGACCTTTGTACTTCCCTTTCTTTCTTTTAAAGTAATAGTTTTACTGACTCCTTTTCTGATGTAGGACATTCAATGAAATTTCAAAAACCAATTTTAAAAATTGCTAGGACGCAATTTATTAAGGGGGGAAGATTGTAACGACCCGAAATTTTGAATAAATCTTGTTTCCAAATTTTGTGTGTTATTTTATTTTTTTATACTCAACAAAAATGTTTCATTTGATAACATGAGTATAATTAAAATGAGACCGTTGGGTTTTGATTGTTATATGACCATCGGTCAATATAACCGCTGGAAACTAAACATTTTGATTATTGTCTCCAAATAGAAGTAATATTGGTTAATTATTATAGAAAGAAGATTCTATGGACTCACTCAGTAGTCTTGGACCGATCGAAGCCCATCTAACAGAACTTGGGAAGGAGGTAGCACCACTGGGCTTTGCTCTGGACCAAACCCAAGCCAAACATCAACGTGTGAAGTTAGAACGGAATCGCCTTCGCGAGAAGTTCCAACTGATAGAAATTACTACTCGTGCGATGTTGGTCGAGCCTCCCTCGGATTCTCTCACCTTATCACACCTTACACTTAGGTCCTATGCTGGTGTGATAAGGGGCTATGTAAGGAGACCGTAATTGCCTTGTGTAATCCTTTGTTTTAAATAAAATTTGGGATTTCTTCTTATGATAATGATTATGAATTTTTAAATGACCAGATAAATATAGTATGCATATTTTTTATGAATTTTAGACAAAGGATATTTTAAAAATGTTTTTGTAAACCATAAATAATTAAAAATGTGTAATGGTTTTTAAAAAATGGTCTTCTACAATTATGTTCAGTATGAAATTTAGAGTCTAATAAGATCAATATAATTTTTGATGAATAGTAAATTATGAATAGTGATTTTATGCTTAGAATTAGTAATGTGACCAAATAGATTATTAATCTCACTTAAAGAAACTATTAATATAATATAGGCACCTTGATTATGTAATGTGATTCAATAAAATGGTTAAATAACGGTGTCATATATTATTATTCAAGTATTAGATTTTTCGAGTGAATAGTGTTTTTAATTAAAAATTAAATTATAAATATTTAGAAAATTATTTTTATAAAATGGATTTCATTTTTGAACTCAAGCATCGATATTATGTTAAGGTAATTTTTGGGGTTTTTCTGAAAAAATGAATTTTCAGTTAATAGTATATTTATTTAAAAATTAAATTAAAAATATTTAGAAAATTATTTTTATAAAATGGAGTTCATTTTTTAAATCAGTGCATTGATATTTAGTTAAGGTGAAATTTTGGGATTTTTCTGATAAAGTTGAATTTTCAGTGAATAGTAAAAAATACAGTTTTAGGGTTTCGGTATGTTTAATGACATCATAACTGTGTCATGATGATTTCATGAGATATTTTATGGGTTGGCCGACCAAAGGTGAGGAATTATTGTATTGGGTGCCCCATGTGGCCTAACTCCATGGGAATTACCGGGGGAGGGCCCATGCTTTTGAGAAAACCACTTTTGAGGTGTCCCTTGGCCATTAATGCCTTGTCCCCTCACTTTCCCTATAAATACCAAGAAATCCTATCATTATTTCGACTCCCGACTCTCCCCCAACGAATTTTTGGTCTCATTGCCTCCCAAGGAGTCCTCCCAAGGTGCCCCCAAGCCCTCAAGGTTCCAACCATTGAGTTTTAAGAGTTACGTTTTAAGGTAAGGGATCTGACCTCTCTCTTCTTTTCAAGTAATCTCTTTTATGTCAATTATTTTATGCTCCATGTTCATATGTTGGAGGATGTTCTTTTATATTCATTATAATGTTATTTTTTTCTTCATATGATGAGAGACCCCCTCTTACTCTCATCATTTAATTTTTTAATGTTTAAGTGGCGCCGTTAGGCTGCCGAAATTTTTGTAACGGATTCTTTCACCCTTCTCATTTTAAAGTTCTATTTTCTTATCATGTCTTTCATGTTCCGTTTAATTATGTTGGGGTATTATCACTATATATATCATACTGATCTTTTATGATCATATGATTAGAGACCCCATTTGATCTCTTCAATTCAGTATTTTGACGTTTTAAGTGGCGCCGTTAGGCTGCCGAATTTTTAAGTGGTTCTTTCACCCTTCTCATTTTCAAGTTCTATTTTCTTGTAAAGTCTTTAAATTTCCTTTTTATTATGTTGGGGTATGATCTCTATATCTATAATACTGATATTTTATGATCATATTATGAGAGTCCCCATTTGATCTCTTCAATTCAGTATTTTGAAGTTTTAAGTGGCGTCGTTAGGCTGACGAATTTTAAGTGGTTCTTTCCACTTTCTCCTTTTTCAAAGTTCTAATTCCATGTTAAGTCTTGAAACGTACTTTTTATTATGTTGGGGTACGTTCTGTATATATATAATACTGATATATTATGATCATATTATGAGATACCCCATTTGACCTCTTCAATTTAGTATTTTGAAGCTTTAAGTGGCGCTGTTAGGCTGCCGAATTTTAAGTGGTTCTTTCCCCTTTCTCCTTTTTCAAAGTTCTAATTCCATGTCAAGTCTTGCAACATCCTTTTTATTGTAATGGGGTATGATATATATAACTATCATTCTGACCTTTTATGTTCATATGATGAGAGACCCTATTTGATCTCATCAATTCATTTTTGGTTGAAGATTATGTGACGTCGTTAGGCTGCCGATTTTTCATAAGAGAAATATTATTTTTTTCATCCTTCCATGTTTTTCATTTCATATGGTATGTCTTTAAAATTTAATTACCATGTTCTTAAATCCTTTAAATTTTGTTCCCCTACTGTTTGATGGGTCATTTATGAATGTTTGACCCATGTCCCCTCTCTTTTCAATGTTTTCTAAAACCCCAAAACATAGCCATTACGCTGTAGAATTTTCGTCTCAAAATGCCTCTCTCATTTCTCAAAATTATTTTATGTTATAAAGTGTATACTCAAGGATATTATTTCTACATTGGTATTCACATATATATCATAATGATCTATTTTAAATTCTAGGATTTACATACATGAAACCCGCTCTCCCCGATCGTTGGTTTAAAGTGGCGTAAAGATCATGTCTTTAAATTTTTTTTAAAACGTTATGATTATGAAATGAAACCCATATATTTTATACAATATGGGTTATTTATGAAATTTTTTATGATGATATATGTGGATCACATGATTATAAAGGAAAATTTAAGGGTGCACCCTGATAGTGCTCCAATGCATTGGGTAATGATGTAACCACTAGAGATTACAATTTTCACGATATCTTGGTGAATACCCTTGGTAATTTTCAATTGACACCTTGGGGATGGACCTTGGTGATATGTTCATGATTTCCTATGTTAAATGATGTTGCCACATCTTAAAGTTATAAAAAAATTTATTTTTATTATGATATGCCACATGATTTCTTTCTCATTCTTTAAAGTTCTTTTTCATGACATAGTTGATCTATCTCAAGTTCACATGTTAAATGTTTCTCTTGTTCCCTTACTGGGACATCTGCTCACCCTTTCATTTGATGTGTGTCCCCAGGTTATGAGATGCAGTAATGAACCTAGGATGAATTTAAGGAGAATCCTTTCAATTGTTTAAGAAGAATGTTTTATGTTGTTTTCATGTATTATGTTCCTGGTTTCCAAGACACTAAACCTTAAAGATCCTCAGTTTTGTGTAATGTAATGAAAGTTTATGTCATAAAAAGGCGGGATGCTATAAATAGTGTCAAGGAAAATCTAATTCATGTAATATTAAATGAATAGATTGTTGATAATAATAAAATAATGAAAATATTTAAATAAACTATCACATTGACCAAGGATCCTTTATTAATAACAAATTGACTCTACCTATATCATCATATATTGGATGTATGATCTATGGAACCTATACACAAGTTATATGGTCTTCACATGGTTATTTGAAAATTATGAATCACTAGTTGTTGTCCCCAAGATTGTGACTTGTCTCGGAGGTTTTATCCATACCGTATTAATTAATCATTCACATAATTATTAATGTTGAAATGTCATCACAAGAAATCTTAGAATATATAGCATCAAATATAGTGGGGAATTCTGATTCCATATACAAAATCAGAAATGGAATTTCATGTTTCTCTATAGGATCACACGAAATACCTCATTCTATATTTCCCATCCAAGGATAACTATATAATTTGTCCCCCATATCACTCTAGAAATTATGTAGGAATAACCACTATGACTATCCAGGGTATATCAAATAGGGGAATCGGTATCACCTAATGTATGGAATAATCATTTTCCCCACGGGACTATCCCCACTAGCTCCCATAGGAAACCGATATCTCTCATATTAATAATAACCCACCCCTGAGATATCATATATTGAAATCCAATAATCCCAATTTGCAAGTCCAACGAATCCATGTGCCATGAATGGAGAACATAAACATTGTATCCTTATGTTTGGTCCAGTGTTCACTCCATGCTAGTAATTAGATAATTCATAACATTAATGACCTCATTTCATCAATATGGTATTACATTTATTACATTCTGAACAATGAAACCAAAAATTGTTATTCAAGCCCAAAACATATGGAACAAGGAATGAGGTATGAACGTTATGAGGTATGAATGTTATGAGTCTTTATTAATAACCTTTGGATTAACTAATTCTCTCCACATATTTATAGATATAAATAATAGAGATTTAAATTATTATATTAATAATTTTTTTCTACATTAATTGTTAATATAATGATATAATATGAAACCCAAAATGTGTAAACGAACTATTTGTGAATCATTCATGGAAATCATAGAGGAAATGAGTCACATGGGAATGTTTTTAAGTATAAATTTTGAATTTTGGATATTACTTTTATTGTACATATTATATCTTAGGATGGGATATTTTATCATTCATATAAGATAAATAATCGAAAGAATTTCCCATAATGAATAATATAATTTAGATACATATTTTTCATAGATTAATATGATTTCATCAAAAATTTGGTCAATTTTTTTCTTACTTACAAACCAGTTAATATGTTGACAAGTAATTTGATTATGATATATTTGTAAAAATAAAGTGAATAATTATTATAATAGTTAAATAATAGATTCATAATTTCACTAATATTCAAATTGACATTTGAAAAATTGATATTTTTTATAAATAATGATACATCTAAAAAAATACTTGGATGTACCCATATAGCAGATGAAAGAGTTATTTCATATGCATCAATGGTATTTTAAGATACATGAATTAATATATAAAATAAATTATATTTAGTAAATAGATGTGATCAATTCCTTCAACATATGGTTGAACTGTCTCTATGGGGAGACATGTGAAATATGTACGAATCAAAAAAATAATAACAAATACATCTCTTTTTAGGGAAAAATCAACATTATTCAAAATTCATGGATGGATCTACTAATGAACTATTATTTCCCTATATTGTTAAACCCTATGAAAAAATATATGGAGGTTAATTCGTTCTGTAGGAATGAAAATGGATTTATAATGAATATTTGGATAGAAAATGATCCAATATCTATTTTGTTAGTAAATATGAATATAGTAATTATTATAGAAGGGGAGTACTCATTAATTTTTCAAGTAATTTCCAAATCTGCATTACTATGGAAGATAAAACAATCATAGTTTCATAATTAGGGTATACATATTAAAATTTAAGGTATGGAAGATTGGATACTTTAATACAATGTCTATGATGATATTAAATTGAAATTTAAAAATATAGAATTAGTTCCATCCAAACATGTAAAAAATATGGAATTATTTTATGAATCCAAAATTTCAAATCTCAATTTACACCCTTTTAGAATGAAGATGTACCATGATTTATGAGAACATATTTTTTTGGGCAACATGAAATGATAAATTTGTAATTATATAAAACAGTTCCTTGTTTGTTAGCATGTAATGGTTGAGTGATATCATTCTAATGGATTCATTCAAGAACACACTATACCAATTTAAAATTTGGATTATATTTCCAATGTTGAAGACTATAATAAAAAATGATTCAATATGAGTGATTATGGATCAACATACCAAGAATACTCATTTTATTGATATAATGGGGGATATACCCATTGAGTACCTTCTAGGGACCATAATTATTATTTCATGAGACTTCATAGAGATCTACCTTCTATTGTATTATATTTTGACCCAGAGATCATGGTGAAAATATGGAAGAATTCTCAAAAATATTTCAACACCATTGTACATTTGAGTTCCCCATATCATCATAAACCATACGGAAAAATTGAAATAAAAATTTATACAAACAATTCATGAAAAGGACATACACAATTGAATTTCAAGGTATGTCTGATTGATTTCATTCATTGGTAATTGTTTCATTCTATAATATACTTATTTCAATCATTTAACCGGCTCCATATAAATAATTTTATATGAAGAGAAGTCATAATCTAACATATTGTGATGATTTTGGATAAAGAAATCTTGTAGTCCAATAGCTTGTTATGTAAATTTTTTTAAATATATTAGCTATTAAAAATAATATACTTATATATTAAAATATCAAAAATATTTTTATGGATAATAAATTGAAGAATTTGGAATTTACAGTGTTTGATCCTAAATTATTAAAGGATTATCCAAGGAATAATTTTATTATTTTGTTAAATGGGTAAGAGAAAGTCTTAGGTACACTATTCCTTGGTTTGATTTCTGAGTGAGTTGAAACAATGGCCTAATATTGAGTTATTCCACAAAACTTCCATAATGTGCATTCCACCTTCCACGATTCATTATTAAGGTAATGAAAATTGGATCCAATGCATGCACTCAAATTTATGTATTTGTTTTTGGAAACAACATTTATTATAACAATGATTATATTCATGTTCATGACACTAGAGAGAAAGTACTGTAGATTCAAAAAACATGTATAGTAAAAATTCATTTGATAAATAAATTATTGGAAAGGAAAACATGTGAGCAAGAAAGAAAAATTATAATAATTTCCACCATTCTGTATGAATTTTTTTATACCGAATTTTGATGAGGAAATTAAATAATGGGTGATAATTTATGTCTTGTGATTATATTATTTTAGGAATAAAATACGTTCTAGTTCAACATAAAAATGAATATTCTAACACATCAATATTATAGAATACTAAAAATATATTTATTGATGAATGTGTATTCAATATGAATTCCAATATAATATAAAGTTAATTAAATTAAATTAATATTAGTTTCGAATTACTGATGTCAAAATAATCATAGAGTTAATTTTTAGGATTTTTTCTGAGAATTTTAATGTAACAACTAAAGATATTAGGTTATATTTTTCATTTATTATATCTAATTTCATTGAAATCTAGTGATATGATATTAAAAAATCTAAATGCACCATTATATATTAAATTATAACAACATTTTCAATTAATTTATAAATTAAATAAGAATAAAAATATTTTTACAAACAATTTGATAAAATATTTTAGAATAATAAAATCTATTGACAAATAAGTTCTAAATTTTTTATAATGACATTATAAGAATTAATAATACTATTTTTAAAACAATTAATTTTTAATTTTTATGAAAAAATAAAATTATAAATATCTTCTATTTTTATAGAAATTATATTTTAAAAAGAAAAAAATTAAATAATCTTGTTAAATTTAGATTAGTGTCTATTTTGTATATTTTTCTGAAAAAAAATTACATTTTCATTGTAAAGTAAAAAAAATATAGATTTTTATTGAGAATAATTATTTCATTTAGTTATTTAAGAAATTTCCATATTATTTTAAATTTGTTCCAAATAAAAATTTTGTAATTTATATTATAAATTATCTTATTTATTATAATGTAATTAGTTTCATATCATATTTTTGGAAAAAATTTTATTTTCAAGAAAATTATTTTCCTATAAAATAATTTATGTCCAATTTTGTATGTATATATATAAATTCTTTTATTAAAGGTATATGACATGAATTTGATAAAATAGGTTCTATATTTGGTATCATATTTCCCAAATTTGTTCAATTGGCCACTTTTATTTTTAAGCATTATAAATATTAACAATGGTAAAAATTATAACCACTGTAAATGGTTGATTGGATAATTTGGGTTAAAAATAATGTTTTATGACAATAAAAATCTATCCAAAACATTTTTATTTTCATTGAATTAGTTAAATCACAACATAGCCATCCTAAATTGAAATATATGGAATTTTAGTGCCACATTCCTTTTATAATTACATTTATATAATTTTTTTGTAAAGAAAATCATATATTGTTACACACTTGAAATTAAGTTATACTATATGTTTTTAAAGGGATAAAAATGATATTTGAGTGATTGTTAAACCATATATAGATTGAACAAAAATTTATATATGATTTTAATTTATTTAAAAAAAATATTGGTTATATAATTAAAAAAACATGCATATATCTAAATACAAATTCCACTGGTTTTTCACTAATTAAAATCCATAAAACATATTTATAAGTGTCAAAAGGTTATTATATGCTTTGGGAATGAAATGTTTTGTTAAAATGAACCAAAATTACTGTGAATAAATAGAATATAGAAATAACTACCGATTATATTTTAAATAAGAATGAATAATGGGGGAAATTCTAGTTGTTTTATTCATTTATTTTTAATTTTTTTATTTTAAATAGAAAACAGATTCAAAATCATGATGTCAAAAAAAATTACAGAGGTTATTAAATTGCAATCAGGTGATTTTTAATTCATTACATTCAAAACTCATTTAAATATAATTAATAATAAATTTATTACAATTTGAAAATGATCAGACAAAAAATAATTAATATTATAGTCCAGATAAATAAATCATCCCAATGAAGATAAATTTATCCATCAATAATAGTGAAAATAATAAATGAGAAACAAAAAAAATAGTGATAAAAAAAGAGAAAAATAATATTTAGAATTTTCCATTAAAACATGATATTTGGTTCTTTATTAACTAATCACTTCTCATATGAGATCTCCATAGATTGATTTGTTGACTAAAATATCCCCAAAATCTTGGACTGGTTGGCTTTCTTTTTGATCTATTGGGGCCCTTTTCAACTTCTAGACTCTTTTTTACTGAAAATTTTGGCACAAATCATCATTTATTGATTATGGTCCCTACTTTGATATCTCCATATATTGATTCCACATGGCACAGATTCACTGCACAACTAGATCCTCAATAAATTTGAGAAATGCACTTTTAAACAAATTCACTCCATTCTTGGGTGATTAATATGTAACTGGTAAAAAATTAATGAAAAAATCATTGAAACATTATTTCATGTTCATGTAGAATCTAAAATATTCCAGAATATAAACCTTATAGATCGATCTACACTTTCTTCATTTGTATTTTCAAATTACAAATTATTGCTTCAAATCTAAATTTAATAAGAATGTGTCTCTATGTTGTCTCAAATATATCTCAAATTATTTTATCTTTTGTCCAATTATCACGAGAAAAAATAAACACACAGTGAATATTATTATTAAAGGGTTAATATTCCAAATTACCCTTAAAATTAATCACTATCCTTTTACAAAATAAATATTTACTAATAGAATAATAGATTAAATCAAGATCAATACGTTTCTAATTCATTCCACAAGAATTTTAATAAGGAATATCGATAAATATATATCATATTCTGGATTTTATTCCATGAGGAATTTAATTTGATCATTCTCATTATAACTCGACATCTTGTTTTCCTTCAAAAATTGAAGACACCTTACATGAAAAATACATCAAGTATCATGATGGATTCACAGTTCAACTATATAGTTGAACAAATTGTGAGAAATAAGATCTTTTATTCATTATTATAATGCATAAATAAATTAATGAACATAAGAATACTATATCTTATATTAAATCATGAATTATATGTTATATAAACACTAATTTTCAATTTTATTAGATAATAAAACCCAAATTCAGATGTTCTATAAAATAAGTGGGAACTCTTTATTTTCTCATCAAGATCATTGATCTTGCAATATTAATTATGTCAATGTTAATTCTATGGTTTTTCATCATTGTGGGGTTGAATATTATTTCACATCGGTGGATCAATCAACATGCTTCGGTAGCATCATATGGGGTAATATAGATCAACAATATGATCTTCTGAAAGAAATTAAATTGTTAAAAAATTTCCCTCACAATCATATTCATCTTCTTGTAAAGGTATATGTGCATCATGTATAAGAATCAAAATGTTTTTAGAACATAGTAGTGGAATGACATAGTCTATAACAGTGGATTTAGTTCGATCATGGATGTTGGAGTCTTGAATCTGATGGTGTTTAGTTATTCAGATCAATGGCACAATAAAAATATTATTTAGTGGAACTCCTATGGAATGAATGGTTGAAATGTGGTTTTCCGGTGGTCGACAGACACTCTAGTGGGGGTGAAATATTTTAACCATTCTATTAATAATAATTGTTTTCTATGGTGATTTTATAGATCTAGATAAATAATATTTTAATTTTAGTGGTCAATCATTAGCACTTTTGATGGGGCATAATGACGTGGTTTTCATAGAATCAAAGTCTATTTAGTGAAGGGGGAGGTGAAAACTCATGGTCAGTAATGGATCAATGTATATGGTAAGTTATTTCTATCATGAATGAGGGATTGAATGTTACTATTCATAGTATATAAGTTCTTCATTAATGTTTGGATATAATATTTCATGCATAGGATGTTAAAGTCTCATCTCATTGTGAGTTACAATGGAATTCAAATTCATGTCGTCGCACAATTACTTCCAAGAACAACAGTTTGATAAATAGGCTCACAGTCACTATAGTGATTGTACATGATATTTTTACTACTCTCATTCATATTATCTTTCCATGGTCACATTCCATGATTAGTATAGTGATCATGTAGTGTATTTTCATGAAAAATAAAAAACAAATGATAAATTAGTAAAAATTTAAAAATTAAATAAAAAGAAAACAAAAACAAAATAAAAATAACTCATGTAAAATTTAAATTTTTTATATATAATATATTGGATAAATAAATTTCTTTAACACTCAAATAGTTTTTGATAATATTTTTATATTGTGATTTTTAACAAGTGTGAAATAATAAATAAAAAAAAGAAAACTATTAAATGATTATTATTATTAATTGGGAAAACAAAAAATGAATAAATAATTAATATAATAACAGAACATGAATTAGTGAAAAATTAAAAAAATTATAGCTAACTAAATAAAAAAATTTCTCAATAAAACAGAAACAATAAATAAAATAGATATATAAACATAAGATCACATTTTAAATAAATAAATTCAAAATTAAAAAAAATTAAAATTATTTAAATATAAACAATATATTTATAGTAAATAATAATTAATTAATTAAAAAAAATTGATAAAAAGAATGAAATAAAATACTCATCAAATACATTGACACATAATCCATAGCACTCTGTAGAACCCATATTTTGATGAACTTATCCCTTAATATATGTATTTATTATACATATTATATTTTTGTTATGTTTGGGAACTATTAGAGGAGTTTTAGAATATATTTTTTTGGATTTTATGGAGGTTCATGGTATGACCACTGTTAGTAGAAACCATGAAATACCTCTAAGAAAATGTAAAAATTAAAACACAAGTCTCTAAGTAGATACATGATTTATCCAAACCATGTGATAACCAAAGTGAAATGGTGATTTTGGAATAGTGGTAAGGAGTATGGTTAGTGCATAGTTTTTCTAACCATGTCATCCAAATGTGTAAAGGGGGGCTTTAGGGAGTAACACATTCATGATTGGAACATAATACTCAAAGTCATGTAGCAGAACCTTGTGATGTGCAGGTGGCCTAACATAAATCATGTATGTAGTATGAATTATATCCTCAGCCCCTCTTTTTCCCAACATGTCATCCATAACTTGATTTCATATTCTCCCAAAGGTTATTTATACTCTTCTCATTGATCATGGTGAAATATATTGGTGATTCTTATTGTGTTGGTGGCCCAGATTCCATAGTAAGTTTATATTATTGGGTTGTTTCCATATTTTATATCATCTTAACTATCAATGATTAATATATCTAATACATTGGGGATAGATCTATGTTTTTAAATGCTAATCAGCATGAGTTATAGTTGTACTGAGGATAGGTAACATGCTATAAGGGTGGTTTTTGATTTTCAACATGGTTTTTTTTTGAATTTTTTCCTTTCTCTATTTTTACATAAGTTTTAGAGGTAGGTGGATTCACAATACACTCTTATTACTTGAACCATAATACCTAATTTATGAATTATTTAATATCAAGAAATTAATCATGTAATCTATGTCAACAAATTAATAGAAACCCTCATTTGGGATGTTTTTAAAAATTATAGAAATCAGATATTGTGAAATATCTTTTGCCCTTATGTTGAAAATGTTGATATTAAAATATATATATGTCTAATTCATTTAAATGGATTGATAAAAATATCATTCAATAAAAAAATATTTTATTTAAATATTTTATATTTCATGGAATTGTGCTTCATGGGTTAGAAAGTGTTAATTTTCATTAATGTGACCATGTAGATGGGGAATGTTCCACTGAGGAACATGGTATATAGTTACTATGTGATGAATTATTTTATCAGTCAGGTACCACAAATGTGTATGGAACTGTCGCCTTGGTAGGAATGTGTGGTGGTTTTGGATTTTTTGAAAAATGTAAATATTATTCTAATAGATTTGAGAAATATATTTGAGTGATTATCATGGTTCCTTTTTAGGACGAATAATTTGGGTTTAGAAAAATATTTTTCATTGATATGTTTTTTATTTATTATAATCTATTTTTTTAATGGATTTATATAAATTGTTTCTATAATTTTCTTAACTTGTAATATCCAAGTGGCAAGAGTATTAACGTCATTTGGGGAAAGAATAATGATTTTTGTACTCAATCAATTATTAGGAACATAGGAACATTTGAACATATTATATATCAAGATAAAATTAAAGTCAATGTATCTCATTTATTTAGTGATACTTATTGATACATTGGGAAAGGATTTAAGAGTTAGGGGTTGGAGAAAGATGGGTTCTATGGATATATTTATGTAGATTCATTGAGTTGGTTTAGTTTTTTCTTCCTCTGTGTAATATAATTTAGGTTTTGGTTTAGGTTTTGTACTCTATAATGATTAATGGTAATAGTATTTTACTTCAGTCAATTGTTATTCCTATGTTTCATGATCTATTCCCATGAATCATTTAGTATTTATGTGTTTTTTGAATTTTTTGAAGTGTTTATTTTAGTTTTAAATGGAAAATAATCACCCAATATTATTGAATACCTTGGAATTTATTACCAACCTTTTATATCATGGATATTTTACTTATGGCCCTAAAATTTACTCCTACATTTCTAACGAAATGGGAAGTGGTGGGATGTTAAAATGGTATAATAAATGGGTGTTATATCATTCATATTCAGACTAATGGTATTGGTTTTTCAGTCATCAAGTATTAAAAAATCATTCAGTAGTTCCATGATGGGGTGGTTGAAATGATTATGATCATCAGTCATTGAATTATAGTGAAATAATGGTAAACTAGCATATTTATAGTGACCATAAATTTTCCAATTATTTGGGTACATGATTAATTTAGGACACGTCTATGAGGTGTATCCACATCTTCATTTTTTTATCTGATGATATGAACATAACATACATTGATACAAATTATTTCCCAAGATATTTTTGTGTTTTATTTTTGACTAATGAATTATAATATATTGAAAAATGATTTATTTTTTAAATGTGATCATTATGTTTTCAAATGTGAGATCTTGAAATGAAATTGTAGTGGTAGTTTTTAAAGTGGATTGATTTTCAAAAGAATAATGGAATTTTCGAAAATGTTTTTAAATTATAAAATGTTTTGAATTCAAGAGAAACTATTTTTTATATTTAAAAAATGGTAAATGTAAAATTTCATAGCCTTTAGTTTCAATAGATTGATGTTTATTGGCATTTTATTTAAAAAATTACACATGGAAGGCATAGATGAAATAAACTGTAATGATATTATTGAATTTGGATTAAAAGTTTTCATAGGTGAACTAGTAGCTAGTTTGGAGAATTTTTCCTGATTAGAAATCAATGTATAGTTGTAACCAAAGGGATGAGAAAAGTCATGTTGATCATTACATCCACAAGAAGAAGCAGAATCCGCCAATAATTCAGGGTGATCTGGATCTAGAAATGGAATATTTATGGACAAGTAGTATGAATAGAAAAATCAATATCCTTGTAAATCTAGATGATATGAATGTAAAATTTATAGTTTATGTATCACAAGATCTAGAACATCAATGGGTGGATTTGGCAGTTCATGAAAAAATGGACTGTGGAATTCTGTTGGAGTATTTTTTACGATTTATCACAAAACCAAAATCTACCCCCACATATTTTGGATTACTAGAATGATGTAATTTTTCAGAATAACGAAATATAAACACACCGGGATAGAGTCTACGACTAAATTTCTAAATTTATTTTTTTAATAATAGGATGTTTCTACATGTTATTCCTTGGTGGCCTACATTTTTTAATTGGAGATGAGGGAGAGATTATCTCAAAAAAAAAATTTGTATAATTTATTATACAGATATGGTCAGTAGAGAGATGGTGGCTAAAATAGGCATCTTAGGAAACGTGGGTGGATGATGATTGGTGGTACCTTTAGGAAATAGTGGGATGTATGATGCTGGTAATAATCAGAAGTGGGAAATCTAATTCCAAGGTAGTGGATTTACTCAAAACGAGATGCCTAGAACATTGTTTATTCCTCTTAAAACCAATAGTAATCTATTATGTTTTTCATTATAGATGTTTCATCAAGTGGAGAAAGAATATATGTAATTTAAAGTGTTGAATCATCTATATAGTTATGTTTTCTTTTTCGGGTTTATTTGTGAAAAGGATGAGTTTTTGGATATTTTTGAAGTACACGCCGTGTAATTTATGATTACAAATTATGTAATCAGTAACTGCGGGTAGCCATGTAGCTGTCGTGCACATATCCAGGTGGTGACCTGGAGACCACATAAATTTTAGTGTAGAAAAGGAAATTACACGTTGTGTACTTCAATAGTGCACGTCTTGTATTTTCTTTTTTCCATTACATGTACTGGGAAACATCTAATCGCCATAAATCCCTACATCGATGTTTGTTTCATCCGAGATAATATGTACGTCCGCGAATCTTCATCGATCCCCCGAGTGAGAGTCTGTCCTCCAAATTGATCATCACTAATTGTGTTGGGATGGTCTCGGTATGGTCTTCCTTCTACTTAAGCATTATTTACTGATTCCTCCTCTTTCTCAATTTATCCTCCATTGAATGTTTTCGAAAATTTTTTATATATATTGTGTTCTTGAGCAATTCAAGGCTTGAGTTTCCTGTATAACAATCTCCCAACACCGAGGTAGGTGGTTTGTGAATTTCTGTAGAATGTCATTGAGTTATATGTGCAAAAGTGCCCAAAACCCTTGAACTGGGTATTTTTGTGTTTACTGATTTATCCCTGTTCTATTGATGTTATGATTGTATGCTTGAATAGAGATTAATTAAATTAGAATAGGGTTGATTTCTATGCTTATGAATTGTTTACCCATGCATATTTTGTTTATGACTGTTTAGAAATGTTTTCATGTTCAGCTGTTATTTTCTTTCCATGCCTAGTATTTTAGGATGAAGTGGTTTTTCATCTCTGCAATACTATTATGTTGAAGACTATTAGCCAAGTATTTCATGAGGTTTACTATGGCCGATTGTCTTGTCCATTCTTGTTAACTTATACAGGGCCATGAGAACATAGTTTAGTGGTCTATAGGGACAATAGATGTAAGTTCTTCCCTAGAGTGATTGTTATTTTAATCATGTCGCGAGACCATATAGGGGAATTAACATTTAGTTCTTCTTGAGAGGGTCAATAGTTACGTTACAAGGCCACATTGGGAATTGATGTTGAGTTCTACCTCAAAGTTCTTGTAGTTTCCATTAAATGAAAATAGTGGGAGTTGATGGTGAGTGCTTCCTGAGAGATTATTTATTCATACTTTTCTATAAGGGGAATTGACGTTGAGTGCTTCCTCAGAGATCCTTTACAAAATCTAATCCAATGATGTTAAGATGTGTGTACTTCCCAGATGGTTGATTGTGGTTGTTAGGTAGGACCAGAGGGGATAGGATATGAGTACATCCCAGAGGGATACCTGTTTGTATTTATCTGTTTACTTGCACTGTGGAATTAAATTCATTGAACTTTAAGAATGTTTAAAGTTGAGAACATCCTTGTTTACTGCTTCTTTTGAAAATTGACTTCTATATATATTCACTGAATATTAGGAATAGATCATGTGGAGGTATCCTAATGAGATTTAGTTTAACACCCAATTTGGTCCATGTGTTGGAACAAAAACGGATTATATTGTAACATGTATATATAAGGGAAAGTTCTCTTCTACTTTTGGTAATTGACTGCTTGGAGTCGGGGAGAATGAGACCAAACTTTGACTTGCGATGCTGTGGAGTTGTTTAAATTTTTTTTACTTTGGTTTAGTAGTGTATTTTCATCATTTTGACATGTTTCGATACTTTCCTAGAAATATTTATCATGCATCCTTTTTATAAATGTTCTCTTGTGTTTATTTCGTTAGTCATCTATTGTTTCTTGTTGTTTGATATTATTAACACATTCTCCATTGTTCAATATTTTTCTTATGCTACGTTTCTCTACCTATGAGTTAATTGTTTCCCCACTATCACACCTATGGACCACGTTTCTAGTGGTAAGCCTCTATCATTAGGGGAAATGCGCTTGAGGCCATGTGACCAACCGAGTACGAGGCGCCTATGGGATGCTTCTAGAACAAGGACATTACAAAGTGGTATTAGAGGAATTATTTTCTCTTGACTTACTATTTATAGAATCTAGACATAGATATCAAGGAATTGGTACATAGTAATAAGTTGTGCATGAATGTAGCTAACCCGTCTATAGGGAAAATTAAATTAAACTCTATTGTTGGAATTTTTATGGTTTTTCAATTTTATAGTAGATTTGATTTTCATAATGAGTGATTCACATGTTTTGTGCTATTATTGTTGATTTTATTGAGGTTTTATTTCTGTTTCATCCCGATGTGATGAGGGTGTGCCATATCATGCATCATATAGTCACTTGCTTGAAATCACATGTCTTGCATTCTTTCCATTCCATTTAGGTGGAATTAGAATTTTCATATTGTTGTGATAGATGTTGTGCTATATATTCATGTTGTTGTGATAGAGGCCTTGATAAAAATATATATTGTTTGATAGGGTTGTTTTGGTAAGGTATTGTTTCATTGATTGAAAAACTTTGGTTATTTAGGTGTTATAGGGCCTCATGGATTAGAATTTGGTAGATCATTGATCTATAATTCTTGTTTATAACATGTATAGTTTTCTATTATTTTATTTGTGGGATGTATGGGCCCTCACAAATCAAAATTTTTCACCTTGATGTTTTTTTTTCAGTGTTCTTTTTTGGGATCCTGAGTAGTTTTTGAGTCATACTGTCTAGAAACACCCAGAAAACACGCCAGGTAATGTTGCATAGACACCATGTGTTATTCTGTTTGAGAAGAAACTATATTTCTTAAGTATACGCCTTGTACCATATGTACATGTTTTGTAGTCTTTAATAGTTTCTTAGAGTGTGTGGGTGGTGATATGAGTTTTGGAATCCTTGATAGGACATGCAATGTACCAGATGTACACTCCATGTTGTAGAACTGTGTAACTGGTCCTGTCACTAATAACATGGGTCAGTGGAAATATGTTAGTACAAGCTATGATTATATGGAATGTGTCGTGTAGTGTGAGACGTCTATCATGTCGTGTCACTAACAACACGGGTCGTTGAAACTCCTCTAGTACATGTCATGTTTGGTATTAACACACCATGTAGTCTTGTTCATAGAGAACCGTGTGACCTAGCCATGTGAGGGAACTCGGAGAGGGGAAGGGGATTCAAGCCCACACCTTGTGTAAGAAAAAAACACATTGTATGGGCTATTACACAACCAGTTTTGGTAGAGGTACATGCCTATGTGAAAGGCTTAAGGGAACACGCCGTGTAGGCATTATACACGCCGTGTATTCATGTTTTGGAAAACATGAAGGATTTCTTTTTCCAATTCCATCCATACTATTATATTTTTCAGTACTTCAAAATATTGAACTAATGTGTGCACTGAAACATGCAGTCTCGTGTCACTGATACAACCTATAGTTGTAGGCCAGTTACATGGAATCGATCCGACACAGGACATGACTGATCAAGGACTTCCAGCAGATCCTCCAATTTTTCCAGTCGTAGCAACAGACAATATTGTAGACACAGTGGTTGATAAACATTTTCTATAGGGATTCATGGGGTTCATTTAGACCTTCTAGGGAGTACCGCCTCTTTCCACATTGAAGGAAGAATTGATGCGGGTCTTTTAGCATTAGTATCCTTCCACCTTCACAGGGGAAGGAGGACCCTAGGCTATAGATTCGTGGCTAGCAGCCTTGTTCACAATTTTCGAGCAACTGGAGATGCCACTAAAACTGAGGGTCAAACTCGCTATATATTTGCTTTGGGAATATTCCATGAGATGGTGGGATGTGATCTCACAGGCGGGATGCCGACAAGATATGGCTTGGGGGGATTTTCATCATATCTTCTATGATCACTTCTATCTGAAGACTTTGAGGGACGATTGAGCCTAAGAGTTCATGAGTTTGTAACATGATTCTCTTTCTGTTATGGAGTACTCTTCCAACTTCACCAAGTTGTTGAGCTTTACAACCTTTCTAGGGGGTTATAGGTTGTTCTTGGGACGGAAATTTGAGAATGTTATCACGAAGGAGATTTGGGCTCAGGTGAACAACTTTATGTTGAATTCCATAACATCTATCATCAATTAGGCATTGATAACATAGCGTAATCTGAGGGATTCTGGATCTGTCTGCATGGGAGGTTACACATCCACAGTTAGTGCTTTGCTAGATAACAACAGGAAGTGATGCAGGGAGACTACATTTAGAGATTGGAGTATGCGAGATGTACCTTATGGTATCCAGGTGGTATGCTAACAGTGTGGGATGGTCACGCATACGGGGCCACATTTCCAGCGAGACCCAGTGGAGTGTCGATCATGTGGCTAGATCTGTGACCTTCTATGTTTTTATTGGTCCTTTTCACCAGCATCTGGTGACAATTATTCTTCAATGGCTCCTCGTTCTGGAGCAGTGTCACCAGTTTCTCATCAGTCTAGGAACTGGAGTTCTACCAGCTGTTTGGGCCGAGGTGTAGGTCATGGACGTGGTATCCAGTTTCGAGGCTTTCAATGACCGTAGGGTGGATCAGTTCAGAGTGGTCATACATGGTCACATGGACAAGGTGTAGGTTAGGCTTTTTTAGTGGAGCAGACCAAGTAGGAGAAGGATCCCATACCCTCTACAGTTCGAGGTACGATCTTTTTTCCTCAGTATTAGGTTCTACTCTTTTCGATACAAGTGCTTCCCATAGATTTATATCTAATGATGTTGTGGAGAGGCTTGGTCTCTACATCTTATCTTCTGCTGTTATCTTGACGCTAGACACTCTTTTGGGGACTATAACGGCAAGTGTGCGGAAATGAAAGAAGTTCCCTCTAGAATTTGGTGGGTGTCACTTCTTATGCTACCTTTATGTCCTATAGATGATATGCTATGATGTCATACTTGGAATGGACTGGTTAGTTCCCTTACAGGCATTGGTCGACTGTTATCGTTGTAGGGTTATTTCACCTCACTAGAATGTGGATTGTTTCTTAATAACAGTAAAGGGGTTGTCCAAGTGAGAGGATATGGACCCAATAATCATGTGTTAGGAGGAGTTACTGCTCAGATTGCTAGTCTATTCTTATATGACAAGGGGACATCATAGTTGGACTTTCCTCTAGTGGTTGATTGTTTCAAAGATGTATTTCTATATGACTTTTCATGTTTTCCTCCTGAGCGTCATGTAGAATTTTCCATTGAGCATTTCCAAGTAGTGGCACCGGTTTTAATTCATCCTTATAAAATGGCCACACCAGAGTCTTATGAGAACAAGATTCAGTTGGAGGAGTTGCAGAAAAATTGTTTCATTCGACCTAGTGATTATCCATGGGGTTCTCCTGTCCTATTTGTGAAAAATGCAGATGGTACCCTCAGGCATTGTGTGGATTATCAGAGGCTCAACCAATTAATAGATAAGAACTAATATCCCTAAGTGATGATTTGTGATCTCTTTAATCATCTTCGAGGAGCCTAGGTGTTCTCAAAGATTGACTTGAGATCCGATTTTCATCTTTTGTGCATTTGACCATCTTATATAGCTCTCACAACATTTCGGAGTAGGTGTGGTCTATATGAATATGTGGTTTGGCTGTTTGGTACCACAAGCGCATGGGAATTTTTCATGGATCTTATTAAATAAGTGATCCATCCATACTTGGACACTTTAATGGATATCTCCATGGACGATATCATTGTGTACTCTCACACTCGACATGACTATGATACCCATATTGAGTTCTTTTTGAAAACACTGAGTGATCATCTGTAATATGTTAAGATCTAAGAATTCCACTTTTGGATGGATTAGAGTCACTTCATGGGTCATGTTATCTCCTAGATAAAAGTATAATTAGACCTAGATAAAGTGAGAGCAGTAGTTTCCTGGGAGCAGCCGAAGAACATCTTTGATGTGCGTAGTTTTCTAGGGCGGGAAGGATACTACAAGCATTTCATATTGGACTTTTTACACATAGTAGTGCCACTGATGGTCCTAACTGAGAAGGTTTTGAAGTTCATGTGGTCAAATTCATATGATTCAGCCATTCAGTAGCTGAAAAATAGGTTGACTTTAGCCCCGATACAAGTCTTTCCAGAGCTAACCAAGAGATATACTGTTTACTATGATGCTTTGGGTATCGTTCTGGGATATGGGATTATGCAGGGGGAGGAGTTGTTGCGTACGTGTCTCGGAAGTTGAGGTCACATGAGAGGAACAACCCGACCCACGATATCGACTTAGCTGTTGTTTTTCGTGCTTTATGCTGTTGGAGACATTACCTTCAGGGAGAGAAGTTTCTGGTTTTCACCGACCACAAGAGACTCAAGTAAATTTTCTCTCAGTGTGATCTGAATTTGAGACAATGAAGGTGGGTTGAGTATCTTTATTCCTTTGACATTGAACTTCACTACAAGCAGGGGAAAGGAAACGCAGTGGCTGTTGCGTTTAGTAGGAGGACGCAGATACAAGCAGTTTACGAGGACAACAGTCGGTGAAAGCTTATGGATCTGTTATCTTAGATGCATTTGGAGGTGCCAGAAAGATAGGGGTAAGTTTTTCTTTCTTCTGTAGTTGTTACCTCTACTAAGCTTGATCGAGTACGAAAGAGGCAGCAATCAGATTCATAATTCTTATCCCTATGGAAAAGTGTGTTAAGAGAGGACCCTATTACTGGATGGACTATATGTGAGGATGATATCATTCGTTTCCAGTGGCGTGTATGGGTGCCAGAAGGCATACACGGGGAGCTGATGCGGGACCTTCATTCCTTAGTTTGGGAAGTTCATCCTGTATTCACCATGATGTATCTTGATCTTCACCATCAATATTAGTTTCCATGTATGAAGAGAAATGTTGATGGTTTCATTATGAAGTGTCCCACCTGTCAGCATAAGGAGGTGGACCATCAGCGACCAGTAGGGCTTTTACAGCAGTTACCCATTCTTGAGTGGAAGTGGAATGATGTCGCGTTGGATATTGTGACATGTTTACCGAGGTCGCCTTGAGGGAATGATATGATATGGGTTTTCATTGACAGACTCCCAAAGGTTCTTCACATTTTTTCAATTAAAGAGTCCTTTAGTGTTGATGAGCTGGGATGGTTGTACATCCATGAGATTGTACATTTATAAGGATTTACACACTCCATTGTTTCAGATAGGGTTTCCCATTTTACTTCTCAAGTCTGGAAGGGGAAATAGAAGGCTTTGGGTAAACAGGTTGTTATTATTAAAGCGTATCAACCTAAAAAATATGAAAAACTTTAGCATATAATTCAGGTGCATAAGGAAATGCTGCGATCATAAGTCCTTGATTTTGGATGTTCTAGGGAGAAGCACATACCTCTTGTGGAATTTTCCTACAATAAAAGGTTTCATGTAACTATTCAGATGGAACCTTATGATGCTTTGTAAAGTAGGCCATGTCGATCTCCATTTTGTTTGATCAAGGTAGGAAATGTAGCTTTGATGGGACCTCTTATATTCAAGGAAAACACAGAGCAGATAGAGTTGATTAATCACGGAATGACTACAGCACACTCTTGACATAAGTCCTATGCTGATCAACTTAGACGACCTCTAGAGTTCGAGGTCAGGGATCAGGTTTTATTAAGTTTCACACTGAGGCAGAGACACACAAGTATTAAGAGACACGGTAATCCTTAAATGAGGTATGTCAGGCCATTTGTGGTATTAGAGAGAGGTGGACAGGTTTCCCATCAGTTTTAGATACCTCAGAAGTACCAAGATATGCACAATGTCATCCACGTTTCTCAGCATCAACATAACTTCTCAGACACATCTCATGTTTTCCAACCAGAGGAGGTTGAGTTAGATGTGGATGCCTCATTTGAGGTGCATCTTATTTGGATTTCTGATCGATGTATGATGTTTCAATGTGGACACTTTGTTCTTATGTTACGAGTGTTATGTCTTTATGGGCGAGTGCATTATGAGACACGGGAGAGGGAGGCCGCTGTACGACCACAATATTCAGAGTTATTCAGAATTTCTTCTTCAACATCGCCTTGCATGGAAAATTTGTGGAACAATTTCATTATGGGCCGAATTTTGTAAGAACCCATGTCTTCTTTTGAAGTTATTCTTCCTTTTCTGGTCATTTTATAGAAAAAGAGTAGTTTTTTGAAATTTTTTACGTACACGCCATGTACTTTATGAGTATATGTCATGTATTCGTTTAACGTGGGTAGCCATGTCTAGGCCATGTAGTGGTCAGCACACGACCATGTGGTGATCTAGATAATGCCTAAAGTGGATTATGGAAAAGGAATGTACAATGAGTGTACTTCTAATGTACACGACGTGTATTTTCTTTTTTTTTCAATAAACTCATCGAGGCCACGTCTAATCTCCTCAAAGCCCTAATTCTAGGTCTAATTCATCCGAGTGAACACGTACGTCTATGAATCATCATCAAGACCCTATGCGAGTGTATTTTCTCTAAATTTATTATTTCCGATTGTGTTGAGATCGTCTCAATAACCTCATTCTTCTACTGGAGATTGGTTTCATGATTCCTCCTCTTTCACATGTTGTCCTTTGTTGAACATTGTAGACATTTTTTCATATCTATGGTGTTCCTGGGTGATTAAAGTCTTGAGGTTCATGTATTAGGATCTCCAAGCATCTAGGTAGGTGGTTTGTGTGTTTCAGTTGAGTGTCTTTGAGTTATATGTGCAAAAGTTCCCAATACCCTTGAACTGGGTATTGGGTGTTTACTGATTTAGAAATGTTGTTTGTCTTATATGTTTGTATGCTTGAATAGAGGTTAATTGAATGAGAAGAGTGTTCATTTATAGGCTTGGTATTTGTTTACCCATGCATATTATTTTATGTCTATTTGTTATAGATTGCCTATTAGGATGTTATTTTCTTTCAATGCCATGTATTGTAGGATGGAGTGATTTTTATTGTCTTCTAGGATATTATGTTGTAGAATGTTTGCCAAGTATTTTTTGAGGTTTACTTTGGCCGATATGCTTTTCCATGATTGTTGACATACACTGGGTCAAGACACCCTGGTGTAGTGAACCATAGGGAAAATAGATTTAAGGGCTTCTCTAGAGTGTCCATTATTTAAATCACACAATGAGATCATAGTCGGAATTGATGTTGAGTGCTTCCTTAGATGGTCAATAGTTAGTTATGATGCCACATGGGGAATTGACACTTAGTGCCTCCTCAGAGTGCCTATATTTTCCATTAAATTACTATAGGGGGAAATGAAGTTGAGTGATTTCTTAGAGAGTCATTATTCAATCTTGGATATAAGGGGAATTGACATTGACTGCTTCCTCAGTGATCCTTCACAAAAGATAAACCAAATGGGATAGATTGTGCGTAATTCTTAGAGAGTTGTTTGTGGTTGCTACGTAGGACCAGAGGGGATTTGCTATGAGTTCATCTTAGAGGGGTACCAATTTTTAATTATCTGTTTACTTTCTCTATGGAATTTAATGCTTTGAACTGTGAGAATGTTTAATGTTGAACACTTCCTTTTTTACTTCTTCTTTTGATTATTGACTGCCATTTATATTCACTAAATATTAGGTATAGATCTCATGGGGGTTTCCTATTGGGATATAGTCTCATACCCTATTTGGGCCATGCTTTTGGTCCCAAATTGATTATATTGTTGGAGGTATCGATAAGGGGAAGTGCCCTTCTACATCAAGTACATGACTGCTTGTAGCTAAAGATAATGGGACCTCGCTTTGGCTTGCGATGTTGTGGAGATATTTACTGTTTTTATTGTACTTTTGTTTAGTATTGTATTTAGAGCATTGTGACATGTTTGGCTGATTTCCTACACATATGTATCATGCATAAATTTTATTTATGTTCTCCAGCTATTTATTTCTTCAGTCTTCTACTGTTTTTGGTTGTTTGATATTATTACTGCTTCTTATATTGTAAACTCTTTATCTTCCGTTGTGTTACTCTGCCAATGAGGGAATAGTTTCCCTAATATGACACACAAGGCTCTCGATACTAGTCGGCAGCCTCTGGCATTATGGAAAATGCACTTGAGGCAATTTGACCAACCAGGTATGGGGAGTCTCTAGGTGGCTTCCTTAACTGGTACATTACATGGAACCACATAGAGCATTTCATGGTTGTAATAAAATTGGTCATTTATAGTACTATTGTTGTTGGGATCCTAGGTAAGGTGTCGAAGAAGTATCTCATGTTGCAAAGATATTATGTGATTCAATAGGATGAATGAAAATTATTACTCAATAACAAAATGGAGGAATCCATGGTGATTCTAGGAATACCATGACTCATTAACATGATCAAACACAATAGAATAATATACAAAAGATTGCATTGAGTTAGAAATTGTATTGGGCTGACATGGTTGTTGTGGATGATCAATTGACTCCTTCGATAGTTGGAAGTATTATTGTTTTAATACTATACATATTAAATCCATTTTTGATATGGTTTAATCTCATTAATTAATTACATCTCATCTAAGTGATCTTTTTGGTTTTCTTGTTGAGATGATACATTATATATTGAAATATAAAATTTATCTTATTAATAGAGAATGTCTAGACACTATGTTCAAATCTAATTTTATTTCTATTGAGGGATATAAATTTAGTTTGGATCCATTTTTTACTTCATTTAGTTCTCTAAGACACAATCATGTTAATGGATTAGTTGAAATTGTTCAATGCTAACATCGAATGATACCTAAATGTATAGTTTTATAACTATCGATTGCATCAAGAATGTATTTATATCAAATATGAAATTGAAGGTAGGTGAATAATTCTTTTTGTAACTATATTTTATATGGATATAAAAACAATATGCTATATAGACCTTTTCATGAGTGGATGATATGAAGAATAATACCTTTTCATGAAATTTGGATATGTTTTCTGATTTTTTCCAAAGTATTTCTATGGTTTTCCTCCCATGAGATATATGGTGTTTACAATGGATCTCTTACCATGGACTATTCCAATATCACTTTAATATTATTAGATGAAAAAATAAGTAAATATAATTTGACGTTGTAAGAGAAAAAAATAAATGGGCTCATTCTATATAGTAAGACTATATTGGAATTGATTATTTTGTTTGGGGAAATTGAGGATGTAAATCTTCATCTTTTTGTAGATTATAATAAGACTGTCAAATATGAGAAAATTAATCTATGTCCAAATCGATAAATTTATGATCTGTTTTTATCAATTTATGGGAACTCATTGCTTACCAAAAATTTATTGTATTTAGGGTATTTCTAATTGTAGGTCAAAAAGAAGGATTTTACAAAAAAAACATTAAAACGAAGATATGACCATTATGAGTATGTGATTATGCCTTTTAGTTATAATAATTCACGATATTTTCATATAGAATTGATAAATATTTTATTTTAAATATAACACGATTCTATTTTGGTTGTTTTTGAATAATATATTGGTTTTTTCAAGGAAAAGGGATGAGCATGAGCAATACTTGGTGAAGGTGTTGGGAATTTTGAGGGATCATATAATTAATGATAAATTATCAAATACTTATTATTTGGATACAAGAGATACATTTCCTCATAAATTCTTACTCTGAAAGAGGTCATTCTATGGATCCAAAAAGATCTATTTTGGTATCTGTTGGAAACCACCACAAAATGTATTTGATAGAGAATGTTTCTTTAACATAAATGTTTATTATCGATATTTTATTCATGAATTTTGGTGACAATATTTACCTGTGATTGATTTATTAATAAAATTTGTTCCTTTATAATTGAATAATCAATGTCAGAAGTCCTATGATGATAATAATCTTAAGCTTACATCAGAACTTATGTTGATATTTCAAAAATTAAAATATGGTTATCTGGTTCATTTTGATGCTTCTCGATCAAGGTTGGTCTATGTTATCAGGAAGGGATATCATATGGTTTCTTATGGATCATTGAAATTACAATTAAATGAGAATAGATTCCCATAAAATTAATTATAATTGGATTCTTTAGTTCATGGTTTGATGACCTGGTTCCATTACATCATTAGATAGACATTTACAATGTAAACAAATCATTGGATCTTGGAATAAATTTTCTCACATAAAGATTTTAACCTGATATAAATATTATGGATATAGTAACTCAAAATTTTTGACATTATATTAACGAATACATCGGGTAATGTAAATTATGTGGTGGGTGCATTAAGAGAAAATACATACAGTGGGTTGGAAAAGGAGTCAATATATCAGGGGATGGTGGTGTCGGTGATAACTAAAATGCACTTGGATTGTGATTATCAAGGTGGTTTTGTGGTTTAATTTTTGGTATAATTTTCTATTTGGATGAGACATTAATAGGGTCATAAACATCTAATTTAAAATGTGTTTCTATGTGGTCAAAACTCAATAGTGGGGAGCTCATTGACGGTTCATGTAATATGGGAGTTCAATGTTGTGTTTTTCAAATTTGATTGATGTAACTATGGGGTTTTAGAATAATATTATTCATTTTTACCATCATTAAATATGGTATGTACATCATAGAATAAATTATATGTATTAGTCATTGAAGGCCAATTTTTTTGGGATGGAAGGAAAAGAAAGGTGGATTATTTTTTGATGAGATTCCTCACATGTCATTATTTTAAGTTATAGGACTAGTGGATAGTAGGTATGTTTCTATCATTACATATTCCTAATTTGAAATGGGATAAAATAACCATGGATTTTTTTCAAGATATCCAAAGGATTGTTTAGAAACATGATTTCGTGTGGGTTATAGCGGATTTGATCATGATGTATGCCATTTTACCCTTACTCTTGAATCAAAAAATGTAGAGGAACTGTCTTAAAACAATATCAAGAAGTGGTAAAAAGTTATGGAATACCACATTCAATAGTAATTGATTTAGATATGATGTTTACATCTCATTTATGGAATTCCATACAGTTATCCCTAGTAACTTCGTTGACTATTAGAATTGTGCATCATCCTCATATGGTTGGGAAAAAGAAAGGAAAAAAATGTGGGAAGACATGATTCGAGAATATGTAATAGATTTTGGTGTCTGATGGGAGGAGCAAGTATTATTATTGGAGTTCTCATATGAAAACAATTAACATGACTCGATACTTTTGTCTCCTTTTCAATATATTTTATGGGTTTCCTTGTCATTGTCCACTTTGTTGGTGGGAAATAGGTCAGACATCACAAGCTGGACCATGAATTTTCCAAGAGACAACAATGATGATTTAATTTATATTTAAAAGAAGGGATATGTCACAAAGTCATTAGAAATCATATGCAGATCATCATTCACATCAATTTTCATTCAAAATGATTGATAATGTGTTCTCAAGAATCTATATGAGGTTTGTGCATTAAAATTTTTAGATGTAGGTCAAGATATCTAATCAATATATAAGACCCTTAAAGATACTTGAATGGGTTGGTGAGGTGAAATTTCAATTGGAATTTCCAAAAAAGATCAGGTCGATGCATTATATGATTCATTTATCTCTGATGAAATAGTATCAGCATGATAGAAACCATGTGATTTGATTGGATCTTATTGAACTAGTGTTGTATAATATGTTGGTATATATGAATTATATATTTTGGATTGGAACAAGAATGTTTTATTTAGTAAATTCATTTGTGTAGAGTTGATTTCGATAGAATAATGGATGGATTCAAGAAGATACATGGGAAAGGGAATTGATAATTTTTAAACAGTGGTCCAATATATTTCAAAAAAATGGTGGTTTTCTAATTTCAAGGGATATAAAACCCAATGTTTTGGAGAATATATCATCCTGATTTTTGGTAACTATCCCTTCATTTATATGTTTTATTTGAATAATGTATTTTAGTTAATTTTGGGAAGGATTGGAGGAGTTTTCTAATGATTTTATGCTTTTTTAGAGGTTCACAATATGAGCACATTTTTTGTAAACCAAGAAACTCCCAGAGTAATCTTATTAATTGAAAACAATGGTCTTTTTGTTCATTCATAGATGGTGCATGATTTGGAAAAAAATGTGTGGACACTGAAGTGAATGTTTGATTTTTTTTTGGAATAGAGGGGCTTAGAATGTCTGGTTTTTGATTTGTCAAACTGAGTGATTCAACCATATGAATGGGTGGATTGAGGAATTACCACCCACATGGTTGGTGCACAGTTTTCCAAAATGTGAGGTCGTATTGTGTGTCATATTAATGGCACTCCTAATATTTTGTATATGAATTAAAATTATTTCTATTACATCCCATTTTTTCATTAATATGACCCTATCATGATTTTCCCTCCTCGCAAAGGAATTTGAGAAACTACCCATAGATCCATATGAAATCATTTCTTGATTCATTTTTCATTGGAGGCTCAAATACCATAGTAATCTATGTTTTTATTAGTTTTCCTTATATTCCAAATTTTTTCCCCACCCAAATACATATATCTAATCTATTAGATATATATATATCTTTTGATAGAAATATTGACGAGAAATGTTTGTTTTGATTATATGGGACCTGATCTAAGGATGTTCTTTATAGTTTCAACCTAGTTAGTTAATGATTTTTTTGTTCATTTCCCATATGCTTTCAAGGTACGTGGCTTCACTATCGACTACATTTCATAGAACTCAATATATTAGATTCAAATAGATTCAATATCATGAAATTGATTTTGTAATTGATGTGTTAATCTTTATAGAAACCCACTTTAGGGATGGATTGTGGAATTTATGAAATTGGTTGTTTTAAAAAGGGATTTGTTAATAGTTTTAAAGATATAATTTTAAAATATGTAGCTTTTTAATTCATGGAAATGGGTTATAGAATTTGTTTTGAATGAAATAAATTTTGTATATAATGTTTTGAAATGATTTATTTGGAATGAAAATTTTCGTACATGGTTTGAATGTGTTCACTAGCAATGATGTGGACCTATAGAGGGGCATGTTCAAATTTGTTTCATGGTTTATGCTTACCTAGTGATGACTTGGTATGTTGAAAAGATACTACTCATGAGTATGGAACTATTTTTTGGGCTTGAATGTGTGGATATATGGATTTATAAAACAAATTAATTGGTATTAGAATGGATTAAATAAATATAATTTACGGATTTTCATGGTTTCATTCTATTAAGAACAATTTCGGTTGGAAAATTTATTTTTCATAGAAATGATTTTTATTTTTTATAATGTTTTTTGAATTTTGTTATTTCAAATTTTTATATATATTTATTACCTTTTTTCATAGAGGAATGAGATTGGAGGTTGTGTAGGGAAAATCATTAGAGTTTTAAACTCACCACCAACATGGAAATGATGATGTGTTTACAGATATTGTATATCGAGACACGCGTATAGGTAAGGAATCTCTTTTATTTATTGATTGTTTGTGATAATTTGGGCTTGGATGGTGGAGTTTAGTATTTGAGAATGTTGCGTGATATGGAGTTGGGTATGTGGAGACATTGAGTATTGTTTTTTTTATGTATTTTACTCAGATATATATTATCCTTTTTCTTTCTTACTATTCTATATTGATTGGTTATATTTGGGAATTGTTTTTAATTGGTATTCTTGGGTTTTATAGGTTGTTCTCATACACTATTTCATGCTGTTTTGGATACGGTATATATTTTTGTTGTTTTTTTATTATTAAATGGAATATTTTCCCCTCACTATTGTCCTAACACCATTGGTGTCTTTGTGATGTAACATAAGGCCTACTATTGTCCTAACACCATTGAAAGAAAATGGGGAGGGAAATATGTTAAAAAATTCATTGGGATTAAATTTATTTAAGATAATTTGAAATAATAATAAAAATAAAAAATTTTATCCTTAAAGGTTTAATCAAACATGTTCTAATTAAAAAAATCATAATTCCATTTGTTTATTAAAATTATAATGGTTTTAATGTGATTAACAATAATATACTTACTTAAATAATAATTTAAATTCCACTTTTAAATGGGATGAAAATACATATTTTTATTTAATTAAATATGTCACAGTATAAATTTATAGCTTTCATTATTTCTTGAGTCCACTAAACTATGATTCCACTTTCTACGTCATTGATACCACTCGAAATACAATCATATAAATTTAATGTCTCATTATCCATTTTGTTTAAATATTCCCCTCATCTAAATGAACTTATTAATTTTAATATTTTTTTATTAATAGACAGTTCTATGATTACAACTATATTGGAACCATCCTTATAGAAATATTATTACACTATTTTTATATTTAATATTTAATAAATACAAACCATGGATCAAAATTCCTAGTGTCATTGCAGGAGTAGGTACATTAATATAAAACAATAAACTAAAATAAATATCTATATATTAATCTCCTAAATTATCTCGTAACCTCCTTTGAGCTCTAAAAATAGCATAGGATAACATGTGGAATACAATGATTAAAATGGTGAGCTAAAATCCCAATAAAGGAATAAACAGGGAAACAATACCAAAAATATGTGTTTGATGGAAATAATTAATAACATAAAAGTCATAGATCATTAATAATAATATGAAGGAATTATATAATTAATATATAATTATATGATCATAGTAATAAACAAATGTATAATAAACATGAAACATGGAAAATAATATCTTAATGTTAACATCCTATAGTGCATCACATGGTGGATAGAGTCCCATCACGAATTAGGAACACTCACTATTCCCATACATATCACCTCCTGAGAATAAAATATCACCAAATGCATTGGAGATATATATATGTGATCCCATCATAATTTTTACACGTATATGTGTTCCACATAATGAAATCCAACACAAGTGATAAACATAAGGATTACACATGGAACGAAATAGGCTTCATAATCATGTTATAAGGAATAATAAATGGGTGTATCATAATATTTTTATTTAATGAGGAGATTAAATCATTCATATACATTTATAATGGAAACAATAATAATATATAATGATAAAATATGTCCAAAATAAGTGAAAATATGAAAATAGTTGTTAGGTAACTTTGGAAATGTGTCACATAATTGGGATTTTTTGGATAATTGAAATGTGTTTTAAAAAGTGTAAGAGCATAATAAATCGCATGAAACCTAAAGTATGTTAAAATGGTTTCCCATACAAAGATCAGTGTTTTTGAAATCATTTAATCCTTATAAAATTTCATTTCTTATTACTTTAAAAGACGTAAATATAAAAGAGTTTTTCCCTTAAGTCATATTTTTTTAAAGTAATTGAGACGGGTTCTGTAAAAGTAGGTATATCAACATAAATGAAATACTAGATAAAAATGGTATATATATATGGGATATGAATAATAAATTTAGATGAATTATATAATTTTAATAAAGCGTTTATTTATTGTAACAAGATATAATTTTAAATCAAAATAAAATAGAGATTTTGGGAGATTTCCATTATCATATGTTTCAAACATCAATCTACTCATGACATTAAAGTCCTTAAAAATCAATTTATATTCTCTAATTGCCTATTTTAGAATATTTTTTATTTATTTTTTATTGAATATAATTTTATTGGGTTCATTTTGTGCATTATGATGATATTTAATGTTTAGTTTCTTTATAATGAGAATGCTCATTTCATTTCTATATGGTCATATCAACATTTTCAATATATTGATGTTTCCTTTAGATGAAAAAACATTTCTATAAGTGAAATAAATTTTAATTAATGTACATAAAATTTATAAATTTTCCTATTTATTTTTTCTTATATATGGATGATCTATATAGTGTAAATGTTTATGTAACATGTTCAGTTTATTTTTTCGGTTTTATAGACCATCAAGAACTAGTTTTGTTTAATTTAATATTATGTATTTATATTTGTAAAATTACATGGAATTAGTAATAATATAATTGTCTTTAAATAATATAACCATAATAACAATTTATTACCATCCTTGAATGTGGTAATTAAAAATGAAAATTCATTATTCACATGCATGGTTAATCGACATAATAAAAACAATATTCTTCTTCATATAATAAGAGGAGGAAAAAAAGATGAATTGTAACGCTTCAATTTTCAGCATGAATTTTTAGTATATATATTATAATATAGTCATCAATGACTATTACATAAGTTATGTTTATGGAAGGTATAAGATGAAAATAATTTAAAACATTTTTATTGAGAATATTAAATCTCAATTGAAACCTCCTTGAAATAATCCTCACAACACATGGAATTTGACTTCTGGTGAGACCAGTTGCACTATTGTCATGAACTGAATCTGGTCTCTATAAACAATGGCACCACACTTGGCCTTTGACATGTCCGAAAGGGCATTGTTTCTCCCCCCGAGCTGGCATAAGTTCAAGTGTATCAAATATTTTTGTTTGGGAACGTTTTACCAGAATATGGATACATTAAACATAAGAAAAAAATCAATAAACTGAATTCGAAATATTCATTCCTAAAAATGTTTTTAACAAATCAATAATTGAATATATATGTTTAAACATAAACTAAGAGGTCCCAATATATAAAAAAATTCTATAAAAACATCCCCAAAGACTCTACATGACAAGGGGTCATCACCCTCATGTCGTCTCCACAACATCACACCATAAGAGGGGACTAAAAACCCAAACCGCCTTGACACGAGGCTTTTCATTTACCTTTTTCAAACATAATCATTAATAATTACACCTAAGGGGTTTAATTATGGTGTGATACTAATAGAAATAGGATACCACTAAACGATTCCAAATAGTATGCAATACAAGGTGAAAAGTCCCAAATTTTAATATGTAAGGAATAACGATGATAAATTCAAAGGAATTAAACTTTAAATTGTAAAAAGTATAAAAAATTAAACATTCAGAATGCAATAATGTTTTAATAAGACATGTTAGCTAATATAATGTACAGCCATACACACGCTAAGACATGGGTAGATACCACAAAACCAATTATCACCAAAACTAGGAACACCCATAGATATTAGATAATCTCGGGCCCTACCCACCTTTTATATTAATGTAACATATCGATGTAAAAATACTTGATTATGCATGTGACACTAGTTGGAAACATACTAATAACCTAGTGTTCTCAGAACATCATCCATATAGATTAGTAATATTTGTCGTTATCTGAAATGCTAAGTGAAGTGTGGATAAAACTGCTCCAGATCACTAGCGTACTAGTACATATCCACCCACCTCGGTACCCAAGATACCCCCTTTTGATAAAAAAATTTAATAATACTACACAAATCCAATTTCATATAAAAACACCTCTATTATTTACATAAAAAGAATACAGTAGCTATTCACAATTTATACCACCTAAAACCCACAACAAAACATTTTGATTTTCAATAAATTCACTTCTTGGAATCTCACATTATTTTGCAAAAGAAACACCTTTAAATCGCCACATTGCACACAATGTTAACAGTTATAAGTCACAAATACAATAATGGAAGCCCAATACATTTCATTGAAAACAAAAAATTTGTTATGGGGCATCCCCATGTGAACCATGAAGTGATATCTTTGTAAAACCTCCATTTTCAAACAAACTTGGCACTTTACGTTTTTATGCTTCACAAACATCACAAAAAGAAACTTTTTCAAAAACAACCAAAGGTGATAAAAAATAAAAAGATTATTTTAAGCCCTTTTAAATTTCAATAAAATCAACTAAGAAGTTATTGGTATGTCCCAAATGAACCAATAAATGATTCCTATGAGAAACCCCCAATTTCACATAAAAATGGAACATGAACTTCATTTTCTTTCGAAATAACTCTAAAACCAAATTTTTACAAATAATTAAATGAGATAAACATAAAAATATTATAAACATTGCATAATACGTCCCAAGTATTTCCTAAACATGAAATCACCAACCCAAATTGATAAATCATTGAATCCTTTGTGTGAAAATTCAATCGCAGCACTACTGCACCATATAGAATGTAAATTTTTCCTAAAATCAAAAAACTGGACCATGAAAACCCAAAGATAAACCCTACGTTAGAATCCCTACCATCTGGTCGTTTTTTTCTTCATAAAAATTGTAATAAACTTCATGAAAAGTAGAGAAACCAAGAGAGAGAAACACTTAAATTTAGAATGCGTGAAGATCTTCCATAAAACCCCCTTCAAAATCGAGTTCTTAAAGGGATTTGAGAGGCTTTGGGGTGGAAATGGTTGTTAAGATTGATGTGGGGAATAAATGGGAGAATTAGGATAAATCACAAGAGATAAAATAAGTTAGTTAACTCATTTTCAATGATCAAGAGATGGGTGATTGGTTTGTGTTCATGGTTTGGAAAACCCTGAACCCTCCTTTCTCCCCACAAAACATCTTCAAATGACACCAAACATTATGGATGATTAGGGGGGATGTAGGGGGTGACGATTGGATAAAAATATAAGAAAAATATGTTCTTTTAATGAAGAAATTTTGTCTAAAAATTCTCCCCACCAAGATATCATTATGTCCCAGAAAGTTGACTAGTGATTCCATTAGATAACAAGAATGGGTACTCATCATCAATCGATGACATCCACTACTAGGTCTCTTGTGTATCACTACCATTCTTAAAAAAAACTGGACCAGCAAAATAGAGTTCCCTTGAATCATCTTCTCTTGGGAGTCAACTATTTGTACTAGCCCCTCAAAAATTGACAAGTCACGCTCTATCACCAATTCTTCCCTACTCATCACATGGGATAAATACGGGTTATATTTCTTCAACAAGGATACATGGAAGAAGTCATGGAAATATTTCTACTAAGAAGGTAAGGACAAAATATTATCCACCTTTCCAATACACTCAATGATCACTAATGTTCTGACATACAACGACATCAGCTTCCATTAGATTCACAATCGAAGATGCTCCAAACGAGGGGACACATTCAAAAATACCCTATAACCCATAGAAACTTATAGGTTCTGATGACTCTGGTCAGAAAATGAATTATTGTGACTCTGAGCTGTGAGTAAGAAATCTCTAATCAACTTGACCTTCTGAGACATCTCATGCACAAGTCTTTTCCCCAATAGTGAGGTTTTGCCTACCTTATCCCAACATAGGGGTAACCGACATGGCCATCCCTAGAGCACCTAAATAGGGGCCAATCAAATCAAGTATTGGTAAATTTTATTATATGAAAGTTCAACCAATCACAAATTGTTATCCCACGAACATCCAAAGTCTGAATCACATGCACATAGCATATCCTCTAGAATCTAGTTTGCTCGTTCGGTCTGACCATCCGTTCAAGGATGGTATGTTGTTCTCATCATGATCTATGGCCCCAAGGCCTTTTGTAGTCCTTCCCAAAAATGAGAAGTGTAATAGGGTTCTCTATTTGAGATAACTATTAATGGAACTCTATAGAGTCACTCCACCTCTTAAACATAGAAATGACCCAACTTATACACTTTAGTTATATCATTGGTCGGTATGAAGTGGGCTGATTTGGTTTGACGGTTGATCACCACCCAAATAGAATTATTATACTAAAGTTTACAGTGAAAACCAACAACAATTTACATGGTAATATTTCCCCACTTTCTGGTAGGGATGGGTAGTGGTTGTATTAAACTAGAGGGCCTTCTGTGCTTTGCTTTCTCCTGCAGACATGTAGAGATTTTTGACACAAAGTCTACTATGTCATGAATCATACCAAGACAGCAAAATTGTTGTCTCACATCATAATACATATTAGTTGAACCTGGATGGACAACCCACTGAGACGGGTCGCAATCCCCCATCACTACCTTCTATTGAGACGACAACGCTACTAATTGGACCATGAAGCAAAAGATTCCCTTTGGAGATGATGTCCAATCATGTGACGTCTCCCCATCATGATACAACCGCCTCAACCACTGAAAAAGATCGTCACAAGACTGTTCTCATTGAATCAAATCCAATAGAGAATACAACTACTAAATTATCACCAATAAAGCACCTACACTACGTTCCATGGTCTCCACATGAATCTTCGCAATGAATACAATAAATTTCTACTCGTCCCTATAGTTCCTCATAGATTGTACTGATACATTTCTACTCAAGGAAACCTCCAATATATTGACATCTCCTAGGGAATAATCAAATTCTAATTCAAACCCATATAAATACATTATCCAATGGTGTTTCTTCAAATTCATGTCCTTTTGGGAGAAGATATAGGGCATGAATTTATGATCAGAGTAGATGAAAAAAATCTCCCCAAAGAGGTAGTAATTTCAAGTCTTCCAAGAATGAATTACAGCTACTAACTATATGTATTGGGTCCGGAAATTCTTTTCATGCGGTCAAAGATGGTGAGATCCCAATGCCACCACATGATCATCCTTCATAATCATACACCTAAGACCCATACCTGAAGCTTCATAATACACCACATACCCCTTTAATGACTTTATATAAATTAGAAAGAGGGTGGTTGTTAACTTCTTAGTCGGATCATCAAACGATTCCAGAAATTTTGGGGCCCATAAAAACATTACCCCTTTCTAGGTTAGTGTAGTCATCATTTAAGAATGCTGAGAGAAGTCACGAACAAACCTCTTGTAATAACAAGTTGGTCCAAGGAAACTCTTTATCTCAAACACATTGTTCGGGTTCTCCAATGAAATAATTGCACTAATCTTCTCAGGGTCCACTGAATCCCCCTCCTACAAGATCACATTACCCATAAATTTCACCTCCCTAATCAAAAAATTTCACCTTGACAACATTGCAAAGAGGTGGTGATCCCACAATGTTTCCAAAATGACCGTCAAGTGATGTTCATGTTCTTACTCAGAGCTAGAGTATAATATAATTTCATCCAGGAAAACTAGAATGAATTAATAGATACATTCGTGGAACACCATTCTCATGAGTTCCATAAAGAGTGTAGGAGCATTGGTCAATATGAAGGGAATGAACAAATACTCAAATATGTCATACTTTTTAGGAATTATGTCTTCGGGATATTTTCCACTTTCATAATGAGTTGATGGTATCCCTAATGAAATTATATTTTTTTAACCATTATTCCACATTCAACTGATCAAACAAATCATCTATTCTGGAAAAAAGGTATTTTTATTAATTTTTACTTTATTTACCTTCTTGTATTCAATGCAAAACCAGAGGGATCTATCAGCATTTTTTGCAAACAACATTGAAGTTTCCCAAGGAGATACACTATGTAGAATGAATCCTTTGGATTATAAGTCTTCTAGTTGATTATTTAATTCCCTCAACTTGGTGGGGGCCATGTGAAATGAGTGAAGAGATATTAGTTATGTTCCCCGTGTTAGATCAATCGAGAAATGCACATCCCGGTCTGCGGGAGACCTGAAAATCTTCTGTAAATACAACTAGAAACATGACCACTACACTAGGTAGTCCTCCATTATGATCATGACCATCATCCACCATCATGATAAATGATAAATAAAACCCCTAATCTCCCAACTCTTGTACTGGAAGTCTCAAACCACTCGACTTAGTATCCCATTCCCCATGAAAAACCAGACGACTCCCATCATGTGCTATGAAACTGTCCCACCACATGTAGAAATTCATTGGCACCGAGAAGTTAACAAGAAAATACATGGAATGTATTATATCAAATAGTTACATATCTAATACCAAGAAGTCTCACTCCATATCTACCCATGGCACTGAAATCGCACACGACAAGCACCTGAGACCCTGCTCTTTCCTTCCCAGTGGTGTCACCAAATCCATCGCTAAAGAAAAAAACTCGGCTGGAAATTTTAGTGTGGCCAATAAGAAAATAAATGATTGAAATTGAGGCACTCGTATCGAAATGACCATAATATATAGAAGATTCAAACAAAATGGTACCTCGAACTGTTTAAGGTCCTGCCTCTGATCATGCTAGTGCCTGATCCACCTTCTGGAGATGTTCGGTCTCCACCTGGGGATGACTGATACTCTGTGGTTTTGAACAAAACTAGTTCATAATATAAGATGGCCCATCCCTACTACCATGAACACCTAAACTAAATCCCCCCATTCAAGATGGAATATATTGAGCTGGCACTCCTCTAGAAGCCACTAACCCTGCCCCACTCTGAAGTAGATGTTCCACCCCAAAAAGTGTTGCAAGTGACCCCTACCTCCCCATTGGTAATAGGGATTCTGCGTAAGTGTCTATGCTAGTCGGATGTTCCCCGACTTCCAACATTGGTGGCACATGACCGACCTCGCATCAGAATCCATAGATTAAAACTACCTATAAGAGATGCATAAACTACCACCTCCATTGCTCGCCTTCTCATCCTACTTCATTTTCATGTCTAAAGAGATCCCACTACCCACTACTGATACTGACCCGAAGAATCCTACCCTCATGTTCGGTTCAATCTCCACCATACACCCCCGATTAATGACCTAAGCATATGACCTCATCTAGGTCACGAATACCATGGAGTATATATCTGGTCTCAAGACATTATAAAACCATTGTCCCTTATCTTTTTCATTTGAGATGATTTCAGGGACATACCGAACAAGCTCGACGAAAAGTTAGGATTACTCTATCAATGATATATTGCACTTAACAAGGACCCTGAACTCTCAGGATCTAGCATATGCCAAAAGATTAGGGAGGTACTAGTCCTTGAAGATAGCCTTGAAATCTCCCCAGTGCATCTGATCATTATTCCCAGTCTAAAGTACTGACTCACACAACATTCAGCTGGGACCCTCCAACACAAAAGGGATACACTTCACCCGGACCTCCTTAGGTGTTTCTAGGAACTCACACATGCACTCGATCTTCTTGAGCCATTCCTCTGCATCCTTGGGATCTATGCAGCTTCCAAAATTATAAAAATTGTTTTTCAGAAACTCTTGAGCATTATATTTCCTACGACTAGTCTATTATTCTATAAAATAAATGGGAACAGGAGCTGGTCCATGTCCTAGATCATTGATATCTCGGACCACATGATCGACTAGCCTCCGATCAATCAGTGGGGTATAACTCTCTCTCGCTTACTCCTGTGGGTTTAGGGGAGCTTTCTGCAGATCCGTGGTTCAAAAAAAGGATACAGTCATATTAGAAAAATTAACAAAACAATTATAAAACTGTCATTACTGAAATAATATTTAATGAAGCAAAAAACATTACAGCAATAAAATAATCCATAACTTCACCCCCGCATGTTGTCCATGTGTATTCATCAAAACAGGCACCACACCCGGCCTGTGGAATTCCCTAAGGTAATTCCCTATCGCCATGGGTAGGAACAAGTATCTAGGTATCAAATATTTTGGTAATTGAAAGATTTACTAGAATATGAATACATAAAACATCAAAAATAATTAACAAACCGAATCTGAAAAAATCATACCAAATGCGGTTTACACACAATCCAGAACATAATAAATATGTTTTAACATAATCTATGATGTCCCAAGACACATAACAATATCAGAAAAATATCATCAAAGACATCACATGACAAGGGGTCATCACCCATGAGTTGTCTCCATAACACCGCACCATAGGCGGGGACTAACAACCCAAACCGCCTTCACTCGGGGCTTTGCCTTTACCTGTTTCAAACATAACAAGTCTAAATAAACAGAAGGGGTGTTTTCAGGGTGTGATTTTAATACCAATAGGTTACCACCCATATATTCCAAATAGTATTCAATACCAAGTGAAAAGAAACACGTATTTAATATTTATAGAAAAGTGGCGATAAATTTCATATACCATAACTTTCAATTGTAAAAACAGTTCAAAGTAAAACTATTAGAATGTTGAAAACATTGAATAAGAAATGTTATCTACTATAATGTACATCCAATAACACCCTATGAAATGGATATATACCAAAAATCCAACAAGAACCAAAAACTTGAACACCACTAAGCACTATATAGTCTTGACCCCTATGTACCTCATATCATGGTGTAAAATATCCATGTCACAATCTTTTCCCATGAACTAGCCTCTAGTATGGAACATAAACATAACCTAGTGGTCCCCAAAAATCATCCATATAGTTTACTTATAGTTTTTGATATCCAAAATGATAAGTGACATTTGGATAAAACAACTCTGGATCACTAGTGTAATAGTACATATCCACCCACCAAGGTACCCAGGCTTCCCCGCCTATGCCCAAAAAAATCAGAATGATACATAAATCCCTTTTCAAATAAATACCCCACTAATGGTATAATAAAAATAATACAATATCTATACAGACTTTATACAACATAAAACACAAAAAAAATACATTTTTTATCTTTAATAAAACAATTTCTCAATATCTTGCATTGTTTTGCACCCAAAACACCTATGTACACACTTATAAGTCATAAAAACAAAAATGGAAGAACAATAACATTAAATGACACAAAGCATTATTTATATAGTATCCTTGAATTAGCAATTAAATGATATCATTTTATAACATCCATTTTCACACAACCATAGCACATAAAGTTCATATGATTCAAATACATCATTAAAAAAATTTCATGGTGACAACCACGGTAGATAAACATTAAAAACATGATTTTCAGGCTTATTAATTTTCAATAAAATTAACTAAGTAGTAATAGGGCAGACCCAAATGATCCAAAAAAGGATTTCAATGAAAAACCCCCAATTTCACAGAAAAATGGCAATTAAACTTCATTTTCATTACAAATACCACTAAAATAAATTCACCAACAATCAAATTATTTAAACATGAAAATATTATAAAAACTAAATGATAAGTAATAATGATCTCATACACATGGAATTGACTAAAAATTTGTTAAAACTTTGAATCATTTGTGCAACATTTCAATCGCACCACCCCCACACCTCAAGGACGGTAGAAAGAGCCTGAAATAAAAAATTTGGACCAAGAAAACCCAAAGTTAAACCCTAGGTTCAAAACACTACAATCTAGTCATATGGGAAATCATGTAAATTGGAATAAACGTCATGAATATTTGTGGAACTAAGAGGGATAAACACTTACATGAGATTGTGTGAAGTTCCTCTGCCAAATCCCCCTTCAAAATAGAGTTCCATTGAGGGGTTGAGAGGATTTGAGAGATTTCATGGCTATTAGGTTCAAATTTTAGAAGATGTTGAAGAATTAGGATATATATTGGGAGGGTGAATATGTAAATTAACTCATTTTTAATTAAATGGACATGAGTGCATGGTTTGTGTATATGGTATGGAAAACCGTGCACCTAAACCGTGCACTCTCCTTTCTCCCGTCAAAATATCTCTAAATGCATCCAAAAATTTTGGGGCATAGGGGGGACATGGTGGGGGATGTTAGGATACAAATATAAGAAATATGAGTCTCCATAAGGAAGAACATTTGTGTGAGAAATAAGATGTTTGGGAGAGGGTTTGGAAGATATTTATTTAGAAATAAAAAATTCTCTAAGGTTTACAAGTTTTTAGGAGAATTGGTTGTGGGGATGGTATTTATATGTGGAGGTATAGAGTGATTTTAATATTATATTAATTAATTTATTAATTTTCCTAATGAAAATTAATAATGATTAATGTTGGGAAAATATATTGTAAATGGTGCATTTGATTTCAAACTAATTGCTGATTACATCATTAATGACCCAAAAATTCATTTATTTAGATTATAATGTTTAACAATGTAATTTATTGTATTTCACTAATCACTAAAAAGTCATCTATGTTTGAAAAATATAAAAGATTCACACTATAAATTTTCTGATTTATATATTTCAAAATATATATTTAAATTATTAAAATAATCTTTCAATAATTCAAATATTATTATATTTAAATTAAATCCCCATTTATTTGAAAAAATAAATATTTTATTGTTATTATTTATTTTATAACCCTTTTAAAAAATTACTTTCCCAATCATAAAATTATATTATTATTATAAAATAATATTTATTGAGAAATCCATTTTATGGAAATAATATTTTATTAAAATATTTGTTTCGTTATAAATGTGAAATTGAAACTATTATGTATTATAAAAATAAACACAATAAATTTATCATTTTTGAAGGAATTTATTTTTTTTCACAATTTTATAAACATATCATATCATCATTTAATAGGATATCTAAATATTATTTTACCCATCAACCGATTATAATATTATTCTAATGATCCTTTTACTATTTATAAACATCTTATTATTATTCTAATAGTTCGGATAATATTCCAAGGGCCAGATTATTATTCTGACTATCATATTAGTAATTATCCTTTGGGTTCCCTTCACCTTGTAATTAACTCTCATTTGATTTATTATTCATTAAATTGTATTTTATCTCAGGATAATATATATAAATTTATATATTAAAATTGATATTTTTTACAAATAATTTTTCCCATTTCTAATATTTTGTTCATGAGTGCGATTATTCTTAGGGATCGGGTAGATCCAAATTTACTTATTCGTATTATCTTGTTTTATATTTAATTTCACAATATAAATTTTTTATTTTTTTGGAATTTTTTGTTCTCTAAATGTGATGTTAATATTTTTATATTAATTATTTTTCTATTCTTCATGTTGTAAATATGAACTATATAATATTATATTACTAAATTTAATTAAATTATAATTTTATAAGAGAAATTATCTTGATAAAATTCATGGCCATTAGGTTCTTCAACCATTAAAATATTCCACACTCAAAATTTTATTTATTTTCTAAGGTGAAAACGATTAGTGTAATTATTCTTCCTTACTTACTCTGGTCCCCATGTGGCATCGTCATACTTATGGTTGCAACATTGTACATTGAATAGGTGGGTTTTATTTTTGTGTAGAACATGAAATGTATTGTTCAATATCCTCATTTATTTCTCCTCATAAGAGAGTTTATTTTCTTGATGTACTACATCTAAATTTAGTACATGTGAGGTATCTATTATGTTCTTTCTCAACATGTATAAATGGATTAAATCCTAAAATCAATACATGGTTGTTGGATGTGATAACTGATAGTCTGCAGCTCTGATATGATGAATATTCTCAAAGTTGTCGATGAATTTAAGACTTATCATTCCCTTATTCCCAAATCTCATGAGTCACATCCATAGAGATAATGAGAGGAATACCTTTTCTCTAACCTCTAACTCTAGGAATTTATGATGATTGTCTTTATAGCACTTATGTGAACTCTGAGCTTTCTAGATATGTTGTCGAATTTTCTATAAAATTACAACCATTTCTTAGACAATTCCAGGTCCCACCTTCTTGAGATCGCCAAATTCATCTCATCATGGAGGTGTTCTACATATTTTCACATAATGGTACCCATATAGATAAATGATTATGCTATAGTGAAAATTTCATTTTCAAGATAACATTAATTAGGCATGTCATTGGTCACATCCTCCTTTTATGTCCATCATTCCTGATCCCAACTGGTCTTTTAGTTCCTGGATAGTTCTCCATGATTAGCCATAATTTTTTATTTACAATACAGAATTAATTTCAACTCAATTATAATTAAAAATTTTGGATTTTTCTATATATTTGAGTTAAATATCATATTTCAATCTGATATAAAAGATAATGGTATTCCATGTAGCCTCACTACATATCATGTGTATATTTTTAAATTTTATTGAGTGATAAATGTTCATGATTTATAATAACGTGAGTTTTATTTTTAGATGATTCACCACACAAATATATCATTATTTCCACTATATTTCATCAAAATACTAGTGAAAAATTCCATAGTGTTGTTTTCTAATTTCCTTGCAGTAATGGTTAATGGTTGATTCATCCACTTATATTTTCATTTTATTCTTCATTTTCTAACATACAAGTATCATTGATATATATTTTGTGATCGCTATCATCATATTTTCCTACAAATAGTGTTTTTGGGGATCATGATACATCATTATAATCTTGGAGTGGAGGGAGAACATTAATATATGTCCACCATTCAAATGATCATTCTTAATCAACTGATTTTAGTGTCTAAATTTTCCAAAAAACAAATCTTACAACTCTAACAACATAAAATTTTAACTATGAGGATGTCCCATTATTTTAGATTCAACAATCAAATGAATTTAAACATAATATCTTTGATAATCTCATATCACTTTGTTATGGTATGGTAGAGGAATCATATGATAAATATATAATGATGATATTTCCATTATGATTCCCATTCCCATTGTTTAAAATTATATGAATATTGGATAAATCTCAATTCACAATAGTGATGAGGTAAAAAATCCTTTATACATATATCATATACACATTTTTTTCATTACCATTATGTTTTTGGATTTAGAGTTTGTAATCCATGATCAACACTAACAATATTCATTAGAGAATATTATTCTACTTATATGTGAATATATATTTGAGGCTCGTATGATGTGTATATATCTCACACTAATCCCCACATGAAAATATTAATATCCAAATCTATTTTATGTATTTGAAGTTTATTTAAGGAATATCCTAATTCCATAAGGAATAAAAAAGGCAACAATATTTTTCATTATTGCACAACCCTAGACTATCATGGATGAATCATTGCATACCATGTAGAATTTTCTAACTGTGTGTATAGGAATTAAGAAGAAATGATAAGAATATTTTTCAACTCTATTAATCCATCATCAAATTCACTTATCCAAAAAACATTACTCCCTTCAGATTAATCTTGTTTATTTTATTTGGCGACTGAAGGATGTTTCTCAAAAATCATCAATAACAGTGTGATAATCAGTAGAATCTACGGAAATACATAATAGGTGATGAAAGAGGATACTCATAAATTTCATTTTTATTAAAAGTGTCTATAGATATCACAAAATAGGTGATAAAATTCCGGAAAAATAATATTTCTTCCATCCAGATTTCAATTTTTATATACTTTTAATATAGATTCATCTTTGGTAGAGGTTGTGGAACATTATTCAAATGATCATAATTCTCCTCATATTTATATGAGTATATCAATATATAATATATAAAGACTATGAAAAAAATTACATGTTAATATATAAATAATCTATTAATTACATCTATAAATATTTTTGAATAGTTATTAAGACTAATAGTAATCACGATGAACTAATAGTGTCCATACCTAATTCAAATGGTTGTTTTCAGAATATCTCCCTTATTCACCTTTAATTGGTGATATCTCGACAGAATTACCACCTTAGAGAATAATGGGCCCAAAATTGTTGATAAAACCATTATTTTATTTCTTCAAGGGGCTAATTGTAATTTATTATGATTTTTTGGAGCTTATGATAATCAATGAAGGGGACCATTGATCCATAATTCATGATGAATAGAATTGACTCACCCATGAAGAAGCACTTGGGAAAATTAAACTGTTGATCATATTTTCTATAAATCCTTCTTAAATTCATCCATATAAATAGTAAAGATTATATTTTGATTACTTTACATAGTAATTTCTTTATGTATAAATTAATTTGATAACAACAACTATTAATAAATAGGAATGCTAATAAATTATTCAAGGAACATATATGTGTAGTCACTCATTATGGGAACATGTTTAAGCATGATCATATCTATTGTCTCAGTCATTTAAAATATATTTTATTTCATGTAATAAAATAATATCCCCACTTGAGATCATGATTCCAAAGAAGATTAAACCTACTCCATACACTTATATAAAATTATAGGATGACACATGATGTGATGTGTGATCTATCATTCATAAAGGTTAGTGTTGATTTTATATAATGATATCCAATCTGTGCACTATTTAGTATCAAACTCCGTAATAATTTGTAATAGTGTTTTAATATGAGTTTCAATACAATACATTGAATAGGGGTGATTTATATATATGGGAACACAAAATAATCTATTTTTTTGTTATCACATAAAGATCAACCGCTATGTTTTTATGTGGTGTTTGAATAGTTCTAATAAACTTGAAAGATAAGAAACAATGCATAGAAGATGAATAAAAAATAATTTTCCCTATTTTTGAATTAATAGCCAAAAAATCTATCACCTTATCATTTTTAGGATCATCCGTAGTAGTAGTGATAGTTTATAATCTTCCTTTATCTCTAGATCTTGAGGATTTGGTCAATGATTTTCATTGAAATCCCTTGCCATATGTGATTGGTTCGTATAATTCAAATGTTCCATGTAGTAGAAACATTTTATTATTAGATAAGTATTGATCTGGACCTTCTTTTTTCAATAAAATGTTTTATATTATTTATCTCCCATCGAGAATGATTATCTTAATTCCATTCAATTCCCCTTTTGAAGCTTATCTTATTCCCTAGATATAGATTCCAGGATGATTATTCCCACATTTCTGACTTGGGGTTTGTTGTTAATCATTAATTTATGAGTTTTATCTACAAATCCACCTAAATAATAATCTATTTTACTGATTGAATATCATTACCTATGAAACCATTGAGAGTCTTCGATTTCCATCTTGAATATTAGGGTACAAAGGAAAATCTCTGAATGGATTTCAAAATCATGGATCACCAACATTTTTTCTAGACTCTGATTTAATAAACTAAATAAAAATTCCACCTTACATTAATTGTGTAATGTGATCCAACACATGTTTCGTGCAATCATTTTTTATATTTTCCCATACACCTCTACACACTCATCTTCTTCTTTTCTTTAGTCTAAGGATCTACATATCTATTTTAATATGGAAGTTTGTGGAAAATATTTATCAAATTATATTTTCTTGAATCCTTACCATTATATGAAATATGTTTCCTCATTAGAAATTGTGTTCTTGAATATTGTCCTCCACTAATCAGATTACACACCAAAATAATCAACCACTATCTTGATAATCAAATCATTTGAGAAATGTATTTCATATAGTATATTTTAAATGGTGTTAATAGACACCCTGATTGCTATGAAGTGGGAATATTTTGTTAAACGATCCACTACCAACCAAATAGAATCATGTCCTCACTGTGCTCGAGGTACACCAGTAACAGATCCATTGAGATGTCCTCCCCCATCCACTAAGGAACATCCAATGACTAGATTATACCACCAAGAACACAGTGTTTGACAATTACTTTCTGGTAGACCTAACATCAAGACACAAGATCTGCAAGCACACGCACCAGCCAAGGCCACCAAAACTAGACCCTCAAGGATCGGTACATATTTTACATGTCAGGATGCACCAATAATGGAGAACTATAAAAATATCTGAGAACCATCTCGTGAATTTTAAATGTAACAACAAGCCTTCCATGATACAAAAATCGGTGTTGTTCATCCTCATACTAACCATCAGAGGAATCGCCACTAACAACTTGGTCTCTCCAGACCTCCACCCATTGATCCCACAACTAGGACTCTTCCTCCTTCTACACAAGAGATGACCACACCGTCATCTGAAAAACACTACCTCTACACCCAACTTATGCCATATCAAGATGTAATGTCAATATTTCTTCCATTACTCTCCATGAGTCACTGGATTCACACAATGCATCACTACATGACTTCTGATATAGCGCATCACCTAAAACATTCCTATTACTAGGTGTATACGATATTTCGTTGTTGTATTCCTGTAAGAACTCCATTCACCAACGTTTAGTAAGTTCAAGTCACACAGGAAGAAAACATTCCTCTGGATCTTATGATCAGTGAAAAAAACAAAGAGATCACCAAGGAGGTAATGCATCCACAGCTTCAGGTCCAACACCACGACTGCCAACTCAATATTATCTGTGGAATATTTTTTTATCATGGGGATGCAACAACCAAGACCCATAAGAAACAATTGATCATTGCTGCATCAGAACACTTCCCAACCCCAGATGTAAATCATCATAGAAAACATCAAACAAAATACCTCAGTAGGAAGACAAATAACATGAGCACTTATTAACTTTTCCTTTAGATACTCGAATGTTTCCTAACACTGATCTGTCAATATGAAAGCCTAATCCTTCCCAGTAAAAGCTTTCCGTGGAGTAGAAGCTTGTGAGATATCAGTTATGATCCTCCTATAGTAGCCTGCGAGACCATGGAAACACCACATCTCAAACACTGTCTTGGGGGTTTCCCAAGACACAACTTCTTCTATCATCGATGGATCCACTTATACTCCCTGTTGGGATACCACAATCCCAATGAAACAGATATCTCGAGCCCAAATCACACACTTCTACAGCTTCCCAAATAGCTGATGTTGATAAAGAACTCCCAAAACAGCAAGTAGCTGCTCTGTAAGATCATCTTCCGACGTGGAGTACACAAGGATGTCATTCATGAAAACTAAAATGAACATGTCCTAGAACTCATGTAACATAGTGTTCATAAATTCCATGAACACAGTCGAAGCATTTTTCATGTCGAATGTCATTACATTGAACTCATAATGCTCATGATGACAATAGAAAGTTGTCTTCGTGGTATCCTCATCCTTTACAAGCATCTAATGATATCCTGATCACAATTTGATAATTGATAAGAAACCTAAACCCTCCAGTAGATCAAATAAATCATCAATCTATGGAAAAATTATAGAGATTCTTTATTGTAACATTTCTCAAGCGACGATAATCGACACACACCCACAAATTGTTGTCAGCCTCCGTCACGGACAAAACATGTTCACCCAACGGGGACACACTTGGAAAAAAAATCACACTATAATAGACCATCATGATGTATACGTAACTCTTGAAACTCAGAAGGGTCCATCATATATGGATACATAGATATTTGAGACACTCTTGGTTGTAGCTTGATCCCAAAATTGATCTCTCATCATGTGGGTAATGCTACAACCTATTTTGGAAAGACATTAGTGTACTCTTATACGACCCAAGGAAACGCCAACTGGAGTACCTCTGAAAAACTCATCATTATCGCATCCATCCAGGATGATAAGGACGGAACACGCCTATGACCCATATGAGGATCTCGCTCTCCAACAAACATCATTGGTTCTCTATCTGCATCGAATAAAATGAACTTTTTCATAAAACAATCCACAATATCCGTCACTTAATACAACCAATCCATGCTGTGGATGACATCATACGGTTGTATTTGTAAACATAGGAAATATCCCCATGAACAGTTCTCCCCAAACACAAGCTCACAGCCTCTACATAATTCAAACAAGTCAGCTTGACCTCCAGTTGGTGTAGTCAACGCCAAGGGAACTAGAATCCTCTCAACCTCAAGTCCCAAACCATGGACAAGGTTAGGTAATATGAAATAATGTCTCACCCCTGAATCAATCATGGCATACACCAAGGTTGAAAACAAGTAAAGGGTACCACAAACGACGTCTGGCTCTGCTAGCACTGGAAACACTAAAGCATGAAATAGACCATGACCTCCTTCACAACCACTCTATCCTTGATGATGACCACCACCACGGTCGCGCACTTCTCTCAAAATAGGGAGAGCAATATGGGGTTATCCTCTGCCTACCCCATCTACCCTAAAATAATTTAAATCTAATGCACCCTGCTAATACTGCCTCTACTAGAACTGCCTCAATAGTGGAACCAGGAGCGAAACACCTGGTGCACATTGACAACTCTGAAATTTCAGGCACTTTGGCTACAGATGAACTCATCCACCAGATGGAAAACAAGAGCCTGATCCCCTATAATAGGCCTGAGAGCTGCACACCCTGGAAAAATGTGATGCTAAGTCCTGGGACCTACCCCGGGCCAAAAAGAAACTCTTCTTCCCTAAAAACGAGGAACCCTGTATCATAGTTGGGCTTCTTGAGGAATCATGATGACTCCCCTCTTGTGATGATTGGGTTCAGGCTGATTTCCTCTTGGTGACCGATTCCCTTGAAAGCACCTCATGTTATGTCTTCATCATAAATGGGTGACCTGGAACTAGAACTCTGGACACAAATCCTCCATCAAATGCCTCACCGTAGCCTCCTCATCTGGATATAGCTATAATGAATATCGTAAAATGTTCCAAAAATGGATTCCAAACTCTCGCACACTGATGCTACCATATTGAAGGGTATAAATCTCTTGGAGACTAGACACATTTTGGTCGAATAATGACACTTGACTCTAAGCTTTTATCATAACTCCTTCCTTGAGATCTATGTATTCACACGATCCCCAAGGAACAAGAACCACGAAGGCCTCGCTACTCTAAGCAGCATCATCACAACCATGTACCCCAATGCTCCTCACGAACATGGATCGAACTGAATACTATCTATACCTCCTCCAACCAGTCCTCTTTGACTACATCTGAAATGGATCCCTCATACTTCTACAGACTCTGGCACTGAAACTCTCGGTGTTTCCTCTGCCATGTGTCTTCATCGTCAACTTCTACCCTGCGGTAATGTGCTGGCCCATCCTGCATGACATCTTCTATGTGAGCTAGATGAGGACAACGACCTAGATCCATACCTATAAAATAAAAAATAGTTTGGTCTCCTAAACATTGAATATGGAAGAATAGGAATTTATTAATTTTGTGTTTTATTATATTCATTTTAGGTTAACATATCCCAAGGTCTACACAATCAAACACATGCATAGTGAAGAATGATTCATGATGCTTTCATAGGTCTCTACTCTTAAACTAGTATCACATTATTTATTATCCATTGTCCACATAAAGGCCAGCACATCAGATCATAGGGGAGCCCATACTCCAATTTCATAGCCGATCTCAAGTGTTTACATCACTTACTAAAAATGACTAACACTTTTTTCGTACCAAACCATGCAACCTCACATGTGTCTAACACCATACTCTTTCCAATCTATTAACCTACCTTTGATACCACTCTGTTATGATCCCCTCCCCTCAAAATGTACCCTTCCTAGGCCAGAAATGTGAGATGGTAGATAATGATCCCTGATTCGCGCCTCTAGTAGGCCCCATGTTAGAGACTAGGACCCTGGGTATTGTAAACACATAGATGGATGGAATTACCCTATGAGAGAACATATGTGAAAGAAAAAGATAAGATATATAATAACCAATTCCATCTTAGATTGAAATATAATAGAAAACCCATGTGCATATATGTAATGTCATGAAATGCCTATCACGAACCATCCCCGTAGGCCCGTGTCGTGACTACCCCAAGCCAGCCTTCCGTAGGCCAAGTGCGGGCGACTAGTACCGAAAGGTGTAATCCCTAAAACTGGGAAGCCATTTCCTTTTAAACATGTAATGACATGCATCCAAACACCTAAAAAGATACGAACACAAGTAAACTGAATAGTAAAGAGAGTGAGTACAGTATTTAAATGGGGCTGGAATAAAATCCCAACTAGATAGTACATGAAACTGAAAGTGCAAGTAAACTTTAAAAAAAGGAAGAAAATTCTTGGCTCATCCACTGAGGTTCCTAACTGAATTGTAGGTACAGTTCGCCTCCTCCACCCTCCACACCCATATGTCTCCTCCGTGTACCGACTCGTTGTAAAGTCCTCCTTCGGGCACCATCCAGTCTAGTACCCTCAGTCTCGATCAATGATATCTGTCGTCTACACCAAACGCAACAACGTTTAGGCATAGCCCATACAGGAGTGAGTACAACGTTATGCAAAAAGGACCTCGAGACCCCCAAGGTCTCACAAAATCCAGGGAGGATAATCCTCAAAGCATGAAGTTATCTGACAACCCTAATTAGGAATATGCCCATACATATACCTAAGTAATCAATTATACCCATCTAAATCTTAAGGAAACAAATGGTCCAACCCAAAAGCCCAAAACTCAAATATTCTAGAAAGGAAGGCAAAGCACAATGGAATCTACCACACTGTTATGCCACATAGAAGAATACAACCAAGTTATTACTTCCATGGAAAGTAACACACTGGTACGAACTCACCTCAGACCAGGTATAATTTAAGTACATTAGATGAGATGATTAGATGTAACAACTACATCGTCTTACATGGTTAAGAAGCAGACCCACACAGTATCGCTCGGTGTTAACCCACACAGGATTTCTCTGTGTTGACCCACCCTGGATCGCTAGGTGTTGACCCACATAGGATCACTCAGTGCAGACCCACACAAGATCACTAGGTGTTGACCCATACAAGATCGATCGGTGCAGACCCACATAGGATCGCTCTTCATTCCTCACGTCACAACTAGCTACATGGTTCACGTACAATGCACACTTCTCTCCAAGAGAGTATGCTCTACAATCCATTGGATGATACTCCATCTTCCATGATGTCTCACGATGTTGTATCTTAATGGACTGCCAAGTCATAGGGATCTCAACGCAATACACGGTGCATCAATCAGACGCCTGGTTTGTGAGTTATTAGCCTTTTAGTCTCGAGGCCCCGGTTGAATTCATTCTCGATCTAACCTGATTGTTCCCCATCATTGTTCAAATCTCTAGTGAGCTATTCCAAATGAACTGTAACACTCCAAGGTTCCCAGATCCGCAAACTATTTGTCAAACAGACACTCGGTGCCAATGATATGGTTGATGATGCATAAATGGGTCGAAGTGGGTTTGGGTCCAGTCTGACCCTATTGGCCCATCCCGTCCTGGGCTGAACTGGTTCAGGTCGACTCGACCCAACCCGCTGGGTCCGGTCCAACCCGTGCTTTGTGTCCAGGCCCGCCCTAGGTGGCTTGTCCTAGGAAATGGCTCAAGTGGAGGCGGAGTCAGCGAGCGGCGCGAGGCTTCAAGACCATGTGGTCGGCACTAGGTCCGTGGAACCACAAGGGGTCACGGTGGCCTTGGGAGGCCGTGGGTGGAATTAGGCTGCAGGGCGGCTTGGAGGGCTGCGATGGCTCAGAGGGCTGCATGAGGCACTGCTAGGCCACGAGCGGCACTACTAGGAAGTGGGGCAGCACGGCATACTGCGGGGTGGGGCCATTGACTTCGTCACCTTTATCGTTGTTCTTCAGTTTCACCGGTGCCAACTGCTGACACTGGACGATGCCTTCTTCTATTGTATAGAACACACCAAAGAAGAAGAATGGAGGAGGGGTCATGCCCTGTTTTTTTTTCGCACCCTCCACCTTAGAGTGGTAGCAAGCGGTTCAGCAAAAATCAAGAGTCAAGAGCAACAAACTCAACAATTTTATACAATTAATGGATCAACTCGTTTTGGTTGACCCACATTGGCCATGCTTTCCATGAATGAGGAAATTAATAGATAGAATTCCTGAATTAAATAATAACCCTCTACTTCATTAGATTTTTTGAAGGAGGTCGCGAGGAAGGAGACAACATTGTTGGGGATAGATGGACGTCGGCGACGTTGGTGTTCCCTCGAACGTCTGTTCATTGATGTTGAATACATTCCTCATCAACAAATTTTCTGAGGAAGAAGTCGAAGTCGAATTCAGTGTTCTTCGTTATCATTCTTCGTTAGAGTGTTTTTCTCCCAATCCAACCAAAATGAAGAGATAACCAAAATAATAGATTAGGCTATATATTAAGCTATTGAAATAAATTCAAATTAGCTTAATTAATTATTATATGGGTTGGATTAATTAATTAAGGGGAGGGCTTGAACAATTATGTGGGGGATCTCAAGAGGTTTCTCACACTTAAGAGGGGAGTTCAAGTGGTTGAAATCTCAGGTGGTCCCCACCACCATAACCCACATGAGAGTTTAGGCTCATGTGGTCCCCAATACCATAACCTATATTGACAGGTTTTAGTTCAGTTGGTCCTTACTTCTCAACATCCACAAGGGATATCCTAACGAAAACGAAATAAAATATTACACAACTTTTATTTTATATTATTCTATCATAAAAACCCTAAAATTATCTTTCACTCTCGACCATCTATCATCGATGTGAATGTCTCCATGAAAAAATATTGGCACTGCATGTTAAAAAGTTCCCTTACATTTCAATTCCGAGCACTGGTTCAAAAGATACAAAAACCCGCTCGTATGGTTACTGAACGTACCGAAAAATGGTCAGAAATTTATTTATGGAACTACGGGCCTCAGAATCATGCGCCGTCAATTTTTTCATTCTTGTAAAATTCCAATTTAAATAGAAAAAATTACTTGGAAATTCCGGGACTTTTCAATGCCACTACAACTGAAAGGATAAAACTGCAAGTACCCAAAAGAGTGTAAAAAACAGCAACCACAAGCCCGAATGACACCTGCAACCCCATGATAGTAGAAACCAACATGATATCCAAGATACTTCTAGTGACCTCAAAATTAATTTATATAAACATAGGTTGAGTATAACAGTATACTCATTTGGATCCTTCCCAAAGCCTCTTGTGGAAAAGTAAAGAATGCTTTCTAAAGCTCTGTGAACAACAAGTGAAACTAACTCATCACCAAGACAGGTATACTTTGTTCCAAGCCTCCCTATGGATACTCTCACCAAGTAACACATACAAGATTATATAATATAATAATGAATATCAAAGGTACCCCAATACTACTTTCCCACTGGTTTTTCTCTCTGCCCCAACATTACATTTCCAAATCATTTCTCTCCAAAAAGGGTTTCCCATAGACACATGGGCGGAGCACTACAACATGTACCTCATGAAAAAAACCACTATGTCTTCACATGAAAGTAACCATGTATATTTTGGGATCCAATACATCTCGTATAACATGTATCATACGTTAGGTATTACACCTCAAGCCATTACAGTCCATACACCGAGTAAGGATCCTCTAACCATCACATCCTATACAATTTACAACCATAGTAGTCCATAAGATTCTATATCGAGAATATATGTGTCGGAATCACCATAAGACTTTACAACCCTCTAAATAGATATATGGTGATAACTATCTACTGTGCCTACCAGTATAAGTAACTACCAAGAAAAACAGTGTGTCTAAAGGGTGTAGTTATCCACCCATCCTCCCACTAGAATGACGGGGATACACCCCTAGGGATCAAGATCCATAGGGTGTCATTTTACCTAATTGACGATGTGGAGTAGTGTATATAAACACAAAAAGTACAAAATATACTATATCTCACAACCACACTATGGGCATAACCTAGTCTTAGACTCAACTGCAGCTAATGCCTCTCAGACTCTGGGGTTCCACATCTTAGACTATGTATCCTATAAGGACACAACCATTTAAAGAGATTAAATGAATTAATTCATTCCTTATTTATCAGATAACATTTACGTTAATTAATACTTCAAACATTAATTAACAATTAAAATTTCCACATTAAATTTCATTAGCATCACACATAAATTCCAATTTCCCATTAAAATTGTAACATCAACATTTCATTCCAGCAAGCACCTACACCATGGGTTAACAACATTCATTCAATTATTCATTTACATCAATACATTCCCATATTATCATGAATTATAGAAAAACATTCTATGCTATTAAACAAAAGGGTTCTCAACACGGTGGTTAGATAACAACCTGTCAAGTCTTTTCCACCTATAGCATGTTCGTGGAACCATCCTCTCGTGGGAAGCTAGACACGGAAAGCACATTGCATATCTAGTGTGTCTTCAACCTTTCAGTAGGAGGGTAATGAAGGCCAGCTACCTTGAGCTATTGGGAATGTAAAGCAGAAAACCAATCACAGAAACAAATAGTATCCCAACATTCACATCCAACCCATTCCATCATATCTAGTGTCCCCTACAACAACCAAATGAAAAAACTGATACATATCTCCACTTTAGGTACCATATGCTACCATAACCAATAGGTATCTCTGCCCCCACATATCACAACAGCCATCTAGGCTCACGTGACAACACAAGCAGTAGGAAAACAAACAACATCAATTGGGCTCTTATCACTTAAACAAGCAGAAAGGGTAACTCAGAACCCTCCATGGAATTATATTTTTTCAAAAAACCAGTTCTTTAAACCATCTTGGATTAAAAAATTAATTATTGGTAGGTTCCAAATTCAGGAAACCTAACCAGTATGCTATCAAAAATAATTAAACATGCTTACTATAAAAATTTGATAAATATCAAATTACAAAAAGAAGAACCAGATTCATTTACATGACTCTTTATCTATATCCAAAAAATTACATATTAATTCTGGCTTTATGTTCTTTACCAATTTCCATTAAGAATGAAAAGCTTTACAAAGAAAGCATAGATATCCCACTATATATAAAAACAAGGGGAAATGACATACGATCGATATAAATTTATTTATTCAGTTTCATTTTTTATTATGTCAATTAAATTGTGATCTAGTGGGATAAAACATGCTAAATATACAGTTTCACATAAGAGAAAATAGAAGCGATGAATCCCCTACCTCAAATAGTTCATGAAATCCTTTATACGACAACGAGCCACACAACGGTTTATGATCTCCTCCACCGTGACAACTGTATCCACTCGAGGATGCAGAGACACCACCAAATCATCCAAAAACCCTAGAAAAATCTCATTATGAGCATGGGGTAATGTTCCCTAAAAAGGGACAATATAAATAAGGGGATGAACCCGAAATAATGAATATAGATCATACCATATATTGATGACTGATCGATATTGATTGGTTGCATTAAAACATAGAAGAAATAATCCTTGGAGGAAAGTGGGATTGCACACCTCCTACTGGAATTAATGCTATGTTTCAGTGTCTATCACCCCAGAATAATGAGGAAGAACTAAGGAGAAAGATATCTCATCCCTTTAGACAATTTAATGAAGGAGTGGTTTAAGATACACTGGATTTTCCATTGAAAGAATATTCCATTAAACAACATTATTTGAATATGTAAAAACATCGTGAACCTTAGGAGAAATTAATATACGAGTTACAGACCATTGAATCAGCCTTAGAGTCCTTAAAACAAGGCATTAAATGCATTTTACATCAATGGAAATGTTAAATAGGCGAAACTATGAGATGCTGGAAACACTATTTACGACTCGAAATTTGCAAAGGAAAAACACTGTTCATGAACCTCACCATTAGAACCACGCTATTCTGGAAACACTGTTCATGAACAAAAAATTTGGAAAAGGAATGAAGTCAACATATGAACCTCACCATTCTGGAAACACTATTCATGAACACAAAATTTTGAAAAGGAAAGTGGTTACCATTTGAACCTCGCCATTCTGGAAACACTATTCATGAACTCAAAATTTGGTAGAGCAAAGAGGTCACCATTGGAACCAAACCGTTCTGGAAACACTGCCCATGAACTAAAAATTTGGCAAAGGAAAGTGGTCACTGTTGAAACATCACCATTCTGGAAACACTATTAATGAACTCAAAATTTGGTAGAGGAAAGAGGTTATCATTGGACTGTTAAAATAAGGTTACTAATGACACTATTCACATAAGGTCATTGATGATAATGTTCACATAAGGTCACTGATTTCACTACTCACATAACGTCACCATTGCACTATTCACATTAGGTTACCGATGACACTGTTTATATAAGGACAATGATGACACTATTCACATTAGGTCACTAATGTCACTATTCAAAGGTCACCGATGAACTGTTCACAACAGTCTAAAATTGGAACTATTCACCGATGGAACTGTTCACATATGGAACTGTTAACAGAAATGGAAATTTATAAATTTATTGGGGATAAGTCACCTTGACATCCCGAAACACCTCATACACTAGATTTTCACAAAGGAATGGACCAGAGAGTTCTGGGCCATTACATCAGAAAACTCTCAAAACATTCTCATCCTTGGGAATACAAAACCCACCTAAAGTGAAAATGAAACAGGGTCCGATCAAAAACCCATCAAGATAACTCTCAAAAGAGTGCAAGTCACAAGAAGTAACAAACTAAATTTATATTATAAACATGAATGGTTTATAACCAAAATGGCTTCATTGATACATGAAAAGAGTTAAACATCCAAAAACCCTGGTTAGTAAGCATGTATCTATGAATCACATTCCCAAGTACTCTCCTCCATGCCACCATGTCACCACAAGATACTATCCAACGAGATAGAACACCAGTGAAACACTTTCTCCTTGTGGTCCTGGATCTCCATAGATCTCTTCAAAAAGGTTGCATCATTATCCACATAGATATCCCCCCAATCGATGATGTTATAGTCATCATGAAGATAACGGTGGATATATGAAAAATGGAACACATCATGTCTCCTACTCATCTTCAGGGGAAGTGCTACTCGATACGCCACAGCTCCAACTTGATAAAACACCTCAAAAGGCCCAAAAAACCGGGGATAATGCTTACTATCATGTCCAAACCTTCAATGCCGATGGAGGGGTGTCAGTTTCAGAAACATGTGAGGTCGGACATCAAACTCTAATGGTCTCCTCCATTGATCGGCATATGATTTATGACGGTCTTGCACTATCTTCATCCTCTCACGAATCACATAAACCATCTCTGTTGTATTCTGCACTGGTTTTCTTCTGAGAATTGCTTACTCTCCAACCCCAATCCAACCCAATGAAGAATAACATGTTCAGCCATAAAAGGATTCAAATTATGCCATACTGATGGTGGAGTGAAAAATATTGTTGTAAGAAAATTCCACTAAGGGTAATTCCTCATCAACAAACCTCCAAAATCCAGGACACAAGAGCCTAACATGACATCATGTGTCTAGATTTTTCACAATGTCTGGCCTTCTTGTTTGAGGATGAAAAGAAGTGCTAAGGCATAGTCAAGAACCGAAAGCATGCTTGAGACCTCTCAACACCCTATAGGTAAAATGAGTATCTTGATCTAAAATGATCATCCTTAAGACTCTATGAAGTATCACCACCTCTTCTAGATACTGCCCCCAAAAAAATTCTACTGAGCATAACTCCATTATTCCTATGATGTGGGCCAATTTTGTAAAACAATACCCTACCACCCGAATTGAATCATGACCTCCAAGAGGTCGAGGTTCACCAGTATCAATGTCTATTGAGATGTACCCCCAAATACATTTGGGAAAATCTAATGGATATATCCGACCACTAGGAAGACGGTGTTCGGGTCTCACCTTCTGGTAGACCAAACATCAAGGCAAAAACTCTGATGCCACATACTTCAGCCCTAGCCACCAAAACTGGCCCCTCAAGGCTTGGTAAATCATTGTCACGCCAGGATGCACTGCTAAAGAATAACTATGGAACACTTTGAGAACCATATCCTGCATCGTCAATGGAACAAAAATCCTCCCATGATACAACACTCAGTGTTGTTCAGCATCAAACCAACCGTCAGAGGACTCGCCACAAAAAAATCGGTTTCTCTAGACCTCCATCCTTTGATCCCCCCAACTGAAAATATTACACCTTCATCACTGGAGATGAATGAAACTTCATCATAAAAAGACAAACCCTACCCCCCAACTTCTCCCATGTCAAGATGTAATGCTGATAGTTCTTCCATTACTCGCCAGGAGTCACCAGATTCATGCACTGCATTACTACCTGACTTCCAACATAGTGAATCAGCTACAACATTCATATTACTAGGTGTATATGATATTTTGAAGTCGTATTCCTATAAGAACTCCATCCATTGATGCTAGCTTATGTTCATGTCCCACTAGTAGAAAAAATACCTCAGACTCTGGTGATTAGTGAAAACCACAATGTTCTCACAAATGAGGTAGTGTCTCCACCAATTCAGAGAAAACACCATGGATACCAACTCAACATCATGCGTGAAATAGTTAAATTCATTGTGAAGAAACACCAGAGGCCCATAAGAAACAAATTTTATTTTCTACATCAGAACATAGCCTAACCCCCGATGTGAAGCATCACAGAAAACATTAAACTGAACTTTCATAGCTGGAATTCAAAAATAGAAGCACTTACTAACTTCTCCTTTAGATACTTGAAAGATAACTGACACTGATCATTTCATATGAATGCCATATCCATCCTAGTCACAGATGTCAGAGGAGTTGCAAGTTGTGAGAAATCAGCTACGAACCTCTGGCAGTATCCTGCGAGACCAAAGAAACATCGCACATCTGACACTATCTTGGGGTTTACTAGGACACAACGGCTTCAATCATCGATGGATCCAAAACTACTATCATCGATGGATCCATAGATACTCACTACTTGGAGTCCACCATCCCCTAGAAACATACTTCATTATCCCAAGACTCACTCTTCGACAACATCCCGAATAGAATATGTTGATGAAGAACTCCCAAAATGGCGTGTATATGCTCTGCATTGTCTTCTTCAAACATAGAGAACACAAGGATTACGTCGATGAAAACTAAAAAAACATCTCTAGGAACACACAGAACAAAACATTAATCAATCCCATGAGTAAAGTTGGAGTATTTATCACACTAAAGGATATTACAATGAACTCATAATGCCCATGACGACAACATAAAGTGGTATTTGGGATATCCTCATCCTACACACACATCTAATGATATCCCGACCACATGTCAATATTTGAGAAGAACCATGAACCTTTCAGTAGATTTAATAAATCTCAATTCCTTGGAAGATGATAGTTATTCTTTAATGTTTATTTGTTCAAGCAACGATAATCGACACACAACTGCAAACTGACGTCTGTCTTCATCAAGAACAAAACTGGTGCACCTCATGGGGACACACTCGACCGAACAAAATAGCACTGTAACAGACCATCATTCTGTATACGTAGCTCTCGTAACTCATAAGGGGACATCCCATATGGAGACATGGAGAGAGGAGACTCTCTTGGTTGTAGCTCTATCCCAAACTCAATCTCTCGTCGATGGGGTAATGCAACAACCTCTTTTGGAAAGTCATCAGGTTACTCTTATACAACCCAAGGAAACGCCTCCTGCTGAACCTCTGAAGAATTCAGAATTGTATCAACCATAATGGATGATAAAGCATAACACACCTATGACCCATCCTAGGATCTTTCTCGCCAACAAACACCACTGTCTCTCCATCTGCATCGATGAAAATGACTTTATTCCTGAAACAATCCACGAAATACTACACCTAATACAACCAATCTATGTCGAGGATGACAATATATGGCGGTATTTGTAAGGATATGAAATGTACCCAAGATTGGTGATTCCCCTACACTAGCTCACAGTATATACATACTTCAAACAAGTTAGCTCGAACTCCAAATAGTGTAGTCAACGCCGAGGAAACTGGTAGCCTCTCTAACTCAAGTCCCAAATCTCGGACATGGGTAGGTGATATGAAGGAGTGTGTCTTTCCTGAATCAAACATGGCATACTATAAGGTATAAATCAATAAAAGGGTACCTCAAATGATTTATAGCTCACCTGGCGCTGGAAACGCTAATGCATGAAGCTGACAACGACCTCCTTCACGACCTCTCTAACCTAGATGACGACCACCACCATGACCACACACTTCTCTCTAAGGAAAGAGAGTTTCATGGGGTTGTCCTTTGTTTACCCCATCTACCCTCAGTGGTTCTAAAGCTGGTGATATCTGCTGTTGTTGCCTTTATTGGAACTGCCTCTATTTAGGATCCTAGAGCGGAACAGCTGGTGCACGTTGATTTCTCTGAATGGTTGGGTGCTCTCTCTAATGATGGCATCAACCACCAAAAGAAAAACATGGAACTGATCCATTTGAATAGGTTGTAGAGCTGCCCCCCCCCCCCCCCCGAAGAAACGTGATGCTGGGGGCTGGGACCTACCCCCGACCGAACAGAACCACTTCTACCCTAAAAATCAGGAACCTTGTATCGGAACACGGCTTTATGAGGAATCCTGATGACTCCCCTCTCAGGATGATACAGTTCTTTCCAATGTCCACTCGACAATCTCTGCCCTTTCTAGCACCTCACGATATGTATTCAGCATAAATGGGGTGACCTAGCACTGGATCTCTGGTCGCAAAGCCTCCCCAAAATGCCTCTACTTGGCCTCCGCATCTCGATATAGGTCTAGATCTTAACGTAAAAGTTTCCTAAAACGAATTCCAATACTATCACACACTGGAGTTCCTCTGTCGAAGCGTAAGAAGCTCCTAGAGACTTGACGCCTTTGTGGTCGATGTAAGAATCTTGACTCTAAACTTTTATCGGGACTCCTCCCATGAGATCATTGACACCTCCCAATCTTAGAGAAACAAAAACCTCCACTTCCTCGCTACTCCATGCATAATCGTCGTAACAAAGGACACACAATTATCCTTCTGAGAATAGATCGAACAGAATACTATCTCAACATCCTCTAACTAGTCTTCCATGACTTCATCATAAATGGATCCCACGTACTTATGTAGACTCCAGTCCAGAAACTCTTAGAGTGTCATCCTCCATGTGTCGTCGTTATCAACCTCTACCCTATCGCGATCTTTTGGCACATCCAGCTGGACATCATCTATGAGATCTTAATGAGGATGTCAACTTGGATCCATACCTATAAAATAAAAAACAGTAAGAGCTACTAAACATATAATATGTAATACAAGACATTAATTAAATATTTCTTTTCATTTATTAATTTTAGGTTATCATATCTCAAGGGCTACCAATTTTTTAACCAGCACAAGGAAGAATGATGCATGATCCTTTCCAAGGTCTCTACCCTGCAACTAGTATCACCTCACTTAGTATCCACTTTCAACATAAATTTTTGTACATTAGATCATATGGGGCCCTAAAATCCAATGTCTTAAAAGGTATCCAGTGTTTATATCACATGCTAAACTTGACTGACACTATTTCCCTACAAACCCATGCAACCTCACCTGTTCCTAACACCATACCCAATCCTATCTCCCAACCTGCATTTGATACCACTCCTTCATGAACCCCCTCCCCACAACATATACCCCACCTGGTCCAGCAATGTGATAAGGGAGTTAGTGATTCCGGAGTCCCGCCTCCAGTAGGCCCCACGTTGGAAACTAGCACCAATGTGATAGTAAACACACAGATGGGAGGCATTACCCTCTGAGAGTACAGATGCGAAAGAGAAAGATAAGATTGACACCAACCAATTCTATATAAGATTGAAATATAATATAATACACATGTTCACATAAGTAATTTCATTCACTGCTACTACAACTAAAGGGGAAAACTTGAAGTACCCAAATGGAAGTAAAAACCGTAGCAACCACTAGCCCGAATAGCTCCTGCAACCCCAATCTTGTAGAAACCATCTTGATCTCCAACCTACTCCAAGTGACCAGAATATAATTTTATATAAACATAGGTTGATTATATCAATATACTCAGTATTATCCTCCCTGAAGCCACTTATGAAAAATTAAAGAAAACATGCAAAAAACAGTGAACAACAAGTGAAACTAACTCGTCTCTTAAACTAGTATACTAAGTTCCCAACCTCACCATGACTACTCTCACCATGTAATGCATAAAAGATTACATAATAAAATAAATAATTTCAAGGGTACCCTGCTACTACTTCCCCACTATTTTTCTGCTTTTCCCCAATGTCACTCGTCCTAATCATCTCTCTCCAAAAATGTTTAGCCATAGACACCTGGACGAACCACCACAACATTCCCCTCATGAAACAAAACCACTATGTCAACACAAGAAAGAAACCATGTAGTTTCCGAGAGCCAGTGCTACTCATATAATGTTTATCATATGTAAGGTATTATACCTAAAGCCATTACAACCCATACACCAAGTAAGGATCATGTAGCCATCACAACCTATACACATTACAACTATAGTAGTCCATAGGATACTATATTTATAATATATTTGTGTGATTAACCACAATACATTACAATCCTCTACACATATATTTGGTGAAAACTAACCATTGTGCCTACCAGCATATGTTAATACCCATAGAAGAGAGTAGGGCCAAAGGGAGTAGTTTTCCATCCATCCTCCCACTGGAATGTTGGGAAGACACCCCCATGGCCGAGAATCCCATGGGTGTAAGTTTCCATAACTAAATCGGTGGAGTTTTGTATAGAAACACAAAATTTACAGAATATACTATATCTCACAACCATGATATGGTCATAACCTAATCTTAGACGCAACTGCATCTAACGTATCTTGAACTCCCGAATGCAACATCTAAGACTATGTATGCTATAAACACACAAATATTTAAAGGGATTTATTACCTTACATCATTACCCTTTTATCAGTTCCACATTATGTTCATAAATTCATTAATCATTAATTAACCATTAATAATTCCACTTTATATTTCATTAGCATCACACCTCAATGTCTAATGTCCCTTTAAAATTGTAACCTCAATATTTTGTACCAACAAGATCCTACCTCAAGTGTTAACATCATTTATTCAATTTTTCATTTATAGCATTACATTCCCATATTCCCCAAAATCCTTGAAAATATTATATTCTACTAATCACAAGGGGGCTCAACACGGTGACTATATAACTACCCGTCGATTCTTTTCCACCTATAGCTAGTGCATAGACCCTTCCTCCCTTGAGAATATAGACATTGAAGTCACATGAAATACCCCGCAAGTCTTCACCCCTTTTGGAAGAAGGGTAATAAAGAGCATTTTCTTTGAGTAGTGGGGAACTTAAAGCAGACAACCAATAATTGAAAGAGAAAGCTTCTATACATTCACATCCAACTCATTCCATCATCCCTGGTGTCCTATTCGACATACCAAGGAATCAAACGATGAATCTACCCACACTAGGCATCATATGCTGCCAACACCAATTGGCTTTTCTACCCGAACATGTCACAATATCCATCCATTCTCACGTCACAACAAAAGCTGCAGGAAAACAAAAATCATCAATTGAAATCTTAGCCCTTAAACAATCAAGAAGCGTAACTCAGAACCCTACAAGGAATTATCTTTTGTCAAAAAACTATTTCATTAATCCATCTTGTATTAATAAAATTATTATTTTTAGGTTCAAAATTCAGGAAACCTAACTAGTTAGCTACCAAAAAAATTAAACATGCATACTTCAAAAATTTGATAAACATCAAATTACAACAAGAAGAACTAGATTCATTTACAAGACTTTTTATCTTTTTCAAAACAATTACCGATTAATTATAGCTTTATATTCTTTACCAATTTCCCTCAAGAACGAAAAGCTAAACACAACCAGCATTGATATCACACTATCTAGAAAAAAAAGAGGCAATAACATATGAACAATATCAATTTATATATTCAGTTCAAATATTGGTTATGTCAATTAAATAGTGATCCAATGGGATAAAACATGATAATAATACAGTTTTACATAAGATAAAAGATAAGTAATGAATCCCCTACCGCAAATATATCTTCACACTCATTATACAAGAATGAGCCACACAACATGTTATGATCTCCTCCCCTATGACAACATTATCCACCCGAGAATAAAGAGACACCGCCACATCGACCAAAAACCAAGACACCCCATTAGTAACATGGGTTTAAATTCAATAAAAAGGTAATGGAGAAAGAATGAGATGAACCTGAAATAATAAAGTTAGATCATACATTATATCGAAGATTGATCGATATTTCTTGGTTGAATTAAAACAGAGCGGAACAAATCCTAGGAGTAATGTTTGATTGAAAAAATCCTAAGGGAAGGAATGTGATGCTTTAGCATCTAACACCTGAGAACAAGGAGGAAGAACTAGGGAGGAAGATACCTCATACCTTTAAAATAATTAACAGAGTTCTGGTTTAAGATACGATGGGTTTTTCATTTAAAGTGGATCACATTAAACCACCCGGTTTGACCATGTAAAATCATCCCGATCCTAAAGAGAAATTACTATTGGAGTTACGGTCCTTTTAATCAGTCATAGAGTCCTTAAAACATGGATTTAAATGCATTTTACATCAAAGGAAATGTTAATGGGGAGAAACTATAGAATGCTGGAAACACTGTTCACGAACCAAAAATTTAGCAAATGAAAAAAACTGTTCATGAACCTCACCATTGGAACCCCACCGTTGGAACCTCACCATTCGGGTAACCCTATTCATGAACACAAAATTTAGAAAAATAAAGTGGTAACCATTGGAACATAACCATTCTAGAAACAATGTTCATGAACTCAAAATTTCGCAAAGGAATGTTGTCACCGTTGGAACCTCCCAATTCTGGAAACACTATTCATGTACTCAATATTTTGAAATGGAAAGAGGTTACCATTGGAAACTCACCGTTTTGGAAACACGGTTCATGAACTCATAATTTGGAAAAGGAATGAGGTCATCATTGGATTGTTCACATAATGTTACATATGACACTGTTCAAGGAAGGCCACCGATGACACTGTTCACATAAGGTCACCGGTTTCATTGTTCACATAAGGTCACCATTATACTGCTCACATAAGGTTACTGATGACAAAATTAACAGAAGGTCAATGATGACAATATTCACATAAGGCACCAATGTCACTGTTCATATAAGGTCACCGATGAACAGTTCACAATGGTTTATCGTTGGAATGATTCACTGATGGAACTATTCATAGATGGAACTATTCACAAAAATGGAAATTTGGAAAAGTGTTGGGGATAAGTCACCTTGACCTCCCGAAAAACCTCATAGACTTGATTTTCGAAAAGGAATGGAATAGAGTGTTCTAAAACATTACAATTATTGTTCATGGGAAATATTTATGATAAAGGTAGGTACCTATATCTCCCTCCAATTCATTGGGTATGTCTTATTTTAAGGTGTACGTAGGGTAACTCCATGTTTAACTATGATAGTTATACCCTACGGTCTCTATGAGGATTATATTGTATGGTAGAAGTGGGGGCTATAAATAATAATATCTCCAAAAGGTTTGAAATATTAATTAAGTAATTATTCAAGATACCCCTATGGATTTTTTATGTATTATGAAATTATAATGTTTCACAACATATTTATATGGTACTTTATGGGTGAGAAGTATGTTATTTTGAAAATTACTTCATAATTTTAATAATATTCATGCTCTAAATGATTCTTCCATTTTAAATCCCTTAATTTGTTTCTTCTCCTCATCCCAAGATTTAAAATGTTTTCTCAAAAATTAAGTATGTGTAATAGAAAAAGAGAATCCATGATAAATTTTGTGATGACTTATCATAAAAATAATCCATGATTTTAATAAAAGGTTTTGTATTAAAATGAATGTATATTATTTTATTTGTTCGAAATTTTTATGAATGTGGGTTGAAATGTATGAATTATGTCCCAAAAATCTAAAATACTAAAATGAAATGATATATGGGACTGATAAATCTGAATTATAGATGATATTTACTAAATTGTTTAATGTATAAGGATGAGTCATTATAGATGGTATCATAGCAAGTTTTAGATAACTTTAGGGAGTAAGATGATGTAATCAGAATACCCAAAAAATACCTTATGATCATGATAGAGCATTTACATATTATAGTGTTTCTTCATCTAAAATATGTCTATTCACGAATGGTTTTCCATAGATGAAATTGGGGAGCTAAAGTGGGAAGGAACCAAGATTCTAATATCATTCCGAATATGTATCCTATAATGGTTGGGAATGGAACTAAGTTGTTTGTCACATTAATGTATCATCTGGTGCAGGAAAAGAACTATGGTGGAATCCATAATGAAAACAACTAGAACTACCATAATGGAGCATGATAATGGTAGAACATTTATTAAGAAACACCCTAATTATAGTGGGTCATATAACCCAGTGGTTTCTGAATGTTGGATTAAGTCCCAGGAAATGATAGTTGGTGTTATGGGATATTTAGATAATCAAAATGTTAGTCGTTCCATTTATCGTATTTATTGTAAAGATGGCCATTGTTCATCAATGGTCAATAATTTCTGGGACGAAGAGTAAATTTATTCCTAGAAATATGATGCGTTGAAAAATATTTTACATAATACATATTTTACTAAGGTGGATAGATATAGGATAGAAAATAAATTCCTTGAATTGATGAAAAAGGATGAGGTTTCAATGGCCATGTGTGAAGAAAAAATAACCTGATTCTTACATAATCTTCAACATATTATTGGGTACATGATAGAAAAATCAATTGATTTTACTTATTATAAAATAAAATATATTAAAAAGAATTGGGCATCTGAGAATTAAAATATTATGATAAACATTTCTTATGTACTGAAAGTATAGAAATAGAGTACTCCAATATCCATGTGTACTCTAACAACAATTATAAGAGGATGTCGAAATTAAAATTGAAGTGTATGAATCATTAAACGAACTATGAGAGTAATAATTTTCAAATTATAATTTATGAATAATGTTGTAAAAACCACGATGGGGAATTATTTACGAATACTTGGATTTTTTTTTGATATTGTAGGTTTGGACATATTTCCTGAGATTGTAATGAAAATGATCTTAATATTAATCGACATAAACTAAATATTAAGTTTCCTAAATGTGGCAAGATGGGTCATTATTCAAATATGTACCCATTGAATGATTCTAATGATGGAAAGAATCAATATTATATTTAGAAAGGTGTAGTGAGATCCTTTGTGACTACATCAGCAGATGTCATCTCATCTAATGAACTAGTACCATGTACATTGTTTGTTCTCTCAAATTTTTCTAATGTCTTTTTTGATATCGGGTCAACACATTCATTTATATCTGAGAAGTTTTCTAGTTAAATGAAAATTTCATCTCATGAAATGAGACTAGAATATATGATTTAAAAAATTTGTGGTAAATATTACAACAAAAAGGAATTATAAGATTCATCTTATACTTATCTGTGGAAATACATTACCTACAAACCTTTTTATTTTTCCATTATTAGTGTTTTAGGTCGTTTTGGATATTTATTGGATTTCTATTTATCATTCCAATATTCATTGTTGAGAAAAATAAGCTGATCTCATAAATATATTAGGTTTTTATAAAATCATGAACCTAAACAATTGATAACATATCTAGAATCTTACAAACCATAAAAATATTTGAATGAATGTAATATTTCTCATATTGTTGAAAATAAGACATTTTTTATATTAATTATGAGCTAGTGGTAAATTAATACCATTATGTTTTTCTTGATCTGTTTCCCAATGATACACCTGGTCAAGAAGTTGAATTTACCATTGACTTTGTTATTTATGCTACGATAATTTCAAAATTCTCTTATCGAATGGATCAAATGGAACTTCTAGAATTCCAATTTTTTTTGAGTTACTTGATAAAGGATTCATTCATCGTGGAACATGAAAATTTGGTGATTTTTTTGTTAAAGATAATTTTTTTACATGATTAATTTCATTTATTATAGTGATATGAATAGCTATACCATTAACAATAGGTATCATTTTCCGTATATCGTTGACTTGTTCGATCGGATCATTAGAGGTCAGTATTTTTTCATGATTGACATGAGAACAATATACCAACAGTTAATGGTAAAGGAGGATGAAATCCAAAAATAGATTTTAATAATAGATATAGGCATTATGAGTGTTTTATTCTCAGGGGTTTTAAAAACACCCCTATTGTATCCATGGATCTTTGTAATATAATAATCCAAGAATATTTGGATATTATTATTGATCTTTTTATTGATTATATTTTGGAATTTTCAAAATTTTATGAGGATCATGAATAAATTTTTTAGATTGTCTTGAAACATCTAAATAAACTTAAGTTGTATGGTAAATTTATCACATGTGATTTTCGGTTGCAACAAATATCTTTTATTGGGAACATTGTAAATAAGGATAGTCTAACAGTTGATCCTGCCAGCCCAAATGTGGTTGATGAATGGCCAATAGATGAAAATGATACAAAGATTAATATTTTTTTAGATTAGTAGGTTATTATATATGGTTGGTTAAAAACGTTTCATGGTTATAAAGACACTATAATAACCTACCAAGAAAAATATTTAAATTTATTTTGTTAGAAAAAATTAATGTTTGTTTTTAGGAACTGAAGAAGAGAATGTTGAATGTTGTTGTTTTGACTATGCCTTTTAGAAATGTATAATTTTTAATCTCTAGTGTTTCTTCCTTAAAGGGACATGGTTGTGTTTTGAAGCAGAATGATCAGGTAATTGCTTATTCTTCAAGACTATGGAAACCCAAAGAGTTAATTAATCCCACAAGTGATTCGAAATTAGTGGTTGTGGTTTTCGCATTGAAAATTTGTGGGCATTATTAATATGGATCCAAATATAAAATATATACTAAAAATACAATTATGATTTATATAATCACTCAAAAGTCATTAAACATGATGAAGAGAAAATTTATTGATTTGATAAATTGTTATGATTTCATGATCAATTGACATATTGGAAAAGAATAAAATAGAGGTGGATTCCATAAGTTGAAAATATCATACATTATTTACTGGGTTATGTATTTAACATGACCATTGATTAATGATTTCAGGAATTTTGGAATTAATGTTGTTGATGTTGTAATTTAATCTATTTTTTAGTTGCTAGTGCGGTCATCTCTATCAGACAGAATTCAGCAAGTGCAGAAGCAAGACCATGACCTACAGAATTAGGTTGAATTGGTTAAAATGGGTATGTTTCAATAATGTATCCTAGATATTTATTGTTTTTTAATATTTATGAACTTATTAATTGTGAATTTATACTCTCATATAAAGAAATAATTGTTCTATGAAGTTTTTAGTTCTCAATTTTAGTTCATCCTAGAAGTAGTTAGATGTACAGAGAGCATTGGGAGAACTACTGGTTGTATGGAATAAAAAAAGTGATTGATGGGATTAATAGGAAATAATTAAAATTTTAGAAGGTTAATTATGTGAGGAAACATCCATTGGGATGCGTCATACTTTTCAGTTCCAGAGATGAAATGGGAAAAACATCCATGGACTATATGGTGGAACTAACAATGACTTCTCAAGGTAGTTGTAAAATTTCTGTTATGGTTGATGAGCTCAATAAATATGAACACTACATTTATATTCTAGATAAAATTTCATTGTATATAATTTCTTGACTGTACCTCAAATAGAATATCGTGTTACATGTAGTTCCCCTTTCCATTTTATCCGAATGTTATCTTAGTTTTAGTTCAACCTTTTGGAAAATCCTTTAGAAGCCTTTGGGAATAAAATTTAATTTCCTCGCTACATTTCATCCTCAATCCGATGGACAGAATATGAAAAGAATTCATACCTTATAGGATATGTTTCAAGCATGATAAGTGTATTACCTATAATATTGGGATCAACATATTTCTCAAGTAGTTTTTTATTATAATAGAAATTTTTATTCTAATATACAGATGGAATGTTTTCAGGCATAAAATTGGATGTCGTGTCGAAATATAGAGTTTTAAGATGATGATAGGTAAATGATATTTATGGGACTAGAATTAGTAGAGGATGTGTATAAGAATGTGTTGATGATTCAACAACAGGTGAGGAAAACTCAGATCAGAAAAAAATCTAGGAAGATAATAGGTGTAGAGACTTTTCTTTTGAAGTCGGCCATCATGTTTTTCATAGAATCTCACCATTGAAATGTTTTATTATTTTTGGTAACAAGGGAATGGTAAACACATAGTTCAAGTAGCCTTATGAAATCCTGTAGAAAGTTGGACTAGTTTCCTACCAAGTAACTTTTCCTCCGAGTTTATTTTCAATGCCATAATTATTTTACACGTTTTGATGTTGAGAAATAATGTTCTAGATTCATCTCATATTTTGATCCCTAATGTTGTTTAGTTGGAAGAGATCCATTGTTTTGTGGAGAAAAAATTCAAAATCTCAGTCATATAGATAATGTATAGTGAAATAAGGTAATTAAACATGTTATGGGTTTTCAGAAAAACAACATGGTTGAAGAACTAACATGGGAATTTGAGAATTCTATAGAGGAAGGGTTCACACACTTTTTGAATATGTAAATAATAATTGTGAGAAAGATGTTTCTAGAAGGTGGGGATAATATATGACCTCAAGGATATACAAATAAATTTAATATATAATAAATTCAATGCAAATATGAGTCTCTATGTAATGAAACTATTTATTAAGGACATTGTTGTAACCGAGTCGTCAAACATAATTTTCTCGCTTCTATGATTTTATTTTTTAATAATGGACATACATGTTTATGATCAATAAGAATACATACAGTCTGATAGGATCAAAAAAAATTGTTGAATAGTATATTACCCTTATAAATTGAAATGTTACCTTTATGAATACTATTATAACACTTATGAATAGTAAATCGTCTCAATGAATGGTAACATCACCCATGAATTTATAAATTAAATTTAGGAATCTTTTAAATTACAATATGATCATAGAATATATGTTTCTATTTTTGTAAGGCATAAATATTAAATTATAATTTTTTAAATAAATTAATAATTAAAATTAAAATGTATTTTCATATAATGTAACCATATATTATTTTTTTTTTTATGGTATTACGATAATTTTATAAGACCTTGATTAATTTTTCAACGTTTTATAACATCACTTATAGTTTTAAAAGATTAATTATCAAATAAAATATGATTTTATTTAAAGTAAAATTTCATATATTCAGAATAATATTTTGATAAAATTTTGTTCAATTATTAATTATACACATCATAAAATGGTTAGGGTGAATTATTTGGAATTTCCAAAAATACATGATTTTTTGGTGAATAGTAAAATATGACAATTGATGAAATAAGATAAATATATGAATTATTGAGTCATGGATTATGTTATAATGAGGTAAGAACCCTTATATTATACTAAAATTATATAATTACTATATCTTGTCACTAGAACCAACAATTGTTCTTATCATGATCAAAATAATTAAATTATGATTAATATAAAGGAAACCCCCTCATCTCCTCCACTATAAATACCACCCCACTCCCCTTTTCCCCTAACACCTATCATTATTTTGGAATTGTAAAAATTCTTCCAAATCATATTACATGGTCCCATACCCACGACTAATACTAGCTGGTCTTACCAAAGGGGAAAAACAAAAGGGCTTAAGGAGGATCTCAGGAGAAGATATCAAGTGGTAAAAATTCTCTATCATTTTATTTTAAATTCCATTCAATTTCTTATACTCTCTTAAACTCTCCTATCGAAAATGTGGGAAAATATCCATTATCATATATATAATATACATTTATCTTAGTTATGGAAAAAAAATTCTCATCATACTTATTATCCCTTACCACAAATTCAAAAAATAAAAAACATCATCTATGATGTGTCAATTTACCAACATCGTGGATGATGTGTTTTTTATTTCTATTTCATACTTCAAATATGGTTATAAAACATTTCATGGTTTAAAATTTTTTAATGTGTATTATATAACCATTTATATGTTTTGTAATTAACATATATATATAATATTTATTTATATTAGAAAACTACTTCGTGATTATCGAAGAACCTCAAAATTGATCTAACAAAATATCATTAATGTTTTATCTAATAATTCGTCATCGTATTTCAAAAGAAGTGATTTATGGTATCATATAATATTCTTTAATCATATTAATACCAATTTATTCAGATTATGTATTTTTCATCCTTTTAACAAAAAAATCCATTACGAGCCACTGTGGAAACCATGTAATGAATGCATTGGAAACAATGGAATGAATAATGTATTATTAACAAATTGGTGGAATTATGTTATTAAATGATCATATAAGGTGTTAAAAACATTAATATGTTTATATAAAAAATAAATAACACTCTTTTATAAAATCCTTGTATACACATTTTATGTATGAAGAACCCAAGTTATAGGAATTTTGAACCCAATTTCCATTCATTGGGTTATCCTTCTAATTTATTGATTATGTGAAACTATGATTATTTTTTTCAATGGAAATTGTATTATATTATTTTTTATTATGAAGATAAATACATTTTAATCATTTTATAAATTCTCACTTAATTTTTATTTCATTGTAATGGTATTTCCTTTTGAAATCAAATGTTCATTTTTTTAAGGTGAATTATTTATATGATTTAATTATTCTTGTTTATGATTATGTTTTGATTCATTTGAAATATTAATAATTAAGGGTGGGACCAATATATCCCTTTAATTCATAGGTTCTGTGTATGTTGGTTGATGGCCTTATGGTTACACCACGTGTAACATCGATGTTTACATAATAAATTAGTCAAGAGGGTTACATTGTAGGATAGTCACGTGGGATACAAATCATAAGGGATCCATGATGGTAACAATATTATGTTGGTAATTCCCTATGATAACCTCATGGTTTTATATATGTTTTACAAAAATCTTATGTTTTATAATGAATGTATAAGATACTTTATGGGTGAGAAGCATGTATTTGTGAATATGATTTCATATGTTTATATGAATTTAGGTACTAAATGTTTCACTCATTCATTATATATCCCTTACTACGATTAATTTTCTAATACCATTTTTTAACTTTTTTTCATAACGTTTTAGGATGGGTAAGTAAAAAAGAGAAGCCAATATGAGTGTAGAGAACACTTCTGATGAAAGGATTTTGTGTTTTTAATAAAATATTTTTTATTATAAATAAATTGATATTATTCTAGTTGTACCCAATACGTACAGTTGAGGGTTGTTATTTTTGAATTGGTTCCTATTAATTTAAAACACTAAACTAAAAAGTTATTTTGGAATCAAAAAGGTAAATTCTAAATGAATATAATATATTATCTAATGTCCAAGGCTGGGTCCTTATATTGGAGACCTTTATGAAGGTTATCTATGACAAATATAAATTTAATATAATAATTAATTGGAATAAATAAATATAATAATCATACTATAGTGACTATCGAATGATAACATGGAATTTAAGAATGTTTTTTCTAGGAAATCATAAGAAACGTCAAGGCCATCTCAAATATATTGAGGATACATAATGGTCACTCAAAACCTATGTAAATATTATTATAAGCTACATAATGTTAACTATAATGATATATAACTTATGTAATGATATTATTAATTTTTTCCTATATTTATAAATGTAATAAACTGCCACATCAAGGTAAATCTATTTCTATATAAATGAATCTATGATAAATTTAGATCAATATAATGTTATATAAGAGTGTTTCCAAAATACTATTTCTAGATTGTTTTAAAATCAATCATGAATGTATAAGTAATTACTCATTGTGAAAATATAATGATTTTATTATAAATTATGCATAATTGTGAAAATTTAATTTAGTGTTATTGAATAATTGTTAATGAAATATCATTGGCATCAAATACAAATAGAATAGGAGAACCATAATAAAGTATAGGAAAAATCAATATAGTGAATATTGTGAAATGTGTTTGGAAATATAGAAAATGATATATAATATTAATGATAAAGGGTAGTATTTATAAATTCATGTGATTTAATTTTGAAAATTAGTGATTGAGAATAGTACTTCGTTGGTTGTAAATCATTTATTATTTTTTATAAAAATCATAAGTGAGATAAAAATTGTTATGTTTGATGTTTCCCTGAGATTATTAGGACTTTTGAGGATGATTTAATGATTGAATAAAAATTCATTGAGTTTCCCATATGACTTTCTATATTTTTCAAATCATTCACAATTATATCATTTGACATTTAATATTTATTCTGAATTCTAAAATAATATGAAATTGACTGATTTTTTTCATATTATATACAAATTAATATTAAAGGGGATTCATATGAACTAATTCTTCATATAATGTATTTTACACTGAGTATATTTCTTATGGTGATGTTGCCTAAAAATAAGAGTTTTCTTTTACATCTCTGGAATTGGTTCCATGTCATAAGATAGTGTTCCTTGAAAACATGTCTTTTTTCTAGATTTGAAATGAATATTGAATGTTTATTTCAGTGGATAAGATTAATACATAAGAAGAATAATATATTTAAATTAGTATGAAAAAGATATGTACATATTGTTTAGCTACAATAAAAGGATGTTTTAAATAGTATAAATAACCAAAATGTTGATATTTTATGAATTTAAATAATATAGAAGGCTATGAGTAATGGTTATTTATAATGAATTATGACTAAAAAGACTCAAATCCAAATATATTAGGATAATCAAGGAGTATGGATTATGTGAAAAATCATTTATGAAATATAATGATTACATATTCATATAATAAATAAGATTTTTGATATTATTTATTGTGTGAGTAATGGATATTTCCTACATGTTGAATTAAGAAGAAGACATGATAAAAATTGTGCAGATACTTTGTTCAATAATATAATTTTTGTGAATGAAAATGGGGATCCATGGGTTTTTGTGACATAAAATATTAAATATTGAATAATATGATGAAGAGAGAATAATATATTCTTTATTTCATTCATCAATTAATCTTATTTTGGATGATGTTGTTAGATGTATAACCAACAGAATAAAAAAATTTAAAAGATTAAAGATAATTATTTCATAAAATTATATTTATAAAATAGATGAAAATGATCAAATATATACTGTCTAGGAGAGACACAAGGTTCCCAATGATGATATGATTCAAAATGAGTTGTTAAGTTCTTATATATCATAAGGTTATATAGACCAGATAGGAAATTATTTCATAATAACTAGTTTGTTAAAGGATTATCATCTTCAAGTCTATAATATCTCTCATTATTTTTTTGATAATAACTAGTATGTTCTGTAATTTTGATATCAACTATAAAGAAATTTATATGTATTCTTCTTTATGAAGGAATAATTTGTAAATGAATCCTTATATTATCAAGTATTTACTTTATATCCAAAATCAACAAACCTACCAAAGGAGGGGAAAATATAAATAGTGATCTTACTATAGAATAAATTATGGTGTAGAATGAGATAAAAAGTAAAATCAATGTAAAATTATAAAAAAACTCATTAACTGCCATCTTATTGTTTGAAACAAATTTATATTATCCTACTAATTTGAAACAGAGTAGCTTGCACTAATATCTATATTATCATGTCATATTATTTTTTTAACATAATTGAGTATCTATTTTTATTATGTTGAATGATGTGATAATGTAATGAATAATGTGAATTCCATTCCAAAGAAACCATGGAACAAATTTTTTCCATGACCTGGAAGATTATAAATAAAATAGATGAAATGGATACGAGGGAAGAATCATCAAATATACAAGAGAACAGTAATTATCTACAAATTGAGGGTAATAAAATTATATATCAACTATTTATTTCTATTTATCGTCTAAAATTTTAAAAAAACATTTGACGAGAATACAACACAATTATATAAATAAAAAAATTATTATTCCATAATAGAAATCTTGATAAAGAAAAATATTGTAAGGAATAAAATTATTTGGTTGGTTGACTCCACAACTAAGGAATTGGTCAACAATCAAAACATGTATCTTTTATCATTTCTGCATGAAAAGGTTTGCAAAAATATCATGTCAAAAAAATCTCAAAGAACAACGTATCAATGGTGATGATCTTAATTCGTAGAATATATACAATGAAAAATTTGGTTCATTAAAATACATTATGTATAACATCCCAAATTATATATTTTCATATATATATGTGTAATTATTAAATATATTATTGATGATATCCCACACAATGATGATGATACTGAAAGGATGGATAATTATTTGGATGAAATGTTAAATACTTATTTGAATGTCTATGTAAGATTTTGATTCACTAATGAAACGAATATGGAGAATAAATAAAGATAAAATATATAAGGAATTAAATTTATCATTATATATTAGAAGATTTGATGATATAATTAAAACATTAAGAAAATATCCTTGAATTAAAATATGTAATTGTTATCAAGGATTATCAAAAAGAGATTAAATCCAATAGAATTAAAAATGATAATCTATTAAAAGAAAAGGAAAATATAGATGTTTATGTTGTTTATTAAATTATAAATACTAGGGAATATAAATTTATGAGAGTTTATAATTTTATATACAATATCAAAATTAAATACATAGAGATAATAATCAAATTGAACAATCTATATGGAACTATATACTTTTCTTCATAACAATATAATAAAAAATAAACCACCAAAGAAATTTCAATAGATTAATTTTATGCTAGAAATGCATCATGTAGTGGTAAAGTTACATTTTCATATTATATATATATCAATAAATTGAATAAAAAAATTAAATATGAAATCCTCAAAATTAAACATTATCATTTAAAATTATTTTTCTACTCACATTGCAAATTTAAATATGAAATATATAAAATATGGATGACGAAGTATTTTCTTTTTCACCCTCTCTATATAAATATTTGTTAGAATAAATTAAACGGTGATATATTCCCCTAATGAATCCCATAAAAGTTGCTACAAAATCTAAAAATAGCAAGAAATGTTTTCTTAAAATCATAGAAAAAAAAGTTTTCAATGAAGGATATGGAAGTTTGTATGTTATTTATTAAACATATTTAGTCGCAATGAATTGGTATGCTGGTAGAATTTATTAATTCAAAATCCATAAAGGATGACCATCTTAATTGAATGAAATATTTTGATGATTTAATATCCAGAAAATATAATGAAAAAAATATCAAAATTAAGAAAAAATTAAATGATTAAAATTATTTCAGTTGTTTTAAATTTTATTGATAAAAAAAAAGATAAATAAATCATTCATAAATGAAAAAAAAATAATATAATAAAATAATAAAGAATCCAAATAATGATTATAATACTACATTGGGAAGGAATCATTGAAAAACCTCTATTAATATATTCCCAAGTAGCTGAGTGATTTATTGATGTGTGATAACAAGATGAAAAACCTTCAATAAAGGATTTCAATGATGATTAAAAAGGATGTCACATGAATTAGACACAATTACTTGTATTAGTGAAATTTTTCCATAAAATGGAGACATGAAAATATGTAAGGGATGGTCTTGATAAAGGAATAAATCCCAGGAAGAATGAATTATTTTTTTTAAAAAAGGAATGGAATACTGAGAAAAACTCTTAACACACTATATTTAAAACCAAAATGTATAAGTATTTTCCTAAAGTATATTTTTAAGTATATGTTACAGATTTGGATGAATAAATATAATAAATTCTTAAGGGAAAGAATAAAACAAATGGAAATTAATGGTTTCACATGTTGAAGAAATAAAATTTAAGGGAAGATTGTCAAAAGACAATAACGTAGTCTATCTGGAGGATCTTTTTGTAGGTACAAGTAGGCAGGACACAATTTAAAAAATTGTCTCCTAATCATATTAAAGAATGAATAAATCCCATTGAATGTTAAATTTATACTATGTGATTCGAGTTTTTTTAGCTCCTGGTAAAACGAATATCCCACAAAATGTAAGAAATAATGATCTTATGTCGCATAAATGAAACTCCAACATGGAATACATTTATGAAATCAAGAAGATTCTATACAGATATATAAATAAATTTTAAATGGTGAATTTTCTGAGTTGAAATTATCAATCTGGATATTTACATTTGTTAATAAGTATATTTTACTAATTCATTAATTCATTTGGATATATTTTTCTTCAAAACATTTAGTTATTTTAAAGATATATTTTTATCTCAAATGGATTACTAATTATATAAGCTAAACATTACTAGCTATGTAGATATTAATAATACACCATCTTGATATGATGTTCACTTGGAATTCAAAATATCATCCAAAAAATATTATATTGACAACGTAGATATCAAGATAGTCCCATTTGAGAGGGTTGATATTTATACGATTATAGAGTTAAAAATTATTAAAAATATAAATTCTTCATGTTTTGGATGAATTTTTTTGAGTATTTATGTAATGATTCTCTATAATCCTTGGATTCTTTAGAATCATTCCAGATAGTAAGTGGGATAATATCTATTAACAAATTACAAGAAAAAAATAATTTTTTAGAGGATTTTAAGGATGATTTCTAAAACCTACTAAAAGTATGAGAATATTTTTAACCAGTGTGTTGAGATGGGAATATGATCTCATTTTTCTCTTGAAAAGTGAATAATGTTACTATTTAATGGTTTTTAATTTTAGTATGAATACATTTGGATATCCCATGAATGAGTTTTCATGATTTTTTTATGAGGGGTTATCATATTCATGAAATAATATATAACATTGTTATCTTTTTAAAACCCTATGGTTTTATACACCAATAATGTCTCTAGAATACATAGTGTGGAATTATTGGTTGTTAATTTCTTAATAATTATGTTATATCATCATATTACATATGATTTTTAATAAATTTCATTAGGAGGATTGATGAAAATATTATTTTGTATTGATATAAAAAATAAATAGGGGGACTGATGAATGTATTTTTTATGTAATGAATTTTTTAAAATGTAGGATGAAATGTGGTGAAATAGAATTTCATTGATTTATATTATAGTTCCCAATAATTTTTTGATAATAATAAGGATGTGGTAACTTTTTGATGAATGATTTATTTTAATATTTTGGACATAATTATTTCTTATATTTGATGATATGAAATAATTTAAAGATTAATCTTCTTGAGTAACTCATCTATGGTTTTATTTGAAAGGAATATATTTTTCACGTGTTTATTAACACTATGATGATGTTTTAATAGTGTTTTAGAAACCCTTTAATAATTTTAATATTGTTTGATTTAATTTGAAGTAGTATAGTGGAGGAATAAATTTTTTATGGTAATTCTATTAGATATACAAAGGTAACACTATAAATATTTAGGTTGTTAAAAGGCTTCCTCTACATGTTTTTACATATTTAAATGTATTCAGGTTTGTGGTGTAAAAGTAAAAAGATAACTACTTGAATGTGTCACATAAGATCAATACATGAATGAACGATCTGTATAAACTACATATATATATTCAAATATTATTGGTGTAAATATAAATATTATATTAAATTGGATGTCCCTATACCGAGGTAAATATGAAATTATAATGGTCACATATGGTAAATTTGACGTTGTTTAAAGTCTTTCAAAATTATATGAAATCTATGAAAATTGCATTAATGGCCAATATAATGGTCAACTGCTGTTTTGTAAAGGTAAATTTGATGATCCCATACCTACAATATTGAAATATAAATATTAACTTCCAATGTAAATTGAAATAGGTTCTATGTGAATTTTAATAACATCGTTTTAATTTTATTTTTGAAATATTTTAATCTATTTAAACATATTTATGAATCTACCCAAAATATTAATTATCATTATTTTACGAATAAACTCTGAGATGTTATTTTATTACCCATTCTTAAAATATCATGATGCTATAATAAGTAAGTCATGATTCATGTAATCGAATTTGGTGGTCAAGAGTTAATGTGAATTAAAAATCCGTTATATCTCTTATGTAGACTACACTGTGACCACACAGAAGGATCTAAGATCACACTATATTGATGAGCAGGGAATGATGATTACAATAAATAGAAAAAATAAATATGATTCATTATGGAGGGTGATCTTTAATAGTTGATGAGATATGTATCTTACTTCTAGTTGTGAAACAAAAAAAAATTTGATAATCAACATGCTTTTAGTATTTATCATATAGATTTGATTTGGAGATGAAAATCCATAATTCATAATAACTAGACTATGTTAAGTATTAATTATTGATATAATATTTTAACTTCATCATAATAATTTGAGTCAATTATATTACATTGATTATTTTTAATCCTTAAGGATATACCAGTAAGAATTTAATGATATAATATTGTTTCCAAATTGTTGAAGAATTGGGATTTTAATATATTATATTCAATACCGTATGAAATAGTTTATGTAGGAATTACTACAACACTATTTAACTTATATTCATAATAAATTTTTTAATTCATTATTCCTTGAAAATATTTTTTGAGATCTATGTCAATAGACGAATATTCATGTTTCCAGCTAGTGTGCCACATCATCATGCGTATGTGGAAGATTTTGAAAGTTATTTTAATGAATGGGTTTTGTGGATGATTTAATGCTAGAAAAAAATGATATTTAAAGTTTCATGTGGTCGGAATGTGAAAATACTTCATAAAGATTAAAAAATATGTAAATAAAAAAAATTATACATATGTGGTATTTTTTAAAACCATGGTAATGGGGATGGTCAAGAATTATAACTATACATGAATTTAATTGAAAAATGGTGCATGAAGTCTAATATTTGATGATTTTTTATATGTGAAAATTATAAAGTGAAATATTTATACAATATAGTAAATATATATTTTTAGAAGATGAATGAAAAAGAGTGATTCTGAACTATGTTTTTCATAGACATATTATGAAATTTCAAAGTAGACATAAAGAGATAGGGGGTCCTCATACTGATTTAAAGAATACATTTTATTTCTATAAAATAAATCATAGATCCCATTGTTATTATTATAGAACATAATACATGTTAATGAAGAGAAAGATAGAAAATTATATTTTGTGTGAGAAACACTAATTTATCATACACAGGATGAAGTTCTATGATGTCAATCCTAAAAAATCATATTTTTTATATGTATTAAGATCACATAAGATACCAATAATCTTATTGAAACTAATAAAAAATATTTAATCTATTCTATCCACAAGGGATATAAATTTTTTATTATTGATCTTATTCAAAAACATTATGTTGATCCCTATATTTTGTATGGATTTAAAAAAATGAATTATTTTTCATTTGTTATACTAGATTGGTCCTCATATTTTAATGTTCAATGTTATACGTCTTCCCATTATTATTTGGAAAATATAAAGTATGTTTTTTCTATGAAATAATAAGTACAATACATAGAAGATGTAGTCAAACATGGGGAATAGAAATTATTAATAAACTCTAGTATTCTCTTCTTTTAGTTGTTATAATATTTGTTCATAAAATAAATAGAAGAGATAAATATATATAGATCTTATAAAATAATAATTTAATGGGTGAAAATGGATGAGAGGGAAAATTACTCAAAAAATATACAAAAATTAATCACACCTCTCTATATTGGTTAGATAACTCTGTGATACGAGAAAATTAACTAAACAACAACCAATCCTCAATTAAATATTAACGGTTACAGTCTATAATATGGATGTTAAACTTTGTGTCTAAATTCATAATGTGATTGGATTTGAGTCATGGATAAAAGACATATATTATTAGATTCATGGTAATAAGTATGTGCATGTGATGAAACTATTGTGTTTTATTTTTTACTAAGACGAAGTTATGGCATTATGATTTCAATGATTCATTTGAACAGCCATGGGACTATGCCTCTAGTGGCGGATTAGTGAAAACACGAGTTTTGTTGTGTTACACCCTCCTTAGATTCAATCATATAATTTCAAATTTTTATGAGACTATACTTGGAAGCTATCTTTTCATATATTTTTTCCTCATGATAGAGGTTTTCCTTGTTATTATATCCTAATTATTAACTTATTTTATTCATATTTATCCTTGGGGACATCCTGATTTTGGTTATTCAACTAAAGTGGGATGTTATAAATATTATTCCCTACGCAGGATCTGCTGCCAGATTTTGTCAAGTAGACACGGTCCCTACCATGCGTGGGTGGTTCATCTTATGTATAAGGTTGGCATTGATTATCCTTGGTCATAACTAGTATCTTGTATACAATATTAGTCATACTATCTACCATATATCGGTGGGTCATCTCTTGAAATATGATTGAAATGTAATTACCATATCAATATCGATATCCAATGTATAATACATAGAAATATCACCAACCTCATAAGGTTAGTTTGGATAATTTTAATGGTTGGAAATATTATACCCTCCTTGGGATCTACTTAGGAAATTATAAGTGATTGTGTCATTAATAGAGTATGTGATTTTTCTTTCCTTGGTAGACGTATATTATTGAGTTTTATGTCCAAATATAGATGTTACATACCATTCACCTCAGGGTATTCCTATGAAAATGGAATTAAAAAAATAGGTTTCACTAAAGGGAATTATAGGAGGTATAATGAGTTGTCTTTACGACCAAGTTATAATGAAATGGCCTTATATTTATGCTTCTATGAGTTTTCTATTACTTTTTATTATTTTTGTGATGAGTAAATATGCATATGATGGTGAAAATTGGATAAAATTTCTTATTTTCCCTTCTATGGTTTATCTCACACCACCCTTTATTAGAGCCCAGCTGAATGTGAAGACTACATGTCTAGGAATTAGGTCTAACCATGTTTTCATAGGGGTTAAACCATGAAAAACATGATGGAGGGTCAATATAGGGTTGAGGTGAAGCCTTGGGTTGGTAGTGGATATATTTTTCTAATTTTTCAATAAATGTTTTTTGTGGTTAACATATTTAGTGATCTGTTGGGTCATTTGAATGTGCCACTAAAATTTTATTTGTTATTTAACAAGTGCATCGTTATTTTTACCTGAACATCTTTTCAATTTAATTCCATAAAAATTATATGATATGTGGATTTTATATGATGTTTAATTATTTTTTATTATTGATGGTTGGGTTATATAGAGTGTAGTGTCCCTAACATTTATTACTAACTCTCACTACTAGTATGTAGACTATAGAAAATGGGGAGGACTAACATATATTATACATAAATGTTAGAACATGTTTAATTTTATTAATATTAGATTGTGGATTGAATAATGGTATTAAATATTTTTTATTCATTTTACTCGTACATTATTAGTAATTTGATAAAGAATGATTTTGGATATTGGGATTGAACTAGGTTTTGATCATCATGAAAATACGTTTAGTGGAAATTCCATGTTACTAGGGTTATTGGATTTATTTCTTTTTGTTATTAATTATTATAGATGATATTTTTATTCAATTATTTTGAAATGTATTGAGATTTTTATTGATTTTTTTATAAAGAATACGGGGTAAAAGTTTATTGTTTTTAAACATCCAACTATTAAGTTAGGTTTTATTAGACATATGTTTCAATGAAATTGATTTTAAAACACTATTAAAAAAGAAAATGGTTTTGTAAAACCTATTTTAAAAATTAAAATCTAATATTTATAATTTTTTAAAATGTATTTATCAAGTTCAAACATTATCAATAAATATATTTTTCCTAAAAAAATATTATTTATACATTCATTAATATAACATTTAATATTGTTTTTTTATTTGGTATAATTATGATAATAAAATCACAATGTTTTGGTGAGGTGTTGTATTATTTTTTGGGTTTAGTTATTTCATTTGATTTCAAGGTGATGGTTGGGAACAACTAAGAAATTAATTTTAAATGGTCTAAAATTGGTATTCATTTCCATGAGAATATTGATTCCCCAGTGTTGGTAAAGAAATGATAGTTGGATGCCTTACGCTATTGAGTGGTAAAAAATATTTAATTATTCTAGTATTGTATGTGTACTGTAAGGAATGATAGATTGCATGTATAAAATAGTTTTTTGGATCATTTTTTAATATAATATTTAATAATAATTATATATGTTCGGATCTAGAGGGTTTATAAACTGGGTGGACTCTATTTTTATTTACAAAAAAAAATTTATGGTGGGTGATTTTATAGATAGATATTGTATATGTGACATGCCTTTGGTTCAGTAGAAATGATTCTATTGAGAGTTCCCCAAGGATGAATTTTTACATAAAAGGGGAACATTGATAGATAATCTTTCTGGTGAGACATGTTTAAGGTGATGAAATTCATAGAAATGAATCATGTTAGAAGATTACAAAATCCGAGAGTGTATAAATATTTTTAGTTTATTTTAGATCTTGATCGGTAGATGGTGATAATCAATGATAAATTTTTTAGAGTGTCACATATTACTTATAAAATAAATGGTAGTATGTTCTGTGACCACTTTGGAACTTTCAAATGGGTTTAAAAAAATAAATGTTGGATATGTGCGATGTATTTTTTTATGGTGGAACGGGTCATGTTTTAGGCACATCATGAGTCGTTATGTTTTTAGGATATATGTGATCTGTTGGATTCAAAATGATGTTTTGTGTGAATGATAGTGTGTATCGACACCCAAAAGTGATAGTTTCATGATGTAACATAATCATGGAGGATATTTAAGTGACGATATATTAGAGAGTTCAATATTTTTTGATTGAAGATGTATCTATCATTTTGGGGATGTTTTAGTGATGTAAATGACGACCTTCCTCATATGATTGAGCATAATAGAGGATAGAAAATATAGTTTTTGATTGGGTATGAGTAGGTTGGTTACATCTAGTTTTTACATTCAGTATGTGAAAAGACATGGGTTTAAGAATCATGTATTTTTTAATTTAGCTATATTATTATTGGGATACTCATGTGGAAGGGAGAAAAAAATCATTCACTTAATTTATGATCCTTTAATCATAAGTGATGTATGTGTGGTGTAATAATAAAGATAATAGTTAGGATATCACCAAGATTCCAATGAATATATATATGTCACTCCATCAAGTTATTTACTTAATATGGAATTTTGGATTCGACTTTTCATTAGATGAAATTATAGTAATTGAATCAGTGTTGAATTAATTGTTTACTCTTAGAGAACTATGATCATGTTTGTGGTAGTATTCATTGGAATGATATGTAAGTAGATTGGTTATGATATAATGTTGTCCATTTTACTACATCAAGAGTCATGGTTGGATTCATGTGTGGATGTTCGAGTGATTTCATGATGTCTTGAGTGGATAATAAATTAGGATCATGTTGAAGATATAGTGCATCCACATTAGACGTCATTTTCTTTAATTAATGTTCATACATGTGTGGAACATCTGGTATTTTTATATCTAGTTATTTGTGTATAAAATTCATCAAAATATCATTCTCAAAGGATATATTATTGTCTAGTATATAATGATTTGTTTCTGAAGAAAGAAAAAGAACATGGATTCAGTGTGGGGGATGTTGGTTGAAACAAATTATATCTAGAATTCTGATTATGAAGTGTTATATTATTTATATTCATTAATTGGATGTATGATAATGCTTATGTGTCATTTTTTATGATGATAATCATTACATTGGTGACTATGTAATGAATTCAGTAATCGTGGGTTAGAAAAATTTGGGGACATTTGAATTTTTTGGGAGTTGATACCCATGTGAGAATGAATTTTTTGGAAACTAAGGGAATATATTTTCATTGGATATATAAATTACTATATTTTTTATGTTTGTTGACCTTCACAGGTATAGATGTCTAGAAAGATAAAATATTAATTATCTGAACTACTAGAACTTTATAGCAATGATTTATCGGGAGCCCATCTTAGGTAACCATGTACCCACTAACACAACTAGGTGTATAAAACCTAGGTCCCCACATGTCATGTGGTTATGTAAGACAAGTTGTATATTATAGGACATATTACCCTATAGTCCAACATCCATTTTTTGGCAGTTTCATGATCGAATTATTATCATCGGGTCCCTTATGTTAATCCATTAGTTTGGTCCGAGAATGGCCATTTTGGATTTCCATTTCTCCATCTCCCCCGCTATAATCACCCTGTATATCTCCCATTAATATTGGGAATTACATTTCTACAGGGAATTATAAAATGAGGTATAATATCATTCATCCATTTTTTCTTCATCTTTGTTTCCCTCTAATTTTTATCTCATTTGGTTCTGTTTGAGGATTCCATTAGATCACAGAGGATTCATCTTAAACAAATGGGTGTTCACATACGTTGAATGGGAGATTTTAAGGTAATATGAATGAATTTGTTTTCATGTTATTACATAGAAGGATGTTTACATAGTGATTTTACAATTGATTTTGAAATGTATATATATTTTTAAATAGAGGTTTGTTTTGGTGCATCATTTTTATAGAGGTTATTGGGGTAATCCATGGACCCTACAAAAGTTAGAATCTATGTTTTTGGTGATATATGGTTTTTCAATGATTTATTCTTAGTTATTTACATTAGATATATTATTTTATTTACTTATATATGTTATTATTAATTCTAGTTGACTATATTCTATAAGATAGATGTTTGAGAGAGTGGAATCATTCCAAAAAATCTTGGATGGGTGATAAGATATCTTATATTAGAGGGAAAACTCTATAAAAAAGGTAATTGGTATCTAGGATTCATAGTAATACTCTTTCCATAGCATGATTTTAGGTTCTGGAATTGTTTTTGGGTTTATGATATTTTTCTTACGGATCGAGGGAGTGACCTGACTATAGTATAAGGTGTAATATAACATCATAAATGTGGATTGAGTCATCCACCATATATATATTAATTAATAATAACCCAATTACTTCATATATATGGTATTTAGTATTAATGTTACATTTATAAAAGGATATTGAAGGTATTCAGGTGAGATTTCAGTAGGATATTTTAGATATCCTAGGGTAAGGGTGATAGGCGTGTTTGGAATATTCCAAAAGGATGAAATGTATATTTGTTCATATAATGATTAGTTATGATTAGCATCAGTGGGTGAGTTGGTACCTTTTTCCAAGTTGTAATCGTGAAAACTCCTTTGGGGATTGGTATTGTGTGATAAAATGGGATTCCGCTGGATGATGATACTAAGATAGTTTCCATGAGTGGTATTTTAGTGAAAACCAATCTAGGGTGGTAAAAATTATTTTATGATGACCTAAAGATGTTTTTTGCAAGTTACCATAGATGAATATCGGTGTAAGGTCCTTCAGTATCATGGCTGGGATGGTGATGGAGGGAATTTTTAGGGAGCAAGAATATACTATTGAGGTTTGATTAATAAAGGATAACAAGGATATGGGATAATTATGGGGTGTAATGTATGGGATGGTATTTGTGAAAATATATATTTTTAGGTTTGAGTATCTTATATTTATCCTTCCTTGAGTGGGATGTCTATGCATATGGTTTATATGTGATGTGCCATGTGTGTAAGCTTCATGCATGGGGAGGATAACCTATAACTATGTTTGGAGAATGATATGGGTATTGATTCATAATGATAGATCACATATTACTAGTATTTATGTTATGATTCTACACATGTTCGGTTAGAACTTAATAATTGGATATATGGGTTTTTTCCGCTATATATTTTAATAGACATGGGAAATTTTCATAATGTGCATCATAAATGTAGGATCATGTGTTTTACAATGGAATGGTTGCTTTATTTACCATTTTAAACCACTTTTTTGTAAAAGTATTTTATTAATGTAATAAAATGATATTTCAATAGAATTAAATTATATTTTATATCATTTACGACATGAAACATCAAACATAAACAAACCATGAACAAATTATAATTTAAATAGGATAATTATATCACGGAAATTAAATTAGAAGGTATGAATTTGATTAAAAAATTATGAAATATATATAATGGTCATAATCTAAAAAATATTATTTATGGTTTTTTAATAAAAAAGAACACATTTTTTATTAAAGTATATTTTTTCATCAAACTAGGTTCCCCAAATATTTTATTTATTGATTTTTGTGCATGAATATTATAATTAATTTTTGAAATATTAAAAAAATATTATTATAGAAAAATGATATAATTTATGGTATTATCATATACAAATTAGTTTATGGTGAAAATTTTATATTTATCTGAAAATTTAAATTTTTCAATGAATAGTGAAAAATAATGATTCTATATTTAAAAAATCAATTTATTTCTAATTATTTCAATAGAAAACTCTATTTTATATTTATTTTAAAAAATAGTTCAAAAAATTAATCAATCTCCAATTATAGTCTTTTTTACTTTTTTTATACATGGATTTAGTATTCGAACAATTTTGTAATTAAAAAGCCATTTCTCTAAAAAATAATATTTTCATCGCATTTTTGCAGGTTGAATTTTTACTTAAATTATTCAACTTCTTTGTTTTTAATATTGAAAAATGGGTTCAATAATTTTAATTATGATTTCTAATTTTAATATAAAAATAAATTTTATTTTTCTTCAAAATGAGAAGAATTCATAGAAATATTTATTACTATAATAAAGTAAATCTGTGACAATTTATTGTAAAAATAATGTAATAAGGATTTGAAAGTAACACTATCAATACCATATATATAATTGATGTTTATATTTTAACCATAATCTGCCAAGAATTTAATTTATTAAACTTTATTGTCATATGTCTATTAATTTCTTCATTAAATTGTATTACGTAATGAAATGTCAAAAATATCTTTTACTTTGTTTTTTATCATTAATTTTTTTAAATAATTATAAAAGGAAGGTATATTAAGTTTGAAAATATTTTTGTGAATTGAAATTGGTTTATATTTATCACTAAAAATTATTTTTAATTTTTTTGGATAAAAAAATTACATTAAATTCCTTCCAAAGGTTGATATAATAAATCATTAATTAATATAAAAATAAAATTAATGATTTTAAAATTGTTAAATGTAATATGATTGGAAATACTTATTTCCATCCGTTATTTTCATTAAATAAAAATCATATTTATAATACAATTCATTAATTATATTTGAATTTAATTATTTTAGAATATTTTTTAAATATAAAATTAATTTAATAGGAAAAAAGTGAAATAATTGTTTTTTAATATAATTAATTTTTTTTAAAACGATTTACCACTAAAAATATAAATTTTCGTTCAAGTGATTTTGATTTTATTTAAAATATCAAATGAGATCCTTTTATTGTTTAATATTCATTTTATTGAAATTTTCGTCACCCATATAGAGTTAAATATGTAATACCATGGTAACTATTAAAAAGGTTAATGGACGGTTAAAATAAAATTATAATGGATGAAAATAAAATATAAACATGTCTATGTTTTATATTACGAAATAATTTCGACTCTTACTCATCATAGATTCAAATATTATCAATTATGAATCATTTCATGTAAAAATTAATTCATATTTGTATGGTCTGGAAAATTCCGCAAGGGGGATGTCCAATTACCACAAGACTTGGAAAAGGACCGAACCGGTCCGTGCACCGGCTCCCATCAACAGCATGCAGCCGGTTCAGCAGACCGCCCTCCCACAATTATGTGGGCCAACGTCGTTCAAGAAATAGGGGCGGGGACCCTCCGTAGGCGCGAAGCGGGATGGTTTCCAGGCCGATCCACCGCCGCGAGTCGCCCCCTCCACGGACCGCTATCGTTCACGGAATGGAGGCGGAATCCCTCCGCGAGCGTGAAGCAGGACAGGCGCTAGGCCGGTCCACCGACACGAACTGACCCAGCCACGAACCGCTTCAACCAATCTGTTCCACCATCGCGAACCCCATCGTTTTCGGGATAGAAGCGGAGATGTGCATGGCAGCGAAGCAATTCCACCATTCTCGGTTCCAAAAATCCCCGGTTGACCGAGTCATCCGCGGGTGGGGATTCCTTCATGGTCTTCCACAACAAGTGTCGTCTTCCCATCAATACAACCTCTTCGTGACTCTATAAATAGTCACTGAGGGGCACCAAAAAAAATAGAGATAAAGGAAGGGTGAAAACCCGTGGGGAGACGCTGGAGAAATCGCTCCCAGTGGGAATGTTCTGCCACCATCCGCGGACCAGATATCGTCTTCGGATGCACTCTTCCTCATAGGGGAGAAATGAAACCGCAAACCACATGCGGCCATCTCCTTCGCGGATGGCCACCCCCTCTGCAGAAATGTTTCATTCGTGAAATAGAGGTAGAAACCCCTCCGTGGTCACGAAGTAGGTCCGGCGACAGCCTCCTTCGCGGACAGCCTCATTCACGGCCATTTCGTTCATGGACAACGCCATTCGCGGACGACCATCCTTTGCAGCCATCCTCAATCACATCCACCCTTCACGGAAAACCTTCATCGTGGCCTGCTCCCTCGCGGCCAGCTCCTCCACTGACACCCTTCGCGGACAACCAAACCACGAACCACATGCGGCCAGTCCCACCCGATCAATCCTTCCCGGACGACTCCCCTGCGGCCAGTCCCTCACAGTCGGCTCCTCGCGGCTGGGTCCTACATAGCCCGCCCCATGCGGAAAACACCATGAACTCGTGGGTCCATACCGCGGGGGCTGCACACCCACGCCCTTGCTCGGGATCACAGTCGACCTACGGTCCTGGCTCTCTGGGCCTGTCCCTTCGGTACCGTCACTGACCCTCATGAAAAATAGAGACTCGCACTGCGAACATTTAGGGATGGGATGTCAAGATTTTCCACTGCACCCTTCTGCCGCCCCAACATCAGTCCTTAAAATTCCATGAGTCGAGCTACTCCTCATGTGACTCCAAAATCCCCATTACCTAGCTCCCATGATGGGTTCATCCAGAAAGGGACGCCCTTGCGTAAGTCCCACGCCAACCATTGCTAGGTCTCTCCTACCTAGTCGTCCTGACCAAATGTGGTTAAACTGTATGGCCCTCATCCTGACCACATGACGTTAAACTATATGGCTGTCATCTTGACCACATTACATTAAACTGTATGGCCATCATCTTGATCATATGATGTTAAAATTTAAAGAACCATTCCTCTCTACATGACTATAAACTGTAGCATTCCATATCATTCTATAATTGGATGCCTCTTTCTCCATGAAAGATATTCCCTATGCTATGTTTATAGTGGCATAACTTCAAGAGTGCTGGAATCCATTTAAACATTCCACCACTCCACCTCATGCTTTACACGTCCTTCATTCGGATCTTCATTCCCTTGCATGTCTGAAGGGACCCCCTAACGGCCTAGTCCCATGATGCATCGGCTCACCTACCGACTTGGGCCAATTCCGCGGAAGACTTTGGACAACACTTTGAGTCAGGTCCTATGTTTCCAACACATTCAGAAGTCGACCCTCGTTTTTTGTCCCCATTTCAGGTCTAACGCGATATGGATACTGTGTTTCCAACACGCTCAATAGTTATCCTCTATCGTCATGCCACCCTCATTGCATTCTGAATGTCGAGCATGTAATCCAGACTTTCCTTCTCCCTTTGTTCGGACTAATTCTAGTGCCCTTGGTATTATCCCGCTTGTGCACTTGTGCATAGGCGTTGGCCCCCATTATATTCCTCAACCCACCAATTGGTTGGGAGGAACTCATGGACAGACATGAGGAAAACACCATTGGCGTCCATCTCGGAGTAAGCCCCAAATTTATGGGCCACCCTCATGCATAAGCTCCACTCCACTTCTCACAGACGCAACTTTCACGACCTGATCATGTGGTCCCTACTACCTCTTGTTTCTCATACCAAGCATGACTCACATGGTCTTAGAGTAAGCATCGACCATGACATCTTTTTATGGGCCTCCTCAGAGTGTAAGCCCCAATCCATCGCCATGGGCCTCCACAAATTGTAAGCCCCAAACCATCATTCTGGGAAGCCTTAGAGGGTAAGACCCAAGTCAATGCGAACTACGAGGAATTTGATTCCCTACCACAGGGATACGTAGGAATCCTCCATGATGTTCAAGCCTGATCACCAACGGACCCCCGAGATCCGGCGCTCCCATTCGAACTACGTGGACTTTGATCTATGTCCCCTAGGCAGCGTATGTAGGAAGCCTCCATGAGCTTCATTCCCAACAACAAGTCGATCTGACTATCTTCACATCGGTTCAGCACAACACTCCTAATGCAGACTCAATGAGTTCCTACTCCTCCAGGACATTAATCCAATGAGGGATGGTAAACCATGGGCATAAATGATTCATAACCCTTGCATTTAGCTGACCATTGCCAACCAAGAGAAATCAGTGGATACTTTACTTGAGTATAAAACAATTATTCTTGAACATATGAATACGTCTTAAATATTTAATAGATTCCTAGAATAGGAAAAAATTTCCCCCAAAAGGGTGTGATGAGCCCGACTTTCCATCCTCTCGACCAATGTGAGTTCTTAGGCGTCGCTCGTCAGACCATCTGGTGAACTCCTACCTTTGGAAATCAGGTCCACACGTCATTGGATACAGAACTATTGGGAATTTCGATCCCGACCCGAAAAAAAAAATGGTGAAGCCGGTGTGAATCTTTAACTAAGAAGGACGGATTTACCCTAATCCCACTCTCTTCCCACTTTTACTCATAAGGAGGGCCATGCAAGGTCATTAATTACGCATGGGATCATGAGAAGCTAATTTGACGGGTTTTCTGTTTGTATTTGTTAAAATGTTTTACATGTACAATACAGAACTCCCTTCAATCCAATGGTGTCCCAAAGGAACTCACAAGCACATGCTTCTGACAAAGAAATTACAGGACGTCCTCACTTACAGAGGACCATGTCACCCACCCTGCGTCTTCAACGCTGGGTCTCAGACGCGTTGTTCTGAGAGTACTGTCATGACCCGTCCTTGAGGCCCGTGCCGTGACTACCCCAAGCCCGCCTTCCATAGGCTAGGGGATGGCGACTAGCACCAAAGGCGTAAATCCCGATTACTGGGAAGGCATTGCCGTTATAAAAGTAACAAAACACGACAGAGTACAAGCGGAAGTAAAACACTAAGTACAATGAGAAGTGTTGAAAGGTAAATGGGCTAGAATACAAACCCAAATGAAAGTACTACTACAACTGAACAAAGTACAACATCTGGAAGGATGTAAGCGGCTCCTGGTTCGTCCTCCTCGGATCCTACCTGAAGGGTAGGTACAGATGGCGCAGCTCCTAGATCGTCAACCACGGATCCTACGTGAAGGGTAGGTACAGATAGCCTCCACAACGCTCTCTCTCGTCAACCTCCTCCGAGTGTCGTCTTGCCATGAAGTCCACCTCTGGATACTGACTCATCTTGTAGTCCACCTCCGGGTACTAACTCGTCGTGTAGTCCACCTCCGGGTACCGTCCAGTCCTCGAACACTCGGCCTCCATCAGCACTGCCCGTCGACTGCAACCAACACAACGAGGTGCGGGCATAGCCTGTGCAGGGGTGAGTATAAAGATACTCAGTAGGGACCCTGAGAACCTCATGGTCTCAGTAAAACCAACAAGGATAACCACAAAGAATATCTCAAAAAATAACCTCTATTTAGGTATATGCTCATGCATATAACTAAGTTATCATGTAACCCATCTCAATCATGAGAAAAACACCAAGATCATGAAATCAACGGATAACCACTACCCAGGTATATGCCCATACATATACCTAAGTTATCAAATGACACATCTCAATAAATAGGTAAACACAAAGGTCAAAAGTCTCAGCTCAAACCAAGACTTTCATTATCGAAACCATAACTGCTGAAGAGCTCCATCTCTGGAGTGTATAGTGGTCCTGTCACCACTCTGAGGTATTACCCACTAACCTAAGACTGCTGAGATACTCTTCTATCGAGTACCGCGGGTCAGCCACCCAAACACAGTAGTGCTTCCCGCCGGGGTATGCCACCCAAACACAGTAGTGCACACCCCTAGTAGCCTGCATATGTACTCTCAGGACGAGTGTCGCGGGTCTGCACTGTCACACAAGTAGTGCTCCGTCCTCCAGGGGTCTTCACCTCACATAGTAGTGCTCCATCCACTGGGTTAGTCGACTCACACCAAGTCGAGTCCGTCAAGCAGTCGTCAGGTCTTAGTCGGCTACACGGTCTCCATACTCTGCACGCTCGTCTCTGGGAGGGTCCGCTCCATGAGATACAGGTCGATACTCCAAGTATCACAAGTCCCACGAAGAATTATCTCAAAGGACTGCCTCGTCACATGGGTCTCAACGCAACAGACGACGCGTCAATCGGATTCCCGATCTGTGTGTTACTAGCCTTTTCGTCCCCAGGGCCCGGTTGGTTTCGTGTGCGAACCTACCCGGCCGTATCTCAACTATACCCCGAACTCTCATAGGGAATACTCATAAGGACCATTTCTCAACGAGATCACCAACCCCACTGACTGTTCGTCAAATGGACGTCCGGTCTGAAAGATATCAGCTTTTCCGTTCTAGGGGCCCGGTTGGATTTTGGGTACAATTCAACCCGGCCGCTATCCAACTGCATCAAAAACTCAGGCGAATAATGGCAAAAGTTCCATCTCATCAAAAGGAATTCAACGAGATAGACAGCGCATCAATCAGACGCCCGGTCTGTGAGTCATTGTCTTTTTTGTTCCAGGGGCCCGGTTGGTTTCGTGAGCGAACCAACCCGACCGCACTCCGATGGAATCCAAACCTCGAGTGGAGTAATCCAAAATATCTGCCTCACTTAGAGGAATCCATCAAAGTCAACGGCACGTCAATCGAACATCCGGAGCTCAAGATATAAGTGTTTCCGCTCTGAGGGCCCGGTTGGTTTTGTATTCGAACCAACCTAGCTGAACCCAAAGTATTCTGAAACCTTGAGTGTAATATACCGAAACGACCGTCTCGATCCAATGATCGCATCGCCGCTGAAGGTGCATCGATCGGAGGTCTACAGCTCATGATATGGGCGAAAGACCGAAAAGGGTCTGAAACGGGGGGTCTGGGCCCTGACCGACTCGGCCCACCCCCCCTAGGTCGGCCCGAACCGGGTCCGACCCGACCCGGTCGGGGTGGTCTGGCCCGGCCTGGGGGCGACCCAGCCTGGGCGCGACCCGGCCCGGCCGGTGGGTCAGCTCGGCTGGTTACGGTCGAGCGGAGCAGAGCGGGGCGCTGCCCCCGCGTGAAGAACAGTGGCCCCGCGTGGGGCCGCCCGCAGTTTCGTTTGGCCCCAAAGGCATGGCGCGACGGCGCCACGCTTCCTCACAGCATTCGTTCTTCTCGTGACTGCACGGTGCCATTGCACTGTGCCACCTTTGTTCGTTCCGCAACGAATCAAAACAAAAAAGGGGGAGGAGAGTCGGCCGTGTTCGTGCGGTCCGACCACCTCCCGTTATGTCGGTAACAAGCGGCCCAAATGATGAAGAACAACAAGGAAAACTTCATGAACAAAAGCGAAACAACCCAAATCATTTTTCCCCGCAACAGATTATTCCCAACCCGCAAGGAAAACGTTCGCGGATCAACTAGGTAATAAGTTAATCCATGTTATTTGTTTTCTTTAGAAAGAAAGAATCAAGGGAATAAAATCATTCTCAAACATAATTCCATACCTCAAGCATTGTCGTCGAACGTGAGTTCGTCGTGGAATTAACCATCGCGGAAGAATAGGATATTCGCGGAAGAGATGGATCGTCGCGTAAGGAGCATCGCGGAAGAAACGTCGTTGACGTCTCCGTACACGGCGTCGCGTCGTCGATCTCCAAGGGTTTGGAATTCTTCTTCGGAGGTCGGAGCGTTCTTCGCGTTCTTCGTCGAAGAAGAACGCTTTCCTCCAAATCCTCTCCACGCCACAAGTTCCAACAGAAATATAATAAGACTTATCTTATTTTATTAATGAACATGACATGTTTGAATTTCAAAAGAAAAGAAACGAACAATTAATTCAATGAATTAATTGTAATGATTTAACTGCCCAATTAATGAGGCTTTTCTTAACCAGAAAAACGCACGGTTGACTTTCATTAAAGAGGGGAGTTGCGGGTGCGTTACTTAGAGGAAAAGAAACGGTGGGGCACGTGCGGGCCCCACCTCACAAATATCCTACCAGGTGGGTTGGATATTTTGAGTTCCACCCTATCCTATTAACTAATCTTAAGTGGCTTTTAAGTGGCTTTATGTAAAATAAACTAATGTTGTCGCACCACTTTATTTTATTTCTTAACTTATCCCCAAAAATTAAAAACCACACCCGAGAAAACGCAACTCCGGAAAAGGTGTTTCTAACCAAATACCAGCGATTCGATTCCATCGGTGCCCTCGGAATTCGATTCCGAGCACCGGTTCAAAAGTTAGGAAAACCCGCTCGTTCGTTCACTGAACGTACCCGAGCTAAACATCGGAAAATGATTCTAGGCACACAGGGCCTCGGAATCAGGCGCCGTCAAGAACTGCGTTCTTGTAAAATCCCAAAGAAAATTAGAAAAAATTTTCCTTGAATTTTACGGGTCTTTACACTACTCCCACCTCAGGGATTTATGTCCTCGTAAATCATTAAACACAAACATGGGATAGAAAAGCGGTACTGAGCACGAATCTGAGCCTCCCGCTCTAATGTGCTCACCTTGAGGTTCCCGTAATACCAGTGAAAGCGCACCCAACGAATAGGCCATCTTCGTAGGATATGTCCATGTCGATCCTCGATCCCCACTAGAACCTCCTTGAAAGACACCCCATCACCATCGTCCAGCTCCCCATAGTCGATGATATGCGAAGGGTCGAGCACGTATCTCCTCAGTTGATATACGTGGAAGTCGTCATGCACCTCGTGCAACATAGGTGGATGGGTCAAATAGTAAACCACCCCGCCTACCCAGCTGAGGACCTAAGAAGGTCTGCTGAACCTCGGAGATAACCTACCTCCTTGGTCACATCTCCATAAACCTCGTCAAGTTGAGACCTGTATAAGGAAGTGATCGTCATCCTCGAACTCCAGAGGTCTCCAATTCATGTTTATAACTGGAACTCAAAACGACATCTGCCATGAGGGTAAGGTTGACCGACTCAAGAGTGATCAGTCGCACCCTCTTGTGCATGAGTTACCCTGTGCTGCCTGGGGTTTCCCTTTTTTTCGCCGACCAAGGAAAACCCATTCCGACGTCATAGTTAAACCACAACCTTTTTGCCTAAAACCGTCAATTTGTGTATGAACTGTGATTGCCCAGTCCATTCTCAAACCAACATCATAAGGTCTCGACGCTGCCACCAAGATATTCCAACCGAATCTCTTGCCTCAAGGGTCTGACCACACTGTCGGCGTAAGTGTGATTATCGAGTCTTCTCCCAAGGTATCTCCAGACGTGAGGGTCAAGTCTAAGGTTAACGGAAACTCTAGGTCTGGGACAAGATTTGTGGAAGGAAGGAATGATTTGTATCCACGCCTGTTACTACGGCAGCTATTAGTGGACATAGACAGTCCCTTGAATCATTTTTAGAGCCATTGGGTCACACTCCTTGACCGCATGCAGCTGCACTCTTCCTCCGCCCTCCAGCTCCCTGAGCCTGGCGGGGATAACTAAGGAGGGTGGTTGTAGCATGTTAAGATGTACACCACCAAATGCTGCTCTCCTAGCTTTGCCTCCACGTCTTCTGCTTCGCAGACTCATGTCTCCTTAAAGCTTCCACTTCTTGAAACATTTAACATGCCCGAGTCTCTAAGACTGGTGCCAGTTTCCTGTTTCTTACTACACTGTGCAGTCTTCATCCGCTCCTGGATGATCTGCACCTTCTTTGCCAACGATCTGAAAGAGCTTCTAAAATATATCCTTTGCCGAAAATAGAAACTCGGTCTCACCCCTGGATGAACCACACCCATTGCCTAATACAGTCAATCCTGACATGAATGATGCATTCATGCCATGGATGACATCGTAAGGCCTCGACGTAACTACCAAGAGATCCAACTGTCACTCTCGCCTCCAAGGGTCGATTCACATTGTCGGCATCAGTGCGAGGTCAATGGGTCTCCTCTAGTCGAAATCTTGAATGTGAGGGTCAAGTCAACAGTTTTAACCGGGACCACTCAGTATCAACCAAACAAAAGGACATGAAAGAAAACATCACAAAGATACGTGTCTTTTTATTATTTCAGCTCATAGTACAAAGACACGAATACAACAAAAACATTGAACTAGAAGTACAAGGGAATTATCCACTAGTTCCTCTCCTGTCCACCTGCTCCCAGAACTCAACTGCCTTGTCCACTGCTCGACTGTTACTCAAGCACCAGCCGCTGCTTCTGTCTCAGTGGCTCCTCCAACACCCGCTGATCAACTGTTCGGGGGGTCGTACAATCACGTGCCAGGAGACCCTTCCTACCGTAGGAGAAACATTGTCTGTTTCTTGTACGCTTGGCTCTGACCCCACCCCGGGTGCCCCGCACCACCGATCCTAAAACCTGAGATCGCCCAACTGCTGGTCTGGTCCTCATGGACCTCTGCATCATCTGTCTACTGCCCACAGATGACTCGGCTACTGGTCGAAAACCCTGCGGAAAAGGCAGAAGCTCCAGTACACGCTCGGGGTGTAGAGCTACTGGCACAAACTCCACCATGAATAAGGTCTCAAAGTCTTACCATGTGAAGGCAATCCCATCACAAAACTGGAACAAGTGGCTCCACAACCTACCTGCTGCTACGTGAAGAAGGCTGGCAGCAAAGATCACCATGAAGTCTGCTGGTGTCCCCACTAGCCTGAAGACTCTCACCACAGCATCCAGCCAATCCTCAGCTGCCTGCGGGTCCGTATCTCCTCGGAACATGGGTGGCCTCTAGCGCTGGAACTCGTGCAGCGCGCTCAAGTGGCGTGCATCGCCTACTACTAGGGCTGGTGGCATCGGTGGCCCAACGTATTGTAGTACCACTGGTGCCTCCACTGGTGCCTCAACTACAAGAGGGCCCTATACTAAAGCCTCATTGCTTGACAGGCTATCAGTACGCATATCTCTCTAGGATCTAGCTGGGCGTCTGATAAAAGGAATCCTGAAAGAAACAACGTGACACGGTCAAACGATTATACCGGGTGAGCAGACCTGGTTTGAGTTGTTTTAAGGGAAAACCTTTGAAAACACACGCGCAATCAGTTTTTTTGTGCACAAAGTCGGAAATCTGTTGTCAGGGTCCTGTTGTATGGATACGTCGGCCGCCCGCACCAACACTGGACTCCCTGAACTGAAGACCACACTCAGTACCCTTAACACTATTTCTTCACAGAAAGAAAATATCAGAGTTATAAGTTCTGCGGTAGAACCGACTCCTCTGATACCAATTTGTCACGACCGGTCCTCGGGGCCCATGTCATGACTACCCCAAGCCTGCCTTCCATAGGCCAGGGGATGGCGACTAGCACCAAAGGCATAAATCCCGATAACTGGGAAGGCCTTGCCTTTCTAAAAGTAAAAAAACACCACATAGTACAAGCGAAAGTAAAACACTAAGTACAAATAGAAGTTTCGAAAGGTAAATGGGCCAGAATACAAACCCAAATGAAATTACAACTACAAGTGAACAAAGTAAAATAGCTGGAAGGAAGGATGTGGCTCCTGGGTCATCCTCCTCAGATCCAACCTGAAGGGTAGGTACAGATGGCGCAGCTCCTAGATCGTCCACCACGGATCCTACCTGAAGGGTAGGTACAGATAGCCTCCATAACGCTCTCGCTCGTCAACCTCATTCGAGTGTCGTCTCGCCGTGAAGTCCACCTATGGATACTGACTCGTCGTGTAGTCCACCTCTAGGTACTGACTCGTCGTGTAGTCCACCTCCGGGTACCGTCCAGTCCTTGAATACTCGGCCAGCATCAGCACTGCCCGTCGTCTGCAACCAAAACAACGAGGTGCGGGCATAGCCTGTGCAGGGGTGAGTATAACGATACTCAGTAGGGACCCCGAGACCCTCAAGGTCTCACTAAAACCAACAAGGATAACCACAAATAAGATCTCAACAGATAACCTCTACTTAGGTATATGCTCATGCATATACCTAAGTTATCAAGTAACTCATCTCAATCATGAGGAAAACATCAAGAACATGAATTCAACGGATAACCACTACCCACGTATATTCCCATACATATACCTAAGTTATCAAGTTACCCATCTCAATCAAGAGGTAAACAAAAAGGTCAAAAGCCTCAGCTCAAACCAGGATTTTCATTATCGAAACCGTAACTACTTAAGAGCTCCATCTCTGGAGTGTACAGTGGTCCTGTCATGACTCTGAGATACTGCTCACTAACCTAAGACTGCTGAGGTACTCTCCTGTCGAGTACCGTGGGTCAGCCACCCAAACACAGTAGTGCTTCCTGCCGGGGAATGCCACCCAAACACAGTAGTGCACACCCCCTAGTAGCCTATAGAGGTACTCTCCGGATGGGTACCGTGGGTCTGAACTGTCACACAGATAGTGCTCCATCCGCCATGGGTCTGCACCTCACAAAGTAGTGCTCCGTCCACTGGGCTAGTCGAGTCACTCCATGTCGAGTGGGTTAAGAAGTCGTCAGGTCTCATTCAGCTTCACGGTCTCCATACTCTGCATGCTCGTCACTGGGAGGGTCCGCTCCACGAGCTGCAGGTCGATACTCCAAGTATCACAAGTCCCATGAAGAAGCATCTCAATGTACCCCCTCATCACAGGGGTCTCAACGCAACAGACGTCGAGTCAATCGGATTCTCTGTCTGTGAGTTACTAGCCTTTTCGTCCCCAGGGCCCGGTTGGTTTTGTGTGTGAACCAACCCAGCCGTATCTCAACTCTACCCAGAACACTCATAGGGAATACTCATAGGGACCGTTTCTCAATGAGATCACCAACGCCACTGACGATTCCTCAAACGGACGTCCGGTCTGAAAGATATCAGCTTTTCCGTTCTAGGGTCCAGGTTGGATTTCATGTACAATCCAACCCGGCCACTATCCAACTGCATCAAAAACTCAGTAAAAGTATGTCAAAAGTTCCATCTCACCAAGAGGAATTCAACGAGACAGACGGCGCGTCAATCGGACGCCCGGTCTGGGAGTTATTGTCTTTTTCGTTCCAGGGGCCCAGTTGGTTTCATGAGCGAACCAACCCGACCGCACTCCGATGTCATCCAAACCTCGAGCGGAGTCATCCAAAAGATCTGTCTCACTTAGAGGAATCCATCAAAGTCGACGGCACATCAATCGGACGTCCGAAGCTAAAGATATAAGCGTTTCCGCACTGAGGGCGTGGTTGGTTTCGTATTCGAACCAATCCGGCCGAACCCAAAGTATTCTTAAACCTTGAGTGTAACATACCGAGACGACCGTCTCGATCCAAGGATCACATTGCCGCTGAAGGTGCGTCGATCGGAGGTCTACAGCTCAAGATATGGGAGAAATACCGAAAAGGTTCTGAAACGGGGTGTCTGGGCCTGGACTGACTCGGCCCAACACCCCCTAGGTCGGCCCGAACCGGGTCGACCCGACCCGGATCTGGGTCCGACCCGGCTGGCGCGACCTGGCCCGGCCGGGGTGGCCTGGCCCGGCCTGGGCGTGACCCGGCCCGGCCGGTGGATCAGTTCGGCCGGTTACGGTCGAGCAGAGCAGAGCGGGGCACTGCCCCCGCGTGAAGAACCGTGGCCCCACATGGGGCCGCCCGCGGTTTCGTTTGGCCCCAACGGCACTGTGCGACGGCTCCACGCTTCTTCGTCGTGTTCATTCTTCTCGTGTCTGCATGGTGCCATTGCACTGTGCCGCCTTTGTTCGTGCCGCAACGAATCAAAACAACAAAGGAGGAGGAGAGTCGGTCGTGTTGGTGTGGTCCGACCTCCTCCCGTTAAGTCGATAAAAAGCGGACCAAAAGACGAAGAACAACAAGGAAAACATCACGAACAAAATAGAAACAACCCAAACAGTTTTTCCCCACAATAGATTATTCCCAACCCGCAAGGAAAACGTTCGCGGATCAACTAGGTAATAAGTTGATTCGTGTTCTTTGTATTCTTTAGAAAGAAAGAAACAAGGGAATAAAATCATTCTCAAACATAATTCCCTACCTCAAGCGTTGTTGTCGAATGCGAGTTCGTCGCAGAATTAACCGTCGCGAAAGAAGAAGATCGTCGCAGAAGAGAAGGATCGTCGTGGAAGGTGCGTCGCGGAAGAAACGTTGTTGACGTCGCAGTACACGGCGTCGCGTCATCGATCTCTGAGGGTTTGGCGTTCTTTGTCGGAGGTCGGAGCGTTCTTCGCGCTCTTCGTCGAAGAAGAACGCTTTCCTCCAAATCCTCCCCATGCCACAAGTTCCAACAGAAATAAAATAAGAGTTATCTTATTTTATTAACGCACATGACACGTTTGAATTTCAAAAGAAAAGAAACGAACAATTAATTCAATGAATTAATTGTAATGATTTAACTGCCCAATTAATGCGACCTTTCTTAACCAGAAAAACGCACGGTTGACTTTCATTAAAGAGGGGGGTTGCGGGTGCGTTACTTAGAGGAAAAGAAACGGTGGGGCATGTGCGGGCCCCACCTCACAAATATCCTACCAAGTGGGTAGGATATTTTGGGTTCCACCCTATCCTCTTAACTTAACTTAAGTGGCTTTTAAGTGTCTTTATGTGAAATAAAATAAAGATGTTGCACCACTTTATTTTATTTCGTAACTTAACCCCAAAAATTAAAAACCACACCCGAGCAAACGTAACTGCGGAAAAGGTGTTTCTAACCAAATATCGGCACTGCGTTTCCATCGGTGCCCTCGGAATTCGATTCCGAGCACCGGTTCAAAAGTTAGGAAAACTCGCTCATTCGTTCACTGAACGTACCCGAGATAAACTTTGGAAAATGATTCCAGGCACACCGGGCCTCAGAATCAGGAGCCATTAGAAACTGCGTTCTTGGAAAATCCCTAAGAAAAGTAGAAAAAAATTTCCCTTGAATTTTATGGGTTTTTACAAGTACCACGTGAACGGTACTCTCCCAACGGTGGAGGCGGCCATGCACGCCCTCCAATCCACCATAATGTGCCGGTCACCTGCCCAGCAGCGGCTACAAAGGAAGATATAGATAGACCAGGTTTTATTCTCCAACCGTTTCGGGAGTATATCCCCGGAACTGGACAATGCGTACCTCCCTTATCTTAGGGAGGCAGATGTGGTCGATGTTGAGGAGTTCATCCCCACCGAACGGGGGTTCCGCTGCAAGGCCCCCTCCGGTAGATTTCATCATGATCACATCGCGATTCAACATCCCCGCACCAAGGAGGATGTATCCCTGAGGATTCAGGCCCCTACACCCCGAGATCCGGCCCCTCGGACCGCCCGACGAGGTCGGCAGATGTACAATCAGGGACCGGTCATCACCTTAGTCCCTGAGGAGGAGCTTCGTTGCCTAGCCACGGAGACGTACCACGAATAGTCACCTACTCCTGTTTTCTCCTCCTGAGCCTGCCATCCAGATATGGCGGCATCATACAAGACGATGTGCATCCCCGCAGAGCTCTATCAAGCCCGTCACTCACACAGGATGACACATACCAAGCAGGCACCTCCTCTTCCCTAGGGTCGTGAAGCCCACCAACCTGACGTGGTGGAGACCCAACGCCAGCATGACCAGCTTCTAGCACTTTCTTCTGACGCCCACCATCCTGATATAGTGGAGATCAACAAAGCCCGCCACCCCGATGTGGCATAAAATCATAGGCGGGCACGTGTCCCCACCAACAAAGGCCACCGACTCAATAGGGTGGGAAACAAATATATGCAGGGCCAGCTCCATGCAGATGCCTGTAAAGTCTTCCATACTAATGTGGAATCCAACGGAGAGGTAAACCGGCGTATCCCGGTACAGGGGTAAATTCATTCACCTACCCCGACATAGGAGAGTTGTCAATACCCACGGACCACTGGAGGACCGGAGCTCGGTATTACTACTCTGATACCGGAATGGGCATTCATACCCATTCCAGCCAAAGATGTCTCTCTACATATTCTGGAAATTATGGGGGAGCAGGTATCGATCCCAGATCATATCTTGCAGACTTTCCAGAATGTAATTTCATTAGCAGAAACAGCAAGGACTCAGGCCCATGAGCCCGTCTCCCCAATTGAGGCGACTCATCTGAGAGATGAGATATCCTCCTCAGAGCAGATCTGCATCCCTACTTCTGCACAAGAGGGTTTCCGGCCATATTCCATGAGGCAACGGCAACCAGATCGAGCAGCTTCACTCCTTCCAACTGGGGGACACCCGTCCATCATGGAGGATGCCCCAGAGTGCGAATATAACCCTGCTAAAAGTCAAGGTGTTCAACGGCGTATCCCGGCAGCATTACAGGACCCAATTAGATAGGGACCCAAAGGATAAGGCCATTTTCAATAGCAAATGGTCCCCGCTTCCCACAAAAGAGCGCCCCGAACACGCCATAGGCAGTTGGAAAATAATGAGGGAGTTCATGACTCCACTTTTCTGGAAGCTGGGGTTACCAATGCTGCTAAGCATAAATCCAAGGCTCAGAACCCTGCCCATTTATTTCCATATTATGATATTGGATGTTGCAGTTGCGAAGGTCCTCTCCACAATGTTTCTTCCATCATCTCTAAAGTCCCTCCCCAAAGCACCCGTGGGGGCCTCCCCCATGGGCATATAATGATCAATCACGAGAGATCCTTTTTTGATGTGAGTCACAAAAACCCTCCATGTGGCCAGAAGATCGAGCAGCAAGAAGGTCCTCCCCTTCCTGTGGTCTACCCTGAAGGACCTCTCCGGGGTATACAATGAAAACACTCTCCATACAGTGAGACCAAAAATTATGATAGTAGTCCTAACTATCATAGTCTCAACTGTGGAGGCCCTCCCCGCAGTGATGTCTCATCAAGAAAACAAGTTCATCCATTTGTTTTAGCCTTCCCTGAAGGTCCTCCCCAGGGGTTACGCTGCAACAGAACTCCAGGAAGCCAGGCGTCAGATCACGGTGGTAGTCCTCTTCACCCTGATAATGGAGGTCCTCCTAGTACAGACGTCAAGAAACAGGAAGGACATCCCCTCATTGCGGAACATTTTGGAGTCCCTCCCCAAGATGATTCCTGTGGATATTCTCCATGCAGTAGCAGTAATGGTAGTCCTCTTCATTGTCGTAGCTGTGATGGTAGTCCTTATCACCACAACCGCCATTTTGAAGGTCCTCCGTGCATTATCCACAAGAAAAAAGAAGGTCATCCCCTTGTCGCAGTGTGTCATGAAGGTCCTCCCCTGGATGCACATCAAACGTCAAGCAATGGTGGTCATCCTCACCATGATGGAAGTTGTTGCAAAGGTCCTACTTGTATTGACGCTACGTAGCCAGATGGACCTCCCCTTGCTGCAACATGCCTTGGAGGTCCTCCCTAGGGTGTGCACTACAAAATTCCTCTATGATGTGAAGCATCAAATAGTAATGGTAGTCCTCACCATTACGTCCTCCATTGAGGAGGTCCTCCCCATGATGACATATCATATCGACAGGAAGGTCCTCCTCCTGCTAAATCAAGCACCGAAAATCCCTCGAATACCGATGCCCTCAGAAAGACGGGATCAAGCATGTTAGATTCCTAGTTAGTCGCCAAAGACATCCTTCTATAATCAAGAGACGGTCCAAGGCTGCTTTCATCCTCTAAACCACATAGGAATCTCCCACATAATTATTCAGCACCTACCGGTCCCACAACCTCTGACCACATTAGCAGTGAGCGTCTTAGTTGGGCCGAATAGGTAGAGGAGTCACTAGCAGAGGAATATGCCAATATTATGCACCTGAGGAACGACTTTCCATGGATGATATACCAGTTATGTTTTGGCCTACAGACACCCCTCAGTTCGACATACCCAGAGAGTTGTCAGAATAACGTGTGTACTGTATCTTCCATAATATATGGAAAACCCTCCACCAACTGAAATCAAGCTTCGTACCCTACGACGGGTATGTAGACCACATCAAGACAATAGGGGACCTCTTGCATCACATCGACCTGGATACTCTTCCTTCAGCATGGCAACTGCGACCCGAGAGGCGTAAAGGAAACATTGATATAGAATGCCTCCTTGCGCTGCACCAGCTGCGCCGGCTCATTAGTGATACTCTAACGGGAGTCCATATGAGGGGATGGGGAGAACATGGAGCTCTGCATTTAACTCCTCTCCCCACCCAGAAGAACCCGATCGGTGCAGTGTCTTTCAACGTCATCACATCAAGACGACAATCGAGGGGTCTCTCTATTCAGGAAAGGCAACACACCCAGCAGAGTCAGGCCTTGAGTAAGTCCCAGAAGAATTAGGCCCAACAGGAACAAGCCATTCAAAAAACTCCTGAATAAGGCCACCGAGAGCATACAATAGGCCTCTTCCCTAAGAGAGGCCAATTAGCGATCTCTTCCTGACTCCCCAAAAGAGATTGATTCACAGACAAACTCAGCACCAAACCCAGTTCACCTCAGAATGGTGGCACGCTAGATCAGGCAGATAGTGATAGGTGCATCCACTGCTGCAATCCATGGTCAACCCCAGCCTTCCAGTCTGGGGGCATTTTTAACAAAAAATGCCCTCATAATACCAATAAAACTGGGGGGAGACTCGATGTCCAACGAACGGAGCCAACCCCATCCCTCAAGGTTGGGGGCATTATTACCCCCTCTACAACAACCTCCCCCATGAGAGTCAGTATTCTATCATCTAGGGAGGAAAATAAGAAGAGGTTTTTCCCATCGTATCCCATCATTTGAATCATCATCCCCTCCGAGAGGAAGGCACATCGTAAGGTCCCACCAAATAACGCTCCGCCTCACCCTTCGACAAGAAATCTAAAGGCAATCCCCGGTCACGAACGGGAAGGCTAGTAGAAGACGTGGGAGATCCTCTTCCAATTTGGAAGATGACATCTTCTACGCCTCGTGATATGCATCTATCAACATCATAGAGGTTAACCCCATGAGTGACACCAGAGATACTACAAATCAGGAGGGATCGGGAGACGATAGTTCTGGTCCGGCTATGACTCACAGTAAACCACTAGCTGTGCACACCCAGAACCATAGGGTCGCCCTAAGCATGGAAGCCCCTTCAGCTAACCTTCCTCTTCTTACCCGTTGAGCTTCCAACAAGGATAAAAATAAAGTACTGGTTACCCTTAACCCACCTCCTTCTCTCGACAAATATGATCCACGCATGAAGAGAGATTTGATCGAAAGGAATAGGAGATGAAATAATTGAGGTGGCTTAACGCCAAGCTACTGTATAGGAACCGACTTATTGAAAGTGCATCCCAGGAGGAGTGACATCTTGCACTCCCAGTAAGTGCACCTCAATGACTATGGTTTTCCCAGACAAACGAAACACGTTTCGGGATCTCGTCCAATGAGGCACCCGGACCGTCCATCTACCTAAACGTAGATTCAGATGAATACAAATAATACCCTCCACTTAGGATGAAACCAGAGCGAGTACACCTGAACCCTCCTAAGGTGCCTCAAACAGCACATGCACCCCTGGTGCCGGCCAATCCAGATCCTCAGGAAATGCCCCAGGATACGCCTGCCCTGGATCGGGCCCAACATGTCATAAACTAGGGTCTGAACTACACCATTATGGCACTAACAGCTCGATTGGAAGCAATGGAAGGTCGACGCGCTCTGATACAGCCAGAGCAGAAACCCTACCCATTTTAGGTGAGCAACACACAGCCTCCACCCAATTTTGGGAGCCCTGTATTCCCTATCTTCAATGGATCAGGCGATCTAGAACATCATTTGATTCACTATGCATCCTATTCCGACCCTATGATGGCAACTCTGGAGCAACAAGAAGCAGTAAAAATCATATTCTTCATATGGACCATGCAAGGATTTTCCTTCGTCTGGTATACGAGTCTTCCAGCCCAGTCAATAAAGAGCTGGGAAGACCATCGACATCAGTTCCTATTCCACTTCATCTCAACGTTGGCTAATACAATGGTCAACAATCTCATGAACTACAAGTAGAGGGTGAACGAGAGGGTCTCAGATTTCATCGCCAGATGGAATGGTCTAAACTGTTCCCTAAAAAGGCCAATGCCTGAAGATGAGATGCTAGCCTAATGCATCGATAATCTTCAAGACGAGCTGCGAAAACCACTCAAACAAGTGGAGTGCACCACTGGCTTCCGCCATCTCTCGTCCATTGCAAAGAGAATTGAGGAATCCCTACAGAGGAATAATTCGAAGTCCCTAATAGCCTCGCAAGCTCGTGTGCCCGCTCCACCGCTCTGGCCTCCACCAAATCATCAAGAACCACCTGCATATCAGTGTCTACCTCCGCCTAAACAGGACGATCAGCGAGGAACGAAGAGGAACCTGTTTGAGGAATGAAGACAAAAAGTATTCTCGTTCCGAGATGATCAAGTCCGCGGCTACTTCATTGCTGCCATGAACTTCAACTTGCTCTGCCTCCCGGAGTCGAGGAAACCTAATGAGGTCAGCCGCGATCACATGCCAGATTACTTCCCCAACCATCAGATGTTGGGGCATAGTATCCAATAATGCTTCCTCTTCAAAGACCTCCTACAGAGGATGATAGACTCCAGACAGGTCAAGTTGGGACCACCCCCAGGACATGTGGCATGTATCTCTTCCACCGACTCCGACAAAGATGAGGGGTGGCAGAAAGTCACCCACAAGAAGAGGCAGAATGTTGACAACTGGATGACTCAGAAGACTATCAACCGAGCCCTGGGCATACTCCGGGATCATCTACAGTATCCAGTGTTTCCACCAACATCCTGTGAAGCCACATAGCCGACAGTATTGACCTTACACCTCTCCACGATCCGATCATCCAGACGTAATCAAAGGAGGAAACAATTGCAAGAGGAGCATTCCGTGAAGGGGCCAAAGTTAGTCCCGACCCTGGCAGATTATATGCTCTCGAATTTGGAACCACAGGCACCGACACTCCAAACGGAATCATCAGGGACAACCGAACAGGTTGACCTATTAAATGATGAAGAGCCAATCGTTGGTTCTATTAACATATTCCATCTTATGGAATCATTCTCTGATGAAGGGTAAGGTTAGGAAACCGAGTTCCCTACACAAGGAGCCGAGAGGAGGAATCGCGGAGGTAGGGGATACCAGGGGAGGCGCAACTGTGGATGAAACTAACCCTATGGTTGGGCCCCGACTCAAACCGTTAGTATCGCGGAAACCTGTGGGAGATCCCTTCAACGGACTCAACAAAAGAATGAATTCCCCTCCACCTCCACAAGCATCCACTCTGGCCCTGTTGCTCTGCAATACCCACCAGAGGAGGAACAAGTGTTTGGCCACCTAGTGCACACAAAGAGACTGCTCAGGCCAAGTCCTCAAAATGCGGAAGCGTAATCGATATCTGACCCCACGACCAGTCCCTCCTCATCAAATTCTTCATCCCCTAAAGCACATGATAATACTCTCCCACCAACAGAGAAGCGTCGGCCGCTAGAGCAGAAATTTGATATCCTTAAGCAGTTGAAATCGATACCATCCAAGATGTCGATCCTGGATGCCCTGAGTTTGTCAACAGACCTCGTGGATGTGCTTATAGAAGTTTTGATTAGCCCCCATGAGTTTCAAGCTTAGGTACCTGCCGCCTAAATTTATCGGATTGATACTGAACTGACTGAATGCAATGCGGTGATTTCCTTCACCGATAGGGATGAAGATGCCATCATGCAAGGACACATCAGACCACTATATGTGTCCAGCACACTGAATGGTATTGAGATCCAGAAGCTCTTTATATTTAATGGCTTTGGAGTTATCCTCCTTCCCCTACGGACACTCCGTAGGTTGGGCTACAGTTAGGATGACCTAATTCCCTCAGCCACAACTCTGTTGGGTTACGACAAGAGTGAGAAAAATAAAATGGAAAAAATTAAGCTAAAGACCCATTTTGGTGACCTGGTAGCCTACACGGAATTCATGGTGGTCCGATAGAGCACATCATTCAATGCCTTGCTGGGAAGGTCATGGATCCATAAACACATGGTCGTCCCTTCATCCTACCACCAGTGTATCAAGTACTGCATCAATGGACAAAGTGGACCATTTCACGCCGAAAAGGCCTTTTTCGAGCTCTCAGAGTCACATTACACTGACACCAGGTTCAATGAGAAAATGAATAAGAAGCCTTTGGTCGATGGTGTCGACTGGATCCCCACTCCAAATGTCCTGGAAATGGTTCCTGATGCCCCCCCTCAGGCAGCTTGGCAGAGATTATGTCCTGCCCATCAACCATGTTGAGTGTAGGAGTTCAGGTACGGACACCCACTCGGATGTACTCATGACTTCATCCACGACGGAAGATCACGACAATGTGGGAACGACTGCCAACCCTTGATCTTGGGACGGATACTCAATCGGAGATTCCCACGATGCCTCTACCTCAAACCCTAGAATGTTCAGAATGGAAACTCCCCCCCCCCCATCGGATCAAGAAGATGAGGACATGAGAGGAGAAGAGGAGGAGGATCTCCGGGATGCACCTCCCACATTTGTGGAAGGTATCTCCACAACTGTGGACGAGCTCAAGGAAATAAAACTGGGTATTGAGGAAGACTCGAGGCCCACTCTCATTAGTGCAGCCATGTCTCCCGAGGAGCACGAGGTATATACCTATTTTTTGAGGCAACATCGTGATGTTTTTTCCTAGAATTACACAGAAATTCCGGGACTTGATCCCGAAGTGGTGACGCATCACATTTTTCTTCCAGAAGACCATCAGGGCTATAAACAGGCCTCCAGAAGAATGCATCCCACACATACCGCCAAAATAGATGCTGAAGTCGATTATCTCATTAAATCAGGCTTCATTCGGGTGGTCCAGTACCCCATTTGGTTGGCCAAAATTGTAGAGACCCGAAGCCTGACGTACATAGACTTTACATTACTTTTGCGGAATACTTAGTACATAACAAAAACACACACACACAAGGATCGTAATAGTTTAGTGTCTTTGGAAACTCGGAAGGTAATCTTCTAATCGTGGTGAAAGATCTTCAATATCTCCCCTAAAGATATTCCCTTTTTTTAACTAAAACCTTTCTTTATATCCTGGGGAAAAGAAAACATAAAAGGGTGAGCTCAAATGCTCAGTAAGGGTAAACAAAATAAATATCAATCACAACATTTTCATAAGAACATAACATTTTGGAAATCATAACCTGCAAAAGAGAGCATAATTTCATAATCATGGGATAAATCATGGCAGTGAAAAAGTAATCCCAATAATCATAACTTAAAACATGAAACTTTGTGGCATACATACATAATCATATATAATCATTTCTTGTTAGTCAAGACTAATTGCCAAGACTATCTTAGTGGACAAAGTCCCTTTCTGAATCGAGTAACCCTCGTTTCAGTCCTGTTTCACTGAACCGGTATAACCTACCGTTCCAGCCCTGTCTATCTCATGAGATATAAAATCATTACCCAATGCATTGGAGGGAGATATAGGTCCCACCCATCTTATAATGAATCCTTTCTTATGTGTGCCACATAATCATAAAACATACATCATCTCATAACACATGTAACAAAAATGGGATTCTTGAAACATCATGACATAATAAATCAATTCATATAAGATAAAGGAATTCATAAAAATAATTTCATCACAACATGAAAAAAAATCAATTTAATAATAGGGATAAAAACAGAACCCTTTATTATCTTAGATGGAAAATCATTTTGATAAAACACTTGAACTCCATTCTTGAGGAAAATATCCTTTCTTCTTAAAAAACATTTTTCCTTTCATAACATGTCATAAAACTTTAAAATAAAATAAGTTGATTAAAAATAAACTTGAAAACTTGTAAAGGAAGCTTCTTGGAAATAATTTTTTAAAAATCCATTCATGCCGTATAAGTTAAAAAAAACATTCTTCGTACTTTTGTCGGAAAAGTCAAAAAGTACCTCGTATGAAAAACGATAAAAGATTCCTTTCATATCTTTTACTAAAAACTCACCAAAGGGTAAAATATGTTTTAAAAAATTGTAGGTGGATGAAAATAATATTACATGTCGAGGAAACATGGATGTGGATGATAAAATACACCCCAGTAAATTTCAAAGTATAAACAATCTCGAATAAAAATGAGATTGTGATATTTCCATTACCTTAGGTCCAATTTGCTTTGTACGTGTCCGAAGCTCCTGTATAATGGTTTAAATAATGTTATTGACTTATTCCAGAATCATACATATTGATATGATATCATATATGGTCATATTATTAGCTTCTTGATAGTAATATTTCATTGTTACTTGTTACTCGGGTCTTTATTGCCTTTTGTTCTTATGCGTGTTTTGCCGAATACATTCTTATTCTTCTTTTAAGGTTATAGATACCTTATATCCAGAATGGTATTAGTGTAACATATATCATATTTATTCATTCAATTTATATAATTACTATGTAATGATGATCATGTAGAACAAGTCGCATCACATCGTCGAGACGGTATTCCGTACGTACGCACGAGTGATGATATCGTTCTTATGATCGTGGAACTGTATTGGAGTATATATATATTATTTCAGTATCAATATTACTTTATAAAAATTATAAATAGTTACTCATTACACCATTATACCCATCCTTTTAAAGCGATGGTGTAAAATAGATTACACCACGGCGTGGAGACGGTATTCCGTACGTACGCACGCGCGGTGATTTCATTTTTCCATAGGTTGGATAGAAGGTAAATTAGGGTTGTTTCGTATTTATAATAACATATCAGTATGTAAGTAATACTGATGTTATTACTTTATCATGAAACAACTAAAGAAGAAGAAGTTGAAGAAGAAAGAAATTGAAAAGATCGGTAATGGATATTACCTCTTCTTTGGAACGCTTCTTTGAATCCTTCACTTAGGGAACTAAGATTGGTCTTTGAAGAAGACCAGGACCTCTAGGACTATTATAGGGAAGTGGAGAAGGGATTTTTGCAGGGGTTGGACGAGCTTGAGTGCTCAATTTGGTGTGAGGAGGAGGGGGAGGAGGTGCCCTTTTATAAGGGAGGAGAGGGGCACCTTAGGAATTCTTAAAAATATTAATTTATAATAAATCTAACCCCACATAAAAACCTCCAAAAATGACTCATATTCAAAGATTAGATGATATAGGGTTGTAATCGCATCAACCAATCAAATTTAGACATGTTTGGATCTTATTTTAAACCTTATCATTTTGATTTATCCTTATTTAATCTATTTAAGTTTATTTGTGGTAATAAAATTCTAAATTTTAAATTATAACAAATAATTACTTATTTGTTGTGAATTTTCCATAATTGTTTACTTTATAACATTATAGACCATATAAATATAAATTTATAATTTTTAAATATTTTTGTGATTTTTAAACAATTTTATAATATGTTATTTTTGTAAAATAACAATAGTGTCAATTATGACACTATTCATTTATTTGAATTTAAATAAAATATATACAGAAGATATGTTCGAACTAAAAGCTTTAATATATTAATAAAAGGTCATATGTATCTATAAAATTAGTGTATCACATTAAATAGTTCATATAATATTTATTTTATTATTTTTAAACCCATTTATTTGGTTTATCTCTTAATAAAATAATTACTACATCATTTTTGTATAATTATTTAATATACTTATTTGTTGTATAAAATTTAAAATAAAATTCTATGATGAAGATAAATATATTAACTTTCACAATAATACTTTTACTCGAATTTATCATCTTAAAATCACAATATTTAAATTGTTATATTTATTAAATTATGAAGGTGACAACTTTGGCATCATTTAAAATAAAATAATATAAGTGTCATAATCGCTTTTATAAGGCTCCAAATGGTCAAATATTCAACCATTGGATGATTATGGTTTACATTTACATGTCCAATAAGTTTTTGTTAGGTATTTGTGCATTTTATGGTCACTATTAGTTTAAAAAAACATTATTCTTGATTTTTCACTAGATAATCAATTTATGCATCACTATTGTGTCATAATTAATGATAATTATTTAATCCCTAAAAATTATAAATAAATTTATATGATGTAGATACTTTCATTTGATTTATGTAGACTATTCATATTCGAAGTTTCATGAAGTTTATCACTAAATTAAAATTAATATACTTATAAAATTTAAGAGAGTGACATGTTGTCACTTTCTTTGGTTTTAATAATAATTAAGTTATTTTCATGGAAAAATGTTCATTAAATGATTCTAATCTGACCCTTATGTGATATGGGTCGACTTTTAGTCATCCAATAGGATTTTGACATTTGTTAGGGTAATTTTAAAATATTATATTTACCCTTAATTGCCCGATTTACCTTTAACTATGGTAAATAAAATTTACCGTAGTTACTATTCATAATTCCCAAAAATAAAAAGTAGCTTATTAACATAATTTGGACCCACTGATTCCAAATATGGAATCCATTTTTTAAAATACCATACACAGAAGTTGCAGAAATTAAATTAAAATTAATCCCGTTGTCGAATAAAAACGGGATTTTGTTTAAAACATTGCAAAAGATTGAATTGATTTAACCTACGAATTTAAGGTAAAATCAATGCTAATGACATACATTATATTAAATGGTAAAAATATATTCTATTTATACTTTAAAACCATTCAATATTATAATTTAACCACATAAGATATTACGCTGAAAAAAGTTGTTTTTAATTAAAATATAGCGTGTTTTTACTATTCAATAAAATGTGAAAGTTACCAGAATAATATGAAAAAGTTATCCAAAGTAAATTTTTATTTCTTGATTACAAAGAAGAATTTTATTTTGTCAAATTGAACTTATAAACATGTCAAAAAATAGATTTAATGTGGGTGCGCCATCAAAAGGCGGCAAAACTGCATTTTTTTGAAAAATACTTATTTTACCCGAAAAATTTATTTTGTTCTTATACTATGTTCTAGAAATGTGTAAGATGAATAATAATGTTATAAAATTCAATATTTAGTTAATACTATTCATAACGTCTAGTTCATGACAATATTATAATAATATAACATTGTTTATTAAAACCCGGTATTGTGTACAACACACGCTATCGAGGAAGGTCGCGATTGCGTGTAATGCAAGCCAAGTCAGGGTTGCGTGTTGTGAACGAATCCTTCATTGTTTCGTATAACAGAATCCAGCCATATTTCATTTATACATTTAATATATATATATATATATATATATATACACTCAATGTTGCGTAGAATAACTATTATCGAAATTGTGTGTAACACGGTCCAAGAATAGTGTTGCGTATACTGCAAGCTAATACGGTGTTGCGTATAGCGCAAGGTAATCTTGGTGTAGAATACAACATAAGACGTTAATGAAATTAAAATAATATTTTTCATAAAATCTCGGGGTGTTACATTCTACCCCCCTTAAAATGAATTTCTCCCTCGAAATTCGTCGGGGTTATAAATGGTTTACTATTTGAAAGTTTCTTTGATAGAAACCCACATCGTAAAAAGGAATACCCAAACTTATCTTTAAAAAACAAAAGTATGAAACGTAACAATTACCCAAATAAACTAATCACTGGGTTTCCATATAGGTGAAAATATGGATATAGAAGAGAAATCTAACCATCATGTTCTGATGGAGAGTGGTAGAGAACATGGCTATGGAAAAGCTAGCAATCACAAAGCCATAAATTTGTGATGATCTAGGGTATCATCTGATTCATCGGATATAAGGGCACTAGGACAACATTTTTGGTTTTCAAGATCATTTCCCTAAAGTTGAAAATTTGAATTACAATAAATACTTACTTTATTTTGGTACAATCTCACTGTTGTTCATGCCTTGAACAATTTCCACTTCATCTCTTAAATAAATGAAGTTGAATTTTTTATTCGTGAAGTGTTAGCAGATCATGTGATAGAATGACGGGTCATTCCATCTGTCTCAAACAAAATGTTAGCAAAAATTATATACATAAGTCGATCTATAGTGAGATTAATCATATATGGTTCCTAAAATGAACTTATACTTCACATATCATACTGCTTAATATAATAAAATTAGTTTTCTACTAAACAGGGACTTCCTGTAGGTCAGCGGTAGGCGATAAAGGCCAGTCGCACTTCGGTTGTGGGTTCGATTCCCACAGCCTTGTCCGAAGCGATGGGCTGTCGCCCGTCCTGCAGGTTGTCCTTTTTCTAAAACTACATTACTATAACATCACATAAATAATATCAAAAAAAAGTTCTATACTTAAACAATACTAACTTATGGTTAACATAATCCATTACAATCTTTAGGCTTATCTAAAATACTTCGGTCCAAGCTCATAGTATAAAGAAAATGATTACTTGAAATGTCACCAACCAAGCATGTGAATACCATCATTTATCCCCCATATATCTTGTTGGTCACATTCCAATCATGTGAATACTTTAATGATGTATTCTCTTGAAAAATATGAATACCCATTAAAACTTAGTGAAAACATGAATGCTGTCAAAAGTTAACTCTTTCCACATACCAAAATCCAAAAATTCAATATACTCAAACCATGATATAACCTTCTCCTTATATCAGTCATGAGCTCATGAATACTATCAAACATTTTATTTTCTCCTTATCCCTTCATTATGCGCATATCATCTACATTCCAAAAATATCTGAATAACCTTTCATGGATACTGGTAACATTAATCAGACAACAATGTAACAATCCTTACATGTCTCTTTATTCCATAGTGCCATGAGATTACTTATACAACATTACACATGATAAACATGTAATCATTCCACTGCATTCTTAAACCATTGACCGAGCTTCAACAATTCTTTCATCTCACATATCATTTGTAGTCTCTTCATCATCATCCACATAAATACTTCCCATACGACCATACTGATTATCTTCATGAGACTTTCCCTTAGGGCATTGGTTTGCATAATGCCCGTACATTCCACATTTAAAACATTTAACCATTGTTGATGTCGTAGCAATACCATTATCCTCATCCATGTTGTTAACTGAACCTTTTCCTTTGCATTTACTTGCTTTGTGTCCTTATTTTCCACACCCAAAGCATCTTCCAGTTCCTTTGAAACATTCTCCTTGATGCCTCTTCCCACATGATTTACATAGGGGAAATTGAACTTTCTTTCCTCTATGATCATCATGAAACTCCATATTTCTCTTTTTAGCCGAGTTAGGAAACTTACCAAATTTTACTTTATTGATCATATTATGAGATTGCTGATTCGGCATAATAATGATGTTTGGACTTCCAAATCCCATTTCATTATGAAGAATATCATTCCATTGTCCATCATATCCTCCATTATCGTGAATCATCTTGTTTCCAGCCATTTTCTAAAACCCAAAAGAATAGTGTGAGAGGAAAAAATCATAATAAAGGGGGAGTAACTTCAATATCTAACATCTTAGGTTTAATTCTATGATCGTTAGCGTAATTCTAGTACTATAACCTATACGCATACTTAACCTTAGAGACATCCCTAGACTTACCTTAGAAATATCTCTAGGGATCTCACTAAAGTTCTCGCATCCTATTTTCCAAAGGTTGACTAATCCTTTCCTCTGATACCAACTGTAGAGACCCGAAGCCTGACGTACATAGACTTTACATTACTTTTGCGGAAAACTTAGTGCATAACAAAAACACACACACACAAGGATCGTAATAGTTTAGTGTCTTTGGAAACTCGGAAGGTAATCTTCTAATCGTGGTGAAAGATCTTCAATATCTCCCCTAAAGATATTCCCTTTTTTTTACCTAAAACCTTTCTTTATATCCTGGGGAAAAGAAAACATAAAAGGGTGAGCTCAAATGCTCAGTAAGGGTAAACAAAATAAATATCAATCACATCATTTTCATAAGAACATAACATTTTGGAAATCATAACCTGCAAAAGAGAGCATAATTTCATAATCATGGGATAAATCATGGTAGTGAAAAAGTAATCCCAATAATCATAACATAAAACATGAAACTTTGTGGCATACACACATAATCATAGATAATCATTTCTTGTTAGTCAAGACTAATTGCCAAGACTATCTTAGTGGACAAAGTCCTTTTCTGAATCGAGTAACCCTCGTTTCAGTCCTGTTTCACTGAACCGGTATAACCTACCGTTCCAGCCCTGTCTATCTCATGAGATATAAAATCATTACCCAATGCATTGGAGGGAGATATAGGTCCCACCCATCTTATAATTAATCCTTTCTTATGTGTGCCACATAATCATAAAACATACATCATCGCATAACACATGTAACAAAAATGGGATTCTTGAAACATCATGACATCATAAATCAATTCATATAAGATAAAGGAATTCATAAAAATAATTTCATCACAACATGAAAAAAAATCAATTTAATAATAGGGATAAAAACAGAACTCTTTATTATCTTAGATGGAAAATCATTTTGATAAAACACTTGAACTCCATTCTTGAGGAAAATATCCTTTCTTCTTAAAAAACATTTTTCCTTTCATAACATGTCATACAACATTAAAATAAAATAAGTTGATTAAAAATAAACTTGAAAACTTGTAAAGGATGCTTCTTGTAAATAATGTTTTAAAAATCCATTCATGCCGTATAAGTTAAAAAAAACATTCTTCGTACTTTTGTCGGAAAAGTCAAAAAGTACCTCGTATGAAAAACGATAAAAGATTCCTTTCATATCTTTTACTAAAAACTCACCAAAGGGTAAAATAGGTTTTAAACAATTGTAGGTGGATGAAAATAATATTACATGTTGAGGAAACATGGATGTGGATGATAAAATACACCCCAGTAAATTTCAAAGTATAAACAATCTCGAATAAAAATGAGATTGTGATATTTCCCTTACCTTAGGTCCAATTTGCTTTGTACGTGTCCGAAGCTCCTGTATAATGGTTTAAATAATGTTATTGACTTATTCCAGAATCATACATATTGATATGATATCATATATGGTCATATTCTTAGCTACTTGATAGTAATATTTCATTGTTACTTGTTACTCGGGTCTTTATTGCCTTTTGTTCTTATGCGTGTCTTGCCGAATACATTCTTATTCTTCTTTTAAGGTTATAGATACCTTATATCCAGAATGGTATTAGTGTAACATATATCATATTTATTCATTAAATTTATATAATTACTATGTAATGATGATCATGTAGAACAAGTCGCATCACATCGTGGAGACGGTATTCCGTACGTACGCACGAGTGATGATATCGTTCCTATGATCGTGGAACTGTATTGGAGTATATATATATTATTTCAGTATCAATATTAATTTATAATAATCATAAATAGTTACTCATTACACCATTATACCCATCCTTTTAAAGTGATGGTGGAAAATAGATTACACCACGGCGTGGAGACGGTATTCCGTACGTACACACGCGCGGTGATTTCATTTTTCCGTAGGTTGGATAGAAGGTGAATTAGGGTTGTTTCATATTTATAATAACATATAAGTATGTAAGTAATACTTATGTTATTACTTTATCATGAAACAACTAAAGAAGAATAAGTTGAAGAAGAAAGAAATTGAAAAGATCGGTAATGGATATTACCTCTTCTTTGGAACGCTTCTTTGAATCCTTCACTTAGGGAACTAATATTGGTCTTTGAAGAAGACCAGGACCTCTAGGACTATTCTAGGGAAGTGGAGAAGGGATTTTTGCAGGGGTTGGCCGAGCTTGAGTGCTCAATTTGGTGTGAGGAGGAGGGGGAGGAGGTGCCCTTTTATAAGGGAGGAGAGGGGCACCTTAGGAATTCTTAAAAATATTAATTTATAATAAATCTAACCCCACATAAAAACCTCCAAAAATGACTCATATTCGAAGCTTAGATGATATAGGGTTGTAATCTCATCAACCAATCAAATTTATACATGTTTGGATCTTATTTTAAACCTTATCATTTTGATTTATCCTTATTTAATCTATTTAAGTTTATTTGTGGTAATAAAATTCTAAATTTTAAATTATAACAAATAATTACTTATTTGTTGTGAATTTTCCATAATTGTTTACTTTATAACATTATAGACCATATAAATATAAATTTATAATTTTTAAACATTTTTGTGATTTTTAAACAATTTTATAATATGTTATTTTTGTAAAATAACAATAGTGTCAATTTTGACACTATTCATTTATTTGAATTTAAATAAACAATATACAGAAGATATGTTCGAACTAAAAGCTTTAATATATTAATAAAAGGTCATATGTATCTATAAATTTGTGTATCACATTAAATAGTTCATATAATATTTATTTTATTATTTTTAAAACCATTTATTTGGATTATCTCTTAATAAAATAATTACTACATCATTTTTGTATAATTATTTAATATACTTATTTGTTGTATAAAATTTAAAATAAAATTCTATGATGAAGATAAATATATTACCTTTCACAATAATACTTTTACTCGAATTTATCATCTTAAAATCACAATATTTAAATTTTTATATTTATTAAATTATGAAGGTGACAACTTTGGCATCATTTAAAATAAAATAATATAAGTGTCATAATCGCTTTTATAAGGCTCCAAATTGTCAAATATTCTACCATTGGATGCTTATGGTTTACATTTACATGTCCAATAAGTTTTGGTTAGGTATTTGTGCATTTTATGGTCACTAATAGTTTAAAAAAAACATTATTCTTGATTTTTCACTAGATAAACAATTTCTGCATCACTATTGTGTCATAATTAATGATAATTATTTAATCCCTAAAAATCATAAATAAATTTATATGATGTAGATAATTTCATTAGATTTCTGTAGACTATTCATGTTCGAAGTTTCATGAAGTTTATCACTAAATTAAAATTAATATACTTATAAAATTTTAGAGAGTGACATGTTGTCACTTTCTTTGGTTTTAATAATAATTAAGTTATTTTCATGGAACAATGTTCATTAAATGATTCTAATCTGACCCTTAGGTGATATGGGTCGACTTTTAGTCATCCAATAGGATTTTGACATTTGTTAGGGTAATTTTAAAATATTATATTTACCCTTAATTACCCGATTTACCTTTAACTATGGTAAATAAAATTTACCGTAGTTACTATTCATAATTCCCAAAAATAAAAAGTAGCTTATTAACATAATTTGGACCCACTGATTCCAAATATGGAATCCATTTTTTAAAATTCCATACACAGAAGTTGCAGAAATTAAATTAAAATTAATCCCGTTGTCGAATAAAAACGGGTTTTTGTTTAAAAATTGCAAAAGATTGAATTGATTTAACCTACGAATTCAAGGTAAAATCAATGCTAATGACATACATTATATTAAATGGTAAAAATATATTCTATTTATACTTTAAAACCATTCAATATTATAATTTAACCACATAAGATATTACGATGAAAAAAGTTGTTTTTAATTAAAATATAGCGTGTTTTTACTATTCATTAAAATGTGAAAGTTACCAGAATAATATGAAAATTTTTTCCAAAGTAAATTTTTATTTCTTTATTCCAATGAAGAATTTTATTTTGTCAAATTGAACTTATAAACATGTCAAAAAATAGATTTAAAGTGGGTGCGCCATCAAAAGGCGGCAAAACTGCATTTTTTTGAAAAATACTTATTTTACCCGAAAAATTTATTTTGTTCTTATACAATGTTCTAGAAATGTGTAAGATGAATAATAATGCTATAAAATTCAAAATTTAGTTAATACTATTCATAACGGCTAGTTCATGACAATATTATAATAATATAACATTGTCTATTAAAACCCGGTATTGTGTACAACACACGCTATCGAGGAAGGTCGCGATTGTGTGTAATGCAAGCCAAGTCAGGGTTGCGTGTTGTGAAAGAATACTTCACTGTTTCGTATAACAGAATCCAACCATATTTCATTTATACATTTAATATATATATATATATATATATACTCAATGTTGCGTAGAATAACTATTATCAAAATTGTGTGTAACACGGTCCAAGAATAGTGTTGCGTATACTGCAAGCTAATACGGTGTTGCGTATAGCGCAAGGTAATCTTGGTGTAGAATAAAACATAAGACGTTAATTAAATTAAAATAATATTTTTCATAAAATCTCGGGGTGTTACAAAAATCGTCCCTATCAAGAAAAAGAACGGACAAATCTGCATCTGCATTGACATCAGAGATCTCAGTCGGTGTTTTCTGAAAGATGATTTTTCGGTCCAGGTCCCCGAATTATTAATCGATGTGATGGCTGAGTATGAGGCTATATCATTCATGGATGACTATTCTGAATATAATCAAATCATGATGGCCCTAGAAGACTATGAAGCCACTACCTCCAGGGCCCCTCAAGGGGTATTCTGTTACAAGGTCTTTCCCTTTGGTCTCAAGAACGCTGGCGCCACATATCAGCATGCCAAACATCAGATCTTTAAACCGTTCCTGGGGATATTCATTGAATGTAACATGTATGACCTTGTGTTCAAGTCCAGATAGCGCTTGAATTACCTATCAAACCTAGAGACCTTCATCAAGAAACTCCGACAGCATATCTTGAAGATGAACCACTTGAAATGTGCCTTTGGGGTTAGCTCAGGGTAATTCCATGGCTTCGTCGTATGCCATCACGACATGGAAGTCGACTCTGAGAAGACAAAGGATATTCTTGGATTACCACCTCCCTGAAATCTCATCACGTTGACAGGATTCCAAGGAACCCTAGCCTATATTAGGAGATTCATAGCCAACCTGGCAGGAAAATGCTTTCCCTTCACCAGGATAATGATGATGGGGGTCACGTACGAATGGACAGATGACTTCCAAGAGGCGTTCAAAAACATGAAGAAGTACCTATTAATCCCACCAGTGCTCATTCCCTCGGTTGAAGGAAGACCCCTATTCATGTATGTGACAACCTTAGAGAAATCACTGAGAGCCTTCCTCACACAAAAGAATGACACGGGCAGTGAAAACAGTCTCTATTGCCTCAGCTGAACAATGATTGATGCTGAGACTCGATACTGAAACATTGAGAAGAGTTGTTTATCCTTGGTCTCTGCAGTTCAAAAGTTGCGACATTATCTGCAGCATCATGAAGTCCATTTGATCTCATGGAGTAACCCACTCAAGTACATCCTCAGCCACCCGATGCTAACCAGACAACTATCCCGATGGGCGGTCATCCTGCAACAGTTTGACAACCGAATTGTGAATCAGAAAGAAATCATGGGTCAGGAATTAGTAGACTTTCTGGTAGAGCACCCTTTTGACAGGGACCACTGGACCGGACACCGAGCTACCTGATGAAGACATCTTCTCGGTTCGAGAGGAGTTCCCAGCATGGAAAATGTACTTTGAAGGCTCATCCTAAAGCCCATCCGGGAAGAGGATGGAGGATCAAAGATTCAAAAAAGTGGGTTGGGAATAATTCTCATGTCCCCATAAAAGGTATTCTTGGCATATAAATTCCTCATATTAGAAGGATGTGCAAACAATGAAGCGGAATATCAATATCTCATTGAAGGCATGGAACTCGCACTCCAGGCACAAGTACAACAGCTTAAGATAAAAGGTTACTCAGAACTTGTCATCAAGAAAGACAATAGTGACTATGATAATTAAAAGGAGGAGCTGATCCCCCTTTTTGACCATGCCTGAGGGTTAATGTTGGAATTTTCCACAGAACCAACATTGACCTATATTCCTCGGTCTCAGAATGCTCAGGCTGATGCATTAGCCAATGCAGCCACAGTCCTAGCTGAGCTAGGCTAGGATGAAATGGTTATCAGTATTTCTCACCGTCAAATGGTATTTCCATTTGTTTAGACCAAGATGGAAGAAATCCACGAAGTCAGTCTTGTCCCCGAGCCATATTCTCCTGCCACCAGCTGAATGAACCCCATTACAAACAACCTTCAATGGGGAGAACTTCCATCAAAAAGGGCTGAACGAGGTGAAATACAGAAAAGGGAAATCAACATTGTCCTATATAGAGGCGCGGGTCGGAAAGTGGCCCTCCATAGACGAGGCCTCGATGGAGTGCTCCTTAGATGAATTGATGGAGATGAAACCACTGCCGTAATGAATGAAGTACATACCGGAGCCTGTGGAGCACATCAACTGGGGACCAAGATTTCCCATCAGGTTCGAAGGCTTGGGTACTACTGGCCCACAGTGGCACGAGACAACGAGCATTTTACCGCAAAATTCCACTCATGCCAGATTCATGCAAACATCCTACACCAACCCCCGGAGTTACTTCATCAAGCTAAGTACTCCTGGCCATTTTCCTTCTTGGGGATGGAATTTGTGGGACCATATCCTCCCGCCACGGCCAAATAGATAATGTATATCCTCACAGCAACAGACTTCTTTTCCAAATGGGAAGAATTCATACCTCTCAAGGAATTTAGGACACGAAATATTTCCAGCTTTGTGAAGACCAAAATCATCAACAGATTCAGTGTCCATCATACCATACTAACGTAAAACAAAACTAACTTCTGCTATACTGAAATGGAGAAACTATACTGCGAGTATGGTATTAAGGCTAACCACTCATCCCGCTACCATGCAGTAGCCAACGATAGATAGAGGCTTTCACAAAGACCCTGTCCAACATTCTCCAGAAAATTGTGGACAAAGACAAGAAGTCATGGCCGAATAATATCCTCCATGAATTGTGGTCTTATCGAACCACAATCTGCATCGCTACTCAGGAACCCCCATACTCATTGGTGTACCGCACAGAGGCAGTTCTTCCCATTGAACTCCAACTTCCCTCACTTTGTGTTTCCATCTGTGATCAATTATCTGACGATGAGCAGTCAGAAAAGAGACTAGGTGAATTTGAACAGCTAGACAAGAATCAGCTTCACACATTGCACCATATAGTGGTATACCAGAACCAGATCGCATGAGCCTTCAAGAAAAAAGGTTAGTCTTCGGTCTTTCTTGGATGAAGAATTAGTCTTGGTTTTCCGAACCCCAATGATACCCGGAAAGAAGCCTCTAAATCTGGAGCCCAAATTGGAGGGACCATACGTTGTACACAAGGTCTACTCCAACAGATCATATAACCTGGTCTCCATGAACGGGAAAATCACCATGGCTCCTACCAATGCGAGATTCCTAATGAAGTATTTCGCATAAAAACAAAAAGTGGAGAAAAAACTCACTGCATGACGTTAAACTGCATGGAGTTCGTCCTTACTGCACGATGTTAAATTTCCCGGAATCTAATAATACCCATCATCATATCCACATGATGTTAAATGGTTTGGCTTTTGTCCTTACCGCCTAACGTTAAACTGCACATATAATAAGATTTAAAAATTCCTTCTTCCCCCGTGTATGGACCATACCTACACGGGATGTATTCGTCATCCTCACCGCATGATGTTAAACTTCACGGATTTTAGAGAACTATGAATGGCTTTATTCCTGCCCTCGTAGGATATGTAGTGACATCGAGATCCCATATCATGTCCCAGGAACTCCCAAATAAAAGTTAAAAATGCCTTCTTCCCCCCCATGTACGGACCAAACCTGTATGGGGTGTATTCCTTGTCCTCACTGCATGACGTTAAACTGCACAAATTTTAGAGAACTACATATGGCTTGATTCTTGCCTTTGCAAGACACGTAGTGATGCCGGGAACCCCTATCTTGGCCCATCCACTCCCAAATAAAAGTTAAATTTTTTTATTCCCCCGTGTACGAACCAGACCTGCACATAGTGTATTCATCGTCCTCACCACATGACGGTAAACTACATGGATTTCAGATAACTACAAATGGCTTGATTCCTGCCCTCGTAAGATACGTTGGGATGCCGGGATCCCCTTTCATGGCCCATCCAATCCCAGATAAGGTAAAAATGCCTTCTTCCCTTCGCTTACGGACCAGACCTTCACGGGGTGTATCCCTCGTCCTCACCGCATGACGTTAAACTTCAAAGAAAAAATGTTTTAATAATTCCCCTCTTCCCTCATGTACGGACTACCCCTATATGGGGTGTACTTCTTCCAGAGAACTACGTGCGGCTTGATTCCTGCCCTCACAGGATACGTATTGACTACAGGGTTTCCCGTCCTGGCCCAGCCCCTGAATAAAAGATAAAAATGCCCTTTCCCCCGTGTACGGACCAGACCAGCATGAGGTGTACTCCTCATCCTTACCGCATTACGTAAAACATCACGGATAGCATGATTTAGAAAATTTCCCTTTTCACCTTGTGTGGTCTAGACCTGCAAGGGGTGAATTTTTGCATCCTTTCCACAGGACGTTAAACTACACGGACAATAATGTTAATAATTCACCCTTCCCCCGTGTATGGACAAGACCTGCACGTGGTGTGTACCTCATCCTTACCGCATGACGTTGAACTACACGGACATCATCCTCACCGCATAACATTAAACTGCATGGACTTCGTCGTGACCCACCCAAGACACATGGCGATACGAGAAGGAGATACTCCTTGCACATTTGGATGCATCGTCTTCATAAATCAGACTCCACGACCCAGATAATTATGGATCTTCATAACCACTCATGGCCATCGGAAGTGGTAAGTCAGAACCCGTGGACACCTTTTCATGACTATGCATACCATGTCCTCAGCGACTCTGCATATTGATATCCCCTGGCCCGTCTACCAAAGGCAATATTTCCTCGTGCGACACTCTTCCTAGCTCCGTACGTCTACTGGCCTCAGAGCCCCCATATCACATCTCCCTATCCAAAAATATATGGAGCAGTGGTTTACAAGTTCATTCCCCTTTTCAAATCCAAATGTTGTCAGGGTACACCTACCTGGATAGCTTATGTGTCCGCCGTTGGTTCACATAGCGACCTGCGTCAACGAACATCAAGACGGGACTATGATACTTTGACTCAACAGACAATTACAGTGAATTTGTTTCTTGTATACTCGAACACCATTATCCCCACGTGTCGAACTTTGCACTGTGAGCAATCTCGGATTCTCGTAATCATTCATGTCCATCGGAAGTGGAATGTTATCGACCTAGGGACACCATTGTATGACTATGCATACCATTCTCTCAGAAGATCTGCATAATTATAGCCCCTGGCTCATCCATCAATGGCAATATTTCCTTGGGTGGTACTCTTCCAAGCTCTGTACGCTTACTGGCCTCATAGCCCCCACGCCACACCTCCTAATCCGGGAAAACTTAAAGTTACAGTTTACATCCTTCACCCCCCACCTTGTTCCATGTATATCAGAACATGTTGACCCAGTTATCCTTTGAGTGACATTAGTAATAGTCACCCAATGGTCCGAGCTCTATTACCGCTAAACTAGGAGAACCTCTTCCTTACCGCATGACGTTAAACTACATAGAGTGAAGGTACACCACTGCGCGCAAAATTAATTAGTGCAGCGAGCTCTCTAATCTTTAAAAGAAACCATGGACGAAAATCCCTGACATGCCCAGATATTTCCTTACATGATGATAGACTTTGGGGCACAGATAATTGCTGATCTTCACAACCATTCATGGCCATCGGAAGTGGAAATTCATCGAACATGAGACACCTTTCATTACTATTCATACCATTCCCTCATCGGCTCTGCATATTGATAGCCCCTGGTCATCTCTCCTGATCCAAGAATCCCTGGAACCAAGATTTACACCATCACCCCCCTCCACGTCTTGGACATGCCGGGATACTTGGGACCATTTACATTCTAATCAAGAGTGGACATTTTAACTACGTCCTTGCTGCATGACGTCAAACGGCACATAGCACATATTGTCCATGTGGCGTAAGGTTCCAAAGAACAATCATCAAACATCGAAGGGAATTCCCCCAATAAAAATCATTTTCACTTGTTTAATAATGCTCCTCGTCCTTACCACACGACGTTAAATTGCACGGTCAATCATCCTTGTTGCATGACGTTAAACCACACAACATTGGAAAAGAAATGGAAAATGCCCCTTGTACTTACTGCATGATGTTAAACTTCATAGCATAATTTAATATTGCTCCTCATCCTTATGGAATGACGTTAAGATTCACAGTCTGACCTGTCATGGGTTTAGAAAAGAACTGAGGTTTTTCTCTATCCATCAGTTCACGGGTCAGACCTACACAAACCAATGTCTCACGCCCGCATGATAATGGATTACTTCACCCATTCTTGGGAGGTTTCGTATAGATTCATAACCTGTATCCAGGAACCCTCTCATATTAAACCATACTCTATACACAAAAAAGCCGAAATATCATAAGCCAAGCCTGTTGGTCCCAAATCACATCTTCCTTGAAGTTGCTTGGCTATTGGGGAAATACAGTCATTGACCTGAGAACACCATAGTACGACTATGCATACCATTCCATCAGAGGCTCTACATATTGATATCCTCTGCCGGTCTACCAAAGGCAGGATTTATTTAAGCAATGCTTCTCTTCGTACGCATCTTGGCCTCTGAGCCCCCATGTCTATCCCGGGATTCGGAAACCCTCTAATTTACAGTTTACCAACCACATTCAAAAACCGTCCTAAATATGGGGGAACGTCTCTGACAAGATTACCGAGGACCAGAAGATGTTGTTCCATTCCAGATGATATCCTAGCTGCATGACTTTAAACAGCGCTAAGCCCTAACCGTCCTTTATGATAGATAAATGTGTAGGACATGAACCTTGAATCCACACTCCTGACTGATACAGATGTTCTCAAAACCATTCAGACATCACTTACCCTTTCTATGCCACCCCTAGTGGTTTTCATAATGCTCCAAACTACCCATGGTGGTTTCTATAAGCCGCAAATTTATGAATTCCTATGGCCATCAGATATGAAGAGTCATTGACTTAAGGATACCTTTGCACAACTATGCATACCATGCCCTCAGCGGGTCTTCATATTGATCACCCATGGACTTTCTACCAAATGCATTATTTCTTTCGGCGATGATCCTCCTACCTCTATACACAGACGCGGCTCCCATTCCTTGAGACATGCACTGTATGTCGCTTGAATTTAAACATGTTCCCCCACGTGCATCTTAAGAGTATTTGGAAATATTTTAATCAGCTAAACCTCATTGGGGCACATTCCCCACTATATCTGCTCAAATCTGTTCGACCTAAAGAATCAATAATATTATTCGTGATGGTGGGACTTTAAACCGCCCATGAAAATAGGCACAAAGCTTGTTAGGCCGAAAACCCGAAAAAGTTGACCTAAGCAAAAGTCGGGCCATACCCGCTTGGTCCACACTAAATGAGCCCAGGAAAAAATAGGGCACTAAAAGAAAAGACAAAAAGTTTGTGGGGTTTTCCTATATAACCCTAGGAAAAGTCGAAATGTGATCACTGTGTCCCTTGGATCGGGAAAAAGTTAGAGCATTGTCCAATCAGTCATCGATTTTTGGGACCACTCTACATCAGAATGGCCTTTTATTTGTTACGATAGAACCCTATTCTAATGGGGGGCATTTATAGGGTCCTGAAAATTTCGAATGGGGTAAATCCAATTACCACAAGACTTGGAAAAGGACCAAACCGGTCCACGCACTAGCTCCTATCAACAGCACGCGGCTGGTTCGGCAGACCACCCTCCCGTAATTCTGTGGGCCAGAATCGTCCATGAAATAGAGGCCGGGACCCTCTACGGGCGAGAAGTAGGATGGGTGCTAGGCTGGTCCACTGGGGCGAGCTTCCCCCTCCATGGACTGCTGTGGTTCATGGAATGGAGGCGGGAGCCCCCCGCGGGCGTGAAGCATGACGGGTGCCAGGCCGGTCCACCGACACGAACCACCCCAGTCGCGAACTACTTCAACCAGTCCATTCCACCATCACGAACCCCATTGTCCGCGGAACAGTATCGTAGAGGTGCACGACCGCGAAGCAATTCCACAATTCTTGGTTCCAAAAATCCCTGGTTGACAGAGTCGTCCACTCGTGGGGATTCTTTCATGGGCTTCCGCAACAATTGTCGTGCCACCATCAATACAGCCATTTCGTGACTCTATAAATAGTCACCGAGGGGACCAAAAAGAAAAATTGAAGAAGAAGGAAGGGTGAAAACCCATGGGGAGACGCTGGAGAAGTCTCTCACAGTGGTAATTTTCTGCGACCATCCGCACACCGCATATCATTCGCGGATGCACTCTTCCACATAGGGGAGAAACCAAAACGCAAACCACATATGGCCATCTCCTTCGCGAACGTCCACACCTTCCGCAGAAAATTGTTGTTCGCAAAATGGAGGTGGAAAGCCCTCCGCGGTAGCGAAGTAGGACAGGTGACAGCCTCCTTCGTGGACAACCTCATGCACGGTCATTTCCTTCTCGGACAGCACCCTTCGTGGACGACCATCCTTCCCTGACATCCTCCTCCATAACCACCCTTCACAGACAACCTTCTTTGCAGCTTGCTCCCTCATGGTCAGCTCCTCCACGGACACCCTTCGCGGCAACCAAACCACGAACCACATGAGGCCAGTCCCTTGCAGCCAGTATTTTGCGGACATCTCCCCAACGGCCAGTCCCTCGTGGCCGGCTCCTCGCAGCCGGCTCCTACCCGGCCCGCCCCATACAGAAAACACCATGAACTCATGGGTCCATATCGCAGGGGCTGCGCACCCACACCCCTGCTTGTGATCACTGTCGGGCTACAGTCCCAGCACTCCAGGACGGTCCCTTCACTGCCATCACTAACCCCCATGAAAAATGGAGAGTCGCACCATGGACTTTTCAGGCTAGGATGTTGGGATTTTCAATTGCACCCTTGTGCTACCCCAAAATCAGTCCTATAAATTCCATGAGTCGAGATACTCCTCATGAGACTCCAAAAAAACCCATTACCTAGCTCCCATTCTAGGTTCATCCAGAAAGGGCCTCCCTTGCGTAATTCCCATGCCAACCATTTCTAGGTCACTCCTACCTAGTCGTCCTGACCACATGACGTTAAACTGTATGGGCCTCATCCTGACCACATGACGTTAAACTGTATGGTCGTTGTCATGACCACATGACATTAAATTGTATGGCCATCGTCCAAACCATAGGATGTTAAACTATATGAAAACAGTCCTCTAAAAATGACTATAAACTGTAGCATTCCCTATCATTCAATAATTGGATGCCTCTTACTCCATGAAAGATATGACTTACGCTATGTTTATAGTATCATAACTTCAAGAGCGCTGGAATCCATTCCAACATTCCATCACTCCACCACATGATTTGCACGCCCATCATTAGGATAATAATTCCCTTTCATGTCTGAAGGGACCCCCTAACTGCCTGGTCCCATGCCACCTCGGCTCACCTACCATCTTGGGCCAACGCCCCAGAAGCCTTTGAAAAAAACTTTCAGTCAGGTCCTGTGTTTTGAACACGATCAACAGTCGACCCACATTTTATTATCCGCATTTCAGGCTAATGTGATATGGATACTGTGTTTCAAATATGGCCAATATTAATCCTCCATCGCCATTCTACCCCCATTGCATTCCGAATGTTGAGCATGTAATTAAAACTTTCCACCTCCCTTTGTTCGTAATGATTCTAGCACCCTTGGTGTTATCCCTCTTGTGAACATGCGCATAGGCATTGGCCCCCTTTATATTCTTCAAACCACCAATGGGTTGGGATGCCCTCATGTCCAAACATGAGGAAGACTCCAAGGGATTCCATCTCAAAGTAATCCCTGAGTTTATGGGCCTCCCTCATGAGTAAGCCCCACTCCACTTCTCACGAACGCAACTTTCGCGACGTGATCCTCTGGTCCCTACTGCCTCTTGTTTCTCACACAGAGCATGACTCACATGGTCTTAGAGTAAGCATCGACCATGAAATCCTCTTATGGTCCTCCTCTTTGTGTAATCCCTATTCCATTTCCTCGGGCCTCTTCATAGTGGAAGCCCCAACCCATCATTTTGGGTTGCCGTAGAGCATAAGCACCAAGCCAATGCGAACTACAAGGACATTGATTCCCTACGACAGGGATACGTAGGAAGCATCCATGAGGTTAGTGCCCGATCACCAATGGACCCCCCGGGTTCCAGCGCTCCCATTTGAAATATGTGGACTTGGATCCATGTCCCCTAGGTAGGGTATGTAGGAAGCCTCCATGAGGTTCAATCCCAACAACCGGTCGATTCGACTATCTTCACATCGGTTCACCATGCCACTCCTAGTGCCGCCTCAATGTGTTCTGACTCCTCGGGGTCAATAATCCAATGAGGGATGTTAAACCTTGGGCATAAATGATTTTGAACCCCTAGGTTCCGCTGACTATTTTCAACAATGAGAAATCCATGGATACTATGCTTGGGTGTAAACCAAAGATTCATGAACATATGAATGCGTCTTAAATCTATAAGAGAGTCCCAGAACAGGAAATAATTCCCCCCAAAAGGGTTTGATGAGACCGACTTCCCATCCTCTCGACCAATGTGAGTTCTTAAGTGTCGCTGGTCAGACCATCCGACGAACTCTTGCCTTTGGAAAGTAGTTCCACGCGTCTTCTGATACAGAACCATTGGGCGTTTCGAGACCGACCCGAAACAATATTAATTTAATATTTAAATAAATACTTGGAGTTTCATTCCCTCTATTATAAAAGTGAATCTATTCTCCAAAATTCACTACACCAATAAAACATTTGATTCAGCATATCCTTCATTAATTTATTCCATACATCCCTACCCACTTCTTATAATACATTTTATGATAATAAAATTAACCAAGGGAGTTTTTCTTGAAATCACTGAATGGTTTTCTAAAAAGACATATAATTATTAAATGAGAGCTATTTTTATTTCATCCTCCCCCTCTATAAATGTTTTTCAACCATGCTGATATAATAACAATATATTCCATATATCGAGATATTATAATCTTTTTTATGACCTATATACCTCTATTTATTCTATTAAATGGGAAATTAATCCATATTTCGATTGTATAGAGGAAAACCACCTCGTGAACTGATGTAATTTGTTTTCAATCACCACTTCTCATATATGGTTATAATGATTGATTTAATGTATATATATATAATATTTTTCACATATTTATCATTATGTAAAATTAATATATCTTATTTTTTATTACCATTACATTTGATAAAACCTGAGAACATATTTATTTTATACATGAGTACTTCAATTATAACACAAGAATAATTTAAAAAATCATACGTTGTTCAATATCTTATTTGACACACATCACTATGCTTAAACCAGACAAAATATATATAATCATTATAACCTAGATGGTAATTTTTTGTGAATGAATAATATTAACTAATTTTTGATATATATATCCCAATAAATATAAATAATTAATAGATTTTTAATAAATAGTCATTTGGGTTTTAGTAATGTAATTTTATTCTTTAAAAGTATGTTCTCATTAGAAATGATTATAATTTCTTTTAAAAAAATATTATAATTAATCTTTATGAATGAATAAAATTTAATTTAATAAAATTAACATAATTTTTTAAATGAAATATCCAATTCTAATTTGGGTGAAATTTTTATATTTTTTGAATAATATTAATTTTTTAGTGAATAGTAAAACATACAGGTTTTCCTAAAATTTTCATTTATTCCCAATAATTTAAGAAATTTCAAATACCAATTTGATTTTGAATATTATTTAATGTAAATTATGTATTATTTAGTTATATTTAAAAAAATTATTTTGATTCATATTTATATTTTATTTTAGTATAAGTTTATTTTTTGATTTAAATATGGGATTTTGATTAAAAATGATTTAAAAGAAATAATACTTATACATTTTAATTAATTAAGACATAAAATATTTGGGACTAATGTAGATTAAATGAACATATTATAAATCAATATATCTTTATAGATATTAATAAAATAATTATTATTAGATATGTAGTAAATATAAAATCTTATTTTCCAAAAAAAAATACCCTTATTGAAAATCGGCTCTTTTATCACGTCAGTGGGATTGATTTTAAATAAAATTTTTACAATTCTATGGAATGAATTTGATAAAATGGATTCAATATTTTTAATCAAAATAATTAATATTATCAAATAAGTTAAATATAATTTTTGACAGAAAATATTATTGAAAATACGTCGAATTGATTACTATGGGTAAGGTGAAAATGGGTTTACTTGTGGTAAAACTATATAGATGCGAGTTAAATAACCTTAAAAAATGTCTATAATACATTATATAGAAATATATTGGTCATATAATTTCATGGTCACAATAATAACCCATTTAAGACCATTTTGGATTCTAAAAAACATGGTAAAAACATTTTTTCTTAAACATTACAAGTGTCCAGGTCACCTCACTTGAAAAATACCACCCCCTCTATTATCATATTTAAACCATAAAACACATTTTTATAAAACCTTCTTAAATAAAATAAATCATACCATCCTTTAATATTTTAATAATTATTTTGGTCATAAATCAAACCATGTAATGATATTGGTGAAAACCAAAAGACATTACATGAAGAAGAGGTTGTGTTCTTCAACTAATATGTTTTTTATTTCCTCATCCACCTCCACCAATTTGTATCAAACAATGATGATATAAAAAATTAAATATCCTATATATTCATTTATTTTTTTAATGGAATAATCTAATACCATCTCCACTTCCAACAATTGGGTTGCAAAATCATCATTTGATTGTAGGGTGGACTACCACATCACGAACCGATAACATTCATATTTCCAATACAACGTATCACAATTGGGTATAATGATTGACATATTGTATTTATAAAATTATTATAAAATAATTATAAATCATTAGTAAATTTATCATATATATATATATATTTTCCATTCAATAGAGATATGATAACATCACTTTTGTTTACGATAGACTATAGCCTCAAGAAAAGATGTGATTTTTTCGCCAACACATTTCATAAAAGATATCAAAAAAATCATTAATAATAATATTTGGTATAAATTACATAATGATGATATGAATGAAAATTTTATCATTATCATTATATAACATATCATTCTCATTCTTACATTTTAACTCTCTCAATGAAAATAATGTCGTTCGTGTAGTTGTGGACTACCGACCTCACGAATTCTTGTGACTCTCTAATTTCATCACCACACCATATATTATATAAGTGTATATTTAATAAAATAATATTTAATTTTTTATATTATCATCATTCAAGAAATATTAAATCTCATATAACTTATTTCAATAATTATCAATTAAAAATATTAATGTTACTCATGCCTACTGCGGCTTACCATCTTCATGATCGTACTGTACTTAATTTATTAAAACCATAATTTTTGATTAGTAACAAAAGTATAATTAATTTATAAATATTATATTTACTTCATTATTATTATTCATTACATTATGGAATCATGGTAATATTCAGGGGTCTAAAATATTAAATAAAAACATATTCGAAAAAAAGAGCGATTATTACCAAAAAAATTCATAGTAATTAATTAGAAATAAATAGGTTTTAAATGGTAAATATTAAATAATATATGTTAAAATATATATGATTATTTTCCCATAATATATTAATAATAAACTTATCTTTTTTACAACAGAGTTTTGAATAGGTATGATAGAATTTAATATATATAGTAAGGGTTTTATCTTATCACTTTTTACTTCTATGAGGCATTTGCCTTATTCACCACTTTTAATTGTTTTTATGTAGTATAAACTTCTCCATTTAAATGTAATATCATGATTACGTCATTAATAATTATATTCTATGTATCAATATGAATTATATCATCCATTGAAATTTCACTGGGTGTTTACCATGTGGTATAGAATTTCATAACTTAATTTCATTTCATTGGGTTATAATACTTCTTCTTTTCAATTAATATTTTAATATTACTTTTGAAATTTTCTTTTAATATATTCTATTTTCTTTTATCTTATTATATTTGAATTTATATTTTCTTCCCATAATAATAACATTCATTGATTTTCAATTCGATGTTAAAATCATTGTAACGGACTTCAACTCAATTTTCATTCCTTGTGGAATATTTTTATTTCATTCATGTATATTTTTTAATGTGCTCTATATATAAACCCATTAACATATTATTTCATGAATTTATCTATTATCAATATATTTAATTATTCTTATTTTTAGTCATTCATGGGTATTATTATTCAATTGTACAGATATTGATAAAGTACTTTCTTTTAAAATCTTATTTTAAAGATCCTTGTTCAAATCATTCCAAAAGTAACGTATTTTTAAAAAATTATATCATTAATATATTTTCCAAAATCATAAAATATCAATGAATTTATGTTTCCTTTATAAGTTCTCATGGTTGTTCTCAGTTAAAATGGATTCATTTTTTGTGCTCTATTTGTATATTTTTAATTTTTAATTTTTAATGATAATATTATTCAGAAAATATTAATTCATTTAACACTTCATTTTAAAATAATATTTATTTCAAGATCCATTTTTTAAAAAAATATTTCAATTTTTTTTTGTGATTGTTTAATTTCATTTCGACCAATAATTTTATTTTAAAAAAAATAGAATGAATCCTCATGTCATTTTCCAAACAATTACAATTTTCCTTTTTTTGAATATGTAAATGAAATCTTTATTTTATCATATAAAACAAAAATATATCTTCCATATTTTATAACCAATTTTTTTCATTGAATATTACAATAAAATTACATTCTATTTTTAAATGAAAATTTCTTCTCAAAATATTTTATGAATATTTAGATTTTATAAGTTATTTTAATAGTTATACAGTTATTTTAATCATGATGTTTTAATAATATTTTGATGGTATTTCTATTTGTAAAAGACAACAACCCATGTTGTTACATATTCCATAATTTGGATATTTACTAATATTGATTTTATTATTTTTATGTATGGATTATTACTATTTAAAAGATATTGTTATAGGACCCCTTTAATTTCCATGGGCTAATCATGTTTCAAATATATTATTATGGAACCTATTTTTTATAATGGGCGAATAATATTTCAAATAGATTATAATGGATCCCATTCCTGTTCCATCGGTTAATTATATTTCAAAAATATAACTGTGTGACAGATTTATATTCCACTATTTAATCATGTTTCATATATATTTTTATGGAACTCGTCTCATTTATTTTAGTTAATCCTGTTTCAATGAGATCATTAGGGAACCTTTTTATTTCCAAGTGTTAATCAATTTTGGGAAGTAATAATGATTTTCTTATCAGTTTTATGATAAAATAAAAAAATTATATACCCTATATGGGTTATGGATCTTGAATAATATTTACAATGGGTGTGCCTAGATAGTGACTAGTGAATGAAAAATAACTTATATGATGGGTGCTCCAAGATAGTGCCTTATTGTTTTGGATACTAATTAAGTTATATGAATTATTATTTCGGAATCTATTCTTATGTCTATTCTAATTGTTTGTTTTCTATTATGGTTCAATGATGATCGTGTTCCAATATTCCAATATGTAATATCAATGCCTTCCATTAGTTTATAATGCATCATTTGATGAAGATTCATATCACATGGATCATAATTATTTATTCTTATTACTATTCCCATTTTTATATCTGTATTACATGTTTTAATGAATTATATTCAAGTTATGATGGGTATGTGAAATTTTAAATTTCTCTCAGTCACATTCATTTTGTCTACATACACTTATGAATTTACATGCTCATTAATGACAATGAAATGTTAATTATTATTTTTACCCTGCATATGAATTTGGCCTCTCGCTTAATTTATAAATTTGGTACAAGTGATCAAGAATGACAATTAATGGTATGTGTTTTGAGGGATTTCAAATGAATGGCAATGACTTAGTCTGATATTATAAAAGTCAGGTAATGTTTTTTAGTTTCCCATTTAATGACATGAGTATTATTTATATTAGAGTATTCCCTAATTCTATAAAACTATAAACCTAAAAGTACATTAATAATGTAATGGAACAATTATTTCATGTTGATATTTTATGTTTTGGATAGTGATAATTGGGTCAGATTCATTTGTCTCAATGAATGAAATTTTTTTTTCAGGATTTCATCCCAATATGTAGGTGTGCATGTTTGGGGCTATTTTATATGGTATCATTGGATGCGATTAGATCAAATTTTATATTATTATTCATTAATTTGAGGTCATCATATGATTTATGGATACCAACATAGGTCTATAAGAAAATGGATGATCATATGTTAAATGTCATAAACACCTCATTGAGGTTTTAAATGATTAAATCTGAAAGTGATTTAGGAAATTTCTGGAATTGTGTTAGTAGGTTGAAGTAATTTCAATGCTATAGTGTAACATGAATTGTGAATTTTAATTTCATTGAAATATACATAACTAATTGATAAAAAATAGGGTTCGTCTGATCATGGATATTTATAACATATGTTTTGTCATATAGATAACCACATGCTTCAAAATTGATTTTGTGACAAACTATTTAATGTTACATCAAAAGAAGATCACCATATTTTTCAGATTCAAATATGAATGTTATAAGATAACATCTGAGGTTGAAGCAGTAATTATTATTAATGTAATTTTTAATGATTTATTTTTAATTTTTGTTATTATTGTTGAATTTCTGATATTGCTGTACCATTTCATCATATTATGGTTTACTAAATTTTGGAATTATTTAACACTCTGCTAATAATTTTAGTTTTGTTAAATTTTTCCTGAAATTTGGAATAGATTTTTCTCCCATTTATGGTAATATTATCCAATAAAATATGATTTTCCCTTCAAGAATGAAAAAATCATCATGAATACTCATCATTTAGAAAAAAATATGAGATTGTGATAAAAAATAAAAAACATATGAAATTATTCACATATGTATCTTTATTCCTCTATTATCTAAGTATATATTAAAAAAAATTCCTCAACTCTAAGAAAGGAATATTAAAAAGAAAATTTATTCATATTACAACCATTTCAGATGATATAAATGAACATTTTCCAAACTATTTAGATTATATTTTTGTGGTATTTAATAATCTCTTTATCATTCACATTAATTTGATCAATGATCATTCTAACTCTATATCATTATTTGGGAATTATGATTATCCTCCACATCCAAATATTTACATCTGACCTATGTTCTCCTATTTATTAACCTAATATATGTTATTCAGGAATCCATTCATATATTTTTTTCTAGATTATCAATAAGATGTTTTATTAACCGTTTTTGCAATGAGTGTTTCCAAAAAATGAATTTTAAAATACAAAACCATTCATGGAGAAGATTAATTTCAAATTGATGGGATACACATTATAATATTTGGGGAGGATGTGACACACCAATATTTAAGAAAATAAAAATATCATCAAGATAGTATTTCACACACAACACCATGCTTAAATGATCTGTGATATATATAATCGTTACATTATGTTTTTATATTAACTAAAAATATCATCAAAATTGAATTTCACATGAAAAAACAATATTATATTTCAAAAATTGGTGGGTGTGAATAATATTAATGAATTAATTATATATATATATATATTTATATTTTTTAATGTAGTTTTTATTTATTTCTATCGAATTTAATTTTTAATAATTTTCGTGAAATAGAATATCAATTTTTAGTAAAGTAATTTTATTTGTCAAGAATATGTTTTCATCAAAAATGTTTTTTATTTTTTTTTGTGAATAAAAGAATTATAAATATTTTTTTGATTATTTGGAAAATTAATTTAATATAATGAAAATACTTCATGAAACTAGCATATTTACATTTACATTTGGTGATTTTTTTAAAAAAAATTTAAAATATGTTAAATTTTCTTTGAATATTGAAAAATTCAGTTTTTTATAAAAATATATTTTCATATCAATTAATTAAGAACATTAAATCTCATTTGTAAGGACCCAGCCCCAATTCCCCAGATCCAGTGCCTTATTTTATTAAGTTGGAATACATACATGGAATACAAATCCCGAAAGACTGAGTGGTTTAGTATTATTGGAATTAAGGTACATACATATGTTGATAATTACAATATGAACAAAAACACATCACTAATTTATTCCACTAGCCACATCATGTCTCCTAGATTATGCTTGCAATTCATTTATAAATTACTTCTTCATATTCTGGGAAAATTAAACATAAGAAAGGGGCGAGTTCAAATTCTCAGTAAGTGTATGAAATATAGTGAAATATAATATAAACAATAGAAATGGTGAATAATTGAAAACACATGCCTTTAATAATAAATATGAACACATTATGGTAGGAAAATGAGCTGAGTAAATAATGCCATAATAAAACATAATCATGGGTATTCTACTAGTCGAATAATCACACGAACTTTCAATTACTAGCTTCAAAATGAGGTAAGTCCATATGCTAGACATTCTAAATCATTTTTTCTTAGCCTCCACCAATACATCTATTGATTAAGGCCTCGTCCAAAATCCATATCACATAGGGAAAAGCCTCGTCAAATTACACATCTATTTGTCTCATTAGACCTACTGATGCATCGAGGGGATATAGCGGGCCCCACATATCACATAATAATTCCAATGCATTCCTCATATGAGATAGGATCAAATAAAACAACATATACATTCATATTGAATCTATCATATGAAATGTAACTAACTTTCCTCAACCATTAAACATAAAACACTAACCATTTTGAGTAATATGGTGAATGGTTTTAGTATAGATTATCCAAAATAGAGTAAGTCATTAACCGTTAAATAAAATATGGTAGATGACTTCATAAATTATTAAACCCAATAATACAATGGAATCAATAGTGGTATTTGAATCAAACAGAAATACTCTTATAAAATTATTAAGCAATTTTGGGATAAATACCCTTTTATTTTGAAAAGAATAGATCTTTTGGAAAAATCATTGTATAAAACCAAAACTAAAGTAGGATAGTATATTAATAATAAAATGAGTGATTTTATAAATATAATGTTTTCCAAATGAACAGATTATAGAGATCCCATGAATGTAGGTAAGAATTTGAGAAAATCCACTTGAATCCACTTCGTATTTTGGAAACAGTTTTGAATGTTTCTTTTAAAAACATGAAACGATTCATAAAATAATTAAAGCTTCTGGTTTGTAAACATATATATGATACTTAAACATAATATATGATGAGTACATAACAATACATAATCATTTCATTGAGATAATTTGACAATGAAAGTATCCCGAATTAAAGTGGATGTTCGGGTGGAAAAATCATTACCACTTTGTAATCAAATGAATTGTATGACCCAAAATTAAATGACATAAAAAAATATAGATTTAATAACTTGAAGACAAAGATATTAATGAAATCTGGAATCAATGGTCAGTATACATACACCATACGAAAGTATTAGTAGTGAATATGGAAAATCTCACGAAAATGGAAGTGAGATGAAGAACCCCTTACCTTAACTCCAAACGTGTTACTCTATTGTACTTAATCTACTGGAATATGAAATTTTACTTGTATATAACTTATTTCAGAACCTATTATACATTTATTTATTTTACCATAATTCTGGTTAGTTCATTTATGTATTTCTGGACATGTTATTGTATTGAATTCCATCGTTCAAGAGTGTTCATTTCCTTTATTTTCATATTCGGTTCACATGTTATTATGTAATGAAGTTCACGTGGAATGGTTATAAATCTCCAAAATTGGGATTATATATTATTAATTAACATAAAGAATTATTAATGGTCATTTCTATCATTTGTTTACATGGAATGAGGATGAATCATTAAATGACCACAAATTCAATTATTCGGCGGTATTTGGAATATTATGAAATAGTTTTGTCGTATAACTTAATTATATGTACATATTCGTGTTCCTGAATATTAATTAGGTTATAAAACATAAATAATTTTCAGGTTCACCATGAATATGGTTTCATGACCAGTAATAATGAATAAATTCTAGAACGAAACATTGTCGTCCACAAAGGTTATAAATCAGAACCTCATGGATATCGATTTCGTTTATAAAATAAAAGGGATGGAATAAAATTTTTAAGATTTATCTTCCATTAACATGATATAAATACATTATATAGATGTTACTAGAGTTATAATGATAATTTGTACAGAGGAGGTGAGGATAGTAGAACAAAAGTATATAATATGAAATAAACACAAATGAGAAAGAAGGGTGCTTTACCTCTGGAAATAACCTCCTTGAGAAACTCATTATGGGAAGGGGTTTTGCTGTTTTGGAAAGACCAAGAGATTCCTAGTCGTGGGGAGTGACTAGGGAAGGATAATTGGGTTGAAATCTTAGGAGCTTCAATGCTTATAGGTATGAAGATAAGAGGTAGTGGTGGAGGGTTTTTTATAGTGGAGGAGAGGAGTAATTTTTGAATATTTAATTCGTTATTTTATTATTTCCCTCAAGAAAACCAATAGTATTATTTCATGTGACCCCTAATAGTAATAATGGAATGTGAATTCGAACCATGTGGTCTTAAATTATCCTTGCATCACTTAAAATGCCGTAAATCAAGTATTTAGCATTTATCGTATTTTATTGTATTTTGTTATTTATAAAAAATTCAAGAATTTCAGAAAAATATAAAAAATTCTCTGCTACAATTTTTTGATGTTTATAATTCAAAAATGAAGTCCATTTTTGAAATATTATTTTATAAATATTATTAATTTAACTTTTAAATAAAATCATACTTAATTCAAAAATTAATAGTTCTAATTCTACAACTACATCTTTATCACAATGAAAAATTAACCAATATGTTATTATCTTCTAGCCTTATGAAAATATTATGATAAAAACATTCACTAATAACTAGGGTCTTATTACTATTCATATTTCTATTCACAAGGGTATGTTACTATTCACCAAAAATCAAGTTTGTTCTATCAGATTCCAAATGACTTACTGAGCACAACTCCAGATGACCATTTTTCAAAATTCAAAACATAGAAGAGGAAAAGTTATGTTTAATGGTTAGATTATAAAATTCTATATTTATTTTCAAAACCTTGGGGTGTTACATTCTCTTCTCCTTACAAAAATTTCGTCCTCGAAATTCACAGAATATTACTTAAAAATTTTTGAATATGTCTTTAACATGACCTCCATAGGCTCCAATGTTGCTTCCTCCATATTATGGTTCCTCCATATAACCTTTACCAGATGAGCCGTACGATTTCTCAATACGTGTTCTCTAGTATCAAGAATCCTGATAGGCCCCTCACAATAAGATAGATCGGGCTCAAGTTCTACTTCTTCATAATTGAGTACATGTGTTGGGTCTGGGATGTATGTTCTTAACATTAATAGGTGGAACACATTGTGAACCTTGGAGAGAATTGGCATCGTTTCCAAACGGTAAGCTACGACTCCAATTCGGTCCATAATTTCAAAAGGTCTGATGTACTTGGGACTTAACTTTCCCTTCTTACCGAATCGTTTAATACTCTTCCATAGAGATTCCTTTATGAAAACATGATCACCTTCTTGAAACTCCATATCCTTCCTTCGCTTATTTGTATAGCTATTTTCCTACTTTGAGCTATTTTGATATGGTTCTGGATAATCTTCACCTTTTCAATTGTTTTTTCAAAAATTTATGGGCCCACGAGCTTTCTTTCACAAAAATCATCCCATCATGTTGGTGTATGACATCACCTCCCATATAATGCTTCATAGGGTGCCATCCGTGTACTTGAATGAAAGCTATTATTGTAAGAAAATTCTGAGAGAGGTAAATAATGATCCCACATGCCCTGAAAATCAAGTGAACAAGACCTCGACATGTCTTCCAATGTTTGAATTGCCTATTCTGATTGTCCATCAGTTTTTGGGAGGTTGGCAGTGCTCAAATGAAAATCCGTATCTAGGGACTTCTGAATACTTTTCCATAATATTGATGTTAAATTTGGATCACAATCAGAAACAATAGATAGTGGTACTCCATGAATTCTCACAACTTCATTAATATATAGTTTTGTGAGACGTTCAAGTGGTAGATCTTCTCTTATAGAAAGAAAATGTGTTGACTTGGTAAGACGATCCACAATGACCCATATTTCATTGTTCCTTCTAGGAGTCATTGGTAGTCCCATGACAAATTCCATCATGATATTATCCTATTTCCACTCAGGTATGGGAAGAGGCTTTAATACTCCTCCTAGATGTTTCCTTCTAGCATTCACTTTTTGAAAAAACCATACATCATGACACAAAATCAGAAATATCTCTCTTCATGTTTTCCCACAAAAAATGTTCCTTCAAATATCTATATATCTTAGTGCTACTAGGGTGTATAGAGAAATTGGAAATATGAGCATCATCCAACAATTTCCTTTTAAAGCTAGGTATCACGGGAACATGAAGTATCTTCCCAAATTTCTAAATTCCATCTTCATATACAAAGTCACTCAATGTACCATCATTCATAGCTTTCATCCTCTTTTGAAACTCCTGATCAAATTCCTAATAACTTTTTATCTTTTCTAGAAAATATAGTTTGGAAACCATTTGAAAAAAGCATTGATGTTTCTCCTTCCATGGTTATTCCAATATCCATATTTACTAGAACCATGAAAATTGGATCCTTTTCAACTCTGATCTTGTTCAAAACTCCATTATCCTTTCTTCTCAATGCATCGTCCACCTTATTTTCCTTCCCTGGTTGCTAGTGTATCGTGCAATTATAATTCTTTAGTAGTTTAATCCATTTCCTATGCCTCATGTTGACTTATTTGTGTAATAAAATATACTTCAAATTCATGTGAACAGTATAAATCTCACATTTTCAACATTTTGATAATGTGATCATATCTTCAAAGTATAGATTACAGTAGCTAACTCGTGATCATGAGTACGATAGTTTTGATCATGAATTTTTAGCTATAGTGACGCATAAGCCATAACCCTATCATTTTTCAAAAGGACACAACCAAGTTCTTTCTTTGAAGCATCATTATAAATATCAAACTCGTCATTCCCTGATAGTAGAGTCAATATAGTAGCATTGACTAATCTTATCTTCAGTTCTTCGAAACATTCTTCCCAATATTTTTTCCAAACAAATATAACCCCTTTACGTGTGATCTTCGTTAGCGGGTTAGCCAGTCAGGCAATATTCTGTACGAAACACCAATTATAACCTTCTAATCTAATAAAACTGCGTACCTCAGCTATATTTGTTTTCGTTGGCCAATCTTGAATTGTGTTTGTCTTTACACAATCAACTAGGATTCCATCCTTAGAGAAAATATGGTCATGACAAGAAATCTCATGAAGCCAGAATTCACACTCGTTAAACATCCAATATAATTCATGTCTTCTAAGAGTCTTCAACATAATGCACAAGTGATTTTCATGATCTTTTTATATTTTGGATTATACCAAGATATCATCAATAAATAACACAAAAATCATCAAGATATTCTTTGAAAACTATGTTCATTAGATCCATGAAGACAGAGGGTGCATTAGTCAATCCAAAAGGCATTACTGTAAACTCGTGATGCTCGTACCTAGTTCGATACATTTTTTCGGAATTTCTTCCTTCTTCACACTCAATTGATGATATCCATATATAAGGTCAATCTTTTAAAAGTATTGAGCTCCATGCATTTGGTCAAATAAATCATCAAAGCGAGGTAGGTGATACTTGTTCTTTATTGTAATAGCATTGATCACCATGTAGTCAATACATAACATCAGAGATCCATCTTTCTTCTTAACAAAAAGGGCAGGGGATCCCCATGGAGAAACACTAGGGCAGATAAATCCCTTATTACTCAATTTCTCTAGTTGGTTCTTTATATACACTAATTCCTCAGTGGCCATCCTATTAGGGGTGTTCGATATGGGCCTTGAACCATGAAATAATCATTAGAAAAACTCAATTTCTCATTCTAAAGGATGTCCAGGTGAATCATCTTGAAAACATCAACATATTATCTGACATTAGGTACATCCTCTATTTGAACATTCCATTGCTCACCCGTAGTTATTTCATTCTCTTCCTCCCCAATAATTGAATTTAGTTGAGCTTCTGGGGGTGGATATAGATGAGAATCAGGTGGTGATTATTCTGCTCTAAATATAAGGTGTTCTTTGTCATCATCATCCAAAAATTTAATCTCCTTCTTATTACAATAAATTTTTTCACCATGATTCGAAAGCCTATCCATACCAAGGATTATATCTAACTCAATCATGGGTATACCGATGAGATCAGAAAATAAAGAACAATTATATGACATAATGGTAACTAATTGGAAGATCGTTGTAGCAATGATACATCCCTTAGGAGTTTTGACTTACAACTCCCTTGTTAAATCAAATTGGAAGTATCTAATTTTTTTAGAAAACATTGAAGATATGAAACAATGTGATGATCTAGAATCAAATAAATCATTGGGTAAACTTGAAGAAAAAAATTATGTACCTGCCACCACGTTATATGGAACTTCAACCTGTGCAGTTGTGATTTGTATAAGCTTGTCCCTGATCCCTTGGGCTTTTCTGTTGAATATTTCCATTACGTTTTGGACAACAATTAGCATAGTGACCCATATCCCATCAACTATAGCATTGAACATCATTGGACTCCTTCTTCCCTATGCAATCACCAGCAACATGGCCTTTCTCACGAAATTTTTTGCATACTCCTTTTCCTTTTAAGAATGCACCAGGGTGTTTACTTCCACAATTGTCACATGGTGGAAATTCAACTATTCCCTTCTTCCTTGTTTCCTTATTTCCTTTCCCAAAGTTTTCAGCATCCCTCTTATTTTCTTTCATTCCCATAAAGTCATAAGACTTTGAGAATTATTTTTCCATCTTGATGGAAAATGAAACTATATCCTCATATGATGAAAAACTTTGGGAGACCAGTTCATACCAGAGAAATGGATTTTGGCTATCAAAGTATCGATCAATTTTTCTCCTTGGATTTCGTATGTAGTCTAAAGCATGTCTTACTAATCGAGTGAAGTTAGGTTCATACCTTGCAACATTATCATCATACTTCTGCCTCAGATTAAAGAATTATCTCTATATATCTGCTCACTGATCATGAGGGAAATATTTTTCTAAGAATATTTCCTTTAAATCCCTCCATTCCATCTCTTCTATCTATTCCTCCTCCTTTGTGTTTTGGAATAATGACCACCACTGATCTGCATCTCCCGATAGACGATATACTGCCATGAAAACCTTCTCTCTTTAATTACATCCCAAAGAGATAAATATCTTCTAATGTGAACATATCCACTTCTTTGCTACAAACTGGTTTGTAGTCCCATCGAATGATGGAGGATGTTGTCGCATAAGGCGATCTAGCATGGCTCCTCCACGTTGTGGATCTGGATGCTCTATACGGGTAAGGTTATTATTTATAACCTAAGTAAGTTATCCCAGTATAGTTATGAGTTTCTCAGCACCAGTCAAAGCACCAAAGACAACATCATTGTCTTGCGTCGGAGGAAAATCTCTACACGGGACATGTTCATTCATGCGATTTCCATTACGTCCACTAGGCACCATATCTAGATAATGACATATATTTGGTTATGAATCACAATGTATAATCTTAATATAAAATTACTCAAGAAAATGGAGATCATACGGATGGCTAATCCCATATTCACACAAATGGTTTCTTTGAGGAATATTTACATTAAACTCCTTCATAATAGCTTGTAAAGAAAATGTGAATTATCATAAGAATATCCCTCGGGAGTGTCATAACCAAAAGTGAAACAAGACCCATTTTCGTGCACCATTTCCCATTTGAGTCTAGCTCAAAGCGGTGTTTTTGAGTTTTACCCCTAGATACATTTATGCCACAACCGCCTCTAACTACTCATATCTAGATAGGGATTTATTGCATGAAATATTCACATAATATATTTATTACCAAAATACCAGGACGCTATTGTATTTATATTCTCAAAGACTAACTTATGGACTCTTCCCTAATTCTACATTTTCTAAATCTAGTTTCCAAGTATTCTACTAAACATCTTCTCATACCAACTGTAAGGACCCAACACCAGTTGCCCAGAGCCGGTGCCTTATTTGATTAAGCTAGCATACATAAAAGGAATACAAATATCGAAGGACCGAGTAGTTTAGTATTATTGGAAACAAGTTACAAACATATGTTTATCAGTAAAATATGAAGGGAAAAACAACACTAAATTATTCCACAAGAAACACCATGTCTCCTAGATTGTGCTTGCAGGTCATTCATAAATTACTTCTTCATATCCTGGGAAAATGAAACATAAGAAAGGGGTGAGCTCAAACACTTAATAAGTGTAATAAATACAGAAGAGGTTAATATAATCATTATAAATGGTGAATAATTAAAAACACATGCCTTTAATAATAAAAACGAGCACATTATGGCAAGAAAATGATCTGATTAAATAATTCCATAATAAAACATAATCATGGGTTTTCTACTAGTCGAATAACCACATGAAATTTCAATTACAAGCTTCATAATGAGGGAAGTTCATATCTCGGACATTCGGAATAATTTTTTCATGGCCTCGATGACGAAATCTAGTGATTAAGGTCTCGGCCAAAATCCATATCACATTGGGAAAGGCCTCGGCCAATTCTAGGTCAATTTGTCTCATTAGACCTACCGATGCATCGAAGATCTATAGCGGGCCTCACCCATCACATAATAAGTGCAATACATTTCTCATATGAGTGGGGATCAATATAAACAACATATACATTCATATTGGAAATATCATATGAAATATAACTAACTTTCTCCAATCATTAAACTTATAACACTAACCATTCTATGTTATATGGTGAATTGTTTTAGGATCGATCATCAACAATATTTTTAATCATAAACAATTAAATAAAATATCGTATATGACTTCATAAATGATCAATCCCAATAATAAAATGGAATCGACAAGAGTATTTGAATCAAACAGAAATACTCCTATAAAATCATTATGCAATTTTGAGATAAATACTCATTTATTTTGAAAAAAAAGTATTCTTTTGGAAAAATAATTGTATAAAACCAGAAGTGAAGTAAGATACTATCTCAATAATAAAATGTGTTATTTTATAAAGATAATGGTTTCCAAAAAATATATTATAGATTTCCATTGAATGTAGGTAAGAATTTGAGAAATTCCCATAAATCCATCTTGTATTTTAGAAACATTTTTGAAATATTATTTTAAAAACATGTAATGATGCATAAATAAGGAAAGTTTATGGTTTTTAAACATATATATGATACTAAAATAGAGTATATGTTGAGTACATAACAATACATAATACTTTATTTGAGGTAATTAGTCAATGAAAGTATCCTTAATGAAAGTGGAAGTTCGGGTGGAAAAAACCTTACCACTTTGTAATCAAATGAATCGTATGCCCCAAAAAATAATAACATAAAAATTATTGATTTAATACCATGAAGATAAATATATTCATGATATGTGGAATAAATGGTCAGTATACATACACCATACAAAATTATTAGTAGAGAATAAGGAAAATCACACGAAAATGGAAGTGAGATGAAGAAACCCTTACCTTAACTCCAATCATGTTACTATCTTGTACTTAATCTCCTAGAATATTAAATTATACTTGTTAATAACATATTGAATAACCTATTATAAATGTATTAATTTTACCATAATTATTGTTAGTTCATTTATGTCTTTATTGAAAAGTTATTGTATTGAATTCTGTAGTTCTGGAGTGTTCATGTCCTTTATTTTCATTTTCGGTTCACACGTTTTTATGTAATGAGCTTCTAGTGTAATGGTTATAAATCTCCAGGATGGGAATTATATATTACTAATTAACATAAATAGTTTATAATGTTAATTTATACAATTTTTTACATGGAATGAGGATGAATCATTAGATGACCACCAATTCAATTATTCGGCGGTATTGGGAATATTATGAACTAGTTTTTTCATGTAACTAATTATATGCAAATATTATGGTTCTTGACTATTAATTAGGTTATAAAACATATATTATAGTCTATATCAACCATGAATATGGTTTCATTACTAGTAATGATGAATAAATTGAAGAACGAAACATCATCATCCACAATGGTTATAAATCGGAACCTCATCGACGTCGATTTCGTTTATAAAATAAAAGGGAGGTAGTAAGAATATTTATGATGGCTAATACATTAACATGATATAAATATATTATATATATGTTTCTATAGTTATAATGATCATTTGGATAGAGGAGGTGTGGATTTGATAACAAAATTGGATAAATTGAAATAAAACCAAATGATAAAGAAGGGTGTTTTACCTCTTGAAATAACCTCCTTGAGAAACTCCTTAAGGGAAGGGGTTTTGGTCTTTTGGAAATACTAAGAGCTTCCTAGTCGTGGGGAGTGACTACAGAGGGGTAATTGGGAAGAACATTCTGAAGCTTCAAGGATTAGAGGTTTAAAGAGAAGAGGTAGTGGTGGGGGGTTTTTATAGTGGAGGAGAGGTGTAATTTTTGAATATTTAATTAATTATTTTATTATTTACCTCAAGACAACAAATTGTTTTGTTTAATGTGACCCCTAATTGTAATAATGGCATTTGAGTTCGAACCTAGTGGGATTACATCAACCTTGCATCACATATGATGCAGTAAATCAAATATTTAGCATTTATCATATTTTATCGTATTTTACTATTCATCAAAAATTCACGAATTTTAGAAAAATCCCAAAAATATACCCCTACCATTTTTCGATGTGTTGTATTAAAAAATGAAGTCCATTTTTGGAAAATAATTTTCTAATTATTATTTATTTAACTTTTAAATAAAAGAATAATTAACTCAAAAATTAACAGTTCTAATTCAACAAACTACTTCTTTATCACAATGAAAAATTAACCAAGATGTTATTATCTCCTACACTTAAGAAAATTAAATAATAATAAAATTTACAATTCAATAGGGTCATATTACTATTCATATTAATATTCATAAGAGTATGTAACTATTCACCAAAAAAATCATGTTTGTTCTATCAGACTCCAAATGACTTCCTGAACACAACTCTATGACCATTTCTCAAAATTCAAAACATCGATGATGAAAAGTTATGTTTAATGGTTAGATTATATAATTATTTATTTATTTTCAAAACCTTGGGGTGTTAAATCATTTTTTTTGAATATTATTCAATGTAACATAATTATTATTAATTATATTTAATCTACAGAATTTCTTTTTAATCTACTTCATATTAGATATTATTTTATGTTTGTTTTTTTAAATGGGGATTTCCAAAAACTGTTTTAAAATGAATTATGTTTCTCCATTTTAATTAATTAAGATATTTCATAATGAGGATTGTTTCAAATGAAATGAATTGATTATATATTATTTCATATTACCTTAAATTAAAAAAATAATTATTCTTTACATATTTGATATACAATCATTTTTTCCTTGAAAAATACACTTCTTGAAAACATGCGTTTTCATCAAGTCTAAGAGTTTAATTATAAAATAACTTTTCCTACCTAAATAAATTTTATTTTGAAAAATTATTTCAATATATTGAATTAGAATTATATATAATATATAATAATATAAACTTATCTTGTTAACAAAATAAAAAGTGGAAACATTAAAAATTTATTACTCTATTGAAGGTAAATTGGGTTTACTAGAGAATTAAACTAAATAAATAAGGGTTAAAATGATCTTGAAACCCGTCTAAATACTATTCATTTGTGTAAATTTCTAAACTCTATTATCTAGTTATAATTTGACCCTAAGACGTATAGTTCTTTATAACACACTTTTTTGGACTCCTTTGGACTGTGAAAATTGTGGGATGACCTTTTTCATGACAGATATAACAATTATTAGACTCAAATCACATATAAAGGGTCACCCCCTTTCCACTCCTACGAAGACCATAGAACCATTTTAGATTGACCAAATCCTACCAAAATCACTTCAAAAATTGCATCCTCTTATCATTGGAGTGTCAATGTGTGCATAAATCTATCTTATAATTGCTATTGGAGCAAACCAATGGAGGTTACTCAAAGATGTGGTAATGTTCTAAAATATGATTTTTTATTTTTTTCATCCTCTAAATCCTTCATTAACTAATAAACCATTGTTATATAATAACTATAGTATAATCCACATAAATAGATGTTTTACATTAATGTAATTGTAAAATATTATCTCTACTTCTATCAAATTAGTTATGTAATCAACATACATGTGTATGTTGGACTAATATCTAAGGAACCAATGTCATTAATATTTTCATTGCCTCCTATTAGGGTTGTGTATGTTTATGAAAATAAAGAAATCATATGATATTTAGAATATAATTATACATGATGTTTTATAATATCATATAAACATTTTTTACCTTCAATTAATTTGGGGTTAAACTAACGTCGATTGTATGTATGGGGGACTACCTCATCGCGAGGCTATGTGATTAGGTTTTAGTTACCTCATTAAAAGTAATATAATAAGGATAATATTTATTAATAAATATTTAATAAATTACATAATTTATATATTAAAATCAAATTTGTCATTCAGATAAAATAATATATTATAATATTTCATAACATTGTACTCATTGAAAGATAAAAATGTCGTTCATGTACATCTCGAAAACCACCTTTATGAAGAGATGTGACTCTCTCTTTTAGTCACCATCCAACATAGATGAAATTTTTATATATAATTAAATAAATAAAATGTTAATTATGATATTATTATAATCTTAATGATAAAAAACTACTTACATAATTCCAAAATGATCAATTAAAAATAGAAACCTTATGCATGGGTATGTACGACCGAACACCTCCAAGATCATATCATAATTCATTTACAAAAACCATCTTTCATGATTGTTATTAAAATATAAATTGATGTATAAATATGATAATTATTTTAGAATAATATTAATTTTTATGGTGTAATCATAGTCAAACATAGTTGAAGGAAAATAACAAATCAATATAATAATAAAAAACAATGCCGTTATTTCATGAAAAGTTTTTTTAATAATGAATTGATAATAAATATGTAATAATTTTTCATACATAAATAATATGTCATGTAATATTTATAATTATGATTTTATGATAGATTTAAAATAAAATTATATTAATTATATAGGAGGTTCTAATGTTCATGGAGGAAGTCGAGGCCAAAGCTAAGGGTGTTCTCATCTCACTTTGTATTTCTGTGAGACATATTCCATATTAAAAAAATTCTTATTTAGGGGTGTATATATTTTCCATTCATACTTATAATATCATCAATCCAATATAAATCATCTTATTATATATATAAATTATATTTATTTTATATAATTTTGTTTTACATGAATGTTACAAGGTGGTAAATATTTTCACTACACAATTTCATTCCATTATGTTATATTACATTTTATTTACTTTTAATATTATAATATTATGTGTTATTTTTTTACATTATGTTGTATATAAATTTATCATATGTTCATTTACATTTTATACACATAATATACACATTTATTAATTCTCAATTTAGTATTTTTATCATAATAAGTGATGTCATGTCAATTTCCTTTCATTTGGGGTATATTTGTAGGTTATTTTTAATAATTATTTTCTTATGTGTATAGACATCCCTTTGAATTTTTAATATCATGAATTAATACTTTCTCAATATATTTCATGTTTTTATTATTCATAATCATTCATAAGGATTTCATTTCATATAGTTACAAAGTGGTAAAGAACATTATTTTTAAAACCATCACACATATGTCCCTTTTTAGATCTTTTGGAAAGTAATTTTTTAAAAAAAATCTACAAATATTTTCATTACATCATGAAACCTAAATATTTATATGTTTAATTTGTTTATATATATGTTTACTTTCAATTAAAAAGGTTTTATATTTATGTTCATTTTTTTGGTTTTTAAAAAGTAATTTTAAAAGAAATTATTTTTAACAAAATCTGACATCATTTTTCTCTTATTTTGAAAATACATTTTATTTCTAAAGGAATGATAGATTAAAAATTCAATAAAAATAACTATAATTTTTTAAATTCATTTTTACCCCAAATTATACTTCCAAAAAAATTAAAAAGAATATTTCTATCATTTTAAAACCCATGAACATTTGGATTTTTTAACATGTACAACATTAATGAATTTTCCTCCACCATGACCATTTTTACCATTTAATCAACCTAAAAAATTATAAAAAATTATTTTCATAGAAAATTTTATTAAAAATAGTGGATGAATTTTTAATTATTAATTGTTATTTTTAATGTGAAAAGTTTATTTTTTTCAATATTTTTATAAGAATATTGTAATCCTATTTTCATTAATCAACATAAAAACAAATTTTGGTTAATTATTCATTAATGGGAATATATTTTATAAACAGTATAATAATTCTTTATCTAGAGGAAACACTATTTGTTTAAATATTACCACCAATCATAGATTAGAATCCAACCATCACATTTTTAGGAATTCTATTTTTTTCAATATTAAATAGATTTTTTTACTCTATTTGTGAATCGATAGAACGAGGATACATTTAATGACCGTTATCCTAAGAATAACACAATGTTTGAGCTTCTCCTAGATCTAGAATGGATGGTCTATGAAAAAGATAATAATAAGTGATTGAAAGAGGAAAATAATAATAATAAAATCATCCTTTATTGTGTGAAAAAAATAAATAGGATCATTTGGATGAACATTATCATGTAGTATGGGTCATTCTATGAAGATAATTATTTTTTAGTATTTTTGAATTCTCTATATTTTATATGTATACATAGAGGATTGATATAGAACATCTGGGGTGGATATCATAGGGGAGAGTAGATTTGTTTGATAAACTCCCATGAAATGTGTTGGATTATGTTAATATGTACATTGAGTCTATACCATAATAGATGAAGGTCCTCAAGGAAATCCATGGTATTTACAGAGATATCATTAACATTCCTTATGGATTCCAAGGAACCTTCTGTATATCATTATGAGAAGAATGATCATGTTGGTTTAATCCATGATGCCTTCTATGGTGTGTATCTTTTGTGTGTAGAGAGTGATACTTCTTATGTGCTTATTCCAAATAAAAAATATTCATCCACTATTTATAACTATCTCCCCATAATTATGTGAAGATTAAATTATATGGATTTATAATGTCCATATAAAAGGTGATTATTTTATCATTTAGCTTTATAGGTCTCCAACAAACATGGGTTCATTAGAGTGAGATCCATTCAAGGTTACATCACATTATAACTGGATATGATTAAGGACATTGATCGAAAGGTTATTGGTTCAAATGTGGTTCTAAAACTCAACATAGATATGTTTAATCATATAATTGGCTATAACTACATTAATAAACACCTTTCATGCATGGAATTTTATTACGGAATCTATTGTCTTTTTAATCGGTGAATTAGATCATTTTTATCATTACTTAATTAATGGTGAATATTTATTTATTCCCCAAAGTGATGTGTTGACATAGGTAGGGAGATCCATTATCTCATGGAATCTTTCTAATTATGTTTTACACCCATTGATGTATCTTCAATAAAAGCCTCCTAGAAAGAGGAATCCTTCCCTACCGATTCTAGAAGAACATTAGTGGTGTCTCCCACGTAATGTATACTGATTAAATAGTTATTATTCAGAATGAAAGCTAGCAATGAATTCGTGGTATTTCAATGATTTTATAGGAGTACGACCTTTTAAATGTAAAATTTTTTATCGTAGAAATTAGTTGCTTTATCCCTTGATTCAGTGTGTGGATTAGAGGGTTAGATACATTATTAGATACCTATGTTTTATTAGAAAGAGCATCCAGATATATAATCATGGCATCCCAATATCCTCGAAAGTGTTTTAGATCTAGATAGAAATAGGGTGGTTTATAAAATCCGGATCTAAATTTTTAATAGGAAAAAGAGGTATTAAAACTTCAGTGGGCACATTAAACACGTTAATAGTTTCATAATTTCAATCCCCATTCATATATTATCATTAATCAATGTCATGAAATCAGAAATAATAAATATTTAAAACGTCATAATTTCATTTATCTTAGATTATCACCCAACTGGGAAACCCGAATGGGCATCTTGGACAAATATGATATAGACAACAGAAGAATAGTTCATCAATGTCAAAAGCCTTCAAGGAAAGATTACATGCCTATATACAAATCTCAATTGGGAAGTGATCAAAGGTAGAACACTATAGGGAAGTCTCAACTATAAAAAATAAAGGAATCAACTTTAATCCCCACTATATAACTGTACTTCATTATGGATCACTATATACACCCACATTTCACCCATATATAGTCCAAATAAGTGTAATATCGGCAAGGGTGATATCAAATTCTAATGTAGAAATTATAGTGTTTCTATTATTAGATTTATGGGAGGTCTCACAATAGTTCATAATTTCAATCGTACAAAAGATTTTCCAAAATTACCCCATTCCATTCAAGACGATGGTCAACATAAGATCTTTGATATTAGTTATCATTTATATGACTTATAAATATTCATTTTTTGATGTAGAATAAAAGGTGTGTTCTCTAGGATGGAGTATCACGAGAAACAGATGTCCCCTACACAGTTAGATATAAGGGAAAACAATCTATAGTTCAAGTAAATCCACACAAATAATAAATTCCTAGATTCAATGAATCACAATATATATATACCCACTAATTATATTTTAATGATAATGAGTTTTTATCTAATGTCTAGGTGAACATGTTGTGGGAGTACTTGGGAGGAGTCATCTTTACATTTTATTTTAAATGGAGAATGGTAATTCTTGGATCGGAATAGGTTCAAATGTTTGACTGATCTATCCTCCCATAATTCCTAGGTGGCTATGTTTCACATCTGGTGATTCCAAGGATCTCAGTGAAATAGAATTTAGATGATAGATTGATTATTCATCTTTTTGGTAGTTTGTTGATACATCTAGAGGTCTTGTAATAATACCAGATATCCAAGCCTCTCCATTTCGAGATTGGATCTCATTTCATGAACCCAGATCTTGTTGAATGATTATTCGTGGATCAACATAGTGCAGAATGGTTCCCCCATTATTATGTAACACTTCCATTCATGTTTGTATCTCCATTTACCTTATAAAGGAACCTTCGTATTGTGGAGCAACTAGAACCCCCCAAGAATGGGCATAAAATCAATAAATATGTATTCTGTTTCATGGGAATAATGCGAGGTGTTAGACTAGTTTGTGATACAAGAGGTTCTATGATCATTAAATATTAAATATTATTTGTGTGTGGTGACTCTCATCAATATTAAGTCAAGTAAATTCTTACGAGTCTCTAGTTAGGTAGAGAGTGGTGAATTGAGCTAGATGTGTTGGAAATAGACTCCAAAATCATATATAAATACTTAAATGACACTTGTGTTATTCTATGGCCTATCTCTTACTGGAAATGGAAGTGCATATGGTTCATCATAAGTACATATAAGACTTTCATACATGGATACATTGTAATATAGATTTATATTTTCTATAATCCATGATTTTTTAAGATTCATCGATCATCTACCTTTCCAGTATGGGTTATTTTCACCCTAACGGTGTAAAGATTATTTATGGGGACACACTTGAATTTCATTATTTCTTCACCCCATATGTCCCCCTATTTTTTATATCATCCACTTTCAAAAATAGTCTTCATAATATAAATATTTATGTATAAGATTATAATGGATCAGATGATGATATTGATTAATATATTTCCATAAAACCCATTTCTTTTACAACTGATAATCATGTTTTAGAGAGATCATTATGGACGTGTTTCTTTCCACTGGTTAACAATGTTTGTAAAACAATAATAATTGTATAATTACTTTTATGACAAAATTACATCTTTATGTACTTTATTCAGGTAGTTTTTATTGGACGTTATATATGATGGGTTCAACCATAGATCATTTGGTGAGCCTGATATAACATATATGATGGGTGCACCCAAATAGCACTCAAATGTGTAGGGTAATGATTTTGTTCTATAGAGAATTATATTGTACGGGTCGATAAGATTATTTCAAATATAAAGGTTATATAAGGGTTATAAGATGATTATAATCTGTTATATCAACATGTTTTATCTATGTTGGTTGTGGGTTTATAATTTTTTATTTTTTCATGATTGATATATCAAGGATCATGAATAATTATTCAACTGACTATTTCAATGTTTAAATAATTATTCCATGTTTTCATGATTTATGGCTTAGGTATTTATGGGTATGATTTGAATTATTATTTTAACATGCACTCTAACAATTTTATTATACACTTATGCAATTTTTATGCTACTTGTTGACTATAAATTGTTTATTATTATATTTACCCTTACTCAGAATTTTGGATAGACCCTTTATGTTCCATTTTCCCAAATCTATCAAGAATGATGTTGAAATATTTTTTTGTAATTTTTTTATATAGAATGATAACAACATAATGTAGAATAATAAAATTTAGGTTAAGTGGGAGAAAATCGCATTTAAATACCAGAGTATTTTTCATGTTAGAGTTTTCTCTAATTCTATATAACTCTAAAACTAATAAATATTTGAGTATATAAGTGACCAATTATTTACTTTTGATATTTTTTGTACCATGTGGGAAAATAAGGCCATTCTTATTAGTTTCAAATCCATAAATGAATTTTTTATGAATTCAGCATTGTGATTGGGAGTACAGGATTGGGGAAACAATAAAAACCTCCCTAAATATATGTGGTTTTTTCTCATAACCACATGAAATGAATATATATATATATACGTATATATGTATTTAAAATACATAATATATAATTAATTATATTAAGATAATTATAGAATGATTAAATAATACATACCATTATTCCATTATGATTGTACAAAATTGGAAATAGTACCCATGATTTTTAAAGGACCACTATCTCCATGACTTTAAAATAGTTCATGATGAATTACCTACATTTCCTTGTATGATTTAAAAGTATAATTTATGAAGAACATTTATAATTATTTCGTGATTATTATTTTGTATATGGGGAGTAATGAACTCATTTACCATTTGAAACATACTGAATCAACTTTTAACATTTGATCAAAATATTACCAAAATGTATAACATGAAATTGATTGATTGATTAATTGATTATGAAATTATAAAAAGGGTTAATAATAATGAAAATGTTACATTACAAAGTAATTAGATTATTGTTTTAATTCATGATGATAAATAAATTATATGGTGTGTTAGACTCAAGGTAAGATACTTTCTTTAAAAATAATTTTTAGTTTTCCCCTTACAAAACATTTTATTCATTAAAAATATATTTAGAATATGTAATTTAATTTTAATTATAAAATAATTATTAATGTAATATTATGTATCTTTGGAATATCATTCAATGATTTTCCAATGGAATAATTTCTTAGAATGTTTGTACTTTCATTTCAAAACACAGAATCATATGTCATATTTTAATATCTATGGTAATAATGAGTTTTCCTACAATTATAATAATTAGTTTATCTTTTAATTTTTTATAATATTTAATATCACCCAATAACCCCAATTTTTATTTTTTATATCATTATTGTAAATTGGTTTTGAAAAAGAATGTGTATTTTAATATCTACAAGTGTTCTGCAAATGGGCTCGAACGTTTTTTTCAAGGTTTTTATGATGAGATGGTGAAATATTAATTTTTTTATTATTTAGTCCTTACAAATAGTTTAGATAATTTTTTAGTCTAATATATCTCATCACAATGATTTATCCTAATATATATTAAAAATCGGTGTGCTGAGATTATGATCTAATGGTTTGCATAATTATATTAGAAGTCGTGCATAATGTTATTCCAACACATAAGGGTTTTGAAAGGGATTTACATGGGTTATATGAGGTTGATAAGAAAGTGAAACAACCACGGATTATCTATTCTATATATTTATTTTGTATGGAAATATTTTTACTTCAAAAGGTAACGGAATAATAATTTTCCTTCAAGAATTATTATTCCATTTTGGGTCTAAATGTTATTTTTTAAGAAATGTTTTTTATAGGTTCTCATTTTTATGATAAAATATTTTTATTATGATTTATCATTAATGTTGTCATCAAATTTAATTTATGAAAATATTTATTCAAAAAATATATTTTCATTTTTACGTAAATGATTAATGCACCTTAACGATTATTATATTAATGACAATCCACCTTTTTAATTTCATTGTTTTAACAGGGTCTGAAATCAATATTTTTAATTTTTATATCCCTTACTGATGTGTTATTTATCATTCTTGGTTTTATAAAAAAAATCACATAGTTTATGAATGGTTATGAATAGAGAAGGTTTCACGTTTAAAGACAAAATGATTTTCAATGAATTGAAAACATGTTTCATTTTTAATGTTATATATTATGAGAAAATTGACACAGAGAATAATTATCCACTGGTAATTTATGGTTTTAAAATATATCAGTTATGACCCAATTCTCTAAAACATTAAACTATTAAGATACTCACCAATGAATTACAATTATTTTTGTCAATAAAAACATAGGATTTTAAAGGGTTTATGGTCATTTTTTTAATGTTGGTATCATAGAAAAGGATTAAAGACCATTAATGGTTAGACAAAGATTTTAGAATAATTTAAAAGTATTATATATCCACAATGGTCAGTATATTGGCTGAATTGTATGTATTTATGATAAATAGAAAAAATTGAACATAATATGGATAAAATAGGAATTTTGTTTATCCTCAGCCTAAGATGGTATATTAAGAATTTATTTATATTCTCACGAAATACATTTTAGATTTATTACACGGTTGGAAACATTAAGAACTGAATTAATAAAGGACATAAAGGGAAATTGAGGTGGTTTTACGAATTATAAACTAAATGGAATCGGAGGTATAGTGAAAACCTGTGTAGTAATTTTTAACAAGGTATCACGAGATATTATTAAATAATTCTACATATTTGAGTTTTCTAACAGATCAAATAATATTCATATTATGCTATAGGGGATTTTAGGTGATAGAAACCATATAGTTAAAAATATTAAATCTTATAAGTGTCATGAATGTGGGATTAAAATCCCATAAAATTGGATAAAATTATTTAGAATATGTATTTTTGTAAACGAGGTGGTAAAGAAATAATATACCAAGAAAAAAAGGAAGAGGTTAGTTAATAACATAAAATGGAATATATTTCTTCAAAAATTATGAAATTATTTATATAAATACATAGAGTATAAAAATATTAAAATCGATGTCTTAGAGGGAATGCTCGAATATGGGATCAGGAAGACCATAAAAATAAATGTTTAGAAATGTATAATTACATTACACATAATGTTTTGGAAACAAATAATGATAGATTAACAGTAGGGATTATATCATGTGAAATGTTTTAATATTTTCAAATATTAGGACATAATTCTTTTATTTTGTTTTTAGAAAGTAAGTACTAAGAATAAATATAGAAAATCATAAATAAAACTTCAAATGATTATTTTTGTTGGTATATATGGATTCATGATTTATTATGTAGTGGAATATTTAAGGATAATAATATGTTGGAATGAAAAAATAATCTTTTCACGCATTACATGGTTTAAATACTTTATGTGACATTTATTTATTTATTTATTATTTTTTTTAGGTATACATATCACTTAGGATTATGATGTGAATGTATTATTTGAGGAAGAATAAAATTTTCTCTTTATGAACAATGTTTTAACGATATTGATAAACCATAGTTTATATAAAGTATTTGAGTATTTTGATTCATTTTTAGGGATTCAATCACATTTTAATGAGTGATATATGAATTGTGATAGTATAGTTTTGAAAAAGGACAACCAGACACATATAGAAAGGATGCGAGGAATAAAACCAAAACTAATTGGTGAAAATGGTGAAACTCCAACTATTGAACTATATGATATCATAGTTTGAATGAAAGTTTTTATAAAACATAATTCTAATTATAAAATTTCTTTTAGAGACGTATGTTTTATCATATAGATAACCATGTCACTGTAATGTGATTTGGAGATTAAGTGATTAATGCTATTTCAGATGGGGATCAGTACATTTGGGTAAAAATTATACGATTATGATTAACATTATATTATGGTATTTTATTTTAGTAATAATAGTTTAATTTTATTATTAATGAGTATATCATATTAGTGGGGATTTTTGGTAATTTATGAAAATAATTAATATATCAACGAAATTATATGATTACGTCATGTGCATTAATTATAAGGCTTTATATTTTATTTATGTTATTCGAATATATGTAGAAAATTTTTCTAGGAATAATTTTAATAAAATAATTCTAATATGTGGATTTAAATTTCATTCAATTTCATTTTGAATAATCTATCATATTTTTATTTATATAATGATTTATTGTGAAATTTGGCTATTACATTTGAATTATGAAGATTACTGTATTAATTTGTTGTATAAAAATTTTTTCATTATAGGAATTATCTAAAATTTTGCAAAATATTTTGGTTTTGATTAATATATAATGTTATTATAATTAACATTTTATCATTTTGCCGAACTATATGATATAATTGAAGAATATTTTAGTGCATGAAGCATAAAACATTCATCATGAAAACTCATTGTTTGAAAAAAATAGGATTTGGTTGTGTAAATTGATTAAATGATGAAATAGTACATATCAAGTAAGAGTATTTCCATATTTTCATTGTTAATATATTAAATAAATACCTCAACACTTAGAAAAAGTTCTTTAAATATATAAATTTATCTTATTACATTCATTTCTAATGAATCGTTATCCTTGTTCACACCTCATTGTATTATGATTTTATGATCATTAACATTCTCATTATTATTCACTATCATGTTATTAATTATTTATACCACTCTCCATTATAATTTAGAAATTATTCTTTTCATCTAAGTCCACAATTCCACTTCATAACAATGATTTTCTATTTGAAAACATATATTTTTTATTCAAAATTTCATTTACATTTCCCTTACTATCATTTAAAGAGGATGTTTTAACCCATTATTAATGTGGTATTTAATCAATGGTATTTTATAATAGGAGACCATTTACTAGAAAGATCAATTTAAAATTTCAAGGGGTTTATTTTCTAAATGCTTAATAATGTAATACCCTGAGACTATAAATGAAGGAAATTATATTTGATAACATGTATGACTCGTAACGCCATGATTAAATGAACCAAAAAATAATATTACCTTTATATGACTTTTATAAAGTAGTCGTTAAATTGTAATATTTGAATAATATTAATTATATGATATACTATATAAATATATAATGGACCAACTCAATAAAATTGTATTGATTAATTTTTGGGAAATAAGAAATAAAAATTTACATAAATATTCTGTTTTTCAAAAATATTTATTTCACAAATAGTTTATAATTATTTTTTAATGTAAAATTGATAATAATTTTATAAAAAATTTCGATATTTTATTTCATAAAATAGATATAATTTTTGAAATCATTATATAAAAAGTTTCATATAGCGAATTATTGAGATTTTTCTAAGAAGTTTAATATTTCAACAAATAGTAAAATATAAATATTTTTTATGGAAAATATATTTTCATTTTTTGAATTTATAATGTATAATTATATATATTTTTAATTTAAAATTTCCATGAGACTGTTTTTATATTAATATAATCTAATTGTATTATTTAAAATTAATTCTATACATTTATTTAATACATAGTATTTTTTCTCAAAACATCATTTTTATGAAAAAATAATTTTTCTCGTAGTTTTTTAGATTAATTATAAATTAAATTATAACATATATGTTTTCGGAATATTAAAAAAATAATTTCATAATTTTAATTTTGAGTTCCACTTTTGGTAACTATTTACCGTTTTTAATAACTATTAACACCCATAATAGTAAATTGTTTAACCACATTAATGGAAAAATTAGTTAATTGAGGTTAAAAATAATGTGATAATGGATAGAAAGTAACCTTAAAAGTCAAAATCTTTTTTTAATGATTATATGTAAATAATTATCATTATAAATTATAATAAATGATTTTTTTTGACATATATATATGATTTTGTTTTTGGTAATGTTTTTTTTGTAAAGGAATGTAAAAATGTCAATCTCTTATTTTTTTAACCTTATATTTTTTGAATATGGATAAAAAGATGGTATCTTTGGTTATAAAACATCATTTTAATGGTGATTATTTTTTCTTTTTCATGGGTATTTATTGATAATTTTTAGTTATTAGATAATTACATTCATTTTATGGTCAACACTGATACAATATTTATTCAATTAATATAATAATACTAAATATTAATTAGAAAATGGTAAAGGTAATATGATTTGGAATAATTATTATGTTATATAATTTTTTGTGATAAAATTACATTTTATAACTGTTTTAATTCATTATAATCAAATTTATTTCTTGTCTTTTTTTATTTCAAATTAAATGAATAATTCAAAATTTACATTAATGTTATTTTAAAATAAATAATATTTTATTAAATGATTTAAAACTACAAGAAATTCTATTTTCTCATAATGAATTTTATATTATTTTAAAAATAAATCGTGTTCAATTAATGGTTCAATTTCCCGACATTAGAATCTTTGTTTACCAATATAGAATAAATTTGCAATTTCGATGTAGTTGTCAAAAGGGTAAAAATATGGTTAATAGAAAATCATACAAGAAAAACTATAATATAAAATTTCAAGATTTTACTGTATGAAATTATTTAGAATCATACACATATTATATTACAATATTTTCAATTTATATCCATTTTATGGTAAAAAAAATTAATATTAATTTATTTGTAATGAAATTCTAAGAGTTCTTCTAACCTCTCTGGTGGAAGGGGACCTCCTCTTCAATTTTCATAAAACATAAACAGAATTATGTTTCATAAAATAATTAATAATAAACATTTAATACATCCATCAACATGTAATTTAATCACTTTTTGATCATAAAATTTTCTTATAGAAACATTATTGTAATCCATAAGAGGTTTTCCAAATATGTGGTATTATAGTAATAATGGGTTTTTTAATTTAATCTGAAACACCATAATTTATTCTCTATAAATGATGAAAAAATAACCTAATTATATAAAATATATTGAAATTATATCATTTCACAATAATAACCAATGTTCATCCCCATATTCCATAAATTTGGAAACTAAAATTGTATGGCAGACTACATCCTCGCAAAATGATGTGAATTTTTTCCACCACTGCATATTATTTATGGTTATAATGATTTATTTTATATAAAAAATGAAATTAATTAAATATTAGTTACTCTAAAAATTTAATATAACTTCCATTTTCTTCCATTTCCATTCAATAAAAAATTATAAATTCGTTCATGCTTATGTGTGGAATCCAAAATCTATAAAGCGATGTGATTATTTTTTCAAGTCCAAATCAAACATATGATATATACATATATATTATTGAATTTAAAACATGAATATTTTACTAATTATATAATTATGATTTTTTAATGTTAAAATAATTCATACCTTATTTCTTTAATGATATATTAAAATAAAAATGTTACTTATATGAATTTATGGCCTACTATATTCGTGATTATAACATAAGTTATATTTCGAAAAAAGATTGTTGGTTTTGATAGTATTATTTATAAATAAAAGTGAAAATCATTTTTTGATTATTATTCTTGAGATGGTGGTGTAATGACATAATTGACCATTTACAATATACTAAATTTATTTGTGATATATGAGATGAATATTGATAAAACATCTAACGTTTTCTGAATTAATTGAGTAATTTATTATAGCATGGTAAAAATGAATGATAAACATAAAAATAATACTTAAGAAATTATATAATTTTGATAAATTTATTATTATAGATCCTAAAGAACAGGCATGTTGAGGCAGACTCATTGTAAAGGAATTTATTTTAAAAATCCTCTTTTAATATTTCCTTTCAAACTCTTTCTCTTATACCAAATTATTTCAAAATATCTTATTATATTATATAAATAAAATAATTATAAATTAAATTTCATATCTCTTATGAAATTATTTCAATTCTTTATTGGAAATTTATTTTTTTATGAAATATTTTTGGCTTCTTCACGAAATAAAAAATGAAATTTTCTATTTAATATATATGATTAAAAAAGTTCCCTCCACCATAACCACTATTTGATGCATTTCCATTATAATAATTCTTATTATCCTTAAAAACATATTTCCCTTTGTTTAAGATAATACATTATTGTAATTTTTTTAAAGGAATCAATGTTTAAGTATCCAAAAATAAAATTTAATGTGTTTTCAAACAGGTTTTCAATTATTTTGTTTTGAAATTAATGAAGATTATATTGTTTTATAAATTATATATTCCTTGTAAATTGTTTATGATAATGGATATTTTCAATATATCTCATTATTAGGGTTGATAAAATAAAACTTATATGATTAATGCTCTAATAGAGAGCTCCTATACAATTTATAATTATATTGGAAGTTAAGAACATGGTAATTCTAATTTGTAAGAGTTACTAATGGTTTATATAATGGTATTTGAAGAGTTCTATGAAGATTATTTCAGATGTATTCTAATGAGGCATATAGAACTGCAAATTATTTTTTATGAAATACATTTAATTTAAAAAGTTATAATAAAAATTCTTTCTAAATGAATTATTATACCCTTATCGGTAATCTAATTATGGTTTTAGGAAAATTAATTTTATTTTTTATCTTATTTTCTAGGAAAAAATACAGATAATGATTTTACTATTTTCATATCATTTAAGTGCTTTAGGATAACCATTGGTTTAAAAAAATCAATTTTTTCAATAAATGATTATTTTATCCCACGTTTTATTATATTAATGGAATGAACAATATTTGAACTCATTATTTTGAAATGGAGAAACATGGTTTTTCTTATTTTTAACCCTCTTACTAAGCTATTTTTTCTGATCCCATATTTTGAAATTTTTTCATATGATTTAAGGATGGGTAAGAATTAATTAGGATTCTTATTGAATTTCCTAGTGATTTTGTATGAAAATAAATCATCTTTATTTTAAATGTTTTATATTATTGAAAAAATTGATAGAGATTATAAGTTCCCACCGCTAATATATGTGTTTATTATTTATGAGTTAAGACCTTGAACTCTAAATATATCAGTCGTTTAAATCGTATAAAAATCAGAGAAATGATTTTTTTATTAAAAACTATTTTTTATGTAATGTCTAAGGCCATGTCCTTACACCTAAATAATACATGAAAGATCACTGAATTTTGAATCTTGTTTCAAAGCCCATATTTTAGGTTTTTTAGTGAAACAAGATGAGGTACAAAGTTATTGAATGGTTAGTACGAATCTTTTACCTCAATTTTGCATCCTGATATGGGAGGACCATTCTCATTAAATCCAAGCTACACATTCCAAATAAACTTGAAAAACATGTAACTAATGATAGTTTCATCATACATTTTTTTCAAATGGTTTTTATAAAAGTAAACCTAGACCATAAAGGGAGGGGTCATTAAGACAGTGTTGAATGCATAGTTTTGAATGATTTATCTAACACTGTTCACGAACCTTATGAGGGGTTAACACATGGAAATTGAATCTTTTATGTTTTTAAACCATTATAAAAGACATAAAACTCTTTAAAAAGGGATATAATTACATTTTTCCCTAATTTATCAACCAAAACAATACCACATTTTTTCTCTAATTTTTTTCATGGACCGCCTATATAGAAGCTCAATTTTGTTCTACCCTCCATTTAATATTCGTGGTATCTCCTCCATCAAAACTCAGTTTCAACCGTTGTTCATCACATTGGATCTCTATTTTTAATTTTAAGATTCATATTTCTTCTTCTCATAGTTTATCTCTGTAATTGCATGGTGTTTTGGGGTCTATTACATGGTGAAAATCTAATGTTTGGTGTATTCTGGGTGGTCTAGAAGTCCATCCCAGCTTCTTGGTGATGCTTAAGACTTCTAGAGGTGGCCTCAGCCTACTGGTCACATAGGCCTACCAGTAGCCTCGGCCTACCGGTGGCCTCGGCCTACCGGAGCCCTCAACCTACTGGTCGCCTCAGCCTACCTTTAGCCACGACCTACTGGTGGCCTCGGCCTATTGGTGGCCTCGGCCTACCGGTGGCCTCGGCCTACCGGTGGACTCGGCCTACAGGCAGCCTCGGCCTACTGGTGGCATCGGCCTACCGGTGGCCTCAGCCAACCAGTATCTTGGTCTACCAGTAGCTCTCCACGGGATTTCCAGTAGCGACTCCTTTTTGCGCGAATCAGTTTTAAACCATGTTTTGACCACTTTAAGCCTGTTTTAAAGCCCATTAATGTTGTTTAATTCAATTATTTGTGAGGTGTGTGTCAGTTTTAACCACCCTAAGGGAGGGGACCTTTTATGTTGCAAGTGTGGGGTGGCCCAGCCACGTGGTCAACCCACGATCTCGCATCTTCCGCGGTTCTGAGTTTCTATCCATATCTTAATCATCCCCTGAATGCTTTATCTCAGCCTTTATAACCTATAGGCTTCTCTTTTCTCTGGGTTTTTTTCTACCACCCTGTGCTCGAAGTACCCTTCCTCCCGACGACTTGTACCCCCGTTGTGGTGTTTTCCTTGATGGCATTCCAGAGAGTTCCTGCTACTCTTGATTTCTAGTTTCCATGATAAGACATAACGTCTATCCTTGATCAATCATGTAGGGATCTTATCTTTGCCTCTCCTCCTTGTGTATCATGTGTGGTGGGTGTTCTATGGTTTTAACGAGGCAGTTATTCAATTCTTAAATAAATATAATAATTAGTTAAAGAGTAGGGATGAGGAAGTTTTTAATATTGGTACATGTTTTTACCCATGTTTTCCCTATTATGTTGTTATGAATAGAATGGGCTTAGGTCTACTAAAAATCACGGCCGTTGGGGGCCTTTGTTTTCGCACCTATCCTATGCTATGTTTTACGCATTGTCTGGTGAATGGAAATCATGTATGAATCAGTTATACACTTAAACTCGGATGTTGAATATGAATGCCCATAACCTTGTGTGATCGCCCTAATTGAAATATATAATATAAGAGAATTAATTGTGATCATTGGGATGGTTCAGTTATGAAATGAGTGAATAGAGGGGCTGTGTTTTGTTATAGATGGGTGAAAAGTGGAGCTGTGAATGGTGTGGTTGGAATGGCATGATTTGTTGTGTGGCTGTGGTGGTGTTTGGAAGTAGGGCTGTAGGTTGGGTTGTAAACATGAATAAAAGTGGAATGTTAATAATGAACTGGCTGAAATGGTAATTAATTAATGTGGGGATAACAAATGGTTTGTTGGCTTTTTGTTTGGTTCCAGTTTTTTGAGGGATTCCACTGATCCCACATTGTTGTTATTGTTTACAAGAGAATATGGTGTGAATGTTAAAATTACCTAATGGTTTTCCTTCTTACATTATTATTGTTTCATATGTGATTTTGCCTGTTAGTTTCCCAATAGTTATGGGAATAACTCATACTGAACTGTTATGAAATGATAACTTGAATGGGGAAACGGCGAACTGTTTGTTGTGTGCCCGTTTTCTGAGGCAGCAGTGCTTGGGAACCTTCTTGTATCTATTGAGGTTCCATAGGTTCAGATGTGAGTTGGTATATATATGTGTAACTGTATGTTTTTTGTTTAGTCTCAACCCACACGTGTTGGGAACTTAGTGTCGGTCACACCAGCTCATATAAAAGGGGGTTTTCCCCTAGTTACTCTCATTCCTGCTCCCTCTTCCCTAGGCTGTGATGGCTGGAGGCGACCATACAACCAAGGCTCTTCAGGTAGGTGTCGTTTGGTGTGTTATTAGCTAGGAATCTTTGGGCAGGTTGTTTTCCCAAGAATCATCAGGATGAGGCCCATGTGTTTTCGAGAAGGGGATCTGGTTACGGTTTGTTTTCCCAGGTGTCATCGGGATGAGGCTCAGGTGTGTGCAGGCATGGATGTGTGGTTGTGGGGCCCAGGTTTGTGCGGGCCGGGATGTGGATGGTTGTGAGGCCCATGTGTGTGTGGGTAGGGATTTGTATGGTTGTGAGGCCAAGGTTTGTGCATGCAAGAAGAGCATGGTAGCGTCAGGACGATTGTCGTTTGGGATGAGCAGCTTGCTAGTGGGGGAAATGGTGGTGCGGGGTACCCAAATGTTTTGTTCTTTACTATTACCTTGGTACTTGTGTTATTTGTTAAGCATGGACATTGAGGTGGGAATGATAGATTCCTTGATATATGCTGGTTCTTCTTCTTCTCACAGGGCTTTAGCGCATCTCCCCACTTGTGCATGAGAGCTATAGGTTTTCCTACTGAGTATACTTTGTATGCTCACCCTATGTTTACTTTCATGTTTCTAGGAGGACCTCGGAGGCCATGCGGGGCCTAACTAGTCTGGACGTTGGAGTTGCTGCTTGTTTCTGTTGTTTTCTGTTTAGCCTTTTCTTTTCCTGTTGGTTTTTCACTTTGGAGTTCTCGTACTTTGTTCAGTTTTATTATTAAAACAGGCATGTAGTTTGGTTTTCCTTTGATTTTTCCATATATGTTGGTGTTTGGTGTTGACTCATTCTTTCATAAAATCCTAGTTAACTAAAAAATGGTAATGCCTTCCATATTTTGAAAATGTTACACCCTTGGTGGTAGTCGCCACTCCGAGGCCTACTGGAGGTGGTACTCTAGGGTCGTTATCTCGTCTTCAACTTATGTAAGGAAGAGAGGGGACCATTGCCACCCCATCCATCGTCATTTCGAATGCGGGTCCTGAAAGAATAGTATCAAAGGAGGTTGAGGGATAGGATGGAGTCTGGAGTTAGGCAAAGTGAGGATTTCGTGGGATGCTAGGGCAACAATGTTAGGTTATCTTGGTTCGTGAAAGAGACGAGGGATGACTAGCTAGGACCTGGGATTTTAGGCCCCCCCATGATCCGATGCAATGACTCTAAGCCTATCAAACGACCAAGTGATACTACATTTATTTCAAGTTAGAGACCCTAGGGAAGGTACATTCATCATACGGATTGTGTTTTTATTTGATTTGGGGCATCTTGGGGAGAAAATTTTAATAATAATAAAAAATGCCCTTGCTACTCGGGCTTAGGCATTCTTTGTTTACCTTGAAGTTATGGAACTCGAACATTATCCACGAGTGACTCGGGTGGTAGAGGCCGAGAGGATCATAGAAGTTGACCATATGAGGGTTGACCGAGATGTGGAGGATGACTTGTGGCAGAGGACTCTATGGTCCTTCCAGTGACAAACCCTAGATAACTATGAGGGCAGCGTTTCAGACTCAGTAACAGAGGGATGGCTCGAGGAGCTATCCATCACCTTCTGTTTGATCTGTGCTCCGAGGGAGTACTGGGTTCTGTTTGCTGTTAGTCAGCTAAGAGGTGCAGCGCGTTCGAGGTGGATGATTTTCCTGGGAGATAAGGAAAAGGAAGAGGTTTCCTTGGCCGGTTTTGAGAATGAATTTTGTGAAGATTTCCTATCCTCTACGGCGAAGGCTGGTAAGAGACATGAGATTCTCTCCCTTCAACAGGGAAGCATGTAAGTGATGGAGCTGGGGATCACGGTCATTGATCTCTTGTGCTTTCCCCCGGATCTCTTTCTGGATGAGGAGTCGCGGGCAAGACGGTTAGAGGAGGCACTCTACCCTTCTCTTCAGTACGTTGTCACTCCTTTCACCCTTCCGACATACCTAGCAGTACTGAAGAAGGCCGAGATAGTAGATAAGATGCACTCGAAGGGAGGAATTCCACTAGAGGGGAACCAGCTGGGTTCATCAATGTTGAAGGAGGTCAGTAGCAGGTCTCCAGCGATAGGGCCTTCTAGGATTCGATAAGCAGGGTGTAGGCCTCATCAGTTCCAGTTCTGAGATTTTGGCCCTTGCCCATTTTCCACAGGTCCAGGACCAAAGTGTTTCTCTTGAGGAGTTTTCATGCACATCCGGATCAGGTGTCCGACTCGAGCTCCACATGGTGGAGGTGGGCAGTTTCAGCACCCACCTTAGCAGCAACCATTACAAGAGATGCCTTTCTAGCAGCAGAAGTAGGCCCCTGGTCCTCCGAGGGATGACTTTTAGGGAGGAGACTGACACCAGGGTACTCCTTCATGACCTCGACCAGGGCGTTTTCAGGTAGGTGGTCGAGAGCATCAAGGAAGAGGAGCTGGGCTTAGACAGTTTCACCCTATAGAGTTATTAGCTCCGACATGACTAGAGGTTGTTCGAGGTACGATCAGTTTGTTCAGCACTCTTGTTTCTTCCTTGTTTGATTCGGGAGCTTTGCACTCCTTTGTTATGCCCGAATTAGCCAATTCTTTGGGTCTGGATACCGAGAGACATTTTGTGCCCCTAGTGTTGAGAACACAAGTTGGGGATCAGACCGGCGTATCATACTTTTTCTGGGGATGTAGACAGATGTTGGGACTACATCAGTCTACTGGAAACCTTCTTTCATTGCAGATGAAGCAGTATGATGTCATTCTAGACATAGACTGGTTATTCTTCGTGCATGCCATCATCGACTTCTATCGGAGAAGGATTGAATTCTACAATGAGGATGGATGGCGTGTGACTTTTCGTGGGGAGAAGAATTATCATGTGGGGAGTCTACATGTGGAGCCACTCATTTCTATGCTAGATGGGGTGTCAGTGGTGTCAGTAGACATAGGAATGATGGATGTCCCAGAGGTTGTAAGACAATTCCCTGATGTATTTCCCGATGAGGTTGTGACTCTACCCCCTAGGTGTGACGTTGCGTACGGGGTAGACATATATCCTGGTTCCCACCCGATATCAATGGTTCCTTATCGGATGACACCTTCTGAGTTGCAGGAGTTGTAGATTCAGAATGACGATCTGATGGAGAAGGGCTTTGTTCGACCCAACGTGTCATCATGGGGTGCTCCATTTTTTTCGTAAAGAAAGAAGATGGTATTCTACGGCTACGCATAGACTACCAGAGGTTTAATAAGGTTATGGTCAAGAATTGTTACCCCCTTCCAACGATAGACGGTCTATTCGACCAGCTAAGGGGTGCATTTTGGTTCACTACGATCGATCTGTGGTCTGGATACAACCATTTGAGTGTGAAGGAAGGTGATATCTCGAAGATGGCGTTCAGGTGTAGTTATGTCCACTTTGAGTTCATGTCCATGACATTTGGTGTTACGAATGAACCAGCTATGTTCATGAACCTCATGAACTCTGTCTTCCGAGAGTTTTTGGACCAGTTCGTTGTGGTGTTCATCGAAAATATCCTTATTTACTCAAGATCAGAGGAAGAGCACGTTGAGAATCTTAGGGTAGTTTTGGGAGTTCATCGACACCACCATCATTATGGGAAACTGTCTAAGTGAATGTTTTTTATATGAGAATTACATTTCCTTGGACATGTTGTGTCTCAGAAGGGAATAGAAGTAGACCCGTTGAAGGTAGATGCAGTAGTTTCATGGGCCGCACCCAAGAATGTTGTAGAAGTTCACAGTTTCCTGGGTTTGGCAGGCTATTACCAGAGGTTTGTGCCCGATATCTCTCAAGTTGCAGCTCCGTTGACAGCACTGACTAGGAAGGACCAGGCCTTCGTGTGGAGCGACCAGTGCCAGACAACTTTTGGCAACCTAAAGGAGAAGCTGGTTAGTGCTCTAGTACTCAGATTACAAGAGGAAGGGGTGTTGTTTGATGTTTTATGTGATGCTTCTGGCCTTGGGTTGGGATCTGTGATTATGAAACAGCAAGGAGTGTTCTCTTATGGGTCTAGGAAGTTATGTCCTCTTGAACGTAACTATTCCACCCACGATCTGGAGCATGCAGCCATGGTGTTCCCATTGAAGTTGTGGCGGTATTATCTCATCGGAGACCGCTTTTTGGTCATCTCATAACACATGATCTTATGTTATGTCTTTTACAAGAGGGATCTAAACATGAGGAAGAAGATATGGGTTGAGTTCTTCCAAGACTACGACATCGAGATCTTTTATACTGATGAAATGGGTAATGTTGTGGCTGATGCCCTGAGCAGGAAATTGCAGAAGGAAGTAGTTCGGGAATATGCATATTCTTGGAGAGTGATGGAAGAGTTAGCGGGCTTGCATTTGGATGAATGTTTGGAAGGTGGAAAAGGTTTTCTATTCCAGATGATTTTAGTTCCCTCTTTAGTGGTGCAGGTGGAAGAGTCTCAGTGGCGGGACATGTAGGTATAAGTGATGTGAGATCGTTCTTATTGGGGAAATTCTCTTGAGGGATGGTCTGAGGATGGTCATCATAAGATGATTTTCCTTGGAAGTCTATTTGTCTTGGAGATGATGTCTAAAGGAGTTCTATGTGAGTTCCATGGCTCGGCTTTGCAGTACATCCTAGGTTCTCAAAGATGTACCAAGGACTCAGGGGACAGTTTTGGTGGCCCGAGATAAAGCGGGAGATAGCAGAGTTTGTGGCTAAGTGCCTAATGTGTCAGCAAGTGAAGGCTGAACACCGTATTCCTAGAGGGTTGTTACAGCCTTTAGATGTTCCCAACTAGTAGTGGGATGATATCTTGATGGACTTTGTCACAGGGATACCCAAGGCTCAGGGATTCTACGATACCATCAGGGTAGTGGTTGATCGGTTGAAAAAATCAGCTCACTTCTTGGAGATTAAGGAGTCGAGCCTAGTGAGTACCTTATCCCAGAGGTACGTTAATGAAGTTGTGCGGTTGCAAGGGATTCCAAGGTCTATTGTCTCCAATCGAGACACGCAGTTTTCCTTATGAGTCTGGAGGGGATTACAGCATGCCTTTAGCACCCAGCTATGGCTTATCACTTCCTTCCACCATCAAACAGATGGGAAGATAGAACGAACGATCCAGATGTTGGAACTCATGCTGCGGGCATGTGTTCTGGATTTTTGGGAATCATGGGTATGACACTTGCCTCTAGGGGAGTTTTCTTATAATAATATCTTCCACTCCACTATCGACATGACACCGTTTGAGGCCTTGTATGGATGGTCATCTTTTTCACCCGTTTGATAGACAGAGATTAGGTAAGCATATGTTCTTGGCCCATAAGTGGTTTAGGGAACCACTGAGAAGGTTCAGCTCGTGCGTGAGAGGATGAAGGGAGCCCAGGACTGGAAGAATTCTAATGTCGATCGTAGGAGGAGGCCCTTGGATTTCGAGGTTGGAAATCTTGTGTTATTGAAGGATTCCCCTCGAAGTGGGCAGCGAAGGTTTGGGAATGGGAGTAAGCCCTCCCCTAGATTCATCGTACCTTTCAAGGTGTTGGGATGAGTTTGTGAGGTGGCGTATCAGATGGCTTTGCCACCTCAGTTGGAGAAAGTTCACAATGTCATTCACGTATCCCAGCTTCGTCGATATCTACACGATGACTCTCATGTTATCGATTGGGAAGAGTTATCTTTCAAAAACGATGTGAACTTCATAGAATGACCAATCATGATCGAGGATCGTAAAGAGAATGTTTTTAATGGATGAACTATCCCCTTGGTTTGTGTGTTGTGGAGGCATGGAGGCATCGAGGAGAGCACTTGGGAGTGTCAAGCCAAGTTAAGTGTTCAGTATCAACAGCTGTTTTGACTTCCATGTTGTTGTTTTTTTGTTCTGAGTTTTGTTGAGATGTTTTACCTTATGCTTTAATATATGAAATTATTGTTTTTCTTATCTATTACAAGATCTGTTCCCTATTCTCTATGTGTCCGAATGTGTGATGATGGGAAAATATGACTGCTAATCAGGACACATTAATGTTGATGCGATTAAACCCGTGCGGGCAAGTCAGTGGCACACAAAGTAGATAATATCTAGGCATGTAGGAAGGGACTCCCTGACTCATGTGTTGGAAAATGTGATCCATGTGCCTATTCTGGATGTTTGGGGTTGATAACTCTTGGGGGAATATTCTGGGATGTAGGGGGGTCCTGTTCCAACTTTCATACAACTCAAGGGTTTTCCCCTGAGAAGTATCATTAAAGGGTGGTTGTTGGAACCCTCCTTTTCTCATTTCTGGTTTGTTCTCATATTCTCTGAGATAAGAATAGTTTGAGAAGTATCAGATGTAATTTCCCGGGGTTTTGGGGTCCATTACATGGTGAAAATTTGATGATTGGGGTGTTTTGGGTGGTCTGGAAGGCCATCCCAGGTTCTCGATGATGCTTAAGACTCCTAGCGGTGGCCTCAACCTACCGGTCGCCTGGGCCTACTGGTGGCGTCGACCTACCAGTAGACCTACACTACAGGTGATCTTGGGATACAGGTAGCTCTCCACGGATTTTCCAGTAGCACCTCCATTTTGCATGAATTGGTTTTAAATGGTGTTTTGACCCCTTTATTCATGTTTTAAATCCCATTAATGGCGTTTAATCAAATGATTGGTGAGGTGTGAGTCAGTTTTAACCACCCCGAAGGGAGGGGACCTTTTAAGTTAGGCGTGTGGGGTGGCCCAGCTACGTGGTCAACCCACGATAACGCTTCTTCTGCAGTTTTGAGTTTTTCTCCATATCTTGACCATCCTAGGAATGCAGTATCTTAGCCTTTAAAACATAAAGGCTTCTCTTCTCCATGGGTTTCATTTTTTTCAATCACCCTTTGCTCGGAGCACCCTTCCTCCTGACGAGTTGTACACCAGTTGCAATGTTATCCTTGATCGTGTTCCCTTGAGTTCTTGCTACTCATGATTTTCAGTTTCCACGCGAGGAATTCACTTCGATCCTTGATCAATCAAGTAGGTATCTTACCTTTGTCTCTCCTCCTTGATTATCATCTGGGGTGGGTGTTCTATGGTTCCCACGAGGCAATTAATCATTTCTTAAATGAAGATAATAACTCGTTAAAGAATAGGGATGAGGATATTTGATAATATTTTTTAAGGTTTATACTCATGATTTTCCTATGATGTTGTTAGGAATTGAATGGTCTAGGCCTACTGAAAATCATAGTCGTTGGGGGCCTTTGTTTGCACACCTATGCTATGCTCTATTTTACGGATTTCCTACTGAATTAGAATCATGTATGAATCAGTTAAACAATTAAACTTGGATGTTGAATATGAATTACCATAACCTTGTGTGATCACCCCAGTTGAACTAAATAATATAAGAGAATCAATTATGAATGTTGAGTTGGTCCAGTTATGAAATGAGTGAACAGCGAGGCTGTGTTTTATTATGTATGGGTGAATAGTGGGGTTGTGAATGGTGTGGTTGGAATGGCATGAGTTGTTGTGTGGGTGTGGTGGTGTTTGGAAGTAGGGCTATAGGTTGGGTTGTGAACATGAATAAAAGTGGAAAGAGAATAATGATCTGGGTGAAATGGTAATGAATTAATGTGGGTATAACCAATTTTTTGTTGGTTTTTTCATTGCTTCCATTTTTTTAAGGGATTCCACTTATCCCACTTTGATGTTAATATTTACAAGAGAACCGGGTGTGAATTCTTAGATTACCTAATGGTTTTCATTCTTACTTTATTGTTGTTTAATCTGTGATTATGTTTGTTAGTTGACCAATAGTTAAGGGAATAACTTATACAGAATTGTAATGAAATGATAACTTGAATAGAGAAATGGGGAACTGTTCATTGTGTGCTCGTTTTCTAAGGCAAAAGTACATGGGAACCTTCTTCTATCTATTAAGGAACCATACATTGGGATGTGTGTTGGTAATATTTGTGTAACTGTATGTTTTGTGTTTAGTCACACCCCACCCATGTTGGGAACTTAATGTTGGACACCCCATCTCATGGGGAAGGGTGTTTCCCCCTAGTTACTCTTATTCCAGCTCCCTCTTCCCTGGGCTGTGTTGGCTGGAGGCGACCATACACCCAAGGATCTTCGGGTAGGTTTTGTTTGGTGTGTTGTTAGTCCAGGACTCTTCGGGAAGGTTTTTTTCCCAGGAATCTTCGGGAAAGTTGTTTTCCCAGGAATCTTCGGGATGAGGCCCAGGTGAATTTGGGCAGGGGTTCTGGTTACGGTTTGTTTTCCCAGGTGTCTTCGGGATGAGGCCCAAGTGTGCGCAGGAAGGGATGTGTGGTTGTGTGGCCCAGGTGTGTGCGGGCAGGGATGTGTATAGTTGTGAGGACCAGGTGTGTGCAGGCAGGGATGTGGATGGTTGTGAGGCCCAGGTGTGTGCGGGAAGGAAGAGCATGGTAGCGCCAGGACGCTTCTCATTAGGGATGAGCAGCTAGCTAGTGGGGGAAATGGTGGTGCGGGGTACCCAAATGATTTGTATTTTAATATTACCTAACTGCTTGTGTTATTTGGTGATCATGGATAGTGAGGTGGGATGGATAGATTCATTGATAGATGTTGGTTCTTATGCATCTACTGGGACTTTAGGATGTGCCCCCACTTCTGATTGATACCTATAGGTTTTCCTACTACCAATACATTGTATGCTCACCATAAGTTTACATTCAGGTTTCCTAGAGGATCTCGGAGGCCGTGTGAGACCTTACTAGTCTGGAAGTTGGAGTTGATATTGGTTTATTTTGTTTTCTGCTTAGACTTTTCTTATCCAGTTGGTTTTTTACTTTGGAGTTCTCGTACTTTTTTCAGTTTTATTATTAAAACAATCATATAGTTTCGTTTTCTATTGAGTTTTCCATATATGGTGGGGTTTGGCATTGACTCGTTTTTCCCCTATCCAGGTTAACTTAAAAAGGGTAATGCCTCCCATATTGTGAAAATGTTACACCCTTGGTGTTGGTCGCCACACCGGGGCCTACTGGAAGTGGGACTCGGGGGGTCATTATCTCGTCTATGACTTGAGGAAGGAAGGATGGTGACCTTTTTTGACCCTTACATCATCTTGCCGAAGGTGGGTCATGAAAATATCACTTTATTTGGTGTTATTTTTATGTTTCCTAACATATCCTACTTTTAGGTAATATTTCAGGCTTATTTTTTTCTCATTCAATCTTATATTAGTTATTGATACATGATTTGGATTGTTATATATTTGTCACATCTATATTTTAATGGGGTTTACATGTGATTAAATTTTATTTTTAGTTGATTTAATTAATAATGTCTTCTATTGTATTTTTTTCTATTTTTATAATAGGACCATCATTGTATTGAAATTGATAATAATGGGAATGATTCCAAATAATTGTTAGAAGATTCTCAAACATTAAGTTGGACTATGAAGTGGTGTGATGGGATATAGGAAAAATGTGTGTGAATATGGGATTTGATAATTTATTCAAATATTTTTTTACCACCAAAAAACACTAACATCATGAATTCATTCAAGAAGAACACAATTTAATAGTCCAAAATATTCTAAGGACCACAAACCATGAAGGAGGAAAACCACAGAAGGAAAATTGATCCAAAAAATAGAACGTAGCATTATTCTAAAAATGAATACTAATTTTCATGATGGAAAAGTATGAAGCATAATAAATATATCGTTTCAATAATCAAAAAAATTCACCATGTGAATGGTGAATTAACCCTTCGAATTTCACACATCAAGACATATGGGAGCCGAAAATAATTTCATACATGGTTCTTCAAACATTGGGTTAATGCAGGAAAACCCAAGGATGAATTGTAGACTTATAAATGGGGGATTACAACCAAAGGGGATGGTAATTAGATAATAGGAATTGATTCTTCCACTGAGAGGTTGTCTCTATGGTTCTAACCCAGTTGAGTTTATCCTCTTTGTGTTCAAATCCCTACACCTATGATCTAATAATCTATTATTTTTTCTTTAATCCCCCATTTATAATACTCTATGTAATTATTGATTTTTACTTGGTCCAAATCTGATAAACATCCCAACATATGTTGTAATAGTTTGTTATTGTTAGTCCCATTGTTAAACATTCATGTTGTCATTTCATTATTCACGTTGTGAATGTTTTGGCAGTTGAAAAATTATTTGTTTTTAAATAAATTATTTAATTATATCAAGATTTTTAATTCAAATTTTTAATCTTCCTAGTTTCATTTTTTTTGTATCTTCTTTCCACGTTTGGTTTACTTCATTCATTGTTCATGGTTTTGGGGATGTTTTTAATCCTTTAATTTCATTCTTCTTATACACATTGATGGTGTGAATGATTCATTGTTTAATAAAAATATATCAATCAGTTCATTTATCTCAGATTCAATATTTTTTTCCAATGTTATTATTTTATAGTTTGAATGGAATGGTAAAGTATAAACATATTACCATAAAGTAATGGAATCCTTCTTATTTTCATCGAATTCTCTATAACAAAAGTCCGGCATAAGATAAAGAAAGCCTATTATATCATGAAAAATTTTCAATTCAAAAAACCATTACCAACATTTATACACATTTTAAAACAATTAAAATATAGATTCAATATAGATACATCGAGGTTTCTACTACTATGTTAAGGTAATTGGTCTACAAATATTTACCTGAAGTTCAGTTTTTTTGTATTTTTTCATTTTTATGATGTTTACTAGACCTTCCAAATGTTTCTTTAAAAATTATTTATACATTAAATTATTTTCATATAATGTGACCCAGTTATTATTTATCCCCATTAACATGGTTTGTGTTTAGTGGCTATAATCTAACCCACACATTATTTTTATTTTGATAAAATGCTATGGAATAGCATTCATCACATATTAATAAACAACTAATTGTGTGTGTTGACATTTCCACATTCTTATGGAATATGTAAATTAATCATTTGAATTGATAAATGGAATTGTCATGGAACATATCCCTTTTATCACTAGTAAGTATAATGACTAATGAGTTAAATAATTTGTTAAATTGAATGAATACATCTCTTATGCTGCAGATATTTATAAACATAATTTTTAATGTACTGGACAAAAGGGAAATATTGAAATTAGATGGATTTTCACTTGTATCAATCTTATGGAGTTAAATATAATAATTCATTATTATTACAGACATAATTTACATTAATGGAATAGATTCATTGATTATGACATGGATTCTAGATCAGTAATTCCTTGGGAAAACTATGTGGATTCCATCTAACCCACAGACATTATCACTATGTTAGATACCACACTAATTTTAAATCAATGTATTGTATTAGTTAATGACATAGAATATTAAAAATAATTCAACTTCATCTCTAAAAAATAAAATTCCATGATAATCTCATAGGGATTCCAAGAGGTACATAATGGGATCTGGTCATTTATTCTACATGTTTACTTGGATTCTTGTATGTACTTCCTAGGATATGGTATTTGAGCCTACAAGATTATTTGGATTTCCATATTTACATCTGTGTTTCTAGATTTTAAACTCTTTTATTTAATATTACTAATAATTATTCCAAGAGGTTCATCCTTGGATCATACATACTACACCGTGTGCAATAGTTGGATACCATGTACATAATGACTTGGATGGGTTGATATCAATGTATGAAACTACTATAGGATTTCCTAATTTTCCTTTGGATTACAACCAATTTAGGGATTACATTTTATGTTTCTATGGAAGGAATCAAAACGTCTATTTCATATATTCTGAGAGATTGATGATGGTCTCCCTGATCGATGATAAGGATTCTTTTTAGGGTTAGGGTAGATAAACTATTATTTCAGTTATCAAGTATTCTTAAGGATGAGGACATTGAGCTATTTATTTTCTTGATAATAAGTTATTACCTCATATCATAATATCATTCCATATATATCGCCTATTTTTCATCTTTAGTAGGGATTATCTAAGTCAAAATTTCATGAGTGCCAACGGACAGAGACCTAAGACTCAGACATTTTATTGTATTTTCATAGATTTTGTGTCATGTCATCTAAATCAATCTTATATATACAACAATTATAATATTACATTTAATACATAATTATAATTATCATAAGTTGTTACATGTGATCCTATTTCTTGGACAAGTATCCCTATAGTGACATAGATTGCTCAGATTCATTTTATGTGTAAGTTGAAGGAGGTTTTACTGATCATGAATTTGGACCCAAGGATTGACTCGATTATATATGTCTTCAGCATTAACAAAACCACCTCAATTCTATTATTTCAAGATATGTAGTCAATAGGGTTCGAGGACCCAATGATTTACTATAGTATTAGATTATTTATTTTCCAAAACTGGTTGTGTCTTATCTACAATGAGAATATTAAATGAGTGATATATTAAGAAAGTATGTTATATCTTCATCGTTGATGATGTGATACTAGATTAATTTCTCAAACCATATACATAAACACAATGTGATGAAGAAAAAAAGTTTTCTTATAGTTTGGTAATGGATACATGATTGATGGTTAAATGACTTCAGTTGCAAGATCAATTGAAGATGCTCATGTGACTACATATGAAAGGGATGAAGGCGAATGATAGTTACTTGGAGATCTGGTATGTGGTACATCTTAGACTTAGTAGTATATCCATGTATATTTATTTCCATTCATTTCATTTTCTCATGTATATGTGATTATCCACATGAGAGATCATTATTTCTAGTATAACATACACATTTGGGTCTTATAACATTTATTTTATAATATACTTTTTTATATCTATTTTATACACAATCTATTTATTTATTATTATATAGAGTGTTTATAAGTATCATATTGTTTATTACATAGATATGGGAAAAGTTTCTCCCCACAAACACACCCTAGTCCTTCACTACTATACTAAAACCTATGGTGTATATGGAGGTATGCTTTAGGTTTTTCTCCAACCTGTTCCATCAATGTTTATAGAGTAAACTACGTCATCCCATGACAAGTGGTATCAGAGTTGTTCATTTATGGTTTTGTTGATAATTTAAATATGGTATATGGGATTATTATGAATGTATCAGAACCTATTATGGATATCTAGGTAGTATGTTAAGAACACTATTTCTCATAAAAATTCCAGGTAACCAAGGGTTTATGATTGTTTTTGTCATATGTTATATTATAATTGATTGTTATTTTATCTTTAATAGACACATATGTGGTTTTAATTTATTTTAATTTAGAGTTATGGCACTCACCTCATTAGTAAGAGTCTAATGACTTATTTTTCTTGTTTCTTCAAAAGGAAAGTAGGGTCTCGCGCATCATATTTAGAACATATGTTACACATGTGTATATTCCTTCTTGTGTGTAATTGTTTACTAACAACTGAGGTCATCTATTTACATTATCAATAAGTACTGAAATGGTATCATAAAATATAATTTCATGGTGGAATTATACTATTTTAGACCAATATATATATATATATTATTTTAATGGAAGGTCATATAGATCTATGGCGAGGCGTTTCATAGTAAGGTTGATGGCATCTTCCTCAAACTAGGAATGTGTAGTAAACTAACTAGGTCGATAAGTAATGTCGTTCCTATGTTTTTGGACTTATCATATGGTTATTTTCTATATGATCAGTTATTTAGTGTTAGTAACAACCAATTTGGTGTTTTACCACATATCATGGAATGAAATTCTACTAAACTAGATCATGTGACTATGGTATGACAAATATACTTTGATAAAATGATGTTCATATATTATGGACTCTTGTATATCATATTTGGATATTTATTATATTCTACTAGACCCTTTTCAGGTGTATACTTTTTGAATTTGGTTAACTATATATTCTTAATAACATATATAGATATTACCATTAGGATTTCCATGATATTTTACATAAATTACCATGACTTATGTTTAGAACGTTGAATTATCTCATGCAATGTTGATTTTTACAATAAACTGTATAGTAAACAAGAACCTTAAGGGGTTATTACCACATAATGATGTCTGATGAGGATTAGTTCATTACTTTTGCTATATAATATGACCCTCCAAGGTGGAGTTCCTATTGAAGATTCTCGGAGAGGATCTGGTCCTAGTAGGCTGATAGTTGACACATGATTCCATCAAATATCGTTTGTTATATTTTTAGTTACCCTTTAGTTTTAATTAAATGAGATTCAAATAAAAAATTATAGTTTGTTTTCCTAGGTAATGTATAATTTTAAACCTATATAAATTAATTCACGTTTAATGGTTTTGAACTTGTTGATCATATATCCCATAGAAATGGTTGATAGGTGTGTTAGATAACATTCTTTGAGACGGGTGTGTAGATGATGCCACATGATATGTGTCCTTGTGAGAGTTGTGACCTATTCTCTAGGTTAAGGGGCCTTGTAACCCAAAAATAGACTTGATCAATATGGATTGTTTGTTGACTTCGAGGGATGGATGGTTCATCAGTTTTCTAATTTTGTATGGGTGATGCCTTTTTTATTCAAAAGAACCTCAGGTTCTTGTGTATCGATAATTGATTCCATGGGATGTACTATTTAGGTTCCTGTCCAATTTGAAAATTGGTTACATAGATTATTCCTTAATCTCGAAACAAATGGAAATGTGTTATTGTTGGTCATGGAATAACCCTTAGAAAAAGTTTGGTACTCATTTTTTAAGAGGATATATGGGGATAATCTGAATTAATGAGACTAATATTATATTTAATATGGCTATCTTGGCATTTTTATAGATTATTCATTGGAGAATGAGTTTGGTTATAATGGTATGTGTTTGTTACAAGGGGTTTAATTGAAATCGAAAATTTGTGAGAATATAAGTTCTTGTCGGGGACACTTATTTTTAAAGATTTTTTTTGTGGTTGGTAGTAATTGATTTGTAATTAAATGAGGAATATCCCATCATGGTAGATGTGACATATTGAATAATATTTGTTCCATGAGTCATTTGACCGAGTGTTGGACCTGGACACACATTACCAAGAGATTTTTTCAAGAGTTAGTTAATGGAAAATATAATCTCGATTAATGTGAGTTTTTCATGTGGGGAGGGACACATGACTATCAATTAAATCATGGTGTAATCCTAGACTATATCTATAAAATCCTAATATCTTTTATTTTTCCTAATTTTTCTGGGAAAGAATATGCTATGTTACGGGCCTTTTTAAAATATCATTTCTAGATCGATTAATAAAATACGTTGGAGTTTCAGTTAAGGTTTGGTATAAGGTATGCCATATAATATGGAGTAAACCATTGTTGGTTTAAGTGTGGTAACCCACATTATGAGTTCACGTTCTCCATTTTTCATGGGAAGCATGAATGATTATTGTTTTTGTTGTTGTTGGTTGACATATAAGATTGAACATTTTCCCCACTAGTCATTGCATTCTATGATGGATGGGGAATTTGTCATGGAACAATGAGATTATTTTTTATGTAATAAGAAAAATAATCCTATGGTGGGGAGTATCAAATAGCTCATAAATAAATTTATTCCTTGTGTGTCAAGTTGTTAAATTTCTGAGATTGTTTGTTTGACTCTCAAGATTTCATAGTGGTGTAAATGATTGTGATGAGGTATTCACTTTAGTTTGGAAACCAAGTATTCTTGGGCATTATTGGAGATCTATAGGGGGTCTAATTATAAGGGCTTTTTGAGACCGTGATATTTAGTAGAAATTTGAATTATTGATTACAGATTCTCGAGAAGGGTAAAGTGGTCTTTACACCTTTCTAATGAAATCATATTATTTGTTTTGAAAACTCCATTCATCCCAAAAATATTGTTTTTACCCTAGGATAGGTGTTTAGTCGAGTTTTTTCCTCTTAAAATATTCATTAAATAATTAATAAAAAAATTATTAATTAAAAACTAATTTTATATAACACATTGGTTATGAGAAATCCATTTAACATGAGATTTTTTTTGATATTTTAAATTCACCATTGTGTCTTAAAATAGAGTCTTTTTTTCTATTGGAGGCATAACTATGAGTCACATATCAAGACAGAGCTCGGTCACATTGTATATTTCAATTATTTTTCATTCTTAATTATCCATTCATTATTCCCCTCCAATGGCTTATCATGTAAACCCCTAGACATCTCCTTGTATGACTTAAATTTAAAATTGGATAGAGATATAGATTAAGAGGGAGAAAGAGGTAGATATATATATATATATATGGATATATAGATATGGGAGTCATTGTGGGGACTATGAGGAGTTGGATCATCCTGTCGTAGTGGTGGTACAAGTAAACTAGAGAAAATTTGACATATTACACCCAATTCATGGAATTTTTTAAATTTATGAAATGATTTCTTGTATATTTATGTATTTTTACTGTTAAATCCATATTATCACTATTAAGGACCATAAAGGGTCGGACATATTCTTATGTGAGAGAAATAATGGGTTTTCATCCAATTTCCAGGGTTCCCATTTTAAAAATCATGACCACATGATGTTTGGTTCAATGAAAAAAATATTGTGTTCAATTCTTATATAGGGAAATTAATTTTCATAATTACAGAAATTTTATTTGGAGTACATTCCATATAGAAGTTCTTATCCAATAAATTGAGTCCATGGGTAGATTATGTTGTTGGAATATAATGTTGTGTAACTATGGTACACATCTTATAGCTGTTCTCAACCTTGTAGTTGATTACATGTCATGAAAACCCATATAGAGTACCATAGACATATAGGTTACATGAGAAGGCCCCATATAGGTTAAACATAATTTATAAATACATGACTAGGAAATGAACATTTTTTTAGAAATTTTATCTATAAAAGTCAGTACAGTGTGTAGCTTACAAAATGTTTCCCTAATTTGCAGGCCATGTAAATTGATATTATATATTTTGTCTTGATAAAATACATTCCCAAATGGTGATTTTCTGGTAATCTTTATATAATCAGTTATATGTACAATTTAATCATGTGTTCACATCATGTAGTTCACCCTTGATACCATATCAAGGGTTTTCATGTTTTGTTGCCCATGAGTTGGAATTGGAAACATGAGTAGTGTACCTTGAGTCATATTTAATGTACATAATTAATGTGGGAACCATTGGATGATTTTATGACTTCTAATATGTGTTGAGGGTAAATATATCCATAATAGAGAGGTTCTTACTCCCCTAAAATTGTAATGTTTCCTCCTAACCATAAAACCAATTTCTTATATTTCTTATGATTCATCTCTATAGAATAATGTTTTTTGGATTTCCCCTTGAGGATATCCCACATTAGAGGGGTTACTCTTTAGTCGCATGAGGATGGTGGTTATTTGATATCAGTGTTTCATCTAGGATCCATTATAAAATGCCTCCCCTTATGTTTTTACCTAGTGGATCCCATGTAGGATGAATTTTTTTCTGTTTCAATCCAATTATATAATCTTTATGAAGATCATTAGTAGGATTCCTCCCCCAAATTACTATTTCTACTAATACATATAGGGATTCCTTTTCATATATACTGAATTAGATAATCTCAATAGGCAATCCTTTTGTTTTGGGTGTACCATGAGGATCCGGAGATGTATGCATATATCATATTTGATTTAGAGGATCGAGAGGGTTCCATAGTGTTTAACCAAGAATTAGTAATTTTTATATTTGTTTGGGTGGATGTGGATGTTGGAATCACCTTAGAACCTGTACCAAACTTGTAAGCCCAATGGGTAATAGAAGTAGTGATGGGTTTTGGAGTTCATAACCCTGCAAATTTATTTATACATTAACATAGTTACAATTTATATTGTTATTATATCAAAAGGTACTTCGTGGAACTTCACTGATAATCCTAACATAGAGTTATATATGATAGAGATGACTAGATTTACTTCATAATATTTCACTTTTGGGCCTAATTGACTTAGCGTTATTTTATTTGTCCACCTAAAGGTAATTCCTAGGATGGACCTATTTTTCATACTTTCTTATTCAGATTACCATATGTAAAACTCAAGTTCATTCTATCGGTCCTCCATTTTAATAAGGATGCCAAGATTTATAATCAAGTATTCACTTTCTAAGTCCCTTAATTAACTATTACTTATAGGGATTCACGTATGTACTTCCTATGATCTGACATAGTATTCCTTTAGTGATATGTGGATTCTTTATATAGAATGTTGTGGGTAGGATCACAAGTTTGATTGTACTGCATCAGGACTAATCATTTCTCACTGGGATTCCTCCATATTTTGGAATTACATAGGAGGATGATTATGATATACTAAAACACCACTTTGATATACTCTTGCATATTTTTTGTGATCTCCTTGACTGATTCATATAATTCTCCCTTATTTTGTGTATGGAATCCATTATTGAATTTCACAAACACCCATGAGAATGGGTTTTTAAACCCATTTACCGATATTATCTTGGGTTATTACCTAAGATCAGGTTATCATTCCATTCATATTAACTATTGGTCATCCCCCTTAGGTAAGATATATGTTGAAACAATTTGATTTCTTATAGATCAGCACCCATGACTCTAAAATTAGAGCGGATTTACATATCATGAGTGGTATGACATCGAACCCAATTCCATATTTATCATTCTTTTAGATATCATTTGGAATCATTCATTATAGTGATTGGATGATTGTTTGGGTGATCGTAGGGATATGATCTGTATCCCCAGTTACTGATTTAGCTTTTATAGATATATTTTATGTGATGGTTGAATCAGGTATTGTTGATTGGGATAATAATACAATGGATTAAATTAATTATGCATGGCTTGAGTGGTATGAAATCCTTCTTAATTCCATTTTCCTTGGATGTACAGTTGGTGAGGTATATAGACCATTGGATCGACTTTGTTTTTACCTTATTTATTTTATTCTAATATAGTCTCAGTTAGGTTGTGAATATGGAAGGGAATACACTAATTTATGTATATTTTATGATCACCTTTGGAGGTTTCCTACCCATATTTATTTCACATCATATTTACATGCAGCTCAGTGTCTATATAGTTCTTATTTTTACATTCCGATTGAGCATGGATATAAGATCGATGGGGATAGGCAAAAGTTTTCATTATCAACATGTGCCACTTTTGTGGATTCATAAGATTAGGATATAGATACCCAATATTATCTTGGAGATCAAACTATTACTTCATCTCAGACCTAGTAGTAGATACTTTTATGATTATTTCTACTCACGTTATTTACTCATGTATATGTGATCAGCCTAGTGGTAGATCTATGTAGTATGTATTAAGTGGTCATTCGGGTCTTACAAAATTTAATTTTATGAATACTATTTTTAATATAATTCATCCATACTCAACTTAATTAATGTTATAGATTATGTTTGGTTACATCTGTATGATTAGTACACTGATATGAAGGTATTCGGTCTTCATAGACACACCATAGGCCCTCACAAATACTAAAAAACTTCTACAATATGGGGAGTTCCACTTGAGTCCATGCCGTGAAAAAGTTTAGTTATTGTATATAGGGTGACCAAGGATGGTACATAATAATGTAAGGTTATAAAAAAGTGCACATACAGGTAAGGAAAAAAAATATTTATAGGTAATAGTTATTTAACAATGTTAGTTTAAGGGAAAAAATGTCTTAGGAAAATTAAATTCATCCTAATAATAATAAAAAATAATTTAATAGAATAATAGTAATAATTAAAATTAATTATGATTTAAATTATAATCCCTTAAATTAAAAAAGCATATTATTATAAATAATAATAGTTATATTCTTAATTATATAAAAACTGAAATTATGACATGTTATAATTATCTTAATAGAATGTTATTATACTATAGATGATTCACTCCAACAATATCTCCCTTTGTTCATAACTATAAATCAAGATATCAATTACAAAATTTCACTCCCTTTATGGAATTGATAAAAAATTTAAATTTTAGAAATAATATTTCTTAAAATAATTGGTATATATAAATTTAAATTATGTTATTTTTAAAATCATTTATTCAAAAATTAATATATTTGTAAAAAATTAAGCCCCCTTAAATTAGATATAGATATAATAACAATTGATATATCCCAATAAATACATGTTTCTCCAATGAAATAGTAAAGTAACAATGAAAAATAAATAATATTCCATTTTATTAATTCCTAAAATATATTTAAATAATTTTAAAAAACGCATGTCAGTAAAACTGGAAAATAAAACATAAAATAAATTATTACATCCAAAATAAAATAAATTTTATTTAAAATTCAAACATTAAATATGATAAAACAATATTAATTTCTGTTCTATTAATAAAATAATAAAAAAAATACATTTGAATCTAGACTAGTTTTAGTGGTATAGGATTTAAAATAGTACCTCTAGGAACCCAGGATAAATAATGGATAATCCCATTTACATTAAATTATGTTTTATAAATATATTAATCAATATTCCTAGTGATTGGGGAAATATTTATGACCAATTACATTCATAACTCCAAATTATTGCACATCTGGATGAAGTAATAGATGGTATTATGTCATTATTACCTTTATGAAATCCATTTTTATATGTTTTATGTAATCAATTTTCATAACCAAGAAAATTTATATATGATTTTATATATTACTAATTCTGAAAAATTCACCCAAATTTTTAATTACAATATTAAATTTATATAAAGTTTCCTTCAAAAATACAATCTAATCACTTACATTCATATTTTACTTTTCAATAGTTTCAAATTGATCAAAAAACATATTATTAGAACTAGGAATGGAATTTATCTCACAATGATTCTCCATTAAAATAGAGGAAAAATTAATTTCAATAAACATTAATTTTCCAAAATCATAAATATATTTATCTTTTTCTATTTGATCATATAATTATCATCACTAAATTTTTCATTTCTTTGATAAACATATTATTCGCATCTTCCAATATACTATAGAAGATAGTAACCATTAAAACATACTTTTGAAACATCTCATAATACTTATATAACTCATTTAATCTACTACAATCACTATTAGAATAATAACTACCATTATAATAATTATCTAACTCACTTGTATTTACATCCATAAAATAGATGTTTGTAAAATATTTATCACATCTCAACACATCAAATGAACCAGACTCTTTGGTGAAACTTCATCCTTCATGATAAACACATTTCAATTATTAATTTTTTATCTACATTCATTATTAAACATTAGGAAATATATTTTTATATGTACCTTTTTTCTACATTAATATAATTCTATATCTAGACTATATAATGTATTATATTTTCCTTTCTTTCATTATTTTTATCTTAAATGGTTAATTCTTGTAATTTTCCATCAATTAATTATTTTATAAAAAAATTTGTTATACTCAATATACCTATTTTATTAAATTATAATGATTTCTATTTATAAGAATTTGAGGAAAAATTGTTGAATATTTTAATGATATACATTTTTCTTCAATGTATCACCTTATGAAATATTATTAATTTAGTGTTCATATTTAATAAGTCATCTAGTGAGTTCATCCAATGTTGATTCATTGAATTTCCTACATTCATCAATCACAACCTTCTGTTAACACCATTACATGGGATTATGAATTGGGAAAATATAAAACAATTATATTGTTCTCTAATTTTTTTTCCATGAAATTCATTTCATCCACAATGGTAGTGAAAATGTGGATTATCTAATTTAATATCTCATATATAGCCATTTTGATTAAATGGAAATATGATTGAGGAATTGCTATTTTGTTTATAATTATATTATCTAAGGCAGTGTGTATCCACGTGAATCTTCCAGATCTCATGTGATATAATACATATGGATACATTACTAAACACACTTTTATTAATGTCATAATAAAAAATATTAATTTCCCTTAAATTCAAAACATATTTAGTACCATCTTATCCTATAAGAGAATCGGGGTCAGCTTAGTTTATATTTTTTTGGTTTTACAATAATAAAAAATAAATTCTATACTCAACTATTTCAAGTATTAATCTATTATTGAATTTTGATAGTCATGGTCATTACTATCAAAGTGAGGAATTCTCAAATTCATTCACCCATCATTCGAATTTATCCCATATGTCTAAAAGAATATTTATCCATCAAAGGAATAGTTTAAATTAAAAAATAAAAAACCTCTGATACCAATTATTGGTATCAACAAAAAAATAAAATCGTTGAAAAATCATTAAGAGGATCAACCTTTTATACCAATTATTACGTGTAAAAGGATGAAAGAAGGTATATAAAGGGATAATATACCTTAATCAAACTCTGAGAAGGATAATACAAATATAAAAGATCATTTATAAAGTTATTATGTAGTGGAATATAAAAAAAACTAACATGAGAATATTTATAGTATTTTATTCGATGGTGAAAATCATATTCTTTTATACCACCCAACTCAAAGAGATATACATTTTTTGTAAGTTATTTTCTAATGGGGTAAAATAACAAGAAATAATTATTACCTTTTCTAATGGATGTATAACTATAATGAAACACTTAAATTTTTATAATGAGTCACTACCTAATTATAAAAATAACAACAAGTGATGGGAGTTAGAAACTAAATGGTCCTAACCTTTGAATCTGGGATTCACAATCTGATGTAACACTGAATTTTGTTAAAAGGAATCACAAAACATAGATCCTGACAATATAATTTTTGATTCAAATGGTTATAGTAATTATTTCTCTTCTATGAAAAAATAATAAAATAAAGTAAAAAAATGGATGAGATTATATAAATAAATAAATCAAAAGACTTAAACTAAACAAGACTAATGTTGATGAAGAACATTGAATCATATACTCTATTTTCTAGTAAGTATTATTGTATTTCTTTATGGTCAATGTAGTCAAAAATTATATTTCCACTATGAGATTAAATCAACTTATAAAATAATATATCCATAATATCACATCATAGTTATATCCTCCAGACTTTGAAACCCATTATTTTACACTATCCATGCCTCGAGCCCTCTTAAGAGACGTACAAAAATAATACCATGTCTATCATTAGGAAACTAATAAAAAATATCAATAATAATATTTTATAATTATTGAGTATTGATACAAATATTATCATATGAATTTTAAATCATTTGAATTATTAAAAAGTATTTTCAAATCACTTGTTAAAAAGTTCAAAAAACTTCTATAACTATATTTCAATGAAGATCCATAGATCATGAAATGATTCATTAAAATTGATATAAATTTTGAAATTAAAATTTCCTTCAACATTTAACATGTAAATACATGAATCTAACATGATATTGAACTAAAAATAATACTAAATGATTGAATAACATCAATTGAATCAAACATTGATTTATGATCATTATAAACATTGATATTAACCTAGAGTAATAATTCAGAAATGTATAAATTTTAATAATGTATAAATAATCATGACGAAGAATAGATTTTACCATTATTTAAATATTTTTTTTAAATATAAGATACTTCACCATGATTCAAATATGAATTTGTATAATTTTTTGAATATGTAAATAAAATTAAATAAACAAGTAGTAAATCATAATACCCCAAATATCATAAAAGATGTGTAAACTGGAAAACCATAATTATGGAAAGGATAAGAAACATGTATTTAAAATGTAATATTAATTTTTTGAACCTTTTTCAATGTTAATATTTTTTTCATATATGCTATTTCTAAGAAACAAACTAGCCTAAGGGTAAGATAATATTTTTATAAAAGTAAAAAATATTTTACATACCACATGTAATGGTCATTATGTGTTGTAAAAGGGTATAATAAATTTTTCTTAAGGGTAAACAAATAACATTATTTCTAACTAAAGGATGATGGAATGTTACATAACATTATCATATAATGTACAAAGCATTTTTAAAAGTAATATCGAATTTTATAATGGTAACAATCACATTTTTAAATGACAGTTCATATCTGATTAATTTAGTGAGAGGCTAAAAATTGAGATATTTAAGGGTAAAAAAGAGTTTCACAAATATTATAAATGTAAATTAAAATTTCATAAGGGAAAAATTTTCATTAACTGCCAACATAACGGTATGATAGAACAAGAAAAAGGGTAAATAGTAGCTTCCAAAGCTCATATAATGCTACAAAAATAATCACGTAGTAGTAGAAAAAGAATTGACCTACTTAAATAAGGGTAGAATAATAGTGTGTATTGGTAAAAAATGTAACACCCTATATTATTATGAAATGAATTTATTTATATAATTTTATTTTTATGATAACTTGTTTTACATGCAATATCGACTTTTCTTGTTTTACAAGAAACACTGAGTTTCTACGATACAACATTTTGTTATTGTAATTATTTAAAGAAAATTATAACCATGTAATTTGAATTTTTTTATGAACTCGATTAATAGAATTATGATATTATAGTTTAAACATGTATTTATAATTCTTTTACAAATTAATTATACCTTAATGTAAATTGTTTTTTAAAATAAAAGGAAATGTTTTTATGAAAATAATATTTTTATGTGCAAAAGTGTGTTTTATAACTCTTATTGGATGATATTAATGATATAAATATATATAATATTTTCAAGGGAATTTTGAACATTCATCTTAGGTTTTTTCTAGATATTATATAATAATAAATCCAATTTTAAGAATAAAAGATGTATTAATCTAAATAGTCAAATTTTCCAACTTTTGATGGTACAGTTGTTAAAAATATAGTCTTTGAAACATTAATATATTATATTTGATAAAATAGTCTTTTTCTTTTTGTGTGATATATAAATATTTAATTTGGATGAACTTTTGGAATTTTATTATAAGTTTCTTGTTTTGATGAATAATGAAAATACTTATTTTTTATGAAAAATATATTTTCTTTTAAAGCCATTATAAGGTAAAATTATGTTTTGGATTAGTTTAAAATTTTAATTGGTTCATTCTATATTTGAAATAATACAATTATGTTTTTTTAAAAAAATATTTTATAAATGACATTTTAGTTAAAATGTAATATGTTTTAAAAGGGTATTATTTTGAAAACCCAATTTTCCTGAGATTTTATCAATATAATTTTAAATTCATTTATAAAAAAATATGTTTTTTGAATTATGAGAAGGGGATTCTATATTTTGACATATCCTTTCAGAATGTAGTTAATAGAATCCTTTTATATATGGAAAATACGAACATTATACATGGTAAATTTTTTTACCACAATAAAGGGGAAATTCAGTAATTTAGGATTAAAATAAAATTATAATGAAAATAAAATGACCCTAACAAATTCAAAAAAAAAACTAATATGATTTAAATTCAACCATAAAAATTTAATTATATAAATTATTTCATTTAATATTAAACTTTATATGAAAATTACTTTTATTTCATTTAAATTATAGAAAGATACCAATTTCCATTTTTTCTGTGATATATCATATATGTCCACAAGGGGAAAATGTATGATATGAATGAACCAAAATGTAATTTATTTAAAAAATAAACATATTTTTAGGATATAATTTTATTTTTAATGTTTTTAGTCACTTTTGTTAGATTATTAAATTAATAATATTTTATTTATTATGACTTTAAAGATATCAAGTTCATTTTTTTAATTAATATATCATTTATAATATAGGGTTATAATACAGATCTATTCATTTATAAACTATAATTTCAAATGTAAAATGAATTAATTTAGCATTTTCAATGATTTTTCATATTTATGATAAACGTAATTACATTAAATGTTTAAATAATGATGACGCCGTAATTGTTTAAATTGTGGAAATTTCAAATAAGTGATTTAGAAAATAATAATTTTAATACAATTTTATATTATTAATTGAAAAAGGTAATTTTATGGATTAACCTGACCCATTAGGGAAATATTAAAAAAATGTAATTTAACTTATTATCTTTATATTTCTATAAATCCAAGAAATGAATGTTGTCAAAATTGACAACCATACAATTTTACCAAAGTAATGATTTATTATGTTATTTAAAAATCATAATAATATAAAATAAGGAATATATGATCATATACTATCTAAAATAATATAAATTAACTATTTATTTTCAAATTTAAACTATCTTATGTCGTATATTACATTATCTTAACATAAATATATTTTTAGTACAATAAAAATAAAAATATGTTAACAAGGGGTTAATAAAAAAAATATAATGTTTAAAATTATAATAAAAACTGTCTAAAATTTATTTTATTATTAGATTAAAAAATTATATCATCCTATCATTGAATCAATTTATTATTGTACATATTTTGATTGATATTGAATTAATTATAAATTAATATATTTTGGAATTCAAAAAATTACCTCACCTCAATTATAAAAGGTATCATCATCTTTCACTTCTTTGTATACATCTAAGCCTTGAATCTCAACCTTACTAGGAAAATTCCACATATATAATTTTGTTCTTAATTATGTCTGGTTTAAATTTGAAATTATGTTCAATGACCCACATTGTATTACATGGTAAAAATATATTCAAACTATACTTTAAAACCACTCAAATTCATAATTTATCACTATTAATTATTTTGATTAAAAAAGTTGTTTTTAATTAAAATTTAGTAATGTTCACTATTCATCAAAATATGAAAGTTATCCAAAAAGTACCAAAATTTCACCCTAAGCTAATTTCGATATTCCGAATCCAAAAATGGAGTCCATTTTGAGAGATATAATTTATAAAATTTAAAAAATTAGGTATTACTGTTCATAACGGCTAGTTTGATTGGTTGTGGTGTGTTAAAATCTCGAAGTTGCGTGCAATGCACGTCATTGAATTATTTAAAGGGAAATGTACCATGGAAGCTTGGGGTGTTAAATTCTCCCATACTTCAATAAATTGCATCCTCGCAATTTTTAAAATTGTTCTTGGGAATATAATGGAAAGTCCCACATCAGAAAAAGAGTCAATAAAACTATCACTTTAAAAGAAAGAAAGGGAGGTATAAAGCTCATCCAAGATAACTCATACTCGGATTCCATATAGGAAAACATGGATATGGATGATAAACTAAGTCTCATGTTCTGATAGAGAGGGATATAAATCATGATCAGGAGAAAGTTAACAATAAGAAAACCACAAACTTGTATTGGGACAAACGACCATTAGTCTCCTAGTAGGAATGTAAACAGACAACATTTTTTTTGTTTTAAGTTACATTACATAAATACGAGGAATTAATTTATGATATTGACTAAGAACATAAAGAGATATAATTTATTTTTAAGTAGTGTTTCATTATTTAATAATTTTTTACCACTAACTTATTTTTTTTGAACAATGAGTATTCAAGAAGACTTGGTCATAATAAAAGAGCTATAATAAACTTCTATAGAAATACATGATCCATGTAGGATAAACTATATATTTACATTGTCTTTGGAGATTAATAAAAACCAAAATGGTTAGTGCAAGATCTAATGATCCACCAAAAGGATATTCCTTGAGATAAATAAACACTAATCTTAATTTCTAAAATTAAAACAACAATACCCCAAAGTTAAATGAATACCATTCAATAATAAATTGTCCTTAAAATCATTCAATATTATCCAAACTAATATTGAAACCCAAAACCTATAAGAATGTATTCTTCCACCTTAAATTGTATCTCCAAATGACATCATCTACTCTTAAAGTTAGATATTTAACATAATCACACATTCTTTATTATAGGTTAATCATTTCCATAAATAACCCAAATCACTATAAATCCACAATAAAAACATAGATAAAAATCCAACATTACTCCTCTAATGAAATCCCATAGTATTCTATTTTCCTTGGGCATATAGTGTTCCCAAGAAAGAGAACATCTTCCAAAATAACATTTATCACTTAATCACCATATCATTTTCCTATACCAAGGGTATTCATTTGATAAGACAAAAGAACCAAAATCAACATATTATTGATCAAAAAAATCATTTAACTAAAAAAAATAGTCACACTAACCAGGGACTTCACGTAGTCTAGTGGTAGGCGATAAATCCCAATCACACTTTTTTTGTGGGTTTGATTCCCACAGCTTTGTCCGACGCGACGGGTTGTCACACGGTCTATGTGTTGTCCTTTTTCAAAAACTATATTTTATAATATTACCAAAATGAGATAAATTCCTCAAAATAACATAATTTAACCACAAATGTTATATCATACCTTGCATTTTCATCCCAAATTATAATAAATTATAATTCTCTCAAACCCCAATGATCATATAAAACCAAATGGTTATTTATACCTATATCCACAAGAGAAGAGACAATTCATCCTCAAATTTCATTCTCACATGGCAAACTGCGGAGTTACAAATACGAGAGAAAATTATTCCAAAGTAAATCCATCAACAAGGAGCGCTAATACTTTTTAAACATTTATCTAACCATTTATTTCCACATAGCTTCTTCTTTGATTAAGAAAATATCCTATATAATAGGACATTAACTCGGGTAATGGCCAGGTCCACTACATTTATGGAAAATTACTGCAAATGGACCATTAGGACCATTTTTATCTTCTTCCATAGTAATCTTCATTTTTCTTCGACAATTCTTCACTTTATGTCCTTCCTTCCCTCACATAAAGAATTTCATTGTCCCATTGAGACACTTTCCCGGGTGTCTCCTTCCACATTTCCTGCATGAGGAAAATTGAGGGTTCTTTTCTCCATGGTCTCCATTGCTAGAGCTCTTATCATTCATCACCTTTCTATTCCTTGTTGAGTCTGGTAGTTGGTTAATATATATGTTGTTGATCATATTTTTGGAAAACTGATTTGGCATAAAGACGATATCTTTTACGCCTATCAAAATTCCATTTTGTTTCTCATTGCCACCACCGTTCCCACCATGTACATCATTCTCAAAGTCACTATGACTTCCTTGGAATCCAACCATTGACTAAAACAAGAAATCATTGTGTGAGTAACAGTAGTCGTAAAATCATTTAGAGATTAACATGTCACCATATTTTCAATTTGAAACATATTAGGATTAACCAAGGTCATTTACTCTCATCTTATATATATTACTTAAATCGGTTTGTAAAGAAAATGTAAATTATCCTAAGCATTTCCCCCGAGAGTGTCATAACCAAGAGTGTAGAAAGGCCCGTTGTCGTGCACCAGTTCCCGTTCGAGTCTAGCTCAAAGCGGTGTTTTCGGGTTTTATCCCTAGGTACATCTGTGCCAGAGCCTCCTCTACTAGCTCGTATCCAGACATGGATGTATTTCTCGGAAAACTCAAAAAATCTCTACAATACCAAAATTCTAGGAAGTTAGTCTATACAAATCCTCAAAGTTTATCTTAGGTCTACGTGCCCTAATCAGAGTTTATCTAAATATAGCTTCCAAGGATTGTACAAAACCTCCCTCTGATACCAACTGTAACGCCCTGACCCTAGATACCCAGAGTCGGTGCATTATTACATAATATGGGCATGATCACAAAGGATCACGTCTCGAAAGACCGATTAGTTTAGTAGTCTTGGAAACGCTAGATATATTCATAAGTCTTACGTTACATCATAAGGTAAAAAAACTACAACAACATCTTGTCTTCATATCCCCTCATACTATCCCTGCAGGTCATTCATAAATTACTTCTTCATAATCCTGGGAAAAATAAAACATTGAAAGGGGTGAGCTCAGATGCTCAGTAAGGATAAAATTATAGCAGAATCTTTCATAGATAAGCATAAACACTTAAGGCAGTTTATAACTAAAACGAAAGCCTTTTAAACATGAACTTCAACATAAAATTGAAAAGATAAAATAAATTAATTCCATTTGCTTACTCACATGGATATTCAACTAGACGAATGGTCACATGCAATATCAATAACCACTTTCATAATGATGGAATGCATAATGCCAGAATATCATAACCACATAGCCAAGGCCTCATGCCAAGACTACAAATAATATTTTTCCAAGGCCTCGTGCCAAGACACTAGTTTGTCTCATGAGACCTATTGATGCATCAAGGAGCAATAGCAGGCTCCACCCGTCACTAATTAAGACCAATTCATTCCTCATATGAACAGGTTTAAACATAAATAAACATTCGTATTAAAAATAACATACGAAATGTCAATACATTAACCACAAAACATGAATGGTACAAAAATAGCACATCCACAGTAAAACATAACTCATTCGATACAATATGGAATATTTTATTGTATCACATTAACCTCAATCAAGAATAACGAAGGATGTTGACATAGATGAAAATAATCATCAAAACTATTTGAGAGAAATATCCCCCTTTTTCTTGAAATCATTGAAAAGTCACACAATTTGTCAAGAGGCCATTTAAAAATATATTTTTGAATCAAAGTGTCCCATGCCACTTTGAAACTTTTAAAAGGAGTTTTAATTTTAAAACAATAATGTCTATATAAATAAATCCTTAAAACAATTTTTAAAACATGGACATTAATGAGAAATGTCACGACCCGTCCTCGGGGGCCGTTCCGTGGCTACCCCAAGCCCGCCTTCCATAGGCAAGGGGCTGGCCACTAGCACTAAGTCGTAAATCCCAGTAAAGGGAAGGCATTGCCTTTGTAATGTAAACAAGCACCACAGAGTAGGAAAGCGGAAAAAGTAAACACTAAGTAAAAACTGGTACAACAGTAAGTGCGGAAAGTAAGTGGGCCAGAATAAAAACCCAAACTGAAAGTAAAGTAAAACTCAAAAAGGGAAAACAGCAACAGAAAATTAAAGCCGAAACGTCGAGTCGTACACTAAAAGTCCCACCTGAAGGGTGGGTACAGAATGCCTCCACTGCTCCTCGGGTCCAGCCTACCGCTCCGAGCACACCCCGCCCAGTGGTCCACCTCCAGGTACCATCCGGCTCCGCAAGCCTCCACCACGATTAGCGTTGTCCATTGTCTGCAACCAACACAATGTAGTGCGGGCAAAGCCCGTGCAGGGGTGAGTATAAGGTACTCAGTAGGGACCGCGAGACCCTCGAAGGTCTCCCAGAATCCACAAAGGATAACCACAAAGGAAAGATACAATCACGAAGTAACATCCGACACTGCTTAAGTATATGCCCATACATATACCTAAGTCATCAATTCTCGCTTGGCTCCAACATCCGAGCTCAAGTACAACCCAGTCCACACAGGAAAGAAAAACGTAAAACCCACACAGGATAGCTCAACACAATCCACAAAGGAAAGTAAAACATAAATCCACATATGATAGCACAACACAATCCACAAAGGAAAGTAAAACAGGGTTTCAGCTCACACAGGTATACTTCTTCAAATGACTATAGAGATGATCACGGATCCATCTAAGTCATCGGACCCACAAAGGATCGATAGGTACTAACCCCTGCAATGACCCACAAAGGATCGATAGGTAACTAACCCATGCAAAGACCCACACAAGATCGGGCCCACACAGGACTTGTAGGTACTAGCCCACACAGGACCGCTGAGCACTGACCCACATAGGATCGGACCCACACATGATTAGTATCACTGACCCACAATGTATCGTTGAGTGTTGTAGTCGTCGCCGTCGAATCCACTGAGGATCTCTGCACTGTATTCGTCGTCACAGTAGTAGTCGCAACGAGTTCTAGGGTTACCGCACACAGCAATCTCGTTCGGGAGGTCCACTCCACGAGCCGAGAGGCTGATAAATTAACTGACACATAGTCCAGAGTTGATGTATCCAAAAGTTCTGTATCGTCAACAGGAACTCAACGTCGCAGACAGCGCGTCAATCGGACACCCGGTATGAGAGTTATTGGCTTTTTCGTCCCAGGGGCCCGGTTGGTTTTTAAGGAAAAACCAACCCGACCATATGCTACCTGCGTCCAAACCTTGGGCGGAGTATGCCAAAATATCCTTCTTACTTAGATGAATACACCAAAGTCGATGGCACGTCAATCGGACGTCCGAACCTCAAGATATGAGCGTTTCCGCTCCGAGGGCCCGGTTGGTTTTGTGTACGAACCAACCCGGCCGAACCCAAAGTATTCCTAAATCTTGATTGTGATATACCGAAACGACCGTCTCCATCCAAGGATCGCATCACCGCTGATAGCTCGTCATTCGGAGGCTCGTAGATCAAGATACGGGCAAAAGACCGAAAACGGTCCGAAGACGGGGGGGTCTGGGCCCGGACCGACCCGGCCTGACCCCCCCTGGGTCGGCCCAAACCGGGTCGGCCCGACTCAGCTCAGCCGAGCGGTCGAGCGAGCGGAGTCCGGAGGCGGGGGCGCGCTGCCCCCGCATGTGAACACCCCCCCCCCCCCCCCCGCGGGGGCCGCCCATGGTCAGCGGACGCGGCATTTCCGCGTCCCGTGTTCACCGGACCCCTGCGGCCGCGGGTCCGTTGCTGCCGCCGCCATCATGGCTGAAGCCGCAGCGGCTCTGTCTAGTGGCGCGCCGGGGAACAGTCGCCTCCGGCCGTCATTGCCGCCATGCCCGCGACTCGCGCCGCCGGTGGTCCGATTCCACTCTCGTCTGCTCCGTAGCTCCTCCTGGGTCCCGTTCTTCACTGTGGATTCAACGAATCACCCCTTCGGCATGTTTTTTCATCTCCCTCCAATCCGCGCATCCGTGAAGAACTGCGGAGGGTTGTCAGGCCATGTTTGTTTGGCCCGCACCCTCCACGTTAGGTGATAACAATCGTGAAGAAAATAATCCACACATGAAAAAAAAACAATATACAATTTTATTAAATTAAAATTGCTCTTGATTCAGGTTCTTCGTTTTTAGGAGGAAACAACCAAAGAAATAAATTCATTTCACAAAAAAAAACCCCTACCACGTCATGTTGTCGCATGCGCGTTCTTCGCGGAATTGATCTCCGCGGAAGGAGGGGACCGTCGCGTCGCAGAAGGGCGTCGCGTCGTCGAACTCCGAGGTTCAAGAACATGCAGATTTAATTATATTAATTAAATCCATGAAGTTGTTATAAACCAAAAAGAAGATTTAAAAGAAGAAACCTGAAATCTCCTACCTCAAGCTGTTGGTGATCAGAGATCGTTGCGGGGAAGAACGTCTCAGATGAAGCGTCGTCAATATTCGAGGGTGACGGCGTTCTTCACGTTCTTCGCGTTCTTCGCGTTCTTCACGAATGAGGATGAATACACAAAATTTGTCAAAAACCTCTCAACGACCAATCCTCAAGAAGTCGTGCATTGTTCTTATTTTATTATTACGCCAACGGATTGTAAACAGGTTAAGAAATGATTAAATTAATTCATATAATTAATTTAACAATGTTAACCGCCCAATTAAAAGGAGTGTTTAATGGATTAAGAAACACCCCAGTTGAATTTGAATTAATAGGGGATTTCGTGGGTGCGTTACTTAGTGAAAAAAAAATGGTGGGGCTCGTGCAGGAACCACCTCAAAAATATCCTACCAAGAGGGTAGGATATTTTGAATTCCACCCTATCCGCTTCAACTCAGGTTAAGTGGTAATAAGTGGCTTATAAGCGGCTTCAGTGAAATAAAAATAAATTTGTCGCACCACTTATTTTATTTCATAACATAAAACCCAAAACATAAAAACCACACCTGAGCAAACGCAACTCCGGAAGAGGCGTTTCTAAGAAAAAACCGGCATTGAGATTCCATCGGTGCCCTCAGAATTCGATTCCGAGCACCGGTTCAAAAGTTAGAAAAACTCGCTCGTTCGTTCACTGAACGTACCCGAGCCAAATTTCGAAAAATGATTCCGGGCACACCGGGCCTCGGAATCACGTGCTCTCAGAAACTGCGTTCTTTTAAAACTCCAATGAAAATTAAGAAAAAAATTTCCTTGAAATTTACGGGTCTTTACAAGCAATATTTAGAATAATAAATCTTTAAAACATTTAAAAATGGTATTTTAGTTAGAGTTTCTAACCAAAAGAGAGACACTTGAATACAAATAATTGAGGTAATCAAAACATTTTAATATCATGAGAATAAAGGAATTCATGATATACTATGTCAAAGTACATTATATACACCACATAAAAGTGATTTGGTGTATAACAACAAAGAAGTTTCAATGGAATGTAAATTGAGATGAAATCTCTCACAAAGGCTGTATCCTTAGGTTAAGGATAAATCAACGACATAATTATGTGTGACAAATATAAATACACTAAATATGATTGGATATTCAGTGTAAAACAATCAAAGGAAATTCACACATATTCTTGTAAAAACAACACTAATGAATTGGATGTTTAACTCAACAAATGGAGAATGAGTTAAAATTACTCTTATCAAATTCATATCGATGACTTGAGAAATTATCAATGGACTGATTATGTGTATCAAAATTATATACACAATAACGGGAAGTGGAAATTACGACATAAGAAAAGGAATAGTGATTCCACACATAATCTAGGAGTAAAATAATCAATGGAGTTTGTGTAAAGCCGAATAAATGGGAATTGAAATTTCAAATTCCGTTATCTATTTGGTAACTTATGAAACATACACCCATGAAAGAAGGTTCTTAAAATGATGATTTAAATACCCATAAATTAATGTATAATACACAATGAATACAATTATGGTTATTACACATACACCACATGCAATAAATAAGTGCTGAACAATGGAATTCTTACGAAATTAAAAGTGAGATAAGAAACCCATTATTTTACTTTTTCCTTGGTTGAAGGTAGTTTAACATCCTGTATAATGGTGAAATAATTGTTATTAAATTATACACGAATCATTTACTTTAGTATGATATCATATATGATCTTTTAACATTGATTTGTTAATAATATCTTAGAATTAACGTCATTTCGGGTGTTAACAGGTTCATTTTACTTTATATTCTTTGTTAGGTGAGCCATATTTGTTATTAATGGGATGTATATTATTCATATACAGAATGATATCAAGTCCTTAGATACAATTTTTAAATCATCAAAATATAATTATACTTGAATGGATATGATGGAGAATAAATCTCATCGCGTTCGTGGAGATGGTAGTCCGTACGTATGCACGAGCGACAATATCATTCTTTTGATATTAAAATAATATATAATTGGATGGTATATCATATATACAGAATCATTATCATGTTATATTTATTATTTACATGAGTTTCACATCATTATTATACCCATCCAAAAAATAATATATTGAATAACAATTACACCATGACGTGGAGACGGTAAGCCGTACGTACGCACATATGGTGAAATGTTATTCAAAGGATGGATAGAATACTGAATATGGTTGTACCATATTTATAATAACATCACAGTATATATATGATACTGGAGTTATTATTTTATAATGGTAATAACAAAGAAAGAAGAAGTGGAAGAAGAAAGGAACTTGAAAAGGGGTGGTGAAAACATTACCTCTTCTTCGGGTTCTTCCTTTTGATTTGATCAAAAGGGATCCTTAGGATGGCTTTCTGATCAAAATAAGGCCACTAGGTTGTATTTAGGAAAGTTTATAGAGTATTGGGGCAGGGTTTGGCCGAACCAAAAGGCTTTGAAGGTGTGAAGAAATGAGAAGGAAGACTGCCCTTTTATAAGAGGGGTGAGGGGAACCTTTGGAAAAGCTAGAAATATTAATTTATAATAAATTAATATTCGGTTTCTAATGGCTAAAAAGTTTATTATATAAATTTTAATGTGGGGATAGGTTGCAAAACATTCAACCAATAGAATTTAGACAGGTTTGGGTTACTATATTAACCTTATCTTTAAGTATTAACTCTTAGTTAATTAGTTTGACATTTACCATGTCACTTTGTATTTTTATATTATATAGTTAATAAACATACTATATTCATCCAAGATACCACCAAGTGGTCCATTAATGATACAAATATCAGGATATAAGTCTCTTGGACTATCCTTAGATTTTTAGGAATTTAATATCAATTAATAATAAAAAATTTGTTTTAAAAACTCTTTTCTGTCAATTTTGACACTATTCAATTGTTGATTTTTGTGAAACACATAACAGAATTATTACTTAGAAAAAAGTAAATTAAATCAATAATAATATGTCATATTAACCTTGAAAATTAGTTTAATTCAATAAAAGTCTCAAATTATATTTATTTTGGTATTTATAATATCAATTATTCTAATTTTTCACTATTATGGTAATTACTGCATCACCATTCTGTCATAAATAAATTAACTTATATAATGTCTAAAAATTAAAAATAAAATATAATTATGTAGGAAATCATTTTTTATTTCTAATTAATATTTATAGTCTAAATTCAAACATCTATAACCCTATGTAACAATTGTTTTCCTAAAATATATATGCTTTTGTCATTTTTGTATTTATTTTAACTTAATTAAAATAAAGTGTCATTATCACTTACAAGTGGATCCATGGGGTCCCAAAATCGACCCAAAGATGAACATGGTAGACCATGTATTAACCAATAGGGTTACGACACGTTTTAGGGTAATTTAGTATTATTATAATATTATTTTTTAACCCTTGTTTACCAGATTTACCCTTTTACTTTGGTAAATAAAATATTTACCGAAGTAATTATCCAAAATGTCAAAAAATAAAATTTACCTATTTACACAATTTTAACATCCTGATTCTAAATATGGAATCCATTTTTCCAAATTCAAAACACAGAAGTGGAAGAAATTAATTTAAAATTAATTCCCGTTGTTAAAACAAAAAGCGTGTTTTTAAGAGATAATAACTATCAAAAGATTGGCACTTGTTTATGTCTGGTTTAAATGTGAAATTATGTGCAATGACCCACATTGTATTTCATGGTAAAAATATATTCTAAATATAATTTAAAACCACTCAAATTCATAATTTATCACTATTAATTATTTTTATAAAAAAATTTGTTTTTAATTAAAATTTAGTAATTTTCACTATTCATCAAAATATGAAAGTTATCCGAAAAGTACCAAAATTTCACCCTAGGCTAATTTCGATATTCCAAATCCAAAAATGAAGTCCATTTTGAGAGATATAATTTATAAAATTTCAAAAAGTAGGTATTAATATTCATAACGGCTAGTTTGATTGGTTGTGGTTTGTTAAAATCTCGAAGTTGCGTACAATGCACGCCATTGAATTATTCGAAGGGAAACGTACCGTGGAAGCATGGGGTGTTACAAACCAGAATCTACCTCATAGAATATAATTTATCTAATCAATTTAAACTAATTAGATGTATATAATTCCCCAAAATTACATAATTTAAAATAAAAATGAAAATAAACAAGATTCATTTATGAACTATATGTCTCTACCATACATAAATGACCATTGTACCAAATTTTATGTCAACTCAATGTCCTCAAATATTATTAAAAAGGTCCAGAAACAAGTTTCTTATCCATTTTCATTAGCCTAAATCATGAATAATGTGCAAATGGTATTATTGCTCTAGAGAAATCAACAATCCTCACCATTTCCTCACTCTAGTATTCACATTATCTATTATCCAAAATTATTGAAATCACACGTTCATGGCCCTTTCCCATGTGGAATTATTTTTTATCCTTTATTGATGATGATTGTGGCCCCACTTTCAACCCCTAATAATCCCCAGTTTGGTGACTAGCACCTAGGGTATAAACATGAAAATGGGATTCATTACCCTAATAAAACCATGAATAAATTAATAAAACACTAATCAAAAATATAAAATTTATAAAAAAGATCCAAAATAATATTAAAATATATAATTGTGATGAAAAATTAAAATTCTCTAGAAAAAACTTCAAAATAATTTCTTAGGTAATAGCTTTAAATAAAATCATAAGATCCAATCCAGTACTATAAAAATCTATCTCTAAAATCTCCTTAGAAAAATGAAAAATGGTTTCTATATATAGGGGTAAACATAATATGTATACTCAAAAGGATCATACTCAATAAAAATACTAAATGTTTTTAGTAATTATGTCAATGCACAACTGAACAAACAATAGAACCAACAATGATCTATCAGCTAAACGACCATTATTCCATACCAAGGATCACTAAGCAATTATTTCATCGATTAGTATTACCAAAGGATCAATAATTTTTTTTATCTGTTCCCAAAAACCACTACCTCATTGCATTTTATGCTATTATTCAAGAATTTTTATTTTTTTTCTTTCACCCAATTCAATATCCTCATATACATAACATAATATAATCCAAATAGAAAATGATGATATAAATAAAATTTATTAATAAAATAATAAATAACCCAATTGAATATCACATTATAGAACTATATATCCACTTCTCATCCCATCTTCATCACATATACCACTCAATATGGTATCAAAAACATGAATTAAATCTACATCATGATCTTATCTAATAGTGAATGTCCCACCAAGTCACAATATCATTATAAACTATGAAAAAATGAAATTAGTGAAAGAGGGGGTTAATGTACATCCACCATAACCTATATGGATATTAGGGAAGACCCTCCAAACAAAAAACATTTAGGCATCAGTAAGGTTATCCAACAACGGTGTGGTGCATATAGAAATAAAAAATAAAATATGTACCATATATTTATATATATTCCAGACGTAATTTAACCTTATACGGTCCAAACCAATTGAATTTCATCACAAACCACATCCATCATCACATACAACCACAAAATACAAATTTAACACCACAAACTAACCCACATTCATGCATAAAAAAATATAGTAAACATTAAAAAAAATCAATATAAATAATACTATTTTGTCATTTATAGATTTAACTTTACCATCTATGTTATGTTCATTAATATATTTAATTCCATATTTAATGAAAAACTACTTCCAACCAATTCATATATTTACTCTCATCCTTTTACCCATCTGATTTTACCATTACAAATTATTAAATTATGTTAACACTGGGATGCTACCAAAAATCTAAAATAATAACTATCATCTTCTCATGATAACTCTATACCCCCTATTTTCAACCGTGGCTTGGAAAACACATTTATTCTACAAAAATAAGAGTAATATAACCAAATATCAACCATGGAATACAATATTAGTCTGAAATTAATCTCATGATAATCGACGTAGATCCACCGACAAAAATATAGAAACCAGAACATCCTCAATTCCACATATATACTAACAAAAAAATAATTAATTCCATATTTATACAAACCAATGTTGATTTTATACCCAAAAATACTAATACCATATATATAAAACACCCCACCATGTCCCAAAAGATAAAATTAAACTCAAACTCACAATCAACAGTCGAATTTACAACATACATTAATAGATTCTGATATCCAAATCATTTAATTTCTTGATATAAAAACCTAATGTAATTAATATTTCCTCATTCCACAAAGCTAAGTTATTACTATATTTACGTGATTATACATTTATAAAATGTGGTTCCTCTTGGAAGTATGATGAATCAACACAAATGGATAAATACCTCAATGATTTTCATCAATGGAACAAAACAGTCACCATCTACAATAGTTATATCATAAAATTAGGAAACACTTTATATTCACCCCCTTCCCTTAAATTTATTTATTTATTGTTTATTATCACACTTATGGAAATATATACTCCATAAGCAATGATGAAAAAATCATGATAATACCAAAATTTACATAGAATAAAGGATGGATCCCAAATACCCTACCTCAATGGATGATTTCGAAATCACTGTGCAATGATAACAAAATAAATCGATGATCCAAAATTTGATGTCAACACAATGGGATATATATTATCCTAGATCATAGTCAAATAATCATCAACTCCCCATAATATAATCCCAAACAAACTACTCCCAAATACATATCATTCAATGGGAACAAATAAAGAAGGTCCTGATAAATGAAAGGGGAAAGACTCTCCTCATATAAAAATATTTATGATCCAACAACAAGAATAACATTCAATAAAGATATATTAAAATAATTTAAAAACATATTATGTTTCCAGTATTTTTGTAGAATTGAACTGGACTAAGAGAAATATAGGGAAATATAAATTTATCTCTAGATAAAAATTTCTAATATTTCATGGCATGATAGTTTTTTCTCATGTATGAACATCCTAAAAACAATAACACATGGTGGTAGAATTAATGGAATTTCATTAATGGTAAATATCCACTATGGATTGAAATTTCATGCCCCAATCCACTTATAAATTCCATTTCATGCCTGGTCAATTTATCAAAACTGATCTAGCCTATTAATGATCGCACCAAGACCCATAACCCCATAAGATAATAATTACTAAGATAGATCATCAGGGAAACATTATTATTTATAAATTTAAAGGAAAACATATTTTCATCCTAGATGTCAACTATGGAATTATTACACCACCTTACAAAATGATTCTTATTACAAATGCATGAGACTGTACTGAAACAATCCTATGGAAGACCCTTAAAATCCACCATGGGAATCCTCATTGAAACATGAATAACCAAGGTCATTACGTACATTTACTACTATAAAACATTTTCTCTAAGACCCAAATTCCCTCTACATGATATACTATTTCATGCTAATGTTTTATCGCATAAAAAACTTTTAATGCTATAAACATATTCCAACACCACCAATAAGGAAATCAAATCACAGAATTGTCCTAAAATGATTGATATGTAATAAAAATTATAAATGAATACATGTCATAAAATTAAATGTATTTATTATGTAATATGAACTATTAAATATAAAAATATACAACCATATAAATATTTCACTATTTTAATAAATGGAAAAATTTATAAAACCATTACACATCAACAAGAATAATGTTCATTAAAAATAAAAAACATTATCAAATAAAATAAAATAATTATAAATACATATCAAAGAAAATTAATAACCAATATAAAATAATATCACTCATTTATAAAATAAAATGAATATTAATATCATATTTAAACATGGAAAGGATACATTGAAATAATTAACAACCAAAATAAATCTCAACCATTACATTTAAGGATATATAGATTATGTATAACCAAACCAAATCATCAAAACCCAACCAAATTCACCAAAACCGTACATGGGAAGTTAAGGATAAAAAATTTCATGAAATAGACATTCCTTCAACTTTTTAAATGAATCATTAAATTGTAAATCAGGAAAAAAACCAGCCCTTCAAAACTTGTTAAGTGGTACATGTTAAAAATGATCCCACTATGATTAACATGTTACACCAAATATTGGGTAACAATTCCTATCTATTTGTATCATCACCTAAATAAACCATATAAAAGTATTTTTATGGTGATTTGGTTATTTTTAAATTTCACAAATTAAAATTTAATTATATTGAGTCCTAATAGAAAAAATTATATTAAAAATTAATAAATAAAATAATATTACCCAAAAGTAATACCTAATCCATCATAAGAATCAATTTTCCCTAAATTTAATTTTAGGATAAAATATTAATAACTCATTAATGAATTAAAAATATATAATAATAATTTCATAGAGTGACCTATTAGTAAAAATATGATATGTTATTCCTCTATATTATAAGATGATTGACGTGACACAATTTTAATATTTCCACATCATTGATCAGTATATGAGTCTTTAGGTATAAAGGGAGGGAAGTATAATCTTTGGGGTCCACCAACACCTCACACACATAAGAATATGATAATAATGCATGTTTTATTATGTAAATGTTATTTATTATTTTAATATATATATATATATATATATATTTATTTATTTCGATGACTACATATCCACATTAAAAATAATACATTTATACTACTCATTAAAACAATTAATTTAGACCAATTAAAATAAACCAACCTAAACGAAAATGTAACCATACGATATCACCTACAACATTTCCTAGAATCATCATAGATTTCAGCCAAGTGGAATAGTATTATAATTTCATTATGAATATTATTTTCCTTGAAATAATTTTTTTATAAATTCTATATCCAACCAAATATTTTAAAATGGAAAACAAACCAGCCTACTAAAATTAGTAAACCATAATTAATACAAAAATTACAAAATAAAGGTAATTACAATTTCTATGAAAATCAAATAATCTAATAATTATAAATATTACCAGTATCTTACATGTATTAATATAAAAAGAATCATAAAATAAATTATTATGCCTAACTGATCAACATAATCCATTGGAAATATTTTCATTTTTATATCTTTCATCTCTAAGTTAATGTATCAACCAGTAATAAAAAAACATTGATTGAAATATATATGTCTACCCCAAAAAGTGTTTCATTCTATCAATGGTGAACACATTAGGGGGTAACAATAATTATATTTTGTATTTCCTTATAATATTTTACATAATTATCGTTAATAATTAAACCATTCATTCTTAAATAAATTCTTTAACTCAATTCATAATACAATTCAAAAAAATTAATAACTATGGACTAAAAACATTTAATTCACCCCACATACACATAATTTAGTAAGAAATAATTTTTTTATTTAATTAAAATAAAACAAATTATAATAAAACATTACCTAAAAATATATATATATTGGATGGTATATGTAACATTAAAATTAATGTAATGAAAATATGGAATCTATGAGTGTCACAATTTTTAAGAAATGAATTATGTCAACTTTTAGGAAATAATATATCTAATAAGACCATATTCAAAACTAAATTGAACTTACATTAGTATATAATGAAGGAATATTAATCCTACACTATAAAAACCATTTTATGTTCTAGAATAATAAATTTAGAACCACCGATTTGTACTTCAAATGAAGAAAATATCATGAACTTCCCAAATTAGATAAACCTATTTCAAAATGTATTATAACTAAGAAAAAATATCACTTTATCTACCATACCAATCAATCACACAATTGACCACACATAAATCATAAAATTAAACATTTTAAATATATAAAAGATTGAATTGTGACTAATAAAAAATTAAATCATTAAAATGTATCCAAACATTATAATCTAATTATACTATTTTATTTATAATAATAGAAAATTAAAATTATAATTCATCATATTATCTAAACATAACCTACCACACATACTTATATTGGTGTTCATCTAGTGAAATTGGTGACACCTCCATTTGGCCCTCATGGGGATCCCACAATTTATTGTAGCCGCATTTGATTTCATGTATAATAAATCACCTCAAAATATTTCATCATATTAATTTTTAATCCCTTTTGTGGAAACCATTTCATATTCCTCATGAACAATCCTCTGTATTATTTTCAATATATATATTATTCCATACGAAAATTAATCATTGTGATTCCAATGGGATTACATATTCTATGCCCCCATGTTCCAGACGAGATTACTTCCCAACTACTTCTTGAACATACATTCGATACTAATCCATCATCCAATGTTCATTCACTACCACAAGATCCCCCCAAGTCTAAATCCTAAATTCTCAAAATTTTCAATCCAGATATGGTGAAACATATTTATAAATATAGTATTTATGTTTTATTAATTATATCCAATGGAAGAAAGCATATAGGGATACATGGAAACAACAAACACATATAAAATCTTTTCAACACATCGTCCTTTAAAAAATTGACAGAATATTAATTCCTTATTCCAGTTAAATAGTTTTCAATGAAGAAAAAATGGTCTTCAATGTTCTAAAAGTAAGATCTTGGTGAAAAATCAATTCCAATTATAACATTCATCAATATTTTATAGTTCTATCAAAATATCCTCTAGTAAATTCCAGATAAAATGAAACCTGAGTTCAGTTTAAATCATCCATGAATGAAACACCAAATTCAATTCTAGGTCAATTAATCACTAACTATAATAAAACCCAAATAATTTTCCTAAACCTTTCCTAACATGTATGGAATTCCCCTTTTCAATACCGACTAATTCTATTCTTCTAATAAGTACATATACTCTACTTCTATAGTTTAAAGTGAGACAATCAAAAATATTCTCAATATCCTACTTATATATTTCAACAAAAAAGTGACCACAAAACCAATTTTAATATTTTTTCCTTCCATATCCCTTCAATATTTTGTATAAACATACCACTATATTATATGTTTCATTATGAATCATATAGAAATTGAATCTATTACTTTTATATATCAAATAATTAACAGGAATGATTCTCAATGATCAATCCCTAGACATCATATAATCCAAAGGAAAACTGAAACATCATGAGAAATTATTTTCCTTATAAAAATATCGCATAAAAAAAATCTCAATTCTAATTTATGATATCTAATATTATATATAAATGACATTTTTATTTACATTCTTTGATATTTCATTGAATACCATGAAGTTTATAACTAATGTGGTGGTTATATTTTTACATATACTTATATAGAATATTATAAAGACACTATGGATTTATAACTTTTGTAATATATCCAACATTATAGTCTTTCTTCCCCTATAAATTGATATCCCCAAAATATTATTTGATATACTTGACCCTTCATCTCAAGCCTTATATAAATATCATCCATTAACTCGTTAATATAATTCATATCCAGACCTACATGTAGAATATAATCAATATTAAATAGTGGAATGACATAACATCTCACATTCATAACAGTATTATAATTGAAATTATCAATATTTCATTGGAAAATTATTATCATCCAAAAAGGCATCGAACCTATTATTCCACTATATTAGAAGTTGTTTCAATCAATAATTATTTTTCTAGGCTTTCAAATCAGGCCTCAAATCAAATTATCAATGAAATAATTTTCTTAAATCATTATTAACTCCTCAAACAAGTATCTATAAATGAAATTTAATTTAAATATATTTATTCTCTATTTAATCATTTCGAGTCTTTTAGATGTAGCACCATCCTAATGGATTTATTTTTTACCCTAGTAGAAAATTATTTAAATAAATTTATCCCTTCATTTTGTTTAAACAATTTAAAACATATAATGTTCTTGTACCAAATTACATCATCTGTAAACATCATCAAATTATGTACCCATTTGTTATGTAATTACTTCTTTTCATATGTAAATTTATTATCTCTTAGTTTCCATTAATGTATAATAAATACGTTTATTATTTAATAGATGACACCCACATTCTTGAATAATTTTGACTCACCACTTCTCCATAGATAATGGGTTATACACACATTATTAAAAGTATGAAATCGGGATCAATTTAGAACAATTAAACTAGTCTTCTAGTGTGGATAAATCTCTATAAATCAGCCTATGTATCAACTCACTATGAAAAAATATTTTTTTTGACTTCATCGTATGAATATCATCTCAAAGAATCAACAATTTTTGAGAATTGTATAACTTTTTTCCATGATATATCATTTGTTATTTAAATGAATCCTAAACTTCTTATAACATTTATGCTTACCTTAAGATCAAATTTCATTTTCTTGGTTAACTCTTTATCCTTGAATCCATCATCAATTGTGATAAAAAAATTCCAAATGATCATCTTGTTTAGGGTAAAATCTTATCTTATAATGAATTTATTTTTTCATTATTTCATATTGTTAAACAAATTTTGTGATTAAAATTCTATATAATAAATATTCAAGGGACATTGATTCTACCAGGTTTATATCCATTCAAGAAAAACAGTTGTATGTTGTGCATTTGAACACATTAATATGGGAAACACCTATTGGTCATGATGATAATTTTTTTCCCAAAATCCCATATACATACATATATATAAGGACATATATTAATGTGATAAATATAATTATTGATGGCTTTATCCAAAAACAATTTTCAAACCCATGCATGAAACAACATGTTTTTTATCATTCAGTGTCTTGTTCATCTTCTCTTGTTCTACATTTTGTTCTAGTTTCCATTAAAAATATTCTAAAGAATGATTCATTTTATTTGTTAAGACCTCAAGAATTACCTATAACAATAAACACATCATCATTATAACCTTGAAAAATTAGGATTATTACCATTTTCATTATCCCCCGTCGATCTCTATTGAAAAAACACAACCTGAACCTAAAATTTAATATTAAATAATTACACCCATACCATTCTAATTGAGTCATTTAAAAAGGATACATAATATATAAAAGAATAGTGATAACGGTCTTAAAATTTTCCCCCAGCATCATTATATAAAACCAATAACTTATAATCTATTTATTTCCATCAATATTTTAAAAATAAATCCACTCATTGATTTATCTAAAAAAACTCTCACGTATTTTTAAATCCTCAAGATTATGATTCAATACACCAATATCTACTGAAATAATCATATAATACTCATATGTGGCCCTGATAAGTCAATTAAAAAACTCTCAACTTTTGGAACGTATTCTTTCAATAACAATTTTTAGTATAATCTTATCAAAAAATATAATTTTATGTCATCAACACCTCTATGCCCAACCATGGTTCTGATAGTGATCTTCCTTGAGGTCTTCTTATATTTTTTAAAAAATCCTATTTAATTTATATTTTCTATATGAATTAATTTCATAATTAATCTATAAATGATTTTATCTTTATGTTACTCCAGGTATGTTTTGTTCTCTATTAAAAATTTAACATCAAATTTCCCAAACATATCAAGAGCCTCATCATCTAAAATATGAAACATAACAAATCTTTTGAAACAAAATTTTTTCATGATTAATCTATTGAATAGAGATTTATTTTATTATTTTTAATAAATGATCCCAAATTCTAATGGAATATTTTCAAGATGTTTTAAACTACACTATCTTTATACTATAAAATTTTCAAACCATATAGATGTGAAAAATATTAAATTAAACTTTTTTTACCTAAAATTATTTTTATGGTCCCCTTATTCCCAAATTTTAAAAATATAGTACTAGGTCTAATTGATTAATTCATACTAGTTTCTCATTTATTATCCACATTCTTCTAATATTTTCCCTGAAAATAATTACCTCTTCCTTCCACAATGAATGTGGTTCTAGTAGGTTCCTAGACTTCTATTCACCTAATCTCATCATTTGGAATATGTTAAAATAATCCTAAAAATCTAAATTGGTCTTATTGCATGATATTTTGACTATGGTGAAAATCACCTCCAATGAATATAAGTGTTGTGATAATAAAAAAAATATAACAAGGGATCTTTAAGTATTAATTATAATGATACTAACCGATTCTTAATCAGGTTGATGTTACATATATTGTCTATATTTAATCATCCTTTTTATATTCACATATTTAATAACCTCCACCTCATGGCCACTCTTTCCATTGATGTTATATTCCCATTAATATTTTTTAAATAAATCATTAGTTATTTAGGGGCTTTAACATCCTGAATGTTGTAACAATCATTCCTTAAAAATTATATATATATATATATATCACCAAGTACATTCCTATAAATACATTATTATTTTTATTTATCCATTATATAATGTTTGTAAACGTTCAATTGATTATAGGGGCCCTTATGAAATAGATAATGCCCCTTATACATCATATATATTCTGAAGTACATCCTATCAAACATGTTCATCCAGAACATCACTTCTTACAACTCAATTCCTTCTAAAATAGTTGCCTAAAACAAAAATATATATAAACACGCGAAATAAACAATTTATTCTACTTCAAAGTTCTCTGAACCTCTTAAAAGTACATGCTCGGATACCAAAATATAGATTTAGAATAATCAAATCAGATGCACCTACAATAATGTAAAGGAATAATGAAGTCCAAAACTACTAAAACTATACAATCTTATGGAACGATGTGCTATAATTTAGAAGATACTACTACCCATCCACCAAAATAAAACTTCACACACTCAACCACTCATAACACATATAATAATACATAAAAGGGATATAAAATAATTAAATTATTGATATTAACAAATTACATGTAATGTCATTAATCCTACACTATTTGAGACATTGTTTCATTATTTATACTAATGTATGAATAATAATAATAATATAATTCACTATAATTTCACATGTTACCTCATGCCCCTATTTAAATGTAGTCCCATCTAACGAAACGGGTGACACTTCTTTCCAATTTTTATGGGGGACCCACCATGGATCATGACCACATTTATTAGTAGGTTGAATATAATGACCCAAGCACTGTCTTCCAGAGAATAGTTAAAGACATGTGGCTAATAATATATAGTTTTTCTTTTAAATAATCATCTTTAAACTTTAATAACATCCAGTCATACAATAGGAAATTCAATTATAGTGATTCATAAGTGACCTAGAGGATCCGCAATCCCAACTTCTAGACATGGACACTTGACAACTAGTTCATGAATATATTATTCAGATAAAGCCATCCTTCTACCTCCAATTTCATTTTTTTTATTTTAACTTATAAAATTTATAAAAATTAATTTTCAATACCCTTAATATACTATAATTAAATTTTTATGAAATCCCTAATCCAATGTAATCAATGACCCCATAAATTCCAACTACAAGCTCATATCGATAGTTAAAAATTGTTTTTTATTTTAAATTTAGTAATTGATATAATAAAAACAAAAAATCCTTTACTATATTTATATATAATTTTTTAATAAAAACATCAAAATCCAAATATCTAAACCAAAATTAAATAAATAAATATGTATTTATAATTTTGTAATATTTATTTAAACAATATATTCTGCTAAAATAATAAGATAGGCTGAGTTTAAACCAAAAAATATGAAAAATAATGAGTCACATGCCACTTATTTTATATCCATGAAAAAATAGTGGTATTCATGAGACTTAAAATATTCCTTATTATAATAATAAATCATTAAAAATTTCATTATATAAATAAACTGAAATTTTTTATTAACAGGTCCCAATATCAAAAAACATACATTGAAACAATGAGGTAATGAAAAAACCTCTAATAATTTGTCTTAAATGGAAACCCCTATCATAAATATTCTTATACAAAAACATATAAATATTAAATGTTTTCATTTTCCCTAATTAATATTTTAAATATAGAATTCCATAAATAATGAAAACACTTGTGTATGAAGAAGGAAAGAGTATGAAATATTATTTTCATAACATTGATGATAAGAAATTATCGGATTACCTAACATTGAGATAATTTATGGAAAAACTATAAGAAGGGGAAAATGATTTTAAGGATTAAATATCATCCAGCGAATCTAAAGATTTCATAACCCACGCAAAAATAGAGGTATCCACTATTTTAACATTTTTAAGAAAAAAATTATTATTGTTATCTTTATTATTATACTAACAAAATAAAACATCAAAAACATAACACATCTATTACTAATAAATATAATAATAATAACAATAAATATTTTATTGTTATAACACACATATAGAAAATGGGATCTTATGAAATCTTCCACCATTTAACAACACTGAAATTTAATTTCATTTAAATGATTAAATTAAAACGAAATGTAAATGAAAAAAATATATTTTTGAAAATATATTCTGCTAAATGAGTTATCTTCAAGTAATATTATGATAACTGTTAGATTAATATTCAAAATTCTTATGTTAATGTATTGTATAATCCATCTATGTAATTTATATCAATTTTATAAATTATTATATGTTTTATACCTAAATTCATTAAAAATGATGACCCATAGAAATTTACTAACAATTTTTAAAATACTAATTATTTAGAGATAATTTCAAAAAATAAATAATTTAAAAATTATAGTAATTTGTTAATTTAATAACATATACCCCATGTTATTTTAATTTCCTTATGATATAATTCATGAAACTATATTTTCATTCAATCAATATCATTGATAAAAATATTATATAATATCAACTCATTTATTTAAATTTTAATTTATTTATTATTTATAGTAAGCCCAAATGGAATCTAATAAAAACCCTCTTATATTATTTCTTTATATTTGGATTAATTTATATGTTAAATTGTAATATAAAAATGATATCTATGATGGGATTCATTTTCAAATTTCAATATATATATATATATATACATTATTTTTATTTAACTCACTTTCCATATTTCTTTAATATTTTATTACCATACTACTTTAAAAAATTTCTATTTTGTTATATTAAATAATAAAATCTATGTGTAAATTATTGTTGATATCATTAATCAATTACTGAAATTTTTTCTTGCACAATATATATCATATATCCCATTTTATGATACATAAAGTTACAAACACTCCATGTAAATTACAAATATCTAATCATACAAATAATCGTTTCTATATTTTTTCTTCCACCGATGTGGAGACTACATCTGCATTTTTCAAATAAAAAATATATAATATACCCATTAAAATTTTATACATTCACGAAAATTCACCCATAAAAATAATATAATGTAACACATGTATAATTTTCTTATAAATCATAATTAGAGAAATAAATTTTTATTACATAAATATATGAAATTGAATCTCAATGGTTCTTTATGAACTCTACTTGGTATTGAAGGTAACTATGATTCCTATATTATATTTTTCCAAACAAGAAAGTTTTTCCATATTTTTATATTGTAGGATGAGTTTCTAGGATATGCATTACCTTTATTCATTTTTTATATAACACATTAACTCTATTGGATTTATAAAATCACAATGGGTCAAGATTTAAAACCAATTTTGTTATAAATAGAAAGATATGACATGTTGAATATATTAGGTAATGTATTATGAAATTTATTCATGTTATATTTATTAATTAATTTATAAAATATACTAAATAATAAACGTATGGATGATGCTGGTAGGAAAATAAATCTGATAGGCAACCATTTTCTTTTAAAAATATTTATGTTTCCAATATATTGGAATGGATGTATAGAAAGTTAATTTCAATAATTAATATTATATGTAAATATTTCCTTAGAAACTTCCTAATTTATATTCATTAATTTTTCAAATTGAACAATGTTTCGGTTTCTATGATCCTATATTCATCCTTGTATTTAATTTAATATAAAATTGTTTCTTTAGATTTAAACAAGATTATATATTTCAAATGAATCTATCATATTATTAATATAAAAATCATTACCTCCATATTTATTGACATTTTATGGTTCATTTCTCATGTATATTCTTTAATAAAAAATGCATCTTTTTTCATGATCACAATTCCAAAATTATAATAACATTTATGAAAATTAGTATTGTTTAATATTTTTTGTTATATAATTAATTTTAAGTATATATTTGACATTTTATACTTTATCAAATTAGTCTAAAACAAAATATAATCTTATTATTATCTCATATTAATGCTATTTAATAGGAATTTATTTTTTATATACTCACACTAAAATGATAAATCATTTTCAATCATATTTATTAGTTACCCAAGAATAATATTTCCCTAATGTTTGATTATACTTTATAATTAATCGTAGTTCATATCTATTTTGGTAAACTATCATTCCATATATCCCATATTCAATTCTTGTGTAGTTGAGTATACAAGAAATATCCCAAGTAAATCTAATAAATAACCATACCTTTATTTTTTTGGTTTATATAATATTTTCATTTATCTATAAAATTAAAAATGAAATATTTTAACAGGACATGTTTCCAAACTTTTTGGTTTATCCATCTCCTTTACCTATTAAAACATAATGGGTAATATAATTCATAATTTTTTTATCATTTTATATAATCTATCATTTTTAATTTTTTGGGTTTTTATATTATCTCTTCATATAATTAAAAATACATATCATTTACAATTTTTCTTTGGTTTCCCCAATACATATGTGTTATTCTTATTAATATAACTTTCAAATACAATATTAAATGACAAAATGAACATGTTCCAATAATTAATATAATCTACTCAATATAAAATTTTATGATTTTTATTATTTACGCATATTAAATTCTAGTTATAACATTATACACATAATTTATGATTACAAATAAATATATACATAAAATCCATTCAGTTATGGTATTCACACAATATGAAACAAAAACATCTGCAAATGATAATATATGGTTTGATGTGTATCCTAGTAATGTCATTCTAGATAGAGTAACAAGCCTTATACTAGTTAAAAATATTATTGATTGTACCAAATGCATAGATCATAAATCATGTTTGATTTAATGGTCAATGGTAATGTTAACACAAATTATGTAATAATATTTAGAGTAAAATATTTATTTTCAAATTATAAAAAAACTTTCAATAATTATAAACAAAAATTGAATTTATAATTATATACCTACACCAAAAACTCCATAAATTAAAGATCCAATATTATTTTAAAAAAAATTAATGAATATTATATTGTTTACTAAAATTCATAATATAAAAAATTTATATTCGTTAATAAATTAATAACTATATAAATAATTACTATATTCAATCTTGATCACTATTGATATTTTCATCATGTGTGAATATAAATGATTTATAATTCATTATAACCAGATATATAATTTCAATAAAATATAAATAAGAAATATTTTTATTGGTATATAAAATTAAATTATATCATATTTCACATTAATTTATATTTAATAATAACTCATTTATTATTTTAGAGCACCCAAAATTTTCCAATTTTTATTAAAAATATTCAAAATAAAGGGATTTTCATAACTGGGCATAATGAAAAACAAAATAAAATTGAATATGAGTAGTTCATTATCTTATCTAAATCACAAGTATCCTGAGTCATAGAGAAGACTAAATATTATATTAATTTCATATAAATTTATCATGTTAAACATGACCAATGAACTAATCATTCTTATAATAAAAAATATCTGGTTATCCTACCACATCACCCTGGTAAGCCATCCATATTGCCTGAGGCATCCTCCTAATAACCATTATCTCATGACAAGTACCAAGGTGTAAAAACCATGTACATTGGAATGGTTTTACCAATCTAATAAATTAATTGTTCCATGGATCACAACTAGGAATCCATTATGTCACATCCATCAGATTGATGTCCACATTATCAAATTAGTTGTATAAATTATCTAAAACATTTAAAGAATGTATAAGAAGATGAAAACATAACAATAAGGCATAACCAAGTGACACAATATAACTAATTCAATAGACCCATAATTTTATATAAATAAAAGTGTAAGTAAACAAAATATATCACATGTTGAAATAGATGACTCATGACACAAATTGTAAATTTCAAAATATTATAGGATCCTGAAATTCTTTTTCATGATATTTCCATTTCTCCATTGGAAACCTCAAGACTCATCCCACAAAAGGTGACATCACATCAAGAAGTTTTGTTTTGCTAATATTTTCCTTTACCATTTCTTATATCTCATAAAATAATGTCTTATATTCCAAACATAATATATATAATTTGATTAAAATACTATTTGGATACCACTAAAAATATGCATATTAATTTTCACAATGAAACCTCATTAATCTAGTTTGAAAAAAGTGTATTTGAAATTATTTATTCAATAAATATTTTACAAATTCTTTTGTTTTAAAAAATAGTCCATAAACATAATTAATGAAGAAAATAAAATAACTAATTAAAACTAAGTGTAGAAAGAGATTATCATATGATGATAATAATTGAACATAGGGGAAATAATGAAATTCATTTAAAACCAAACTCGTGTATTTGTGAAATATATGTGAGAACTATCTTATTTTATCTATGTATTTTTGAATCACTCATAGGACACTATTAGTACAATGTGATCATAAAATTTGGTTATAGCCTGATTCTTTACAATGGCATAAAAAAAGAGTCCTAACGAGCTTAATCTTATGGCTAGGGAATAACCATTCCTAAGAATCACACACCAAACGTCTCACCTGCGCACCCTTGAGAATTTCCATCATAGAAAACAAAGAAGAAACTAACCAAATAATGATTTTAAAAATATACCTTCCCAAAATCTATTACAAATCTATTTCAAAATAATGTGTTTTCTCAAAGTCATTTTATTAATATAATTTTATGAATTTTTTTAAATGAAATCCAATAGAAAATATTATTTTTAAAAACACACTAAGAAAAATAATAAATTCATTTATGAAAACTCTAATTAAATAAATTCAACTTTATAAACTAATAAAACCAAAGTAAAAAACTATAAAAAAAGGAATTTTAAAGTAAATTTCATTATATGTATATACACTTCCCAAAAAAGTGATACAACATTATCATATACGTAAAATATTAATTATAGGGAATAATATGGATCCTAACCTACCTAAAACCAAAGAATCACATCTAACCCCCATCCTAAACACAGTCATTATTTCTCCATGGTTTTTACTTTTTTAAAATAACGTAGAATGATGGAAGAACAATAGAGTTATAAATATTTATTAGGAAACTAAATATAATGGAACTAACTATAAAGGAATCCACCATATCATTATTAAAATAACACCAATATTTCTGGGGGGGAATGATATGGCTCAAAGTGGACCTTGAACATATGGAGAATGGAAATTTATAGGGAAAAGTGTTATAATTCGAAAAATGAAAAAATGTAATTTTGATTCTTTTTAAGAGAACTGTGAAAGCTATATAGTTTGGGTGCATAGTTCTCAAAACCATCCACCGACTATGTGGTTCACCCCTATCCAATTTCATTAGTCTCACAATAACCTTTAATGTTACGTTTGGTTGGATAACCCATGTAGGGACCACAACAAATGGAACTAATCTCCTCCAATTAATGTTTCATCGTCAGCTATATGCTTAGCATCAACCCTGTGCAAACTGTACACCCATATCTATTTCTCAAAAAAAATTATTTTTTCCCTCCATCTACCTAAAATAATTAAAAAATAAAATAAAATAATAATATAAAATTAATGCATAGTAGTTACATGGTGTGGGTCACAATTCTCTATATCATGCCACTTTCTAGCCCTAGAAAGTCATCACGGACCACCTTCAGAAAAATTAATGATGTCACATCACACTAACAATGTCCCCCAACTCCCATGACACATGGGTCACCATTCCATAAAAACTACATAATTGTACTATATGAATTAATTTAACCCATAGTATCTCCACTTATTGATCTAAAATACGAACATTATTTTAAACAACAGAGGTGTCGGGTTCAAACTCCAAGCGCTCCATTCCACCACATGAGATTGATCTCGATTGTAACTCTTCTGATAGAAATTTTAGAATAAATCATGAATTAATTAAATATATCGTAGAATGTAAAATATGTATACAACCTTTCTGAGTAGATCCTTAATCTAAAAAGGTGTGATATTTCATAATTTCCCCTTACTCTTCTACCAGGATATAATGCCCTAAAATTGAGAGACTTTCAAAAACACCCAATCTCATAATATAAAAAATTTTGAGTGATGGTGATGGTCAAAAAAATAATTTGACTGAATTTGAGTGATAGTAAATCATTCCACAGATATTTGGAATTTAAATTCCCAGTGAGGATGATTGCATCCCTGAGAGTGGAAGGGTGGAATCAGTGATACTCTTTTTCTTTTAAGTTTCATTTTAATTGAAACATCATTAACCTCCTATTATATATTTAAATTCCAGTCTGAAAAAAAATAAAAAATAAATTCACAAGAACAAAAGAATTTACAAGGTTCACTATTAAATATGAATTGAAACATCATTGGTATAGTATAGAGATAATCCATTATCATGTGGTCAACTAGAAAAAATTCATTGGATTACAGGGAGCCGAATATTCCCTTATACTCATGAAACACTTTGAAGAACGTCCAAAAGAGTGTGTACACCCTATTAAAAAAATTGGGTAATAAAATAATAATTTGATAACTCATGTTACATGTGCTTCTTTAAAATACAACATATGTATTCAATAGAAATACAATTCTTTAATTTATAACCCAGAAGAATGGTAATAACCTCCTAGAAATTTTTTCAGAAATCTGAATCCAATTTTTATTGGTTTGATTTGTCTAGTCTGATTCCTTTGAGTCTGATTCTCTCGTAGTATGGTTCATTAAATACAATTATATCAGTCCAATTTTTTAATCGATTGAAATAGAAATTAATCGACACATATTTAATCCCTAAGTACAATAATACTCAGTTTGATACTTCCATAGTCCATAAATATTTAATACGAAAATACTGATTACATAAAATCTTGTTTCGGTTAATTCATCCAAATACCAACATCATCTGAATACTATTTATAGTTTAAACATGATGATCTGCTGAGTACAACAAATTTAGAGTACAATGACCATCCAAATAAAATCATCACAATATTTTCTCTTCTCTTTCACTTTCCATCATAATATATTCAATACAAGATCAATGTGAAGATGTACTCTTCTCTCTAGAAGCTCCATGATTCTCTCTCTACTGAAATGAATAGTTTACTATCCACATTCAAGTACATCATAAATTTTTAATTTTAATGGTGATTCAATACATGTTTGGGATAGAAACCCAAAATCTTTCCTTCTATCTTAAATTCACCCAAATTTTTATTTCCCATGAAATCTCATTAAAATAATGATTTCATAAACACTTATCAATTCATAACAAACACCTTCAATCCCTACATATTCTTATCTATATATTAATTTGAAATGTCTATATGATTTCAAGTACTAGGATCAATTTCAATATATGTGACCGATTATAATTGTTGGGATCGATTTGAATCAAATTCTTGTATTGGAAAGTTAATATCCCTTGGAAAAATACTTCTGCAATATATTTTCATCAAATAACTCTTTACCCACATCAAATACAAACAATATTCTTCACCCATTCTCCTGAACCACCATAAATAAAAATCATCTTTTTCTCTTCATCTCTTGGCCCAGATGAAATAATATTTGATAGTAAATCAGTGTTCACCTATGTCTTCCTTCATAGATTCATACAACCATTTAACTCGGCCTGATTATGCTATATAGAGTACGATCATTCAATGTTTGATTTTCTTAGGTACAATCATTTCATAATACGATAATTTCTCTATAATAAAATATTTTATATCATCCAATGGAAAACCTGGATGTTATAGTAAATCAGTATCACATTTTTAATAATTTAAACCTTTTTAATAAATATAACTCTTTCAATAAATATCACATTTTCAATCAATTTCAAATTTTTAATCAATCTATCTTTGATTATTAAACAGTATTTATTTCTCTTTTACTGGTAAGTCCTCACTGTAAATGACCGCTAGTTAGCTCGTTCCAAAATCTTGGGCAGCACCCATCCTAACACCCACAGACCCAAGGATGTCAAAAAAACATGGTTCATGATGTAGTGGAAAAACAAGGGTGATATGAGTTATAATTTTGTAGGGAAAATTATAATTTTATATTTTTAACAATCATAGGAAAGCCACATGATTTTTCTTCCCAATATTCAAGAAAATGAGTGAATAGTGAAGGTCATCATCTTAACAATCTTAATGATCTATGTTTTCCTTGAATGTCCCACTTTTTTTTACAATCCATTCGAAGACCATTTTATATAATATGGGTTCCATCCACTCCTTGTTTCTTGATTAGTATTAACCATGTTCTAATTTTGAGGCCAAATTTGATTCTCCAAATTTTATATTTTAGGCCTCTAACACATAGAAACTCTAAAAACCTAAATTAAATTATATATTAAATTCAATACATATAAATTACACATATGGTGAAGCAATAATCATCCAGACCAATCCAATACATATTTTTTTATGTTCACTTTTTAAAAAACACATTTTATTGTCAATAAAGTTTTTCATTAGTGATAGGATCAAACTATATTTTGATAGATACTTGTAATATATGGTGATTAGGCTCTATATAAAGAGGATGAGTTTGGTTATCATTTCATTTCAAAACTTATTTGATATTAAAATAATGTTGAATAGTTGGATTAGAGTCCAATGGGTATGAAAATGACGTTTTTTGATAAAATTTTAGCAAAATAAGAAATATATTTTTTTTATATGTTATTCTTTATTATGATTTCAAAATTCATAATTTAAAATATTTACATTATTTAAATAAAATATATTTTAATAACCATTTCATGTAAAATTCAATTTTACATAGATCGTATCTTTTAAAAATTTTATAGTGTAGTAATTTCTCAAATAATTTATTAATATGAACTTTCACATATCTTCAAATATTTAACATTTAATTTACAAATAAATTATGAAAATATTATATTTTAAATATAATATATTATTTTTGGAAATTTCATAGAAAAATATTAGTTTTTTGTCTTCTTATGAATTTAATAAAACATTTTAAAATGCCTTAGTTTAATAATTTATAATATATTCAAAATGAAAAAAAAATCAATCCCCTAAACCATAAACAATAAAATATCATATATTTCTATTAGTGGAATTTGAAAAATAATATCACTACAACAAAATGCGATGCAATATATTTCTTTTCCTTATGTACAATAGTAATTGTGATATCCTCATAATTTTCCCAATAGAAAATACATATTTTTTTCAAATTTCTATCATTGTTCAGTATTTTGATCATATATGGAAATATATTTATATCACATTTAGAGATATTCCAAAAAATGATTTTTGAATATTATAATTCACATTGATATATGTATATCGTTTCTATAATCTGATACACTATTTTTTAGTATATAATCCATGAATATTATTGTTAGTGATATTATATAATGTTCTTCATGTGATACTGTTTCATTTAAACGGTTTTTCTATGTTATATCACAAAAAACAATTTCAATATATCACTAGTTAGGATATTATTTTCCTTTATATGCAATAAATTTTCAAAAAACACTTAAAAATTCCAATATCCTGAATTTTGTATCAAAAAAACTCTTTGTTTATTATTCCACCACATCATGGAGGTGTCATCGATGAAAAATGAGACATAACCTCACATGAAACTCCTCAATCAACAAAGACCATTATCTATCAAAGATGATCTATATATTTCACTTATAAAGCAACATTACATCAAATGAATCATCAAAAACAAGATATTAAATAATCACCATAATAATCAATCATAATGATATTCATTACCAAATAACATCAAATAAAGCTCCAAATTAATTATTATGATTCTCATAATGTCATAAAACAGAACATATAATGATCTGTATTCCAATTATATAGATAAATAGACAATATAATAGAAATAACTAAAACTATATACATAAAAGAGAATCCTATACAATGTGCATTCATCACATAAAATCATTAACTTTATCCTATAAAAAATACGTACTAAATAGGGTCCTCGAACATACCTTCATAAATAATGTTAATACATATAAATCTATGACATTTTCATAAACTGGGTGTGAGATTAAATTTAGTCATATTCCACCAATGACCCAAAATATATCATTTATTCTAACATGCAATAATTTGTAAAGAAGTTCCCATGGGAATGGACCAGTAATACTGATAAAGGTGTTCGAATCTGTGTTTTGAAATTTTGAAATTTCCTTTTTAACTATCCCTTTTAGGAACGTTAAATTTTGGATAACCTTAATAATAATAAATCATAGTCTTCCATATGAAGAAAAAACACGAACATAACATATAGACATATTAAGTAAACATGAAAGTAATTATAATTAAAAAGTTATCATCCATACCCTAAATAGATATATCTCAAAAAAGTCTTGAATCTAATATTTATTATGGATTCCTCTAGTATGCAATGGGTTCTAAACAAAAAATGAAAATATCCCTTATAAATTATGTAATGATTTAGGAACAATAGAAATATCATATCTTAAACATTCATAATATATAATATGAATTATAGCTCCCATATACATTACAAACATAATTGTCTAGAATATTCAACAAATAATATAAGATCATTAGTCCTCCACAATTATTGATTAACATCATTATCAACATATCTCATTTTTTACTCGTCATTATAATTAAAAAATTATCATTTATCCTTTAAATATTTACCAATATTTTAATTTTAAACCATCATTATATGATCTTCAAATTTAATTATATAGAAATTTTAACCATATAAATATATTCCCTATTTGATATTTATAATTGGATTCAATAAATTATTACATATAATATTGAATTAATGAACAAATTTCTCCTCAAATAATCACTTGATATTTTTTTTAAGTCTCCTCAAATGTCATCTTATTTATTCATTTAGAATTCCAAAAATTATAATGCATATTTTACATGTATGCATTCTCACATGGATGTATATTTTTATTATATTCTCCAAACTTGTTGTGAAATATTCCTCTTTTATTATCAACACAATTTTCCACGCGAATCCTATATTATCATATAGAATCATCATATTCATTCAATGAATAGAAATATAGAATAATGATATTTAATCTTACTATAACTGAGAAATATGGATTTTGATATAATATATCTTCATTGAGTATTATCAATCCCCACTAAAACCACAATTTTTTCATATGCTTACTCAAATTTAGTCATATATATTTTGTGACCTTCCAAGGGATTCATACATACCAATTGATTGCTCTCACTTATTATCTTCTTTTCTATTATAAAGTCCTTAGGATATAATACATATCATTGTAGATTCAAGTTTATACATATGTATGATAATATTTTTATAATATATCTCAATACTTATTAAACCTTACATTATAAAATCATAATTCTAGAACTGTCACCCATCCTTTTCAAATAATATTGAACGAAATTATTCTAGATTAATTTTCCTTAAAAACAATATAAATTACATTATAATGATTATAAAAAATATACAATATATACATGAGCCATAAAAATAATCCATGGGATATTTGATATACCCCTTTATAAATATTTTCCAATCCAAAACTCACTACATTTCATATTTGTTTCTAGAAGAGAAATTTCATGAAAACAATATTATAAATAAATAATGTCTTAAAATAATTCAGTCTATTATTTGAAATAAAATTGTGTAAATTGAATCAGATATTCCCCTTTTATTAATGTACTAAATTATCTACTTTGAGTAGTAGAAATTACTTCATTTTCGTTATTCCAACTTTTATGTGAGTTATATATCATTCTCCCCCTTTGAAAATATTATTTAAATGATTATTTGTGATAAAAAACATCATGTAATTGGGAAAATTTAAATATAAATTTTCATCCATAACACATTAATTTTTTTTCCATGGAATTTCCTTTATAAAAATATATAAAATTTGATCTAATTTGAAAATATATTCCATAATTGCCTCACAATTTTAATCTCTCTTGTTGAAATGATAATTAATATTAATAAATTTAGATCATTAGTTCTTTAATGAGTTTTTAGATATTTTTTTTATTTTTTATCTTTACCTAATTATCAGCGGTTTTCAATTCTCACATATATCAGTTTTAGTTTTCTATTTATATATACCAATTTATAATATTCCAGTGTAATGGAAAAATATCAACTATTTTTAAATTTTATGTAAATAAATTATTCTTTTTGTAGTTATAACTCGAATAACATTTCCCATTAATGAAACATCCAACTGATCTTCACTTTATTTCATTAATGTATCCATCCCAATCAACATGACTGTAGCCTTGAAATTATATTTTATGGATCCTCCGATACATTTTATCAAAACTCATGGAGTCTTGAATGTTCTTTATAATTCTTTCGATATCATAAATGTGTGTATATTTGGGATGACATTGAAATACACACACAATGTCATTGCACAAAATATATATATCCTAAAAGTAGTTAGATAAAAAAAATATAAAATAAGTGTTTTGAATTCTTTTCGAATGGCTCTCAATCCATAATTATCATTTCTATATATTCTACATCTATAATTATAGTAATAACATTTTTAATTTCTTCTATTTTAATTTTCTTCAATAAATATTTTTAATTTAATTCATATTATAGAAAAATAAAATTATTATTTAGAAAAATCTATAATCCAAATGAAATCAAATTTCCCCTAGAAAATATATCTCATAATAATTACATTCATTATAATGTAATTTTTTTAGAAATAAACTCCTTATCATCTAGAAAAATATTTCATCAACATTCACAATAACAATAAGTGAACATGTTCTCATATTATTCAAAAATAGACTACCATCAACATGTAATCAGATAGTGTCCATATCATTCCAAAAAATAACATGGAATACCCAGATCTTGGGGAATATTTTATCCCATAAAATAATTTTTATCAAACAAAAAACCATTATACCATAATTAACAATTATAATTCCTTCATGATTCTCAATAGAAACTTAATCTTCAATATCTCCATTGAATAATGTGTATTTCACATCTAATTGAAAATATTTTTACTAATTAATTATTATAATGTATAGGAATATCCATTTAACCACAATTCATGATACAAGTGAAAATATTTCTTTCAACTCAACACATTCAAGTCTGTTGGATACTTTTCATACCAAAATATTTGTGTTTCTTAAAATATCTCCTTTTTAATTGACCTTGTTTTTTAAAATCCACTTGATTAAAATTATATTATTTTATATAAATCATGTAACATGATTCAAAATATCATTATTTGAACATTTTTCAAAAAAACTTTCATATATTATTTATATAATTTTTTGTTTATTAAATTGTCTAAATGAATGAGGTTGTAAAACATATAATAGTGTTTTTTTGATATCAAATCTCAAACATCTTGTAGTTTTGAATTGTTCTCCAATATATCCATTGATATTTCCATGTTAAACAAGATTTTATGTCCTATAATAATTTTCATTTTCATTTTCATCATCACCATCATCGTCACTTTTCTAATATGAAACCACATTAATATGGTTTTAATCAATTCCACCATCCTTTTTACTCTGCTTTTCATAATTATACACATTCAAAAAATTAAAACTTTCAAAATATTAATTACACACCACACCCAAATTATATTAAAATTCAATAATACTCACATCATAGTTATCTACCATCTTATGTACACTCTTTTTATAGTATTAGAATCATCTTCTACTTTATAAACAACATACAGAAAATCATTCTTCTTATTTATCATCATGAACTCCAAGATCAATATTTATAATCCTTTTGAATTATAGAATATAAAATCCAATGAAGTTTCTCATAGATGTATTGGTTTTTAACCACAACAAAAATAAGATCATATTTTATATTGACCTTATAAAAAATATGATATGGATATATATATATCTATCAAAATATATTCTCCCCAATATAACATTGACATTATTAATTCATCCAATGTTATTCTTCCAATTCAATAAGGATTTAATTATTTCTATCACGGAAAATATTTTATTATGTTTGAAAAAAATATTATGCTGATGATTAATACCATTTTGTTTGGGGTATGATTCAAATGAATTTATTGTGTATTCTCTCCCTTTATAAGTTTCTAATCATTTGATAAACACACCCAACTCCTCCAAAAAATCTATACTAAAAATATTTAATTCCTTTATATAATTTGATTTGGGATCAATGAAAATTACATTTTTATCATTATGAAATAATTTACGAATTTTATATAATAGAAAGTGTATTTATTTTATTTATTTCTCATTTTCCCATATAAATAAGAATGATTTAATTTATGAGGCCTAGTGAAGTATATATCTAAAATATTGTGACTCACTTTCATAACTTTTCCCTTTTAAAAACTCTCTAAAATAATGCTTCATTACCATTTATAACACATTTATATACTATAAATTCAAATTTATATATTTTAATCATATTTTTTTGAACAATATGATCAATTTTTATATTATAGACCTTTTTCTCATATTACACATTCAAATAACATGAGTCCCTTGTGTTACTAATATGATAAATGTTATCAATGGTCCCTTTTCCCTTTTTGATGAATATTAAATCCTTCATATTTATCAAAAGTTAACTTATAAGACCTAAAAATATCTTAACTTCTATCATAATATAATTTTGAAGAAATATAAATATTATATTTAATCCCTTAAAAATTAATATATTCTTGAAAATTAATTTATGAACATCATTATCAGATGAAACAACTCCTAAATTTCTTAAAGGGAAAAAAATTTCAAAATTAATAATCCTCCATCATGAACATATATTTTCATTATGATATATATGTATCCTATTATGTGAGATTAATAAACAGTATCAAGTATTCATGGATGACTCCTTTCACATTAACTTTGGTCCTCTTCAACTAGAAGTTACTTTAATATCTATTATTTTCTCTAAAATTTACCAACATCAACAGAATGTGGTGTGTTTCATATATAAGTGGTTTTAAATTATAAAACACAAAGAAATATTTGTCCAAAATTACTGGAAATTTTTTCCAAACATGAAAATATATCTTATTGATGAATTTTTATTTACCACCTTCTTTTTCTTAGTGTTACTTCTCATCTTTATATGATAGCTCGCCATTAATTATTTCCATATCTAGATCAAATAATATTTTTTGATATATTAATAGATAGTGCCTTAGTTCACATACAGTTAAAGGTACCATTATTGACATTTAAAAAGTCATATTTAAAGATAACATTAATTCTATTCGATAACATTTCCCACACTTTTGATTTATTTAGAGATTATTTTTACATCTGTATTAGGGCGGTGATCCTCATCAAATTTCACTCGTTTACCATTCATATATGAGTATATTTTAATGAAAAATTAAATCCATACATTGGACTAATTCTGTATTTTATTCTTCACTACTAATTAAAATAATAACTAAATTAATTTCCATAAGAAATGATTTATCCTTTTTCTTTCAGCTATGATCTTTAGATTATATAGATGATTGACCTTATATATTAAAAAATAAAAAATATTCTCTGATATTATTTATGTTTTTCTCAACATAAATACATAAATTGGATCTTCACCTCCTACCCTCCTTTTCTTAAAAATGTTTCCTCAAAATATCTTCAAAATTTTGTTTTCTTCTAAATTAATAATATTGACATGAAATAGTTAATCTATGTAATTATATTCATTATTAAGTAATTATTATTAATGTTATTTTTATACTATAGATGTCATCATTAATATCCTTAATTTATTATTTTTTTTGTTTTTGGAAGATAATGTTCGCATTCAACTATCTGCATATTCCCAATATATAATTCTTAATCATATATTTCACTACTCAAAAAATATTCTATCTTTTTAAAACTATCCACCAATAAATAAAATTTTTTATTTTTTACTTCATCTTATAATAATTTCATTTTAAATATATTTTTTTATATTTTTTTCTAATCAAAAATTATATATTTCTTCTTGAATATTTATTCATACCTTTTGTAGCAGTTTTTTGTTTTTTAAATTTCATCATATGAACCCAATTTTCCAACTCATCATCTTTAGTGTAACTATTTTCCATCCTTAAGTAATAATTTCAAAAATATCCAACTACATCTTGATTGATGATTTTTAAGGGATGTTTACCTTTATAGTTTCCTCATCATTCTCTAATTTTATTTGAAATGAGATATATCATCTCCACATACTCATCATTATATTCATTATTATAAATGATATATTCTTTATTAATCATGATTTTAGTCTTCACCATAGATATTAATATCATATCCTTCCCATATATGATCTTATTTTATAAAACATTTGATTCATTCCCATTTCATATAAAACATGATTCTTATGAATCTAATTATGATATAACTCATTCAAATATATATCTTCCAAATTTAAAATATTTGAATAATTTTTTTAGAAATATTGTTCAATAAAATATATTAAATTTTCGAATATTTTAATTTATCTCTAAGCATAATTGTATTACTAATAAAATTATTTAAAATTTTAAATAATTAGTCATATTTTATTCATATCATCCTTCTATCATCAAATATTTTTATTCAAAAATTCTATATTGAATATTTTACTTTAATTTTTTCATCAATTAAATTTTATATTTTTTCGCAAATTTATTTAGATGTTTTTAGTCCCATAAACTTGGTATATAAATTTTCAACAAGAATCATCAAGATAAAATTCTCTAGGTTTTCATTAAATATTAAATTTTTTTCAAAAATTTATATCATATGGTGATATTTATAAACTATAATAAGAACAATCATGTAAGCATTAATAATATTCTTTTTAGGTGAATGGATAAAATGAATAATATTATTCTCCATCACTATCATAAAAATAATGAATTAAAATATTATTAACATAATTATGATTATTCATCGTATATTTATCCAATGTATAACCTTTTATTTGGAACATAGTTTTTTATGAACCAAAATTAGTGCCTAGTTGATATAAACAATAATACTTAGGAATAATGGATGAATAGTTATTAAAAAATATAATTTATTTTTGAAATAAACCTTTGTTAAATTTTATATCCGCTAAATAATTAATACTCTCAGTCTCTCTTATATTGAAAAAACCCATTAAAAGAAGGCATATAAAATTTTCAAATGGTTCCCCCATGGGGTGGGTTACAAAATTCTTATTGTGTTTGTGTCACTTATTAAAAATATATGTATTAATAATATCATACAGTTAATACTAGAGAAAGGGTAATATCCATAACCCAAATTATTGATTCCCAATAAAAATTTTTATAAACAATTCTATTTATTTGATCAATCTAGTTTAATATGATTTCAAAATAAGAAATGAAAAGATCTTCAATTCACTATGAAATTAATTTGAACTAATAAAAAGAAAAAATCTCGAGTATTAAGAATATCCATATTAATTCTAGCCTTCCCCTCTACTGAAAATAGTGATATGAAGATGATTCAAAAATAAATAATAGATCATACATCTTCCACTCACAATGGTTAATATCATTATATTCATTTAACTTATTTGAATAAGTTTTACATTTATAAATCAATTATTATCCACATGGATAGTTTCCAGTATTAAATTATTAAAACATCCTAAAAAAGAGAGACATTATCTTCATATTTGGCTATAGTCAAATATTAATCATAGAGAGATATACTAATGTTGAACACTTTATTTATAATAAATAAATCCTTATTGAATATATAAATATCACCTAAATATCCTTAATAAATATTCAATTCATATTATCCATTTGAAACTCTTCAATTCAATGATTTTTTCTACATTTGAACTTCAAATAATTTTGTAGTATCTTATACATGTTTGCATCATCACATGTAATGATAATTGTAGTAAAAAATCCAACTCACCATCAAATCTTCCTCTTCAAATATCATCACCATTGAAATAATGAATAACAAATAATCACATAGATCATTCGTATTTATTTGATTGTAAAGAACAGAAATTAATTATATTTAATAATAATAAACTAATGAAATAAAATTTTCATATTTATTATTTTCATTAAGGATCATCTATATACACTAAAAAATAGGATGCAAATATCTTTCTATATTATTAATATTACATAAGTTGTGAAACATCAGAGCTAGTCTTATATACTGCATTACAACTATTTTGTAATATACGAGATGTACTTATATATCCATTATGAGATATTAGTTATCCTTTATAAAAAAAAATTTATTCTAATATAAAATTAGGTTACTCTTATATAATAAATATTTTATCCAATTTTAATTAACAACTCATGATTTAAGAACATTTTTTATATTTTTCAAATAAAATGGAAATAAAAATTTCCACGTGAATTCAACTCAATAATATTCTCAATCACATTATAATGAATATTATATTATTATAATCCCAAATAAAATTTTCATCTAAAAATTATAATGTTAGCTCATATATAATATAATTTACTTTGATGGATATAACAATTAAAAATACATATATTTGTTTTAACTGTGTTGAAAAAAATTAAACCTGGCAATATTTTTATTGACATAATATGATGCAAGTGAATACATAATTTCTCTATAATATCACATCATATCTAAGGAAATTTAATATCTCATATTTTAGCTAATGACTTGGTCATCTCATATTTATTCGATACAAACAGATGGCTAAGTTATCACAATAGAAAAAATCATGTCTTATCCAAACATATGGATTAATTATTATCGTAGATAAAATCATGGACTACCCAACATAATTTCCTAATACACTAAACTTGGAAATATCATTTATCATATCAAAATATACAAAATTTATAATTATATTTATATTATAACACATTATATTTTTTAACCATAGAGGTTTTTAATTAAAACCATATAAACCATTAAAAATTATCAAGAATTATTTATTACCTAAATGGTTATATCATTCTCTATATATAAATTTTTTACATATAAAATTATTCTAAAAGTACTCTATTAATATCCAAAATAAAAAAAATTAAAATCATATTACCATAATATCACAGTATTCTACAACATCAAATGTTAAAAATTTAAAATCATGAATTCAAATATAAAAAATAGTTTAAATAGTCTATATATAGTAATATTGAGAAAATAATAAATTTTTAACATTTAATTTATTAATTAAAGTATACAGTCATCATTTATACTATATTAAACATTATGTATAATAATTCCATAATCACAAAAGTTTATTATTTATAATTTTTTCATTTATATAATGGCCATTTATTTAATATAAATTAATTTAATCATTTCAACTCTAGTTTAGGAATTATTTCAATATCATATGATAAATATATAGAGAAAATATTGAATAACATTAACAAAATAATCACTAAATCATAAATTATGATCATGAAAAATTTTGGTAAAACATACATGGATGCCAATCAAGGATTTATACAATAAATCGAATCATGATTTATATATACATAATAGATATTAAGAAATCAACAAAACTAGAGGTTAAGTAGTTATATTAAGATAATTAGAATAAAATGGAATTTAATAGAATGGGAATGCATTTTTTTGGATCTCTAAACCATTTTGAGTTTTAAAAACTATATGTATTGTGGTTTTATTATGAATACAATGATATGTGAATAAAATAAATTGATGTTATAAAAGATTTGGGAGATTAATCATATAAATCATTGTTCTTCAATGGATCAAATGGAATATCTATTACATTATAATACACATGTAAATGATAAAAAAATATCCCAATTAATATATCTTTTTCTATCCCACTAGGATCTTGACCATCCCGTGGGGCATCATTGATTCCTCTTGGGAATTGATTAGATTATATTTTATATTTTTTCTAAACTACATTATGAATAAAGGTATATCATAGAGGAAGTAAATGGTTGAACTCATAGGGACTATCTGTGTAGAGACCCGAAGCATGACGAACATGGACATTACTTTACTTTTGCGGAGTACTTAGTACATTACAAATGACACACACACAAGGACCATAATAGTTTATTGTCTTTGGAAACTCGGAATATAATCTTCTAATTGTGGTGAAAGATCTTCAACATCTTCCCTAATGATCTTCCCTTTTTTTCTTACCTAAAACCATTCTTTATATCCTGGGGAAAAGAAAACAGAAAAGGGTGAGCTCAAATGCTCAGTAAGGGTAAACAAAAAAAATATCAATCACATCATATACATAAGAACATAACTTTTGGAAATCTTAACCTGCCAAAGAAATCATAATTTCATAACATGGGATAAATCATAGTAGTGAAATTTAATCCCATTAATCATAACATAAAACATGAAACTTTTTGGAATACATACATAATCATATAGAATCATTTCCTGTTATTCAAGACTCATTGCCAAGACTATCTTAGTGGACAAAGTCCATTTCTGAACCGAGTTCACTCTTTGTTTCAGTCTTGTTTCACTGAACCGGTTTAACCTGCCATTCCAGCCATGTCTATCTCATGAGATATAAAATCTTTACCCAATGAATTAGAGGGATATATAGTTCCCACCCATCTCATAATGATACCATTCTTATGTGTGCCACAAAATCATAAACCATACATCATAGCATAACCCATGTAATAAAAATGGGAATCTTAAATATCGTGACATCATAAAACAATTCATATAAGATAAAAGAATTCATAAAAATATTTCCATCACAACATAATCAAATCAATGTAACAATAGGGATAGAAACAGAACCCTATTTTATCTTATATGGATAATAATTTTGATAAAACACTTGAACTCCATTCTAGAGGAAAATATCATTTCTGCTTCAAAAACACTTTTCCTTTCTTAACATGTTGTACAATTCTAAACTAAAAGAAGTTGATTAAAAATAAAATTGAAAAATTGTAAAGGAATATTCTTGGAAATAATGTTTTAAAAATACATTCATGCCATATAAGTTAAAAAAACATTCTTTGTACTTTTTTCGGAAAAGTTAAAAAGTACCTCGTACAAAAAAACGACAAAAGATTCCTTTCATATCCTTTACTAAAAACTCACTGAAGGGTAAAATTGGATTTAAAAAATTGTAGGTGGATGGAAATAATATTACATATTGAGTAAACATGGATTTGGATGATAAAATACACCCCAGTAAATACAAAAGTATATACAATCTCTGATAAAAATGAGATTGTGATATTTCCCTTACCTTAGGTCTGATTTGCTTCGTAAGTGTCCGAACCTCCTGTATAATGATTTAAATAATGTTATTGAATTATTACAGAATCATAGTTATTTTTATGATATCATATATGGTTCACTTATGACTTTATTTTACCCATTCTTTTTTAAATTCCATGTTAAAGAGCGTTTTGGGTAAAATCGTTTCATTTGTCGTCCGTGTTTTGACTTGTAATTATTCATATGATTACATAGATCATGATTACTTAATTCCAGAATATAAGACATGATTTATATATAATATATATTCATAATATACATATATATATAATAGATCAGTTAATTGAAAGAAATATACCGTTCATGGAGAAGGTAGGTCATACGTAAGCATGAACGCTGTTTTCGTTTCCTTATTGAATTGAGTGGAATTAAGTAGATGACATAAATATATATATATACATAAATCCAGTAGTATTATTAATTCATATATTTCATGATTACTTATTATATATACTTTATAATAATTCATGGATGGTTAACGTGGAGAATGAATCTCATCGCGTCGTGGAGACGGTAGTCCGTACGTACGCATGAGCGATGATATCATTCTCATGATTGTGGAATTGTATTGGAGTGTATGTATACCATTTCAGAATCAATATCACTTTACAATAATCATATATAGTTATTATGTACACCATTATACCCATCCAAGTACGGTGGTGGTGGAAAATAGATTACACCACGACGTAGAGACGGTATTCCGTACGTACGCATGCGCGATGATTTCATTTTCCATAGGATGGATAGATGGTTAAATAGGGTTGTTTCATACTTATAATAACATATCAGTATATTAGTGATACTGATGTTATTACTTCATAATGAAACAACCTAAGAAGAAGAAGTGGAATAAGAAATAAAGTTGAAAGAATCGGTAACGGACATTACCTCTTCTTTGGAGCGCCTCTTTGAGATCTCCTTTTAGGGCACTAAAATTGGTCTTTGAGGAATACCAGAACCTCTAGGATGTTGCTACGGAAGTGGAGAAGAGAATTTGGCAACGGTTGGCCGAGCTTGAAAGCTCAATGTGGTGTGAGGAAGAGAGGGATGAGGTGCCCTTTTATAAGGGAGGAGAGGGGCACCTTTGGAATAACAAAAAATATTATTTTATTATAAAGCCAAATTCGGTTTTAAATAGCTCCAAATTGATTTATTTCGAAGCTAAGGTGGGGATGTGTCTAAATCATCTCATCCAATAGAATTTAGACATGTTTATGTTTATATTTTAACCTTATCAGTTATATTTAACTTTAAGTTAGATAATTTTTCTTTTACCATGTCTTTTTGTGTTCTTACAATATAAGGTTAATTAACATACAATAACAATCCAAACGAACCCCAAGTTGTTTATTATTAATATATATAACCTTATCTAAGTCATTTTTCTGAACCATAGATTTTTAGGAATAAAACTACAATTAATAATATAATATTTGTTTTAAAAACTATTTTATATCAATTTTGACACTATTTAGTAATTGATTTTTGTAAAACTCATAACAGAACGATTAGTTCAAAACAAGTTAATTAAATCAATACTAACATGTCATAGTAACCTATAAAATTAGTGAAATTCATAAAAAGTCTCAAATTACATTTATTTGGGTATTTATAACATCAATTATGTCAATATTTAATTAATAAGTAATTACTGAATCATCTTTGTGTCATAAATAAATTAAATTATTTAATGTCTACATATTACAAATAAAATACCATTATATAGGAAATCATTTTATCTTTCTAATGAATATTTATAGCCGAATTTATCTTATGTATAACCCTACATTAAAAATCATTTTCTTATTAAACATTGATTTTAACTATTTTAACCCTTCTTTAAATAAATTAATAATAAATGTCCTAATTTAATCCAAGGGGGCCTAAATGGTCATATTTTATTCCTAAGGTTGATTTTGGTCGAATTGCACTTATCCAATAGAATTATGACATGTGTTATGGTAATAATAATATCATTTTTACCCTTAATTACCCTATTTACTTTTAACCGTGGTAAAAAAAAGTAAAAAGTTACTATTCACCAAAAAATATTTTCATCTCATTGAACCACATTTTACTTACTGACATCAATCGTGTCTCTCGGATTTTTGAAATTCCACTCACAGAAGCGGTAAAATTAAGTTTTATGAAATATTCATTTTTTAACTACCACTTAGTGGTTTCACAATTTATTAAGAAATGAAAGTTTCCAGAAAAATACCAAAAATTTGGCCAAAGCTATATTTGATATTTTGAATTCAAAAATGATTTCTATTATACCAAATTCAAAACATATCAGTTGCATTATTAATTTAAAAATTAATTCCCTTCGTCAAAACAAATAGCGTGTTCTTAAGAGATAATAACTATCAAAAGATTGACAATTGTTTATGTCTGCTTTAATGTGAAATTACATCCAATGACCAACATTGTATTAAATTTCAAAAATATATTCTAAATATACTTTAAAACCACTCAAATTAATAAATTATCACTATTAATTATTTTGATTAAAAAGGTTGTTTTTAATTAAAATTTAGTAATTTTCACTATTCATCAGAAAATGAAAGTTATTCGAAAAGTACCAAAATTTCACCCTAAGCTCATTTCGATATTCCGAATCCAAAAATGAAGTCCATTTTGAAAAATAAAATTTACAAAATTTCAAAAAGTGGTTATTACTATTCATAACGGCTAGTTTTAATAATATTTTAATAGCATATCGTTGTTTAGTGAAACGTGGTATTGTGTACTACACACGCTATCGAAGAAGGTTGTGATTGTGTGTAATACAAGGCAAGTCAAGGATGCGTGTTGTTCAAGATCTTTTTAGTGTAGCATACAACACAAAACATTAATTAAATTAAAAATAATACTTTTCATAAAATCTCAGGGTGTTATATTCTACCCCCCTTAAAATGAATTTCGCCCTCGAAATTCGTCGGGGTTATAAATGGTTTACTACTCGAAAGTTTCTTTAATAGAAACCCACATCGTAAAAGGAATACCAAATCCTATCTTTAAAAACAAAATTATGAAACTTAACAGTTACCCAAATAAACTAATCATTGGGTTTCCACATAGGTGAAAATGTGGATATGGAAGAGAAATCTAACCATCGTGTTTTGATGGAGAGTGGTAGATAACATGGCTATGGAAAAGCCAGCAATCACAAAGCCATAAATTTTTGATGATCTAAGGTACCATCTGATTCATCAGATATAAGAGCACAAGGAAAACATTTTTGGTTTTCAAGATCATTTCCCTAATGTTGATGAAATTGGAATTAGATTAAATACTTTTGTGATTTTGGTATAGTCTCACCGTTCGTAGTTCTTTAGACAATTTTCACTTCATCTCTTTAAGAAATGAAGTTGATTTTTTCATTCGTGATGTGTTAGCAGATCATGTGATAGAATGATGGGTCATTCCATCTGTCTCAAACAAAAGGTTAGAAAAGTTATCAAAAAATACGTAAGTCCATCTATAGTGAGATTAATCATATATGGTTCCTATAATGGAATTATACTTCTTATATTATACTGCTTAATATAATAAAACTAGTTTCTAATAAACAGGGACTTCCTATAGGACAGTGGTAGGCGATAAAGGCGAGTCGCACTTCGGTTGTGGGTTCAATTCCTATAGCCTTGTCCGACGCAATGGGTTGTCTCCCATCCTGCAGGTTTTCCTTTTTCTAAAACTACATTACTATAACATCACATAAATAATATCAAAAAAAAGTTGTATCCTTAAACAATACTAACTTATTTCCAACATAATCCATTCCAATATTTAGTCTTATCTAAAATACTTCGGTCCAAGAACATAGTATAAAGAAAATTATTACTTGAAATGTCACATAACAATCACGTGAATGCCATCATTTATCCCCCATATATCATAAGATATATCTTGTTGGTCAAATTACAAACATGTGAATACCTTAATCATGTATTCTTTTGAAGAATGAATACCCATTGAACCTTAGTGAAAATTTGAATGCAGTCAAATGTTAACTCATTCCATATACCAAAATCCAAAAATTCTATATACTCAAACCATGATATAAAATTTTCTTTATATCAGTCATGAGCTCATGAATACGGACAAACATTTCATTTTCTCATTTTCCTTTCATTATGCGCATATCATCTTTTTTTCCAAAAATATCTCAATCACATTCTATGGTTACCGGTACCATTGAAAACCACAATAGACCAATACATAAATATTCCAATATTCCATGATACTATATACATCAATATTTTGGAATCCCATTACATAAACACTTAATAATTCCACCACATTGTTGTTATATTCAACATCTCCAATAGTGATCGCATGTGACTTCCCTTTGTCCTTTGCCTTAAGTGGATGCTTATGTCGATCATCACTAACCCTTGGATTAGGGCATTTATTAGCATAATGCCCCATTTCCTTACACTTGAAGCATTGAAGTGTTGGTGCTGTGTTCTTTGCAGTCTTTTCATTATTCACATCATTATAAACCCTTTTTCAATTACTTCGACACTCAGCTACTCGATGACCTTTTTTTCCACACTTAAAACATTTTCTAGTCCCTTAAGATAATCTCCACCATGATTCTTTCCACACTTTGAGCATAAAAAAAATTATCTTCTTTTCACCATTATTCTGAGATTTCTCCTTGAACTCCATCTTTCGTTTCTTGTCAAAACTATGAGATAGATAAGTAACACCAACTTCCATTTCTACCTTGATATCACAACGCACAATTTCTTCATAGCTACTGAAGTCTCTTATAGCTAATGCCCTTCGATGATTTGGTATTAATCCACTAGGGAATAGATCAACTTTACATTCAGGTTGGATGATAAATCCAGATGCATACCTTGCAAGCCATGTAAAATTCACTTTGTATATACCAACAGATTCATCATCCATTTGATTTAGTTCAAGAAACTCCTTCTCCATATTTGTTCGAAGAATACGAGGGAAGTACTTATTGAAAAATATGTTCTTGAACTCGTCCCCTTCCATGGACTCAATTTCATCTCTTGGCCTTGTATTCTTGATAAGATTCCACCATTGATCAGAATCACCTTCTAAATGATACACTACTAAGATGACTTTATCATGGTCATAACATTGAAGAACTGAAAATATCTTTTCAGTAGTACTGATCCATTGTTCAGCAACAAGTGGATCAGAAGACCCACTGAATGAAGGTGGACGTTGCCTCATGAATGACTCAATAAAATATTGTTCCCTTCTCTGCTCATTTGGATGTCCAAAATGATTCATAGCTTGTGTAATTATAGCAATAAGATTTTTCACTCCATCTCTCATAACATTTGTTTGTTCAGGAGGACAATCATTGCATTGTCCATTACATTGATCAACACGGTTCCTTCGGGTTCCAGCCATTGTCTAAAACCCAAAAATAATAGTGTGAGAGGCAAAAATCAAGATAGGGAAAACAATATAATAAAGGGGGAGTAACTTCAATATTTAACATCTTGGGTTACCGTAATTCTAGTACTATAACCTATACTTATACTTAACCTTAGGGACATCCCTAGACATTCATTAGAAATATCTCTAGGGATCTCACTAAAGTTCTCGCATCCTAGTTTCCAAAGGTTGACTAAACCTTTCCTCTGATACCAACTGTAGAGACCCGAAGCTTGACGTACATGGAAATTACGTTACTTTTGCGGAATACTTAGTACATTACAAAAAAACACACACACAAGGACCGTTATAGTTTAGTGTCTTTGGAAACTCAGAATATAATCTTCTAATTTTCGTGAAAAATATTCAACATCTCCCATAAAGATCTTCCCTTTTTTTCTTACCTAAAACCATTCTTTATATCATGGGGAAAAGAAAACAGAAAATGGTGAGCTCAAATGCTCAGTAAGGGTAAACAAAATAAATATCAATCACATCATATACATAAGAACATAACTTTTGTAAATCTTAACCAGCAAAAGAAATCATAATTTCATAACATGGGATAAATCATAGTAGTGAAATGTAATCCCAATAATCATAACATAAAACATGAAACTTTGTGGCATAAACACATAATAATATAGAATCATTTATTGTTAGTCAAGACTCATTGGCAAGACTATCTTAGTGGACAAAGTCCATTTCTGAACCGAGTTCACTCCTCATTTCAGTCTTGTTTCACTGAACCGGTTTAACCTGCCGTTCCATCGATGTCTATCTCATGAGATATAAAATCTTTACCCAATTCATTGGAGGGAGATATAGGTCACACCCATCTCATAATGATACCATTCTTATGTGTGCCACAAAATCATAAACCATACATCACAGCATAACCCATGTAATAAAAATGGGAATCTTAAACATCGTGACATCATAATACAATTCATATAATATAAAAGAATTCATAAAAATATTTCCATCACAACATAATCTAATCAATGTAATAATAGGGATAGAAACAGAACCCTGTTTTATCTTAGATGGAAAATAATTTTGATAAAACACTTGAACTCCATTCTTGAGGAAAATATCCTTTCTGCATCAAAAACACTTTTCCTTTCTTAACATGTTGTACAATTCTAAACTAAAAGAAGTTGATTAAAAATAAACTTTAAAACTTGTAAAGGAATATTCTTATAAATAATGTTTTAAAAATACATTCATGCCATATAAGTTAAAAAAACAATCTTCATACTTTTGTAGGAAAAGTCAAAAAGTACCTCGTACAAAAAACGACAAAAGATTCATTTCATATCCTTTACTATAAACTCACCGAAGGGTAAAATTGGATTTAAACAATTGTAGGTGGATGGAAATAATATTACATATTGAGTAAACATGTATGTGGATGATAAAATACACCCCAGTAAATACTAAAGTATAAACAATCTCGGATAAAAATGAGATTGTGATATTTCCCTTACCTTAGGTCCGATTTTTTTCATAAGTGTCCGAACATCCTGTATAATGATTTAAATAATGTTATTGACTTATTCCAGAATCATACTTATTTTTATGATATCATATATGGTTCACTTATGACTTTATTTTACCCATTCTTTTGTAAATTCCATGTTAAAGAGTGTTTTGGGTAAAATCATTTCATTTGTCGTCCGTGTTTTGAATTGTAATTATTCATATGATTACATAGATCATGATTACTTAATAACAGAATATAAGACATGATTTATATATAATATATATTCAGAATATACATATATATAATAGATCAGTAAATGGAAATAAATACACCGTTTATGGAGACGGTATGCCTTACGTACGCATGAATGTTGTTTTCGTTTCCAAATTGAATTGAGTGGAATTAAGTAGATGACATAAATATATATATACATAAATTCAGTAGTATTATTATGTCATATATTTCATGATTACTTATTATATATACTTTCTAATAATTCATGAATGGTTAACGTGGAGAATGAATCTCATCGCGTCGTGGAGACGGTAGTCCATACGTACGCACGAGCGATGATATCGTTCTCATGATCGTGGAATTGTATTGGAGTGTATGTATACCATTTCAGAATCAATATCACTTTACAATAATCATATATAGTTATTATGTACACCATTATACCCATCCAAGTAAGGTGGTGGTGGAAAATAGATTACACCACGGCGTGGAGACGGTATTCTGTACGTACGCACGCGCGATGATTTCATTTTCCGAAGGATGGATAGATGGTGGAATAGGGTTGTTTCATACTTATAATAACATATCAGTATATGAGTGATACTTATGTTATTACTTAATAATGAAACAATCTAAGAAGAAGAAGTGGAAGAAGAAATAAAGTTGAAAGAATCGGTAACGGACATTACCTCTTCATTGAAGCGCCGCTTTGAGATCTCATTTTAGGGCACTATAATTGGTCTTTGCGGAAGACCAGAACCTCTAGGATGAATCTAGGGAAGTGTAGAAGAGAATTTGGCAGTGGTTGGACGAGCAAGAAGACTCAAAGTTGTCTGAGGAAGAGAGGGAGGAGGTGCACTTTTATAAGGGAGGAGAGGGGCACCTTTGGAATAACTAAAAATATTATTTTATTCAAAAGCCAAATTCGGTTTTAAATAGATCCAAATTGATTTATTTCGAAGCCAAGGTTGGGATGGGTCGAAATACTCTCATCCAATAGAATTTATACCAGATTAGGGTCCTATTTTAACCTTATCATTTATATTTGACTTTAAGTAAGATAAGTTTACTTTTACCGTGTCTTTTTGTGTTCTTTCACTGTAAGGTTAATAAACATACTATAAAAAGCCAAACGAACCCCAAGTTGTTTATTATTAATATATATAACCTTATATAAGTCATTTTGCAGAACCTTAGATTGTTAGGAATAAAATAACAATTAATAATATAATATTTGTTTTAAAAACTATTTTATGTCAATTTTGACACTATTTAGTAATTGATTTTTGTAAAAATCATAACAGAATGATTAGTTCGAAAAAATATAATTAAATCAATAATAACATGTCATATTAACCAATAAAATTATTTGAATTCATGAGAAATCTCAAATTACATTTATTTTGGTATTTATAACATCAATTATGTCAATATTTAATTAATAAGATAATTACTGCATCATCTTTGTGTCTTAAATAAATTAAATCATTTAATGTCTAAATATTACAAATAAAATATCATTATGTAGGAAATCTTTTTATATTTCTAATGATAATTTATAGTCGTATTTATCTTATTTATAACCCTATATTAAAAATAATGTTTTTATTAAACTTTGATTTTAACTATTTTAACACTTCTTTAAATAAATTAATAATAAATGTCCTAATCTAATCCAAGTGGGCCTAAATGGACATATTTTATCCCTAAGGTTGTTTTTGGTCGAATTACACTTATCCAATAGAATTAGGACATGTTTTAGGGTAATAATAATATCATTTTTACCCTTAATTACCCTATTTACTTTTAACCGTGATAAAAAAATTAAAAAATTACTATTCACCAAAAATTATTTTCATCTCATTGAACCACATTTTACTTACTGATATCAACCGTGTCTCCCGGATTTTTGAAATTCCACTCACAGAAGCGGTAAAATTGCGTTTTATGAAAAAATCATTTTTTTAACTACCACTTAGTGGTTTCACTATTCATCAAAAAATGAAAGTTTCCAAAAAAATACCAAAAATTAGGCCTAAGATATATTTGATATTATGAATTCAAAAATGATGTCTACTTTACCTATTTCAAAACATATCATTTGCATTAATTAATTTAAAAATTAATTCCCGTCGTCAAAACAAATAGCGTGTTCTTAAGAGATAATAACTATCAAAAGATTGACACTTGTTTATGTCTGGTTTAAATGTGAAATTACATCCAATGACCAACATTGTATTAAATTACAAAAATATATTCTAAATATACTTTAAAACCACTCAAATTAATAATTTATCACTATTGATTATTTTGATTAAAAAGGTTGTTTTTAATTAAAAATCAGTAATTTTCACTATTCATCAGAAAATGAAAGTTATCCGAAAAGTACCAAAATTTCACCCTAAGATTATTTCGATATTCCGAATCCAAAAATGAAGTCCATTTTGAAAAATAAAATTTCAAAAATTTCAAAAATTGGTTGTTACTATTCATAACATCTAGTTTTAATAATATTTTAATAGAATATCGTTGTTTAGTGAAACTCGGTATTGCGTACTACACATGCTATCGAGGAAGGACGTGATTACGTGTAATGCAAGGAAAGTCAAGGATCTTTATTGTGAAAGCTCCTTTTGGTGTAGCATATAACACAAGACATTAATGAAATTAAATACAATACTTTTCATAAAATCTCGGGGTGTTACAATCTGGTAGGTAGTAAACCTAGTGATAAGATCCTTATGGAATCAGTCATCGTGCTCTCCCTTTGATTTGGTTCTCTAAATCAAACATTGATTTGGTTTAATTCATCAATGATACTCTGTAATAGGATGAACATGAATCTTTATAAATAACATTATTCCTAAATAGATATTCATATAATCCATGGAATATAATAGGATGTTGCGCAGAGGTAACCGATTAGTTTTGGTGGAAACAATTAGATAAACCTAATCTAGAAACTACTATGTTTTTTGGATATTGTAAATAGCCTACATGAAATAATCCTAGAATATTTGCAATAATATTTCATAGGATATTTCACATATCCTCCTAAAATACAATTAGGCCAGGTTTTCTAATTACAATTTACAAGATTCTATTTTCACAAATAAATATGATTAAAAATTAGCCTTATTACTAAAAAAATTATTAACCATGATATTATTTTCAAATTCATAATATTTTTAGACTACCTTACCCTCATCCTCTAACATAATGAGGATTTTCCACACATGACAAAATAAATTTAAATAAGGAAAATATGCATCATTCTCAAAAATATAAATATAAATTTCATTTAAATGAAATCTACAATTGAATCATATTAAAATAAATAAAATGCAAACAAGAATGAACTAATAAGGAATAATACAACAACAATTGATGATTATTGGAAGTCTGGATTGAAAATTGAATTATGGAACTAAAAATGAATAGTCAACAATTTCAATATATCAAGCCGCATCAAAGGATTAGAAAAATAGGATAGGTTCAAAATATAAAAAAATTGAAAGAAAACAAAGAATAATGTATTAAAAAACCAATCATTTTTTGCTTCAATCCAATTTTATTAGCCACGTTATGGTGCCCTGATATTTATATGCCCAATTTATTTTTGATGTGTAACTGTGTCTTGTTGTTAAAATGTTCTATGTGACATAGCATCCGAGACATTCATGATTTATAATTGGGTTTGACGTCTTCTACATGAGATACAAAAAAGTCTCTAGTGATATTGGATCACTAGGATTTCATAGTGTTCCTCTTTAGCAGGATTCCGATTTTGAACATCCCATCCTAGACATATTTCACATCATGTATATGATTCACATCCAATAAATAATTCATTGGTTATTCATAGGGTCACATGTTCTCTATATTTCAAATACATATTGTGAATCTATTTCATGACGTGTAATAACAAATTTGGTTTTCTCTAGAATCTACAACATTGAGTCTTGAGCCCATATTTCATACTAAAACACAGCAATCCCTAGTTTATTATCATATAAATAATGATTAATTCATTAATAAATTCATCCCAAAATTATATATGAATTTGTCATATCAAATTCTCTCACAGTTGAAAATTTTCTTGTGCTAAAAAAAGCATCTGAATATGGATTCCAAATAAAACAATTTTCACACATAAAATGTGATATACAGCCACAGATGTAATACAATATTCTTGTGGAAACGAAAATTACATCAAAATAACTATGCCAGAGAAAATTATTCATGCCTCACATTCATGTTCATTATTAAAATTACTTCTACCTTTAATTAAATTTTTTTAATAGTTCCTTAGAATCTATAATAATATTTGAAGTTACCTGAAGATTAATTTTATCTCACCATTCAAGGTAACATAATACATGAGTTATGATAATACCCTTAATACATGTTCATAAACATGTACATTCAATGGTTTTAGAATCATTACCCTATAAATAAAATCACATAATTAATTATGAGTTCTTTGACAATAATGTTCAAAAGACTCTATGGTAGATGTTATGTGGGTAGATGATAAATAATAAAGATCAATAAAGAGGGTAAGCAATCATGTATAATAAATTATTTTCAGTAATAATTAAATGAAAAATATCCCCAAAAAGTGGCATCTCTATGACCTAAAAATCTCCGGGTATGACCATAGATCTTCCACTAAAAGTGTAATGAAATTATCATGTTTCTTATTTTTTTTCTCTAAATTAGTGTCTAATGTAAATGTCACAATCATCACCTAACCATATTTCATCCATCCTAATAGTTATTTATTTGTCTCTGGTGATTTTCACATTACCAATGCACAACCTATTCTAATGTTTTTACGTTTAATTATGATCAGTGAATCAAAACATCATTGGAACACTTTATGCAGATCATTTGAAACAAACATTGTATATAGCCATAGAAGTAATAATCCCATATACCATAATAATGATTATCTTACCCACAATTATTCAACTTATAATCATGCAATTATATCAATATTAGGTTAGGAAGGTGTATAATGATCATGTAACATGGAACATTCCTAATAAGGTCACTCATGGATTCTACAGCCTTAAGAAAAAAATATGTACAAATTGTATTCATGATAAATTGATCAAATAAAACTTCCTCAACAACATTAAACACTTATTTATTTATTCATACCCTTGATAATATTCTAATTAGTGTTTTGATATATTTTCATACACCATGTAACTTTTATGAAATATGCTCAGAAAAGAATATAGCATTATAGTTCTAGAATGCTCTGTATATTTGAAATATAATATAGGTAAATAATTATCTTCATAGTTTCTAGTAATAATATGATTAAGAAAATTCCTTAAATCTAAAATTATTATTAGATTTCTCAACTAAGAAATCATGTAATAATTTTAAACATGACTAAAATGGATTTTAATAATCATCATTTAAAATTTATCTTTTATTTATATTGTTGTAATGAAATATAAATTCATGGAATTAATTCAATATAAAATTTCACCTAAGGAAATTGAAATAAGAAAAAACCTATTAGTACCGATGATAAAGATCAATATTGACTCCCCACACTTAAAATGAAACTATTTATTCATTGTTTTTATTAGAGTCCGGGGAATGATAGAAATATAATCATGTGTAGAGTGGAAATAGAAATAAGGAATTTTAAAAATGGAATTAATATCTGTATTTAGGGAAAGTACTGTCTTGGGGAAAATTATTGGCTGGTGATTGGAAATTGGGATACCTTCAAAAAATTGTTAGGCTTAATATACCTACACTCTATAGACCATTCGAACACAAGATATAACCAATATGTAAGATGTAAAATGGGAATATTCACATATTAATTAGTAGGAAATAATATCTTACATACAATCCGGATTAAAAAAAATAAATTATTTAATGAATGAAGAACATAATGTTATTGAAAAAAAATTAACATATTACTAAGAAACCCATTGTATATGTTGAAAAATAATATTTTTCCCTCCCATAAATTTCTAGAAATTACGTTGTCAGAAAAACAGAATGAAAAACAATTAGTCAATGTCACCAATCAGATGAGATGTATTCTACCATAGTTTCATATTATGTGGTTGTGTCATCAAACATCATTGGTCGCATGGTGTTTTAAACCTCCTTAAGAACTGGTCAACCAAAATTAATATGTGGTAGTTATAACAAATGTATATGTAGGGATGGTGTTCGTTTAGGGTTGGTTAGTTGTTATGGTTCGGGGAATGGGGTGCAATATTTGAGGTAAATATATCTCTTTTTCTCTAAATTCAATAGGAGAATATCCCAGATGTCGAATGAAAATTGTTCGATAATTATTGATGTGGAAGGGTTGGTGGATTGGTGATAGGTGGTGAAGCGAATGCAATAGAGGTAGTCTAGGTAATGGTGGTAGGATCGACCGATGAAGGGGCCCCATGAGCGGGGGCAAGGTCTATGTTGGGGTCAGCTCGGGCTTCCATAGAATACTATACATACATATTGTCCCCCTACTAATTCCCCTATATCTTCCAAATAAGCCACATCATATAGACCATGGGATGAATGATGGACTCTATCATCCCTCAATAAGAACGAATGTGAGTTATTTAAAAAACGTCGAGATGAATGGTGAGGTGGGAGATGAACCAAACTCCCATAAGGGTACCACAAGCCATCCCCATATAGATGTCGTATTACAACATAAAATGGTTGGCCAAATTAATGAAAGGCCCACCCATGGTAGAGGTAAATAAGATAAAATTGATATGGATGATGCTTCCATGAGCATGTATTTCAGCTAGATATAAATTTTCTAAATATCTAGGAGGAATCCTTAAAGTGACACATTTCAACTTAGTTATCTACATAGTAAGCGGATCAGGAATGATTGGGGGGTCCCAGCCAATCAAGGCCTAACTCCTCATCAAAATTTCATTTCTCATATCCAATATTAACAAATTATATGATGGGTAATTGATTAAAAATATGGTGTAGATACCTAGATCGGTGCCAAAGTCTACCAAGAAAATATCTCCAGGCCCACCAGCACAAAAAAAGGTTACATGTTCCACATCGAGCTCCAAAGTGGCCATGAACTCTATAAATATCTCCTTGTACATATTACTAAATAGCTTTGTGATCATGGAGTGGTGAATTGGTAAAATAAGATTTGTCACATCCTAGAGAATGTGGATATCCTTGAGAATGACATGGTCGAAATTATTCATAGACTATATCAGAATATTTTGATGATGGAGGAATGGAAGCTACTGTTTAGGTTCAGAAAAATGTATGCACGGGTGTAGGTGTGTGTATGAAGCAGTACACTATGATGGGTTGGATGAGGACTAAATAATTTCAAAGGACAAGGGAGGGGTATAACCTAATTTTTCCATTGATAAGGTTGTCTATGTGGGTGGCGGTGTAGGATCCAACACCATCCACATGGGCAGAGGAAAATCATTACATAGGGAAATCCATTTGAAGTTTTTGATAAGATCCATTGTTGATGGGATGTAATTTGAAGGTAAGAAGAACGAATGGATGTGGATATATACAAGAATTTGATAAGATAAAGTGTAGTGGAATGGGATGACTTGTGGTTCAGTGACAATGAAGAGGAACCGCCAATCGAGAGGTGGGTAATGTTGAGTTAGTAAAAGGAATAGGTGAAAGAGGTGGGTAGGATACCATGAACCCTAGATTCATGGATTAAAATACCTATCCATGGATTTAATCTCATTTTTATAATTCATGATTTGAAAATGTTGGAATTAAATTTTTTTAACCTCTAACATTTTCAAAATATGTATTGTTTACATAATGTGTGTTTTTTTCAAAATTGATCAATAACCTCTATACCATCTCTATAATTTTTAAACATTACTAAACCTAAAAAATATATTATAAAATATTGTATATATCCAAGGTTTATTCTTAGTTATTTCTTTTCTTACCATTGAGATATTGATAGAGAGATTGAATCATATTTCATTGTTAATAAAGACACTCCTTCATTAAATGGTTCTTGATAAATTGGTAGTCCATTCTAATAGACCATAAAATTTGGTCCATCACCTTTTCAAATTTTAATAATCTCATAAGGGATAAAATTTCCTCTATAAGAGGTCAAGATTAGTGGAATTTCAATTTCAAAAAGAATAAATTCATACGGTACATAAAAAGTTGTAATTTCTTCCCTGGTGTAAATATTCCTCATGAAATGGTTTTCTTCATAATATTTATTTTTTTAATTCCTTGTAAATATGTGAATTTTCATAAGAATATCCTATAATATATCTTTTCCCATAGATTTGTTTCAATATATATCCCCTAATGTTTTTTATCCATGTATAGTTTCCTAATTTCTGAAAAAGAGTTATTCTCTAATTCAACAAGGTAGTGACATGGATTCCCACAAAAAAAAGAACATAATTGAATCACAGGTTGTCTTATACCCTATGAATTATTCCAAAAGTGTATCATTTATTTTGAAACTCCAGTGTTGTAACAGATTCCAAAATATTTGAGCAATTATTTCATAGAATTATTTAAAATGTGTGTTACCTGATCCCTAATAAGAAATCAGGTAAATACAAATCTCAATGAACTTCTTTTACATAATAATTTTATGACCACCATAGCACTGTCATTATTGGTGGATTTGTCTTATAACCACTTGAAAATGTAGCCCACACTGACCATGATGTAAATTTTTTATAGGATTTTGGAAAGGGGCCCTGAAATAAATTCTCTATACATGGAACATCAAAAATTAAATGATTGGGGTTTGATTAAAATCATTTTTTCATTCTAATGATGTATTTTTATGTGGAACTGATCACAACTCTTATTGAGGCTCAGTGCATCCCAATAGAGTCTTGCCTAATATAGTCTACCTCATTTGATCATTGTCAGAGTATGCTAGGTTTTATGATTTCCATCATCTCTTAACTATAAAAAATATCATAAATTATTTCAAATTAATCTTATAGTATCTAATGTTGCATTAATACATTAGCATAACAAATAATTATTATTGTCTTATCCATTTAAATAATCAAAAATTCCCCTTTACAAATATATTCAATACTACGCTCTTTTTTTGAGGTTCATCAAACAATGCAGTTAGTTTGGATATGTTTTTAGTGATATTCATCACATTGTGAAAAGTAAATAATTTGGATAATAAAAACATCTTTCACCATCATAATGAGTCACAAAACCATTTTAATGCATATATGCTAAGTGAAATTTTATTCAAGGATTTATTATTCCGAAGATCTCTTATGGAATTTGGTAATCTGTAACCTCTTCATGGACATCTATAAATTTCCAAGAATATTTATTTATGATAATATCATATCAGATTCTCTGTTAATAGTAATAGTAAATATTAGATCCTCTGTTCAAGACATATTGGTTTCCATCACCATAAACATCCATTCTAAATATTATATAAATATCTCTTCAAATTCTATATCAAAAAATTTATTATATACCCAATTTTATATGGAGTCATTAGTATCCTAATCTAATAAATAATCATATTTATTAATAAAAAAATGAAACTTTTTAAATAAATCAAAACCAACTATTTCATTCAAATCTAACATGTCATAAACAAATCTATCACATCATCAATGGAAAATCATCCTTAAGGATGTTCATGGAAATATCTATCTCCACATTTAGATTCACTCACATTCAATAAAACGATTATTAACATATATTAAATTTCTCCCTATAATAAATTTTGAAAATAGTGGATTCAAGATTAGTATCAAAAAACACATAAATCCCCTTTACATTAATATCTCAAAAATATATTCATTTTATTTCATTAATAAAAACAATGGATGTATGTGTAAATTCTCCCACATCGATTAAATAATCCAAAATTATAAATAAAGAGTGTGATATACAAATTTCACCTCAATATCTACCCCCAAATTGGATTTTATATATTTAACCCCTTAAAATTACAGTATATTATTATTTTTTGGGATATATGTATTTTTCCCCATTACATATTTACTCCCAATTATATAAAATATTATAACACACCCACTATTTAACATATTAAAAAAACACTATAAGATTATTATCAATTTTTAGTGATAATATAACTAATGTTCCTCATTCAAAAGTGTCATTCCCGCCTTTTTTTTATATTATTTATTTTATTATTTTTATTGGGCATCAGATAGTTTGTGTGGAGGCCCAATGTAAAATTTCCTGAGTTCTTACATAGAAACAAATGTTTTGCTCATGGTTGTGTCCAGAGCACCACGGTCGTTGTCGTGCAGCCTCATCTGGGTCGCCGTGCGACCTCTCCCAGCTCGTTGCATGACCTTACTGATGCTTACGGAAGATGAAAAGTATATGCAATGAATAATAAAATTAGAACACAAATAAATTTTAGACCATGCGGCCTTGGGCGAGGTACATCTTGGGCGAGGCACATTTTTGAAATGGCACAGCCTCGCCTGCTCCACCAGGTAACCTGATAGTGTCTAATTAATTACATAAAATGACTTGATGATAAATAAATAATATTAATTGTGATAAAAAAATTTAAATTTTTTTTTAATGATCAAAATAATAATATTATTTGAGGATGTAATTGTTATAATTATTTTTATCACTATCGTTATAATTGTTATAACTTTTATTTTATTACTATAAAATTATTAGTATTAATTTTTTAATTAGTTTTAGTTTATTATTATTATTATTATTATTATTATTATTATCATTCCTTTATTTTTTTTATTTTTTTTATTTTCTTTTGTTGTTGGTCCCCACATAGGGTTGAATCGTGCCGCCCCCATTTTTTCCATCTCCCTACCGTGGCTCCCTCCTACCCTGCTTGAGGTGTTTCCCCCCCCCCCTACTCCCTCGTCCTCTCCTCGCACACCCAGCCCCTCAGATCCCCTTTCCCTATCCGTTGAAGGCCGCCACCCCAGCTCCCAGGTGCGCCGCTCCCCTGACCACTGCCCAGCCTTGGCACTTTTGGCAGTAGCCTGACCTTCGGCCGCCGAACACCCTAGCATCAGCCCGCACTCTCCCTCCACCCTTGTCCTATAGCAGCATGATCCGACGTCTCCTCCATCACAATAGCCCCCACATCTCCTGATTGCAGCAGCACCATAGACCTGCTACCCCTCTACCATGGTCATAACTTCGGTGTGACCCCCCCCCCCCTATCCTCTAGTTCTTTTTTAACACAATTCAACCCTGCGATGGCTACACCAGTCGTGAATCCCTTGGTCGTGCCTTCTTCCAGCGTGGCTCCACCCAGCGCAACACATTCTGTCACTATTAATCTTTCTCAGATAGCTCCTCGGACCATTTCTATACGTGTGATATACCTATATTGTTAATTCTTTCAATTTTATTAAATTGTGGTTAGGGGTTTTAGTTTAGAATTTTGTTGAATTTTGTTGTAATTTAGCTTGATCATTTGTTGTTAGTTTATTTGAGTTGATTTCAAAAATGTTGGTGTGTGTTTGGAGCATTGGTTTGATATTTGAGGTATTTCGACGCTAACGTAGGTGTTTCCACTCTTAATTATTATCTGATTAATCAATTATAATGTTTAATTAATTTAGCATGTTATTTATTTAATATATGTTGTGCGAATATAATCGTTGATCTTTGATTTTCATTTCAACTCCTGGTAGCATGTTTATTTCATGTGTGTGTTTTCTACTAAAAACACATATCTAGTTGATTGTGATTTTTAAATTTTGTGGTTAGCCTATTATGTTGTGAAAATAGTGTTAGCTTATTATGTTGTGAAATTAGTGTGATCTATATTTTTTATATAGTTTTTTGTGCATCTTATCATAAAAGAATGTATTGAGTGGGTTAATGGGTGATACCTAGTTACTTCTTTAAAATTTTTTCATAAGCTTTTATTTTTGGCTTTATAAGTTGTGTAGTTTTTGAAAAAGTGTCTTACATGTGGTGTAATGTTTTTCATCAAATTTTTTGGGTGGTGCATGTCACACTTCAAATTGTATTTGTGTGTATGCAATGTTGGAATGTGTTTTGGATTTATAAATAGTTACTTTTGTGTGTGTAAAACCATGTGACTCTATTATTATATTGTTTTATAAACTTTTTAAATGGTATATTAAATTATGTCAATAGAATAAAACATGTTTTGAAAACGTTTTTAGCGGGTGTATTATTTCAAATGGTCCTTGTGTGGGAAAATGGTAGTTTTGGCGTGTGTAGTGTCTTGTTAGGTTTGAGTGTTTGATTATGACATGTGACTTGAACTCTGAACAACATCAGAACAAACATGAAGCATGGGTACTAGGTGGGTGGAATAGGACTAGTGCTATAGTGATTCGGAAGTGGCATCGGCCCGGTTTCACTTAGCTGGATTGACGACTACAACACTAACTAATCTTTTTGATGATATTGGTGACCACTAGGTTACGGATGTGTTTCCCTTTTAGTGGATCGTGAACGAGAACATTTATTATTGTGTTCTTGTACAATTTCTCACTGAGATGTGATGTTCTAGGGTCCCACCTCTTGCTAGTATCTTTAGGGACTCTCCCATGTATTTTTTCTCCTCTTTTGTTGGCGCTCACTGTCGGCACATGGTGTGACGTTGAAAATTACCATGAAAGTGTGTGTGTGTGTGTGTGTGTGTGTGTATGTGTATGTCTGTGTGTGTTAAATTAAGTTGTTTTCCATTTAGTGTAGTCTTCCATTAAAAATTGTTTTCAATAAAATTCTTTAAACACTTGTTTATTTTTATTCCATTGAACTACATATGTGTTTTTCATTTAATAATTATATGTGGAACCTTTTCTCGGTGAAGTCCTAATGGGATTTTGGCTCACACCCTAAATACACCTTAGGGTGTTTGTAGACATTGTTTCTCGTGTATTCCAGGTAGTGACATCATGCTCAATGATGGTGGTTTTTGTCGTTGATGGTCTTTTCGTGCAGGTGAGTGTCGTGGCGTGTGGATGTTACGCCTCTCTTGTTTCATGGAGGTTTGGGTTATAATTTTAGTTTCCTTCGTTGTCATTTATTTCAGGATGGTGGTTCAAGTTGTAAAACTATATATTTGTTTTTAGTTTAAGGCCATGTTTGGTTGTCTATTTTTAGTTCCAGTTTCATTATCTTGTAAGTTGTTTTGTGTTTACTATTTTGGGTAAATCGTTCCCACATAATGTTTGATACCCGGGCACTTGTTCCAGCCCGTGAGGATCCAGAATTCCCTTCGGTGTAACATACCAAGTATGTATAGAATTATGGATTTTTATATCTATGTATATTTATGAATTATATAGTGTTTTAGAGGCTTAAAATGAGAATAAATCCAATCTTAAGCATTAGATTCTCTAATATTTTTAAAAGATAATTTTACCGCCTTTTGATGGCGAACCATTTTTAAATTTATTTTTTATCAATTTTATATGCTATATTAATCAATATAAACTTATTCTATAGTATTGGGACATTGTAATTTACCTTGGATAAATTTTTGGAATTTTTCTCACAATGTTCATTTTTTAATGAGTAGTGAAAAATACTACATTTTACATCAAAACTGCTTTTTAATATAATTTAATTATATGGATATATTATCTTTTTAATTGGTTTTAAAGTGTAAATAGAATATATTTTTAACATTTAATCCAATGGTGGTCGTTGGGATTAATTTCACTTTGAAATTGTACATAACCCATTGTCAATCCATTGATAGAAATTGTTTCTAAAAACCTGCTATTTGTTTTGACAACAGGAATTATTTTTAAATTAATTACTACAATTTCTGTGTTTTGAATTTGGTAAAACATATTCAATATTTGGAATCAGAAAGTAAAAATTATGTAATTTGGACTCTTTTATTTTTGGATATTATGAATATTAACGACGGTAATTATCATTAATTATCGTGATTAATTTGTAATCCAGTAGATAAGGGTAATAAAACAATATCATAATAAAATAAATGACCCCAACATGTGTCCTAATGCTACTAGTTGTGTCATTTCCAACCTTGGGAATCCTTGTGCCAAACATCGGGACCCCATGGAATCACTTTTGGGTGATATTGACATTTTATTATCTTATTTTTTAAAAGGGAAAGTATAACCAAAGTATGCATCGCCCTAGTAAAAAAATTATTTTTGTCTGTGTAAATGATATCTTAGACTATAAATAGTCATTGGAAATCTAAAAATAGTTCTTAAATCTTGATATATTTTTTATAATTTTTAGACATTAAAAAAATTAATTTATTTATGACACCATGATGATGCAGTGATTACCTCATTAATGAACGATTTAAATCAAATGAAAAGATAATTTGAATTCTAAGACATACACTTGTCAAAGAACTATTGGATGGGTGTATTGCGAACCCTTATCACCTTATCCTTGAAATCTGTCTTTTTGGAAACTTTAAAATCTGAAACTCATTATATAATAAAGTAACATTTCTTGAATTTCCATGAGTTCCCCTCCTCCCTCTTATAAAAGGACCCCACCTCTACTATCATACCCACACCTCTCAAGCCATTGGATCGGCCAAGATCTGCTCATTTTATCTATCCACATCCCTATATTCATAATATAATACTTATGTTAGGTAGAAATCTCTTCAAGAAACCCTTTTTGTTCAAACTAAGAGGATTTACCCGATTTATAGGTATAGTCTTTTCTAATGTTCTTCTATTTTATTTTGCATCTCCAACCACCTAAACTAATTTTATTCCTCCGTTTTTTAAAAACACCAGTATATTCAATATACTAGGATGTTTTTATGAGATTTATTTGATTTACACTTACACACACCTCCATCTTATTGTAATAGAACATACTGTTTCTGTGGATGGTGAATTTCTACCTCACGAAATGATGATTGTTCAATATTCTTTAAACACCTTTCATGGTGTCTGTTAAGATGTAACTATATTTATATATGATATTTATTATTTCTATGTTTTCCTTATGAATCTTTATTTTTCATTTATGGCATACTTTATGGTTTCCATTAAGGGTAAACGTGATATCTTCATTTTAGGAATTGCGGACTACCGCCCCCTTAAAGTGATTTGATTCGTTAATTCCATATGTGGGACGTATAAAAAATGGATTTTATGTTGTTATATATGATATTATACTAAAATTATAATATACCTTTATATCATTATGATTTCACTACATTAAATATGAAGTAGAAATGAAAGTAGTGTTCGTGCGTACGTACGGCTTACCGTCTCCATGAATGGTGCATTTCAATTATTACCATTAAATGCTATGTAATATTATAAATGCATGTATATACTGGATATATATGATATATATGATATCTACATCATGAATATAATTTTGGATATAATGGATATTTTACCACATGAACAACTTGTAATTATAAGAAGTTTATTTTTGGCTCGCGTACTAAAGATCGACAAAAAGACCACTATTAACTTATGTAATTACATAATCTTCATAACATGGTAATAAGTGATATAAAAGGAATAATGAACATGAAAAAGTTTCTTATGAAATTATAAATTAACTCGAGTTTATTATTCCGGAAATTAAAGAACGATCGAGTCAAGTCGGACACGAGGTACGCGACTTTGTCTCAATCTCCTTTCATTGAGGAATATCTTGTTTTATACACAACTATATTTTATACGATGTATAATCCACTTTTACTTTTACATTTATTCAAAAGGAATATTTTTTATACGAAGCGTTTTACTAAACGACAAAAGAGAATTTTTTTTCGTACGTATGCGGTGACAACGACTTCTCTACCGTCGTGACCATTATTTGAGTTTCGGCTTCCTCTACAAGCCATAACTTTTTTTTAAATGAAAAATAAATACAATGTTTTAATTTTTTTTCGTATTGAAAATGGTTATGATAATGTTTTGATTATATCAATGTGTTGTATTGATATCTTGTGATTTTAATGTGGAAATGTTTTGTTTCCTTTATGCAAGTTTTATGTGATATGATTATGTTATGGTTCTTCGGAATTATTTATGAAGATGGGTGGTTCCGTGATAAACTAAGGGCAGGTGAGCCCGTGATAGCTCTCCAATGCATTGGGTAATGCAAAGGAGTTAAACGCTAAGGATTCTCTGAAAAGATGTAGGGAATATACTGTGATGGGTATTCCAAATGTAACCATGAGGGTTACTCCCTACGTAAGAATGTTATGAATGCCTCAAGTTACCATTATGTCTTATGTTTTATATGAGTTATTCCTAAATCATATGATTTCATGAGGTATGATAAAGTGCTTATGTTTTATGAGTATAGTATGATTTCATTAATTCTTATGTATACATGGGCTAATGTTTTCATTCGGTACATTTATATCCCTTACTGAGCTTTTTATGCTCATCCCATGTTTCTGAAATTTTATCACAGGTCAAGGGAAAGGAACATGATGTGATGATAGTGTTGGGGAAGTGTCGAGAAATTATCATTTTTTTATTTTAAATATGTATCCTTTGATGGGAAACATGAATATATTTTTTTATGTAACCAAGTTGCTGAAATGTTGAATGTAATGCATGATTTATGATATAATTATCTTAAACTCTAAAACTGAAATGATCTACAAGTTGTATTCTTGAAATAACTCAAGATTAAGTGATGTTTAAGGCTGGGGCCTTATAGTTGGTATTAGAATTTAGTTTAGATAACTTTTTGAGTTATAATTCTATTAAATTATTATCCAAAAATATTTTTTATGGTAAAATTGAAATGATATAGCATTTGAATATTATCATGTTGCTTCATCTAAGACATATTTGTTCAGAATGGTTTTTTGAAGAGGAAACAAGGAAGCAGTGCTAGGAAGGCATACATAAGGAAATGACTATCTGAATCAGCATCCCGAGATGGTTGGAATTGGAACTGAACTGTTTCTTGTCGTAATGGCGTAGTTGAATCAAGCGATAAATGGTGGTGGTATCCATGCACGAGATCAGGCAGATCAACCGTAGAGGAACATGTAAGTGGTGGAACATTTCATAAGGCAACATCCCCCATCATTCTGAGGATCATCTGACGCAGTGCTAGCTGAAGGGTGGATTAATGAACTCGAGAAGATTTTCGATGTCATGGTGTGTTTAGACAATCAAAAGGTTAGTCTTGTTGTTTACCGTTTGGAGGGTGAAGCATATCAATGGTGGTTGATGGTTAAAAATATCAGGGATGCTGATGAGATTGATTCTCTTGACTGGGATTAATAAAAATGTGTGTTTCTTGAGAAATATTTTCCTAAAGTTGTTCAACTTATGATGGAAAAACAATTCTTGGAATTGAGGTGTGAGGATGACTCAATGGCTGCTTATGAAGAAAGGTTCACTCGATCGGAAAGGTATGCTCCAAATTTTATCTGATACCTTGATAGTAAAATCAATCATTTTTACTTAGGATTAAATCCAAAATATCGAAGGGATTTATCTTCTCATGAGTTAAAAATTTATGAAAAGCTTGTTCGATGTGTTGATAATGTGGAAATGGAGTTTTCTGATGATCAAGTGTTCTATAACAACCAATAGAAGTAGAGACCGAGGTGGCAGGAGAAATGGAAGAATCCTTCAAAGATGTCTGATGGTACGAAAACTAACTTTTCAGTTTGTGATTAATGTGGTAAAAGTCATACTGGGGAATGTCTTCTAAATTCTAGAAAGTGCTTCTGATGTGGTAATATGGGACATAAGGCATGTGATTGAACTGAAAAAGATCAGGGTGATGGTAAGACCATGTTTTATTTACAATTATTGAAATGTTTCAAGGGCAATGAGAATGGTCATTATGCAAACAAGTGTTCAACAAAGAGCTTAAATGATGGGAAGTAGTTAGACTACATACAGAAAGGTTTGATGAAATCCTTTGCAGCAACTTCATCAAATTTTGGGCTATCAAATTAAGTGGTATCAGGTACTTTTTTTTGTTTTCTCGGATTTTGCTAATGTGTTGTTTGATTCAAGGACAACACATTCTTTCATCTCTGAAAATGTTTCTAGTAAATTGGGAATTCAATCTCAAGAAATGACACTTGAAATTTTGTTAGAAACACCTGGGAGAAATGTTGAGGAAAAAGGAATTTATAAGAATCTTCCTATCCTTATTCGTGGAAAGAACCTACTTGTAAACCTTATTGTTTTCCCTCTAGTCGAGTTTGATGTTATCCTGGGTATGGATTGTCTCTCTGTTTACCATGATAAGATTGATTGTAGAGCGAAAGAAGTTTCTTTTCATAAATACTTTCAATTTGTGTACAAGAATTAACCCTAACTGTTGATAACATATCAAGAGGCTGAGAAACTTGTAAAAGATGAAAATGAATGTTACCTTCCACATATTGTTAAAAAAAGGAACTGTTCAGATTAATGATGTGCCAGTGGTAAATGATTATCCTGATATTTTTCCTGATGAGTATCATGGAGTAATACCAGATCTGGAAGTTGAATTTACTATTGACTTAGTTCCTGATGCTAAGCCAACTTCAAAACCCCCTTATCAAATATCTCAAATTAAACTTTTATAGTTTAAGGAGGAATTGCATGATTTATTAGAGAAAGGTTTCATTCGACCTATCACATCAACATGGGGTCCTCCTATCTTATTTGTTAAAAAGAAAGATGGTTCTATTGGACTTTTCATTGATTATAGAGCTTTGAATAACGTCACTGTTAAGATCTAAAATCATTGCCTCATATCGATGATTTGTTTGATCAGCACCAGGGAGCTCAGTATTTTTCAAAGATTGACTTGAGATCAAGGTACCATCAGTTGAAGGTAAAGGAATCAGATGTTCTGAAGACTATGTTTTGAACAAGATATGGCCATTATGAATTTGTAGTAATGCCTTTTGGGTTGACCAATGCACCCGCTGTATTCATAGACCTTATGAATAGAATTTTCCTTGATTTCTTGGATAAGTGTTTGGTTGTTTTCATTTATGATATTTTGTTGTTTTTTAAAAGTAAAGAGGAGCATGAAAGTCATTTAAGGGTTATTTTTCAAACCTTAAAAGAAAAGAAATTGTACGGAAAATTCAGCATGTAGGAGTATTGGTTGAAACAATTATATTTCCTTGATAACATTTTTGCTAAAGATGGAATAACTGTTGATCCTGCAAAAAAAAGGTTGTTGAATAATGGAAAAGACCCACAAATGTAACTGAGATTCGTAGTTTTCATGGTTTGGCAGGTTATTACCGAAGGTTGATTAGAAATTTTTCACGGTTATCTAGTACAATGACTAAGATAACTCGTAAGGGTTTTATGTTTATCTGGACAAAAGAATGTGATGATTGTTTTCAGGAGTTGAAAAGAAGATTGGTGAATGATCTAGTTTTGGCACTACCTTCTAGGAATGGTGAGTTTTTTATCTACAGTGATGCTTCATTGAAAGGACATGATTGAATCCTAACGAAGAATGATCAGGTAATTGCTTATGCATCACGTCAGTTGAAAACTCATTAGATAATTACCCTACACATGATTTTGAATTACCTGCTGTTGTTTTCACTTTCAAAATTTGGAGGCATCATTTGTATAGAGTAAAGTATGAAATATATACTGATCAAAAAAAATTTTAAAGTACTTATTAACTCAGAAATAATTGAACATGAGGCAGAGGAGATGGAAATAATTAATCAAGGATTATGATTGTACAATTCATTACAATACGGGAAAAGAAAATAAATTGGCTGATGATTTGAGTCGAAAAAGTAATTCTTTATTAACAATCTTACGTTTAGAACATGATACTTGGGTTAAGGATTTGATGAACTTTGTCATAGAAGTTGTTGGAGCAGGAAGTAATTCTGTTTTGTTTCAGGTATCAATGAAATATTCTCTATCAGAAATAATTAAGAAAGCACAGAAGAAAGAGAGTGAGTTGTATAAAAAGGTAGAGCTAGTTCAGAAGGGTAATTGTTCTGAATTCAATATTGATAATGATTGTGTTTTGAGATTTGGGAAGATATTTTGTGTGTCTTGTGATTCACAGTTGAATAGAGAGATGTTATGTGATGCTCATAGTTCTTCGTTTTTAGTTCATCTAGGCAGTACTAAGATGTATAGTGATCTTCAGGAGATTACTGGTGGGATGGAATGAAAAAAGATATTGCTGATTTTACTATGAAGTGTTTGACTTGTCAACATGTTAAAGAAGAGTGGAAGTTATCGAAATGGATTCTTCAACCTTTACCAGTTTCAGAGAGGAAATGGAAGAGTATATCCATGGAATTCATTGTGGGGTTGCCGAAGACACCTATAGGTAATAATGAAATATGGGTTATTTTTGATCTCTTGACTAAATCTGCTCATTTCCTTACTATACAAGATAATTTCTCTCTAGATCAACATTCTAATTTGTATCTTAAAGTGATAGTCCGGTTACATGGAGTTCCCCTCTCCATTATATCTGATCGTGATCCCAGGTTTACTTCTATCTTTTGGAAAGGACTTCAGAAGTCGTTGGGTACTGAATTAAATTTTAGTATAGCTTTTCATCCTCAATCAAATGGGCAGTCCAAATGAAAAATTCATACATTGGAGGATATGATACATTCTTGTTCGATGGATTATCAGGGAATTTGGGACCATCATCTTTCGTTGGTTGAGTTTTCTTATAATACCAGTTTTCATTCTAATATACATATGGCACCATTGGAGGCATTACATAGGAGGTGGTGTCGAACTCTAGCTTTTTGGGATGAAGTGGGTGAAAGGAAGTTGATGGAACCATAATTGTTAGAATAATTGGAAGAACAATGCGGACAACAAGAGAAAGGATCTCCCTTTTGAGGTAGGTGATCATGTTTTTCTCAAAGATTCACCATGGAAAAGTTTGATACAATTTGGTGAGAAAGGAAAGCTGAGTCCAAGGTTCATTAGACCATCTGAAATTTTGGAGAGAGTTGTATCAGTTTCACACCGAGTGGCTTTACCTCTGAGTTTATCTCAGGTACACAATGTTTTTCATGTTTCAAGGTTAAGGAAGTACATGCCAGATCCATCTCATGTTTTGAGTCCAGAGGTAGTTCAGCTGGAAAAGAACCTATCATATGAGGAACAACCAGTCTAGATTCTTGACCACAGGTGGGAATTATTGCGGAATATTTTGATATATCAATTAATGGTTTTGTTGAAAAACCACATGATTGAAGAGGCAACATGGGAATCTGAAAATGCAATGAGGGAAAAATACCCCAAATTATTCGATAAGTAAATAAATTGAGGGGACAAAATTTTTTAAAGGGGGAAAGGATGTAACATCCCAATTACGTAAAGAAATATTTATTTTCATATCTATGTCTATTTATGAATTAGATAGTTTTTAGAGGATTAAAATTAGAATAAATCCAATCATAAGCATTGTATTCTCTAGTATTTTTAAAAGATTGTTTACCACCTTTTATTGGAGAACCATTTTTAAATATATCTTTTTTCAATTTTATAATCTATATTTTTCAAAATAAACTTATTCTTTAGTATTGGGACATTGAAATTTACTTTGGATAAATTTTTGGTATTTTTCTGAAAATGTTCATTTTTTAATGAATAGTGAAAAATACTACATTTTACTTCAACACTGTTTTATCATATAATTTAATTATATGGATAGATTATATTTTTAATTAGTTTTAAAGAGTAAATAAAATATATTTTTACAATTTAATCCAATGGTTGTCATTTTTATTAATTTCACTTTTAATGTGGACATAAACAATTGTCAAAATTTCGATAGATATTGTTTCTAAAAAAACCGCTTATTGTTTTGAAAAATGGAATTATTTTTAAATTAATTACTAGAATTTCTGTGTTTGGAATTTGTTAAAATGGGTTCCATATTTGGAATCATAAGGTCCAAATTTTTTAATTAATACTCTTTTGTTTTTGAACATTATGAATAGTAATGACGGTAGTTATCTTTAATTATCGTGATTAATTTGTAATCTGGTAGTTAAGCTTATTAAAATAAAATCATTATTATAAAAAAATGACCCCAACATGTTTCCAAATTCTACTTTTTGTGTCGTATATGACCATGGGATTCTTCGTGCCAAACTTTTGGACCCCATGGAATCACTTTTTGGTGATAGTGACATTTTATTATATTATTTTTTAAAGGGAAAGTATAACCAAAGTATGCATCACCCAAGTAAAAATATTTAGGATTGTCTGTGTAAATGATATCTTAGACTATAAATAGTTATTGGAAATCTAAAAAGATTCTAACATCATGATTTTTTTTTTTAGACATTGAATAAATTAATTTTTTATGACACCATGATGATGCAACGATTACCTCATTAATGAACGATTTAAATAAAATGATAAGATAATCTAATATCTAAAAATTAAAATTGTAAAAGAACTATTGGATGGGTGGATTTCTAACCCTTATCAGCTTATCCTCAAAATATTTGTTTTTGGGACCTTTAAAATCCAAAACTCGTTATATAATAAAGTAACATTTCTTGAATTTCCAAGAGTTCCCCTCCTCCCTCTTATAAAAGGCCTTCGCCTCTACCACCATACCCACACCTCTCAAGCCATTGTCTCGGCCAAGATCTACTCATTTTATCACTCCACATCCCTCTCCTCATCATAGAATCCTTACCTTAGGCAGAATGCTCTTCAAGAAACCCTTTTGGTTCAAACCAGGAGAAGTTACCCGATTTAAAGGTAAAGTCTTCTCTAATGTTCTTTTGTTTTATTTTGCTTCTCCAACCCCCTAAGAAAATTTTATTACTATATTTTGTGACAACACCAGTATATTAAATATACTATGATGTTTTTATGAAATTTATTTTATTTACACTTACACACAACTCCGTCTAATGGTTAAAAAACATACTGTTTCTGTGGATGGTGAATTTCTGCCTCATGAAACGATGATTGTTCAATATTATTTTAACAACATTCATGGTGGCCATTAAGATTTCACTATATTTATATATGATATATATTATGTCTATTTATTCATTATGATTCAATATTTTTCATTTATGGCATACTTTAGGGTTTCCATTAGGGGTAAACGCGATATCTTCATTTTAGGAAGTGCGGACTACTGCCCCCTCAAAGTGATTTGATTCGTTAATGCTATATGTGGGATGTATAATGGATTTATTTTATGATTTTATATATGATATTACACTGGAATTATAATATACCTTTATATCATTATGATTTCACTCCATTAATTATGAAATATAAAGTAAAGTAGTGTTCATGTGTACGTACGGCTTACCGTCTCCATGAACGGTGCATTTCAATTCTTAACTTTAAATGTTATGTAATATTATAAATGCATGAATATACTGAATATATATTATATATATGATATCTACATCATGAATATAATTCTGGATATAATGGATATTTTACAACATGAACAACATGTAATTATAAGATGTTTATTTTTGGCTCACGTACAGAAGATCGACAAAATGACCATTATTAACATAAGTAGTTACATAATGTTCATAACATGGTAATAAGTGATATAAAAGGAATAATGAACTTGAAAAGGGTTCCTAATCAATTATAAATTAACTCGACTTTATTATTCAAGAGATTAAAGAATGTTCGAGTCAAGTCGGACATGAGGTATGGGACATCGTCTCAATCTCCTTTCATTGAGGCATATCTTGTTTTATACACAAATTTCATTGATACGGTGTATAAAACCCTTTGAATTTTACTTTTATTCAAAATGACTCTTTTTTATATGAATCTTTTTACAAAACGACAAAATGGAATGTTTTTGTTGTAAGTATGCGGCGACAACGACTTATCTGTCGTCGTGACCATTATTTGAGTTTCGGCTTCCACTAAAAGCCATAACATTTTTTAAAAATAAAAAATAAATACCATGTTTTAATTTTATTTTATTTTGGTATTGAAAATGGTTTTGACAATGTTTTCGTTATATCAATGTGTTCTATTGATATCTTGTGATTGAAAATGTGGAAATGTTATGGTTCCTTTATGCAAGTTTTATGTGATAAGATTATATTATGGTTCTTGGGAATTGTTTATGAAGATGGGTGGTTCCGTGATAAACCAAGGGCGGGTGAGCCCGTGATAGCTCTCCAATGCATTGGGTAATGTGAAGGAGTTAAAGGCTACGGTTTCTCCAAAGAGATTTAGGGAATATAATGTGATGGTTATTCCAAACATAACCATGACGGTTAATCCCTACGTAAGAATTTTATGAATACCTCCAGTTACCTTTATTTCATATGGTTTCTATGAGTTATTCATAAATCTTATGATTTCATGAGGTATGATAAAGTGCTTATGTGTTATGAGTAAAGTATTATTTCATTACTTCTTATGTATACATGGACTAATGTTTTCATTTGGTACTTTTATATCCCTTACTAATCTTTTTATGCTCATACAATGTTTTTCAAATGTTTTTCATAGGTCAGTGGAAAGGTACATGATATGATGATAGTGTTGAGAAAGTTTCAAGAAATAATCAATATTTTATTTTAAATATGTATCTTTTAAGGGGACAAAAGAATACTGTGTTTTATGTAACCACCTTGTTGAAATTTAGAATGTAATAAAAAATTTATGATCTAGTTCTCTAAAACTCTAATCCTAAAAAGATCCTCAATGTGTATTCTTGAGATAACTCAATTTTAAGTGATGTTTAAGGTTAGGGCCTTATATTCGGGCCATGTCACAGACCAGGTCGGGCACCGGGTCAGATGTCGACCTGGCCTGGTTCGTGCAAAATGGTTTCAGAGGAGGTTTACTCCTTGGGTCATTTTCTTTTGGGATAGAGTCATGGTAAATTATAGTTAAGGTTGTTAGAACCTGATGTACCGTCTATGAGTAAGGTGCCTGGGCAGCACACATCATGGCGGGACTCGAGTTACCCTAGTAAGTTGATGTTTTTCTAAACCTTTGGTGTGTGTGGTTAATTTAGTTTAGGGGAAATGAAAAAGGATAAGGGTCAGGGGTCCTAGTGAGCTCGTAGGGTCTGGGAATCCATGCGGAGCCGGGGATGATGTCCTAGAATACCCTTTGTGGTAGTGGCATGATTTCTGTATGGCCACCAATAATATGTTCCAGTCACCCGCTAACACTAGTTTCCTCTTGAACCATTCCTCGTTTCATTGTTTCGGAATTGTGGACATTGGGTTTTTATGAAAAAATGATTTGGACTTGGAAAATGTTTTGGAAAATGTTTTGAAATAATTCAGTTTAAAAATAAAATGGGGTACGAGGTTTTAAAAGTGAGGGTTGAATGTTTTGGTTTTGAAAAATGTAAAGGTTTGGATTTAATCCTGAGTGTTCTCACGGGAAACCACATTCATGAGTGTTTATGTAAAGTGAAAGGGTTGATGGCACGAGCGGATGAGTGCCTGGAAGGATATTAGGTAGGTGCTGGTGTGGCACAGGAACATGCATGTGTGAGGCCCATGGGACACCATTGGTGTTTGCGAGACCCACTGACTTTCCTAATTTTCAAAATGTTATGTTATTGGAAAATTTTGTGTTTTTATATAACTGGTGATTGTTTGGTGTGTCCTTGTATTTTCAAAAGGTTGGATGTGAGGCATTTCGAGTCGAGAATCTTTTTTGACTTACTTGTGTCCTGAGTTTGAATTATTATTTTTAAGTTGGAGTTCAAGAGTGTGGTTAATGGTTTCATCGAAAAAAGTGCTTCGGGAATCCCTTGTAGTGGTTCCCCCATGCACGCTTAGTGTTCACTTGCGATATGTCTTGGCCAGTGGACCAGTTTGATCTGGTTCATGGCTTTCCTTCTTGACTAGCGCACTCCCCCCATGAAGAGTTAACATGAGATTGAAGTACGACCACAGGTAATTTGTCGTTGTCCAACCCTCTAGTTGATTAAAATAATGACTCTCCATTTTGAGCGATAGTGATAAGTTTGTCCCTTGTCCTTTTCGGTTAAGAAGATCCTCTCACAGTGGGATGACAGACATGGGAGTAGTTGAAGGGGACTTTGGTCTCTTCGAGTTGTCTTAGTTGTCAGGTATGAAGTTTGTCATCATTGCGTCTGAAGGTTCCCCCCGAAAGCGGTGGAAGTAATTCTAGCGGGGAAGGGTGACGACAGTTCAGAAATATCAGTGTTGACCAGTGTCTTGAAGGGCCTTGTAGTAATCTCATCGGCTGCAAGGGTCATGTTTGGTGATGTCTTGCAGTGTGAGTTCTCTTTGATTGTCAAGGGTGAAGTTTTACCTCATTAATTCGAATGTTCTGTTTGGAAATGGTGAAGGATATTCCATTAGGGAAAGGTGGAAGCAACCTAGAGTGGTTGGTGTAAGCCACTATTTGAAATCACATTTGGTCCTTCGTTGGTTTCTTTTAAAAAGGGTCTATGTTAGGCCACTAGTGTGGTGGAACCATTCACTTGGGGTTTCTATAGTCGATTGCAGTAATCACGTGTTGTTTAAGACCCAGTTTGAAGTCCCTCCCCATATAATGTTCCTCTCAATAGCAATGGTCATGTTCAGGTGGTGATTTTTGGTGTCGTGTCTCATTCATTGTGACAAATGGTGATGCGGATGAGCCATTTCATCTCTTGTGTTAGTGAATGTTATGCATATAACAAGTTGGATTTCATAATGTGTCATGTTTGCTGGATTTGTCTTCGTTGAAGTGTGGTTTCATGTGACACCAAAAGTGGAAGCTCCATTAGGGAGTCTTCGACACCTGAATGTAAGGTATGAGATGCTTCAAGCATCAAGGCTCCAGCCATAATCCTCAGAGTGAAGTTGGAACGTGGTCTAAAACCCCGATATTTTATGGGACCTGACTTCATTTTTGTCATCGATGTTGAAATTAGATGAAGTTTAAATTGTTTATATGGTTGTTCCGTTCCAAACTAACTGTTTGGGTGCGTAAGGATTCTGTGACTGTAAGGAAGTGTGGTCGTCTCATACCTTAATGTCCTGGGGGTTGCGTTCCACGGGATGAAATTGCGTTTAGTGGTCCTTATGGGAGTATGTTGGGTAAATCTGTCTCAAATTTAAATAATTATCATCCAGGAATGTGGAAATGATGGTTTGTCTGGGGTCATGCTTTTGATGCACTGGTAGTCCGACCCCTCCCTCCCCGCCCCTTGTGGTGGGGTGTTTGGTCACCTTTGAGAACTTTTTAATGTTCTGTATCCTCCGTTAGTTCTAATGACGGCAAGACCCACGATGGGTCTTGCCCAATGGTCTCTAGAATAAGTCGGTGATGGCCTTTCCTTAATGGTGGGGGGGTCTGCCCGGACCTCCCCATGTTGGTTTTCTAGTCTCGTCTTGGGTGTTGGTAGGTTCTTAATGGTGTGGAGACCCACATTGGGTATCTCGTGAATGTCTCTAGAATGAATCGATGCTGGACTTTTCTTTAATGGTGGGGAGTCTGCTCGAACCTCCCCGTGTCGGTTTTCTAGTCTCGTCTCAGGAATCAGTGAGTTTATAATTGCAGGGAGCCCCCCAGGCCTCCCCATGTTGATCTTATACTCCTATTATTAAATATGGCTTGTGATAAGTGATAAGAGTGTTCCTGGGACGTGGTTTGACCTTGTTTTTTCATTTTAATCAATTGGTGTGGTTTCTGTTTAATAGTGCTTGTGGTATTTCGGCTTATAAAGTTGATTTTTGTGGGTGTGAGGGTTCCTTTTTTTAAACAATCAACAAGAGGTTTTTCAGCTCTTTGGGTGAGTAACACATATCAGAAAGTCTTTTTAAGCATTTCTTGATGTTTTTTTCAGTAAGTTTCTCTGAGCACGATGCTTCTTCCTCTCTTTTGTTGATGTTTGTGGGGACTCCCTTTGATCCTTAAGGGACTGTGGTTTTCTACTTTGGGGTTTGGTTCTAGTTTTGGCTTTCTGGGGAAAGAAGGCTTTATGGTTGGGAGAATTGTCACACCTGAATTTTTTATATTATTTATTTTATTATTTTTATTGTTCACTGGAATGTTTGGGTCGATGCCCGACTTAAAATTTCTGAGCTCTTACTTAGGAACGAATGTTTCTCTCTTGGCTATCTCCAGCGCACCGCGGTCGAAGCCGCACGACCTCATCTGGGTCTCCGCGTAACCTCGTCCAGCTCGCCGCACGGCCTGACCGATGTTTAATGGAGATGAAAAATATATTATACGAATAATAAAACGAGAACACAATGAAATTTTTGACCATGCGGACTTGGGCGAGGCACGACTCGTGCGAAGCACGTTTTTGAAACCGCACAGCCTCTCCTACTCTATCAGGTGACCTGATAGTGTCTAATTAATAAAATAAAATAACTTCATGATAAATAAATAAAATTAAATGTGATAAAAAAAATTGATAAATTATTTTAATAATAAAAATAATAATATTTTTTGTGTATGTAATTGTTATAATAATTTTTATCACTATCGTTATAAGTTTTATAATTTTTATTTTATTACTATAAATTTATTACTATTATTTATGAAATTTGTTTTAGTTTATTATTATTATTAGATTTATTTTATTTATTTGTTTTTTCTTTTGTTTTTGGTCCCCCCCCCCCCCTTAGGGTTGAATCGTGCCACCCACATTTTTTCCCTCTCCCTGTCGTGACTCCCTCTTACCCAGCTTGAGATGCTACCACCCCCTGGCTCCCTCAGCCTTTCATCGCGTGCCCAGCCCCTTGAATCCCCCTACCCTATCCAATGAAGTCCGCCACCCCAGCTCCCAGGCATGCCGCTTCCCTGACCGCCACCCCGCCTCTGCTCTTTCGGCAGCAGCCTGACCATCGACCACCAAACCCCCAAGCAGCAGCCTGCGCTCGCCCTCCGCCCATGTCCCCCAGTAGCATGATCCAACCTCTCCTCCATCACGGTAGTCCCCACCTCTCCTGATTGCAGTAGAACCATCGACCCACTACCCCTCTACCATGGATGGAACTTCGGTGACACCCCCCCCCATTATCCTCTAGTTGTTGTTTTTTCAGCACGACACAAAACTACGACGGCTCCCCTGGTCGCGACTCCCTTGGTCGCGCCTTCTTCCGGTGTGGCTCCAGCCGGCGCGACTCCTTCAAGCACTATACATCTTGCTCGGACAGCTCATCGGACCATTTCTATAGGTGTGATATACCTCTATTGTTAATTATTTCAATTTTATTATGTTGTGGTTAGGGTTTTTGGTTTAGAATTTGGTTCAGTTTTGTTGTAATTTAGATTTATCATTTTCTGTTAGTTTATTTGAGTTGATTGTGGTGATTTTGGTGTGTGTTTAGAGCATTTCTTTGATATTTGAGGTTTTTCGATGCTGAGGTAGGTGGTTCTGCTCTTAATTGTTATTTTATTTATCAATTTGTAATTTTAATTAATTTTTCATGTTATTTAATTAATATATGTTGTGCGAAGTTGATCTTCGATGTTTGATTTTTATTTTAACACTTGGTATAATGTTTATATCATGTGTGTGTTTTCTGATAAAAACTCATATCTAGTTGTTAGTGATTTTTAAATTGTGTGGTTAGCTTACTATGTTGTGAAAATAGTGTTAGCTTATTGTGTTGTGCAATTAGTGTGATCTATATTTTTGATATAGTTTTGTGTGCATCTTATCATAAATGAAGGTATTGAGTGGGTTAATGGGTGATGAGTAGTAAATTATTTAAAAAAATTTCATAAGAATTTATTTTTGGCTTGTTAAGTTGTGTAGTTTGTGGAAAACCGTCTTACATGTGGTGTAAGGTTTTTCATCAAACTGTTTGGGGGGGGTGCAGGTCACACTTTACATTTTATTTGAGTGCGTGGAATGTTGGAATGTGTTTCATATTTTTAAATAGTTACCTTTTTGTGTGTAAATCCATGTGACACTCTTCTTCTATTGTTTTATAAACTTTTTAAATGGTTTATTAAATTATTTTAATAGGGTGAAGCATGTTTGGAAAACGTATTTAGCAGGTATATTATTTCAAACGGTCCTTGTGTGTGAAAATGGTTGTTTTGGCGTGTGTAGTGTCTTCTTGGGTTTGAGTGTATGATTATGACATGTGACTTAAAATATGATCAACTTGAGTACAAACAGGAATCCTGGGTACTTGGTGGCCAGACTAGGACTAGTGTTCTAGTGATTCGGAAGTGGCATCGGCCCGGTTTCACATAGCTGGATTGACAACTACAATACTAACTAAACTTCTGGGTGATTTTGGAGACCACTAGGTTATGGATGTGTTGCCCTACTAGTGGATTGTGGACAAGAATGTATATTACTGTGTTCATGTACTATTTCTCACTAAGACGTGATGTTCTAGGGTCCCACCTCTCACTAGTATCTTTAGGGCCTCTCTCATGTATTTGTGCTCCTCTTTTGATTGTGGTCACCATCGGCACAGAATGTGACATTGAAAATTACCAAGAAAGTGTGTGTGTGTGTGTGTGTGTGTGTGTCTGTTTGTCTCTGTGTGTTTGTTAAATTAATTTTACCTTCCATTTAGAGTAGTATTACCTTAAAAATTCATTCATTAAACTTCTTTAACCACTTGTTTGTTTTTATTCCATTAAACTGCATATGAATTTGTCATTTAATAATTATGCGTGGAACCTTTTCTCGGTGACATCGTACTAGGATTTTGCCTCACACCCGACATACACCTTTGGGTGTATATAGACATTGTTTCTCATGTATTCTGGGTTGTAACATTGTGCTCAGTGATGGTAGTTTTGGTTTTTGATGGTCTTATCGTGTAGGTTGGTGTCGTGGCATGTGGATGTTGCGCCTCTCTAGTTTCATATAGGTTTGGGTTAGAATTTTAGTTTCTTTCATTGTCATTTATTTCTGGATTTTGGTTCAAGTTGTACACCACTAAATTTGTTTTTAGTTTAGGAATCTTTTTGGTTGTCTATTTTCAGTTTCAATTTCTTTATTTTGTCAGTTGTTTTGTGTTTACGTTTTCGGGTAAATCGTTCCCACGTAATGATAGGTACCCGGGAACTTGTGCCAGCCAGTGGGTATCGAGAATGCCTTTCAGGCCATGTCGCAGACCGGGTCGAGTGCCTGGTGAGATGGCGACCTAGCCTGGTTCGTGACAAAATGTTTCTCATTCGGAAAGTCCTTAATAACAACTAAAATTACCCTAAATAAGAAAATTAAATATTTTAAATATAAACTAATCAATATAATCATACATGATAAAACAAATTATATTAAAAATATATTATATTAATGATTATAATTTGTCTAATTATTATTCCCAAGAATAGTTTATCAAGCTCCATATAATTATGATATGAAGTTTCATGAAATTTGAGTAATCTAATGATTCTTCATTTATATAATGACCATGATCACATAATGTTCTTAAAAAATATTACCAATACCCTATTATATTAATCAAATAAGTATCCCATTTTCAGGAAAAAACATCCTTATACTTTATTAACCAATAATATAATCATATATAAGAGAATTTTTTTCAAAAACTAATTCATTCAGATTTAGACAGAGAAATTTTTCCTATTTAAAATATCCTTAGATTCATAATACGTCTGGATTATAATTTAGACATTTTATTCAAAAATTATAAACAATAATTCTATTAAATAAATATTCAAGACTAATTAGTAGTATCATAATTCTATTAGTGTCCTCTATCTTAAATTCCACCCATCACATTTTCCACTTTACCCAATTCTTTTATAAAGTTTATATGGTTCACTCTACTTTGTGGAGAAAATTTATTTCATCAATTAGACTATACAGAATCTATTCAACTAAATATATATAAATATAGCTTATTAAAAGTGTATTAAACCACTAGTCTGTAAAAATTCTTTCAATAAATCCATGAGAGATAAATATTTCCATTATCTTGTTATCTACATAGTTCCAGTATTCTAATTATTTCTCCACAAAGAACATGATATTTAGGTCATTAACATTTCACTAATTACAATGAAAATTTTATTTTAATTATTTTATAATTTATTTGTTAGAATTATTAAATATATTCTTGTAGTGTAAACTAATGTTTTACACAATCCAGTGGTCTCTTAATTTTTACTGATATCATTTAGTATGTCCTCTTTTTATTTGAACCTCTGTAATTTGTTGTTCATCTTTTTCCCACCTAAAGAATTTTTTTCCTATATTTCTTCATATTTTTACCAAATAAAGACGTCATCACATATTAATAATGTAATTTTTAACCCATTATGGAATATATCCCCCTTTTAATTTCAAATACTATGGTTCACTTTTTTTTTATAAAAATAATCGTATTTGTATACATAAATGATGTATTTATTGGTTTATTATCATCACATGTGAGTTTCCGTAGACAAATTACCATTTTATGATGGTGTATTATTTTTATCTAAATTTTTCTACTTCTCTCGGTAATAATTATTGAAATCATGGGAACATGTGAAGATTTTTTTTATAATCATTCAAAACCCATTATCCTTTCAGTTTTCTTTGATTAGAGTTTCCAAATAATATTCAATATGCATATACATGAACCATATATATTTATTTATTGTCATAATTATGTTTCCATTCCATATAGAATTACATTTCCACTTAAGAAATAATTCTCTAATATGATACATTGAAGACTGATAATAATATTTCCCTTTTAAAGTAAGTATATATTTTTCACTAATTAGAGACCTTTGATATTTTATTTTGAAAAATAAATGTAAAATTATATTTCATTTTACAGGACTTATAAAAAACACTAGTTTCAATAGAACGAATATCATGATCTTTTGAAATAAAAAATCTAAATTATATACAACAATAATAAATTATTTATAGATCCAAAAAATTTTAAATTCTTTCTGATCATTTTGTAAACATAAATTATCTTTCTTTCCTTCTTCCAAAAAATTATTCATTGATTTCATACTGAATAAAAACTAATTTTTGATAAGAAATTTTTTATTTATTTTATAAGGAAAACACATTCTAGAAAAAAATCACCATAAGATATATCAATATTATATTTTATTAATATGATTCTATTTTTGAAGTCAGTAATTTCCTTCTCCAGATACCATATGATTTTCTGGAAAAAATAATGAACATTCAATAAAATAAAAATATATATTTTTATATAATTTTCCTAAAATATTATATAGTCCCTCAATGTATTACTTATTTTACCCTTTTCATTTTTATCTAAGAAAACCTCAAAAATAGATTTTACATAGAACCATAAAAAATTACGTTATATTAAATAAAAGAAAAAATAAATTAGATAAAAATATTAATTCAACATACAATACATATGACAACATAAAATAATGATATTTAAATTATTAAAACATCTAGGGAAATACACCTATAAAATTAACACCAAATGATTATTGTAATCAAATTTAGTGTAGTGATAATAGAAATTCTATATGATACAACTTATAAAAAATAAAATGAACCCATTTATAAATCTATCTTGTATAATGAAATTGTATAATTTTACTAAATATAAATCCAACTAATAATCTCTAAGGGTGAACCTAAAAACAATCAAATTATTTAATTGAAATATTATGATTACAGTTATTAGGTATGTTAATATGATTAATAAACCACTAATAGGTGTTCTCAGTCAGTTATTGTTTACTTAATAAAAAACATTATCCCTTTTTCATTCACATTTTCTTCACTTTCGATAACTAAATGGATTAATATTTGAAAAACTAGAAATTTATAATAGTTATGATAGATAATAAAAAATAAATAATGCCACACAAACTTAATGGATTTACAAATTTCACCAACTATATTTATTGAGTTTAAAAGTCACTGGTCTTGAGAGATTTTTATCCCGCAACATTGATTATATTTTTTTATGTATAAAGATATAGTAGTTTTATTAGGATTATATTAATGAAGTATTAATAGTATTCAAGATTTAATACATGTGGATATGATTAATAAATAATATCCACATGTAAAAATATCATCTTCTTCCTTCATGAGGGTCTACCACTTCCAGAATATTTTTTCAACTATTATTTTCTCAAATTTACAATGTTTGTGTGTTTATCTCCTCCATTTATTTTTTATTTTCAATTTTCATAATTGTGGAATGATCAACATATATATATATATCATATAGTTATGTATTCTTCAAATGTTTTGTTCAATATTTCAATATTTTATTAACTCAATTAGTCCCATGGAGTATTATATATAATACTGAGTCAATGATGTCCAAAATAATAATAAATATTATCTCAAATACTACCCAATCCATCAGTAATAAATGGATATAAAAATATCTATATTATATATAATTTGAATACTCTCATTGTAATATGTTTTTTAATGGAATATTCATTATTTAAACCTTGATATTAATAACATGGATCAAATCATCAAAACCATTGTATAAAACATTCTTTTAGATCATTAAAATATGAATAAATTGCATATAAATTATTGGAAAATGAAATTAAAAATGATATAATTAATTATCATTGTTAGTTCATTTAAAACCCCCAAATAGTAATTTGGTTTTTAAAAATATTGACTATTATATGAATCCCAAATCTCTAAACCAAGTAGTTGTAATAATATTTTATATCATAATTCTTCACACCAAAAATATCATGGTTTATTAAAGACTTAATTGTGTATTTTTACAATTGTTTTTCAATAACTAGGGTATTTGTTTTTACTTTATAAAAAAAATTATAAGTTTCAATGTTAGGATTCAATTTTACCTTATTCATATATAGTAATCACACATAATATATAATTTAGTCTTCTAATTTGTCTATGGTCAAAAGCCTAGTTAGGGTACCAATACATAATAACATTGTTTTTTAATTATTCATTAAATTTTTTCTCTCTTACTCTTTATTTGGAAAACTCATTAACCCCTTATATTCTTTCATGGGATGTTTTAACAATCCCCTAAGGTCGATGTCCCTTCCCCATCCAAGAAAATTGGACTTCCATCCTTGATTTCAATTTTATTATTATAGGTATGCAATTCATTTCTATAAATTTCTTCTTCTTATTCCATAATTATTATTATATTTTTATTTTTTTCACTCCATGTTATATAGAATTAATTTCAATTATCAATGGTTTAAATTAAATTAGTTTTTTCAGGATTAGTTGGAGTGTATTTTATACCTATTACTCCACATATCTTATTGAAATGACTCAAGTTTTTTAACTTGATTGAGGTAAGGTTTTTAACATTTCATTTATATAACAATACTGTTATTGAACAAATTTTCTGATCTTAAATATTTAAATATTTTACATATAATTATTTTCTATAAATTAATTGTATATTTTTTGACAATGTCTTCATGATTTTAATGTTGTACATAAAGGGGGATTTCAATGGTTTTAGGTGTGTTAGTTATAAATTATAATTTCATGAACCATGGTTGTTTTATAAAATTCCTCTAATAATTTTACAAAATAAAACTATTTTAGGGTTGTATTTCAACACCATGTATACTTTTAAAATGAATATTTATTTCTTTCAATTAGATTTTTGAATTATAAAATTATGTTTGGTATGTAAATGTTATATTTTTTATTCTAACAAAATAATTGTGTTTTATGTTACTGGTTTTGATTGTGATATAAATATTAGGTTCAATGAGATTTATATTAATGGTTTGATTCTTAGATTATATCTAATGGTTGGTTTTACAGTGCATATTTTACCTTGGATGATTGTAAAGGACACTTTGAAAAAGAAAAAAGTGTTATCATTATATATTTGAAAACATTAATATTATTGATTAATAATGTTATGGATTATTTAATAATGGATATTATAAAATTCTATTAGTTTAGAATTTGATATTAATTTCAATGACACCTTGTTTCATTTAAGGGTGTTAATATGTGAGATGTGAGATTTCTTGAATGGATTATATGGTATTATATTGTCATATTTTTGTTTTATAGAATACCTCCATTATGAATCTTATTTGGAACCCAAGGTAAATATTTATAAACTCTATTGATAATTGTTATACATTTTCATATTATGAATAGGTTATTATAAATTAGTTTAGTTCATTAACAAGAAAGATTTTTCACCTTTCAAGGGTAGATAAAAGTAATTTGGAAGCTATTTTTTAGCAATAAGTGATTGGAAGGTAAATAGTTCAACCTAATAAAATTTATAACTATCTCATAAATACCTAACATGTTTCACATTATACAATGTATGTGACATTGGATCTTATTTGGGTGATTCTTGGTTATGTTTATTGTTTTACATTATTTAATTTTATCTCAGTTTTATTATAAAACCCATTACTTTTAATTATTTTGGCTAAATTATAATCATTTTTAATAATGTCATCGGATTATTATTTCTATGATAGAGTTATTTTTATATTCAATTTTATTGTGATTTATTATAATAAAATTCATTGATTTCACTTATAATGGTTTCTTTTCTTGTGGTTTTTTCCTCCCTAGGCATTTTATTTTTTTTTTCAAGAAAAAATTGTAATAATTTGGAAAGTATGTTTTCAATTTTAAATAGTATTCATAATAAATTTTCATAAATAATTATTATTTCATAATATCTTTCAAAATTATTTACCATTAGCATTCTTGGATCTTAGTTTTTAACTAATATTTTATAATGGTTTCCAAATATGAGAAATATTAACCAAATATATATGGTTCAATTGTGGAATATTTATGGGTTTTAAAACATAACAAAGTTTATTCTAGAAGATATAAATTATAAACTATGAAAGTAATAACAGATAGTAAGAAAAGAAAAAATAAATTTTTTAAAAGAAAACACTTCATTGATTTAAAGATTTCATATAAAATACATAATAAATAAAATATAAAAAATAAAATTTTTCATATTATAATATTGAAAATATATTTATGAAGGATTCAAATTTGATATATCTAGTACTATTTACTTTTTATGTATGGCGATGATAGGATCCATATCTAAATAGAATTGTTGTATGTATTAAAACCCTAGAAAAACATAATATAAAATATTAGAAACAAAATATATATCCCTAGACTTCATTACTGATGTACTACTTCAGAAATAACATAACATATATCTCAAATTCAAATTTTCAATCAAAATAATTTTTATCCTTGTCCTTCTGACTTCTTAAAACTAAATGTCAAAAATTAGTAGTTTTTTGCCTCAAAAAACTTCTATCATAAGTTTCTTATTATAAAATGAATATAAAAGAACAATTATATAATTTATAGAGTACCCACCTATAAAAATATTTTAATGTCCCTATATTTACTAAAAAAATTTAAAATGTATTTAATTTAGATAACTTGGATTACACAAAACATTATGTTTTATTGAAATTCTTTATACAATAAATATTTTTATTTCAAATTGATCCTTATAACATAGACATTACTTTTTGTTCTATGAATAAGAATGAAAATATATTTATTATTTTTTATAATTTTTCTATATAAACAAAACATATTGATAAAAAATACATAATTTTTAGTAGATTATTTATATGATTTGAAAACACTCATTTCTCAACTACGTGTTTTTTACTTTTGAGAAAAATAATAAAAGGAATGTTTCCATTATTTCAAAATTTATTTATAAATACAATCTTTAATTATAATATAAAAAATTCAAAATTATCATAGAATATGATTTTTGGAATATTCTTGAAAATTAATTATTTTATAATTAGTAAAAAAAATTCTTATTAAAAACATACTTTTCTTTTAAAGAGATTGAATATTTAATTTTGTTTTTATATGGTTTAAATGGTAAATTTAGTTCAATAATTATTTTATTAAGCTAATTTATATCATTTTAATCAATTTTATGTTAAATTGTGATATAAGGTTTGATTATACTTATGAAAACAATTCCTTTGGAAACCCATCTTTTCAATGAATCTACGGTATTTTTTTAAGTTATCTTCTGCTAATAATGTGAATTTTAATTAGAATAATATATAAAAAATTTGGAGTTAAAATAATTAGTATTATTTTGTATGTTCGAATTAAATTTTAGTTATAATTACTAGTAAAAACAATAAAAATTAATTAATTATGTTATGGTTAATACAAGATTACCAGGGATTCAACTAAAAAGATAAGTATTAAAATGAGACAAAAATATAAAATTACTATTTTCTGGATTTTTTACTACATTACCACATTTAAGGTTTAATAATGATAAATTTTTATAATTGTCTCATATATACAAGGTTGGTATAATAGTATATTTTCATAAATTACAATTGTGTCCTCTCCATGTTTATAAAAGAAAACCCCATCTCTTTTTCATTCCAAACCTGAAAATAATTTTAGTTCATCAATTACCTCACCACATATATTACTTAATTAATTTTCCATGTCATATAAGAATTATATTGATTATTTAACCCTCCTTTGAAGTATTTGGGTCCAAATATAAAGACCACGTCTGAGGAAGTGGTATTGTTCTTAACTAAGGGGTTTTTTAAACTTTCTGTACCTCAAAAATTCATAAAATATGATTATATGAAAAAATATGTGTATATTATATAATAATATTTAATTTTTATAATTTAATAACCTATATCAATATATCCTTCCCTAAAATGGGAAATGACATCGTCAATCATGTGAACAGAATAAGACCGCACCACGAACAGACGTATTTCATTTTCAGTCATCGAATTCCATGGCTCGATAAAATGATGTATTAAACATAAATATATATATATATATATAATATTTGTGACATAATTATAATTCTGGAGTTATAATATCTTGTCTACCCTCATACCTTTTAATTCATTGAAAAACGATAACATCGCTCATGCGTACGTGTGCACTACCAGCTCGATGAAGAGATGTGATATGGTTTTCATTTAATTTTGACATGGATGTTGATCATGATAATTATAATAACTATATATGGCACAAATGATATAACAATTATTCATTGTTTTATAAGTAATATATGACTTTTTCCATTCCATCCATTGGAATATAAAAACACTTTTCTTGTATTCGCACGACATATTTTCTCTATAATTGTTGTAACTCAAATTTTGACCTATAACAATTTTGGATAACACTAAATATGTTAATAATTAAATTAATATTATATTTATATATTTATAAATATATTTAATATTATTTAATTATAATATAATTAATATTACTACAACCACTAAATCAGAACATACATTAAAAAATGTAACATTTCTGTCCCAAAAGAAATATTTTAATAAAGAATTGTTAGTAAATAGATGATAAAAGGTTAAAATTTAATAATATATGGTAATAAAATGTTATCTTTTTTTCATAAAAAAATTATAATAAAACTATATTTATTATATATGTGGTTTTAACTTGTATGATAAAATTCGATACATGAGGTAATGGATTTCCAATATCTCTTTTATAAAGTTCCAATGATGAAATATTGGGTTATTTCTCTCAAGAAATGAATGAATTTTCACCCCATCAATCTATTTCATGAAATATTTCATTTTTGAATGATTTTTCTCTCTTTTTGTACTAAATATATCTAAAAAATTTAAGGATAACCAATTTTATTTCTCCCTTTTTTCGAAATTCATTTTTCTTCCATGTATATTTTTTCTAAAAAAATTAATGAATGGTTTTACTTTTTTAAAATGAATACTTAATGAAATTTTCAATATTTTTTTTGTTTTGGTAAAATGATTTTTAATATTAGTATTTTTATCATTTTCTGAACAAGGATATTTTGAATTTTAAAAAAAATGTAAACAAAATATTTATTTTAATGTATACAACATGAACTGTATTTCCCACTTTCTAGACCGCTCAATGATTTAAATTTTACCTTATTTGTTTACAAGAAATATTCAAAGAAAATATTATTAATATTTCCCTCAAAAATAAATCCAACTAATCTTCTAAACTCATTTATCTTCTAAACGAACATCCTTTGATGTTACATAGGATTTAATGAGGATGTGATCAAATGTAATAATATTTATCTATTATCTGGTTGGTTTATGATTATGATGAAATGATTTTAATATAACCCATTTATTTCCAATGGGTTTTGTTTATAAAACCTATTTTGATTATGTGGGTTATGCTATGATGAAATGATTAAATAATTATGAATCCCATATTATTTAAATAGTTTATATTATAATGAAATGATTATAAAAAATTAATTTATATGGGTAATAATTTCATGAATGTTTTATAATATTTTTGAAATATATATGTATTAATTTAATTATATAATTAGTGGGATCAAAATTATATATCCCTCCAAAATATTGGTTAATGATTGAAATCTCATGAGGTAAACCTGGCTAGAATGGGAGTGAACCCAGTTTCTTAAGGGTCTATGTTCACCATAATGATATTAGGATTAAAAATGAAAGAAAAATTATTTTGGGACTTAACTCATTCAACTATGATAATATCATTGGTGATCATAGACTAATAATGAAATTATTTTCTATGAGTATTTTTATGCCACAAATCTATGTATTATAAAATTATTATTCTCTCATGCCTTATGTTATTTGATTCCATTGTGATTCGTGTATTACAGAATAACATGATAATTTCTAGGACTCATGTTTATGATATTTTATTTGTTTGGTATGGTTTTAAAATTTTATTATCGTGTTCTCATACATTTATTCTCATGTTATGTTGATATCTCCCTGATTTAACCTTAATAAGCATATGGTATCACCCTTTATAAAATTTAATTTCCTTATGTAAAGATAAAATACATTATGTATGATATTTTAACAATGGTGTTATATATAAATAACATAGTGTAATATTATTTAGTTAACTTATCAACTAGTTAGAATACATCGAAATTTCGTAATGCACTAGACATATACGATTATGGTGTGGCCATTTTGTTATGTTGTTAATATTTATTTAGAAAGTAGTGATATATGTGAATTAAATTTCTGGGTCACTATAGTTGGTATCAAAGAATGTTTTATTTAACAATTGGAATCTAGGATGAGGAAACAATAATGAGAACCATTGGGATTAGTAGTAGTTCATGAAAATTTCTAGGAATACTTTTCTGGGATAGAGCGACTGGTATCTATGAAATGAAAACCTTGTGTTGAAACTACAAATGGATGTGGTTCTTATAAAGTTGTAAACATTAGTAATAAATCTATATTGTGTTAATAAGGATTTCACTTGATCTTTATCAAGTGCATGACAATAGGATGTTTTTGACGTATTTTGACACACTAAGGGTACCTGTCTTGAAAATTCAGAAACATTATATAAAGAATTATTAATAACTTTAATAGATGGTAACCATGAATTATCTATGATAAACTTATATTTTTGGTGATTTAAAAAAAATCACCATTTAGATACCAAATAAATTATGTTTTCTGATTATTTTATTTCCCAATATGATTATAAATGATAATAGTATTCTTTTTGGTTTTATTCAATGTATAGAACCATGAGAATTATTGTTGAGGCTGAATTTAATGGATCATTATGTGACTATGGAAAAAAATTGTATGATGTGGGGAGAGATGGATATTATGATTATTTTAAATAGGATATAAGGATATTTAAACTCGCTAGATAATAAAATATTTTTCTTTTACAATAAATTAAATGTCATTGATAGCTTAACATGCACCCAAAATAAATTTAAATGGAATGGGGTTCAAAAATATTTAAAAAAATTCACCCCTCCCTCAACTAATTTGGGATTAAATAATACCAATTTTAAAATATATATTTTAAAAAATAAAACTCTTTTTTAAATATTTATATATTGATTATCATTGGAATTATTTTCATTATTTGGAAAGTTTCATTTTTTGATTAATACTCAAAAATACTGGATTTTATTTGAAATCATATTTTCATTTGAATAATTTATATTGTTAAATTATACATTATATTTTTTTATAAATTAATATTAGTTTAGTTTTATATCTAAAAAAATCTATTTAATATCACTTTCATCATTTTCATTTTGACTATATATAAATAGACATTATATATTATTCAACATTCTCACTTTTAATGTAGAGACCCGAAGACTGACGTACATGAACATTACATTATTTTTGCGGAATACATAATACATAACAAAAATAGACACACAAGGACGGTAATAGTTTAGTGTCTTTGGAAACATGGAACGTAATCTTCTAATCGTGGTGAAAGATCTTCAACATCTCCCTTAAAGATCTTACCCCTTTTTACCTAAAACCTTTATTTATATCCTGGGGAAAATAAAACATAAAAAGGGTGAGCTCAAATTCTCAGTAAGGGTGAGCATGGATAAAATAAAACATACCATATACATTTGAACATAAAAACATGAACATAATGTTAAACATTAAAAGCTTGAGCAATGACATAAAACATGTAAGTACGTATGGAATAGATCATAAAGAAACATAAATAATGATAAAATAGAATGGGAATAAAACATGTAATTGTGGCAACCATTTAGCACATGTCATGATTTCCATAGTAGCCAAGGCATTGCTGCCAAGACCATCTTGGTGGACAAAGTCCCTTTCTGAATCAAGTTCACTCCTCATTTCAGTCATGTAACACTGAACCGGATTAAGTAACCATTCTAGCCAAGTCTATCTCATGAGATATAAATCTTTACCCAATGCATTGGAGGGAGATATAGGTCCCACCCATCTCATAATGAAATCATTCTTACTTGTGCCACAAAATAAACATACATCATTCATAATAACCCAATAAATAAAATGGGTTTCATAAACATCATCCCATCATTACATAATCCATATAAAAGAATTGAATATCATTTCATAATAAAAAACATTGAAACCATGTAAATCATAGATACATTACACCTGAAGCATACACATGTGAAATAATGTCATCTTAGATGAAAATGGTTTTGATAAAACACTTTTAAATGAATTCTTGAAGAAAAAATATCATTTTTTCTTCAAAATCATTTTCTTTTCACAAAATGTCATGAAATTTTAGAATAATGGTTTTTGTTGAAAATATTCATGAAATCTTTTGAAGGAATCTTCATGAAAATAAGGCTTTATAAAACCATAAAAATCCTTTCATGCCGTATATGTTAAAAAAAACATTCTTATCAAACTTTTGTCAGAAAAGTCAAAAAAAAGTACCTCGTAACGTAAACAAAAGAAAGATTCCTTACATACAATGTAGTTAAATTCCAAAGTGGGTAAAAAGGACATTAAACATACATGAAACCATTTTTAGGAAACATGGATATGGATGATATCAATAACCCTAGTAAATAATTATGAATAAGCAATCTCGGATAAAAATGAGATTTACAAAATTATCCCTTACCTTAGGTCCGATATGCTTCATACGTATCTGAACCCCCTATATAATGATTTAAATAATGTTATTGACTTATTAAAAAATCATATTCATTTTTATTATATCATATACGGTCCACTTATGTCTTTATATTACCCGTTCTTTTGTAAATTCCATGTTAACGAGTGTTTTAGGTAAAATCGTTTCATTTGTCATCCGTTTTTTGACTTGAAATTATTCATATGATTACTTAGATCACGATTACATAATTCCAAAATATAAAACATGATTTATATATAATATATATTCATAATATACATATATATAATAGATCGATAAATGGAAAAAAAAATACACCGTTCATGGAGACGATAGGCCGTACGTACGCATGAACGCTGTTTTCGTTTACTTATTGAGTTGAATGGATTTAAGTAGATGAAATACATATATAAATAAATAAAGTATATTTATAATGTCATATATTTCATTATTATTGCTTATATATACTTTATAATCATTCTTAAATGGTTAACATGGAGAATGAATCTCATCGCGTCGTGGAGACGGTAGTCCGTACGTACGCACGAGTGATGATATCATTCCCATGATCATGGAATTGTATTCAAGTGTATGTATAATATTTAAGAATCCATATAAAATTAAAATAATCATATATTGTCATTATTTACACCATTATACCCATCCAAGTAAGGTGGTGGTGTAAAATAGATTACACCACGGCGTGGAGACGGTATTCCGTACGTACGCACGTGTGGTGATTTCATTTTCCGTAGGATGGATAAATTGTAAAATAGGGTTGTTTCATACGTATAATAACATATCAGTATATGAGTGATACTGATGTTATTATTTCATAATTAAACATCTAAAGAAGAAGAAGTTTAAGAAGAAATAAAATTGAAAGAATCGTTAACGAACATTACCTCTTCTTTGAAGCGCCTCTTTGAGAACTCCTTTTAAGGTACTGTAATTGGACTTTGAAGAAGACCAGTACCTCTAGGATGTTTCTAGGGAAGTGGAGAAGAGAATTTAGCAGGTTTTGGCCAATCTTGAAGCCTCAAATTGGTGTGATGAAGAGAGGGAGGAGGTGCCCTTTTATAAGGGAGGAGAGGGGAACCTTTGGAATTCTTAAAAATATTAATTTATAATAAATCTAAACCCACTTAAAAACCTCAAAAAATGACTCATATTAGAAAATTAGATGAGATACGGTTGTAATATCATCAACCAATTAAATTTAGAACTGTTTTGATCTTATTTTAAACCTTATCATTTTGATTTATCCTTATTTAATCTATTTAAGTTTATTTGTGGAAATAAAATTATAAATTTTAAATTATAACAAATAATTACTTATTTGTTGTGTATTTTCCATAATCTTTTACTTTATAACATTATAGACCTTATAAATTAAAATTTATAATTTTAAAATATATTTTTGATTTTTAAACAATTTTATAATATGTTATTTTTATAAAATAACAATACTATCAATTTTGATACTATTCATTTATTTGAATTTAAATAAAATATATACAGAAGATATGTTCGAAATAAAATCTTTAATAGATTCATAAAAGGTCACATGTATCTATAAAATTAGTTTATCACATTAAATATTTAATATAATATTTATTTTATTATTTTTAAAACCATTTATTTGGTTTATCTATTAATAAAATAATTAGTACAACATTTTTGTATAATTATTTAATATACTAAGTTGTTGCATAAAAATTTAAAATAAAATCCTATGATGGAGATATATCTATTAAATTTCACAATAATACGTTTAATCTAATTTATCATCTTAAAATCACAATATTTAAATTGTTATATTTATTAAATTATGAAGGTGACAACTTTGGCATCATTTAAAATAAAATAATATAAGTGTCATAATCACTTATATAAGGATCCAAACGGTTATATATTAGGTAATTGGATGATTAAGGTGTATATATACAATACCAATATGTTTTGGTCAGGTTTTTGGGCCTTTTAATGGGTATTATTATTTCAATAAATAACTATATTACTTATTTTCCACTTAATAAATAATTTATGTATCGTCAATGTATCACCATTTATGCCATTTATTTAATCCCTAAAAATTCTAAATAAATTAACATAATGTAGAAAATTTAATGAGATTTCTGGAGATTATTAATTTTTGAAGTTTTTTGATGTTTATCACTAACTTAAAATTATTATACTTATAAGATTTAAGAGAGTGACATGTTGTCACTTTCTTTGGTTTTAATAATAATTAAATTATTTTCGTGGTCAAAAGTCCATAAAATGAATCTAATCCGACCCTTAGTTGATATGGGTTTACTTTTATCCATCCAATAGAATTTTGGCATGTGTTAGGGTAATTTTATAATATTTTATTTACCATTAATTACCTGATTTACCTTTAACTATGGTAAATAAAATTTACCGTAGTTACTATTCATAATTCCCAAAAATAAAAAGTATCCTATTAACATAATTTGGACCCAATGATTCCAAATATGGAATCCATTTTATCAAATTCAATACAAATAAGTTTTAGAAATTAAATTAAAATTAATTCTGTTGTCGAATGAAAACAGGTTTTTGTTTAAAACATTGCAAAAGATTGAGTTGATTTATCCTACGAATTCAATGTAAAATCAATGCTAATGACATAAATTATATTAAATGGTAAAAATATATTTTATTTATACTTTAAAACCATTAAATATTATAATTTAACCATATAAATTATTATGATGAAAAACGTTGTTTTTCATTAAAATATAGCATGTTTTTACTATTCATCAAAATATGAAAGTTACCAGAATAATAGGAAAAATTTATCCAAAGTAAATTTTTATTTATTGATTCCAAAGAAGAATTTTATTTTGTCAAATTGAACTTATAAACATGTCAAAAACTAGATTTAAAGTGGGTGCGCCATCAAAAGGCGACAAAACTGCATTTTTTAAAAAATATTTATTTTACCCGAAACATTTATTTTGTTCTTATACAGTGTTATAGAAAATTTGTAAGATGAATAATAATGTTATAAAATTAGAAATTTAGTTAATACTATTCATAACGGCTAGTTCATAATAATATTATAATAATATATAGTTGTTTAGTAAAACCCGGTATTGTGTTAAACACACGCTATCGAGGAAGGTCGTGATTGCGTGTAATGAAAGCCAAGTCAGGGTTGTGTGTTGTGAAAGAATCCTTAGTTGTTTCGTATAACATAATCCAACCATATTTCATTTATACATTGAATATATATATATATACTCAATATTGCGTAGAATAACTATTATCAAAATTGTGTATAATACGATCCAAGAATAGTGTTGCGTATACTATAAGCTAATACGGTGTTGCGTATAGCGCAAGGTAATCTTGGTGTAGCATACAACACAAGACATTAATGAAATTAAAAGAATATTTTTCATAAAATCTCGGGGAGTTACATTCTACCCCCTTAAAATGAATTTCGCCCTCGAAATTCTTCGGGGTTATAAATGGTTTACTACTCAAAAGATTGTTTAATAGAAACCCACATCGTAAAAAGGAATACCAAAACATGACATTAAAAACTAAAGTATGAAATGTAACGGTTACCCAAATTAACTCATCACTGGGTTTCCATATAGGATAACATTGGTGAAAATATGGATATAGAAGAGAAATCTAACCATCATGTTCTGATAGAGAGTGATAGAGAACATGGCTATGAAAAAGCCAACAATCACAAAGCCATAAATTTGTGATGATCTAAGGTACCATCTGATTCATCGGATATAAAGGCACTAGGACAAAAATTTTGGTTCTCAAGATCATTTCCCTAAAGATGTTGAAATTGGAATTAGAAGAAATACTTTCGTGATTTTGTTATACTCTCACCATTGGTCGTTCTTTAGACAATTTCCACTTCATATCTTAAAGAAATTAAGTTGAATTTGTCATTTGTGATGTGTTAGCAGATCATGTGATAGAATGATGAGTCATTCCATCCGTCTCAAACAAAAGGTTAGAAAAGTTATCAAAAAAAATACATAAGTCCATCTATAGTGAGATTAATCATATATGGTTCATAAATGGAATTATACCTCATATATCATACTGCTAAATGTAATAATACTAGTTTCTACTAAACAGGGACATCCTGTAGTCAATTGGTAGGTGATAAAGGCCAGTCGCACTTCGGTTGTGGGTTCGATTCCCACAGCCTTGTCCGATGCGATGGGCTGTCGCCCGTCCTGCAGGTTGTCCTTTTTCTAAAACTACATTACTATAACATCCCATCAATAATATCGAAAAAAAGTTCTATCCTTAAACAATACTAACTTATGTAAAACATAATTCATTCCAATCTTTAGGCTTATCTAAAATACTTCGGTCCAAGCTCATAGTATAAAGAAAACGATTACTTGAACTGTCATCAACCAAGCATGCGAATATCATCATTTATCCCCCATATATCTTGTTGGTCACATTCCAATAATGTGAATACCGTAATCATGTATTCTCTTGAAAAATGAATACCCATTGAACCATAGTGAAAACATGAATGTAGTTAAAAGTTAACACTTTCCACACAAAAAAAATCCACATAATTATATATTCTCAAACCATGATATCACTTAGTCCTTATATCAATCATGAGCTCATGAATACTGTCAAACATTTCATTTTCTCCTAATCCCTTCATTATGCGCATATCATCTGCTTTCCAAAATATTTGAATCACTTTTCATGGTTACCGGTACATTAAAATTATTGAAAACCACAATAGACTAATACAAAAATATTCCAATACACAATAAAATTACCTCAACAACATTATTCTTGAATACCAATACATAAACACTTTAATCCATCCTCTTCAATGATTTTCCTAGAATATGTCCTTCCTTGATTTAGAAGTTACTTTTTAGGTCAGGGCATTGAGTTGGGTAATGCCCATGTTCTCCAAAAATAATACATTGAACTCCAAAACAGTCTGTCACTCTATGACCCTTTTCTCCACACAGATAACATCGGTCCCTCCATTTGAGGTATTCCTCAAGATTCTTCTTCCCTTCTTTAGAAATCTTAATCTTCCTTTCTTTATGCTCCTCAACATGCAAACATGAATAATAGTCTATCATCCTCTTATTTGATGAATTATGCATACCACTAAATTTCACCTTGTTAATCATATATCACGATGACTGATTCGGCATAATCACAATATCTTTCTCTCTAGGCATTACACAATTTTGTTGCTCATAGTCACCAATTTTTCCATTGGATTCAATGTTAACCGAATTCCTTCTGGTTCCCTCTATTAACTAAAACACAAAAAGAATTATATGAGAGGAAAAATCATGCTAGAGAAAACAACATAGTAAAGGGGGGGTGCGCTCAATATCTAACATCTTAGGTTAAATTATAATATCCTTAGCACAATTATAAGACTATAACCTATACGTATACTTAACCTTAGAGACATCCCTAGACATACCATAGAAATATCTCTAGGTATCTCACTAATGTTTTCGCATCCAAATTTCCAAAGGTTGACTAAACCTTTCCTCTGATACGAACTGTAGAGACACGAAGCCTGACATACATGAAAATTACATTACTTTTTAGGAATACTTAATACATAACAATAACAGACACACAAGGACCGTAATAGTTTAGTGTCTTTGAAAACGTGGAACGTAATCTTCTAATCATGGTGAAAGATCTTCAACATCTCCCTTAAAGATATTCCCCCTTTTTTAACCTAAAACCATTATTTATATTCTGTGGAAATGTAAACATAAAAAAGGTGAGCTCAAATGCTCATAAAGGGTAAGCATGGATAAAATAAAACATACCATATACATTTGAACTTAAAAACATGAACATAATCTTTAAACATCAAAAGCTTGAGCAATGACATAAAACATGTAAGTACGTATGGCGTAGATCATAAGGAAACATTAAGAATGATAAAATATCATGGGATAAAAAACATGTAATTGTGGAAAACATTCATCACATGTCATGATTCACATAGTATCCAAGGCATTGCTGCCAAGACCATCTTGGTGGACAAAGTCTATTTTTGAATCGAGTTCACTCCTCGTTTCAGTCCTGTAACACTGAACCGGATTAACTTACCGTTCCATCCATGTCTATCTCATGAGATATAAATCTTTACCCAATGCATTGGAGAGAGATATAGGTCCCACCCATCTCATAATGAAATCATTCTTACTTGTGCCAAAAAATAAATATACATCATTCATAATAACTCAATAAACAAAATTGGTTTCATAAACATCATCCCATCATCACATAATCCATATAAAAGAAATGAATATCATTTCATAATAAAAAAAGTGAAACCATGTAAATCATAGAGACATTACACTTGAAACATACACATGTGAAATAATGTAATCTTAGATGAAAATGGTTTTGATAAAACACTTTTAAATGAATTCTTGAGGAAAATATCCTTTTTTCTTCAAAATCATTTCCTTTTCACAAAATGTCATGCAATTTTAGAAGAAAAGGTTTTTGTTGAAAATAGTCATGAAATATTTTGAATGAATCTTCATGAAAATAAGGCTTTATAAAACCATAAAAATCCTTTCATGCCGTATACGTTAAAAAAACATTCTTATCGTACTATTTTCGGAAAAGTCAAAAAAAGTACCTCGTAACGTAATCAAAAGAAAGATTCCTTACATACCATGTAGTTAAAGTCAAAAGTGGGTAAAAAGGACATTAAACATACATGAAACCATTTTTAGGAAACATGGGCATGGATGATAACAATAACCCCAGTAAATAATTACGAATAAGCAATCTCGGATAAAAATGAGATTTGCAAAATTATCCCTTACCTTAGGTCCGATTTGCTTCATACGTATCTGAACCCCCTGTATAATGATTTAAATAATGTTATTTACTTATTACAGAATCATATTAATTTTTATTATATCATATATGGTCCACTTATGACTTTATATTACCCGTTGTTTTGTAAATTCCTTGTTAAAGAGTGTTTTGGGTAAAATCGTTTCATTTGTCGTCCGAGTTTTGACTTGTAATTATTCATATGATTACTTAGATCACGATTACATAATTCCAAAATATAAAACATGATTTATATATAATATACATTCAGAATATATATAAATATATACAATAGATCAATAAATGGAAATAAATACACCGTTCATGGAGACGGTAGGTCGTACGTACGCATGAACGCTATTTTCGTTTCCTTATTGATTTGAATAGAATTAAGTAGATGAAATAAATATATAAATAAATAAAGTATCTTTATAATTTCATATATTTAATTATTATTGCTTATATATACTTTATAATAATTCTTAAATGGTTAACATGGAGAATGAATCTCATCGCGTCGTGGAGACGGTAGTCCGTACGTACGCACGAGCGATGATATCATTCCCATGATCTTGGAATTGTATTCAGGTATATGTATAATATTTAAGAATAAATATAACTTTGCAATAATCATATATAGTCATTATTTAAACCATTATACCCATCCAAGTAAGGTGGTGGTGGAAAATAGATTACACCACGGCGTGGAGACGGTATTCCGTACGTACACATGCACGGTGATTACATTTTCCGTAGGATGGATAAATTTTGAAATAGGTTTGTTTCATACTTATAATAACATATCATTATATGATTTATAATGATGTTATTATTTCATAATGAAACATTTAATTAAGAATAAGTGGAGGAAGAAATAAAGTTGAAGGAATCTGTAACGAACATTACCTCTTCTTTGAAGCGCCTCTTTGAGACCTCCTCTTAGGGCACAACAATTGGTCTTTGAAGAAGACCAGGACCTATAGGATGTTTCTAGGGAAGTTTAGAATATATTTTGGTAGGGTTTGGCCGAGATTGAAGGCTCAAATTGGTGTGAGGAAGACAGGGAGGAGGTTCCCTTTTATAAGGGAGGAGAGGTGCACCTTTGGAATTCTTAAACATATTAATTTATAATAAATCTAACCACACTTAAAAACCTTCAAAAATGTCTCATATTTAAAAATTAGATGAGATAGGGTTGTAATCTGATCAACCAGTCAAATTTAGACATGTTTAGATCTTATTTTAAACCTTATCATTTTGATTTATCCTTATTTAATCTATTTAAGTTTCTTTGTGGTAATAAAATTCTATGTTTTAAATTATAACAAACAATTACTTATTTGTTGTGAATTTTCCATAATTGTTTACTTAATAACATTATAGACAATATAAATTTATATTTATAATTTTTAAATATTTTTTTGATTTTTAAACAATTTTATAATATGTTATTTTTATAAAATAACAATAGTGTCAATTTTGACACTATTCATTTATTTGAATTTAAATAAAATATATACAAAAGATATGTTAGAACTAAAAGCTTTAATAGATTCATAAAATGTCATATGTATCTATAAAAGTAGTGGATCACATTAAATAGTTCATATAATATTTATTTTATTATTTTTAATCCCATTTATTTGGTTTATCTCTTAATAAAATAATTACTACAACATTTTTGTATAATTATTTAATATACTGATTTTTGTATAAAAATTTAAAATAAAATCCTATGATGCAGATATATCTATTACCTATCACAATAATACTTTTACTAGAATTTATCATCTTAAAATCACAATATTTAAATTGTTATATTTATTAAATTATGAAGGTGACAACTTTGGCATCATTTAAAATAACATAATATAACTGTCATAATCACTTCTATAAGGCTCCAAACGGTTATATATTAGGTCATTGGATGATTAAGGTGTATATATACACTACCAATAAGTTTTTGTTCAGGTTTATGGGCCTTTTAATGGGTATTAATATTTCAATAAAAAACTATATTACTTATTTTTCACTTAATAAATAATTTCTGTATCATTAATGTATCACCATTAATGATAATTATTTAATCCCTAAAAATTCTAAATAAATTATCATGATGTAGATAATTGTATCAGATTTCTGGATAATATTCATGTTAGAAGTGTTATGATGTTTATCACGAAATTAAAATTATTATACTTATAAGATTTAAGAGAGTGACATGTTGTCACTTTCTTTGGTTTTAATATTAATAAAATTATTTTCCTAGTCAAAAGTCCATAAAATGAATCTAATACGACCCTTAGTTGATATTGGTTTACTATTATCCATCCAATACAATTTTGGCATGTGTTAGGGTAATTTTATAATATTATAGTTACCCTTAATTACCCGATTTACCTTTAACTAAGGTAAATAAAATTTACCGTAGTTACTATTCATAATTCCCAAAAATAAAAAGTAGCCTATTAACATAATTTGGACCCACTAATTCCAAATATGGAATCCATTTTTTCAAATTCAATACACATAAGTTTCAGAAGTTAAATTAAAATTAATCCTATTGTCGAATGAAAACATGTTTTTTGTTTAAAACATTGCAAAAGATTGAATTGATTTAACCTACGAATTCAATGTAAAATCAATGATAATGACATAAATTATATTAAATGGTAAAAATATATTCTATTTATACTTTAAAACCATTAAATATTATAATTTAACCATATAAATTATTAAGATGAAAAAATTTGTTTTTTATTAAAATATAGCGTGTTTTTACTATTCATCAAAATATGAAATTTACCAGAATAATACGAAAAATTTATCCAAAGTAATTTTTTATTTCTTGATTCCAAAGAAGAATTTTATTTTTTCAAATTGAACTAATAAACATGTAAAAAACTAGATTTAAAATGGGTGCGCCTTCAAAAGGCGGCAAAACTGCATTTTTTTAAAAATACTTATTTTACCCAAAATATTTATTTTGTTCTTATACAATGTTCTAGAAAATGTGTAAGATGAATAATAATGTTATAAAATTCAAAATTTAGTTAATACTATTCATAAAGGTTAGTTCATAATAATATTATAATAATATATCTTTGTTTAGTAAAACCCGGTATTGCATTAAACACACGCTATCGAGGAAGGTCGCGATTGCGTGTAATGCAAGACAAGTCAGGGTTGCGTGTTGTGAAAAAATCCTCCATTGTTTCGTATAATAGAATCCAACCATATTTCATTTATACTTTGAATATATATATAAATATATACTCAATGTTGCGTAGAATAACTATTATCAAAATTGTGTGTAACACGATCCAAGAATAGTGTTGCGTATACTGCAAGCTAATACGGTGTTGCGTAAAGCACAAGGTAATCTTGGTGTAGCATACAACACAAGACATTAATGAAATTAAATGAATATTTTTCATAAAATCTCATGGTGTTACATTGATCCCCAACTTTCTCATTAAATCTACTAGATTATAATAATATTAAAATTTTCCACATGTGATAATTAAATTTGTTACAAAAGAATCTATATTTTGAATATTCACAACTAAAAAATTAAAATTATTTTAACTTTATTTTTTTCCAAAAAAATTGATGAAATTAATTGTTCATTTTGTCATAAAAATGTGTTAACCTAGGGTTAAACTAAAAATGTATATGTGAAGAGAACAAATTCAATTTTATATAAAAAAATTGGTAGACCTAATAGAACCATTAAATATTTAATTTTATAAAATGACCCAATTTATACCATTTGGAAATATAAAAAATGGGGGATCACTAACTTCTTTACAAAAATACCAAGTATGTCATCTTCATCCCTTATAAAAGGCCACCCCATATCCTTTATTCATCGCACATTCATGCCTATTGATATTGGAAAATATATTCACAAATCACGTCCCATGTTAACTCCCCTCATCCTATAATATTAATTGAGGGAAAAAATCCAACAAAAGAAGGATTTAGGGTGAACCAAAGTTGGATACATGAAGAATAGGTAATGTTCTACAACAAACGTATTTATTTTATTTCTTCATCCACCTCCATTAATTTTTATTAAACCAAGAATTTATAAAAATTCACTATCTGTAATATTCTAGGATGTTTTTATAAGAATTTTAGGACTTAAAACCATATCCACGTTCATCAAAAGGGTTATGAAATCTTTGTATGTGTGAGCAGAAGATTGCCACCTCCCAAACCGATGGCATTCACTCAGTGATGAACACCTTTCATTGTTGGGTACGATGATTTATTTACATAATATATATTATAATAATTTCATATATATATATATATTATCATGTATATCCTTTTACCTTTCATTTTATAGGAGATATGATGTGTACAACAAACTATATCCTAGAAAGGAAATGTGATTCGGCATTCAACAACACTTAAAAGGGATGATGAAAAGTATATAATTAATGATTTTATTTGATATAAATGATATAAATATTATTTTCATAAAATAGTTTTTATTCTACAATAAAAATTCATCATTATATTTTTCTTATCTCTTCACTCATTTAAATATGATAACATAAATCTTGTATGTGTAGACTACCGCCTTCACGAAGTGATGTGACTCTTTTTAAATCATCATTCAACATATATGTTATGTATATATATATATATTTATATTTAGAATAATTATATTTTCTCATTATTATTCTATAAATATTAAATATTTCTTACCACCTTTCCACAATCATCATTGGAAAATGGACACGTTACTCAAGCTTTTGTATGGTCTACCATCTCCATGACCGTAACATACTTCATTTTTAAAAACCATAATTCATTATTTATTTTAATGTTTAATTAGTTTATAAATATGATTTTTATTTAATTATTTTTACTCTATAGGTGATAGAAATATATAATATACATAAAAACTTGAACATTAATAATAATGAAAGAATGAAAAATCTAGGATATTAACACCCAAAATAATGAAAATAATGAAATATCATTAAGAAATGGGTAGTTAAATTTAATTGAAGGGTTATATATGTTATTATAAATTTTAGTATAGATCTTTTTTAATTTAATAAAATTAGTAAATCCATTAAACATGGTTTTAAATCAGGTTTAGCTAACCAAAATCATGAAGTAAGATATGTTTTCTCAATTTAAATTACATTATGACTTATTTGTTATAATGGAACAATTAATTTTTATATGTTGTATATACTACCCAATTTAATATTAATATCATATCTTCATAATAATTAAGGATAATTTATGTTTTAATTTAAATTATTTCATCTAAGGTGATTTAAAATGAAACTAACGAGTGGAAAATGTTATTGAACAATCACACATTAATTATTTATTATTACCTTTCTATTTAACCAATCGTTTTCTTGTAAAAAATAATTATACATTACACTACCATTAAATATGAAAAAAATTTCATTTTATATATGATTTTTTATTATAACCTATAACAATTATTACATACGGTGTTTATATTGAAATTTATTATAGTAAATTGGAATGTGTTAATAACATTGAATCCTTCCCTCAATTCGTATGATTTATGATAATGCATATTGAGCCATGTAAAAAATTGATTAATAAATAAATTAGGAATTACATGGACCAATATTCATTGGTGGGGCCATGACTTATATTTCCCTTCAATTCATTCATAGGTCTCATGATAAAAATGATTTTCCCTATTTAAATGAGTTTTCCACCTATTGTTTTACACTATATTATGAAATGTGTTGAATATATGTATATATTGTTCTGGAGAAATGATTTCTAATATTTAAGCATTTCATTTATTCAAAATTTAATACTTTTAAATCATGATATTTTTACAATTTTATTATCTCTGGATGAATTTCATTATATTCTTGTTATTTAAATTTCATGATATTTAATCTAGTTACCTTGAAATATTGATAATTATATAATATTTCATGAATTCTTATATTGTATATAACACTTACATTGAATTTAATCTCACACTATTCTTTTTTCCTTTCCCTATGACACAAAGAATTGATATTTGATTGAATCCTCATGAATGTAGTTTATTTGTTACTGTTATGTAAAACCATTTATGTTATTTTTCCAATAAAAAATATGTATCATGTGTGTTTCTGGTTCTACAAAAATATCAAGCTGGTCAGAAATTTAGGATTCGACCCATTTTATCTATCCCAAAATAATAAATCAGACTTTTATTTCAAGTTAATGGGGTCAGGTTCTTTGGTATTGGTATCATAGGATGTTTATTAGAAACCATGGGATCTAGATTTGGGAAAACATAAATTATGGAACATAACCCTATAAAATAATTTGAGTATATTATAGAATAAAATCACAATTTTTCAAAATGATGATATAATATGGTTTTTCCCAGAAGTACATCTCTGGAATGTGGTTTCCGAACAGATTTACCTTGGTATAATAACATTGAAAAGGGTGCATCAGGATAGACCTCATCATAATAATGTGTATGGAAATGGGGTATAATGAGCACATAGATTGAAAATCTTAAGGGATATGCTGAGGATAATTCACATTTCCTTTACAAACCATCATGATGGATTTGAAAATAAAGGTAACACTAAATAATCAATTTTAATGATTCTAAAATTTAAAATTCAAAAATTTCGTTTATACTAATTTTTATAACATATTTTAAATTATACATTAATATTTAAAGTTCATAATTTTATGAGGTAATACAATATATTAGATTATTTAAATATAGTTGGTGGATGTATGAAGGGTATCAATACTCATGATCAATGTAGAGATTTCTCTACATAGGAATCTAATACTTGGATCTAGAAAAATTATGGCTATATTAGGGTATATTAATCTGGTTATGACAAATAACCTTTCCCTTGAAGAGAAAACTATTCAATAGTGAGACTCTATTATGTTGGATCACTTAATGTGATACAATTCCCAACAATTTAGTACAACTACTAATCTGTTGGTATCCAGTCAATAGATTAATAATCTAGTGAATTAATTTATGTCTTTCGGATGCTGTGAAAAATAAAATTTAAATTTTAAGTTTATTTTCTCAATTTTTATTATGATCAATAGATGTCATTAATCTTGAATACTAATTATTAAGAGGAAAGTAACTCATGGGATGACATTATTTTTAATATATAATAATTGATAAATATTTTACTCATGATAAATAAGTTGAGATGAAGATAAATTCCATTTTCTTAAATAAAAAGGAAGAACAAAGTGTAAAAAATTATAAATATACCTATATAAGTATATTAAGGAATGCATTGGATTGAATATGAAACATTAAGTGAATGATTAACTATTTCTTCAAAGGGATTAATACATGTATCTAAAGGTCGTAGATCTATCAAAAAAAATCATTATATTATGAAATATATTTATGCATCACCAAAATAGATAAGTAATTATATAAATATTAAATATTCAAGGGAATACAATATAAAAATATGTTTCATAAGAACATAGAGAAAAAATAATGCATCAATGATGATTAAGAAAATCAATCAATTTCCACCTTGTACGATTTGGGGAAATAGTCACCATAGGAAATGCATGAAGGAATTGGGAGTTTTTTATATTTGTAGAGATAAGGTTAATCATGATAAGTAATTAATAATAAAGAAACAAATAAATGTTTTCTAGTTCTTCAGTTGAAAATAATTGGGTAATTACTCACACCAATGTCGCAATCATCATGGGAATCCACCACAGAAGACGCTAATGGAAGAAGGATAAAGTTATGAAATTACTAAAGTTGAAGTGGAAGTACCCAATGATGTGGTGGAAAGTACTTTAATCCCCTCATTAAATTTATCAAGTGCATTATTTCATTCTATATCATATCACACTTTTATATTTACACATTTTTACATGAAAATTATCCAATTGAATTTTAATTTATGAAGGGAGTTGTTATTGAAAAAATCAAAAGAATGTCTCATTGTAACAAAGATGTGTTGTATAGTGCCCATTATGACTCATAAAACTTATTTATTTTATAACCTAATTATCGTACCTAAAGTTAATTTTAATATAATCATTGTTGTAGACTTTATTTCAAAATATTATGAAGAAATTTATTAGAGTAAGAGGAAAATTAGGATTTTTGGGGGAGATTTAAAATACCTCATCTTTATATTAGAGGCTTCATCATTATAGTTATGTCTATTTCCACCCTGAGTATATCAATGGAATATGATTCTTCAGGAGGAATAAAAAACAAAATTTAAGTATGGATATGTAAATCTTCAAACAGAGGATGTACATATTATACTTGAATACATTTGTGTATTTTCGGATTACATGCCAGGATATCCCCAAGAGCATGAAGTTTATTTTTCAACTTATTTAATCCTAAATTAAAGGCCAAAATTGAATACTCTCTATAGAATGGATATAGTGTAATTAATGGAGTTAAAAAACAACTATTGGATTTGGGTGATAAGGTATTTAGTCTCCCTAGTGATTCACCAATAGAATCCCCTTCTCTCAACATTAAGATGAATGATGGATCCATGAGGCTATGTGTTGATTTTAGTGAGGTCAATTATATTAAAATATAACATGTATCATCTTCCTCATGTTGAGGAATTGTTCGATCAACTTCATGGTGCCCAATATTTTTATAATATTCACCTTTGTTATATGTTTAATTAATTGTGAGTAAATAAGGAATACATCACAATGATATCTATTTGAATGAGGTATGAAAAATTACATGTTTATAATATTTAAATTTTATTGGATTATTCTTCCCCTTTTTATGGTTCTAAGGAATATTGTATTCATGGAATATCATGATGATTTTATTTGGAATTCATTAATTATATTTTGAAATAGTATAAAATTTATGAGGCCTGTTAGAATCACATGTAGATCATTCATGAGGGTCTTAGAAGGAAATAGTTATATGTTAATTTTTGTAAGTTATATTTATGGCATCAAAAAATTCGTTTTCATGGCCATATTTTCCCCATGGATGGAATCTTAGTCGATACTTTGAAAGGAACGGTAGTTAGAGAATATAATAAACCAATGAACATAACGAATGAATGAATTTTCACTTGTCTGGGAAGTTAGTTTCGATGATTCAATCATAATTTTCCCTGATTGGATGACATGTTAAATGATCTTACACATAAATGGGTTTTGTTGTTTTAGAAAAAGAAATGTTAATAGTATTTTAATGAAATAAATAAGAGATCGGTAAATGAAATGATACTGACTCTACCATATAGAAATGATAATTTAATGATATATTTAATGCATCGATGTGGGGTCTTGGTTTTTTCAATATAAAAATGAAAATATTATTTCATATCCATTGAGGTAGATGAAGAGTCATGAACAGAACTATAAAACCCATGACCTTGAGTTGGGAGATATAATATTTTCCTTGATGATATGGGTACATTATATCTATGGTGAAATATGTGATATATAAATAGATAAAAAATCCTAAAATACAACTTTTCATTGAATGATATTGACATAAAAAAAGGTGATGGATCAAGTTACAAATGTATTATGATTTCTCAATACACTACCCCCTATGGAATGAAAATAAGGTATCATATGCACAAGGTAAAAAATATCCTATATTTTTTTTCCAAAATGAGGAATGAGAGGGATTATATGTCCCTGAATATAGTAAATATTGAAATGGGGATCATTAATGATATGGATACATGAATCATATTTCAAGTGATTGAAAAAAATTATTATAAAGGACAAACAATTATCAATTTAATGATGAGAACTTTTATAGGAAACTAAAAGCTGTGAATGATGGTATGTAACACCCGAAAATTTTGTGAAATATAATTTTTGAATTATTTTTAACATTTCATATTTTTCATTTCACAAAACACTAAAATCGTTTTTTTACCTTAAAAAAACTAATTCAAACATTTCTTTTACATTGAGCTGACTCATCATGTGCTACACAAAACAGTGACTAGTGTACGTTACATGCAACACTGAGTATCAACATAGAATCATTTTATTGTTATAATTATTTAAATATGATAATAATAACATATATGTTAAACAAATTAATATAAATATTAATATATAATTTTACAATTATTATTATAATGGTTTTATATAATTAAATCACATTGATAATTAAATATATAATATTAGGTAATTTCCATATATGTTTAAAAATATTATTTTCTCAATTGAATTGCTTTTAATGTTCTACAAAAAAAAATTAAAATAAATATTTGATTCTTTTGGAAAGTTAATTTTATAGAATAAAAATAATTTTTTAATTTAATATGTATAAATTATCTTATGGTAAATATATGGGTTTTTTCTGATAAACATCACTTTTTTATGAATAGTGAAAAATACTATATTTTAATACAAAACTTATTTTTCATCTAATTTATTCATAATGATAAATTATATTTTCATTTGATTAAAAATTTTAATTATATAAAAATTTTATTAATCAACTCAATTTTGGTGATCAGAGAAAATTTCCCTTTGAAACTGAATATAATAAAATAAAAAACCTTTAAACATTTTACTTTAAAAACCTAAATTATCATCCTGACTATGAAATACAATTAAAATTACTTTCATCGAATTATTTGATTTTAATTTGAAAATTTTGATTTCGAATATTTAATTAAAATAATTTTTATGGTATAATAATGTAGAATTAGGTTTTACTAAAAAAATAATTGATAGTAATTAAAATTAATTACAACAATTAAGGTAAAATTAAGCATAACGAATGACTAAATATAAATTTTAATGGCCAAAACGACCAATACACTTTCCCAAGAGAAATTTAACATCCATTTTTACACCTTATACTCCCTTGTCTCATGTTATTTCTATTATTGGATCCACATTACTTGGTTAAAATGGGGGTGGAATTCCTTTTTTTCAAAATTTAAAAGAGTGTCACTCCTTATCCACTATAAAAGGTCTCCTCTCCTCCCACTTCCTCACACTTCTCAATAAATATAGGATAGAACTGTATTTTCACAAGTACATAATAAAAATACCTCCCATAATTCTATAATATTCCCCTTGGGGATAAATAAGTCCACGGAATCACTTTGGTAAAAATCAAAATTAGTTACCCTAATAAGAGGTAAAATTATTCCTCGAGTTCTTTTATATTATTCCAATTAACCACACCATAAATATTTTTATTCCATAATTTTATAAAAAAACCAATATAATAAATATAATATGAGGTTTTTATAAAAATAATTTCACCTAAACTTATAGACACTTCAATCTAATGGATATCAACCATACAATTTATGTGTACGGTGAACAACTTCCTCACAAAACGATGATTGTTCATTCTTCATTTGTCACCTATCGTGGTGGGAATTATGATGTAAAATATTTTTATATATGACATTGATTATATTTTTATGTATTTATTATTATTAATTTAATTTAAAACACTATGTTTATACTTTAATTTTTTTTAAATATGAGAATTTCATTTCAGTATGTATGGACCACCACCCCCTCAAAGTGACGTGATTCGTTCACACAATACATGGAAGTTATTGAGAATGTTGTAAATTAAAATATATGAAAAATATATTAATAAAATATTATTTTAATAATTATATATATATATATACATATACATATATGTCATTTACTTCCTTTCATTCAACACAACTATTAAAGGGAAATAGTGTTCACGCATACGTTTAGCCTACCGTCTCCATGAAAGGTGTATTTCCTTATGAACATATATATTATATATATTTTTATAATACACAAATAATTAATATAAATTAAATTTATCATGTTTTAAAATATGAAAATCTTGATATAATTACAAGGACAAAATATATAACAAAGTTAAACAAATGTAAAGAACAAATAAGATATTACCGGAAGTGAACCCTTAACAAATAATTCATAATTATAGTGTAATATTGAGTCATAATCAACCAATATAAGGTATTAGATATAATAATATGGCTATTTTATAGATTTATAATAAACTTATATTAATTTTTCATAATGATTGTACCAGTATGATGATAGTCAAGACAAAATGTTAGTGAATTGCATCTCAATTTTTCATTCTGTTACACCAATGACTTATTCACGACCCATTTCTCCTGTATGGTTTTTTTATGACACAAGGACGTATTATATTATTATTATATGTAAAATTATTGATAATTAAATATATATTCTATTATATTTCATTCATAATGTTTATGTTTCAAAATTTAAAAAATAGTAATCTAATTTGTCTTAATTTTTATTCTTTGAGACACATTCAGTGTTATAAAACTATATTTTTTCATGAGGTGTATATAATTTCATTGAATATTTAAATCATAAAGATATTTACTTTCATGATATTTCATGATTCATTGAATTTCATTTTTATCACAATGGGGTTTATGGTTCAATGTTTTCACGTGGTAAGAGTTTGTTGAACTATCTCATCTCTTTTTGAGATTATATTATTTTTATGCTTCCTTGGATGTATTTTTAGGATTTATATCCCAATATGATTCATTAAATTACATATCCTCTAGTAATTTATAAAATATTCAAGTATTAGTACCCTATTTCAACTCTTGTGTACATAAGATAGGTAATAAACTGTTTTTATGAAATACAAACATTACCCTCGCATTGGTAAAAAATATATGTTATATAAAAACTATGTTTTCTAATAAGGGATTCCAAAAAAAATATTATCATATAATAATTAAATTAAATTTTAACTATTTTTTCTTTTACCAATGTTTTCAAAGGAATATTCTGGTCTATTTCCAAAAGAATCATTTTTCTATCCTTTTACCATCAATAAAAGGAATGTTCTTCTCACCCCATAAAACATCTAGAGATTTACACACTCTCATGACTGACATTCCATTGATGAATACTTTTCATGATTAAAAATTTATTATTTAAACAATCCTAATATTTGGAATATTAGTTATTTTCATAGTGGTTTTCATTGGAAAATGTTTTTCAAATATGTTTTTTGGTTTCCAATTCCTCCTTTAAATCTATTCAAATATATTTTTTATAGAAATTGGATTATAAAAAATCAATTTTAAGCATTATTTTAAATTTTATAAATCATTCATTATATGTAATAAATTTATTATCATACAAAATTTATTTCAATATTTTGTAAATATTCTTTAATAAGTTCTCTTATATATTTTTTAAAAAATATATTCAAGCTTACATTATATGATTACAATTTCTTTTCGAAGAAATAGTTTTAAAAATGATTTTAAATTTTCATTATAGGTTTTCAAAATATTTTTAGTGGAATATTTTACAAAATGTTTGCAATATTCTATTATAAGTTTTCATGGAAAATGGCTTCCAAAAGGTTATGTTTTTTAAAAAAGGATAGTTCATAGAAGGTAGCAAATTTTCCTCATGAAATGTTACAAAAATATCTTCCCATGTTATTTTTCACATTAGATGACATCTTTTGATGTTATTCATGACCTTATAAGAAATAATCCAAAGGTTCAGTTATATTTTTTTCTGGAATGGTTTATATTTTGATTGAATAAGTCTTATGAAAAATGTTCTTTTTCCAAGAGTTATATGATTTTGAATCCTGATTCTTTACAAGGGTAATTAATTAAATGAAATGATTATGAAACCACTACAATTTTCCACAAGTTCTAATATGATTTCATGTTTATGATAGCACCTTCATTTTATGGCTTATGATATGACATGAATGATATTGTGGAACATGTTTGTATGATTTAATTATAGGATGTGGGACCTATATTTCCATACAATTGATTGGGTAAATATTTATAACACATCAAATAGACATTGATTGAATGAGAAATGAACTAGGTTTAGTAGTATAGGGATGTAATGATAACTGGACTCAGTACATTATTACATGTTTTCAATGTGGACCGAATTTTGTTTAGTAATATAGGGATGGAATGAGTTGTGAACCCGAATAAAAAATGGACATAGTCCACTAAGACCTCCTAAGAAGTGATTCATGGACTACTATAGATATAATTATATATTCTTATATGTCTTCCATAATTCAATGTTTTATTTATATATTAATATTTCATGTATTATATTATTTATTTCTTTATGATTCAAGTCATATGTAATTATATTCATTATTCGATGACTCATGCATATTATATTTCATATGCAGGGTATGATTTTCTATTTTCATGATCATTTTCTCATACCCTTATGTTCATGATTATTCTTATATATCTCCATTATTTACCTTTACTAAACATCTAATATCACCCATTTTTAGGATTCATTTCCCAGTTTATGAAGATATGTATTATGTTTTATGTGTCTATGAAGGGTGATAGTCATGGGAAAAATAGTGGGATATAATGTAGCTCTTTTTTTAAAAGTTATTTTATTTCCAGGATTCTAAAGGCACTATACTAGTATTTTATTTAGGAATCTATTTGTATAAAATTTTAATAATTCTAAAAATTTTATGTAATGTTAATGTTTGAAAGGATAGGGTATCTATAGTCGGTAATAGAGAAATGGTTTAATTAACATTTGGAATCCAGGATGAGAAAAACATAGTAATAAACTTACGGGAATGTCTAAGGATATGTCTTCGGACAATGAAAGTTATAGAAATGTGTCTATGATTTTTTAGTGAAGGGTGGAGTGATTTTTATCATATAAATACATCATTGTCTCGATACTACAAGTTAATGTGGCTCTTCCAAAGATGTACCTAGGAGTGAGAAATCTAACAAGATATTTTGTTCCTCACTTGGGGTAATCCGGTACGTGAAAACAAACCATATTGCACACCTTGTTTCAATCTCACAAGAGATATGCTTTTGGAAATCACAAATTCTTCACCAACAATCACGAATTATTTAAATATATTTCGGCTATGAATAACCTAGTATGAACCAAATTTTTCAATGATTACTGATGGTTTCATGATTTAGACATCCTATAAGAAATTCATTATATGACTATTGTGTTTTCTGTTATGATAGGTAATTCAAAAACCATGCATCTAGTTTTAGTCAATGGTGAGATCGAGATGGAAATAAATTAATTTTGAATGTGATGGATGTCTTTTAGATGATCAGTCAGGTGGGTTTATCACATTATATAAATTTGTTTTAATCATGCCTAATAAATTTTCATGGAACATGAATACTAATGTATACCATAACAAACTCTCTGAGTCACCAAGGATGATAAAAGAGTTATCTGAGAGGTAATATAGTGGATACCATGGAGGAATCAATATATCATCTCTATTTTGATAGTAATGTGGAATGAATCACCTGTTTAAATTTCATAGATAAACATGATTTTTTTTTGAATGTGGAAAATAACGGTACAAAAATGTGGCATTAGGGGAAAAATGAAGAGTTCGGTTAATGAAATGGATGATAATATTTTCCTTAATAAGATATTATAGAAGGTAATGTGTTTTTAGTTTAGAAAATGGAAATTATGTGAATAAATTTCCTAAGAGGAAAATTTCTAAAAACAATCACCAAGGTGGTGTAAGTGATGGTTACATTGCTGATGAGGAAGAGACTATAGATGAAATTGTTATGGAATAGTTATTATGTAATTGGATTAGGTATCCCTATTAAGAAAATAATAAATATGTAATAAAATTTCATATTTAAAAGGATTCAATAATTATTAAATATGAAATATATAAAAATTTAATTGTTAATTTCTTCTAAAAATGATTTACAAGAATATGATGGATGGATCTGATGGAATAAAAAAGTGATTTAATAGAAAGGGGATGTAAATGGAAAACATGTGATTAAGGGAAAGATAACCCTTAATATGTTCTTAATGTTATTGTAATGGTTTGTGTAAAAAAATATTTCAGATATAAGTAAATTGAATTGTACTAATTTCCTTCAAACTATTTACGAACATCTTAAAAAGTAGTTTATGCTATCATGGTTGAAGATTACAACTTATTGGATTTAAGGAATATATCCAAAAATATATGGATTATGGAAGAATGCATGTATTCTAGATGTATTTTGTGTAAATCAGTTTATTACCATGTTTCAAGAGAATATACGATGATGGTATTCCCATTTTTGGAATGTGACAACATAGAGTTACTTTATGATATATGGAGGGATCTGTGTTATGTTGATTTCATTATTTTACTTAAAGTCTTTTGGATTGTAAAATTTCATAAGGGTTATAATTTTATATAATTAATATAAATTTTTTGTTAGTCATATGAGGGAATAATTATATATTTAGATTGTACATAAAATCTTAGTTAAATGGTTATTTAGTGATTAACCTTATTTCATGGATATGTATCATATTTATATTGGAAATTATAGTGTTATGGTTTTAGAAAAGTAAATATTTAATGTTAGGTGACAACCAATGAATTCATGTAAGATCGTGTGTTTTGAAACCATGACTAAAGGATGATACATGTTTCACACTTACCATAATCATTCATGATATTCTAGTTATTGTATAATTATTTTTGATGAATAAATATTTATGATGAAATAGTTTTATTACATTTTATGATATGATTTTAATGTATAAACCATATATATTTTGAATAATATCTAGAGAAAAATAGTTTTAGTTTTCATTTTTTGGGGCCTTAACATATTTTAAAAGAGTATTTTAGTGTCCATGAATCAATGTTAGTTTATCAACATCCATTTCATGAAGTAATTTATGAATTATAAATAGATAAAAGCTTAATAAAATAATGAAATTATTTTTTTATTGATGATTAATTTATTTATATTTCCTTTATTATTTGTCAATAATATATTTACTAAGATATAAGATAATGGTAAAAAATGGTGTAATAATAACTTACATTTTTTTAAATTGATGGCCTTATAAATCATCACATATTTAATAATTTGTGGACCTAAAGTTTTTATAGATCATTCACATTTTATATATTGATGACCTCAATAACTCCCTATAAATATTTATTTATTTCCTCTCAATCCAATTTTCACTCCCAACCTATGTTCTATTATGTGGAAACCTGGCTATATGTTACTAAGGGTGAGTGGTATGGTTCTATCGTTACGTTTTTAAATGATGTTCTTTTAATCTTATTTATAATGTGGTTTTCGATGAAATAAACATTCATGTATTAAACCATTGAAATCCAAGATTAATATCAGGGAAAACATTCATATTTATGGGATAGAATGTACCTCCATTATATTTTATGTAATATTTGTTCTCGAGTTAATTTGATCATTTTATATTTTTCATTTCGTGAAACACTAATAAATTATTTTTAATTAAATCTCATATTAAATCTATCAATTCACATAGCAATGACTTGGATTTCAATACACACAACACTAAAATGGCGTATGTTATATACAATATAGTGTTTTATTGAAGCATAATTTCATTTTTTTTAAATATTTAAATTAAATTGTGATAAAACATTCATTAATTATTGTTTTATGAATTGTAATAACTACTATTAAGATATTATTTATAATTTTTTTAAAATTAATAACGCATTTTAATAACAAAATATATAATTTCTCATAATGTTATTATATATATAAATACTATTATCTCAAAATTACTAATTTTAATGGTCTTTTCTACAAAAACAATTAAATTATGTTTTGACGTATTTAGAAATATAATTTTATAAAATAAACTTTATTTTTGAATTTATAATATCTAAATTATCTTAGGGTGAATTTATATTATATTGCAAAGAAACATTATTTTTTAGAGATATAAGTAAAACAACTGAATTGTAATTCAAAACATTTTTTTCATCTTATTTATTTATAAGGACAAATTATATTTTATTTTTTCCCATGATTAATTTCATATTATTTTTATCAATAAATGCATTTTTTTCATTTGAAATAATTTCACTTTGATATTTAAATTGAAAAAATAACAAACTAGTGAATGTTTTTACTTCAATGAAACTTGCATTATCGACCAATTTGTGGGATTAAATTTAAATTAATTTCTTCTTATTTTTAATCTTAATATGGAAAATAGATTTAATATTTGAAATCAGGCAGATTTTTAATGCCTAATAAGGTAAAAATTGTTTTTACCAAAAAATTAGGGAAATTAATTGAAATTATTTAATAAAAATACTGTAAAATTAAACATAATATGGAATAAAAAATTATTCATAAGTTCCCAAATGACCTATAAAATTTAAAAGATACATTTTATATAAATATTTAGACCATATCCTAAGTTGTATATAATTTTTTTGTTTATTGGGTCCACATGACCTAGGAAAAATTTGTGTGGAATTCCATTTCACAAAATTAACAAGAGTTCCACTCCTACTCTACTATAAAAAGGAATCCTCTACTCCCACATCCCCACACCTCTCAAGAAACTTTTTTTATATCCAATATATTCCCCAAAATCACTTCAAAATCCTGACCCTATCCTAGAATCCTCCCTTAAATATAAGAAATCCCAAGAATCCCTTTTGTGGAAACCAAAATGAATTACTCTAGTAAGAGGAAACAATATTCGTCAAGTTGTTTTATATTATATAAATCCCCCCCCTAAAATCATGTTAAAAAATTAAAGTATAGCACAAAACATATCCTTAATATAATATGATTCTTTAGTTTTTGTTTGGTCATAAACTTTCACACACTTACATTTAGTGGGTAATGAATATGTTGTTTATGTGTGTGGCGAACTATCGCCTCGCAAAACAATGTTTGTTAGTTCTACCTTTAACGCCTCTCAATGTGGAAATTGTGATAGAAACTGTGTTTATATATTATATATATTATATTTATTATATATTTAATCTTCTTTAATTCCCTTACAATGAATATCCATATAATATCCATGTTTTGTAAATATGATAATTTCTTTTGAGAAAGTGTGGACTACCACCCCCTCAAAGTGATGTGATTCATTAACACACTACGTGGAATGTATTAAGGATAGGTTTCATGATATTATATAATATAAATGAAATAATAATGATATTTTAATAATTATATATATATATATATACATATATTTTGTTTTCATAGATTTCTTCAATATAACTATACAAAGAAAACTGTCATCATTGGTACATATAGTCTAGCATCTTCATGAACATTTTAGTACATTTCACACTTCTCAATCCGGAAGATTTTTTTAGTCGATATATACTAAATATAAATTATATTTATATAATATTTTAAATTATTTGAATCATTTTATATATATAAGTTCCAATCTTAAAACAAATTTAGACACATGAAAAGAACAAAGTGGATATTAACCGAAGTGAAAATTTTACGTAGAATTGATAAAAAATGGGTAATATAAGTTTATAATCATACCACATGAGGTATAATATAAAATAATATTCTTTGTTGATAGATTTATAATTTAATTATATTTATTATACATGAGTTTTTTATGAGTATTATGAGTGATAAGACACAAGATAAGGGAAATTCATCTCACTTTCTATTTTTGAGAGATACATTCATTATTCACCACCCATTACATTTTTTCTGTTTTGTATAATTCCCATTGATGAATTATATTATTATTATAAATAACATTATGGGTATTTAAATATTCATTATATGATCATTATTTCATGGGTATTATGTTTCAAATGTTACCAAATAGGTAATGTAATTTTTTTCAATTTTCTTTCTTTGAGTCAAATTTCATGTTATGGACCTCTATTTTTCCATGAGGTGTATATACAACCATTAAAATTTCATATCATGAATCTAATTATTATTATTATATTTTAACCATAATTTAATTAAATGTTTCTTACATGGGGCATATGGTTCAAAGTTACATAGTTGTAAAAGTTTATTGAAACAATCTCATCATTTTTCGAGATTATTAATGTTTAATCATCCTATGATAAAATATTATGAGACTTCTCTCAATAAAATTCATAAATTTTCTTATAATATCATAATTCATAATATATTCATTTATTGGTACCATTTTTCTTCTCTTTGGTACATAAGATAGGTAAGAAATGCTTTCAAAGAAATCTGTACTTCTCCCTCTCTTCGGTAAAGAAAATATGTTTCATCAAACACGTGTTTACAAAAAGGGTTAACAATAAAATTATACTATCATATTATGATATTAAAATTTCATTTTTCACTTTTTGTCTTTTTACAAATTTTAAAAGGAATATTATAATTACATTACAAACAAGGCATTTTTCTAAGCTTTTACCATGTAAAAAAGGGAATGCTCTTATCACCTTGTCCTACAAGTACAAATTTACCCACCTTTATGAGAAATATTCTATTCAATATTCAATTACAAAATAAAAAAAAAATTAAAATAAAATTTTTCACAAAATTTATATTTTCTCTTTATTTTTAATGTGGTTTTTATTGAATGTTTTTCCTGAAAAATGATTTCTGGTTATCAATGCTTCATGTAGTAGTTTTAAATGCTATTTTTTAAATAAAAAACGATTTAAAAAATGTTTTATGTTATAAAAGTTATTTTAAAAGTTTTAAATATTTTTTATTGGTTTTCAATTTATTTTCAAATAAAATAGTTTACAAAATGTTTTTAAACATCTTTTACAGGCCTTCATGTAAATGGTTTTAAAAATATTTTCATGCAATCTTTTATTGTTTTGTAATTATTTTAAATGAAATAGATTTGAAAAAAAGTAATAATTTATTTATTCGGAATTCAAAGTAATATCAAAGAAAAATATTTCTAAAAAAACTCAACGAAAAATGTTTCCAAAGGGATTTATTTTTCTGAAAATTCCTTTTCCAAATAAGAACAGTTGTTTTCTACATGAAATGTTTTAAACATAATATTACAAGTTAATTTCAATATGATATGACATATTTTTATGTTACTCATGTCATTATAGGAAATGATCCAAAGGTTCTAATCATATTTTATTTTTTGAAATGGTAATGTTTTGATGTATTGATGTTAATGACACATTTTTCTCTTCCACAATTTTTATTCATATGAAAACAAATTATTTTCATGTGTTATTCTTTTAATAAAATGATTATGAAAGCTGTATCATTTTCAACAGGTTATGATATTATTTCATATTTATGATACCCATTTCAATTTCATGGGTACGATATGATTGTTAATTATTTTATGTGACATTAATGTATGATTTCATTGTGATGTGGATCAGACTTGTATCTCCCTCCAATTAATTGTGTAAAGAATTATATCTCATGATATAGAAAATTCTAGAATGTGAAATGTACCCAGTTCACTATTTTTAGTACGGAATGAGAAATAAACTCAGTTAAGTATTATAGGGTTAGAATGGGGAGTGAACTCGGTTGAGTAATAAATGGATAGATTATGGTGCGAACTCAGTTCAATAAAAGATATTTTCCATTAATATAGACATGGCAGTGATGACTTGACTACTATGTAAATAATTATATATGATTATGGGTCTAAAACAATTCCATTTTATATTCTTACATAATGATTTTGTGTCCTTGGATCATTATTTCCTTATGATTTATGTCTTATAAACAGTTGTGATTTATGCCATGATTTATGTTTATGATCTTTAATATTCTAAGTATGATATTCTATTTTCATGATCATGTTCTCACACCCTTATTCTAATGATTATTCGTACATATCTTCCTTGTTTACACTTATAGAGCATCTAAGGTCATCCCTTTTTATGATTCATTACCCAAGTTATGAAGATATGTATTATGTATTATGTGTTGAATATGGGTGATAATCGTTAAGAACATAGTTGGAGATAATGTAGATCATTTATATAATAGTTTATATGATTCTTGTTTCTGAAGGAACTATACTACTACGGTCATTCAACGTCTATTTGTATAATGTTTTAATTATTCCGTAAAATTTATGTCATGTAAATTTATAAAAATCAAGGGTGGCATTATGTTAAATTAAAAGAATTAAATTGTGAAGATTGTGTTCCAAAATTTTGAAATATATTATGATGACCATATATACCTAAGCTAAGAAGGGATATTTTGGATGATTCCCATAGCTGAAATTTCTCTATACACACTGGGGATAGAATGACTTATAAGGATTTGTGGGAACTTTTTCGGTGGGAAATCATAAAGTAAGACTTTTATGATTATTTGCTTGGATGTTTGGTTTCTGAACAAAGGAATTTTTTGAGATGACATCCAAGAGGATTCACATAACCAATTCTTTTTTCGATGTGTAAATAGGATGACAATACTATGTAATTTGAAACAAGACTACCAAAAAATCCTATAATGAATGATGAAAAATGGGTTATAGCTGGAAACCTAACGATATCAACACATTTCGTAACTATAAGATAATATTTTTGATGTCTTAAACCTGAATTACACTTAATAGGTTCCACATGTCTGGTGGGACACAAGGAATCAAACACATCTCCCCAAACTACATAGGCTGATGAGAAGTAGGTAAGGCCTATGGTGTGTCTGTGGGGATACTACGCCCCCATTACCAAATTGTAACACAACTGAAAAATATAAATCATTGAAAATAGTGAAATCAATATAAGTTAAAATAAGGAATAGTGGGAAATATATACAATAATAAAAATAACTAAATCTACTAGAATAACATACTACAATAGAGGATATCATATTTTATGTCACTAGAAAGAAGGAAAACAAGGATACAATGTATTTTTCATACGAGCTAAAACAATGTAGAATATGGAAATTAAAAAACAATCCCAAACATTATGATCCATAGCATAGTCATCTTCCACCATATTTATCCTATAATAGAAATAAATCAAGAGTATAAAGCATTACACTTCCCTTTATCATTATCGTCGCACTTTTAATCTTCCCTGGGTACCAAACGGTGCCTGTAGAGGATTTTAGATAAATCTTAGTGGGAAACCACAAATGGTGTCTTTGAAATTTGGATCATGTAATAGAAATGTAATAGTTTTAAATCATTCACATATAATGTAAAAAATTACAATGTAACTAAATACCCAATTACCTACTTCAGTATTTAGCTGGTCCCTGAGCATGTAACCAATTTATTATTTCACTAATACCAGTTTATAAATAAGTCACATGTTAGAAATAGTTATACTTCATAGAATGTAACCAGATAAACAGAAATTATAATTAATAATAAATATCTAATGTAATAACCAAGGAAACATAGACCCATTCCATAGGGCCCATGTCGGGTCAACTCCAAGACTTCCTTCCATAGGCTAGGGGCTGTTGATTAGCACTAAGTAGGCATAGCCCAAAAATGGAAGGAATTTTCCTTTAAACATTTAAACACACACAAAGCTCAAACATTGAAATGTAAGAACAATGTAAACTGAAAATTTCACAAAGAAAACTATTGAAAGAACAGTACAATCATAGAGTAAAATGGGGCCAGAATACAAGCCCATAAAACACAATAGAATGTAAAACTACCACGACCTGTCCGGTTGAGTTCTCACCAGATGGGTACGTGAAGGGTAGCTGATTTTAGCCACAGAAGTATTCCCTTCCTTCACATCTCATAGAGAACCACCTTGTCCCTTTCCTCTATGTGCTTTGTTGAAGTGTTTGTTCGTCCCGTCTCATTGAGCGCCACCTGGTCCTGGACAACCAATCTCTTCATCGAAGTGTATGTATGTAATGTCTCATGTAGCACCACCTAGTCTTGGACCCTCAAAGTCTTCCTTGAAGTTTTTTACTTCATTTATCACTATAAACCACCTAGTCCTAGACCAATAAGGTATCCATTGAAGTGTTTATCCATATCGTCTAACTGAGCACCACCTGGTATCGTGCCACCAAGGTCTCTGTCAAATTATCGATCACCTCCATGGGACACGACCCATGTGGGTAAAGCTCGTGAAGAGGTGAGTAGAACAATACTCAACAGGGACCCCAAACCACAAAGGGTGGACCATGAAGAAAGAACACATGTAAATGAATTAATGTAATGACAACTCACACTAGGTATAACTTGTAGTATGGAAAGAAAGACAATCAATCATAACACTAGAATCCTTCGACTACTGAGGTAATCATCTTGGATTAGTATCATGGGTCTCGTGGGATGCAAAAAGATACTCCCCAACATGTTTCTACCTGGTCAAGAAGATATTCTCCCCACTTAGTCCATCATAGCTGGTCCATACAGGGCCTACTAAAGCTTCTCCACACGGGGAAACATATAGTTGGTTCACACAATGCTACCTGTATCTGGATCACAAAGTGACCCTTTAGCTGGTAAATACAGGGATGCCTGATATCTAGGCGTGGAATTCCATTGAGACCATCTTTAAAGCAGCCTTCAAGACTCATCTAGGCATAGGATTCTGGCTTATAGCACACCAGATTACCAGAGAATCTACTCCTCAAGCCATCGGTGCCATCTAAAATACCACAAAATCTCACTTAGAGTATGCCCAAAGGATTGTTTCGTCCAAAGGGACCCAATTAATTATATAGAGAATCAATTAGAAGTGAAATATGGGATATAATAGTGTTTTTTTAAATAAGATCAAGTTGTTTATGGTCGTGATATGACCCAGTTGGAGCGACCCGACCAACCCGTCACGATGGTCTTTCATGCTGCTACCTAGTTCGGCTCACCCGACCCAACGAGGATGGGTTTGGGTTGTCCATGCCCCTTGGGGATTACTGGATTCAGCCTGGTGGGTCATGAGTCAAGCCCTCTAGGTCAACTAGTTACCCAGTTTCCTCCAGCACATCCAACACTGGCGGGCTGGTTTTAACGGCAACCTAGGCCACCTAGCATCCTGGACACCCCGTTGACCTGGCCTGCAAAAGCAGGCTGACATGCTTCTAACGTGGGGTGCCTAGTGGCCCGGTTCATCCCATCATCCCAACCGGACTATCATGTAGGTTTCACACTACTTGTATTCATGTGGGGCGTCTGGTTCACGCTGCACACAGTCGGATGAGGCCAGTAACCTCCTTTGCGCGCGGTCTAAGACCGCTTGCCTGCTCCTGCCATAGCCCACCAGCACGAGTTCCTCCTACAGTGTGGCACCTTAGTGGTGCCGCACTCTTGTGCTGGTCCACTCATGCAGACTACATCTTCTATGTGGCCTATGACACTACCGTGGGTATATCTCTCCGCCGCGGTATGCGAACTGTGACTTTGCACCACGTGCACCTACGACATCGTCGGGTGGCCATGTCCTCCTACCTCCACAGCAACTCCCGCCTACTGCCGCAACTGAGGTGCTATGGATGGGTGTCATTTTCACATCTTTGTTGTAACGACCCGAAATTTTGAATAAATCTTGTCTCTTAATTTTATGTGTTATTTTATTTTGTTTTTTATACTCAACAAAAATGTTTCATTTGATAACTTGAGTATAATTAAAATGAGACCATTGAGATTTGACTGTTATATGACCATTGGTCAATATGTCCGTTTGAAACTAAACGTTTTCATTTTTGTCTCTAAATACAAGTAATCTTGGTTAATTGTTATAGAAAGAAGATTTGATGGCCTCACCCAGTAGTCTTGGACAGATCGAAGCCCATCTAACAGAACTTGGGAAGGAGGTAGCACTAATGGGCTTTTCTCTTGACCAAACCCAAGCCGAACTTCATCGTGTGAAGCTAGAACGGAATCGCCTTTGAGAGAAGTTCAAACTGATAGAAATTACTACTCGTGCGATGTTAGTCGAGCCTTCCTCAGATTCTCTCACCTTAGCACACCTTACACTTAGGTCCTATGCTGGTGTGATAAGGGGCTATGTAAGGAGACCATAACTGCCTTGTGTAATCCTTTGTTTTAAATAAAAATTGGTATTTCTTCTTATGATGAAGTTTATGAATTTTCAAATGACCGGATAAATATAGTATGCATATTTTTTATGAATTTTAGAAAAGGTATATTTTAAAAATGTTTTTGTAAACCTTAAATAATTAAAAATGTGTAATGATTTTAGAAAAATGGTCTTCTACAATTATTCTCAGTACGAAATTTAGAGTCTAATAAGATCAACTTAATTTTTGATGAATAGTAAAGAATGAATAGTGATTTTATGATTAGGATTAGTAATGTGTCCAAATGGATTAGTAATCTCACTTAAAGAAAGTATTAATATAATCTAGGAACCTTGATTAAGTAATGTGATTCAATAAAATGGTTAAATGATGATTTCATAAATTATTATTCAAGTAATAGTTTTTTTCTAGTGAATAGTGTTTTTTAATTAAAAATTAAATTAAAAATATTTAAAAAATTATTTTTATAAAATGGATTTCATTTTTGAACTCAGAGCACCGATATTATGTTGTGGTAATTTTTGGGGTTTTTCTGAAAAAATGAATTGTCGGTGAATAGTGTATTTATTTAAAAAATAAATTAAAAATATTTAGAAAATTATTTTTATAAAATGGAGTTTATTTTTGAAATCAGAGCATTGATATTTGGTTAAGGTGAAATTTTGGGATTATTCTGAGAAAGTTGAATTTTCGATGAATAGTGAAAATACAGTTTTTAAGTTACGGGTGTTTAATGACATCATTAAATGATGTATTAAGTATGTAATCAATATGTTCGACTTATTAATAGTAAGATAAGGTATGAGGTGTCCCATGTGGCCAATACCATGGGAAAATACCATGGGCAATCCCATGGTTTTTCCAAAACCACTAATGAGGTGTCCCTTGGCCATTAATGCCTTGTCCCCTCACTTTCCCTATAAATACCAAGTCATCCTCTCATCCATTCGACTCCCCACTCTTCCCCAACAAAGTTCTGGTCTCATTACCTTCCAAGGAGTCCTCTCAAGGTTCCCCCAAGCCCTCAAGGTCCCAACCATTGAGTTTTAAGAGTTACGTTTTAAGGTAAGGGATCCGACCTCTCTCTTTCGTTTCAAAAAAATCTATTTTATGTCATTTCATTTATTCTCCATGTTCTTATGTTAAAGGATGCTCTTTTATACTCCTCTTACTTCCATTTTCATGTTAATATAATGAGAGATCCCCTCTTACTCTCATTATTTCATTTTATAAATTTTAAGTGGCGACGTTAGGCTGCCGAAATTTTTGAAATAGATTCTTTCTCCCTTCTCATTTTTCAAGATCTATATTCATGTAAAGTATTTCAAGTTCCTTTTTATTATGTTGGGGTATGATATCTAAATTTATCATACTGATATTTTATTATCATATGATGAGAGACCCCATTTTATCTCTGAAATTCAGTATTTTGACGTTTTAAGTGGCGTCGTTAGGCTGCTGAACTTTTAAGTGGTTCTTTCCCCTTTCTCCTTTTTCAAAAGTTCTAATTCCATGTCAAGTATTTCATGTTCCTTTTTATTTGTTGGTGTATGATCTCTAAATATATCATACTGATCTTTTATGTTCATATGATGAGAGACCCTATTTGATCTCATCAATTCATTTTTTTTTTGAAGTTTAAGTGACGCCGTTAGGCTGTCGAATTTCTAAGGGGTTCTTTCACCCTTCTCATTTTCAAAATCTATTTTCATGTAAAGTCTTTCACATTATTTTTTATTATTTTGGGGTATGATATCAATATCTATCATACTTATCATCTATTTTCATATTATTAGAGACCCTATTTGATCTCCTCAATCCATTTTTGGAAGTTTTATGTGACGCCGTTAGGCTGCCGAATTCTCATAAGAGAAATCTTATTTTTTTTCTTCCTTTCATGTTCTTTGTTTCATATGGTATATAATTAAAATTTCATTACCATATTCTTAAATACATTATATTCTGTTACCCTACTATTTTATGTATCATTTTTGAGTGGGTGGCCCATGTCCCCTCTCTTTTCAATGTTTTTTAAAACCATGTATCGTAGCCGTTATGCTGCATAATTTTCTTCTCAAAATGCCTCCCTCTTTATCTCAAAATTATTTTATGTTATTAAGTGAATAATCAAAGATATTATTTCTACAGGGGTATTCACATATATATCAAAATGTTCTGTTTTAAATTCTGGGATTTACATACATTAAACCCGCTTTCCCTTTTCCGTGGGTTTAAAGTGACATAAAGATCATGTCTTTAAAGCAGTTTTTAAAAACGTTATGATTATGAAATGAAGCCCATTTATTTTATGCTATATGGGTTTTTTATGAAATGATTTATGATGATATATGTGGCTCACATGATAATTAATACATGTCAAGGGTGCGCCCAGATAGCGCTCCAATGCATTGGGTAAAGACTTAATCTCTAGAGATGACTTTTTAGACTGATACCTTGGTGAATAACCTTAGTAATTTTTAACGACACCTTGGGGATGGACCTTGGTGAAACGAAATGATTGTCAATATTAAATGTTGTAGCCACATATTCATGTTATGAAAAATGTTATTTTTATTATGATATGCCTCATGATTTATTTCTCATGCCTTAATGTTCATTTCATGACCCTATTGAAGTATCTTAAGTTCACATGTACAATGTTTCTCTTGTTTCTCTTACTGGGCCTTCTGCTCACCCTTTCTTTTGATGTACGTCCCCTGGTTATGAGATGCAGTAATGAACCTAGGATGAACATGAGGATAAGCCTTTCATGTTTTTAAGAAGAATCTTTTATGTTTTCATGTTTAATGTTCCTGGTTTCCATGACACTAACCCATAAAGATCCTCGGTTTTGTAAAATGTAATGAAAGTTTATGTGATAAAAAGGCGGGATTCTATAGTTTCTATCAAAGGATGGTTTAGTTATTTTTGGAAATTAGGATATGAAAACTCTAGGAAGAACCCTATAGAAAAGTTTAAATATAGGAAATCTTCCAGGTATTTTGGTGAGTATTGAGTATGGGGTTGCCAAGAAAATACATCCCTGTCTGGATACGAGTAGGTAGAGGTGGCTCTGGAACAGATGTACATAGGGGTAAAACCCAAATACACCGCTTTGAGCTAGACTCGAACGGGAACTGGTACACGATAACGGGCCTTGCTGCACTCTTGGTTACGACACTCCCGGGGGATATGCTTTGGTAAATTCATAAGATTAGTATGAACCATTGTTAAAGGAACAAAGATAAAATAAAATAAAGATTCATATAAGAATATATGATCATGGATAACCTATATGGGAACCTAGGGGATCACAAGTTATGGTATACTTTTATTCTATGAATTATCCTTATATGCTTTCAGTTCCTTTTCATGCTTATTGGCTATGTACTTAAGCCCCTAATTATGCTTTCTCTTATTAGTTAATGGTGGGAAATGGAAGAACATGTCCCAACAACCAATGTGATAGGAAATGCGACGATTGTCGTATTAATGTGAAAGGGATGATTAGGGGATTAAAATATGATTATTATTTTGGAAGATGTTCACTATTTTAGGGACCCTATATGATCGAGGTAAATAGATTACTACGGTATTTTCATTGAGAAGTAAGGTTGACTTATATTTTGAAGAATCGATGAATTTAAGGTGGAAATAAAGTAATTTAGGTTACTTATGGGAATGATTAACCTATCTTGGGTAAAATATGTTTAGGTTAGATACTTTTGTTATAATATGTTAGGAGTGGTTGATGTTGTTTGGAGATGAAAATGATGTTTATTTTGGAAGACTATGATATCAAATACTTCTTGTATTTGGGTTTCAATATTAGTTTGGTTTATTTTGAGGAATTTTAAGGACCGTTATTTATGGAATAGACTATGATGAAATTTGGGTAGTACCATGGAACTTTGAAGATTTAAATGTAGTTTCCATTCCTATGGAATTATTTCTTTTTGAAGATTTGTTTTACCTTACCCTTTCTATTTTTGGGATAATGATTAAAGATAGAAGAAATAGATATTTAATCTTTTGTGGATTATGTGATTCTCTAGAAGATTATTCTTGGGTTTTGATGAGACCAAGTAGTTTTGAATGCTTATAGTTTGGAGAAAAGATTAGTTTTGGGTAGAAACTTATTAAAGTATGAAACTCTACATGAAGATAGGTATATTTTCTTATGTTTTTGTTTTATGTTGTAAATGAATTCCTCAAAATTATAAAAAGGAACGTAAAACAAAAACGTTGTTGGTTTACGTTTCCTACTGGGTAATCAAAAACCGTTTACACACATCATAAGTTTGGGATTTTCTTATGGTTAAATTTCTCCTAATCATGTTTTCTATCACTCTCCCTCAGAACGTGACCCTTTGTTTTCTCCTCCATGTCCATGTTTTCATACATGAAATCCTAGTGTGGGATAACTCGGGTTACCTTTGTACTTACCTTTTTTTCTTTTAAAGTAATAGTTTTACGGACTCCTTTTCTGATGTGGGACTTTCAATGAAATTTCAAAACCCAATTTCAAAAATTGCGAGGACGCAATTTCTTAAGGGGGGAAGATTGTAACGACCCGGAATTTTGAATAACTCTTGTTTCCTAATTTTATGTGTTATTTTATTTTGTTTTTTATACTCAACAAAAATGTTTCATTTGATAACATGAGTATAATTAAAATGAGACCATTGAGTTTTGACTGTTATATGACCATTGGTCAATATGACCATTTGAAACTAAATGTTTTGATTTTCGTCTCTAAATACAATTAATCTTGGTTAATTATTATAGAAAGAAGATTCGATGGCCTCACCCAGTATTCTTGGACCGATAAAATCCCATCTAATAGAACTTGGGAAGGAGGTAGCACTACTGGGCTTTGCTCTGGACCAAACCCAAGCCGAACTTCATCATGTGAAGCTAGAATGGAATCTCCTTTGCGAGAAGTTCAAACTGATAGAAATTACTACTCGTGCGATGTTAGTCGATCCTCCCTCAGATTCTCTCACCTTAGCACACCTTACACTTAGGTCCTATGATGATGTGATAAAGGGCTATGTAAGGAGACCGTAACTTCCTTGTGTAATCCATTGTTTTAAATAAAAATTGTGATTTTTTCTTATGATGAAGTTTATGAATTTTCAAATGAATGGATAAATATAGTATGCATATTTTTTATGAATTTTAGAAAACGTATATTTTAAATTTTTTTTGTAAACCTTAAATAATTAAAAATGTGTAATGATTTTCAAAAAATGGTCTTCTACAATTATGTTCAGAACGAAATTTAGTGTCTATTAAGATCAACTTAATTTTTGATGAATAGTAAATTATGAATAGTGATTTTATGATTAGGATTAGTAATGTGTCCAAATGGATTAGTAATCTCACTTAAAGAAAGTATTAATATAATCTAGGCACCTTGATTAAGTAATGTGATTCAATAAAATGGTTAAATAACGATTTCATAAATTATTATTCAAGTATTATTTTTTTCCAGTGAATAGTGTTTTTTAATTAAAAATTAAATTAAAAACATTTAAAAAATTATTTTTATATAATGGATTTCATTTTTGAACTCAGAGCACCGATATTATGTTATGGTAATTTTTGGGGTTTTTTCTGAAAAAAATGAATTTTCGGTGAATAGTGTATTTATTTAAAAAATAAATTAAAAATATTTAGAAAATTATTTTTATAAAATGGAGTTCAATTTTGAAATCAGAGCATTGATATTTGGTTAAGGTAAAATTTTGGGATTATTCTGAGAAAGTTGAATTTTTGATGAATAGTGAAAATACAGTTTTTAAGTTACGGGTGTTTAATGACATCATTAAATGATGTATTACGTATGTAATCAATATGGTCGACTTATTAATAGTAAGATAAGGTATGCGGTGTCCCCCGTGGCCAATACCATGGGAAAATACAATGGGAAAGCCCATGGTTTTTCCAAAACCACTAATGAGGTGTCCCTTGGCCATTAACGCCTTGTCCCCTCACTTTCCCTATAAATACCAAGCCATCCTCTCATCCATTCGACTCCCCACATTTCCCCAACGAAGTTCTGATCTCATTACCTGCCAAGGAGTCCTCCCAAGGTGTCCCCAAGCCCTCAAGGTCCCAGCCTTTGAGTTTTAAGAGTTACGCTTTAAGGTAAGGGATCTGACCTCTCTCTTTCTTTTCAAACAATCTCTTTTATGACATTTCTTTTATGATCCATGTTCTTATGTTAAAGGATGTTATTTTATACTCCTCATACTTCCCTTTTCATGTTCATATAATGAGATATCCCCTCTTACTCTCATTATTTCGTTTTATGAAGTTTTAAGTTGCGCCGTTAGGCTGCCGAAATTTTTGTAACATATTCTTTCTCCCTTCTCATTTTTCAAGATCTATATTCATGTAAAGTATTTAAATTTCCTTTTTATTATGTTGGGGTATGATATCTAAATTTATAATACTGATATTTTATTATCATATGATGAGAGACCCCATTTGATCTCTTAAATTCAGTATTTTGACGTTTTAAGTGGCGTCGTTAGGCTGCCGAACTTTTAAGTGGTTTTTCACCTTTCTCCTTTTTCAATGTTCTAATTCCATGTCAAGTATTTCATGTTCCTTTTTATTTGTTGGGGTATGATATCGAAATATATCATACTGATCTTTTATGTTCATATGATGAGAGACCCTATTTGATCTCATCAATTCATTTTTGTTGAAGTTTAAGTGACCTCGTTAGGCTGTCGAATTTCTAAGGGGTTCTTTCACCCTTCTTGTTTTCAAGATCTATATTCATGTCCAGTATTTCAAGTTCTTTTTTATTATTTTGGGGTATGATATCTATATCTATCATACTGATCATCTATTTTCATATGATGAGAGACCATATTTGATCTCATCAGTCCATTTTTGGAAGTTTTATGTGACGTCGTTAGGCTGCCGAATTCTCATAAGAGAAATCTTATTTTTTTTGTCTTCCTTTCAAGTTCTTCGTTTCATATGGTATATCATTAAAATTTCATTACCATAATCTTAAATACTTTATATTCTATTCCCCTACTGTTTTATGTATAATTTTTTAGTGGGTGACCCATGTCCCCTCTCTTTTCAATGTTTTCTAAAACCATGTATCGTAGCCGTTATGCTGCATAATTTTCGTCTCAAAATGCCTCCCTCTTTATCTCAAAATTATTTTATGTTATTAAGTGAATAATAAATGATCTTATTTCTACAGGGGTATTCAAATATATATCAAAATGTTCTATTTTAAATTCTGCGATTTACATACATGAAACCTGCTTTCCCTTTTCCGTGGGTTTAAAGTGACATAAAGATCATGTCTTTAAAAAAGTTTTTAAAAACGTTATGATTATGAAATGAAACCCATTTCTTTGAGGAAAAAAGGGTTTTTTATGAAATGATTGATGATGATATATGTGGCTCACATGATAATTAAGACATGTCAAGGGTGCGCCCAGATAGCGCTCCAACGCATCGGGTAAAGACTTAATCTCTAGAGATGACTTTTTAGACTGATACCTTGGTGAATAACCTTGGTAATTTTTAATGACACCTTGGGGATGGACCTTGGTGAAACAAAATTATTTTCAATATTAAATGTTGTAGCCACATATTCAAGTTATGAAAAATGTTATTTTTATTATGATATTCCTCATTATTTCTTTCTCATGCCTTAATGTTCTTTTCATGACCTTATTGAAGTATCTTAAGATCACATGTAAAATGTTTCTCCTGGTTCCCTTACTGGGCCTTCTGCTCACCCTTTCTTTTGATGTATGTCCCCAGGTTATGAGATGCAGTAATGATCCTAGTATGAAACTGAGGATAAGCCTTTCAAGTGTTTAATAAGAATCTTTTATATTTTCATGTTTAAAGTTTCTGGTTTCCAAGACACTAAACCTTAATGATCCTCGGTTTTGTAAAATGTAATGAAAGTTTATGTGATAAAAAGGCGGGATGCTATATTTGTGTCATATTCTCCCTCTGGTGTCTCTTTGGCATATGTTTCATTATCCATTATTCCATGAAAAAAAAGAGATAATGATGGATGGGATCACATAGAACATCCAAAAGGTCAACTGACCATTTTTCATGTTGGTTTGGATTTGTTTGTGATAGCAAGATCACATTGTATATGAAATAAATCATTGTGATTTAATCCAGATATCAATCCAAAATTATATTTCCTAACCTCGTTAGGATAATCCTTCCATGGATCAACTTGTAAGATATATTATCCATGTTCCTTTTTTAGAGGAGGAGAATGGGGAAAATCAATTCACTAATAATTTAAACCGCTTCCTTGGAATGGATATTACTCGGGGATGATCATCCATTGTCATTAGTCAATATGTGATTCTGATTCACTCTCCAAGGGTATCTTCATCATTTTCCAATTCTCTAATGATCTTCATTAGAGTTTTTTCCTTTAGAGAGTTAGATGTATTTTTCATGATCCAAACCTGATATCCATTTCATGTTATTCCATTAAATGGGGAAAATGTTTCGCGACATTTCTATTATGTTGAGTCACCATTTTTATGATGATTAATTTATTAAATAACATTTCTATTACCTTACGTTGTAGAATTGTTACACATTTCCATTTATGGAAAGAAATATTCAGCTCGTCGCAGTGTTGTAGTGATTTTTTTATTAAAATTAACTTTTTATGTTTATATTATTTTTCCTTCAAATGTCCAAAAAATATTTTTTCCCCTCGACCCATTCCTGTTGAGGATAATTTCTTATTAATGAAAACATATCATTACAAATTAAGATGGAGTCTCATATTTTTAATTTGAGTTACTGTTTTTGGGTTATAATGATTTGAAAATAAAATAACTTTTATTCAAATTATTTTATTTATGGTTATGTCCCAAAAAAAATTTTTGAGCCAGTCCATGTTGGCCGATGTTAGGCTCTTCCAAAGGGAATCAAACCCCCAAGAACTCAATGGTAATCTCATATTTCTAATTCGAGTTCCCATTTATGAGTTATAATATTTAAAAATAATATTACATTATTAAATTTTTTTTTATGACCAAAAACTACAATCCATTGTTGACCAGTGCAAGCCAATGTTAGGATATTCCTAAAAAACCATACCTTCACGAGATCAATTATGGTCCCATATTTTTAATCTGAGTGACCATTCGTGAGTTATACGGATTTCTAAAAAATATATAATTTTATTTTAATATTTTATTTGTCGATTCACAATTTTCGTGTTTTCTCACTAGAGGCTTGCACTGACTTAACAGAAGTCACATCTAGGGTAAAATTGCCTTCCTGACTGAAATGGTGCCCTTATAATTATGATATGAACACTCTTTTATGTGTTATTATACATTTAACAAAAATATTCTCACATGTTCTATTTAAAATATAACATTTTTTAGGGACAATTCTCGGAACTCTGGGCCTAATAATTTCAATCCTTCTCGGTTCTTGGTCTCAAAATATTCCAATTTAATTTTCCAAAAAAAGTTACGGAATTCTTGATTATTATATTACTCCCTCCATATGGTTTTTACATCCTCATAAGATATAATAAGGGCTAATAAAATAAATGGGGTTACTAAGCACAAATCTGAGACTTCTGATCCCACATTCTCTCATATATATTCACATGATGCCAATGAACATGCACCAGAGGAATTGACCATCGGTTATGGATCCTCCCATGTCGATCCTCTACGTCCCTCGGTTACTCTACGAATGTCACCCTATTATCAATCTCTAGATCATCATGGTCGATGATGTCAGAATGTTCATCCACGTATATCTTTAGCTGGGATATGTGGAATAAATCGTGAACCCTCTCTAACTAAGGTGGTAGAGCCAAGTGATGCACCACCTCACCCACTCTCTGTAGTATCTGGAATGGTCTGAAGAACCTTGGGGATAACCTGTCACCCCAACCAAATATCTACATCCCTCATAGAAGAGAGACCCATTGAAATATGTGTTCCCCCTATTGAATCTCCAAGTTCCTCCATCACCTATTAGAATTGGACATCTATCATCTCTTTGCATTTTTCATCTACTTTTAGATGGCATATACCTTCTTAGTGGTAGTATATACCATCTCAAGACCTCTGATTTGTGACTCCCCTAGGTCTGTCCAGCAAAAGGGTCACCTACATGGTCATTTGTAATATGCCTATAATGTTTCCATACCAATGGAGGAGTGGTAGATATTGTTCTACGCAAACTTCAACAGTGGTAGGATATCCTCTCAAATGTGACTAGAACAATGAATTTACAAACAAAGAATGTCAACCAAGGTCTGTATAGTCCACGTTGCCTGACCATTTTTCTATGTATAAAAGGTTGTTCACAAGCATAACTAAGTTCCAAATTCATAAGGCAAACCCTTCCACAATTGGGATGTAAATCCTGCCTCACGATCTGATATTATCATAGATGGGACTCCATGGAGTCAAACTATCTCATACATGTAGAGGTATCTCAAACTCTCTACATAACAATGTTCTCGAATGGGTATGAAGTGGGCTAACTTGGTGAGTTGGTCTACAATCACCATGATGGTATTTCCCCCCTAGACGTATGTGATATTCTAATCACGAAGTCCATAAATATCTCACCCCACAGAAAATCTGGTTCCTCGAGAGGGTTTTTCAAACTTGCTAGAATATAGTGATTATCCTTCACTTCCTAACAAGTGAGGCATCTCGAGACAAACTCTCACAATACCTTCTTCAACTCTATCCACCAGTACTGACATTTTTTCTCTTGGTACATCTTCTCTACTTATGTATGTACCACCAATGGGGATGTATGGAAATCCCTCAATACATTCTTCTCTAATTTCACTGGTATAATGATGCATCCTATGAAAATGATAATGTGATTCCCACATATCGAATGTCCATTAGGGGTGTTCAATGTGAGAAACTGATCATGTAATTACTCACAATCAGTTTCACTAAGTGTGCCTCCCTGAATCACTTATGATTTGATGGATAAAAATCAATGGCTATAGATAAGTTTCTTCATCTACATCCAAGAAGGATATCTAAAGCATGGCCAACTACTCTAAGGCCATGTTCAGTAGAAATGAACGTGATCTCCTACTATATGAATCTTCCACCATCATTCACTTCCCCTGAGTATAGACTATCTCATCATTATAATATTTATTTTTATTCAAGTTAAAGACAAATACGGAAAAAAAATAAACCCAAAGCACCCCCACCCCCTGCCCCCAATGTCGGGTGATATGGAGGTCTAAAATAGTGAATACCTAGTGTATCCTCACTGATCCAGTTGACCCCCTCATGTTTCAAGCTATCCATTGTATGTAAGCATACTTCGTCAAATCCAGATATATCTTGTACAACTAGGTTGTCAGCAACCTTGTTTCCCACCTTCCATGTGTGAGCCACTTTGGTGTTGCTGCCACGTATACGGATACATTTCAAGATGGCATAGGTGATCGACATCGGAGAAGAACCCTAGTCATGCAGGGACATGTGAACATGTATATAATTATTTTACTCTTTAGATATGTCCAAACCCCTCTATGAACAAAATATGAGACTGTAGAGAGTATCTTGGGCCTCATCCTACAGAGAGAAACCTTGACCAATCCTTACTGTAAAATCCATGAACACTGACCCACTAGTGTCATGAACCCCCCCCCCCCCACCTCACCTCCTACAAACATTATTCCTAGATCATACGATCCATCTATATTGAGATGTAACCCAATAGATGGAGAGTTCTGATAAACCATTTTTCGCTTTTCCCCACTGACTAGGGGCACTACATGGGACCTTCCATGAAACCGGATAATAGACGGGGCTTCACTCTTGTTGCAGACAGCCCTGTCCTAGTCGCATAAAAGTTTTTTCATCTAGACAATTATAACACATGCTTTCATGGAAAACACTTATTGTCTAACCTTGTTCCTCAACATATTGAGAAAATAGAGGATTGCATGCAACCCCATAATATGCTCCACTCTTTCTAAGTTGCGGCCTCCCAAACTATGGTACCTACTATCTAGGAAAGAGAGACCCTCCATGCTAGAATTGAAGACTGCAGTGAACCCCCCAAAAAAGGTCCCCACATCATATGCCCTTTCATTTTAGAAAAACATTATCCACGCTTTCCTCAATATAAATCTTTCAACACAAAAAACATGAAACCATTTTAACCCTAGAACACTTGATGCTTTCATATGTTCGGATAGCATTGTTTTGAATTCTCCATGTGAGAAAAAATATTAGTCTATTAAAAGAGATCTATTGGGTTACACACAAAGTGTATATAAAATCTCAGTTAAATACTTTAATATTAAAAGTGATGAATAAATATTATTCCCGACTGTGGTTTAATAATTATTCATGTATGCATGATCCCATTTATTCCATCAATAGTTATTATATAGAATGTATTTTGGTTGGAATAATTAATAAATATTAGGGATTATCAATAGAACAATATTAATGGTCTAGTATGAAATAATATTATGGAATATTAGTCTATTAAAAAATATTTAATTATATCTCATAGGTTAATGGAATTTTCGAAAATAATAATAGTATTGTCATTATTTGATATGGGGGTTTCACTATAATTAATACAATAATTAAAGAAACTTGTACAGATTATCTTATTATTACACAATTAAGATAAACGAAGGGTTATATTATTCTCTTAACAATCCATGTGAAATATAATAGGTTCTAATTTTGTGTTCTGCAAATAATTTGGTAAAGTATCGCAAGAATAGAGATTAAATCCATCTCCAAGAATGATTTCAATAATGATAGTGACCCTCCTCTATCGGATCAAGGAGAATTCATTGGAACGAGTTCTCAATGTGATTGAAGGAGGATGACGCAAGTGAGAGGATATTGCATGACAGCACCTAGAGACTCCTTCAATGATGTCCAGAGAGTCAATGAGATAATTTGTATCACCATTAGAGGATATCTAAACTTTATCTCTCCAACTCAATGAAGGTGCACTATAGATATGTGGTCGGATGCATAAACAAATAAATAATCACCATATAGGTAATTCTATTTAATTATATTAATTATAAACAATATATTCAGATCCATTCAATTGGTTCTTGGTTTGTATTACTTTTTCTTATTTGTTTGATTCAATTATTTGTATCATGGTGTTCATCATCTCATAGTTCATGTATTGTTCATTTAATATGTCAAAAATCAAAGTTGGGTACCGGCCATTCCACTCTTCCGATTTTCCCAGAACATACATGTCGAATCAGAGCTGAAATTTTATTGTTTATAATTATTTTATAATCATTGGTTATATTTGCATTTATAATTGAGTTTTTTAATTCAAGTATAATCATTCCAGTTAAATCTTAAGAACTAGACATATTTCTTCCTCTATCATTTCTTGAATATCTAACAAAATGATTAATTTCATGAACAAAATTATATTAAATATTTTATCCGGAGGTGCAGAGGATTCTGTCCAGGTAACACAAAATTACACAACATGTAATCATAATTACACACCATCTATTTGTGTTTAATGCATCAAGACTAGTTTAGAAATTGATCAAACATTGTGCATTAAAGACCCACGATGTAGTTAATTCGTACACCATAAGTTTACCAGGATAGAATGGAACATAAATAGTCAGACTACACATCATGTGGACCACTAGAAATGGAATGTATTCCCTTTCGGGTCAGATCTAGGCCATGTATCCCATACACATCTTAGCCGACCGGTGATCATGTAACATGGTGTCAACACAGCATGTGCCCACTAGACGCACCACATACTCCACGAATTCCAAAGTGTGTGTCACACTCTGAGTATTGAGGTGTGTACTTCAAATATACATTGAAAATAGTACATGCTATATAGATCAGAATACACGCCATGTATTGTTACCAAATTATACAGAATTAAAAAACTAATATCTACATATTGTTAAAATCTTCATATCATGTATAATTTGTATTATAGTTATTATTCTATGTGCATTAAATCCTGACATTGTATAGAAATGTAATGTATTTTTTGAAATCATTCATTAAGTACATGTCATGAAAGTACATGATAATTCATTCATGTTATATGCCACAAAGAATAAATTTTATACATTTATAGGAAGTTTTGAGTATATTTGGATGGGTATTCACCATGTAACCTCCAAGGTACATTTATGCACAAGGATAATTTTTAATTAATATTAATTAATTTAAAATTATAATGGATGATAATCTAAAAAAACTCAAAAAAATATTATAAAAAAGGGATTGATTAATTAAAGATAATAATGAATTGATTTGAGTGCGATATATCTTAAATAATTATGATTGATGGATTTAATGGTATTTTTACTAAATTCATAATTTTTTTCAAGAATGTGGATAATCATGATCATGACCAGACCATCGTATGTGATTGGGTTCCTTTTAATTCATTATTAAATTGATTTTTTGTCTCGTGTGGCTTCTATCCTCATCAATATGTATGGACTATGTGACCATGGTTTCATTTATGTGAAACCCGTATTTACATTTCACATGTGTGTGAGTAAAAGAATATGTATTTGATGGAGCTCCAAATCTAATAGGGCTGGTTCATGTTAGGAGTCACATTAAAACCAATCCAAGGAGATACAGAGGTGGATAGGTGGAATACAATAAACACAATTCAAATTGCTTCAAGGTGTTTCTTCAATAGGTCACTAGTAAGTTTTTCAAGCACTAGATAAACTGTTGGACTCAGCTGTTTTGATAATCCAAAATCATGTTTAAATATTTATCATGATATATTATGTCCTTTTCTAACTCATTTTAATCTTTATTTATAATTATTTTATCCTGAACAATGAATACTCTTTGTCTCATGACTTTTCTGCATCAGCTTACAGTTTACAGTTATCTAAATATAATTTCACAGTTAAAGGATACTTTTTAGAGTATTCTGTTCAAAGTCATCGTTATATCTCACTATTACTATAGGTCACTGATCCTACAAGGTTACTGTCTAAAGTCTACCATTGTTATGCTTATCAAAGCTCACAGACAAAGATACACCGTCATAAGGTCACTGCTATGGCAATGATTCTGTTGGAATTTCACTATCAGGCTCTTCCTCAAGCCTTCTATTGAGAACCTCACTGTTCAATTCTATAGTTGTACATGTCTACCATTAGTAGAAGGCTACCTCTAGACAACATCCATTGTCGTGATAGTTTACTGTTGTTCGAAATCCACTGATGAGGAGTTACTGTTACACAGAGTAACAACTATCGTTACAAGACATCCACTAACCCAAAGTCTGTCATTACAAACCTATGGACAAAGAGCCTACCTATGAAGCTCACAGTTGAATAAGTGTGCCGATGAAGTTCACAATTGAATAGTCTTCCAATGAAGTTCACATTTTAATAGTATACTGATGATGTTCACAGTTTAATAGTCTACAGATAAAGTCCACAGTTGGAAAGACCACAATCGTGGGACATGCATCTTCTACTAGTCTAATGATATTCTATTCCTTTATTTACAAATTTTATTAATACTATTATAACAGTCATGTCTGGAAAAATTAATTCACCTGGAATTATTTAATGTCATTTGTAGGCATATCAGGAGACAGTACGATGTATAACAAAGACGACACGTGGTTGAAACACTTCTCTTGATAGCCGCTACTAAACCAAATGAAAACGTTCAGATGGAAAAGTGTACATATATATATCTGTAGAGACAGACATCAAAAAGTATCACAAAAAAGATACATATATAAAGAAGAAATAGAAATAAGAGGCAAGTGTGGACATAGTGAATATACACATATAAGAGACACATAACGAACCAAAACACATCTCTGAAGAAGAACACTCTAGAACTCCTTCTGAAGATAACAGAGATTCATGAAAATCTATTGAAAGAATATTTTCAAGCTGTATTGGTGTGTTGCAAAGAGATTCTAACCCAAGAAGGTGATCATATCTACATATAGAAGTCAGAACATGGAAGTTGTGACACTCTGTTTTGGAGTCAACTTGCAGAGAAGGACCAAAACATCATTTTATTCTTTCCAAAAAGTCCAAAGATGATCTTCAACACAACAGAGAATTCCAAACTCATCCCCATTTATCTTTATCTCTAGTGTGTTTAAATAATTTAAATTTGTAAGAAGTTTGTATGTGTTACACACACTGACTCTTGTGCTTGAACTGAGGGATACTGAAAATCCCCACACCAAACTCTCTTTACATTTATTTCCACTTATAACGGTGGAATAATCCTGGTGTGGCTTGGTTGTTATATTTTTCCCTCATATAACTGTTGTAGTGGTTGCAAAACCTGGACAGTTTGTGAAAACTATTATAAAGCCCAATACAGGATGTGTATCAATTTTAATATAATTTCTTGGTGGCAGGTAATCACCAAGTGGAGAGGACCAGGTCTTGTCTTAAGACTGAACATCTTGTTTAAATTTTTGTGTTCATCTTTCCATTACTCTATTTTACATTTATCCGATGTTCTTATATTATCAAAGACAGAAATCAAATTTTATATTCACTCTGATAGTTAGTTCTGGTTAGCGTGTATATCTGATTTGTTTATTAAACTTTTTTCAATAGTCGAATTAGTTATCATACTGAATCAACTGAGGATTAATCAACCTTTGAGAAACATTTTGAACAATAAGTCACTTAAATATCTACTTCCTTAATTGAGTGGGCCATTTTAAGTTGGGGGAGTTTAATCCTAAAGGTTTTTAACAGAAATTTTAATTGGAACTCAATTCACCCCCCCTCTTGAGTATCCACTCAGACCAACATTTGGTATATGAGAAAACATTATTATTTATAAAAAGTCTTCAAACCCTCTGTTTTTCAAGTTGTAATTTTATTTTTATCTTAATGATCTTAAATTTCTGTTAGTTCTAAATTTTATATTTTTAATATTCTTTAAAATCTACTTATGGACAATATGCTATAAGGTGATGCTACTAACATTCCAACTTTCTTTAATGGTGTGAAATATTCTCAATGACAAATTATAATGAAAATTTATTTGGAAAGTATTGGTTTTGATATTTGGTCTACTATAGAATCAGAATATGAGATCCACAAAACTGCTAGATCTATCTGGGATGATGCTACAAAGTCTAACTATAACAATAACTATAAATATATAAATTCCCTTAACTACTCTTTAGAAGATGATAAATTTAGCCGAATTTCTGCATGTAAAATAGCTCATGAAATCTAGGACACCATGGCTGTTTCTCATGAAGGAACAAACAATGTCAAGGAAATGAGATTGAATACTTATAGTATTAAATATGATACTTTTAAGATGAGACCTGATGAACCCATTTCTGATATGTACCTTAGGTTTAATTATATTGTCAACACCATGAGTTCACTGGTAAAATCTGTTCTAGAAAAGGAATAGATCATGATAATATTCATATGTTTTCCAGACAGATGGATAGGATCTTCTGTTTTAATCTGAGAGTCTTGTGACATCAGCAAGCTACCTGTTAAGGAGTTGATTAGTAATATAATGATGTAGGAAGAAGAAACGAAGTTGAATAAAGAAGAAGATGATGAACCCAAGAGAAAATCAGTAGCATTCAAGTCTACTGCTTCAAAGAGAAAAGATAGGAGAAAAAACATGTACCTACTGAAAGTTCAACCAGTGAAGATTCTGATTCAGAAATTTATGAAGAAATGGCTCTAATAGACATGATATTTATGAAGTTATATATGAAGAAGAGTTTTTTCAAGAAATCAAACTACAAAGGAACGTATGACAACAAGGGACATTGGAAGAAGGATTTGATGAAAACTGATAAGGAAGATGATATATTCTTCTATGAATGCAAGAGGAAAGGACACATCAAGGCTGGCTGTCTGAAGTTAAAATTCAAAACAAATATGATTATAAGGGAAAAAGTTATAAAAAGGCTATGAAAGCAACATGGAGTGCTTCGAAACACTGTTCGAGTGAAACTGATGCTTCACACTCAGAACAGAACAAACATGCCAATCTATGTTTTATGACAGAGACTTCCGAGGTAACAATTAATTCCCCTGTGCATAATACTTATTATTTTGTAAATAACAGTGATTCAGATAATGATGAAAATATTTCTATGACTGAACTGTTTCAATATTTCAATATGTTGGAAGATACCTATAATGAACTAAAAGATAAATATAAATCTTTGAAGAAACAGCATTCCTTGACTAGTGATATTAAAACAGATCTAAGTGTAGAAAAAGAAAAGAATGCTCAACTGTTGAAAGCGAACACTCAAATCAAATTATCTAATGAAAAATTAATAAAGGATATTGAGATGGTCACTTCAGGTAGGGATAACATGCCACCGTTTCTAGGAAAACATATTGCTCCAAAATATACAAGTGGTCAAGTATATCATCTTGGACAGAGACAAATTAGCAAAACCAAATTTGTTCCATAATCTGGACAGTTGACTGCTAGTTCTGGGCCATCTTTTGAGAAACAATTTTCTAAAGGACCTAACAAGGTATTTATGTCTCAAAACATGTTTCATGATTTTAGAAAACCTATAAAGAAAATATGGGTTCCCAACGTTTTACTAGCTAACCTCTCTGGACCAAAGAAGTTCTGGGTACGAAAATTACCCAATGTTTAATCTGTTTTACAGGGAAGTTGGTTAAAGAGTTCCTGTAAGACCCTATGGTACATAGATAGTGTATATTCAAGACATATTACAGGAGAATATTCTTTCTTCAAGAGTCTAATTAAATTTGATGGTGGGCATGTCACCTTTGGTGACAATGAAAAAGGAAAAATCATCAGCTTAGGCCAGATTGGTAACCCTGATACAATATTAATCTCTAAACTAATTTTTGTTGATGGATTAAATTACAATTTACTTTGCATATCTAATTAATGTGATGATGGATTTAATGTTAAGTTTGAAAATGATTCATGCCATGTTTTTAGTTCAAAAAATGATTTAGTTTTCACTGTATGTAGAAATGAGAGTGTATATGTTGTTGATTTAAATTCCTTATCCAAACAAAATTTATGATGCTTAAATACTTTTCATAAAGAGTCTTGGTTGTGGAATAAATGATTAGGACATTGTAATGTGCACTCACATAGAAATTTATCTACGAAATGTTTAGTTAGAGACTTACCTAAATTAGAATTCTCAATTGACAAAGTGTGTAATCCCTATCAAAAGGGAAAACAACACAAAGTTTATTTCAAACCAAAGAAAAAAGTTTCATCTTCTCAACCACTTGAGTTGGTTCACATGGATTTTTTTGGACCATAAAAAGTTTCAAGTCTAAATGGGAAGAACTATGTTTATGTTCTTTTGGGTGATTTTTCTAGGTATAATTGGGTATACTTCTTGGATCACAAAAGTGAATCCTGCTCTTACATTATTAAATATTCCAAGTTTGTAGAAAATCATAGTGGACATAGAATTAAGACCGTAAGAAGTGATCATGGGCGTGAGTTTGAGAATCATGAGTTTGAATCTTACTGCTCACATAATGGCTATAGTGACATCTTTTCTGCCCCTAGGACCCCTCAACAAAATATAATTTTAGAATGATGAAATAGGACCCTTCAAGAAATTTCTACAACTATGCTTAATGAGTATGACTTACCTGTTTATTTTTTGGGCTGAATATGTGAACATACCATGTTATGTTATCAATAGAGTTTTAATTAGATATTTTCTCAAAAAGACCCCTTATTAACTTTGGAATAATAGGAAGCCTAAGGTTAATTACATTAAATTTATGGTTTCAAAGTCTTTATTCATAATACTAATGATAATCTGGAAAAATTTTCATCCAAAACTGATGAAGGAATTTTCCTGGGTTATTCTATCTCATGTAAAGCCGATATAGTGTTCAATAAGAAATCCAAATGTGTGGAAGATTCAGTTCATGTCAAATTCGATTAGACTGATCCACATGAGCCTAAAACCTCTCTTGAATATCTTGAGGCTGATTTTTCAAATCTGAACTTTAATGATAAAAATAGTCAATCCCCTGTAAAAGTATCCAGTTCTATAAATTTTCCAGAATCGTCTCGTACTAATTCTAAACCAATAACGGCAATGAAGAATCTAGTTCAAGCCTTCCTAAAGGTATTAGGACTCTCATGAATCATTCTCTAGATGCTGTTGTATGTGATTTAAATAGAGGAACACAAACTAGATCTTCTCTATGAAACCAGTTTGAACATCATGTTTTTCTTTCACAGCATGAACCCAATAATATTAATGATGATATCAATGATGAATTTTGGGTAATGGATATGCAATAAGAACTAAATAAATTTGAAAGAAACAAATTTTTGGAATTAGTGGAAAGACCTAAGGACACCTTTACCGTAGGAACTAAATTGGTGTTTAGGAACAAAGTAGATGAGTCTAAGAATATACATAGAAATAAAGCTAGGATAGTTCCCAAGGATGTAGTCAAGAGGAAGGAATAGAATATGAGGATACCTTTTCACCTATAGCTAGATTATAAGGTATTAGGATACTACTTACATATACAGCTCATCTGAATTTCAAACTTTATCATATGGATGTTAAAAGTGATTTTCTAAATGGGAATATAGTTGAGGATGTATTGGTTGAACAACCTCCTAGTTTTACAAATCCCCATTTTTTCAATCATGTTTTTAAACTATCTAAGGCTTTATATGGCTTAAAACAAGCTCCAAGAGCATGGTATGATAGGATCATCTCTTTTCTTATTTCAAAAGGTTTTTCCAAAGGGATAACTAATCCTAGTCTTTTCATTAAATGGAATTCTAAATATGTTTTGAAAGTAAAAATATATGTGGTTGATATTATTTTTAGATCTTCTAAAAATTAATTCTGTGTTTATTTTTCAAAAATGATGCAAAATGAGTTTGAAATGAGTTTAATGGGAGAACTCAAATCTTTCCTTAGATTTCAGATCATTCAAAAAAATGGCATTATTTTGAATCAAAGTAAATATAGTAACTATATTTAAAAAAGTTTTTCTTTGGATAGTAGTAAAGGTAGTGACACACCTATGAGTACCACCTGTAAGTTGGATACTGATGAAGCTGGAGAACCAGTGGATCAATCCAACTACAGAGGTTTGATATGGAGTCTACTCTATCTTACTGCTACCAGACCTGACATCATGTTTAGTTTATGCATGTGTGCACACTTTCAAGACAATCCAAAAGAGTCTCATATTACTACTGTAAAAAGGATTTTTAAATATCTCAAACAAACTCCCAACGTAGGATTATTTTATCCAAAAGGACAATCATTTGATTTGTTGAGTTATTCTGATGCTTATTTTTCCGGTTGCAAGTTAGATTTAAAAAGCACCTCTGGGACATGTCACATTTTAGGCAAGTCACTATTATCTCGGTGTATTAAAAAGAAGAATTTTGTTGCATTATCCACTACCGAAGGTGAATACATAGTTGTTGGTAGTTGCTGTGAACAAATTCTATGGATGAAACACACTTTACTAGACTATGGATATCAATTAAAACATGTCTCCATAAAGTGTGACAATACAAGTGTTATTAACATTTCCAAAAATCTAGTATCTCATGCTAGGAAAAATAATATTGATGTGAGACATCAATTTTTGAGGACTCATTATCAAAAGGGTGAAATAACTCTTGAATTCATTGGAACTGAACATCAATTGGCGGATATATTCACAAAGCCTTTGAGTTTTGAGAGGTTAAATTACATCAAACATAAGTTAGGTATAATTAACCATAGCATAATAGAACTCACTATTAGACCACACAGTTAGACCTCACTGTTGGACCTCACAGTTGGACCTCACTGTTAGACCACTCAATTAGACCTGAAGTTGGACCTCACAGTTGGACCTCACGGTTGGACCTCACAGTTGTACCTCACAGTTGGACCTTACAGTTGGACATCACAGTTAGACCTCACTGATAAACCCAACTCTTACACCTCACTGGTGTACCATACCGGTACATCTCACTGTTGGATACCTTGTTGTTTGTGTTTATTTTTGCAGGAATTCGAACCATTTTTTTTTCCTATTTATTATTTCTATATTGTTTTGTTTTAATCCCTAAATGATAAAACCAAAGGCGACAAACATATCTCAGTCCACCTTCCTCTCTCAATCTCGAAACTTTCTCTCAAAATTCCTAAACCCTAACCCGTCAACTGAACCCTCTAACCTCCTTCAATCTCTATGGCTAGAACCAAGCGACCCCCGATTGTCATTGAGGATGTGCCAAGGCCAAAGAGGACTCGAGCCGAATCCAGTGGAACCAGTAATACTCCGATGGGACCTGTCAACCCGCATTTGACCGAATGAGAAATCTTTTCTGAGAAGGAGTTAAGTGAAGAATGGCTGCTATCGAGCAATTCATTAGTGATAAAAGTACTAGATTCCCAAGGATGGACTGAATGTTTTTTCAACAACAATGGACCGTACTACCCGAAGCATGTGAAAGAATTCTATTAATATCTAAAGTTCGAGGAAGAAGATGATGTGCATAAGCTAATATCCAGAGTCAATGGAAATGAAGTCAGCTTCTCGTCTGCTGAGTGTGATGCCTATTTTAGAGTTCCTCATGAAAGAATATATGATTACTACTCTGGAGTGGCTCCTCCGGACAGTGATTTTTTTGAATATTAAAAAGCTCTCAAAGAACTGACAGGAAATAGAAAATCAAGAAGATCATTGCAGCTGTGATGAATGGACAAGACATGATTTTGTTCAAATTCATTCAGTATGCACTTAGTCCCATGAGAGGAGATTTTGTAGTGCTGAAGTACCAGGACATATTCTTGATGTACTTACTAAAGCATGGAAATAAGATTAACCTTTGTAGGTTACTGATGGAACAATTTTTGGATATGACTGAGACAAGCTCAAAATCCAATGCCCTATTCCATGCCAAGATTATTTCAGTAATGCTAAAAGTAAAGGGTGTGACTAGAAATCAAGAATAGATGATGGTATCCAAGAACAGTGTTTGTATCTCCAATGTGATTTGAATATTCATAAAAATTTTCTTGAATCCATGGAAGAAGGCTTGGGTAAATGGTGAAGGAAAGGTATATGAAATGTTTGACCCTACTACACACCCATCTAGGCCAAAAGACCAGAGTGATGTAGTTCTGAAGCCTGATGAGCCAGAACCAGCTAATTCAGTTGAGGAGGAAGAAGTTGAAGGTGATGTAGACCCTAAAAGATAAAACACCCCCATTGATGATGGGAGTGATCCTGAATTGCCTCATAGTCCTGTAAGGACAGTATCTTTCGGAGGAGCTAGTCCTCCAAAATATCTTCCATGAAGAGAGACTGTTCTGAAAGACAGTAACACTGAGACCACCGAAGAAGAAGAAGCATATCAGAATATTGTCGAGGACACCTCTGAGTAGGATGAGGCAGAGCAGTATTTCGAAAAGGATGAAGTAAAGGAGGTAGTTGCTGAAGCTGATGATGAGGAAAATGAAGAAAAAGAGCTCAGATTGAGCCCTCTAATAGATAATATAGACAAGGTAGTGTCTGAACAGGAAGTAGGAGTGACATCTACTGCCATTGATATGGAATTCATTGATGACTCAGTGAAGGCTGTGACTCACCCACCTGGTAAACCAACGGTACAAAATTTTTTTGAAAAAGCTATAGTTGCAGAAGAGGTTGTGGAATTACCTAGAGAATAACAAGTAGATGAGAATACTCAGGAGAGAGCTCTAAGTGAGGGGGAGAATCTTGGTTCAGTTTATGTGCTATATGACATGGAAGGTTGGTCATCAGATCTAGGATAAATGGTACATGGACTCAATTATGATGATTCTGATGAGGAAGACCAGCCTAAAAGGGATTCTGTTATCCAACCTGAAAGTATTCCGATAGTTGTGGCTGACAATTTGGAAACCAAGGAGGACCTTGAGTCTTTAAATGCTAAAATGAAAGAGGCAGTGAGAGAATTAGTGGCAGATTTGAAGAATAACTTTATAGAAGAGCTTAGGAGTGTGGAGAAATCCCTAGGGCTATCTCTAGGATGTGTTGTGTCTAGTCTAGTGAATGAAATGATAGATGTGGTTAAAGTGTTCCATACTCAAATTGAAAGCTATACAGGATTTGTGGTTGCTCTGAGACAATCGGTTGCTTCATTGACTGCTATGATAAGTTCTCAAAACCAAGTGAATTTTGATATTAGATATATCAAAGAGTTAGTCAAGAAGTTTGTGGAAGTTTTTTAGGATTTTAAGATATCGGTCACAGAATATATGAACAGTCAGGATGCACTTGTTCAGAAGGTGATTAGTTACTTGAATCAATCTTCCAAAGAGACTGTATCTTTCTCTGTCAAACCCCTTCCCTCATTAAGATCCTCTATGAAAATTGACCAGATTAGAAGTGTGATCTAGGAAGAACATTCTAAGGCCAGCACCAGTGGAACCTCTGATTCTGAGGTACTTGCTACCACTAGGGTAGTCAACAGCTTTGTTCATGAACCCTTACAGGCAGCTACTACTTCTCAAGAGGCCATTAAGAATAAGGTAGATTATTAAATTGAGATGGTCTATACCAAGCATCAAATGACCAACCACTTCAAGCTTTTGATCGAGAATATGAAGCTGGATCCGGTGAATCTGGAATTCAGGGAGCAGGTCAGTAAACTGAGAGAATTGACCCCTACATTGGATAAGTTTTTTGAGAATAAAGATTATTTTTTATCTACTATGGAAAGAGGAGGATGCATTATTATGTATTTCATAAACCTTCTTATACCCTTTCTCCATGTGGAATGCACCTCTCTCATCATCCCTCTGGCCTTAACTACATCTCAACCTAGTGGTTCTTCTACGATGTCTCCTACTGAATCTATCAGAAGCCTTACTTCACTAATACCTCAACAAGATACCCACTAGAGACCCACAAGAGCTTCTGTTGCTGCCCCTCCCGTCATTCCTGTAGCAATTCCTAAACCTGCTGATCCACCAGCTAATCCTCTATCTTCTTCTTCCAAATTGAAAGATCCCTTACCTACTGATGATGTGGATTGAGTCTGTTTATGTCTTTTAATAGGGACTCTATATTCTTTTTGGGTCTTGTACTGTACTTTTATTAATACAAGCATTCTCAGTTTTCTACATTTTGTGTTTCTTTTTCTTAATCACAATGGGGTAGATATACTGTGCTAATTCTAGATTACTCATGTGATTGGGGAGAAATATTATAATATGATAATATGATACTATGTTGAATATTTTATGTCTTTATCTTTGATCCCATGTATCAATTTTTTTCATGTTTTACACTTTTATTAATCTTTGATACTTGAGACATTTTTTTCTATGTTTAGTAATTGTATCATATATGATATCAATATTTAATACATACTGGCATAATTTGTGATTATCAAAAAGGGAAATATTTTTGGACTCACTTGTTTTGATAATCGCAAATCATGTTTAAATATTGATCATGATATATTAAGTCCTTTCCTAACTCTTTTAAATATGTATTTATAATTATTTTATCCTGAACAATGTATACTCACAGTCTCATGACTTTGCTGCATCAGCTTACATTTTTCATTTATCTAAATATAAGTTCACTGTTAAAGGCTACTGGTTAGAGTCTTCTATTCAAATTCGCTGTTATAGCTCACTTTTATTATAGGTCACTGATCCTACAAGGTTACTGTCACAAGTCTACAATTGATCTACTTATCAAATCTCACAGACAAAGAGTCACTGTCATAAGGTCACTGCTATGACAAAGCTTATGTTGGAAGTTCACTGTAAGACTCTTTCTCAAGTCTTCTGTCGAGAACCTCACTGTTCAAGTCTATAGTTGGACATGTCTACCATTAGTAGAAGGCTACCTCTAGACAACTTCCACTGTTGAGACAGATGACTGTTGTACAAAGTCCACTGATGAGGAGTTACTGTTTCACAGAGTAACAGCTACTGTTATAAGACATCCACTGACACAATGTCCACCATTACAAGACTATAGACAAAGAGCCTACCGATGAAGCTCACAGTTGAATAAGTCCACTGATGAAGTTCACAATTGAATATTCTACTGATGGTGTTCACAGTTGTATAGTCTACTGATGATGTTCACAGATGAATATTCTACTGATAATGTCCACAGTTGGAAAGACAACAGTCGTGTGACATGCATCTGCTACCAGTCTAATGATATTCTATTCCATTCATTACAAATTTTATTAATACTATTATAATGGTCGTGTCTGGAAAAATTAATGCACAGGCAATTATTTAATGTTATTCGTAGGCATATCATGAGACAGTACGTTGTACGAGGAAGACCACACGTTGTTGAAACACTTCTCTTGTCGGCCTCTACTAAAACAAATGAAAAAGCTCAACTGGAAAAGTGTACATATAAATGTGTGTAGAGACAGGCATCAAAAAGAATCACCACAGAGATATATATACGAAGAAGACACAGAAATAAGAGACAAGTGTGGACATAGTGAATATACATGCATAAGAGACACATACAACACCAAAACACATCTCTGAAGAAGAAAACTCAAGAAAGCCTTCTAAATAACACATAGAGTCAAGATGATCTATTGAAAGAATATTTTCAAGCTGTAGTGGTGTGCTGCAAAGAGCTTCTAACACAAAAAAATGATCATCTCTTCATCTAGAAGTCAGAACCTAGATGTTTTGATACTCTGTTTTGGAGTCAACATGCAGAGAAGGACCAAAACATCATTTCATTCATTCCAACAAGTCCAAAGATGATCTTCCAACACAAGAGAGCATTCTAAACTGATCCCTACAATATTTAGATCTACTATGTTTAAATACATTGCATTTGTGAGCAATGTGTATGTGTTACACACACTGACTCTTGTGCTTGAACTGTGGGATACTGAAAATCCCCACACCAAACACTCTTTACATTTTTTCCCATGTATAACTGTGGAATAATCCTGGTGTGGCTTGGTTGCTATATTTTTCCCACATATAATTGTGGTAGAGGTTGAAAAACCTGGACAATTTGTGAAAACTATTGTAAAGCCCGATACAGGCTGTGTATCACTTTTAATATCATTTCTTGGTGGAAGCTGATCACCAAGTAGAGAGGATTAGGTCTTGTCTTATGACTGATCCCCTTGTTTAAATTGTTGTGTTCATCTTTCATTTACTCTATTTTACATTTATCCACTTTGCTAATATTAGCAATGATAGAAATCGATTTTTACATTCACTCTGATAGTTAGTTCTGGATGTATATCTGACTTGTTTATGAAACTTGTTTCAAAAGTTGAATTATTTATCATACTGATTCAACTGAGGAGTAATCCAACTTTGATAAACTTATTCAAAAATAAGTCACTTATATCTCTACGGCCTTAATTGACTAGTCCATTTTAATTTGGTGGAGTTTAATCCAAAAGGTTTTTAACAGAAATTTTAATTGGCACTCAATTTACCCCCCCCCCTCTTGAGTATCCACTCCGACAAACATAAACATATTGTTAAAACTAGATCATCATCATACCCTTTATTTTATTTCTCTTAGTTTCATGCTTATTCAATATTGATGTTTTGTCCTGATCATAATATTATTGAATTAACACGAATACTTGATGGAACTAAAATAAACTAGCTTATGCATAAATATTATCTAACTACATGGTTTGTCACTTAATTAATCCCAATTGATATTAACAAGCATGTGATCAAGATAATAAATGTATATTTACACATAATGGATAAAATTATACAATAAAATATTAATTCGGTATATCCTTTCATTTCTTCTATTATAATCAAATCATACTTCAATGTTCTTGACCAGACAATGATGGGGTTCTATGAATTATTGGGGAATTCTAATTTGAGGTTTTGGGTTGTCTTAAATTGGTTGACATCAAGGGTTGAAAACCAAAGAAGGACTTGGTAAAACTACGAGTAAAATGTTGAGGAAATCTAAATTAATGATTTCTGGATTGGGGAGTAAACTCTACATATCAGAGAAATGTGGGTCAATGCAGTTGGAAATTGGGATGACTACCTAATACAATTCGAGTTTCTTGACCTACCAATGGTGGGGTGATAATAATAGAATATGGATCCTTTACATCAGAATATCCAAGAAATAAGATATTCTGAATCCAATGGTGAGGGATTTAGGTTTTGATAAAATAGTGGGACACTAATAAATATAATATTTATTTATTTGTATAAATTTAATCTGATAATGGAATAAAATTCTTCTCATATTATTTGTAGAAACAACATCAAAAATCACATCAAACATATCATGGTGATCTATACTCGATAAGGAAAACCTTCTCACAAGAGGAATTTTCCATGAGTGGAAAAGGCACCTACGAGTCATCCTCCACCATGAAAGGAAATTGTATGTGTTTAAAAAACATTAACTTGTTGTTCCTGGAAGTGAAGAATGTAATGTCGATCTATATATATATGAGAAACATCTGAGTGATGCTATATATATTTAGTGATTCATGATATCATCCATGTAAAATGAGCTCTTAAAGAAACATGGGGAAATGGATGCTTATAGAAAGATGTATCACCTTTGAGATCCCTTTTATGATATGGTGAGACAAATGAGGTATGATATCTATAATTCATTTTTCATTACTAATCTTATAGATTCTATGCTATATGGGCTTCATGTAGTCAAGCGTATCGAATACATTGAGCATTAGGACATATTAGGGAATAAATTCATGAATGATTTGCATATATTTCCCATACCTCTATCACTCCCCAAGACATTCTCTAGTTTTATTGTTATTTATAATATGATAAATAATGATAAGAGTCTATTGGAACAACTTACCATGATTTTTCATGTGGATAAGGACATGGGGAATGACAAACCTATAGTCCTTGTGCTGAATAGGAAAAGGAATTACAACGTAATGGGGCCTAAGACTTATAAAGAGTCTATGTCCCCCAAGAACTGTCTAGACAAGAAGAAAAAGATCCAAATATAGGGAAAGGAGAAGGAGGAAGAATGTTTTTCATGTGGCAAGTTAGCCCATACGAAGAGGAACTACACAAAGATGCAAGGGGAAGACAAATGTATGATCATTATCGAGTACAATCTTTCCATTTATACAAATTGAGTATTAGAAATATATTTGGGTGCTCACATCTATATTAAAAGGTAATAACCAAGTATATATCCTCAAATTTCTAGAGGAGAGGTGGATCTACGAGCTACCATTGGTTAGAGGCTAGCTGTTATTTCCATTAGAGAATTCCACTTTTTATTACCGACAGGAATCATTTTGGTTTTACAAGATTATTTTTACGAACCTACTATTACCAAAAACAAAATTTATGTATCATGTTATGAAACAGACGAGTTTATTTTTATGTTCGTAAATATAAGATTTTTTATTTTATAAGGACAATATATGTTACGGTATATCACTTTTAAATAATGATCTCTATGTATTAAACTATGAGAACCAATTGTTTTTAACAGATAATGAATCATATTCACCCGACTCACATAACTCATATGTGTGGAATCACTATCTTTTTCATGTAAATGATATGCACCTAACAAATATCTATCAAGATGCTTATTTTGAATCTACAAAAATAAAACCACATCATATATGTCACACATGTTTATGAGGGAAAATGTCCAAACCAACATTCAGTGGATTGGAAGAAAGGGTCAAAAATATTCTTAGATTGGTACACACTAATGTGTCTAGACCATTTCTAGTATAATCTATAGGTGGATATTTTTACTTCATAAATGTTTCTGATGACTTTAGTTTATGTGGATATATTTACTTGATGTGGTATAAGTTCTAATAATTTGAAAAATTCATGGAATTCAATAACGAATTAGTAAATCATCTTGTTATGAAGATAAATAATCTTCTATCTGAATGAGGTAGAGAATATTTCCAACAGTAGTTCATCGAAAATTTATATGATTTTTTAATTTTACCTCAAGTAACTCTACCTTATATACCACAGTATAATGGTGTTATTTAAATGAGGAACTATACCTTATTGGACATTTTAAGGTTAATAACGAGTCATGAAAATATTACATTGTACTTTTGTGGAAATAAATTGAAAACTGTGGAATAAAAATTAAATCGAGTATCTAATAAAGCACCAAGTAGAATTCCCTTCGAGCTATGGAGTGGAATCAAACCTATTTTGGTGCACACTTATTTATGGGGATGTGGGGCATTTGTTAAGTATTTTTCAGGAAAAAAACTAGCACCTTGGGGAACAATGTGTATCTTAATAGTGTATCCCATTGAAATAAAAGGATACTACATATACAACACCTTAGAAATGAAAGTGAATTTCACCAGACATGTAATCTTTTTTATAGGCCAAACATCCACAAAAAGGAAAGTGTAAGAAATATTGACTTCGAAGATGTATGTGCTCAACATAAATTGGATTTTGTACAAGAACAATTTTCATATGTCCCCATAGAATAATTAATTACTAAAACAAATGTATTGTGTAGGAATGTAAGAGATGTAAGGGAACTAGAGAGTTATGGCGTTCTAGTAACCAAGGATGGTAACTCATTATTGTGGGAAAATGATGAACCATTCTCTTATAAGAAGACATTTGACTACTCAGAACCGACTATATGGCTAAAAGCTTTGAATTTTGAGATGGATTCTATGTATGGGAACCATGTTTGGGTTCTAGTTGATGCACCAGATGATGTAAATTCTATTATATTTAAATGGGTTTTCAAGAAGAAACTAGACATGGATGTTAAAGTAAGTACTTAGAAAGAAATGATAGTGACTAAAGGGTTTGAACACCATTAAGGAATTGTCTATGATTAATCCTTTTAACTAGTTCCCATGTTTAAACACATTAGAATTGTATTTTCCATAATATCTTACCATGACTATATTAATAGGTAGATAGATGTCAAAACTACATTTCTTAATAGGATCCTTAAGGAATATATCTATTTGGCACAACCAGAAATGTTTGTGACACCAGGTGATGCCCAATGTAATTTCAATATGGAGATATAGTTTTATGGATTGAACCATGCATCATGGTCAAGGACCATCCGATTTGATAAATCTATAAAATAATTTGGATTCATTAAAAATAAATATTAGCCATGTGTTTACAAAGGGATCAGTGGAAATGCGGTCGTCATCCTCGTAGTATTTGTTGAAGAAATAATACTTATTAGAAATGACATATCATTCTTACAACATATTAAGGACTGGTTGAACATGTGCTTCTCAATGAAATACATAGGTGAAGCATTATACATTCTAGGGATTATGATAATTATTGATATATCCATGAGTCTTCTTGGACTAATTCAATGTGAAAATAATGATATGCTACTAAAAATATTTTTTTTGTGAACAATACAAGATGAGATTAGTTCTAGTGTCACATGGAATACATATTTCTTGATAATGTTTCCCAAAACACAACACGATAAAGAGAGAATTTGTAATAAAGCATACACTTCAGAGATAGGATAAATCATGTACACCATGTTATGAACTAGACATGATGTATCCAATCCATTGAGCATGGTAGGCAGATATCAAGAAGATATAGGAGATCAATACTGGACAGTTCTTAAGACTATCCTTATGTATCATGTAAGAACTAAGGATATGTTCCTTGTACATGAAGGATATGTGGATCTTGTCGTCAGAGGGTATGATGAGGCTAGTTTATATACATATCAGAATGATATGAAGTATCAATTATGATGATTTTTCTATCTTAATAGATGAACTATGAGCTGGATCAGTTAAAAGTAACAGGTTTTCAATAAATATACAGTAGAGATCAAGTATATATAAGCTTATAATGCATCCAAGGATGCTTTTTGGATTCAAAATGCTTTCTAGTAACATGATGTGGTAACTTTTATTAAAGACCATATCATATTTTATTTTGATAATACTATAGTGGTGGCTCGTGCAAAAGATTAAAGGTTATATTAATGGGAAAATCGTGGACTCTGAAAGTATCATCTCTGGATAGATTTTCAATAAAGGGATGAAGTTATAATGATAATGAAATCCACAGAAGAGAACATGGCAGACCCCTTGACTATATTCATATCTCAAAAAAATAATGTGTATCATGTTAGTGCTAGAGGACTGAAGGTTGTTATAGTTTTCTGAAATGAAAGTGGGAGTGTATTTGAGTTTGGGACCTAGAACCAACATCTATGTACTTTATGATAACATATATTCATGGTTTTTTTAATAATAAACTCTTTATCACATCATTATTTTTCATCAGCGTAAAATTGCATGTGAGAATGTACCATTAGTATTTGGGGCTCTAAAAGGTTATAGAAGTTCCCTACAATGATGATAACCTGTATGTTTTATGAAAATATTCTTAGATAAATGTTTTATGAGTTGATTATATACTTTAAGGGACACATGTGATACATTCTATTATGGGTGGAGACTCATAGGACATTGAGTCACCTTCTCATGGTATACACCCTTGATGATATCTAGTTGTATATTATGTGAATGAGAGCCGACAGTAGAAAATCCACTTTTATAAGTGTCATTGGATGTTCATATCAATGGATGTGTGTATTGGTCCATACACTTTTAGATTATTATTAGCGAATATTATGTGTCGAGCACTTAAATGTATTAAAGAAGACCATGATAACAGATGTCTACAGAGAGGTAGGATATGTTGGGTGTTTGACGAGTGATATTGCATTAATGAAAAATGTGATAAAGGATTTATACCATCTATTAATTAATAGAATATTATATCTGAGGACCTCTGATAGAAATTATATAGCCTAATCAAATCCATTTCCATGGTGATCAATAGGAATTTTCTATTTCTAGATAGTGACATAAAGAGATATCGGGCATATATGTTGATGGTACTTGCATGCAACATGCTCAATAAGAGATATTGTGATAGAGAAATTATATTACATGGTAAATATTCATATGAGGTGACATGTCGTTGTGGCATTAACATCATTCACTATGGGGTCCATGATGTGTTATTAGAAGCTAACCTTGCACTTCACGCTGCTCTACATAATTCCACGGATAAATTGTCCAAGAGGGTCACACAATAACTGTATCTAAAATCTTTGTTAAATAATTTATTACTTAACAATTTGAATAAATATTTTTCATGCTCAATGTTTAATAAATATTCATGTATTCTTGATATCATTTAATCCATCACTAGTTTTTTGATAGAATATATTGTTGGGTGAATAATTAATAAATTCAGAGGAGTATTGGAAATCAGTGATTAATGTTTTAGTGAGAAATAATACTATTGAGTGTTTTTTGATTAAATAATATTTAATTATAACTTGCATATTTTTCATATTTTTGTAAATAATAATATTTTTGTTATTATTTTACATTACAGTTTCACTAGTATTAATGAAATAATTAAAGTCACTTGTGAAGATTATTTTATTATTACCCACGTTAAATAAATTCTCGGTTATATTATGCTCTTAATTAGAAAAGGGCAAGCTAAGAGATGCCAATTTTGTATTGTGCACAACATTTGGAGAAATCCTCTCGAGGATAGAGAGTTCTTCCATATCCAATAACTATCTCAATAATGAGAGTGATCCTTCTCAGCTTGTTTAAGGATAATTATTTTGGAATTTTTTCTCAGGGTGATAGAAGGTGGATGAAACAAGCCTATGGATCTTCCTTGCTAGCACTCGGAGACTCCATTGGTGAAGTTCGGAGATTTTTAGAGAACATGTTGATCACTACTACAGTGGATCCACCATTGATCTCTACAACACAATAAAGGCACAATACGAATATATGGTTGTATGCCTCAACAAAGAGAGAATCACCTTAGAGGTAATTTTATTTAATTAAATTAATTATAATCAAACTATTTTGATCCACTTTCTTTGGATCCAGGTTTCTATTCCTTTTTTTATTTCATTGATTCAATTAACTGGATCATGGTTTTCATCATCTCATAGATCCCAAAATGTACATTGAATATGGAAAAAATACATGTTGGGTATCGATATTTATGTGCTTCCACTATTCCTAGAACCTTCACTATGAGTAATTTTATATATAAATTTTTTCCAATAACCATTTGTCTCATAATAGAGTATAAATTATTAGAACTAAAGAAAAGAGATTATGATTTTACAGTTGTATATGAATAAAATAATACAAGGCTTTCCGGATATGGAAAATATTTTTTACAATGGATTGATTGAAAAGTTAATAGATTTTATTCATGTTTAAAACCCTGTTTACGATGAGATTTATCCTCACATGAATATAAATTTGAAGGGAAATATTTATAATGTGAAAAGAAAGTTTTGATAGAGTTCGTTAAATTTTATAGCACTCATTATGAAATGACTAAGAGAATTTCAAGATTTAAGGCTATGGGGAAGAATCAATTAGATATATTTTGTGGTAAGAAGATCAACTTCCCATCTATTGATAGTTTTGGAAAAAAATAATCTTTAAAATATATTGTACTCTCTAGTAAGTGTTAAAAATATTAACTAGTTGGACATATGGATCGTGAATTTAAATAAAATGAAGAGATAAATAAAGAAAATTTTAGGGAAAGATGATTCAATTGTGATGATTTGGTCATTTTTCTAATGTGTGTATACAGCTAGTCACATAGAATGGAAATCATCTCGATCAGAATCGAAAATGTGTGGGAAAATCATTTTCTACTTTTACGGTTGATGTTGGTGCATCTAATGATGTGGTGATAAGAATGTAGTATGTTTATTCAAATTATACCAATATAATATTTCACTATTGATCATTATATTTTTTTATTTCAAATAAGTATCAAAGAATATTGTGAATATCACATCATGAAGGTATGATGTTACTTTGTGGGAAAACATAGAGTGGAATGATTAAATTATACAAGATTTATAGAAGTCTCCCAATTGTTAATAGTGGAATGGTTTTCTAGGAATATTTTTTTGAATATTAAATAATATATTTTGATATTATTTTGGGTAAGGATTGGATTTTATATTTCCATGTAATAATAGATTTTAGAGTGAATAATGTTATATTTGATGATTTCATAACAATTATTGACTATGAAGAAAGAGATAAATTGTCTAGAAATGGTATTGAATGTTACTTAAACCATGTTGATGAAAAGAAATAAGTGGTATAGATTAGTCATTTCCAATTAGTGAATGAATATATGGATGTTTTCCCTAATCATTTAATGTTTTTTTCCTAATCAAAATATTTGAGTTTACTATTAAATAACTATCTGATGAAAATATTGTTTCAAAACCCCCTCACCTGATGGCTTATGTTGAACATTTGGAATAGGAAAAAAATTGAGGAGTTTCTAGATAAATTTTTCATTCATCTATATATGTAAACATGGGTTGAACATATTTTTTTAAAAAAATATGATTCGATGATTCTTTCAATTAATTATAGTGAATTTAGTAACATCAATGTTAATAAAAAGTATAATTTTCCACATATTGATGATTTTTTTATCAGATCCAAGAATTATAGTATTATTTTAATATTTTTAACATGTTAGTGTACCATCATTTTAAGGTGAAGGTGGAAAATATTCATATTTCTTTATTTCAAATCCTATATGGCACTACACGTTTGTAGTTATTCTATTTGCGTTGTCTAATGCGCTATTTGTATTTAGGAATCTTATGAATGAATTTTCCAATGAATAATTGGATAATTTTTTGGTTGTTTTTATAGATGAAATATATGTATATTCCAAATGATAGAAAGAACCTAATAGGTACATATGGGTTATTTCTTCAAACCATAAAAGAAAATAAACTATCTAGAAAATTCAGTAAGTGTGTATTTTCATGGAAAATATTTCATCTCTTGTACACACAGTTTCTAAATATTTTATAATGATTGGACATGCTAAAAAAATTATTAAAGAATTTATAATATATACCATTTTCATAGATATTCATAATTTTTATAATTTTATCATGTTACTACAAATGGTTTGTTAAAAAAATTTCTTGGTTAACTATTTGAATGACTAAGTAAACGTGAAATGCATTTAAATTCAACTATTCAAAAGAATGTGATGATTTCATTCAGTAACTAAAATTAAAATTGGTGAATGATAAAAAAAATTATTTTCCCTCTTGAGATGGTGGATATTTCCTCTATAGTGATTCTTTGTCCAATGGACATTATTACATTTTGATGCAGAATGATCGGTTAATTACTTATGCTTCATGTAATTTGAACCCATAATAGTTAAATGACCCTACACAGGAAATTTATTTAGCTACTATGATTGTTTCTTGGAAAAATTGGAGGAATAATTTAAATAGGGTAAACTATGAAATATATACTGATCATAAAACATTTAATTATATATTCACTATGAAATAATTGAACATGATATGGATAAGATGGATTGAACTTATCAAGGACTATGATTTCCTAATTCATTTTCATCCTAGAAAGGAAAAATATTTATCATATGCTATTAGATAGAAAAATAATTCATCAGTAACCATGTTATGTTTGAAAAATTACTCTTTAATTTATGAATTCATGAATGTTGATATATAATTTTTGGATATAGGTAAAACCTCTATATTTTAGGTTTTCGTGCAATCAACTTTGTAAAAATAATTATGAAAGTTAAGAAAAAGGTTCATTATTTACAAGAAAATTTAGAATCCTTTAAAAATGGAAATTTTTTAGAGTTAAGTGTGGACATCGAAGTTGTTTTTATATTTTTAAAGAAGTTATGAAATACTATTATTCCTCAAATGTGGAAATAGTTATTTTGTGCAGATCACGGTTACCAATTTTTTGTTCATTTTTTAAGTACTAATATGTATTGATACCTTTAAGAGTTTTACTAGTGGGATGGAATGAACATAATTATTGCTGACTTTACCCTAAAATAATTGACATTTCAATGGGTTAAAGAAGAATGATTTTTACCAATGTGAATGATTCATCCTACTCTAGTGTTGATGTGGAAGTGGGAAAACATATCAATATATTTCATATTGGGTATTCCACAAACATCTCGATGTAACAATTTGATTTTGGTTAGTGTTGACATCTTAACTAGATCTATTGATTTCCTTAAAATTTGTGATACAATGTATTTGGAATAGAATTTTTAACTATATGTAAAAGTGATACTCAGGTAACAATGAGTTCCTATATCCATTGTATCTTACAATGATCCTCTGTTTAGTTCTAATTTTTTGAAAGGACTTCTAAAGTCTTTGTTTACTGAATTAAATTTATATATATCTTATCATTATCTATCAGATGAAAAATACAGAGAATAATTTAGACCCTTGTAGAAATGATTTGTTTGTGTTCTTTGGATTTCTAGGTATGTTTTTATTATCATCTTTTTTTCTTTTACTTATAATGATAGTTCTCATTCTAACACACATTTGGATAATTTTTGTAAATTACAAGGAAATTAATGGAGAACCCCATATTTGTAGAATGAACTAATCAAAAGGGTTTTTATGGAACTATAATTGGTATAGAAAATGAATAATATGGTGAAAAGGATCGAGTAGTGTATGAGGATATCTTGTAGTATGTATAAAATCAAGGAATATAATCAGATGAAGGATCTCTCTTTTGAGGTAGGAGATCATGTTTTTCATTTCGTATCTCAATGGGAAAGTGTAATTCATTTTTAAAAAATTGGGAAAATAATTCCATGGTTCATTGGAAAATATAAAATCTTAGAGATATTTGGATTTCTTTCTACTGAGTTAAGTTTTCATCAATATTATCCCGAGAATATATATTTTCATGGTTTAATGGTAATAATGGTTTTGTAGGTTTCATCGCATGATTTGAAACTTTGGGAAGCTTAGTTGAAAGATAATATTTATTTTCCAAAATATAAAATTTATATTATTTACCATAGATATCAATATTTTTTAAATAAGGTAATTCACCATGATATGGTTTTATAGAAAACCATATCGTTGAAGAAGAAACATGAAAATCTAAAAATGCTATGAAAGAAAGATATACTTGATTTTTAATAAGTGAATATTATATTGTGGATGTAATTCCAAAACAATGATAATGATAAAATAACACATTTAATTTATATAAGAAACAGTTTGATATACATATTAGTTATATTTAAAAAGGTTATATTTATTATAAAAATAATAGAAATTTGTTTTTTTAAAGGATGATGCTTTATTTCAATCCAAATTGGGTTGTTTTTGTATTATATGGTTTTGATTATAATATTTATTTGAAAATTGGAGAATTTTAATTTTATAAAATTATATTCATTTTTGAATTTTTCATGTCAAAAAAATCATATGATGATATTTTAATACATACTTGAAAATACTGACTTTTGAATTAATAGTGGAAAATTTATTTTCATTGTAAATTGTGATTTATTTCAAAAAAATTACAAATTAAAATTCCATTATGAACAATTTTTTTATATTTTTTTGTTCCTATTGATTTAAAATATTCTAATCCATATTTTTCAATTATATTTTATAAATGACTAAATAATAAAAACATTTTATATTTAAAAGAAAAATTTTTATGAAAAATATTTTTTCGTTGACATTTTTGTGTTGATTTTAAATTAATTTTTACCTCTTCAATGTTTTGATGTTTGAAAAATATTTTCCATATTTGGAATTAGTTTTTTCAAATTTATAAAATAGTTCATTTTAAATTTTGTTAAATATGAATCATAATCTTGATAATGTTTTTTGAATTGTAAAGGGTGAGTTAGGTAGTTAATGGTTAAAAATAAAATCCTGACAACTATAAAATGACACTAAAACCTAATAAAATTATAGGATTCATAATATCATCGATAACAATCCATTTTCTAATGAATGGCCTTTTCCATTTTAACGAGATTGTAAATATAATTTGATTTTTTTTACCAAAAAATTCATGAACATCACACTGTTGTTTATAATAACTATAATATTTTATCCAAGGGTCCAAAAAGAATATATTTTCAATTATAAATATTATTTTAAAATATAAATTATATTTCATAACCACGGTAATTTATTTTTAAATTTTTTGCCAATAAATATTTATATTAAATTCTTCGATGAGACGGATGGAGTAATTATTCAATTAATTAATTAAATGATATAAATGAACTAAAGTAATATAATTAAATATATATTATGTTATCCACGAATTTAAATGATTACCATGACATTATAGACATATTTTTTAATATTTATATGATTTTTAATTGTTTTCACGAAGTTACTAATATCAATGTAATGAGATTATCTTAAAAGATACATTTGTGATAAATTAAAATAAATAATAACTTATTATATAATATAAAATTCCTAAAAATAGATATTTGTAAAAGTGATTGTTAAATTATTTATAATATCATATGTGGTTCATTTATGGGACTTTTATCCTTTTATATTAACTATATTTACCCTCCAAGAGTAAACATCATTTTGGTCATTGTATGATTAAAATGGGTTAAAAAGGGTTTTAATCCAAATGATAATTTAAAAAGGTGACCTAAAATTTTACAATAATTATTGTATGGGATTATTTCAAACAATACCCATCATATATTATAATTAAATTACTTCTTATCAATTTTTAATTAAATATTTATTTATTTCAATTTGATATTTTTTGCAATTCCAATAGTTACTCGCCCCTCTCTTATAAAAAGGCCCCAATTCATCTCATTTATTCACAATTAGAAACAAATTTTTGTTCTAAAAATATCTAACCAAATCCCTTCCAATAATCCATAACCTTATTCTATATTTCTTTATTTAGGAAAAATTCTTCTTTATCTATCTTAATTTTTTAATAAAAAGATGTTTATTGAATAATATATATCGTTCTTAATCGAGAATTTAATTTTTATTTATTCATCCACATCATTAAAATATTTTTCAACACTAAAAATAATAATAACACCATTATCCTAAATATAATAATATTTTATTATGATAAATATCATAACTTATATTAATACCCTCTTCCATCAAATTTGAAATCAAATCACCGCTTGTGTGTATGTCGGGCAACCGCCTCATGAACCGATGTGATTTGTTTTCCACCACCATATCTCATAGTTGGATTATAATGATGGAATTAATGTTTATATATGATATTAAAGAAATTTTTATCATTATTGAAAGAAAATACATCATTTACATTTTTTACCTTTCCTTTCATTGAATAATGTTAACATCATTCATTCATACATGTAGACTATAACCTTCACAGTGATGAGAAAAATTTTTCATCACCACATTACATGTATAATATGTATATATAAGTAATTTAAAATTATTAATATGATATTTATTATATTATCTTCATTTTTAGAGATAAAACAATACTTATTTTATTTTATCATGATTATTGAAAATGAAAACGTTACTCATGCATATGAACAGTGTACCATCAAACTGTTTGTGATATAATTCGTTTCCCATAACTGTGTATAATTGTTTCATTTAAAATGAAATTTATTTAATAAAGTGATAATTATGTGATGAATAATATTCATTATATTATTAAATGATTATTCCTTTTACCATATTCAACCAACCAATGTAAATTTGGACAGATATATCGAATATTGTTAAAACATATGACATGAACCTAAATGATTATGTAAGTATATATTACGTGGTAATAAGTTATATAAAATGAGAGATATATCCAAGGGTTGTTATTAATTTCACAAGAGGTTGTAAAATATAAAAATCAAAGGGTCTTGGGCTCCAACATTTTAATAAGCAATGACATGTATAAAGCCTTATAAAGGCTCTAATGGAACTTCATACTCAATGTTTTTACATGAATGTGTTTATTTTCGTGCAGCTCGAATCAAATGTTTCGATGTATTAGTTCCTAGTTGATTTATATATAAATTATGGGAAGAACTGCTCCATCTTCAAAATAATTTTTTGGTTAAGATACGCATACATTAATTCCCCAATAATTTACATCCTCACTCAAGACTCGCATAGTTCGATTATCAAGAAGAACCTATAGATAAGAAATATCCTGTACTACCCCCGGTTTCTACTATGTAACCCTTAATTGATGCTTTCCATATTTTTTAAGTTAAGAGTGTTGAATGGGAGATTTAGGAGAACCTGGGATGATGTTGTGAGGCAAAGGGGAAGTCGCACGTGTATCGCACTATTTGTCTAAACCGTGCGGCCAAACTGTGCGTAGTGGGTCTTGGAGGCAGAAGCTTCCGCGCGGTCAGTGCACGGTTTGTTTAATAGTGCAGCCAAATCATGGGAGAAGGGTGGTCGAGGCAGTAGCTAACGCATGGTTAGCAGACGGTTTTTCAAACCATGCAAACTAGATGTGCTCCCACTTAAACGAGATCCTATAAAGGTGGATAGCACACGTGTTTTCTTCTTTGGTGATCATTTTTCCTCCTAAGTGGCCCTAACTCGTGATTTTGGTTCTCCTAAGGTCAAGGAAGCTTCTCCCGTCTTTCTAAAGGTGATTTGAAGGCTTCTCTTGGCGAATAAAATCCATATTCTTGAGCTATGGGATTGTTCTTTTTTAGTTTCATAAATCTACTTAGATCTACTTCTCGTCTTCTCTCGGTTTCTTAGATCTATGCTCTTTATGGGAATATCTTAGTGTGTGGATGCCAAATATGTTGAGATTTTCCTTTGGTTGTGTTAGGAGAATAGATCTAAGGAGTATTCTTGGAGAATCAACTCGGTCTTCTTGACCGTTCTCTGTTTGTTAGGGTTTTCGCCAAAAACATTGATGTAGGAGGATTCAATCTCGACTCCACTTGTTATAATTGATTGTCATTGATTCAAATTGTATTATTTTAAGGGATTTGATTGTGAAAATCAAATAATAAATCTTTTTTAGTGATGATTTATGGTTTTGATGAGAGTGTGAAACCTTGGTGAATTTTTGTGAAAAGTGATTTGGCATGTTTAATTTAAAAATTGGCTTTAAATTATGGATTTTCTGAAATTGTAAATGGTTTGATGAAAAATGGGTTTTCAATAAAAAGGGTGTTTTATTGAAATGGTTTGAGATTGTAATGACATTTATGGATTTGGTTTTCAATAAAAAGGGAGTTTTATTGAAATGATTTGGAATTGAAATGGTTAAGAATTGAAATGGGTTCAATTGGTTGAACACACGTTGTTTTTTATATGATGGTTGCCTATGTTCATGGGCATGTGGGATGGATAAGGGTTAGGATTCTCCCGCATTAGTGTTGGGATGGATAAGGGTTAGGGCCCTCCCCCATGAAACATTCATATTGCATTCGGGACGGATAAGGGTTAGGGGTCTCCCCTGTCAGTGTTGGGATGGATACGGGTTAAGGATATCCCCCGTCAAGTATTCATGTTCATTTGGTTTGGATAAGGGTAAGAAGTCTCCCCCATCATGGTTGTGATGCATAAGGTTTAGAGATTCTCCCCTCTTCCAGGTAGCATGCATGGTTGGTTTCATGGGATTGTGAAATGGTTGGGTATGCCAAAAAGGGATTCTATGAAATGGTTATAAAGATGGATTGGATCTTTTTCAGGAAAAATAACTTTCTGGAAAATTGGTTTCAATTTCTCTTGGAATTCCTTTGTTTGATAATGGTTTTGGAAACTTGTTTATATTTAGTTATAAACAGCTTTTGAGAAAATGTTTTATATAAACTCTGTTTATATAAATGTGGCTAACTTGTCTATCCTAGTTTTGTGAGTAGGGAAGTCATTGGGGGAAAACATACTGAGTTTTTTACTCACCCCATCTTTGGCACGTTGGTGCATTTGAAGATGTTGTATTCCATGACACAGATACGGGTAAAGCATCTTATTTCTAGTGGTTCGTGGTGATTCTTGGGAGATGTGGTGGTGCTTGGTGCATGGAGATTGGTGTGGAGCTGTGAAGTGTGTCTTCGATTATTTGGGTCTTTTTCTTATTCATCTGCTTAGTACTCTGATATTTTGTTGGTTATGTATTGTTTTTTGGAATAGTGGTGTTCTCTTTTGGAAATGCATGAGTTGTTTGTTTTATTAACATGCATCATATAATTTTTGTTAGTGATGTCTTGGTTGGTTTATTGGATTTTCTCAGAGGGTAAATCATCCCCCACTTGCATTGAAATCCTTCGGCATTTATTGCCATCCTTTGGTGCCTTGGTGATGTCGCTTTAGGCCTAGTAATGACTCGTTAATCTCTCAATCCAATTGGAATTGGTGGATCATTACAAATGGTATCATCTTGTTCAGTCCTTTCCTCACAAGTAGTCATCGATGTTCTTGGTCTTGGAGTTCAAATTCATTCTTGTCTATTCTTGGGGTCGAAATCTTAGATAGGAGTAGGATTGTCTGAACTTGAAATGTATATCATAAAAGGACATATCTAACCTATTTATGCTTAAATTCATGTTACAAGGGTTTTGGGTACATAAGTGTTTTGAATACACTTCTAGAATGTTGAAAATATCATTGTCATGGGTTTAGCCAATGACATGAGCATGAAATGCATTATAGAGGAATGAATTCCCACTAGGATTTCATATCTCATTGTGAGGAAAGAGAAAGGATTTTTTGCAATGTGCCAATTTTTGAAAAATGCGGAAATTATTTTCAAGTGAAAGACTTTTAAAGCATTGTATATGGTTTATTTTGAAAATGGGTTGATTTTCAAAAAAAAAATATGTTGAATGTTTTCAAAAATGGTTGAACATGGAAAAAGATTGTTTTTGGAAAAACAATGTTGTGATAGATGATGTGATAGAATTTGAATGCTAATCCATCAGTTGCTAGATACTGAGATTGATGGATTTTGTTGTCGGTTTATAAAATGGAACCTGATAGGTGTCGTCTGAACCAACCTGATGAAGCTGCGGAGAATGTGGTTGCACCTGAAGCAAGTGTGAACCAATAGCTGGTTCAGAGTATTGTCCAATATTTTCAAGCTATGCATACGGGGAACCGGAGGAATGAACCAAGTCATGTGGATCATACCATCAAGTTCATGAAGCTGAATACACCGAACATTACGGGTGACGCTGAACCCGAAAAGGAAGAGGTGTGGCTATGTAGAATTAATCGTATCTTTGATTTCATCGGCACACCATCATAGCTCAAAGTAAGGTTGGGGACGTATATGCTGAAGGATCTTTCACGCCATTGGTGGGATTTAGCGGTGCATGCTAAATTGGATAAAGGCCTAACATGGGAGGATTTTGAAAAATTGGTCAACAAACAATTCAATCCTCACACGTTCAAGATCTAGAAAATGATAGACTTCATTAGCATGAAGCTAGAGAGTATCTCTGTCAATGAAATGCTGGTAAATTCCTGAATTTAGCCCGTTTTTTCACTAGAGATTGTGGCAAGTGCATTGTTGAAAGCACACATCTTTGAATCGGGTATAATGCAGGAGATTCCATCAAAGATTGCATTGCTCTGTATTACGGATGATACAGAGACGAGGAACATAGAGACTATTTCTGAACATGATATATTGGGATCGATAGAAGGAGGAATGTTCATACCTACAGGAAATGGTGGGAACTCAACCTCTGGGAAAAAGTGGAAAAGGGACACCTATTTCCATGGTGCAAGTGGAAATCAGAACCAAACAGCGAGATCAGTGAACCTTCTTCCATGACCCCAGAGAAAATCAGGTTTTTTCAATGTGGTTCTCTTGACCAAAAAAAGTGTGATTGTATGGCGCAACCTAGAGCATGTCACAATTACATGCAGATGGGGCATCTGCAACGCTATTGTAGAAATGCTCTGATGACGGGTGCATGTGAAACTTCTCAGGCGTCACAATCATCAAATGATTTCATATGAAGAAGACAGTAGAATCAGTCTCGTCCGCATAACAGAGCAAGACATGGTTATTCTTGAAATACCATGAATCCTCAACAAGGGAAATCTCATCAAGGAAACAATGAGAACAGTGCAGTGAAGAAATAATTGCATATAGCTGAGCATATGATGGTAAATTATCGGAAAGAACCATCTATGATGAGAGGTACGATTCTTTTGAATTCTACCCTTCTGCAAGTGCTCTTCGATACAGGTGCATCGCATTCCTTCATTGCTTCTCGTGCTATTGACTTGCTATGTTTAAAACTGGAAATGATGCCTTCTGTTTTGAAACATAAAACTCCTCTTGGTGATAGAGAATGTCAAGCCTTTGGGTTTAGAGCATGTGATATAATTGTTGATGGAGCTGGGTTAAATTGGGACATCTCGATGTTGGACATGGTTATCTATGACGTAATCCTGGGTATGGATTGGTTGACAATGTTTAAGGCTCACATCGACTGTTATAAGAGAATAGTTAGTTTCAAGAGTGAGGACAACATTGACCTTATCTTCAGAGGATAGAGGATTGTAATGAAAGGTGAATAGAGCATGTTGGAACCAATGGTGGGAACAATATCATACCAACTTGCAGCATTGACTTTGGCATCAATGGAAGAGATTGAGGAAAACAGTTTTCCAGATGTTGTGGATCCATTTCCAGTTGTCTTTCCCAAAAACTTCTCAAGGTTACCACCTCTTAGGAAAGTGGAGTTTACAAATGATCTCCTTCTGAGGACGAGTCCTATTTCCCTTTCCGTCTTATAGGATTTCACCAACAGAGTTACGGGAATAGAAATCACAGTTAGAGGAGCTAGAAAGAAAGGGTTTCATTCGTCCCAGTATATCTCTGTGGGCATCATTGGTTTTGTTCGTGAAAAAATGATGATGGAACTATTCGGCTGTGTGTTGATTATCGTAAGCTTTACCAAGATACAATAATTAATAGATATCCACTTCCATGTATTGATGACATGTTCGATAAATTAAGGGGATCTCAATGGTTCTCCAAGATTGACTTGCTACCCAGATATCACCAATTGTGGGTTCGAAGGTGGATATTCCAAAGACAACTATCAGAAGTAGATATGGACACTGCGAATATGTATTAATGCCTTTCGGTCTAAAGAATTATCCAACAGTCTTCATTGATTTGATGAATTGGATATTTTAGCGATATCGGGATTCTTTTGTTGTCGTGTTTTTGGATGAAATCTTGATGTATTCAAAGACAAGGGCAGATCATGAGGTACACCTAGAAATAGTGTTAAATATATTGAGAGATCATCTTTTGTATGGAAAATTATCAATGTTTGATTTTTGGATATGGAAAGTACTTTTCCTTGGCCATGTCATTTCTAAGAAAGAAGTTTCTGTTAATCCGGAAAAGATAGAAGTCGTTATCTCTTGGCCACCACCGAAGAATGTGATCGAGATACACAGTTTTCTTGGTCTAGCTGGTGACTACCAACGCTTTGTGCATGATTTCTCATGACTAGCTTCACCAATGAAAGATCTGACTAAGATGAATGCTCTCTTCCAATGGATGGAAGAATGTCAGAAATCCTTTTAGGAACTGAATGTTCGGCTTACATCGGCACCTATCTTGATCTTTCCAGAAATAGGACAGGGGTATGTGGTGTATTGTGATGCTTTAGGATCAGGGATTGGTTGTGTTCTCATGCAATGAGATCATGTGGTTGCTTATGGTTCAAGGCAGTTGAGAGTGCATGAGAGAAATTACACAACACATGATTTGTAATTTGATGCAGTCATCTATGCATTCAAAACATGGAGACATTATCGCATTGGTGAGAAATTTACTATGTCTATGGATCACAAAAGCTTGAAACAAATTTTCTCGCAGTGAGATTTAAATATCTGGAAAAGGAGATGGATGGAGTATCTCCAAATGTTTGACTTTGACTTTATCTACACACATTGAAAAGGAAATTCACTGGCATATGAATTGAGTAGAAATTCATATGCTCAGTTGGAAAAAGAAGCTTCAGACGAGTGCCAGTTGATGTCGGTCTTAGCGGACATGCATGTGGAATGTGATAACCGAGGTGATTTTGTTGTTAACTATTCAGCTACAATTGTTTCTGATTTAGAAAAGATGATCAAATAAGAACAAACATCTGATGCATAATGTCTAGTGGTAAGGTGGAAACTTAATGGTGGGGAGACTATTGATGGTTGGAAACTTGATGGGGGTTCAGTTTTGTGTTTCAAAGATCGGCTGGTTGTACCTATGGTTTTTCAGGAACAACTCCTTCCTGATTATCACCATTCAAGATGTGTTGCACACCCAGTTACATAGAAGATGTATAATGTGTTGAAGGTGCAATTTTGGTGGAGCGGCATGAAATGGAAGGTGGCCCAGTTCATCTCACGGTGCATAACTTGTCACGAGGTGAATGCAGAGAATAAAAGACCAGCTAGTATGTTACAATATTTACCAATCCTAGTGTGGAAATAGGATCATATAGTAATGGATTTTGTTATAGTTCTTCCAGGAATGGTCTAGAAACCCGATTCCATTTGGGTGATAGTGGATCTTCTAACCATGTCGGCCCATTTCATCCCTATTCGTGAAACTCATACGGTGGAAGATCTTTCAAAATCTATATTTGAGAAGTGGTAAAGAGGAATGGTGTACCAGTTTATCTTGTATCAGATAGAGATCTGAGGTTCACATCTCATTTCTAGAAATCATTACATTATGCCCTTGGGACTCAGTTGACTATGCGCACGGCGTAACATCCTCAGATGGATGGAAAATCCAAGCGGACGATACAAAATTTGGAAGATATGTTGCGGGTTTATATAATGGATTTGTGTGGCTCATGGGAGGATCATATAACCTTAGAGTATTTCTCATACAATAACAGCTATCAAGCCTTGATACGCATGGCACCGTTTGAAGCATTTTATGGGCGTCCTTTTCGTTCTCCACTATATTGGGTGGTAACTAGTGAAACATCAATAGTTGGTCCAAGCCTTGTCCAATAAACAACAGAGAAGATTAAGTCGATTGGAAAGAAGATAGAGATAACTCAGAGTCGTTATAAATCTTATACGGGTCACCGTCGAAGACCGTTGTCGTTCATTGTGGGTGATCATTTCTTCTTGAGGATCTCTCCTAGGCTTGGACATCGTCGTTTCAGGAATTAGGGCAAGTTATCTCCTAGATAAATTGGCCCTTTCAAGATACTGAAATGGATTGTATAGGTGTAGTATTGGTTGGCATTACCATCATGGTTTAGTTCAGAGCATAATGTGTTCCATGTATCTCAATTGAAAAAGTATCAGCCTGATCCTGACCATGTGATCAGATGGGATCATGTTGACCTAGAGACGGATGCTTTATTGATATATATCCTGGTACAGATTGTGTATAGGCAAGATAATGTCTTGTGTGGTAAAAGAATCAGTCTAGTGCGGGTTTGATGGCAGCATGGTCAGAGTCAGAATGAGACTTGGGAACGTGAAAAGGAAATGAACCTTGTTCTGCTAGGTGAAGGTTTTCTACTTTCTGAGGACGAAAAGTCAAATGGTGGGGATAATTTAGTACCACCGGTTAATGGTATGTAACCTTATGTTATGATTTTCATTATTTTAATGTTAAGAGTGTTGAATGGGAGAGTTTGGAGAACTTGGAATGATTTTTTGAGGCAAAGGGGAAGTCACACAGGAGGCACATGGTTTGTCTAAACCGTGCGTCCAAACCGTGTGCAGTGGGTCTTGGAGGGATTAGCTTCCACACTGTTAGCACACAGTTTGTCTAATGATGTGGCCAAACCATGCGAGAAGGGTGGTCGAGGCAGTCTCTAATGCATGGTTAGCACATGGTTTTTCAAACCATGCGAACTAACTATGCAGTCACTTAAATGAGATCCTATAAAGGTGGATCTCACATGTTTGTCCCTCTATGTAGCTCGTTTTCCTCCTAAGCGGCCCTAACTCATGATTTTGGATCTCCTATGGTCAAGTAAGGTTCTCCCATCATCCTGAAGGCGATCCGAAGGATTCTCTTGGTGAATCGAAGCTGAATTCTTGAGGTATGTTGTTGTTCTTGTTTGGTTTCTTAGATTTACTTAGATCTACTTCTCGTCTTCTCTCAATTTCTTAGATCTACGCCTTTAATGGGTAGATCAAAGTATGTGGATGCCAAATATGACGAGATTTTGTCTTGTTGTGTTATGAGAAGAGATCTAAGGAGGATTCATGGAGAATCGAATCGGTTTTCTTGTGTATTCTCTGTTTGTTAGGGTTTTTTTCAAAACCTTTTAGGTAGGAGGATTCACTCTCGACTCCTCTTGTTATAATTTATTGGCTTAGATTAAAATTGGTTTATTTGAAGGGATTTGATTATGAAAATCATAGAGTAAATCTTCATTACTGATGATTTATGGTTTTGATGAGAGTGTGAAACCTTGGTGAATTGTTGTGCAATGTGATTTGGCTTGTTTAATTTAAAATGTTGATTTTAAATTATGGATTTTCTGAAATTGTAAATGGTTTGATGAAAAATGATTTTTCAATAAAAATGGTGTTTTATTGAAATGGTTTGAGATTGAAATGAATTTTATGGATTTGGTTTTCAATAAAAATAGAGTTTTATTGAAATTATTTGGAATTGAAATGGTTAATCATTGAAATGGGTTGAATTGGTTGAACACACTTGGTTTTTGAAATGATGGTTTTCGGTGTTCACGGGCACGTGGGACGGATAAGGGTTATGAGTCTCCTCTATCAGTGTTGGGATGGATAAGGGTTAGATATCTCCCCCATCAAGTATTCATGTGCATTTTGGTGGGATAAGGATAAGAAGTATCTCCCATCACGGTTGGGATGGATAAGGGTTAGGGCCTCTCCCCTCTTCTGTGTAGCAAGCATTGTTGGTTGCATGGGATTGTGAAACGGTTGGGTTTTCCAAAAAGGGATTGTTTGAAATGGTTATAAAGAAGGATTGGTGATTTTTCTGGAAATATAACTTACTGGAAAATTGGTTTCAATTTCTCTTGGAATGCCTTTGTTTGTGAATGGTTTTGGAAACTTGTTTATATTTAGTTATAAACTACTTTTGAGAAAATTGTTTATATAAATTGTTTTTATATAACTATGGCTAATACATCTATCCTAGTTTCATGAGTAGGGATGTCATTGGGGAAAACCTGCTCAGTTTTATACTCACCCCTGCTTTGGAACATTGGTTCTTTTTCATATGTAGTATTCCGGGACACAGGTAAAGGTAAAGCATCTTATTGCTAGTGGTTCGTGGTGATCCTTGGGATATGTGATGGTGTTTGGTGCATGGAGCTCGGCATGGAGTTGTGGAGTGTGTATTGGTTTTTTTGGGTCTTATGATTATTCTTCTTCTTGGTACTCTAATATTGTGTTGATTATGTATTGGTTTGTGGAATAGTATAGTTCTCTTTTGGTAACACATGAGTTGGTTGTTTCATTAGCATGCATCATATAGTGGTTGTTAGTGATTTCTTGGTTGCATTATGGGGTTTTTTAATGGTTAAATAGTCCCCCACCTATATTGAAACCCTTTAGAATTTATTTCCAGCCTTTGGCGCCTTGAGAATGTCGCTTAAGGCCTAGTATTGACTCGTTGATCACTCAAGCCAATGGGAATTGGTGGGTCATTATATATCCTATTGTATCATGGTAGATATAACCATTTGTTTCTCTATCATCTTGTTTTTTAGATGAAAATCCCATTTTTTCAATGATAGTACAAAGTCCAATCAAGGTATCAACAATATCTTATAATACTACTATCTATGGACTCTAAAATTTATTAATCAATTAAAGCGTGTGATTTAAATTTCAACACGTTGCTCGGATAGGCATGATAACTATTTTCAGAATAACATGGGAATGAAAAAAATAAACTTTTTGATGGAATATCTCATTGATCTAATTTACATGTTCCATAACTTTATCCAGAACTTTTATGATGAAGTTTAAAAGATCCCCAGATGCATCATCAACAGGAAAAATAGTTTCTTTTATTTTTTACGTAGAATCACACTGGATAATTATGTTTTAACCTCTATACATATATATTTTTTATTTAACCTCAAGGTTCTTAATGGAATCATCTTGTGTCTCGATAAAATTATGGTCTCATTCATTTTTTTATTCTTAGTTCGAGAGGAAACATCACTATAAATCTATGAAATTAATTAAAATTCTTATGAATGATGGTGGTTTAAATGTAAAAATTATCTCTGGTACAATTTATTGTTTTCATCAAAAGATGGTAAGGGTGGATCTTAAATTTTCAACACTATGGGGGAGATTTACAGTTGAAGCCTATGGCTATGATATGATAATTAAGAGAGTGAAATCTTCCTCTCTAGGGATCATTCTACAACACTACATCAAGATGCTCCGAAGTAATATTATTAGGATTTAGGGAATGGTTGATCTCAATTTCTCACACTAGAATTGGGTTGGAATGATGCTCAGTTATCCTCGATTCTTATCTCTAAATCTAATTTTTATGAAATCAAGAATGAACCAAAAAATTATCCATGGGGTCGAAGACAAGGATGATTTTGACATCATTGACCTCATCGTACTAAACTCATGATAATATAAATGAATAGTTACTATATCTTCATTAAGAACCTTTTATGTACAGGAATAATGAATATTGAAAATGGATTCTAGTGAGTTGTAAACCTAGGGAGAGACCCAATTGTGTATTAAGATCCTAGTCAAATATATATTTGTCACCTGATGTTCAAGTAACCTGGTTTTCAATACATATGAAAACATCAAATTTTTGTAAGCCACCAAGTATCTAGGGGAACCATACATATTTCTATACTAGAGGAGAGAATGAATAACATTTACATTAAAGTCTAATGGTCTTAAACCATGTAGAACTAACTCAATAGATTCACTAGCCCTCCTAACCAGGTTTCATCGAGTGATTCTTTTCTCAACCATTGGTTTCATGGAGTTGTAACTTTCATTCCTAAGAAAAATACCATTCTTTCACTATTATTGTGGTATGATGGTTCATCTAGAAGGCATGGTACAATGCACATCATTAGGGAACCCACTTCTTTAATACCACTCTTTCTTTCAGAACCCAGAACCTACTAGTTTATCTTTCTAAACTCCTAATGAACTTGGAGAATTCAACCTCACTCAGACTGCTTCTAGATGGGAGAACCCCTCATCTCACATCCTTTAGTGGTAATTAGGACTGATCGGTCCACTATTTCCCCATGATTCTGGTTCCAAACGCAACATGAATGTCTCATGCATCATGTCTATAATTAGAGGTGGATTATTCATTCATGATCCCAAGGTATCTTTCATTCTTGTATTCACTACATACTTTGGAAACAATTCTCCTCTCCAGGCGTTGGACAATAATATTTTTAGAGTTCTTCACATTTGTATCTATGAAAATATATATCATGCGGTGATCAAAATATAATAATTTACTATTCATAAGACCCTATATGGATGTGGGTTTATTACCTGGTAAATCATATATATAATCTATAAATTCATAGGTTTTATCAACAACCACCTTGAATTCCTCCACACCAGCTGTAATGGGAAAAAATATACAAATTTTCAATCTTACATTGAAACCCACGACATTTTCTTCACCTACTTCTTTGTAATGGAATATCTTCCCCCTATGGTATTTTATGTTTTAAGAGGGAATTCACTTAGTATTCACTATTATAGACCAGCATAGCTAATAATGTACACTTAGTTTCCTTTTTCCCTATTTTATTTTCTCACCTTGTACATTATCTTCCTCGGAAAGAAAATAATTATTTGTGGTAAAGGAGAAAAAACATGAAAATGTTGATTAATAATGAAAATAATTATCCTATGTTTATTATTCATGATTTAAATAATATATTTCATGATTTAGACCTACTGTAATGGTTCTTATTTTAAATACACTCTTATTTCTCCCCTTTCAAATCATTTTTACCCAAGTCAAAAGCGGTATTTTTTAACATATATAAAATTCAAAGAATTTCTACCCATAAAAATGGCTTAATGAGTTCTGTCTTTATTTTTATGTTTTCAATGATATTTTTAATGAAAATGGATTCATTATTATGTGCATAGTTTTTATAATTTAAAAAAGTTGGATTTATTTTTAAATATATTTTAATATCAGAAATTATTTTTCACATGTGTTTAAATAATTTTTCCATGGGTTCTACTCGTAATATGGGACATTGAAAATACTAAAAAATGTATGAGACCCATTATAGATCATGGTTAATAATGTTATTACTTTTGTGATGTGTGAAAACAGAAAAAAATCCAACACATTATGTTGTCTAAAGAATGAATTGGAACATATGGTTATTCCATTTGTAAGACTGATTGAAAGAGTTACATAGAAATGATTAATAATAGAAAATAAGTATCATTTATATTAATTTTAATGTGTTATTATTTAAATAATTTAATTTTAAAAGGGTACATAATCATATGTTTGAAAAACGTGATTCTCTTTCTGAGCAAAAAAAACTTTTTAATGAAAATGTATTTAATTGGTTTTCATGTTTTTACTAGACTAGTGAATTACATATTTTTTGTCCCTTACATTGATTTTTTTATAATACCACCTTTTTAAAATGTTTTTATATGTTTTAAATATGGTTAATTGGAATTAATAAGTCGATATCAAAATCAGGAAGATATTTCATGAAAAGAAAAAATGTTTTATTTTAAAAGATCTATATTGTGGAAAATTCAATACAATGTAGAAGTATTCATTATTTATTTTATTGTTATTTTATGTAATATTTATGGCATAATTCTATAATACTCTAAACATAAGATTCCTTTGCTGAATAATACTAATTTACAGATTAAATTTACAAGAGTATGTAAAGTTTAATTTCACTTCTTTACACCTATGGAAACATAAATGGACCTAGATATGGGAGTGTAAGTATGAATTTAGGGCTCAGTGGTCTGGGTTGTTCGAGGAATGCCACCAGAGACACTTATTGAGGGTGATTAGTCGTTACATAAGGGTAATTATAACATTATTAGTTTATAATGATCTTTAAATGCCTGTTATATATAATTTATGTCTTTTTATGTGAAAATATAGTTTTTCAAATAAATATTACCCATATGTATTTTTAGGATTAAATATGGGTAAAATGGATTTCTAAAACCATTATGTAATAGTATAGTGGTTTTACCCTATGTTTTTAAGTGAAAAAGAACTTTTCCATTAGGTTTGAAAGAGTAAGCTCAATTTTCTGAAGGTTTTTTAATGGTAGCTTACTGCTACATTAGGGTAGTTAAAGATTTTACAAACTACAAAAATGTATCTATTTATTTACAAGGGATGGTTAATGGTAACCCAATAACTGTGTAATGGTAAGGCTGAATTCAATGTTCTATGTAAGGGTCTTCCCAAAATAATTTAAGGGTAATCATGGATTCATGTAAGGGTAATAATCTGTTTACTTAAGTTTTATAAAGTGAAACAGTGGTCTATTTATGGGTAACCGAGAGTTTACAAAGGGTAGTTATGAGTTATACTACATTTATTAACTATAATTAATTTTTATAATGGTCGGTAAGAGGTGACCTGGCAACATCTTGTGACACTTAGGAGTCTTGTAACAATATAACCATGATACCCTTACATAGTGTCCTTTTTGGTCAAAATGATTTAAAACAGGTCATTTATTTCTCCTACCTAAACTCAGATATGTATAATGTTTTTATGGTTCTAAATTAAAAAAATGACAATTTAAATTCATAACTCGTATTTATGGATGAATTTTAAAACTCTACATGTAAAAATGATTAACAAAAAAATTAAATTATGAATTTAATTATAGGTATTAATGATGTTGTCCAGTATGTGGTTTACCTTTATGGAAATATATATATCATTATACATTCAGTTTTTGGGTATTATCCTGAGTTCATGCTACCAATGAATTTCCCTGTTCAAGGTTAGTGAATTCGTCTCCAAACAATACAAATTTTTTAGATTTCATGGAATAGAAGAACTCTCATCCTCTCTCCTCTATTCTTGAGAGTAGTATTTCTCAAAGGGAATTTATTCCATGTAAGAATATATGGTTTCACGTAATTGGTACCGCATGAATATTTCAGATTTAGTATTAAAATTATTTTTGGAGAAGTTGTAAATATTTTATTAAATAATAATCTATAGTTATCAATAATAATAATATTGATTAATCGTGTTTATTCTATATTATCCAAGGGAGAGAAACACTGATTGCATGTGTTGTTTTTTTCATTTTGGAAAAATGATTTTTATAATTTATAGAAGGAATCATTACCATGTTATTATGACCAAATAATATACATAGGATTTTTAGGTAATGATTCATGGAAGAATATTGATTTTGTTTATCAACAATGTAGAGGTATGAAGTTCCTTATCATTTTCAGATCCCATACACACTTCATTCATTGGTATAATTATTTTTTAGCATACCGTGATGATTTTTCTGGATTTTTATAGCATGTTTCATTCTCTATATCCTATGAGAAATTTTTTTTGTTGATTCAATGAAAAATTATACAGTATATTTTACACTGTAGGATGATAATACATATGTAATAATATTATGTTATTATACCTATCATCATTATAATATGTTTTTTCTCATCAAAAATTACCTTATTGTGTATTATCTTGCCTTTGGAGGTTTGGTGATTCAAAGACATGACATGTTACCATAGTGGTATGATTACCCCTTATAGAGGGAGTGTTTATAATGTGTGAAAAAGATGAATATAGAGTTTGATGGACATGTGTCCCAGACCTAACATAATGCCTTTAGGATTATAAGGAGTATGTCGAAACATGATTCTTTATGGATTCCAAGAAGAATTTAAACGTGATGGATTATGGATTCTGAGTAACATTTCTACTCTATTATTTGAGGATAATGAGGGAATCTTCAATAGCATTGTGTATTTTACTTTTTTTACCGGAATCACATTTTTTCAATCATCATGGCATGATGTTGGTATGGTTTGGGGTTTATGGTGGCTTAGTTAGCATAAAATTTCTCTATATGGGATTTTATGTCATTTTTATTATATCTATTTTACTATTATCATGGAATAAAATTTTTTATAGTACATGATTATTATGGATGGATTTTATTTTCATACTGGTTTTCTTTACTCACAACGTTTACAATAATTTATATGAACAAGAAAAAATCATGTATAGTAATCTATATGAGAGGAAATCGATCATAGAAGATGCTTGGTCTGAGGAGTGCGGAGCTATGAGTATTTCTGATATTGACTCTGGATGATTACCATTGTTTTTTTTAATAATACATGTCACTCATTTACATTGGTATGGATTTCCACTTCCGGACCCTTTTAATTGTATTAATGATATGTAGAATATGTAGTTTTTACATTTTAACTCTAATTATTATATTTTATCTAGGGATAATTGTGTTTCCATATGATACTGATGGTTTATTCTCCCCCTGATGGATTTATACCATCATATATATTCAGAAACCACATTTGTATATGGAGCCATTTGAGGGGTCATGTGGCACTTTTCATCAAACCATGTGGTCCAAACAAGGGTGTTACAATAGTAATCTGGACTTCCATAGAAAAATTTTATCATGATGCACTAGTATATCCTCCATAAAATATTTCAAAACATTCCTATATCTCATTTCTTACATCTCTCTAAATATTAAAACAAAATAAAATCAAACCACTAATTCTACTTTGTGAAGTCTTACATTAGATCCCTAGGAATAGTAACTACATTAATTGCACCATGTGACCTCATGAACAGATCCACATATGATAGAGGATTATAGCTAGTAGTGTGGGTTTAGTGTGAAACTAGTTAGAGACTATACCACATGTACTATAATATCAACAACATCATTCATAACCAAACCTTCGAGAGAATATAGATAAAATAAATATCCCAAAAAACAATATGATGTGGAAAACATACATTCAATCATATAGGCTAGTTCTCCAAATGGGACAATACCATATAATTAGTAACCTAGGAAAATAAAATGAAAAGATTTTGTACTCCGTAACTAATAAATTTTACATGTTGTACTCTTGACACCCTCTAGATTCTCTAACTCGATAATAAAAAACCTAAAATTCTTCCAAAAATGTGCCTAACACTGAGTGAGTGTAATCTCTAGTGCCTAAGTAAAATGGAATCTGAAGATGGGTGTGAGAGTTAAACTTATGAAGTTCCAAAAATGTAGTCCCATATATAATAAGTAATTTAGTAATATGTGCATGTGAAATACCCAGAAATAATGAATGAACTTATGAATAAAAAATAAAATAAACAACCAACAATACCATCTTTAGTCAGTGATGAAATGCATCTTAGAATGTTTAAAAGAATTTGAAATCAATTTTAATATATATCATATTTTCATTGATCTGTGGGTCTATATCCCTGATCAACCATACAAGACCTAGCCTGTTTTGGTGTGCCTCTGAGTATATCTCAATGACTTTGATACCTAATATAACAGACATTGATCTTCTCAGTATACATATCAAGTATCAAAACCATAGAATATGATATTTTTCTCATTCAATAAACAAACCCAAAAGTATTAAAAACCTCCCCTATAATAATATTCTCACCCAAGATCATAATCCTACAAGTATCACATACCACCATTGTTGGAATTTTCTCAACCCAATATCCAATACCTCTATAATGGAATTTTCCATACATAAAAAGAGAGAGAAAACAAGGGAAAATTCAAAGAAAAAAAAATTCATCCCTAATGGAATTCCCATTTTTTATCAAAACAACCCCAAGGGAATAGACAATGAAAAGTATTATAAACACTTCCCCAATGGAGTTTTGATAAATGAGAATATATTTACATCAATAAGAAAACAAATCAAAAGAAAAGGTTGATGCACTACTACAAAAACGGGCATTACCAGCGCTAAAAATGGGATTTAAAAGCGCTAAAAAAGCGTTGTAAAGCTCGACGCTGATAAAGGGGGTAACCCTTTATCAGCGCTTTTTAAGCTTTGATAAAGGGTTTCTTTATCAGCGCTAAAAAAGCGTTGATAAACAAACGCTTTATCAACGCTAAACAAGCGCTTCATTAGCGCTGATAAATGATTTTTCATTAGCACTCCTTTAGCACTGATAAACATATCTTTTATCAGTGCTTCTTTAGCACTGATAAAGGTGTAGTTTATCAGTGCCTTTTTAGCGCTGATAAAAGCACGATTTATCAGCGCTAAAAGAGCTCTCATAAACTTATCTTTTATCAGCACTTCATTAGCGCTGATAAAGGTGCAGTTTATCAGCGCTTTTTTAGCGCTGATAAAAGCACGATTTATCAGCGCTAAAAGAGCGCTGATAAATCCCTTCTCTGCTGCTCCGATAAATCTGCAGCAGCACTCCCGAACACCTGCAAAAAAAACAGCATCTCAATAAGCCAATTAAAGCAAGTATACCCATACAAAATTTACTCATAAATGATAATAAAATTAGGCCAAGTATACCCATACAACAATTATACCCGTACACCATTAACACATAATTTATATGTTAATCAAGTACTTAAACAAATAAATTCAGAATTTAGGGGTTTTGGGGCTGTTCAAGGGTTTGGGGTGGCTGTTCAAGGGTTTGGGGTGGCTGTCCATGGGGGGGTAGGTGGTGTCTGGGGGCATTCCAATTCAATCCTAAGTCTTCACATGGGTGTGTTTTATCATTACATAAATCTTTGGACTTTTCTCTATCCACTATGCATCATGTTCTCAACCTCAAAGAAGTTATAAGGTTTGTACACACACTGGGTTCACATAATTGGGGGGGGGATGAATCTCATTAATAAACCCCCAATATTAATCCTGAAATAGGCTATTGTATGTGCATTATCAGGCAATCTGCACAACCTAGTTGAGAAAGAACTGGAATAAAACTAATAAAAAATCATCATTGATCCTCAAATCTATGACCATGATTAAACCCAACTTAATTTTCCAAGTGCTGAACTTTTACCAAGCATTACACAAGGATCATGTCGACATTATAAAAATATAGTTTGACCAAGACCTACCTCATCTACATCAAGACACATTGATTCTCAAGTATTAAGGCTTGATCAACCATACCTACTTCATCCAATGTTAGGGTTTCTCTGAGTACATCATAGGAACCACACAAAACATATAATATACCATGGTCTCCCCACTATATACATAATTATCATTGACCTCCAATATGTGAGTTTTATTTATACTACATCATGGAAATCCACATATGGGAGTTTTCTCATCCAGGGAATACCCTCAACAGTATCTCAGACCACCCATATGTGTTATTCCAATTCCAAGGCATAAGACCTACAAGGATCTCATCCCTATACAATGGGAGTACCCTTATTTAGGGAATAATACTAAGAAGAATATATTATTTACCATATGGGAGTATTATCATCCAAATAATAATCCATAGAAGCATATCAACCCTCCAATATGGGTGTATTCTCATTTGAGACATAATCTATATAATCATCCCAGCCCTCCCCTATGGAATTATTTTCATTTAGTGAATATTACTGATAAGAATCTCATACCACTCCTATGGTTGTATTCTTATTTGGGGAATAATACCGATATACATCTCATCCCTCCCCTATGAGAATATTCTCATTTATGGAATAAGACCCATACGCATGTCCACCCTCCCAAATTGGAGTATTTTCATCCAGATATAAGCATATAAGTATCATTGACCCAACCACATGATCACCCTAGTATACCAAGCCAACCATGACGTCATATATATGATTCTCCTAATAGATCACATTCTATGACCCCCCATTTAGAAGATCAATGCAATCTGAATGCGTTTGGTCAGATTTTCGTAGGTCAGTTGTTGTTTTCACTTAAAATCATGTCCATTTTAGACAAAATAGAGACCCTTTGAGTGCTAGCGGCCACACCGTGCCTCGGATAGATGCGAGGATGACCCTTACATGTCACCAAGGACCCTTTTATTGTTCTTATAAAATATCAATGCAATCCTAATGCGTTTGGTCAGATTTCTGTAGGTCAGTTGTTGTTTTCACTTAAAATCTTGTCCATTTTAAACAAAATAGAGACCCTTAGAGTGAAAGCGGCCACACCGTGCCTCGGATTGAGGAGGGGTTGACGCGTACACATTACAAGGACCCTTGGATCGTTCTTTTAATAGATAAATGCAATCCGAATGTGTTTGGTCGGATTTCAGTATGTCAGTTGTTGTTTTCACTTAAAATCTTCTCCACTTTAAACAAAATAGAGACCCTTTGAGTGATAACGGTCACACCGTGCCTCGGATTGAGGCGGGGTTGACTCATACACGTCACCAAGGACCCTTGGATCATTCTTATAAAATATAATTTCAATCGTAATGCATTTGGTTGGATTTCCGTAGGCCAGTTGTTGTTTTCCCTTAAAATCGTGTCCATTTTAAACAAAATAGAGACTCTTTGAGTGCTAGCGGCCACACCGTGCCTCGGATTAAGGCGGGGTTGACTCGTACACATCACCAAGGCCCCTTTGATCGTTCTTATAAAAGATCAATGAAATCAGAATGCGTCTGGTCATATTTCCATATGTCAGTTGTTGTTTTAACTTAAAATCTTGTCCATTATAAAAAAATAGATACCATTTGAGTTCTAGCGGCCACATCGTGCCTCGGATTGAGGCAGTGTTGACTCGTACCCGTCACCAATGACCCTTGGATCGTTCTTATAAAAGATCAATGAAATCCGAATGCATTTAGTTAGATTTACGTAGGTCAGTTGTTGTTTTCACTTAAAATCTTGTCCATTTTAAACAAAATAGAGACCCTTTGAGTGGTAGCGGCCACACCGTGCCTCAATTTGAGGCGGGGTTGACTCATACACGTCACCATGTACCCTTGGATAGTTCTTATAAAATATCAATGCAATCTGAATGCGTTTGGTCAGATTTTCGTAGGTCAGTTGTTGTTTTCACTTCAAATCTTGTCCATTTTAAACAAAATAGAGACCCTTTGAGTGATAGCGGCTACACAATGCCTCTGATTGATGCGGGGTTGACTCGTACAAGTCACCAAGGACCCTTGGATCATTATTATAAAAAATCAATGCAATCGGAATGCGTTTGGTCAGATTTTCGTTGGTCGGTTGTTGTTTTCACTTAAAATATTATCTATTTTAAACAAAATAGAGACCCTTTGAGTGATAGCGGCCACACCGTGCCTCAGATTGAGTCAGGGTTGACTTGTACACGTCACCAAGGACACTTGGATTGTTCTTATAAATGATCAATGCAATCCAAATGATATATACTAATTATTAATTATGCAAAACATAAAGGTACCATTAAATACTTACATTGCCCCAAACACCCATAACACAACCCAACCACAACCTTCATCTCAATGCACTCAACCGATCTAAACACTAAGATGGATTTTACCCAAGACTATCTAATTCAAAACTCCGATAATGTCATCAACCGACCACTTAATTTCTATGGTGCTCCCCACTATACGCTTTAGCTCACAAACACCACCATCTGATGTTTAACACCTCCATCATCAGGAAAGAACCACTAGAACCCCAACTAAAACTCCACAACATAACCAACATGTTTTATAACATAACATGCTTAGAAATCCATGAGAACACCAACCTATTTTATCATCCATCCATTCCATAAAAACCACATGGAATGGATGTGAATCCATCATCCATACATGATTCAAGGACAGTTCAACTTTTCCTCAATGATTGAACCCATTTTCAAAACGTAATTAACATTTCAAAACATCAAATAGATGTGGCTTACAACTCACCACATTTGTTCCTTTTTCCTAGAGGAATTTGAAACATGCACCACATAGGTTTTAAAAGCACTAGAGGATAGATCTCTTTGATCATACAAAGCGATGAACCCAAGTTTATCCTTGAGGAAACTGATGAGTCATGTTTGTGAATGCTTTTTGGAACTAGGAACAGACTGTCTTGATGAAACATAGGAAATATCATTAAATGTAGCCTCACTTGATGAATCATTGGAACAATTTACTGTATTGGATTCTCTTAATGTCAGATTTAGCATCCCATCATGTTCATCGACTGGATTGGTCAACTTCCAATCTATCATAGAGGCCGCCACACCACCTTTACATGAAACTAATGATCAGAGGTAGATTTATTAGAAAAACAATCCTGAGGGCATGGGACATTAATGATCATGTGGTTCCATAGTTTCTCAGCAACCTCAATTTACCCCACATGATATAAATCTATTGCATGATGTCCAAGACATTGTGAGAGGAGAAGAGAAGGTGAAAGTCTCATAGACGAACAAAATCAACAATGAACATCCACCACCCTTTCACTATATACATCAAAATCATATCTTTAAGAACGTCGATGTGAATTTCTATCTTACTTCCATCGAGAATGATTCATGTTGGTCAACTTGTTTTAGAAATTGTTTATCTTCATCCGTTCCTTGTACTTGCACCCATGAATTTGAAGGAGAGTATGCGTAAACGATAGTTGACCTTCTTAGAGAAGAGTTTCTGGAATAGTATAAGAGACATGAAGCAATGAAGATCATTAGAGTGTTGGAGAAAATGTTTTTGCTACAAACAATGTGGCAATCGTCTTGTGCAACGCGGCCTAAGTTAAAACTTGTAGGAATTGTACTTTATTTTTTTCTAGAGGGTTTTAGTGTAAATTCATTTTGGAATGATCATTTCTATTCATTGTCTTTTAGGATTTTTTGACAGCTGAGGGGAAAGGGTGGGGTTTGCAGACATTGGAGGATATGTCGAAGGGTGAACCAAGGATTGTTGTTATAGATGGAGAAAGGGAAGGGGTAAAAAACATCGGCTTAAAACAATCTAAAGGATCGACCAACCGATCCCAAAGAGCTACTGAAAGGACAATCATTGGTTAACCCATCGACATATCCTCCAATTTTTGTAGACCCCACCCTTTCCCCTCGACTGTCAAAAAAACATAAAAGACAATGAATAGAAATGATCATTACAAAATGCATTTACACTAAAACCCTCCAGAAAAAAATAATGTACAATACCTACAAGTTGAAACTAAGGCCGCGTTTCACAATACAATTGCCACATTATTTGTAGCAACCACATTTTCTCCAATACTCTAATGATCTTCATTTCTTCATGTCTCTTATAATCTTCCAGAAACTCTTCTCTAAGAAGGTCAACTATCGTGTACACATACTCACCATCAAATTCATGGGTGCAAGTACAAGGCACAGATGAAGATAAACAATTTCTAAAACAAGTTGACCAACATGGATCATCCTCGATGGATGTAAGATAGAAATTCACATCTACATTCTTAAAGATATGATTTTGATGTATATAGTGAATGGTTGGTGGATGTTCATTGTTGATGTTGTTCTTCTATGAGACTTTCACTTTCTCTCCTCCTCTCACTATGTCTTGGACATCATGCAATAGCCTTATATCATGTGAGGTAAATTGAGGTTGCTGAGAAACTATGGCACCGCATGATCTTTCATGTCCAGTGCCTTTAGGATTATTTTTCTAATCATGCTGCCTCTGATCATTAGTTGCATGTAAAGGTGGTGCGGAAGCCTCTATGATAGATTGGAAGTTGACCAATCCATTTGATGAACAAGATGGGATGCTAATCAAGCTGCCTCTGATCATTAGTTTCCATAGGTCAGATTTTGTTTTCACTTAAAATCTTGACCATTATAAACAAAATAGAGACCCTTTGACTGCTAGCGGCCACACCGTGCCACGGATTGAGGTGGGTTTGACTCGTACACGTTACCAAGGACCCTTGGATCATTATTATAAAAGACAAATGCAATCAAAATGTGTTTGGTTGGATTTCCGTAGGTTAGTTGTTTTTTCACTTAGAATCTTGTCCATTTTAAACAAAATAGAGAACCTTTGAGTGGTTCAGCATTCTTGCATGTTGCTAGTGCATATCATCTATTAAAATAAGAAAATGAATCATTGGATAAAGGATGTTTTTTTAATAACAATTACAATTTTCCTACGAACATTTACATACAACAATGTTTCATCTTTTGATCCCCTTAACCCCTTTAAAAATGACCACAAATTGTACATATCCCCAAGTCAGATCTTCATTTTATTTGTGTATAATCTTACATCAGGTATGTGACCCACTCATTTATGAACACATCTATATTGAATTGTGAGTATATGGATTTTTGTAATTCATAGTAGTACTGAAAAATAAAAAAATTAATAATTAATAAATAACATAAACGAATTAGTAGTTGTTTTTAAAAATACCTCTTTAGGGATGCTATTTTGCTGATGAAAAACGATCTCTTTCATAAATTTACAAACATAATAACCGAAATCATTATCGTTTGTTTGTTTTGGACACTACAAAAAAATGATCATTAGGATAATAAGTAACTTGTGTTGAGATGTGTTTGGATAGTGAAAGTTTATTATATATACCCTAATATTTGTCCAAATGTAGTACATGCTCGCCTCCTTATGCTTAGACCTTTGCCTCATTCATTTTTTTAGATGATAATGATACACCTCCCTATCATTAAAAGATAATATAAATTATATTAATTGATGTTTAGACCGAAAACGTAAGATGTAGTGTCTTACAGATTCACAAACTCCATCATGTGTGGTCGGTTTGATGGATATCCTTGCTTTGAATCTAGAAAATAAATCTTCTGAGTATCCAAGTTGACCACAATTAGCAACCAATGTTTCCTAAAAATACAAAAAGGAATAAGTAATAAAATAAGTGAAAATATAATTGATATGATTTAATCGTATAGTATTACCCCTGCATGGTTGGTATTAGGAAAAGTCTATTATCTATAATCTTGCATTAAAATGTTTTCAGCAGGATCTTCACTATTTCATTCCTTTTTTATGGCTCTATTTTTGTTAGGTGTGTTGATGTGATATGAGGACTAACCAGTCCAAATCATGTCTCATGGGAAAATTCCTTCAATTGTTTTTTATAAATGCATCTATCAACAATATAAAATGCATTTAGTCATAATTTTCATGCTAGATCAGCTTTTGGAAAATCAATTCATGGAAACAAAACTCATATATACATTTACAACTGTGACGCCTAGCCAATCGTTTTCATGGATTTCATATACATTTTCAGTAGCAACAAAATCTTGACATTCCTCTCCATATATATTCTCTTCGAAAAACACTATATGACTATTACCATCTTTTAGCTATGTATCCACATGAGTCTTCAATGCTAGTAAATGTGGAAAGAGAACAAGTGGTGTTGTTGTGATTTCAGTATCTCCTTTTGATCGGTTGGTCGATCCTTTAGATGGTTTTGAGCCGATGTTTGTCACCCCCTTCCCTTTCTCCATCTATAACAACAATCATTGGTTCAGAACCTTTTTTCATTAATTGTTAAGGGTTTAGCTTGAAATGAAAAGGAAATAAATACCTCTTTGTCCTCATGTACTCTTACAAGTTGTGATGGCCATGCAATGAATGTCCCAATAGCCTTTTCGATCATATGAATATCATCGTCATCAAGTGGAATAGGTAGCTCTGCCTTTGGATCATGAGCTAAAATAATCGTCACTTTCAGATGATCTTTCAGAATTGGTCTATTATGCAGTGTTGCATTTGGGGTATTGAACACTGTAGCCCTCACTATAAGGTGATAGGTGGGTGTTGACAGATATAAATCACAATCATTATCACCCTGTAGAAGATGAGTACAGAAAAATTATCAATGTTTGTCTGATTCATATTTCATGGGAACAATTATTATAATATTGTTTACCATGGCTAAGACAGTTCTGTGAGGTGAATGGCTCGCCTCATTGCTGGTGGGGAATGGGGCGGGATGTTCATGCGGCGGTTGTTCTTGAGTTGTGGCTTCCCTTTGCTTCCCACCCATAAAAGTTTCTGGCAACTCTCCCTGCCATTGCAATTGTTCTTCAAGGGATTCTATTTTTTCGCTCATTTGTTCCAATTTTTCATTTGTATCATCCATTTTTTTCTTCTTCTCAAAATATACTCGGGGTGTCACCCCAAACCCTGCACCTCTGACACAATCGTATTTTTTTAGCTGCTTCAATGCTGTCGGTAATAGGTCTGTATTAGCTACAGGATCAGCTGATTCCTGTGACTATCGGATATAGGAAAATAACTAATTATTTTTATGTAATGGAAATTTTAAACAAATTATTTTATTTTCGTGTCATACTTACACATATTTCCCACACATTCTGTGGGTTCTCATCTACTAACTTCCCGTCTTTGTTCACATGTGCCTCCTTCCATAGCACATGATGTGGGATGGAAGTGTATTTGGTTTTAGACTCATCAATCTATATATAATCATAGAAAAATAATTATGATGTTTTTAATAGCACCTAACAATATTATTGTAAATTTAAAATACATACCATTTTCTTTTCTAATGAAGCGTACACCATCCTTTCTTTACAATAGAGGTATGTTGGTTTTGAAGCACGTTCCTTATTTTCAGTATAGAGTTTCTGCTTCATAAATGAAATATTGACAATCAAAGTGATGAATACAGGTATCCTCAAACAACATATTATCACTCATAATGTACCTGAAACTTCCCATCCCCGCGACGGCCAATAAATGCATCCCATGCTTCTTGGGATATCAGGTGAGTGTAGACAATGGGTGGGTGCGGGTTTATTTTACCTTTATAATCTTTGAGGTGACATCTTGTTAAAATAGTGTGAAAACATCGATGAATCTTTCCTACAAGCCTTAGTACATAATCCGTGTGTGAATCGTCTACTATAAATGTACTCTGCAAGATATTGAGAAGAGTAAGACATTGTTTCATTATTTTATTTTCTAGTAAATTAAAGAAATAAATTTATAATGTTACCGTAATTTCTTCCCAGATCACAGCCTTCAGCCTGGACACAACATGGTGCCATGAATCTATGTCAATCGGCACGCATTGCCGAGTGAAAACTCCAATGTAGATGCTAAACATAGCCTTGTTGGGATTCACATGTTGGCCTCCTGCATTCCATATGAATTCAAATTTGATGCCTTTGCTTTTCGCCTTAAGAATTTTGGCTAACACCGTCAAACTACGACGCACATGTGATTTATGCGACGTTGGTCCTTCATTCCAGACCATTTCATCGATATCAACATCATCTATATGTTCATCTAGAATGGTATCAACGACATGTGTTGATGGTTGTTGGACCTCAACACTTAGAGCAGCGGGACCCGCAGTGGGAGGAGCAGTAGGAGCCGCAGCAGGAGGAGTATCCGGAGCAACCGGAGCCACAGCAGGAGCAACAGACGCAGCAGCACGAGCTGCAGGAGCAGTAGGAGCAACAGAAGTAGCACCATGAGCTGCAGGAGCAGCAGCAGCCGCAACAGGAGCTGCTTGAGAGGCTTGTTCAGCCTCAACGTTAAGAGCATCAGAATGTGCAGAAGTCATTATCTGCAAAAGTGGTTGAATAGTTAATTCAAATTACATAAATTCAGAAATGATAGGATAATAACATGAGATAACAAGATCTATATTACAAACAAAATATAACCTTTTTACTGAACTATCTTTCTTTTTTTCAAAGGTTGACGGGATTTGACACCTCTATCGACTATCCAAATCCCTTCATTGTGGTCTCCTCTAACATAAAAAACATCATCTCCATTGGGACCACTCTGAAATGATTGCGACAAACCACTAACAGTATCATCCTCAACTAAATTTTAATTGGAACCTTTAGTAGTTTTGGACGATAACAGAACAATCGACCACTTTTGGTTTGTGGGATCTGGAACATAAAAAACCGGTACTGCTTCTGATGCCATTATCAACTATTCGTCTTTGTACCCTTCTTTACTAAAATGAACTTTCACAAATCCACATTCTTCTATTTTAACACCACTATTGTTATCAACCCATTTGCATTGAAAAATTGGCAATTGGAATGTCGTATAATCCAACTCCCATATTAGTTTCATAATGCCAAAGTATGACATATTTACATAAATTGGATTTCTGTCCTTAATACCAGAAACATGCATCGCTTCAGCCACTAGTGTAAATCCACTATTTTTCATGGTACTATCTTCATCATGTTCATCTGTATAGAATGTATAACCATTAATTACATAACCACTATAAGATAATACATACACACATGGTCCAGCGGCTAGAAATCGAAGATGTTCTGAAATTGAATTTGGATTTTCATCCAACTACTTAAAAATATGGTCCTAAAACCATCCTATAAACTGGTGATTATGTGTATCTGATAACCATTTTTCATCCCTCGAGGGATTCAACTTCCTAAGAATTTCTTTGTGTGTTTTAATATATGGAGCAACCTCCCAACTGTTATGCAAAACATAAAGATGATCCTACTCTTTATCTTTAATATTTATTGTCACAACTTCTCTTCCAGAAATTCCATCACCTTCAATGCGTCCAGTGTGATGAGATTTAGGAAAACCAATGCTTTCCACATCAAGTAGGTATTCAATACAAAATTCAATGGCTTCCTCAACAATATATTGCTCAACTATACAACCCTAGGGCTGACATCGATTTTTGACATACCCTTTCAAAATATTCATATACCATTCAACAGAATACATCCATCTATAGTACACAGGACCACAAAGTTGAATCTCTCTCACAAAGTAAATCATCAAATGAACCATCATATCCAAGAATGTTGGAAGGAAGAACATTTCTAATTCACATAATATGATGACAATTTCTTTTTCCATAGCTGGAAATTTCCCCAGGCCTAAAACTTTTCTACATATAGATTTGAAAAAGAAACCAAGTTTGGTTAACGTATGACGAACATTCTTGGGAAAAATGCAACGTAAAGCTATAAGAATTAGATCTTGAATCAAAACATGGAAATAATGTGATTTCAATCCTTTTAACTTCAAATCATTCATTGAAACAATGTTCTTTATATTTGAGGAGTACCCCTATTGAACCTTTACATCATTGAAGATGTTGCAAAACTGATATCTCTCTGCCCTAGAAAGAGTATAAGCAGTTGGAGGAAGAAACATTTGATTTTCACCCTTCACGAGAGCCAAATCTTCTCGTATTCCCATGTCAACCATGTCCAACCTTGCCTTTGTTCCATATTTTGTTTTTCCAGGGGCATTTAGCAACGTTCTGATAACACTGTCACATACATTTTTTCCAAATGCATTACATCAAGAAAATTTCTGATGTACCAACAATTCCAGTATGGTAATTCCAAAAAACTGATCTCTTTTTCCAACCGATTTTCGTATGGTTTTTCGAAAATGGTTTACCAAAAATAGTGTTCATATCTTTTACGTTCTCAAACAACTGATCACCTGTTAGTGGAGATGGTGTTGCGCGTTTTTCTAAACTTCCATTGAATGATGTCATCCAAGATCGGTACTTATTCCAAAGAGGTAGAAATCTACGATGTCCTAGAAACATAGATTTTGATGAATGTTTCAAAATAATTGATTCTGTATCTTCTTCACACCTGGGACACTCTTGAGTTCCTTTAATGCTATAGCCTGACAAATTTCCATAATCAGGGAAATCATTTATTGTCCCATACAACATCGCTCTCAACATGAAGTATTCACTTTTATAAGCATCATACAACATTACACCTGAGTCCCATAATAACTTCAAATCCCCTATCAAAGGAGCCAGATAAACATCTATATCGTTACCTGGTAGTTTTGGTCCTGATATAAGAATAGATAACATGATGAATTTACACTTCATGCATAACAAGGGTGGCAAGTTATAATTTACCAACATAACAGGCCATGTACTATGAGTGCTGGTTTGAAAACCAAAATGATTCACTCCATCTGTAGATAACGCAAGACGAAGGATTCTCGGCTCTTTTCAAAATTCAGGATACTCATGATCAATTTTCTTCCATTGAGGAGAGTCAGCCGGATGACGTAATAACCCATCTTTATTTCTTTTATCTGCATGCCACGATAATTGTCTTACAGTTTATTCACTTCCATATAGATGCCTAAACATTGGAAAGATTGGAAAGTACCATACAAAATTCATAGGATTGGATTTATCTTTCTTGTATCGAGAAGAACCACACTTTGGGAATTCTGTAAGTGATTTGTTCTCTTTGCAAAACAATATACAGTCTTTCGGGCAGGCATGTATTCTTTCAGAAATTATTCCCATCGAGCATAGCATTCGTCTAGCTTCATATGTCTGGCTTGGGAGCTCATTATCTTCCGAGAGCATGTAATTCAAGAGAGAAAGTAGTTCCGTAAAACTGAAATCACTCCATCTGTTTCCTGCTTTTAATTTATACAACTTCAGTACAGCTGACAATGTTTTATACCTAGTTCAAGCAGCATACAATGGCGTCATTGCCCAACTCTTTACCTTCTCAATCAATTTTGGGCAATCATGGACTTTATCATGAATTTTTTTTGTCATTTCCTAAATATGATCATCATCATCATTGAAATCTGTAATCACATCCTCTATACGGTATTCTTTATTATCCTTATTTGTATTCATATCTGACGATCCATAAAACACAGTTTTATCCTAGCCAGTAGCTACAATTTCTTTTTCTCCGTGTTTATTCCAACATTTATAACTCAGATCTATTTCGTGACATATCAAATGTTCTTCCGACTCCTTTGGAGTAAGTAGTCTAGAATAACAACAACGTAAACACAGACAAAGGATTTGAGAAGGATCCTTTGCGTGATCCTTTGAAAACATGATGAACTCTTTTACTCTGTTCTCATACTCTATTGTTAAACGATTAGCATCCATCCAATCTTTATTCATCTCCATCCTATTAGAATCTCAAATATTAGTATTTATGGTCCAAGTACACAAAACATGAATTCGAAATACAGTATAATAGAACCACTTCCTTATAAAAATGGAGATTAATAGAGCCTAAAAATTAGTATTTATTCATTATGCCTAAATACTCACTGCTGGTGGAAGTGAAACCGTTACTAATGATCATTCCAAGAAGAAATGGAAACCAAAAGGGGGGAGTGAATCAAAATACCCCAAAAAATTTGGAATAACATGGTATTTGATAATAGGTTAGTGGCTTTCATGTTGGCTAGAAGGAAACCTAATTTATTTCAATGGAAAAGGTTAATTCACAACAAGATACCATCCATTCCATATATCAATTTCATTAATAGGGTTATTTTGTGCTTCAAAATGATCAACACATGTCTGACCAACTTCAAATGGATAGAATAAGAATTCATGAAACACATGAATCCCAAAAAGAAGATATAGTATAGAAACACCCACTTGGAATCTGAATGGGTTTGCTCAAATGAAGAACATCATACATCTCCAACAACATCGATGTTTTCTCATATACAATGACACCACTAGCTAGATAGTGGCCCTCACCAAGAACATCATACATCTCCAAATAAAAGACTACAACCACTAACCATGAAGAACATCATAAGCTAGAAATATACTAAGAACACATCCCTTCAACCAAATAAGAGACTACAACCACTAACCATGGAGAACCACTGAGAGCATAATTTCAAACCTAAGGAAATTTACACCCAAAACATACCAATGAATTCAAATGAAATACTTTCTAAACCAATACATTGAAATCCTAAAATGTTCCTAACATCAAACCCCATCATATATCCTAATAAAATTCTTTGATAACACTATTTTATGGCATATACCCTTTTAGACCCCTCTATTGGTTAGTATATTATAGTCTAGTGACCCCCTAAAACCATCCTCTAACATGTCATGGGTTAGTGAATACACCGAGGGTATATTTCACAACCATGTGCATTGTACTTCTAATAATAAATAATTGATATAGTTTAACATCATGTTTTATAGATGATTTTTCGAATGATAACATGTTAAAGTTAGTATGGTAAATATCTGTGACAAGACATTTTTTGTCTAACTAAAAGGGGATATAGCCTAATGAGTGTATTTTAGATTCAAAAAAAATATGACTCTATGTGGTATAGGGTTTTTTCAACTAGTAGGAGTATGGACGACTAAGTGAATATGGTCTTCTTTGTGTGGGAATGTTTTCATTTATTGTATGGCCTAATATGTCTATGTCCATATAATAAGGCCCATTTGAATTGGATATTTGGGCTCATTACACAAGGTGGATCAAATTTTTCATGTGAGAAATCTACACCAATTTGGTTCATAAAATATATTCATAGCATATAAGGATTTCAATATTCAACAACTAATGAATCCTATTCTTATCACACCAGTTAAGAACATATGATCATCTACTAAGGGATGTGTTTAGAGATCGTATGCACATCACATAGGGGATTCTTTGGCACATCGCCTCAGGAATCTCATGCTCCTCATGGGAGGTATAATCATAGGATCATTACCTAGGATATGAATACGAGATCTTATGATCATCACTCAGGGGATTCTTAGGAATATCCCCTAATGAATCTATTTATAATCTCATGAGGTATAATCAAGGGAACAGTATTTGGGAGATAAAGAAGATCTCATATTCCCCTAACAAAGGGACTTCATATTCTCGTCACCTAAAGAAATGTCACGAACCGGATCTGGTTTCCATCATTAATGGCACCAAACCCGGCCTGTGGCAAGGCCCGAAGGGCGTTCCCTATCCCCATAGGCTGGAACAAGTGCCTGGGTATCAAAAAAATCTGGTTTGGGAACGATTTACCCGAGTATGAAAGCATAAATCAAAAAAAACAATCAATTATTAGAATCTGAAATTTTCGTGCTAAACAATTCTTAACAAAACCAGATCTGATTACATATGTTCAAAGACACTAAAAGTGGTCTAAAAACAAATAATGACAACATAAATACATCTCCATGGACTCCACATGAGAAGGGGATCATCACCCGCAAGCCATCCCCGCAACTCCGCCCCAACGATGGGGACTAACATCCCGAACCGATATCACCCTTAGCCTTCCCTTTACCTGAGCCAAGCATAAGCAGGTCTACTTAAGCCCAAAGGGTGTAAGTAGGGTGTGAGCCTAAGCCCAATATGATACCACCAGATGATTTCAAATAGCATGCAATACAGTGTGAACAAAACAAGAAATTTTAATACACAAGGTGAAACAGTGTTAAAATTTAAAGAAATGAAACATTCAAATGAAAACAGTTTTCAATATGATAATTTCAGAATGTTATCACATTAAATAGACATGTGATCTACTATAATGTACTTCAAAAAACAACCCACAACAAGGGTAAATACCACAAATCCAATGAGCATCAAAATCGGGAACACCCCTAAGCACTAGGTTGTCTCGGGCCCTATGTACCTCGTACCTCGGTGTAGAGTAACCATAGAAAAATCCATTCTAGTGAACGAGCCACTAGTAGGGAACATACCCATAACATAGTGGTCCCCAATAATCATCCATGTAGTTTAGTTAGAGTTGTCGTTATCCATATGCTAAGTGGAACAGGGACAAAACACATCTGATCCACTAGTTGTACTAGTACAAATCTGCCCCACCGGGGTACCCGGGCTTCCCCTTTTTGTTCTCAAACAATTTCAGCAAACAACACACATCATTTTTCATATAAAATATCACTACTAGTCACAAACAAATTGTACAGTAGCTACACACATTTTTTACCATTTAAAACACACAATAAAACAATTTTATTTCCAATAAAATAACCTCTCAAAACATCTCATTTTTTGCACCCAAAGCTCTTTAAGATATCCACCTTTCACACTATGTTAACACATGTAAGTTATTAAAACAAAATTTCAGTTCAAAACCCTTTAATGAAACCAACAATTCGGTTATGGGGAATCCCAAAATGAACCAATAAATGATTTGAATGAAAAACCCCCAATTTCAGCAAAAATTGGAACGTAAAATTCATTTGCATTATAAATGAAACTAAAACAAATTTTTACAGAAACATTCAAGTGAAATAAACATTATGGTACCATGAAAACCGCAAGATAATTCACAAAAATTTCACACACAATTTAATCACCTACCAAATTAACAAAAACCCTTGAATCTCCTTGCGAAAATCAAATCGCACCCCCGCCGCAGCAAGAGAGAACTAGATCAACCTAAAACCACACACATTGGACAAGAAATCCCAAAGTTAAACACTAGGTTCGAAATCATAGTTTCTGGACATTATTAAACTCAATTATAACCGAAGAAACTCTAAGAACAATGAGTTAAACCCAAAGTAATTTGAAAGAGGAAAGAAAATGGATCATTTACTTGAAGTATCTTGAAGTAATCACTCCAAAACTCCAGTATCTGAAATTTAAAGGAGCCAAAATTTAGGGTACGTTCGGAAACGATGTATTAGCTCATTTAGGAACTAGAATGGAGGAAAACTATTGAGAATTTAGAGTGTTATGAAAGAAATATTTTACCTCATCAAATCTAGGCGATTTGAGGAACCCTATGAAGTTCGCCACCATATCGCGATTATCCAGAGCTCCAAAGAGGTGGGAGAGAGTTCAGACGTACTTATGGGTTAATTGGGCTTGGGGAGACTTAGAATCACCGAAAAATCCCAAATATTGAATAAGTTATAACAAAATAAAATTTTATTTTTAAAATAGGAATTGGGCTTTCGGGCAGGCCCAACCCCTTAGATAAAAACCCAAATAAACCCTAGTTATGGATTTTTAAAAGCTCCAAATTACCTTGGTGGTGTTAATAGGTTAGGGGAGGACAATTAGGAATTTTAATGGATGAAAAATGTTGAATAATGAAAAAGTTATAAAAGATACAAAATTTATTTTTTAATCTGGAATTGGGCTCACGGTTTGGCCCAATTCATGAATACTCATCTATTCCTCCCTAAAACCTAGGGAAAACCCCAAAACAAAGAAAGGATGTAAATTAAATGAAATAATAACTTTAAAATATGTATTGTATGTAACAATTCTCCAGTTCTTCGCAACTCAACACATGGGATGGATCCGTATTGTATTTCTTCAACTAAGAGACGTGGAAGACATCATGGATAGACGTCAACTGAGAAGGTAAGGCCAACCTGTATGCCACCTTTCCAATACGCTCGGTGATCTCAAATGGTCTGAAATACTGTGGCATCAACTTACCTTGCTTCCCCAATCGACGATGGCCCAGAAGAGGGGCCACTTTTAAGAATACCCTGTCACCCACAAAAAAATCTAGGTCTCGACGCCTCCGGTCAGCATAAGATTTATGACGACTCTGACCTATCAAACAGCACTTCCTGATCAACTTGACCTTCTTAGAAGTCTCCAGCACAAGGATCGGCCCCAACAGTGAAGTATCTCCTACCTCAGCCCAACATAGGGGGGACCAACAAAGCCGACCAGAGAGCCCCTCAAAAGGGGCCATTCGAATCGTGGATTGCTAACTATTATTATAAGAAAACTCTACCAATCCCAAATAGAAATCCCAAGAACCTCCAAAGTCCAGGACACATGCACGAAGCATGTCCTCCAATATCTGATCCACCCTCTTTGTCTGACCATCCGCCTGTGGGTGGTATGTCGTGCTCATCTTAATTTGAGACCCCAAGGCCTTCTGAAGGCCTTACCAAAATTGAGAAGTGAAGAGGGGGTATCTATGTGAGACAATAGCTGATGGTACACCATGGAGTCTCACCACTTTCTGAAGATACAAATGGCCCAACTCATCTACTTTAGTTGTATCTTTTATCGGAATGAAGTGGGCTGATTTGGTCAGATGATCAATCACCACCCAAATAGCATTCGTACCCCGAGGTGTATGAGGTAAGCCAAAAATGAAGTCCATGGCGACCTCTTCCCACTTCCAGGTAGGAATGGGTAGTGGTTGGAAAAACCGGATGGCCTTGGGTGCTCTGCTTTCACCTACTGACATGTGTAGCATCTTGAAACAATGTCTGCAATGTATCGTCTCATACCGGGCCACCAAAACTGCCGACGAACATCATAATACATCTTAGTGGCACCTGGATGGACAGCCCACTAAGACTGGTTGCTATCTTGCATCACCACCTTCCGGAGAGATAATGGAACTACTGAACGACCCTTGAAGCACAAGATGCCCTCGGGAGACGACGACCAATCAGAGGATGTCTCCCCACCATGAAGGAACTGCTTAGACCGTTGACAAAGATCATCACTGGGCTGTTCCTGCTGAATCAACTCTAATAGAGAAGGAGTCAGTTGGAAGCTTTCCAAGAATTCCCATCCACTGTATTCCCTGGTCTCCACATGCATTTGAGAAAAAAGACCCATCAATGTCCACTCATCACTAGACTTCTTCAAAGCCTGCACTGGAACTCCTCTGCTCAAAGCGTCGGCCACTACATTACCCTTTCCTGGGGTATAGACATTGTCAAATTGAAACCCCTACAATTACTCGATCCAGCGACGTTGCCTCAAGTTGAGGTCCTTCTGCGAGAAGATATAAGCCAAGATTTTGTGATCAGAGTATACCACAAACTTCTCCCCAAAGGGGTAGTGACGCCAAGTCTTCAAAGCATGCATCACCACTTCCAGCTCCAAGTAATGGGTTGGGTAGTTCTTTTCATGTGGTCGAAGATGGCGAGAGCCATACGCGACCACATGATCATCCTGCATAAGCACGCACCCAAGAACCATACCTGAAGCATCACAATAGACCACATATCCTTTTCCAGCCTCTAGGAAAATCAGCACGAGGGAGGTAGTCAGCCGCCTCTTCAGCTCCTCGAACGATGCCTGACATTCTGGACCCCATACAAACTTCACCCCTTTCCGGGTGAGGGAATTCATCGGTTATGCAAGCAGAGAGAAATCCCGAACGAATCGCCTATAATAACCCGCCAAGCCAAGAAAACTCTTGATCTCGAACACATTCTTCAGTTTCTCCCACGACATGACTGCACTAATTTTCTAAGGGTCCACTGAAACTCCATGCTCTGAGATCAAATGCTTCAGAAATCTCACCTCTCTGATCCAGAAAGTGAACTTTGACAACTTTTCATAGAGGCGGTGATCTCGTAATGTACCCAAAAAGATCCTCAAGTGATGTTCGTGTTCCTCCTCAGATCAAAAGTATACCATAATGTCATCCACGAACACCAAAACAAAGGAATCGAGATTCTAATGGAACACCCTATTCATAAGTTCCATAAATACCACTGGAGCATTGGTCAATCCGAAGGGCATGACCAAATACTCAAAGTGGTCGTACCTGCTTCGGAAGCCTGTCTTAGGGATATCTGACTTTTTCACCCTGAGTTGATGATACCCTGAATGCAGGTCTATCTTTGAGAACCACTTTTCCCCCTTCAACTAATCAAACAAATCATCTATTCTGGGCAAAGGGTATTTGTTTTTAATTGTAACCTTATTCAGCTTCTGGTAGTCAATGCACAACAGGAGGGATCCATCAGCCTTTTTTGCAAACAACATAGGAGCGGCCCAAGGAGAGATGCTCGAGCGAATGAATCCTTTAGATTCTAAGTCGTCCAGCTGTATCTTTAATTCCCTCAACTCGGTGGGGCCATGTGATAAGAGTGAAGAGTTATCGGTTGTGTTCCCGGCGCCAGATCATTCGAAAACTCCACATCCCGCTCTGGGGGAAAACCAGAAAAATCATCTGGGAATATCTCGGGAAACTCTTTCACTACACGAGGTAGTGCACCTTCAAGGGAAAGACCATACTCTAGCACAAGCGAAGATAACTGGAAGATAACACTTCCCAACTCTGGGAGTGGAGGCCCTGCGCGACGTGATCGTGGATCCCATTCTCCATGAAAAACCTAACGACTCCCATCAGGTGTCGGGAAACTCACACGACGTCTGTAGCAATAGATGTGTGCCTAGATGTGTACTAGCCAATCCATCCTGAGTATGACACCAAAAAGGTCCATATATAATACCAAGAGGTCCCACTCCATCTCGACCCCTCACACAGAAAGTGCACACGAGGGGCACCTGAGGCCCTTCTCCTTCTTCTTTCCCAATGGTGTCACCAACTCCATCGCAAAAGACATCAACATAGTTGGAAAATTCAGCATGTCCAAAAAATGTCCAGAAATGAATAAAACAGAGGCACCAATATCAAAAAGAGCAGTTGCTATAGAAGATGCGATCAGAATGGTACCCCGAACTGTCGACGGTCCCGCCTCTGATCCTGCTGGTGACTGATCCACTGCATGAAGATGTCCAGTATCTGCCTAAGGATGATCGCTGGTCTGTGGCTGTGCCCTGAACTGGCTCTTCCTAGAAGATGATCCAGCCCTACAACCACACCCACCAAATCGAGATCCCCCAGTCCTCGACGGCTCGGACTGTGCTGGCACTCCTCTTGAAGCCACTGACCCTGCCCCACTTGGGAGTGGACGTGCCACACCGCAGAAGCTCTGAAAATGCCGTATACCTCCACACTAGTAACAAGGATTCAGAGGAAGAGGACATGCTGGTTAGATATGCCCAGGCCTCCCACATTGGTGTCACACGACTGATCTCGCATCAGAAGCCATAGAGGAAAACTGCCTGGAAGAGTGGTCTGAACTGCCCACTCCTTTCTTCACATGATCCTCCCGCTTCCTTTTCTTCTCTGAAGAGCTGCCACTGCCCACTGCTGATACTGAACCATAGAAACCAGACCTGCCTTTCCTATCAATTTCCACCATGCACGCCCGATCAACAACCTCAGCATAGGTCCTCAGTTTAAACAAGAACACCTGGGAGTATATCTCTGGTCGCAAGCCTTTCTCAAACCTCTGGGCCTTCGCTTGCACATTAGAGACAATTTCTGGAGCATAACGAACCAACTCAGCGAAACGGTTGGCATACTCAATCACTGATAGATTCCCCTGAACAAGTTCCATGAACTCTCTAGACCTGGCATAAGCCAACACCTCAGGGAAATACTGTTCATTAAAGACAACATTGAAATCTCCCCAGTGCATCTGCTCATTCTTCCCAACCTAAAGCACTAACACCCACCATTTACGGCTGGGACCCTCCAATAGAAAGTATGCACACTTCACCCTGAGCTCCTCGGGTGTTTCTAGGAACTCAAACATACGCTCGATCTTCTCGAGCCATTGTTCTGCTTCCTGGGGTTCTGTGCTACCTCAGAAGGTAGGAGGCTTGTTTTTCAGAAACTCTTATGCTTCATCTTTTCGAGGACATGTCTCCTCTTCCCTAACAGGAATAGGAGCATGAGTTGGTCCCTGTCCCAAAGCTTGGATAGCCCGAACAATAGCCTCCACGAGCCTCTGATCAATCGGCATGGGAGAACTCTCTCCAGCTTCCTCCTGTGGGTGCATGGGAGCTTTCCGGGGAGGCATGTTGCTACAAAATGCAACAGTAACAAAACAATAGTCAATAACACAATTCTGAAAATTGTAATCAAATACATCAAATATAAATAAACTAAAAACATTCCTTTAATAAAAGAAACAACTACTCCACATCTGCCTGATGTCCACATGTGGTCTGCAGCCCACACGTCTCACCTGGAAGTGAAGTCAATCAGTAAATTCCAACATCCTATGGTGACTCAAGGTCTTCCATGAGAGGTGCGGGCTAGGAACCCTACTCACAACCAATACCCCGATCCCCGACAGTCCTAGCTCCTACCTATCCTGACTCATCTCAAAATAACAATATAACCCAAAAACATTAACCTGCTCTGATACCATTTTGTCCCGAACCGGATCTGGTCGCCACCATTAACGGCACCAAACCTAGCCTGTGGCAAGGCCCGAAGGGCGTTCCCTATCCCCACAAGCTGTCACAAGTTCCCGGGTATCAAACAAATCTGGTTTGGGAATGATTTACCCGAGTATGAAAGCATAAATCAATAAAAAACAATCAATTATTAGAATCTGAAATTTTCATGCTAAACAATTCTTAACAAAACCAGATCTGAGTACATATGTTCAAAAACACTAAAAGTGGTCTAAAAAAAATAATTACAACATAAAGACATCCCCATGGACTCCACACGACAAGGGGATCATCACCCATAAGTTGTCCCTGCAACTCTGCCCCAACGATGGGGACTAACATCCTGAACCACCATCACCCTTAGCCTTCCCTTTACCTGAGTCAAGCATAAGTAGGTCTACTTACACCCAAAGGGTGTAAGTAGGGTGTGTGGCTAAGACCAATAGGATACCACCAGATGATTCCAAAGAGCATGCAATACAATGTGAACAAAAAAATCAATTTTAATACACAAGGTGAAACAATGTTAAAATTTAAAGAAATCCAACTCTCAAATGAAAACATTTTTCAATCTGAGAATTTCAAAATGTTATCACATTAAATAGACATGTGAGATAATGTAAAGTACTGACAAAAAACCCACAACAAGGTTAAATACCACAAATCCAATGAGCATCAAATTCTGGAACACCCATAAGCACTAGGTTGTCTCGGGCCCTATGTACCTCGTACCTCGGTGTAGAGTAACCATAGAAAAATCAGTTCTTGTGGAAGAGCCACTAGTAGGGAACATAACCATAACCTATTGGTCCCCAATCATCATCCAAATAGTTTAGTTAGAGTTGTCGTTATCCATATGCTATGATGAACAGGGACAAGACCCATCTGATCCACTAGCCGTACTAGTACAAATTCACCCCACCTAGGTACCCGGGCTTCCCCTTTTTGTGCTCAAAAAATTTCAGCAAACAACACACATCCTTTTTCATATAAAATATCACTAATGGTTACATACAAATTGTACAGTATCTACACACATTTTATACCATTTAAAACATACAATAAAACAATTTTATTTCCAATAAAACAACCTCTCAAAACATCACATTGTATTGCACCCAATGCTCTTTAAGATATCCACATTTCCCACTATGTTAACACTTGTAATTTATTAAAACCAAATTTCAGTTCAACACCCTTTAATGAAACCAAAAATTCAGTTATGGGGAATCCCAAAATGAACCAATAAAATTTTTCAATGAAAAACCCCCAATTTCACCAAAAATTGGAACTTAAAATTCATTTGCATTATAAATGCAACTAAAACCAATTTTTACAGAAGCATTCAAGTGAAATAAACATTAAGGTACCATGAAAACAGAAATCTAATTCACAAAAATTTCACACACTATGGAATCACCTACCAAATTAACAAAAACCCTTGAATCTCCGTGCGAAAATCAAATTGCACCCCCGCCGCACCAAGAGAGAACAATATCAACCTAAAACCACACAAATTGGCCAAGAAAGCCCAAAGTTAAACCCTAGGTTCGAAATCCTAGTTTCTGGACATTAGTAAACTCAATTATAACTGAAGAAACCCTAAGAAAAATGAGTTAAACCCAAAGTAATTTGAAAGAGGAAAGAAAAGGGATCATTTACTTGAAGAATCTTGAAGTAATCACTCCAAAACTCAAGTATCTGAAATTTAAAAGAGCCCAAATTTAGGGTACGTTCGAAAAAGATGTATTATCTCATATATGAATTGGAATGGAGAAAAATGATTGAGAATGAAGAGAGTTATGTAAGAAATACTTTAACTCTTCAAATCTAGGCGATTTGAGGAACCCTATGAAGTTCGACACCATATCGCGATTATCCAGAGATCAAATGAGGTGGGAGAGAGTTCAGACAGGCGGCTGGGTTAATTGGTCTTGGTTGAGACTTGAAATCACCAAAAAAGCCCAAATATTGAATAAGTTAGGGGAGGTCAATTAGGAATTTGAATGGATGAAAAATGTTGAAAAATGAAAATGTTATAAAAGATACAAAATTTATTTATTAATCTAGAATTGGGCTCACGGTTTGGCCCAATTCATGAATACTCATCTATTGCTTCCTAAAACCTAGGGAAACCCCCAAAACAAAGAAAGGATGTAAATTAAATGAAAAAATACCTTTAAAATATGTCTTTTATGTGACAGGAAACCTAGGATTATCACCTAGATTTGGATGTTTCCTGAATTAAGAGTGTTCATTGGTTTATATCTCGGTAAAGAAACTCACATATTTGAATTTTAGAAGAGGGGACCACCCGATACAATCATCGTGTAGGGGGAGAGCATAGTTTTATATCCATCATTTCATTTTTATCCATGAAGTTATTAAATTCTCAACAAACCCTTTTCAATTTCATCATTAACAACTATATTCTATGTCACTGGGAAACTAAAAGGAAAACCCATATCAACTAACGATGTCATCTCCCACAATAACCCACTCATTACATCTTTTTAACAATGGAAAGTTTGATGCTTCCCCACTGCACGATTTATCACCTCAACTATCTCACATTTTCCCCCAATAGAATCTATCACAACTAAACTAATAAAAAACTTCTCAAACAACCCCACCAAAAAACAATGATGATTTTCGACAATAAAAGTAAACAAGCACCATGTTCTTGAGAAATATAATGAAAATTAGTAAACACATGTGAATCATCCCCTTTACATCATTTTCCATCAAGTATGGTCCATTTTATTCAATCGTTCAATCCCTAATACTCACCCATAGAATAAAAAATCATGTTAAAAATTGATATACAAATGGGAGAGGAGAACAATATTGAAAAAAGATTTGGAAAACATGCCTTAAAGGAGGTCCTGCAAACCGAAGCTTGAAAGCGTTGCGGGCGGCGGAGGTCCGGAAAACTAAAGCTCAAGGACGGCGGATGTCCGGCAATGTGAACTCAGCGGGCGGCGGAGGTTCGGCAACGAGTAGCGAGGGTGGTGGAGGTCCGGCAACATGATCTCAGCAGGCGGCAGAGGGGAGTCGCAGAGTTCAAGTACCGCGAGAGCTTTAGGTCATGATAAAACGAGGGCACTATGCGACCGACTTTATAAAATAATGCACTAAGGTTTTATCAGTGCTAAAAAATCACTGATAAAGACTACCTTTGTTAGTGCTAACATTTTAGCACTGATAAAGGTGTCCTATATCAGCACTTTTCTAGCTCTGATAATAGTACCCTTTATCAACGCTTTTTTAGCACTGATAATAGTACCCTTTATCAGTGATACAAAAGCGCTGATAAATCATGGCTGTATCAGTGCTAAAATTTTAGCACTGATACAGGGAGTCTTTATCAGCTATTTTCTAGTACTGATAATGTGTCTTTTTATCAGCGCTATTTTAGCATTGATAAAGGTTACCCTGTATCAGTGCTAAAATTTTAGCGCTAATAAAGGATTTCTTTATCAGTGATTTTCTAGCACTGATATATGGCCTCTTAATCAGCTCTACAAAAGCACTGATAAAGACTCCCTATATCAGCGCTTCAATTGTAGCACCGATAAAGAACTCCTTTATCAGCGCTAAAATTTTAGCGCTCATATAGGGTAACCTATATCAGTAGTTTTGCTTAGCGCTGATATACGGGGGAACTTCCCTTGCCTGTTTTTGTAGTAGTGACGACTCAAACCCACTATCTCTATTAAATTTTATTTACAAAATCCTAAGACCTAATCTCATAAGGGCCACACAATTGGGTCCCATAGGTAAATACATCAGTGGAAGAAACCTACCTGTTTCATTGATATCACTTGATCCACTCTTATCATAACACATCACTTGAAGAATTTACTTCTTCAGTGTAAGGTCATAACAATACATATCATGATGGGAAATAGATTGAATCACTAACATGAAATGTTTAAGAGTTAGTCTCAAAACACTAGTTCCTCACTAGGTCATTCTAAAGACCCAAATTGTATTCAAACTACCTAAGGACTACCTATACATTAGGAACATTTAAAGGGGGGTTTTATACTCATCCCAATTCTTATTAAAAACCTAAGGTATTTGTGGTTTCACTGGATTCATACAAATAGAATAAATCCAAAATCAATCATTAAATAATTACAACACTTCCAATAGGTTTCTAGGGTGTCCCACATGAGTAACTACTAGTTAAAACTCACTCAATTAACCACCCACAATGTGTTTGGATGTCACATGGACATCAAATACATAATAATGTCTTTGATTATAAATAGCTATGGAATGAGAGATAGTGCACAAGGATAATATGGTCTTAGCTCGTTGATATTTTATTTTAATGTAAATCATTTTAAATTTTATTATTTTAATTAAATAAAACCATTTACTAATAAAACCATTATGAATTTCAGTGTCTAATAGGTGTTACCACACATCACATAAACCATATGAAAAAACACAAACCATGGGGCTTGTCTCGAGGACCAAATACAATAATTTGGTTCCTCTTTCATTTAATTGAAAATACTTATAGCTTCCTCTAGGACAATCCAATATCATACAAGCCCACTAATATCAATTCAAATATTACATCTAAACCAGATCTTCTATATCCTATTTTGAAATTCCAATTTCCATTTTCATTATTTAGAATTTATTTATAACATTTTATTTAACGTTGTATAAATTCTAAGAAACTCACTAGGCACACACCACATTATGAAACCTCAACCAAACACCCTTGGGAATTAGAAAAATAAATCCTAACATGATTCCCTAGAATTTCGTACCAGGATGTGATGATTTGAATTTTATTTCATGACCAAATTAATGAAAACTTATAAAAAAACACTATTCCATCCTACTTCATTGAAATATTGATCCTACACTATCATATTTCATGAAAGATAATTCATTATCTATTCTTCTCAGAATACATAATAAAATCATTATATTTTACGTTGCTCTAATGTAATCCTTGATGATTACATAAACTAGAAAACATTACATTAGAATAAAAAGAGGTGGTTATAAAAATGTCGGCAGAGGAATAAACTAACCTCACATCTGTAAGACAAGACAAAAAGACACCCTAATATCATATTTATTAAATTGGAGAGAAATAATGATTCAAATTTCTTTTGACCATGAAAAAAGGAATAAAAAATTAGTACCCCACTCAAAAACCATAAGGTGTGAATGTTAAAAAATTTTCCTTAAAAATCACCATCAATTCAATGGAATCCACGTGGTGTATGGTGGCTATAGAAAGTAGTTACTACCAAAAAAAATTTTTGTCTATTGGTATACTAATGATTTATATCAATAACCATATACCCACCATGACTATTTCAGGTGGTCTGAGGCTACTTTCTAATCCCTATTTTCATCACAAAATATATATTTTATGATGTTTGGTCTCACAAAACCACACCACAAAGCTCAAATAAAAACCCAAACCCATCAAAAACACAAATTAAATGTTTCTCCCAAATTCCAAATGTATTTAAAAAATGGGTTATTACACCCACTATTAATTAATTATTACTTTTAGGCCACCTTTATGGATGGATAGGATCTCGTCTTGGGTTCTCTGCTTCTCTTATTCAATGGATTCCCCTCGATTCAACTTGAAATTGGTAGTTATTTATGTATAATTACTATTATCTAACGTTGATCATATTTACTGATGAATCAATTCTTATTTATTTCCAAAAATATACTAATAATAATTTTTTTAAAGGATTCATAAATGTTTACCGATGTTTTCAAGATATTCTTGTTAGTCATAAAGTGTAACGACCCAAAGATTCATTAATGAAAATTCCTCTCGATCTAATTAAATGTCTCTTTATGCAAAATGTTTATATAAAATGTAAACTTATTTGGTTTTATGTTATGAATTGTGACCTTTTCTTTTATATCCTTCGAATAGTTATCACATGATTAGTATAAATATTGGGCTTTAACAAATCCAATTTACTCAGACAAAAAAGAAGTGATCCCCTCGGCTAGTAGAATTGCTCCATATGAAGCCCATTTGTCAGAGCTCAGAAAATAGGTGGAATCATTGGGCGTATCTCTTGACCAATCCCAAGCTTACCTTCATCATGTCAAGCTCGAACGTGACCATCTACGGGAAAAGTGGAAGTTTTTAGAAATTACCACTTGAGCGATGTTATCTGAGCCACCCCAAGTGTTTTTCACCATCGCACACCTTACCCTTAGGTCTTATGTGGCTATTTTAAGGGGTTATGTAACAAATTTCTAGTACTATTTTCATGTACATTATTTTTTCAATATAATAAATAATATGATTTCTGGTCATTATTGATACATTGTAAATAGTTTTTAAAGTGAAAATAGTGTTTTTTAGTTATTATTTACTTAAGAATTATATTTTATTAAATCAAGGGATTTTTAATTAAATATTATTTTTATAAAAAATTATGATTGTTTTTATTAAATTAATTTTATTATATATAAATGATCATATAATTTTATGAAAGCAATTGTAATTTTTATTAAGGTTTGAAATCCATTTTTTTCAAAACCCGTGAATTTTCGATAAATGTCGGTTTTTATTTTAAAAGTGAAAATTAACATATTTAGAAAATTATTTAGATAAAATAAATTTTATTTTTTTAATCATGACGTTGAAATTATCCAACGGTGAATTTTTCATAATTTTCTGAGACAGTCACTTTTTTTGGGTAATAATTAAATGCTGTTTAAATATATAATGTGTTTTATGACATCATAATGACCCAATAGTGATGTGATAAAATACTATAAGCTTTATGTTTGGACAATATATGTTTTAACAATAAAATAATGTGATTTTGGGTTTGTTTTACTTACTTTTCAAATAATTAATGGACCCTTCAAGACTTATTAAACACCTTGTCTTTTTAAATTGTTTTCCATGGGAGTGTGACTCACCTCCACATAAGCTACCCTATTATTTTAAGAAGTTAGGACTTTGGCCTTATAAAATATTTTTTCCCCTTCCCTTTTCCAAAAACTATGGGCAAAAACCATGGGTTGGTTTGTGGTTAGGACTAATTTAATATAGGAGGTCCCAAACCTAAATAATAAATAATTCACTCACCTTTCCTATAAGAACCCACCCAAGCTCGCACTTCCTTCTCACTAAAAGACTTTGGAGGACTTCCAACATCTGCCCTACTCTTTTTAGAATCCTCCCAAGGTGCCCCAAGCTCCCAAGAATCCTCTCTCAAGCCTTTGGAAGCACACTTCCAAGTAAGGGTTTTTTCTCCCTTTCTCATTTTTGTCCAATTTTCTTTATGTTTTTTTTTCTTTTAAGATAAAATATGAATGTTTGGGTATGGTTTTGAACCTCCCTCATACTTCCCTATTTATTTTTGAATGATGGGAGACCCCTTTCTTTCTCATTAAATGCCTCCCATGTACACCCGTTACTATGCCAAAATTCTGAAAGGAACTTCTCTCTCCTCTTTTACATTCAAGCAATACTTTTGTATCATGAATCTAAATTCCATTAAAATTCTTGGGACATGTATATATATGACCTTTTTATAGTCCATTACATGTAAATATGATGAGGAACCCCTTTCTCTCTCATAAACCATTTTTATGAATTCTTATGTCACGCCGTTACACAGCCAAAATCACACCGATTTTCTAAGCCAATGTCATTGTGTAGTGAATACCATGCCCATTTCTCCATCAAGGGTATTCAACTTTATGAAAATTTACTTATGGATTATTAATTTTCATGTATGATTTCCAAATTCCTTTATCTTTGAATAAATCATTATGTTTTATGAATCCATGTTTTATGATCCATGTGGCGAACTTATGCATGAAATGAAATGTTTAAGAAGGGTGCGCCTTTATAGCGCTCCAATACATTGGGTAAAGTATAGTATCATGATAAGCCATGTGCAATGAGTGTTGAATAATGCTAATTCATGTCCAATGAGGGTTTAATCGTGATTTATGTGCAATGAGGATTTACTCATGCTTTATGTGCAATGATCCTTGACTCATGCTAATTCCATGTTAGGTGTTTTTCCCACATTTCCATGTTATGATTATCATGATTTATCATGCCTTCATGTTCATGTTTCTATTATGCTATATTGATATGCCTATTGTCTAACATGTATTTTACTCATCATTTATTCCATTTTTATTCCCTTACTGGGCTTTATAGATCACCCCTTTTCTTATTCATGTCCTCAGGTTATCCCATGCAATGCTAAGTACGAGGGAATGTAGTGTTCCTGTAAAGTAAGTTTTCAATAAAGATGGTGTACTTAATGTTTTAAGATGTTTTGTAATGATCCTAGGCCCCAAAGACACTAGACCTCTTGATCATCCTTGTTGTATCAAGTGAACCGTTTATGTAATAAATCATGTTTAAGATTGTAATAAATACCGGGTTGTCATAGTTTGTATCAGAGGATATGTTTCGTTATTTTAGGGATTAGGATTAGAAAACCATAGTAAATCCTTAGAGACAAAACGAAGTATAATAAAAACAACACCATGTTTTGGTAAGTACTGAGTAAGTGGTTTATCATGCAAATACATCCATGTCTGGATACGAGCAGGTAGAGGCGGCTCTGGCACAGATGTATCGTAGGGGTAAAACCCAAAAACACTACTTTGAGATAGGCTCGAATAGGAATGGGTGCACAACAACGGGTCTTACTGAACTCTTGATTATGACACTCCTGTGGGATATGTTTTGATAAATTCAAAATCTTATTATGAACCATTATTAAGGGAATTAAAAAAAAATTCCCCTAAGAATATATGTTAAAAAGTAGATCATGAAAATCCTAGATTAAAGTCTATATACTCATGAGTTAAGGAAATAAAAGATTATTTATAAGTAATTGACTTTTGTATTAGGATTACCCATTATGTGTTACCCCCTAACATTCCTATTATTCCAGCCAATGGCTGGTAATTGGAGGACTCGGGCTAACAACTGATCTGAAGATTAGTGTGATGACTGTACTAATGGGATTCCCAATCCAATGGGACCGGGAATCCCAAACATTGTCACATTTCTCTCTCAGCTTACTCAATCATTGAATAGAAACACAGGTCAAGAGGATCATTCAACCCCCCTAAGAAAGAACAAGTCGCTATAGAGAGCTTCATGAGACAACGACCTCCTAATTTTAGTGGATCATCTGATCCCACGATCGTTGAAAAATGGATCAACTCCATTTGAAAATATCTTTTCCATCCTTCAATGTTCTAAACAAGAGAAAGTTCTCCCGGAAGCTTATCGTATGGAGTGTGAAGCTGATAAATGGTGGACGTTGATAAAAAATATGAAGCCTAGGGAGGAGATCGAGACGTTGGAATGGAAGGATTTCTAGAATATGTTTTTCGATAAATATTTCCTGCGCACCCTCTGGCTTAAGTTGGAAAGGGACTCAAATTCCATTAAACAAAAAGAAAAAGAATTTGTTGGAACATATGAGGAAAAATTCACAAGTCTTGCACGATACGCTTCCGGATTTTTCGTTATCCCTGAATGCAAGGTTTACCTCTTCTTTGGTGGGCTGAAGCCTAGCCTGCATAAATCATTAGTGATCCGTGACTTCGACAGCTATGAGGAAATTATCTGATGTGCCCTCAAGGTCGAAATGGAGATCGAGGAATCACAGGGGTATCATGGGGACAAGAAGTGTAAGGTATAATTCAATGTTGGCGGTCTGATGGATAAATTGAATGGTGCTAAGAAGATCCAGCACCCCACTTACAAAAAGTGCGGAAATAAGCACCCTGGAAATTGCCTCAAGGGGATAAGGAAATTCTTTAGGTGTGGAAGAGAATGGCACCTAGCTATTAATCGTCGGCAAGAATGACCTGAGGCTGCGACAGAGGAGAGGAATGCTCCGTTCGTACCTCAACGCGTTGTTCATTGCTACACTGCAAAGAACTAGGTCACTTTTCAAATTAGTGCCCTAAACCAATGGTTTTTTGAGGCAACCAACAACCTCCACAGCAGCAAGGAAGAGATTTTTCCATCACTTCTACCACAGATAACCCCGAAAATGAAGTTGTGATAGGTACGCTAGTTATTCATTCATGAATAGAGAACGTACTTTTTGATTCAGGTTCTACGCATTCTTTTATATCTCGAAAGTTTAGTAGAACAATCCTAGCACCACCACTAATCATGGAAGTGAAGATGTCGGTGAGTATGAAAAATGGGGCAATAATTTCATCCCATGAATATAAGTCCTCCCCTCTTATAATCTGTGGATTGAATTTCCGGAAAAACTTTTTCATACTCCTTATTGGGGAATTTGATGAAATTCTTGTCATTGATTGTCTTTCCTTATAGAGGGCAAACATAAATTGTTGGGAGAGGGAAATCACACTCCATATGGAAAATCAACCCCTGATTCTTTACAAGTGTAAGGAGGAAGATGAATCTCTTTTAGCTCCATCATCTCAAGCATGGTTATTACTGCCCAATGAACACACGTATCTGGCTCAGATGATTGAGTCCAAGGAAGAAACCACCCTAGAGAAAATTCCTATTGTGAGGGAATTTGCTGAAGTGTTTCCCAAGGAAATTCCTGGCCTTCTACCTAAAAGGGACGTTGAAATCTCATTTGATCTTATACCAGGGTCTCTACCAATATCCTAGACTCCATATAGAATGGTTTTCATGGAGCTTAAAGAGCATGAGAAAAAACTACAGGAGAATCTGGATAAAGAGTTAATACACCCAGGTGATTCACTATGGGGTGCACCAGTCCTCTTCATGAAGAAGAAGGATGGGTCAATGCGGCTTTGCATCGATTATCGTGAACTTAACAAAATCACGATAAAGAACAAGTTTCCTTTTCCACTGATCGATGACTTTTTCGATCAGCTGCGTGGAGCACAATACTTATCCAAGGTAGATTTGCAGTCGGGATATTATCATGTAAGGGTGAAGAAGGTAGATGTCCCCCAGACTACTTTTCATATAAGATATGGGCACTATGAATTCATAGTAATGCCTTTCGGACTCACCAATGATCCAGAAATCTTCATGGGAATAATGAATAGAGTATTTAGAGATTACCTAGAAAAAATTTTGGTAGTATTTATAGATGATATTCTAATATTCTCCAAAACCAAGGAGGATTATGAGGATCATTTAAGAACTGTACTAGAGACTTTTCACAAGGAGAAGCTTTATTCAATGTACAGCAAGTGTGAGTTTTGGTAAAAGGAGGTCTCATTCTTCACCCATATCATCACAAGAAATGGGATATCTGTTGATCCCTCCAAAACAGATGTAATTGAGGGATGGGCGAGGCCAACATCGGTAATGAATATCCATAGCTTCTTGGGGTTAGCTGGATATTATCGACGATTTGTGGGAAATTTCCCACAATTGTCCAACCCGCTTACCAATCTAAAACTAAAGGGAGTGAAGTTTTCTTAGAGTGTTGAATGTGAAGAAAGCTTCAAGGAGTTGAAAATGAGGCTTATCACTGCGCCCGTGCTCACATTAGCCACAACTGGGGAAATTTTTGTGGTATTCAGTGATGCTTTGAATAAGGGCTTAGGTTGTTTGCAGATGCATAATGATAAATTGATATCCTATGCCTCAAGGAAATTGAAAATCCATGAGTGAAACTAAACAAAGCATGATCTGGAGTTGGTGGTAGTGATCTTTTCCTTAAAAATCTGGCGGCATTATCTCTATGGGGAGAAATGTGAGATATATATTGACCACAAGAGTATTAAATTTATATTCACCCAGAAAGAGCTTAATATGCACCAGAGAATATGGATAGAGCTCATCAAGGATTATGATTTTTCAATACATTACCACCCTAGGAAAGCAAACAAGGTGGTAGATGTTGTAAGTAGAAAGGACCCAGTGATTCTATCAATGATGAGAATTGAGAAGGATCCAATCATCTTAGACTTGATGAAGCTGGACATGGGAATCATAAATAATGGAAAATCATCAATCTTTTCAAAAATTATTCCTCAACCGTCTCTTTTTGAAAGGTTAAAGGATGCTCAAAAGGATGATGTGGGAATTCAAGAAAAAGTGGAAGTTATCAAAAAAGGGAAATACTCAGATTTTAATGTTAATGAAGAAGGAATTGTGTGATTTGGGAAATGACTATGTGTTCCATAAAGTCTGGAGCTGAAGAAGGAAATTTTGGATGATGCCCATAGTTCAAATTTATCTATTTACCCAAGGAGCAAAAAGATGTATTGAGATCTCCAAAAAACTTTTGGTGGGATAATATGAAAAAGGAGATCGCTAAATATATATCAAAGTGTCTGGTGTGCCAGAAAGTGATGGGAGAGAGGCAGAAGTCGAAGGGGATGATCCAACCATTTCCCACACCTGAATGGAAATGGGAGAACATCCCCATGGACTTTGTCACCGGACTTCCGAGGACATCCAAAGGAAATAATGCAATCTGGGTTGTTGTTGATCGTCTTACAAAGGCTGTACACCTCATTTCTATTCGGGAGGATTTCTCATTGGATCAATTGGCACGAATAAATATCAGGGAAGTGGTAAGGTTGCATGGAGTACCACTATCTACTGTGTCTGACCAAGATCCACAATTCACCTCTATGTTATGGAAGAGTCATCAACATGCTCTGAATAATGAACCGAACTTCAGTACGGCCTTTCATCCTCAAATTGATGTCCAATCCGAGTGGACTATCCAATCACTTGAGGACATGTTGAGAGCATTCTCAATGGACTTTAAAGGAGGATGGGATCAACATCATCCTCTGGTTGAGATCTCTTATAAAAATAGTTTCTACTCGAGTATACAAATGGAACCATATGAAGCCCTGTATAGGAAAAGGTGCAGAACACCGGCATGTTGGGATGAGTTCGGTGAACGTAAGCCGCTTAGACCATAAATGGTATAGTAAATGGTGGATAAGGTGAAAACCATTCAGCAGTATATCAAGGTAGCCCAGACTCGACATAAGAGTTATGAAGATAATCGTCAATGAGACCTTGAGTTTAAAGTTGGAGACATGGTTTTTCTATGCATATCTCCATGGAAGAAGGTCATGAGGTTTGTAAGCAAAGGGATGTTATGTCCAAGGTACAGCGGCCCCTTCGAGATTCTTGATCGTGTCGGGGTTTTGGCCAATCGACTAGCACATCCACCTACCATGGCCAATGTACATGATGTATTTCATATATCCCTCTTAAGGAAGTACATACCAGACCCTTCACATGTACTCTCTTCTGAGGTGGTACAGTTGGAGTATGATCTTTCTTATGAGGAGTAACTAGTGAAGATCTTAGATCGTAGTGAAAAAGTTCTACGAAATAAGACAATGCCCCTCGTCAAGGTGTTATGGAAAAACCACAATTTTGAAGAAGAAGCTTGGGAATCGGAGTAAATGATGAAGCTGAGTTACCCACATCTGTTTTAGTGTGGGAAAAAGGAAATTTCGAGGGTGAAATTTCTAAAGGGGGGAATATTGTAACGACCCAAAGTTTCATTAATGGAAATACATCTTGATCTAATTAAATGTCTCTTTATGAAAAATGATTATATAAAATGTCAACTTCTTTGGTTTTATGTTATGAATTGTGACCTTGGATTTTATAGTCGTTGAATGGTGATCACATTATTATTATAAATATTGGGCTTTAACAAATCCAATTTACTCAGCCAAAAAAGATGAAATGGCCTCAGCTAGTAGAATTACTCCATACGAAGCCCATTTTTCGGAACTCAGAAAAGAGGTGGTGTCTTTGGGATTCTATCTTGACCAATCCAAAGCTGAGCTTCATCATTTCAAGCTCGAACATGACCATCTACGCGAAAGGTGGAAGTTTATAGAAATTACCACTCGAGCGATGTTATCCAAGCCACCCCAAGAGTCTGTCACCATCGCACACCTTACCCATAGGTCTTATGTGGCTATTTTAAGTGGTTATGTAACAAATCTCTAGTACTATGTTCATGTACATTATTTTTTATATATAATAATGAATATACTTTTTTGTCATTATTGATACATTTTAAATAGTTTTTAAAGTGCAAATAGTGTTTTTTAGTTATTATTTAATTTAGAATTATATTTTATTAAATTAATGCATTTTTGAATTAAATGATATTTTAATAAAAATTATTATTTTTATTATTAAATTAATTTTATTATATATAAATAATCATAAAAATTTATGAATGTAATTGTAATTTTTATTAAGGTTTGAAATCCATTTTTGTCAAAACCCGTGAATTTTCGATAAATGTCGGTATCTATTTTAAAAGTGAAAATTAACATATTTAGAAAATTATTTAGATAAAATAAATGTTATTTCTGGAATAAGGACGTCGAATTTATCCAATGGTGAATTTTTCATAATTTTCCGAGACATTCAATTTTTTTGGGTAAAAATTAAATGCGGTTTAAATATATAATGTGTTTTCTGACATCATAATGACCCAATAGTGATGTAATAAAATACTATATGATTTATGTTCGGCCAATATATATTTTAACATTAAAATCATGTGATTTTGGGTATCTTTGACTTCTTTTTCAAAGCATTAAGGGACCCTTCAAGACTTCTTAAACACCATGTCTTTTAAATTGTTTTCCATTGGAGTGTGACTCACCTCCACATAAGCAACCCTATTATTTTAAGAAGTTAGGAATTTGGCCTTATAAAATATTTTTTTCCTCTTCCATTTTCCAAAAAACATGGCCAAATACCATGGGATGTTTTGTGGTTTGGACTAATTTAATATAAGGGGTCCCAAACCGAAATAATAAAGAATTCACTCACCTTTCCTACATAAACCAAACCCAGATCCCACTTCCTCCTCGATGAAATCATTTGGATCTCGTCCAACCTCTGACATACTCTCTCTAGAATCATCCCAAGGTTCCCCAAGCTCTCAATAAGCCTCTCTCAAGCCTCTCTCAAGCCTTTGTAACCACACTTCCATGTAAGGGTTTTTTCTCCCTTTCTCATTTTTTTCCAATTTTATTTAAGTTTTTTTCCCTTTTAAATTCAATTATTAATGTTGGGGTATGGTTTCTCACATCTCTCATACTTCCAAATTTATGTTTTAATTATGGGATACCCCTTTATCTCTCATTAAATTCCTCTCATGTACACCAGTTACTATGCCAAAATTTCGAAAGGAACTTCTCTCTCCTCTTTTACATTCAAGCAATAATTCTGTATCATGAATCTAAATTCCATTAAAATTGTTGAGACATGTATTTATATGACCTCCTTACTTTCAATTACATGTAAATATGATGATTAACTCCTTTCTCTCTCATCAACCATTTTTATGAATTCTTATGTCACGTCATTACGCTGCCGAAATCACAGCGATTTTCTAATCCAATGACATTGTGTAGTGAATTCCATGCCCATTTCTCCATCAAGGGTATTCAACTTTATGAACATTTACATAAGGATTAAGAAGTTTCATGTATGAATTCCACATTCTTTTATCATGGAATAAATGATTATGTTTTATGAATCCATGTATTATGATCCATGTGGCACACTTTTGCATGAAATGAAATGTTTAAGAAGGGTGTGCCCTTATAGCACTCCAATGCATTGGGTAAAGTATAGTATCATGATACGTCATGTGCAATGACTATTGACTCATGATAATTCAAGTGAAATGAGGGTTTACTCGTGCTTTATGTAAAATGAGGATTTACTCATGATCCATGTGCAATGAGCCTTGGCTCATGCTAATTCCATGTTAAGTGTTGTTGCCAAATTTCCATGTTATGATTATCATGATTTATCACGCCTTCATGTTCATGTTTCTCTTATGATCTATTGATATTACTATTGTATAAAATATATTGTACTCCTCATTTATTCCATGTTTATTCCATTACTAGGGTTTATAGCTCACCCCTTTTCTTATGCATGTCCTCAGGTTATCCCATGCAATACTAAGTACGAGGGAATGTTGTGGTCATGTAAAGGATTTTTTCAATAAAGATGTTGTACTTCATGTTTTAAGTTGTTTTGTAATGATCCTAATCCACAAATACACTAGACCTCTCTATCATCCTTGTTATATCAAGTGAATATTTTATGTAATAAATCATGTTTTGGTTTGTAATAAAAGAAGGGATGTCTTATAAAGTGGTATTTGAGGTGTCTTGGTGGGCCAATTATAAAAACCAATTTCATGTACTCTACTTGATCTATATAATAGATTTTACTATTTTATTAATAAAATAGATTATAATGTGGTATTTCAACTCTTTTTTTATTTCTAAATTTTCTAATTCATGATGTCATGACTGGTTTTGAATTATCATTGAGTGTTTTTTGTATAAATTTCATATTGATGATTTCCTCACTCTGTTATATTATATTATATTTCTTTTTATTAATATGATTTATATTGAATGGAATGAGATATCATTCAATGTTTAGTTTCATGGAATATATCTTATTATTGTTTTTAGATTTTTGATTTATCTATTAAATAATTTACAGGATTATTTGGAAAATAAACAAAGAGTGATAATTTAGTATTTGACACCCTAGTATTGTTTACCCCATATGTGATGGTTTATGAAAATAAATGTGATGTTTTTATTATTGGATATAATTTTGAATGAGTTTGTTTCATTCATTGTTGTTTAAGGGTGAGAGATATAAATTACATTTTTCTTTTCTTTTTTATATACAAAAGGGTAATTTCTAATTGTATTTCCAACTAGCATGCATTGTTTACATGAAAAGGGAAATGCAAGAATTCATAGTAGTATATATTTCGTAATTAAAAAAACAACATACAAATTTTTCTATGTATTTATATTTAATATCATTGATGTGGATAAAAAGTTCATAGATTATATGTTGAGTATTCTTTAACTATCATTTAATAGTAGTGGTACTTTTATGATATGGTGGTTACCATAAGTATCTTACTCTATGATGTAAAATCCATTTTATGAAAAATTAAATTAATCCTACATAATAAGAAGCTACAAGGATCTAATTTATTATGATTTTGAAGGTAATGGTGGAGTGGATGTGGCCACATATGAAGAGTTCAGATTATGGAGAACTGGAACATGAAAACTAAATGTTTGGATGATTTAGTTAAAATATGTAATGAGAATTTACTCCTAATTACTAATCCTGGAAGTAGTAGGTAAAATGAAAATGAAACTTCTTAAAGGTTCATAAATATTATCAACAGATATAAATTCTATGGGATCATTTAAGGCATGAATTGTTTACCAGATCGATGAGTTTATGTGGTGGAATTCATTGACCAAATGGAGGCTTCATCAATTAAGATCACATTAGGTGTAATTAGCCTTTTTAATATTAGGAGGAGTTGATTACAAGTTCATTGGCTTGGCTAAACTATATTTTTTGTTCTGAGTTAATTGTGATTATGTATAAGACTAACAAATTGTAATCATTTTTTTGGTTGAATAAAGATAGATATAGTATTCCTCCCACTTATTAGGGAACAATTATAAACCATGTTAAACATGTATTTTTCTTGTTTCATGTGTTTGTTTAAATAATTTTCTTTTTATAAATATTATCTATATTAATTTTAATTTATGAATTATAGTGTGGTGGCATGGGAATGGTTTATCTTCCATGTTCGTGGAGTCATAGTGTGTGATAACTTTATGGAACTTTACTTATAACCAATATAAGTAATTAGAAACATTTTGGTGGTATATTTGAAGATATTAAAATATCTAACAGGAACTATAAAAGTTCAATTGGAGTGTTATAGATGATTACACCCTGGATACGGTTTTATAGTAACTGTTTAGTTTTATGATTATTCCCTTTGACTTGGAAGAGAGTATCATTAATTTTTTGTTGATATCAATTTTACATTGGTGGATATTTTATGGTAATTTAAAATTTATCAGTATATATAATGGGGAGAAGGATTTTTCTGGTCAGAAATGTTTTATGGAAGATGTTTTTGGTTTTTTGGGATATTGATGTAGGATGGCCTACTACAGATGAAGCTTGATATCTTTTTGATATATACCAAATCAGAAGAAGTGAAGAATAAATAATAGGATCTGATGCATAAAAAATCATTAAATTTTAAAAATATTTCATTAACATATAATTTTACTCAAAACATCAATAAATTTATAACCATTTGAAAACATAATGCCCTCGCTGAAATGTTTGATAATATCATAGTGATGAACAAATTTTTTTCAAGGGATATTAGTTTGTATATGAATGGAAAAAGGTATGTTTGATGTCAATAAAATTAATGTCTTCAACATGGTTATAGATTATATTCGGTTAGTGAAGTAGAACATTGAATATTAAAAATGGATGTTACCATTACTATCATTTCTACTTGAATCACGAGATGGTATGGTGACCATTGTTAGAAACTTAAACTAAAAGGATGAACCAATGTTCACAAACATTGGGAATTTATTTTTGAATGAGTAAATTCATCATAAATTGATCCATAAAAAATTTAAAGTATATAAATAAGTTTGATTTCAAAACCATGGAAGAGACAAAAAAATATAAAGAAAGAAGATGATGAATTAAGAGAAACTCGATGGAAGGTGGTCCCATGTAATGAAATTTTGGTAAGAAATATGTAACTTCCCAACTCAGGTTCCACACACTAGTTCCCTGAACCGGCTAGTTACATGACCTGATGTGTGACTCCCTATTTTCTAGAGGTATTTTGATTGCATGTAGTGTCAAATATAAAATCAATGTTGATATTATACCCTCTTTACCTCTTGTGATGCCTCGACCTAGGTGTCACACACTAGTTACCTGATCCGGTTTATCACATAACCTTAGGAGTGCCCACCGTTATGCCATAGGCTGCAAAATAGAAGTGAGGTTTTAAAATAAAACATGAAGAGACTATACAGTCATTATCAAATCAACATAATTATAGAAACAAATAGACAAAAACAATATGATAATAATCGACACCTAGAATAATTGAATAAGAAGAACAAAACAATATCACATGAAGACCAAAAGCATTAAATAATTTCCAAAAATAAAAAATAAATATGACATTCCAAAATTTGTTTCAAGTGTCTAAATAAAATAAAAAAAAATACACTGACTTTCTCATGTGGGTCCCAAAACCATGTCTGATTCCATTATTCATGCTTCATCTCTTCTATTCCATATAAAATAATAATCCTTTATTTATCCAGTCCTACCAACATGAAGTCTATTTTTGTACTAATTTGGAATCTCAAGATAGTCTTGAGTACAACTCAGTAGGCCCCAATAGATGGAATCTAAATTAATATTCATCCATTAATAGTGTATGTTGTTTTAGGAAGACTAATGTACAATAAAAAGTAAAAAGTTTTTCACAACTCATTATTATTAATTTAACCATATTTGTTTCCCCAGGTTCATGATTACCGTTGTATCATCATTACTTGCATAACCCCATACCATAGTTTGACCCATGTCCCATATGGAAGACAATTCATTAGAGAACATGGGATTTAATTTTCCATTTAATTCAATCTCTTAACATGACCATTTGAAACCATATTCCAATACAAATATTGTGGGTGTAGAACACTGTGCCTTTAACCTTGTCGGTACATGGAGCATCAGTACCTATCCCAGACCTTAGGGGTATTTGGAGCATTAGTCCCTATCACATACAATAATATTCTCATGCATTAATCTTGGCATAGAACAACATGGATAGCACCCAGTTGGTATTTAGAGCATCAGTTTATATCCCAAACCCCATTTCTCAAGGAATCACATATATCATGCATATATCATTTAACAAGGTTAATCATCATTAACCATATAATCAATATCTCACATCATTATATACCATTTCAATTTTCAATTAAATCATAATACATTACTTTAATCACCTGAGATATTATGAACAATTCACCATTAAACCATATATCAATATTTGTTGACGTAACCTATTAGTTGTTCTAGGTTAAACCAAATATCACTTTATTCCCATTACCAATATATTCCATATCTCAAAAATTAAACATTTTACACAATTCCCATTTAATTTACCAGTTCTATATTTCCAATATCCCATCAATTTCATCATCACATCATTCCATTAATAAATTATCTGACTAATTGTTCCAAATCATGATGTAATTTATAAACATGGATATTGGAATATCACAATTCCACACACATAAATATCTTTAAGAGTATCTGATTTTAAATTTACACCACCTACCTCGAGGTCATTGATGAATGCTCAACAAGCCAAAAATCCCCAAATTGAAGTGGAACTTTAAATTGGACAACAAATAGTGAGGTCTAGATCCAAAAACAATATAAAAGATCAAATACATTAGATCCAATAAAACCAAAATCTAAATTAATCACCATTGGTTGAAAAATCCCATCAAAATATGAGATAATGATAGGAGAGAGGTAGGAAGACAATAAAGAAGAGATTTATTGATATGAGAAGTGCATATCAATCAATCAGATCTTCGATTGATTATGAACAGAGTATGGACATCTTTGGAATCCACCTATGAACTTCAAAAATTAAAGGAATCTCATTAGGTACATGTTGGTTCTAATTAGGGTGATGTTCAATGGGTTCAAGAATTTTAAAACAAATTTTCATAGGAGTTCATTCTATGCACATCATTTCCTAGGCAGGGGTGCACTGTTTTTGAAACTGATCTCCATAATAGTGCGCCTCCATTAAGGGTCGCGAGGTTAATACTAAGAGGGAACACTATTTTAAAACCTATTGAAAAACTATGAAATATCCCTATGTGGGGGGGTTCCATGGTTTTACAGGGCTAGGTGCGTGGTTTGGGAAAATTTTGTGCCTACCGTGCTCTTCCCAGAACCCCTCCCAAAACTCCCAGAATTATTCTGAACACTCCTATGACATTAATCAACCAAAATATACTAAAAAATGTTTAAAATAATACATGTAAATGTTCTGGATATATCTCTAGAAAAGTTCAAGATCTTATGATCTCCCCACCTAGTAATAGATTATCCTTGAGATGCACTCCTAGGAATCTTGAATATTCTATGGTCAAAAGATCAGTCCTCTAAGCCTGCATATACACTTTTATCTCATAATATTCCTTCTAAACATTCTTATGTTTCTATAATCCTCAATCTATTAGTAAAATATTTCCCCACAACACATTTTTCCTATGATCCAATATACATATTAGATTATCCTTAAAAAACACATCGGTCTCAAGCTCATAATCATTCACATCGATCACATGATAATGGTTAGGGAGATATAACCAATGATGTTATATATGAAAAACATCATGTGTAGCACTATACCTCAATGTAATAGCCAATCGGTAAACCACTGGCTCGATTCTCTCCACAAACACAAATGGTCGAATAAACCTATGTGCCATCTTTACCTATCTCTAAATCCTACAATGACCCAATAAAGGTGAAACTTGAAGGAATACATTGTCACACTCCATAATTTATTGGGGGTTTCAATGTCTATGAGAATCATACTTCTTAAATATTTGAGTTGTATCCATATGCTTCCAAGTTAGTTGAACCTGCTCTTACATCTCCTGCATGAGAATCAATCCAAACAACTCTGACTCACCTACCCCTATCCAAATAGAGGTCATTTTATTATCCTACAATAAATACCCTCATATGGTTCTATATAAATATATTTTGGATAACTGTTGTTATAGGAAAACTCCAAAAGTGCTAGGGGATCCTACCAAGACACACTAATGTTAAGAACTCCCGCTTATAGAACATCCTCTAAAAACAAAATTTTATACAAAAACTACCCATAAGTCTATGGAAGTAATGTTGTACTTAGAAAAAAATTCATACGAAGATATATTTTTCATTCCATTATATAATAAATATTTGAAACATGAGTTATGAACTGAAACTATATTTTATAGAACTACATGTATATGGAATATATCTGAAACATAAAATTCTACCAAATGACCCACTAAAAAAAGTCTCTGTAAATGTAATGAAATTTATTAACTTTTTATGTGCGTCCACATCCACCTATATGATTTCATTATTCCAAGGCGTCCTTGGATGACCCACCACAATGTCTATACTAACGTCACCTCACATCAATTCCATAATGGGAAACTGTTGTAGTAAACAAACAGGTAATTAATCCTTGGCCTTGACCTCTTGATAAGTCTAGATTCATGTTTCTATAATTATAATTTCAATTTTCATTAATAGATATCAATATTTTCGACATAGGTTTTGATACTTTTTAGCCATACATGGTTGTAATTCCCACATCGAGGAATGAAATTCACATACCATCGTCTTCTAAATACCTGATGGAATAAAAAAATGTCCCCATACATAGATGATCTCATCCTCATAAATTTTCTAATAGGAAGGTGTCTCCCCACCATCAAGGATTTTTCTCGAGAGAAAACACTCTGGACCCTCTTGCTACTTTTCCCTGATCTGACTAAATTTAGTATACTCCACTGAAACTAGTATGAGATTTATCTACACTTATCCCTCCTGAACCAAAACATGAATCTCATATAACCTAGTCATTATCATTCCCCAAGAGTTAGACTCCATAACGTCTTCAATCTGAGTATCCAATATCAAATCATTAGCATACTTGTTTTGTTTCCCAAGAATATACGCATGCCCAAAATAAATTGAATTATATACTCAACCAATCTCTAGTACTAGAGTTTCTAATATTTTTTTGAAAAAATATATACTTTTGGCTCATTTGATCAGCATACATAGTGAACTTATCTCACAAAAAATAATGTCGACAACTCTTCAAAGCATAAACCACTCTAGGTAACTTCAGGTCATGCATATGGAAGTTCTGTTCATTTGTCCCCAATTACCACAACCCATATCCCATAACTTTATCTCCCTACATCAATACTACCCCAATTACTACTATAAAAGCATCAAAAAGTATGGTATGCTCCTCCCTTGGCTCTGGTAGGATCAAGACTAGTGTAGTAATCAAGAAGCTCTTCAAATCCTATAAATATTTCTTACATAATCCAAACTAGTAAAACATTATCACCTTCTTGGTGAAGCCCAAATATGATGCTTCCAAATTTAAAAATTCATATATGAACCTTTGATAATATAACACTATCACCAGAAATCTATGGATATCCTATAAATTATTATAGTACTCCCTAGAAACAACTCCCTGAACATTCTATAGATCCACTAACACACTTTAGTTTGAGATGATGTGACCATAGAAATGTACCTGATCAATCTATACCAAGCACATAGATAGATTGGAATATATGAATTTATCTCTCATTATAGTTAGGTTGATTCCATGATGTTTGGTTTGATAACAATAAATCTTTTATTAAATGATGAATTCAAGCCCAAATACAACCACTTAATGATCTTGGTACAGGTGGAACATTCCATTAATCAAGTCTATAAAAATTATGTGCGTGTTCATGATCCCAAAAAAAAATAAAAAAAAATAACGGCAATACATTCTTTTGAAATATGTTTTAGTTATATCCTAAGGTGTAACTCTCTGTTATTAATACCCTGATCTCTAGTAGATCATAAAGAAAACATGATGTGATATCAATAATTCAAATAAATTATCAATGCGTAGAAGAGAATGATATTTATTCACAATCATATGGTCCAACTAATGGTATTCAACACACAAGTGTTTGGTCACATCATCATTCATTTCAAAAAAGACTTGAGAACACCAATGTGATGTACTCAGATGGAAAAACATGTTACCCATCAACTATTATAATTTATTCAGAACATCGTGAATATAGGTTGGTCCCAATATCTATGGTGGAATATAAATTTGATCATCGCCAATAATTAACTCAATCAAAAACTCCACATCCCTCTCATATTGAAGCCCTGAGAAGTCATCAGGAAACACATCCTAGAACCTATCCACTATTGGTGGAAATACATCATTCATTACACCCTAATAATTTAATAACATACTATAAACATTAGCAATGAGATACCCCAATCGATTATGAACTGGAGATTCCTAGCCTACCTGGATATCCAACTCTCCATGGTGAACATAATTTTCACCCTTAAGATACACAAAATTAAATCTCTTATAGAAAAAAATCTATATGACTTTGGAATGCCACTAACTAGTCCATACACAAAAGTAATTTCAAATACTTCCTTATCAATTATGTTGAGATACCAAAGGAAATGATACTCCACAAACTTGAGAGAACATACCATTCCCAAATAGTTGTCTCTCAATCATATTCCTAATAGTGTATCAATCATTATACCCCCACTCACAAACTACACTACGAAACTCAACGCAATCACAATTTGTTAAAATATAAAATAATGAGAGGTTATAGAATCAAATAATGAACTATAAAGAACAAAATCTTCAATAATAATACCTTTAATTTTCAATGGTACAGAATTTTTATCAACTTTTTTACGATAAAATACATAAAAACATTCTACCACTTCTCCATGTGAAGCATGTTGAGTCCCCTAAGCTGTACCACATTGCTAATATGGGAGATCTTGACTAAATCACCTCATACACATCCCCAATAACTATGGCCAGAAGAACTCCAAAATCGTGATTCATATTGGGTTGAAGACCCCCCCCCCCCGTTCAAAAACTCTAATTTTTCATGGTCCAATCATCATTTCTCACATATCGGGGTTTCCTACATAACCATTATAGTTGTCCCATCGAACCATAAGATCATCCCTCAATCAATGATCATGGAAAATTTATATCAAAGTGGCCTTGCCAACCGCACTAGTGGTAGTGAACACTATAAGATAAGGAGAAACTAATCCTTCCCCATGGCCTCTCTAATTTACCATAATCCAGTAAGAACTCTCATTTTTATTCTTCTTATCTCATAAGTAATACCTCCTGATCATCCAGTAAAAACCAATTATACTACACTGGAAGCCTCTTTCTGATTACCCTCAACGATGATATCCTAATCCACTACCTAATTAAACATTAGTAACCAAATATATTACCCTAGAACATATTATAATGTTTCAACTCATCCTTAAAACTCTTCTTTGTAGTCATCTCATCACCAACTAGTTCTATAGAAAGACACAATAGTTCAAGAAAGTGAAAAACATAGTACATAAAATACATAATCCCCTTGGTCAGTCTCATGAACTATGATTTCCTCTCATATATATGGGTCTATATATAAAAGTTCTATAGAAAATTCTTTTAAAAATCCTTAATACCATGTTTTCCTATTTATTACATGGATCATGAATATCCCACCATCACTTCATTGATCCCCACAACAAATATGCTTCTAGTTTGATACACTTCTCTATAGAAGTATCTAGGTTGTCGAGGATCATAAGGACAGATTCAATACCGAACTCAACTACCTCATGTCCACCCAGTCTAGTGAAATTCTAAGAGTGATGAATCTAAAAATCCATAGTTATTCTTGGCATAATTTTTCACAACCCACCCTGGCACAATTTCCATAAACTGCATAATGTGATCGATGTTATCTAAAAACATCTCTCTAGCTACCTCATCCTAAACTATCAGAGCCAAAGACTCAACCACTAGAGATGAATTTCCATTCAAGTCCTCATTTCATCCTTCCAAAAAGCATCATCTTGGAGGAATATCCCAGAAAGTACAAACACATGTCGTAGGACACATAAGACAAAATTTAAATAATTATGGATCTTCACATAATTCCATAACAATTCACCCCCCAAAACCATCCACAATGTCAAAACTGAGGTTCTATCACTACACTTAATCATCCTTCACCTAGGTCTTGGTTAACAATAGATAAACACATTCTAATATTATAGTTTCTCATTAAACACCTAATTTTTAAATTTTTTACCATTTTACAATTTTCAATTAATATTAGGATCCTTTTTAGTTAAAATTTACATAATGAAGAAAATCACATTAAAATAAATGAATAATCCCAAAACATTCTTTTCCTGAGAATGCATAAAATAATGCATGTATGAATAATTTCCTACTGTAAATAGAGTTTCATGTTTATATAAATCATATTTCATTTGGGTCCACAATTAATGAATATCATTAAAAAAATCATCAAAAAACAAGTGCATCACTTGAGGTGAAATAATATTCAATTCTGACATCAAACAATAATAACAATAATCTCACCTTCGGTACATGGATTTTACCCATGTACATGTATTGGATACTCCTCTGAATGTGATTTTACCATGGCCAAAATCATCATAATATTCTATCTACCAATCCTAAATAGTAAGATAAAATATATAAAAATAAATCTCTTTTTGTACAATTTTGGGATGTCCCAACCCATTTTCCACACACTGATGCCCCTAGCCAGTCAATCATATAACTGCAGGCACACCTCCCTATATTCCATAGGTGATTGAATAGTAGTTAGGGTCTAATATATCATGTGGGTGGAATATACCATCATTATCAAAGAAGTATAACAGAGTAAAAAAACTGAAAAATAACCATATTATAATTATCAACAACTTGAATAATATAATACCCATTAAAAACAATATCATATGATGAACCAAAATACGAAACAAAATGAAAAAAATAAAAATTGGATATGTCATGCCATAATAAGTGTCATGTGTCTAATTAAAAACAAAAATACAGACATTGATACAACTAATTGGGTCTTGAATCCTTGTCTGGTAACCTCATCCAGGCTTCATCCCAACACTTCAATCTAACAAAGGAATATGGACCTTATCTTGTGCTATAAACATGAAGTATATTTCTGTACTGATTAGGAAACCCATGTAGTGTGTGATTACTACAGTATAGGCCACCACCAATAGTCTCTAAAACAATATCTAGCCAATAGTAGTGAATGAAATTTTATAATGAATAATGTAAAATATCATATAAATATTTTTTCCCTATTCATTCTTAATTATTTAACCAAATTATTTTTCCTGAGTTCAAGATGACACTCATACCATCAATACTCGCTTCAGCCCATTCTGGTGTCTGATCAAAATCCCATAGGGAACATAATTCATTATAACACATGGGATTTTATTATCAATTTATTTCTATTTCATAAAATGGAAACATGTAACCATAGCCCAATGCCAATTTCATGGGAATTTAATGTTGTGTCTATAACCCTATGCGTATTTGGAGCATTGGTCACTATCCCAAACGTCAAGTGTATTTAAAGTACCAATCCCTATTCCAAACAATAATATTCGCATGCAATAATTTGGTCCTAGAACTCCATGGATAGAACACTCTAGATATTTGCAGCATCAATATGTTTCACACACCACATTTCATAATCAATCAAAAATATCTCAAATGTCACACTTAATAAGGTAAATCAATATTAACCCTATAATAATTATTTCACATCATGATAGACCATTTCAATTATCAATTTAATAATATTACATTACATCAATATCATTTAATAATATAAACAATTCACCATTAAACTATCTATCAACATTTGTTCACATAAAATATCATCCCCTAATGTCTAACTGAAACATCCCTTTATTCCCTTTATCACTGAATTCCATATCTCGAAAATTAACCAAATTACAGAGTTACGATTTAATTCACAGATTACCAAATCCCAATATCCCATCAATTTCATAAACACATTGTTCCATTAATTAAATAATTAATTATATGATGTGATTTCCAAACATGGAAGTTTCTATTTCACAATTCAATACACATGAATATCATCCTAACTATGGTATTTTCAATTAAGACCACCTACCTCAGGGTTATTGACAAATTTTCTCTATGAAAAAAACCCCAAATTGAAGTGGAATGTTCAATTGTACAACAAAGAATGAGATCTATATCCAAAACCTATAACAAATATCAAAATAATTATATCCTTGAAAACCTAGATCTAAACCCATAACCAATATAAGAAAGCATCCCTTCAATATAAGATATAAAGATATTAGAGTGGGAGGAAACAAAGAAGGAAGAGATCTCTTTCCAAGAGAGTTGTATATATATCAATATGATCATTGATTCATCATTAATATAGTTCAAAATTCCCTTGAAACTGTCTGGGAGCATCCAAATTCGATGGAAACCCTCTGGGGAAACATTGGGTCAAATGAGGTTTAAGGATGAGTGTTTTGGGGTTTTTTTAAAAAAATATGGGTAATTAATTAAATGCACACCTTTTCATGGGAAGGTGCATACAGTTTTCTAAATAGTGTTCCCTAACCATTTTCCTCAATTAGGTTCCACATGGTAACTATTAATAGGGAACACTGTTGTAAATATTGTGCACCAACTCTGAAATCCCCCTCTTTCTAGGGAGGCCTGGTTTTTTGGGGTAGGGAACATTGTTTGGGGCAAACCTTGTGCCAACTGTGCACTACCCAAAACCCCTAAAAACTAGAAATTGTTTTAAATAAAAACTCCCCAGATGCGCCAAAACCAATATATACCAAAACATGGGAAGATTAATACCTATAAACAATCTGTAAAATTCCCCATTAAATATTAGGATGTTACAAAATATCTACACGATAAATATTTCAATGATACCAGATGGAATTTTAGAATTGTTTCTTATGAAATTGGGCATAGCAATAAAGTTTTAAAAGATATGAGTGGATTAATAATAATTGCTACTAGATTTCTTTATTCATGGGTGATAGACTCTAGAGCTTCCATTTCATCAAAATCTAAGAGGTAATGTATGAAGAAATATAATTCTAGAAGATTAAACAAGGTACATCTGAGGGGTAATAAATTTATTCATATAGTTTGTTTGGTATATTTTGTAATAATTACAAGGACAAAAGGATTTCTTAATTTCCAAGGAGTTCATCACATCATGATATAATGGAAAAAAATAATCTAAATTGGATAGGGGGATTATATGGGTTTCTATATAAAATTTAGAGAATATATCATCAAATATTTAATAGGGTAACATAGTTACAGTTTAAGGAGTTAAGTATAAAAGATATTACTATTCTAATGTATTGAATGGTTTCATTCATGCCAAACATGTGACCTCTACATTGTAATGTCTTGATTTTATAGGTCATAATAGTGATAATGTGATAAAATTATTACATAAAACAGTGATTTTGAAGATCAGAATCATGGATTAATGAACATGTGGGGAATAAATTATATGACAGATGTAATGTTTCATTCTAAATAGAGGGAAATGATCCAACTAACTACAAGTAAATATTGGTTCATACAGACATGTGGGGTTATCCAATGATTCATTCACACATAGGATCACTCTAATATATAACTTTATTCCATGATGCACCTTGGAAAGTGTGTTTTTTAATTAACAATAAACAACTATGGTATTTAAAATATACTTTGGAGAAAGTCCACTACGGAAAAAAGAGGACGAATGTAATGTAATACTATTAGGGTCTAAAAATAGTGGGGTCTATGAAATAATGTAATTCTATATGTTCTAATGGTGGAGGGGTCAATGGTATTATAATATCATACCATATAATATAAAGTAAAAAGAATTTTTAGAGTTTATAAATTCTAAATTGGATGAAAATTTAAGGTGTGTGAGAATTCAAACTGATTTCCCAAAGGATTTTTTGGAGATAGTGGATAATTTAGTTATATACATAATCAATATGAGTCCTTCTATGATGGGGTGGGAACATATAAAAGTCTATTAATCCTAATGGGATCTATATTTCACCCATATCATAGTATTTGGTTCACAAATATATTTTGATATCTATTCCATGTACGATTATGAGATAGAGGTAAGTTATATGTCATTTTACTTTGTTGGTCCTGGATATGAATAGTTTATATTTATACTCAAACATAATAAATATCTAATGTTTTTTAGAAGTAATAATTTCATACTAAATAAATATATCCTAAAAAGGATCCTAAATAAGTGGATAATGTTGATCTAATTTTAGTGTCTTTATAATATGAAGTCTAAATAAATAAATGTATAGGACAATGGCTATTCTATATAATTTAGTAAAAATTTATATATATGAAACATGGGACTATCTAGAAGTACTTATAGAAGGTAGTTAAATTTTGATAGGTCATCCACATCCTTAAAAACAAGGGAAACAAGGATTGGAGAATCTCATTGAAAATTTCCTGAAGATATAGTTTTATAAGTTGCAGTATAGAGAGGAGAACAACTATATGAATTAATATGGAGATCTACTAAAGTGTGGTGTCATGTTTAGTTGTATGGAAATATCTTTCGCTAATAAATTGTTATTGATGTTGGATTTACTAAAATCCTAGATTTGTATTGATGTTTTAAATACTCTAATCAGTGGTATTTATCCTTGATGGATGACATTGATTCAATCCGTATGTTCAGAACAAGTTAATAGATTAAGGGTCATGTTGAGAAGAATTTCATTAAAAATAAATTGGTGTATCTGCTGAAGGAATAGGTCGATGGTATGTGGAAGTATATTTCTAGGTTAGTCATAATTTGTTTTCCTCAAAAAAAAGGTGTTTGTTTCTCAGATATCATTTAATATATTGTAATACATATGACTATTCAGAAGGTGTTAGTAGTGGTTTCAGTGGTAGGAATCATCTAGAGAAGTTGGACATCATGAATGCATTCCTTCAAAGAAATATAAATGAAGAAATATAACTGGAGTATCTGGTTCTTTTTTTATATCATTGGAACCATGAAATTTTGTGTAGACTGAAAAAATAAGATTTATAGTATGAAGTGGGCTCCAAGGAAATCGATTTGGATGTTTAATGACATCGTCTTGCAGTGGAAGTTCTTCTCAATTATGTTTAATAATTTAAACCATGAAAAAGGTATTTAATGATCTAATTTTTATCATCTTACTACATTATATTAATTATATTTTTGTTTTAGGTCTACTATAGGAAATAATCAATGAAGATGAGGCATAATTTTCCAAATTTTTTGAGAAAATGGATCTTGGTCCATCCAAATAGATCATAGTGATGCGAATAGTCTTAGAAATGAGTTCAAATAATTTATACATGACTCATACAAATTAAATCTATAAGTTGGTGGGGAAAATTAAGATGGATGATGTAAAACTGGAAACCAAACCCCTGGCTGATGATTCTAAACTAAGCTAGGAGAGGGCACCCCAATTCGAAGATGATGTCATTTACATCACAATAGGTTAATCTACATCAGTTTTTTCATCTTCAATGTATTACATCTTCTATAATATTCCAAATACTATACAGTATATTGTATTTTATATCACATATGTGGTTTAGATGTATGGATGATGAAAAACTAGAAGTTACATACTTGTTAATTAGAAGGTGTAGCTAGAAGGCACAATTGTAAGATACCTTTGATCACACAGTTAGGGGGAAGTGAAAAAAATTCAATGAAAAAATTTATAACGGAATTAAAGGGTGTTAAATTCGATTAATTTTTTGGGAAATTAAAAAAATTCATTATACACCATATAGTTGAGTTGAGGTTTTCAAATTCTTTAACCAAATAGTAGAATTCCCATAAATATTAGATTAGGTATACATATCCTCATGATGATCAGGAGGCAAATGTTACCATAAGAACTATCTTGTCCTTGAGGTATTTATTTGATTGAATCACTTGTGAATATTTATGAACTGATAAAATATAATAATATTCCTTTTACATGAATAAATAGAGTTATTGTGTTCCCTCATGGATTAAAATGAAAGTCTATACCACATTAAATTTGTGAAGTACTTGTTCATGTTGTTTCATTTTTTCATTCTATTCTAAAATTACTCTATATTTTTGGATGTTAATATTTATAGTGTGATAAATTCTTTGTGGTGTATATTCCATGTTTCAAACATTTCATCCTAGTTTTACCTTTTCATACATTGATTCTGGATTGTAAGTTTTAATAGACATCATATAAAGGTTTATCAGAAGACAGTTGTTAAGACAATAAGGTCACATTGTGATAGACTTTTTTGTTATTTTCCAAAAACAAGGATTATTTTAGTATGTGTTGTGTATGATCCATATCATCCATTTACATACTCTGTGTCACATCTTTATTATGAATTCATCATTACTATACCTAATTTTGATATAAATTCTATTATGGTATATTTATTTTGGTTTATTATGTTATTCATATTGGACCATCTTGTGATATTGAGAAGGCCAAGAGGGGTTGATAATTATCTTGAAAAAAATTAATAATATATTATATCATGTTTAAAATATAAATATTCAAATATATGTGTACTAGAAAAAATAATCAAATATAACCTGAATTTTCATATTATTTCATATCAATGGAATTTCATATTTACTCTTAATATCTTCGAAATTCATGGGAGAGATATTATCAACAAAACTATCCATTTTTATAAGATTCACAACTTTATTATATCCTTCCTTATCTTTTGTATGTACAACTAACCAAACATGACTTTTCATGGGAGTAAAAACCCAATAAAATCCATTTATTTTAAGTGTAAAGTGAAAAAACATTATCATGACTTATATATTTGGAGCCATGAAAAGATAAATATTTCATTTTTATAGTTCAATTATAATTGATAAAATGCTGGAACTTTTATAGGAAAATCATAAATTAGAAGAATATTTTAGTAATTTAAAAATTAATATTGAATTATATATTAATAACAAATGTATCGTAATAGAAGAATGTAGAATTTGGTTTCATCTCGATCACTTCCAATAATTCATTTGGAAGAATAAATATTTTTTTGTGATTGTAAAAAGTATACAATCATAGTTATAGTAAAAAAATGTAGTCATGGAATCTAATCCACCTCTTAGCTAGTCATCCAGTTACCTTTCATCTGGTACCATTGATGTTTTTTACAGAAAAATCTCCAATAGTTACTTTTATTGTGATTACCTATTCACAATCGTCAGTGGGATCATTCATGGTTTCAGGATTTTATATGCCCATTGGAACATTAAAATAGTTTCTAAATTTCATAACATATCTTTTATACTTTTTTAAAATAGAACGAAAAAATTAATTAAATAAATATATATATATATATATATATTAATAATAAATAAAAATACATGATTTCAAAGAAAGTTTCATGATGAAACTGAAATATTTTCTGAAATTATTTACTTATATCATCCTTCATCTGAAAAACATTTAACTAAATTCAAATAAATATCATACAAATTGATTTAATATGAACCAATTTATACATTTTTTTTACCAAATATGATTCAAAAACATTAATTAGAAAAATAGTAGTTATAAAATAAATGTTCATCAAGAACATTTTCAGAAGAATCATTTACTTTTGTGAGGATCATCTTAGTCTTTGGAAGGTGTATATAATTCTTCATAATGTTATTGTAATTATTAATGAGGTTTATGTAACTATTTTTAAGGTTAATATAATTAATTTTAAGGTTCATATATTTATTTTTTAAATATATTTAATTATTTTTAATGTGCACCTGTATTTTTGATAAGGTTCATATAATTATTAATAATAATTATATAATTCTCCACTAGGTTCATTCTTAATATAGTTATGAATCATTATACTTTCATAAAGAGTCTTCCAATATTTTTAAGACTCAATTAAATATTCATAAAGTATATTACTTTTCAAAATGAACCCTTATTATGGTTAGGATTGAATATTTCTAAGTTTCAATCTATTTTTTATAAGGATGTTATTTTTGTGAAAAAAATATTCGAAATACTCATTTGAAAACACCATAATATTCTTTTTCTATGCAAAAATTTCTAAAAACTCATTGCATGAAATTTATCAACACTAAATATGGAAACCATAATATCATAATATTCATAAAAAAACTAGAAAACTCTATCAAATTGAACATATTTATTAAAAACACAACCAAATAATAAAATCAAGAATGTATAAAAAATATAAAAAAATAATATTCATAGATTTTTATAATTTTTTATTAATAAAATAGGGTTTTTTAATAATAAAAATAAAAATAATAATATATTTGAAATATTAATTCTCCAACAAAATTTTTTTTGATTAGAAGTAATTTCCCTACATCAATCGCAAACAATTTTTCACTAATTTGTAATTATAATGATAATTATTAACAAAATATCCCTATTTTTTGTAAATATTTAAAAATTAAAATATTTAAAATAAATATTTCCCAAATTTATAAAATCATAAAATATTTAAATAATCTCTTTCCATTAATAAAATATTAATAAATATCCTCTTAAAAAATTCTACATGATTTAGAATGTATAAAACAATAAACACACATTCTTGGCTAAAGTAAAAAAATGAGTCATAAGTAATTAAAAATATAGCTCAACATTAAATCATCACATCATATAAATTATCAATAATTTATGGATGACTATAAATAAAAAATAATCACCCGCTAAATTTATGAATACTGATAATAAATAAATTGCTAAAATATATAATGAAAAAATTAAGGATGTGTTATAATATTAAAAAATCTAGACATATTTTGACTTGAATAAAGTCATTTTATAATATTTTTAATATACCCTATACAAAAATTATGTAGAAGGTATGTGTAAACTATTAGAAATAATAAATATTATTCATAGAGTTAATAATACATTATACATTTTAAATATAAATCATCCAATATTAAAATTTAACATTTTCAAAGTTCATAGTATCTAATAGTTTAGTTAATATATCTTCTAATTTATCATCAATATAAATATAATATAAACTAATACCAAATTTCTATAAATGATATCGAATAAAATGATATCCACATTAATATGATTTCTCAATGAATGATGCAATGGGTTCATAGAATTTCAAATAGATAATTAATTATAAAAAATAATTATTTATCAAAATTAACATAAATTTTATATTCATTTTGATTAATCCAAAAATATATATCATAATATATTTAATAAGAAATATACATGGATTCGATAGTAAATAAATAAACTATAAAATTGTTCTTATAACTCAAAGAAATAAAAAAATCCTTCAATTTTATATATAATAAATGTACTTTTTATATCAATTCTACATATCCAAAATTTGAAGTGTAATTTCTAATTAAATCAAATAAATTTTTTCAAGATATTAAATACAATGATAAACACTACATTTAACATATCACATAATCCTTTTGATATATTTTTAGTCAATTTCTTTAGGGTCATCATGAATTTTAGTACACATGTTGACAAAAAAAATCATTTATTATATCATTTATATAAATGAAACTATCTATCATACCTCTAAAAAAATTAATATCTACTATTTATCCATTTATATTATAATTTTTTAAAAAATTTACTAATATATTTTCATAAAAATTTACAAAGAAAATTAAGAATCTTTTCACTTACACTATATAATATTTAAACTGATTTATAAATAATCTATCAATTCATTGAAATAATTGAATTTTTAAAATTAATTTTAGTTATCCCTTAAAAATAATTTCAAATTATTTACACATTAAAAGATAAAACTATTTAATTAAAAAATATATAAATGATACACATATAATATCATCAACATATATTTTTATAATCAAAATTGAAATGGAATTATTCTTAAAAAATTTAGGATCATCATTTCATTAAAAATTATATTTCTAATATGATTGATATAATCATTCATACAATGAAAGAGGTAATTTCTTATGTCCATATAAGAATTTAAATTGTTTTTAATCCTGATTTTGATTATTTTAAATTTCAGGAACTTTTTCTGATTAATATACACATATTTATAACTTATTCCATTTAAAAAATCACTTTTTACTTCTTTTTGATAAATCATAATACCTTTAAAATATTAATAAAATAACGAAATCCTAATAAACTCTAATCTAGAAAAAATTGAAAAAATTATCATTTTAATCCAATATTTTTTCTTGAAGTATCCTTCTATAGCCAATCAATATATATTTTTTATATTCTGTCAATTCTTGCCTCATTCATTTTAAAAAATACACTTTCTTTTAATAATCATTAAAACATTTTATGGTTTAAATTATGTTAATAATCCATTTCTTGAATACTAATTAAGTTCTTATACCATGTCAATAATAAAATTTAGTAAGCACAATAATTATTTAATTAATTTATGGTATTCACTATATAATTATCATCTCTAGTAATTCATATAATAATAGGGTCTTTAGGAATATTCATATTTCATTAATTTTTTTGATAATATTTATTTACACTGCCATCATGTGTTATATCTTCTCAAAAAATTAATTTTATAAAATCATCTGCAATCTATTTTAAATCCAAATTTTTCTTCTTTGAATCATTATAATAAAATTTAACAAGAAAATATTCTACAAAACCCATGGTTATTTAATGTTAATATCTATAATATTTAATAATTACAAAACATCCATGGTAAATTTCATCAACTAATTTGGCATCAAATTTATCCAGATAATATTTATCATTCAAAATAATTAAATAAAAACCAAAAATTCTAAAAATTCCCAATTTTTTTTCATTCAATAATTCATAAGGGGTTCCCTTAAATATATTTCTAATAATAATTTATTTGGATAAAAACATCAAATCATTCACTGGTTCAGCCAAGAAATATTTAGGTAAATAAAATTTATATGACATAGAACTATCCATTTGATGAATATTTCTCCTCTCTTTTTCTACTAATATATTTTTCTAGGGTGATCTAAGTGGATTGAAAATATAAAAATAAATGTTATATTCAAAAAACAAATTTCAAATTCCATAATTTTGAATTCACTACCTCTATGACATCAAATAAATGTAATTAAAAAAATTTCTCATTTTTGGATAATTTAAAAAATGGAAAAAATTATAATGTTTCATTTTTCTGGTATATAAATCAATACCATATATACATAAAAACACATCAGATATAAAAAATGAATTTTTTCTAACAATAATTACATTTTGAGCTTGTCCAAATAAATCTAAATTAACATGTTCAAGGGGAATTATTATTTATACTTCATTAATTGAACTATAAATTCATTCCCACTATAACAATACTATGTATTAATCACAAATGTTATATTAGAAATAATTGAATTCATAATGTTGTATTAATGTTTTATTTTTTTGAAATCACTGTAAATAATTTCAAATTAACATTTCCAAGCATTGTATTAAATAAATAAATATCTATTTGTATATCATTAATAAACAAAACATTATAATTTGGTAGATTACTAATCTAAAGAAAATAAATCTTATTATTTTTATTTTCATAACATAAAATTGAAATTTTCTTAAATGAAAGGAATTTATCATTTTCAAAGATTAAAATATTTCCACTATAACATTGTTTTGTAATACTAATAGATTATTTTTTAATCCTTAATCATATAATACATTAGAAATAATGATAGATTTGGAATTACTGACTTTAATAAATCTGGTGAAAATAACATCAGACATGTCTCTAAATGTAATAGGTCCTTCATTATATTGATTAATTAATAATAAGTTTGATGAGTTTCGAGTAATGTTACAAGGTTAGAAACATTCCATATAAGAAAATTTCATTAAATTTATATTGATTTTTCCTGAAAATTTATTTAAATAATTATTTTGATAGCCATATTCCATTGTGTCCAATGAGATTCTTAAGTGAAGTGTGTGGTACTAAAATAGATATTATACACATATCCTCACGTAACATTGGAGATAATATTGTAGAAATAAATTATTTTTTATTTCAAGAAGATTGATAAAATCATAACAAATGTTTACTTTCAAAAGTACATCTCATTATACATCTTAAAAAGTAATAAATGATATAATTTCCATAGAAAATTTTAAAAATTAGATTTTATATATTAATGTAACTATTTATTATAACCAAATTCACTTTTTTTATTTACATTATTCATATACATCATTTTATCATGGCTTTTTATACCATGAAGAAAAGTTGTTAATTTGTCATTTATTATTATAATGTCTTTAAAATATTTTTTGGGAAATTATAATATATTCATATATCATTTTATTATAAATTTTTGATTTATTAATATTTCATCATTTTATATAATAATAATATTGTTTCCCTCTTAAATATTCTTATTATTTCATTAAATTATTTATAAAAATAAACAACTTTTAAAATAAAATTTTTTAGATTTTATTACCTTTATTCAATTTGAAAATACTATATTTTTTTTATTATGAATCATAGTCATAACAAAAATGAAAACAACTATTGACATCATTTGTTGTATCAATTAAACAAAGACTCGTAGAATCTATTTTGGTTGATTATTAAACACTTGAATTTTAATCCTATATGAAATTGCACCCATATGATAAGGATCTTTTTTACATTTTTTTAACTTTTTTCTATATTTAAAGATTCATCTTTTTCACTCAGACTAGATATGGAAATTCTTTATACACTCAGGAATTGTCAATTCTGAAACATAATTATAAGAACATGAGTTTACATTCGTCTTTCCTCTTAGATCATCAATAGAATAATTTTTTCTAATGTCCTTTTTAAACCTTTATTCGTTTTAATATTTTTGTAAGCACGATTCATAAGAAGAGCTACTTCATTTTTTCACATTAACATATATAGGAATCCAAATATTCTTATGAAATATTTATATTTAGTTTAAATTCAACACCCTTATTTTTCATTGACTTTTCATATAAAATGTTATTTAGATCATGTTTTTATAATATGAGTCAACCAATGAGTTTATCCTACATATTCTCATTGATGTTCTTAATTTCAACAATGGAAAATTCCATTGCATTACAGTTATGACATAATAATCTTAGTACCCTTTCAACCATCACATTGTTCTCTAGAGCATCACCAAGTGAACTCATTCCATTAAAAATACTTTTAAATATGTGAAACATTTTATTGTAAAATGATTATTCTCTCATTTATAAATATTTTTATTTATGTTATATCATTACCATAAAGGCTGTCTTTAGAATGTTTGTTTCATAGTGTGTGATGTACATAATCATACATATACCATGTAAAGTTTTTCAAATTTATATGCGACTAAAAACACTTCTACTTATAGAACTGTATAAAATATTCATTACTATAGTATATGAAATATAATTTACCACATCATTAATAATTAAAAAATATGATTCTGAGTCGGGTAGTTTATAATGTTTTACTATTACAGTCCAGTGATTAATACTCAGGTTCTTGGTATGAGATTTCATTCAATCATGCCATTATCCATAATCATTTCCATAAAAATGAATATATCTGATAAAAATATTATAAAATTGTGATACATAGAATGTGAACAGGGGGTTAGCCGATTAGAAAAAATTATTCACTATTTTAAATCAATGTTAAAAATAAAATTATTTAATTTCATGGGTTGAGAAAAAAAACAAATAACACCATAATTTCTATATTTTTCGGTTCAAGGAGATCCTACTTCATTTCATTACTTCCTTGTACACCATGAGAGAAATAATGTCCTCTAAACCATAATTTTTTATAAGGGTAAAAACTCAATTATTATATAACTCTTCAATTATATCAATAAAAAATAAACCCTACCCTTTTGAAGAACTCCGGTAAATATTTTACCCATTAGAGTGGATGAATCAGTGGTACCAGTTTGAAAAATTATTTCCAATTTATAGCCATATGAATAATTAATCTCATGATCTACTGTAAAGAACTCACTTTCCATGTCTGTTTATCTATATATCTCTCTCTACCCCTCCCCAATATTAAATAAAAGAAAATATGTATATCAGATTTCATATTTTAGATGGGTTTACCTCATTATGAATGAATAGTCATTACATTGTTCAACTTCTATTGATACATGGATTTTATGATTTCTGTTATATTATAGAAGTAAAGACCTGGAAATTTCAAGGGAAATTTTTTCTAAATTTTCTTTGGAATTTTACAAGAACGCAGTTTCTAACGGCGCATGATTCTGAGGCCCGGTGTGCCCGGAATCATTTTCTGAAGTTTAGCTCAGGTACGTTCAGTGAACGAACGAGCGGGTTTTTCTATCTTCTGAACCGGTGCTCGGAATCTAATTCTGAGGGCACCGATGGAATCGCAGCGCCAGTATTTTCTTAGAAACGCCTCTTCCAGAGTTGCGTTTTCTTGGGTGTGGTTTTTAATTTTTTGGGCTTTAAGTTAAGAAATAAAATAATGTGGTACGACAAACTTTATTTTATTTCACTTAAAGCTGCTTAAAAGCCACTTTAAGCTGATTAAGCTGGGTTAAGTGGATAGGGTGCAATTCAAAATATCCTACCCTCTTGGTAGAATATTTGTGAGGTGGGGTCCGCACGAGCCCCACCGTTTCTTTTCCGCTAAGTATCACACCCGCGAAAACCATTTTTAATGAAGTTCAACTGGGGAGTTTTCTTAAACAATTAAACGCTCCTATTAATTGGGCAGTTAAATCGTTACAATTAATCCAATGTATTAATTGTTCGTTTCTTATCTTTTGAATTTCAAAAGCTTAGGTCAATAATAAAATAAGGGTTGAACTTATTTTATTTAGTTGGACTTGTGGCGTGGAGTGAATTTGGAGGAAAGTGTTCTTCTTCGACGAAGAACGCGAAGAACGCTCCAACCTCCGACGAAGAACGCCAAACCCTCGGAGATCGACGGCGGGACGCCATGTACCGCGACGTCAAAGACGCTTCTTCCTCGATGCTCCTTCCGTGACGCTTTCTTCCGCGATGTGAAAATCCGCAAAGAACCCTCGCTCGACGACGCTTGAGGTAGGAGGTTTTATTTTCGTGTTCTTTTATCTTTTGAGAAAAGAACGACGAGCACGGACCAACCAATTCCAGGTTGATCCGTGGATCGTTCGTTCATGTGGATTGATGTTGAGGATTATTATTTAATTTCTTCGTGATTATTACCTTGACAATCTTCATGAAATATGACCATTTGCTATCAATTAACGAGAGGGGGTCGGACCGCACAAACACGGCCGACCCTCCTCCTTATCCTTGTGGGTTTCTTTTGTGGATTGAAACGGGGATGGGGTGGTGCCGTCACACCACGTGGAACTGGTGACAAAGAATGTGCAGCGCCATCGCGTCATGTCGGAGAACCACGAAGATGGAGTGTTTTGTTAATTGACATGCGGATTGTCAAACGAGAACGAACGGGGCCGCAAGGGAGATTTGAGGGCCTTGCAGTGAAGATCGGATCCCAGGAGGACGACTCGCGAAGACCACACGCAAAATGGACCACTGGAGCGCGTCCGGTGGCCCGCGGAAACTCCCGCCGGCAAACCCCGCCGCGGCCGTGCGGAACCGGGAGGCGGGACGCGGCTCAAGCCCCCTCCGGGAACCGCGGAGCGGCCCCCGCGCGGGGGTCGCGGTTCTTTCTCTCGGCCGCTCGGCCGAGCAAAGCCGAGGCGATCCGCCGGGCCGGGTCGCGCCCAGGCCGGGCCGGGCCGGGCCGCACTAGCCAGGTCGGGTCATGCCCAACCGGGTCCGACCCAGGGGGGTTGGGCCGGGTCGGTCCGGGCCCAGACCCCCCGTTTTTGGACCTTTTCGATATTTTTCTCATAACTTGAGTTGCGGGCCTCCGAACGATGCACTGTTAGCGGAGATGCGATCCTTGGATCGAGATGGTCGCTTCAGTATACTACACCCAAGGTTTTAGAATACTTTGGGTTCGGCCGGGTTGGTTCGTACATGAAACCAACCGGGCCCTCGGAGCAGACACACTTATATCTTGAGCTTCAGACGTCCGATTGACGTGTCATCGAATTTGATAGATTCTTCTAAGTGAGACAGATATTTTGGCCTACTCTGCTCGAGGTTTAGATGTCGTCGGAGTGCGGTCGGGTTGGTTCGCTCACGAAACCAACCGGGCCCCTGGAACGAAAAAGCCAATAACTCACAGACCGGGTGTCTGATTGATGCGTCGTCTATCTCGTTGATTTCCTTTTGTTGAGAAGGTACTTTTGGAATACTTATCCCGAGTTTTGGTTGCAGTTGGATAGTGGCCTGGTTGGATTGCACCTGAAATCCAACCGGGCCCCTGGAACGGAAAAGCTGATTTCTTTCAGACCAGACGTCTGTTTGACTACCCGTCAGCGGCGTTGGTGATCACGTTTAGAAATGGTCCCTTTATGTTTACCCTATGAGAGTTGGGGTACATTTGAGATAAGTCCGGGTTGGTTCGTACACGAGACCAACCGGGCCCCTGGGACGAAAAGGCTAATATCACACAGACTGGGCATCTGATTGATGCACCATCTGTTGCGTTGAGACCCCTATGACGAGGCAGTCCATTGAGATTCTTCTTCGTGGAACTTTGTGATACGTGTAGTATCGACCATCAGCTCGTGGAGTAGACCCTCTCGTAGACGAGCGTGCGGAGTACGGAGACCATGTAGCCGGCTGAGACCTGACGACTGCTTGACCGATCGACTCGGTGTGTTCCGGATAGCCCAGTGGGGAGCGCTTGGTTGTAGCGGCAGACCCATGGCGGAGGAGCGCTTGGTTGTAGCGGAAGACCTACGGTACTCAACAGAAGGAGTACCTGTGGAGGCTATGAGGGGGAGTTCTTGGTTGTAGCGGCAGACCCACTGCGGAGGAGGGCTTGGTTGTAGCGGCAGACCCGCGGTACTCAATAGAAGGAGTACCTCTTGAGGCTGTGAGGGGAAGCGCTTGGTTGTAGCGGTAGACCCATGGTGGGAAGCGCTTGGTTGTAGTGGCAGGCCCACAGTACTCGACAGGAGGAGTACCTCAGCAGTATTAGGTCAGTGAGTAGTACCTCGGAGTCGTGACAGGACCACTGTAAACTCCAGAGACGGAGCTCTTCCGCAGTTACGGTTTCGATAATAAAAATCATGTTTTGATCTACTTCTATGACTTTTGTGTTTCCTCATGATTGAGATGGGTCACTTGATAACTTAGTTATATGTATGGGCATATACCTGGGAAGTGGTTATCCGTTGATTTCATAATCTCTGTGTTTCCTAAGGATTGAGATGGGTTACTTGATAACTTAGGTATATGTATGGGCATATACCTAAGTAGAGGTTATCTGCTGATATCCTCTTTGTGGTTATCCTTGTTGGTTTTAGTGAGACCTTGAGGGTCTCGGGGTCCCTAATGAGTATCGTTATACTCACCCCTGCATGGGCTATGCCCGCACCTCATTGTGATGGTTGCAGATGACGGGTAGTGCTGACGGAGGCCGAGTGTTCGAGGACTGGACGGTACCCAGAGGTGGACTACCCAACGAGTAAGTACCCGGAGGTGGACTACACCAAGAGTCAGTATCCGAAGTTGGACTTCACGAAGAGATGACACTCAGAGGAGGTTGACAGGTGAGAGTGTAGTGGAGACTATCTGTACCTACCCTTCAGGTAGGATCCGTGGTGGACGATCCCGGAGCTGCACCGTCTATACCTACCCTTCAGGTAGGATCCGAGGAGGACGAACCAAGAGCCGCTTCTGTCCTTCCAGCTGTTGTCTTTTTCTGTTTTACTTTGTTTAGCTGTAGTTGTACTTTCATTTGGGTTTGTATTCTGGCCCATTTACCTTTCAACAATTCTCTTTGTACTTAGTGTTTTACTTCCGCTTGTACTCTGTGGTGTTTTGTTTACTTTTATAAAGGCAATGCCTTCCTAGTTATCGGGATTTATGCCTTTGGTGCTAGTCGCCGGCCCCTAGCCTATGGAAGGCGGGCTTGGTGTAGTCACGACACAGTCCTCGAGGACTGGTCGTGACAAATTGGTATCATAGGAGTCGGTTCTACCGCAGAACTTATAACTCAGATATTTTCTTTCTATGAAGCAATAGTGTTAAGAGTACCGAGTGTGGTTTTCAGTTCAGGGAGTCCAGTGTTGGTGCGGGTGGCCGACGTATCCATACACTAGGACCCTGAAAACTGATTTCCAACTTTGTGCATGAAAACACTGATTGCATGTGTGTTTCCAGAAGTTTTTAAATGTCAGCTCAAACCGGGTCATCTCACTAGGTATAATCAATTGACAGTCTCACGTTGTTTCTTTCAGGATTCCTTTTCTTGGACGACCAGTTAGATCCCAGAGGGGCGTACGTACTGACAGCTTGCCGAGCGACGAGGCTTCGGTACAGGGCCATATTGCAGTTGAGGCACCAGCGGTACTACCATACATTGGGCCACCAATGCCACCAGCCCCACCAGTAGGCGATGCACGCCACTTGAGCGTGTTGCACGAGTTCCAGCGCCAGAGACCACCCAGGTTCTAGGGAGAGACGGACCCGCAGGCAGCTGAGGATTGGCTAGAGGCTCTGTTGAGAGTCTTCAGGCTAGTGGGGATGCCAGCAGACTTCATGGTGATCTTTGCTGCCAGCCTTCTTCAGGCAGCAACAGGCAGGTGGTGGATCAACTTGTTCCAGTTTTTCTATGGGATGGCCTTCACATGGGAAGACTTCGAGACCTTCTTCAGGGTGGAGTTTGTTCCAGTAGCTCTACACCCCGAGCGTGTTCAGGAGCTGCTGCCTTTGCCACGTTTTTTTCGATCAGTAGCCGAGTCATCTGCGGGTAGTAGACAGATGATGCAGAGGTCCAAGAGGGCCAAAGCCAGCCGTACGAGGAGCAGGAAGTGTTATGAATGTGGCGGAAAGGGTCACCTAGCACGTGATTGTCCGACTCCTCGTACAGTTGATCCGCAGGCATTGGAGGAGCCACCGAGGCAGAAGCAGCGGCGGGTTCTTGAGCAACAGTCGAGCAGTAGACAAGGCAGTAGAGCTCTGGGAGCAGGAGGACAAGAGCGGAACTAGTGGATACGTCCCTTGTACTTCTAGTTCCATTTTGCTGTTTTATTCGTGTCTTTGTACTATGAGCTGCAATAATGGAAAGACACTTATCTTTGTGATGTTTTCTTTCCTGTCCTCTTTGTTTGGTTGATACTGAGTGGACATGGTTAAGACTGTTGACTTGACCCTCACTTTCAGGATTTCTACTGGAGGAGACCCAGTGACCTCACACTGATGCCGACAGTGTGACTCGACCCTTGGAGGCGAGAGTGACAGTTGGATCTCTTGGTAGTTACTTCAAGGCCTTACGACGTCATCCATGGAATGAATACATCATTCATGTCAAGATTGACTATATTAGGCAATAGGCGTGGTTCATCCAGGTGATGAGACCAAGGTTCTCTTTTCGGAAAAGGAGAAAATTTTAACAGCTCTTTAAGATCTTAGGCAATGAAGGTGCAGATCATCCAGGAGTGGATGAAGACTGCACAGTGCGGTAAGAAACAGGAAACCGCCGCCAGTATTAGAGACTTGAGCGTGTTAAATGTTTCAATAAGAGGAAGCTTTAAGGAGAGATGAGTCTGTGAAGCAGCAGACGTGGAGGGAGAGCTAGGAGAGCAGCATTAGGTGGTGTACATCTTAACATGCTACAACCACCCGCCTAAATTGTCCCCGCCAGGCTCAGGTAGCTGGGGGGGCAGGGGAAGAGGGTAGCTGCGTGCAGTCAGGGAGAGTGACCCGACGGCTCTAAGAATGGTTTGAGGGACAGTATGTGTCCACTACTAGCTACTATAGTAACGGACGTTGATATGAATCATTCCTTGCTTTCACAAATCTTGTTCCAGACCTAGAGTTTCCGGTAAGCCGTGGACTTAACCCTCACGTCTGGAGATACCTTGGGAGAAGTCTCGATAATCACACTTACGCCGACAGTGTGATTAGACCCTCGAGGCGAGAGTTTCGGTTGGAATCTCATGGTGGAAGCGTCGAGGCCTTAAGACATTGGTTTGAGTATGTACTGGACAATCACAGTTCATACACAAATTGACAGTATTAGGAAAAAAGGATGTGGTTTAACTACGACGTCAGGTTGGGTTTTCCTTGGTCGGCGAAAAGGGAACCCTAGGCAGCACAGGATAACTCATGCACAGGGGGGGTGAAACCGAACACTCTTGAGTCGGTCAACCTTACCCTCGTGGAAGCAGTCATTTTGAGTTCCAGTTCTAATAGGAGTTGGAGACCTCTAGAGTTTGAGGATGACGATCACGTCCTTATACGGGTCTCACCTCGATGAGGTTTACGGAGATGTCGCCAAGGCGGAAAATTATCTCCGAGGTTCAACGGACCTTTCTTGGTCCTCAGCTGGGTAGGCGGGGTGGTTTACTGCTTGACCCATCCACCTCAGTTGCACCAGGTGCATGATGACTTCCACGTATCTCAATTGAGGAGATACGTGCTCGACCCTTCGCATATCATCGACCATGGGGAACTGGGCGTTGGTGATGGGGTGTCTTTCACGGAAGTTCCAGTGGGGATTGAGGATCGACAGTAGCGGATCCTATGAGGACGATCTGTTCCTTGGGTGCACTTTTTTTGGCAGTAAGGGAACCTCCAGGTGAGCACATGGGAGCGGAAGGCTCAGATGCGTTCTGTGTACAGCTTTTGTGACCCTAGTTTGTGTTAAAGCTTTACGAGGACGTAAAGACCTGAGGTGGGAGAAATGTAAAGACCCTGAAATTTCAGGGGAAATTTGTTCTAAATTTTCTTTGGGATTTTACAAGAACACAGTTTCTGACAGAGCCTGATCCCGATGCCCGGTGTGCCCGGAATCATTTTCCGATGCTTAGCTTGGGTACATTCAGTGAACGAACGAACGAGTTTTTCTAACTTCTGACCCGGTGCTTGGAATCGAATTCCGAGGGCACCGATGGAATCGCAGCGCCGGTATTTTCTTAGAAACGCCTATTCTGGTGTTGCGTTTGCTCGGGTGTGGTTTTTAATTTTTTTGGCTTTAAGTTAAGAAATAAAATAATGTGGTACGACAAACTTTATTTTATTTCACTTAATGCTGCTTGAAATCCACTTTAAGCTGATTAAGCTGAGTTAACCAGATAGGGTGAAATTCAAAATATCCTACCCTCTTGGTAGGATATTTTTGAGGTGGGGCCCACACAAGCCCCACCGTTTCTTTTCCTCTAAGTAACGCACCCGCGAAAACCCTTTTTAATGAAGGTCAATTGGGGCGTTTTCTTAAACAATTAAATGCTCCTATTAATTGGGCAGTTAAATCATTACAATTAATTCAATGAATTAATTGTTCGTTTCTTATCTTTTGAATTTCAAAAGCTTAGGTCAATAATAAAATAAGGTTTGAACTTATTTTATTTAGTTGGACTTGTGGCGTGGAGAGAATTTGGAGGAAAGCGTTCTTTTTCGATGAAGAACGTGATGAACGCGAATAATGCTCTGACCTCCGACGAAGAACGCCAAACCCTCGGAGATCGACGGCACAACGTCGTGTACCGCGACGTCAATGATGCTTCTTCCGCAACGCTCCTCCCGCGACGCTTTCTTCCGCGACAAGAAAATCTGTGACGAACCCTCGCTCGACGACGCTTGAGGTAAGGGATTTTATTTTGGTGTTCTTTTATCCTTTGAGAAAAGAACGATGAGCGGGGACCAACCAATTCCAGGCTGATCCGCGGATCGTTCGTTCATGTGGATTGATGTTGAGGATTATTATTTAATTTGTTCGTGATTTTTACCTTGACGATCTTCGTGAAATATGACCATTTTCTATCAATTAACGAGAGGGGGCCGGACCGCACAAACACGGCCGACCCTCCTCCTTATCCTTGTGGGTTTCTTTTGTGGATTGAAACAGGGATGGCGTGGTGTCGTCGCACCATGCGGAACGTGCGAGAAGGAATGTGTGGCATCGTCGTACCGCGTCGTGAATATGAACAAGGGCGCGATGCCATTGCGCCGCATCGGATAAACCGAAAGACATCCACGGACGGAGTCGGGCCACGGTGAAGGGGCGCAGAGCCATCGCGTCGTGATGGAGAACCACGAAGACGGTGCGTTTTGTTAATTGACGTGCGGATTGTCGGACGACGATGAATGGGGCTGCAAGGGCGATTTGAGGGCCTTTCAAGGAAGATGGGATCCCAAGAGGGCGACTGGCGAAGACCGCATGCAAAACGGACCACCAGAGCGCGTCCGGTGGCCCGCGGAAGCTCCCGCTGGCGCGCCACGCCGCCGGAAAACCCCGACGCGGCTGCGTGGAACCGGGAGGCGGGACGCGGCTCAAGCCGCGTCCGGGAACCACGGAGCGGCCCCCGCACCGGGGTCGTGGTTCCTTCGCTCGGCCGCTCAGTCGAGCCGAGCCGAGGCGACCCGCCGGGCCGGGTCGCGCCGAGGAAGGGCCGGGTCGCGCCGAGGCCGGGCCGGGTCGCGGCCAACCGGGTCCGACCCGGACCCGGGTCGGTTCGCCCCGGTTCGGGCCGACCCAGGGGGTTGGGCCAGGTCGGACCGGGGCCAGACCCCCCGTTTTCAGGCCTTTTCGGTATTTTGCTCATAACTTGAGCTGCAGGCCTCCGAACGATGCGCCGTCAGTGGCGATGTGATTCTTGAATCGAGACAGTCGTTTCGGTATACTACACTCAAGGTTTCGGAATACTTTGGGTTCAGCCGGGTTGGTTCGTACACGAATCCAACCGGGCCCTCGGAGTAGAAACACTTATATATTGAGCTCCGGACGTCCGATTGACGTGTCGTCAACTTTGATGGATTCCTCTAAGTGAGACGGATCTTTTGGCATACTCCGCTCGAGGTTTGGATGATGTCGGAGTGCGGTCGGGTTGGTTCTCTCATGAAACCAACCGGGCCCCTAGAACGAAAAGGCCAATAACTCACAGACCGGGTGTCTGATTGACTCGCCGTCTATCTCGTTGATTTCTTCTTGTTGAGACGGAACTTTTGGCATATTTCGCCCGAGTTTTTGTTGTAGTTGGATAGTGTCCGGGTTGGATTGCACCCGGAATCCAACCGGGCCCCTAGAACGGAAAAGCTGATTTCTTTCAGACCAGACGTCTGTTTGACGACCCGTCAGCGGCGTTGGTGATCACGTTGTGAAACGGTCCCTTTAAGTTTACCCTATGATAGTTGGGGTACAGTTGAGATATGGCCGGGTTGGTTCGCACACGGGACCAACCGGGCTCCTGGGACGAAAAGGCTAATATCACACAGACTGGGCGTCCGATTGACGCGCCGTCTGTTGCATTGAGACCCCTATGATGAGACGGTCCTTTGAGATGCTTCTTTGTGGAACTTTGTGATACTTGTAGTATCAACCAGCATCTCATGGAGCGGACCATCTCGGAGACGAGCGTGTGGAGTACGGAGACCGTGTAGCCGTCTGCGACCTGACGACTGCTTGACCGATCGACTCAGTGTGTTTCGGATAGCCCAGTGGGGAGCGCTTGGTTATAGCGGCAGACCCACGGCGGAGGAGCGCTTGGTTGTAGTGGCAGACCCGTGGTACACAACAGAAGTAGTACCTCTAGAGTCTATGAGGTGGAGCGCTTGGTTGTAGCAGCAGACCAACGGCGGAGGAGCGCTTGGTTGTAGCGGCAGACCCGCGGTACTCAACATAAGGAGTACCTCTTGAGGCTATTAGGGGGATCGCTTGGTTGTAGCGGAAGACCCATGGTGGGAAGCACTTGGTTGTAGCAGCAGGCCCATAGTACTCTACATGAGGAGTACCTCAGCAGTCTTAGGTCATTGAGCAGTTCCTCGAAGTCGTGATATGACCACTGTACACTCCAGAGACGGAGCTCTTCAGCAGTTACGGTTTCGATAATAAAAATCCTGGTTTGAGCTGAATCTATGACCTTTGTGTTTCCTCATGATTGATATGGGTCACTTGATAACTTAGATATATGTATGGGCATATACATGCGATGTGGTTATCTGTTGATTTCATAATCTCTGTGTTTCCTCAGGATTGAGATGGGTTACTTGATAACTTAGGTATATGTATGGGCATATACCTAAGTAGAGGTTATCTATTGAGGTCCTCTTTGTGGTTATCCTTGATGGTTTTAGTGAGGCCTTGAGGGTCTCAGGGTCCCTACTGGGTATCGTTATACTCACCCCTGCACGGGCTATGCCCGCACCTCGTTGTGTTGGTTGCAGACGATGGGCAGTGGTAACGGAGGCTGAGTGTTTGAGGACTGGATGGTACCCGGAGGTGGACTACATGACAAGTCAATACCCAGAGGTGGACTACACGACAAGTCAGTATCCGGAGGTGGACTTCACGGCGAGAAGACACTCGGAGGAGGTTGACGGGCGAGAGTGTTGTGGAGGCTATCTGTACCTACCCATCTGGTAGGATCCGTGGTGGATGATCCAGGAGATGCACCGTCTATACCTACCCCTCAGGTAGGATCCGAGGAGGATGACCTAGGAGCCACTTCCGTCCTTCCAGATGTTGTCTTTTTATGCTGTACTTTGATCAGTTGTAGTTGTACTTTCATTTGGGTTTGTATTCTGGCCCATTTACCTTTCAGCACTTCTCTTTGTACTTAGTGTTTTACTACCGCTTGTACTCTGTGGTGTTTTTTTTACTTTTATAAAGGCAATGCCTTCCCAGTTATCGAGATTTATGGCTTTGGTGTTAGTCGCCAGCCCCTGGCCTATGGAAGGCGGGCTTGGGGTAGTCACGACACGGTCCCCGAGGACGGGTCGTGACAATAGATATCAAAAGTGTAGTGTAATTTTCATATTATGGTAGGTTGGGTATCATCCTTATCCCAAGGAATAACCAACCACTTCATGAGAAACATATTTCATTATTTATACTGGAACCACAAGTCCTCAAAGATTTTCCTTAACAATTCACAATAAACAATATCTCTAGTACTTTATAAGATTCCACAACAACACATAAAAGAACTTTTTTTGGTAGGTCTACAACTTCCATCCAAATATCAAGGAAAATACATACAAGTCAGACATTATCTATAGTTCGTAATAATATTTTTTATGTGAATGAGAGCATACATACTGACTGAAAATTCATTTTTTATTGTTGAAACACTTTTAAGGGCAAAGTGAGAAACCACCATTACAACCAAACCAACAAAAAAATACATCCCATGCATAACCAGGCTCTATCACACCCCAGAAAATGCATCATGTCAATAATCCATCAACAATGCCTGACTAGTTGACAAGCAGTCCTGTGCGGAATGCACAGGCATTAAACCGATGGCATAAGACATACCCTCTCAATCGTCCATTCAACTGGCATGCAGAAGTGGTATCCATATGCTCTGAACCTCATCTGACATAAAACCAAGTAATTATGGGATCCCAAACAACACCTCAAGAAACCCATAGATAAAACCAAAAGCAAACTTCAAAAGAACCCAAATGTTTCCAACACAGGACCAAAAACCTCAATGTTATCACGGGGCATTAAAATGTAATCTAATATTACCTGAAACTATCTCCCTGAACAACTTCCATGAGATAGAAGTTACATTTCATGGAGACACCGTCATCATATTATCAATCTCTGAGGCCAACCGATAACAAGACTGTATTTACTCCTCAATTCTAATCACCCCTCTTTTGAATCCCCCAACAAGAATATTATCTTTCTTGTCGTCCCAGGAATATTTCTCATCATTAAGGGACACTCTTAAAGGTATCCCCATTATTTTAGCTGCCTCTTCTTCATATGCATTAATCACTGAGATCTGTTCAACCACTTCCTCCTCAAAGCATAACAAAAGATCCGAGCATTGATCCCCCTGAACCCATGACTTCTGAATATACAAATATTAATGGACTTCCTTTTTTGGATTTTCCCTTTCTTGCCAATATGGTCTCCAAAGGTGTAGGTAATGAAGAGTAATTCTTCCTACCCTTCCTCCTCCTATTACCCCAACTAATTCTCGGACTTGCAACTTCACTAGCCAAGAGGCTATGAATATATTCTCGGTATTCTTCTACGCAACCACCAATGGCCTCCGAGGAGAGATCATGATCATAGCTCAGTCCTACATCAACCAGCCCCTCAATCCAATTTCTTTAATATATAGGAGATTGGTTTCACGCATCGGATCCCCCTGGAATTCCATCTTCGCTTTGTAGGGATGTCTCCAGGCCAAGGACCTGCCTCCCCCCCCCCACATTTATTATCTCTATCTGAGGGAATCTCCTCTCTGACATTCGTTCGCACCAAATCTTATTCACCCCCAGTTTCATTGTGGCCATCACAGAAATTGTCCTACTTGGTTCCTCCTTCCTCCCTCACTCCATCGTTGCATGTAGGTGGTCCAGTCAAATCCTCCCTCACCTACGAAAAACTCTTGCAACCGATGGGTTTACTTGAGAGGCCCCTGAAAAACGAACCCCAGTGTCCAGACCTGCTTCTTCCCCAATTGCCACAACACATACCCCTGATGTCTTGACTGATTCCCTATCCTCACAAAAACTAATTTTAAATCCTATAATTTGAAGTCTCAATAAATTTTAGTATATTATCATACCAATTAATCACCATTAAAATTTCATCAAACCCTGGGTTTCAACATGTCTCTGGAAAACATTTGTGAAATCTTAGTATTTAAATACAATTAATCATCGCTTCATTATTTATATAGGATGGTCTCCTTAGAAATTTCACTACGTATCCTCACCTTATGAATCGCCCATTTGAAATCATATGAATTCCCCCGTGAGACCTTCAAAATGACATGATTCACCTTATGTACTTCATCACTCATATTAATAAGGTCCAAAAATCACCTTACAAACCTCAAATATCATCATAGAAATTTTACTAATCACCATAAAATTTCAGGAATCATATTAAAATTTCCCAAGATCACTTTATTTTTCATAATGATCACCTAGTGTTCACGATACATTTCACAGGGTTTCTCTTTCTCTTTTTAAAATTTGTTTGACATTTATACTTTATAATGTCAGGGTCACCTTATTTTACTCAGTATTTAACTTATGGTTTTTATTAACTCACCTTACAATGATAATAATATTCATTATAAAGTAATATGTGTACATTACAAATATATGAACATAAATCAATTTATAGAACATATATCTCATGGTTAAAAAAATAAAACATCATTAATAATGACATTGGGAACATTTGTACCTCCATTTTTATTTATTTTCAACCACATTCATCCCTTTTAAAACTAAACATCACACAAGAGTCATCAAATCAGAAAGAATATCACAAAAGATGACTCTTGAAACTATGAAATCTGATAATATATCATTTTTAAGAGACTTCCACCCCTCAATGAGAAGTAGGTTTTGGCTAAGTAATTTGAATATCCTCCCCATTAACTCAAGAACTCACCTACCAATTTTCCCCCACATTCACTATTGAAAAAAAATGATTTTCTATGGTTATTTTTTGATTTTATTGAAGTTTTAATTGTCACGACCCATCCCAGTGGGGCCTGAGTCTCAACTCCCCAAGCCCGCCTCCAATAGTCCAGGGGATGGTGACTAACACCGAGTAGGCATTCTACTAACATGTGAGGCATTGCCTATAAACCTGTAAACACGTACACACATCTCCAAGCCCAAAAAGAGAAAAGTAAAAACTACCAAAGTGTAAAAGATGCATGCATACACTAAAACCCAACCACATAGTATGGCAGGAAAGTAAAGTGCAAGAAAGTAAATCCCTGGGCCAAAAGTACAAGCCCACTAAAAGAAAGTCTGTAAAAAAGTCCAAACTGTAAAGAAAGGTACTGGGACTGTAATCTGTAGCCGTAGGAACACACATCAGCCTATCTGATCTCACTGAACATCGTCCAGTCTTGGTCCGCCTATAATCCTATCAAAGGCTCGCTCGTCTACACAAGACATGACACATGCGGTCAAAACCTGTGCAGGGGTGAGAATAACAATACCCAGTAGGACACCCCAAAACCAAAAAGGAAATGAAACAAAGGAAAATACCACAAAGGAAAGATATTGTCAGCTCCACATAGTATATGTCTATAGAACATATCATAAGAATATATAGATATACTCATACACAAATGACCATCGTGATACCGCCACTAGGATCCAGCTCGAAGATTCCACTAAGTATAAAACTGGGAGAACCCACTCCTAGGACTAAAGAGAGAGATACGAAGTACTCGTTACGAGATAACTCACTCCACATGTACTTGGGAACATGACGCTCATATGAGGATCACAACCAAAAGCCATGGGGTTATTCCGACAACTCTGTCTGAGCTAATCTGTGAAGCGGAGGATCGGTGCCCGGGTAAAGTAGGTCAGGTCGATACCAAGAACTCTACCTAGGGTTCAAGGAATGAATACATGATCTGGCTCTACGTCTCACAGAGGGGATTCCAACAAATATATTCAGGAAGACCTTCTGAAGGGATGATACACCCATATATAGAAAATGATCCCAAAACCTTCCGGGGAAAACCATTGGTACGAACCCTAAGAAGCTAGTCCAAGTAACAGAAGAAAAGTGGCTCAATCCATGAAGAAAAGGTTACATGGTGTGTAGCATGGTTACACGTCGTGTTCCTTGACCCGGGGTACTGCCTGTGTAAACGGCACGTGTCATTAGTTCAAACCTTATAAAACCAAACTACATGGCGTGTAGAAAAGGTACACGCCGTGTTCCTTGACCCCAGGTACTGCTCGTGTAAACGGCCCGTGTCATTTGGATTTTCAGGTAGAATGAAACTACACAAAATATAGAAGAGGTACACGCCATGTCCGAGAACCTGGGCTTACTCCATGTACGCTGTCCATGTGCCCGTACACAGTCTCTACTTGTGTCTGTGTCGCCTTCCCGTGGACCAGTACCCAGGGTATCTCGTGTATCTGGCTGGGTCTGGCCGGGGAGGGGTATACACGTGGCGTCCTTGGTCGTGTACACTGCCTGGGTCTACGTACTCCTGGCGTACATGCCAAGTAACCCTCCGATAAACACACGTCGTGTATCCCGTATTACACGATGTGTAGTCAGGAAATTTCTAGAAGTGTCTTCTTCCTCCGTGCACCTCGGCTAATCCTCCAAATATTGATCTAACTGGCCAATCATCATGAAACTCAGGATTTGGGGTCGTCCCACCCCTACAAAACCAATTCCATCAGTTTTGGGATTTCAATCGGACTTGAAAACGCATCCCGATCAATCCTCACGAAAATGCTCGATGATCGGGAACTTTGGAACCATGTCGATTTTTTCGCCTCCATCGTCATCGCACCTCCGTTAGGTCATCTCGATGTTAGATCTTCGATTTCAAATTGTTGCGCCAACAAACAAGCACGCAATGATCGATTTTCCCCAAGAACGTGAAGAACGTTCACGAAGAACGCTTCGGAATCAGGAGAGAAAAACACAACAATCAGGAGGGACGAACCTCGATCGATGTTCGTGTCGATCTTGGTTCATCACAGTTAGAAAGTTGAGGAAAAAGCAAAACAACACAAGAATAAAAAATCCCACGATTCCTGCAAATATCCCCTCCCGCAAGAACGATCGATCCACAGGCTAATATGTTCGTGGATTAGTCCGCGTTCATCGTGGAAATCAAAAATGGGGAAGAAAAAATCACAACAACATCCTACCTGGATTTCCGCAGCGTTCTTTAGTGAAGATCCAGCCACCACGTCGTCGTCACCGCATCGGGAGGTTTTCCCCAGAGCCTCCAGAGCCACCAAGGGTTTCAGGGTTATGAGGTTTGTAACCCTAGACCATGCATAAGTCTTTCTATAAAAGGAATATATCCACTGAAAAATATTTTATAGAATCTCGCTGCAGGAAAAAAAATATTTTTATTAAATATTTTATTACTCTTATGTCCAAAAACTAGATTTCACCACCGACCCACACCGGCCTATGTTAGGCCTCGCCTAAGGTAAAAACCTTTTTATGAACGCAATGGTGCCCTCAGATTTATGATTTGGGCACCCATTCAGGAGTTATTCAACTTTTTCAGGAAAACAGAACGCACGCATTTATTTAATTATTAAATTAAATTCAAACATCTGTTCCGGGCTCACCGAGCCTCAGAACTGCATGCCGCCTCAGATCCTGGTATCAAATTAATTCCCATATAATATTAAAATAATACATGGAAAAATACAGTACATTAAATCACACCCAACTTAGGGCTTTTACATCCCTAAAAATACTAAACAAAGGCTACTCAAAAAGATGTGGGTACTGCACGTGAATCTGAGCCTCTCATTCCCATGTGCTCTCCTAGAGATTCCGGTGCTACCATCAGACATGCACCAAGGGAATAGCTCACCCACGAAGGATCTTCCCCAGTTGATCCTCGACCTCTACTGGGTACTCAGAAAAGGTCTCTCCATCATCGATGTCCAGCTCGCCCCAGTCGATAACTTGCAATGGATCATGCACGTACCTCCGTAGCTGAAACACATGGAAGACATTGTGTACCCGGTCCATCTGAGGATGTAGAGCTAAGCGATACACCACCTCACCAACACTACTCAGAATCTAAAAAGGGCCAAAGAACCTCAGATATAGCTTTCCACCTCGTCCAAATCTCCGTAATCCCCATCGAGGTGAGACCCAAAAGAACACATGGTCTCCCTCCTCGAACTCCAAGGGCCTCCGCCTTCTGTTAGCATAAGAACTTTTCCTACTCTGTGTAGTCTTTATCCACTCCAGGATGACCTGCACCTTCAATGTAGTAGCTCTCACCATCTCTGGTCCCATGAGTGCTGACTCTCCTGGGTCAGTCCAGCAAAGTGGTGACCTACAGGGCTGCTCGTACAGAGCCTCGAATAGTGCCATACCAATAGTGGAATGATAACTGTTGTTATAAGGAAATTCCACCAGTGGTAGGTGATCCTACCAGCTACGACCGAAGTCAAGAATGCAAGCTCGAAGCATATCTTCCAGGACCTGAATGCTCCACACTGTCTGACCATCAGTATGGAGATGGAACATTGTGCTCAAGCATAACTGAGTCCCAAAAGCTTCCTGCAATCCCTTCCACAACCCGGATGTGAAACGAGTATCACGATCTGAGACGATCGTGGATGGCACTCCATGAAGTCAGACTATCTCATGCATGTAGATGCGTCCCAAGCTCTCCACTGAATTCTAATCCCATATTCCTAGGAAGTGCGCCGACTTGGTGAGTCGATCAACGATCACCCAGATATAATTGTGTCCCCTAGACGTACGTGGTAGACCCATCACGAAGTCCATGTATATCTCATCCCACTTCCACTATGGAACCTCAAGGGGCTGAGTCAAACCTGCGGGCACCTGGTGCTCAGCCTTTACTTGCTGACAAGTAAGGCACTGAGAGACAAACTCTGCCACACCCTTCTTCATTCCTGGCCACCAGAACTGACGTCGGAGGTCCTGATACATCATTGCTATGCTTGGATGCACTTCCCAAGGGGATGTATGAAACTCCCTCAAAACCTCCTCCCGCAACGTCACTGGTACTACCGTGCACCCTCTGAAAATATCAATGTGCTCTCCACCTTCTAAATATCCATCAGTAGCATCACCTGTGGATATCTGAGCAAGTAGAGTCTCACAGCTAGTATCCTTGTGTTGTGCGTCCTTGACTCACTGTATGAGTGGAGGGGTAACAACCATCGTCTGAAGGTGAGATCCCTCAACTACATCCACGAAGGATAACAGTAAGGAGGCCAACTACCTCGTCGCCTCATCCAGCAATAGAGAACTAGATTTCCTACTGAGAGTATATGCCACCACGTGCCCCTTCCTAGGAGTATAAACGATCTCAAAGTCATAATCCTGGTGGAACTCAAGCCATCGCCTCTGTCTCAAATTCAGATCCTTCTGAGAATAGATATATCTGAGACTCTTATGATCATAGTAGATGGTAAAATTCTCGCCCATTAGGTAGTGCTTCCACATCTTCAATGTGAAGACTACCGTTGCCAACTCAAGATCATGGGTCGCGTAGTTCTGCTCGTGTGGCCCCAAATGACTTGATCCATAAGCAATCACCTCTTGCCTCTACATTAGGACAAATTCAAGATCGGTTCCTGATGCATTGCAGAACACTACGTACTTGACACCCTCCTCAGGTATTCTCATGATCGGTGCGCTAGTTAGACTCTATCTCAACTACTGGGAAGCCTGCTTGCATCTCTTGGTCCACACAAAAGTTTGACCCTTTCGGGTCAAAACTGTCATGGGTGCTGCAATCCTGGAAAAATCAAGGATGAATCTCTGATAGTATCCTACCAACCCAAGGAAACCTCGCACTTCCATCACGCTCTGGGGTGGCTCCCATGCTAGCACTGCCACCACCTTGGCTAGGTCCACTGCTACACCATCTGCCGAGATAACGTGTCCCAGAAAATGGACCTCCTATAACCTGAACTACACATTGAGAGTTTTCCATACAACTGGTGCTCTCAGAGTGTGTCCAGAACCATCCTTAGGTGTCTCGCGTGCTCCTCCTCGGACACAGAGTCCACAAGGATATCATCGATGAAGACCACTACAAACCGGTCTAGGTAGGGCTGAAAGATCCGGTTCATGAGTCCCATGAACACTACCGAGGCATTCAACATGCCGAAGGGCATCACCACGTACTCATAGTGACCATAGCGACATCGGAAATCCATCTTTGTTATATCCTCATCCCGTACTCACAACTGGTGATAGCCTAATCGTAGATCAACCTTCGAGAACCATTGTGCCCCTCTCAACTGGTCGAAGAGGTAATCGATCCTCGGTAGTGGATACCAGTTCTTTACGGTCACCTGATTCAAGAGCCGGTAATCCACACATAGCCTCAAGCTCCCGTCCGCCTTCTTGGAAAACAGCACTGGGGCCGCCCAGGGTGAAATGCTGGGTCTCATAGAGCCCTTCTTCTGCAAGTTGTCCAGCAGCACCCTTAGCTCATGAAGCTCTGCAGGATCCATCCGATATGCTGACACTGATATCGGTGTCCTCCCGGGTTACAACTCAATACAAAAATCTTTCTCTCGATGGGGGGGGGGGGTAGCCCGAGGACATCCTCCAGAAAGACGTCCTCATACTCAGCCACCACCGCTGGAAGCTGGAAACTTGTAACAACTACTGCGCCAAGGGCTAGGCTATCCAACTGATGTGAAATTGGTTGGGCCCTCTTATGCACGTGTCCATCCTGCACTTCTTGGGTCTCTCTTTCACCGACAAAAGAGAACCTTGTTCTATCACTACGAACACACCACACCCTTCTCCTAAAATAGTTGATCTGGGCATGAACTGTGGATAGCCAATCCATACCAAGAATGACTTCGTTAGGCCTCGACGCTACCACCAAGAGGTTCCAACCGAAACTCTCACCTCTGAGGGTCAGGTAACACTGTCTACAGAGGTGTGTGATATCTAAATCTTCTCCAGTCGGTGTTTCTAAGCGTAACAGTTGAGCCAACTGCTCAACTGGAATCTCAAGGTCTCGAAAAAGATAAGTAGCCAGAAATGAATGACTAGTACCTGTGTCTATCAATATGGCAGCCAAACTAGAAAAGACACAGATAGTACCTCTAATCATTTCGGTAGTACCTGGGTCATAAGCCTCTGCAGCCTCCAGCTGTCCCTGCCTATGTCCACTAGCTCCATAGGCCTGGGGTGGACCTCCTGGGGGTGGAGGTGGCAAAGGGTCAAAAACACAGACCACCTCCAAATGCTCTCCCAACACCACTACCACGTCCACTGCCCCACGGATCTATTTGCTCCACACGTTTCCTCTGCCTCTGTTGTCCATCCACTGCTCTCGTGTCAGAAGTACGGTGAGTCGGACAATCACGAGCCATATGTCCCCTGCCATCACATGAGTAGCATCACCTCTCTCGAGGCTAGCTGGATGCACCCTACGAACACTGTATGGAAGATCCCCTATCCTGGGATCCCCTCTGGAAATGTCTCCCATGCCAGGGTCCCTGACGTCGGCTCCCTACTGCCGAGGTCTCTGCTCCAGCTCGCCCACTACTGACATCTGCTGGCTGTCTCTTCTCTGACAAGAAGCTCTAGACCACCAGAGCCTGCTCGGGCACCCCAGCATAAGTAGTAATGCTCATAGGGATGATGCCAGTTCAGATATCTCTGCTCAAGACTTGCTCAAAAGTCCGAGCTCTGATGTACGAATATCTAACCATATCCATCGAGTACCGCGAGATGTCGGTAAACCTCGACGAATAGTCATCCACCATCATGGTTCCCAGCTGAAGCTGAAGAAGCTCCTGTATGCGTACTGCTCTCAAGGTAACCGGTGAAAACTCCTCTCTAAAGAGATGATCAAACTCCGACCAAGCGAGTTTCACCTCGTCATGAGTCTGGATAACCAAACTCCACCATCGTCCTGTCGAGACCTATAGAAGGCTCACTTCCAGGATCACCATATGGTCTGCTGGTGTCCTGCCAAACCGAGGACTATGGTCACCACCTCAAGACAGTATTCTGTTGCCTAAGGGTCAGGCTCGCCTCGAAACCGAAGGGCTCTCTATCCTTGGAACTCGTGGAGTGCCATCAGCATGCGCTTCTTCTCCACTGGTACAGTAGGCACTAAACACTACTCCACAGGTGGCGGGATAACTGGAACACCACCTGGTGGTAAAACTAGGGGATCTGGCCCCTGTATTGAGGCTACATCAATGAGGGGGTCATCCTTGTGATCGAGCTGCTGGATCCTAGAGGGTGCGCGTCATGGAGGAATTCTGTTAAATACACAAGATGTATCTCAGTTAGTGAGTATATCTAGAGAGATGACTCAAAAAGGACATGGAAACCACAACCCATTCCTATATGATGCATGTACCATTATTCTCCTTACAACTAGTGTTCTCATGTTCAGAGTCTAAAAGCACGTTATCAGAGTCCTGGTGTATGGATACGTCGACCGCCCGCACCAACACTGGGGTCCCTAGCCTGAAATCTGATCTTGAAACACTTAACACTGTTTCCCCAAACAAACTCACAGACTCTCGGTCCTAAGGTAGAACCGACCACCTCTGATACCACTCTGTCACGACCCATCCTAGTGGGGCCCAAGTCGTAACTCCCCAAGCCCACCTCCAATAGGCCAGGGGCTGGTGACTAGCACCAAGTAGGTATGTACTAACATGGTAGGAATTTCCAAAAAACCTCTACACACGCACACACATCTCCATGCCCACAAAGCTGAAAATTAAAAACTACTAAAGTGGAAAACATGCATGCATACACTAAAACCCAACCACAGAGTACCACAGGAATGTAAAGTGCAAGAAAGTAAATCCTTGAGCCAAAAGTACAAGCCCACCAAAAGAATGTCTATAACAAAGTCTAGCCTGTATGGAAAGGTACTGGGACTGCAACTTGTACCCGTAGAAACACACCTCGTCCTTCCTGATCTCACTGAACACCGTCCAGTCTTGGTCCGCCTAGAATCGTGTCAAAGGCTCGCTCGTCTGCAGAAGACATGACACGTGCAGACAATGACTGTGCAAGGGTGAGTATAATAATACCCAGTAGGACACCCCAAAACCACAATGAAAATACAACAAGGTAAAATACCACAAAATAAAGATATAGTTATCTCCACACAGTATATGTCTATAGAACATATCATAAGAATATCTAGATATACTCATACACAAACGACCATCGCGATACCGCCACTAGGATCCAGCTTGAAGATTACACTAAGTGTGAAACCGGGAGAACCCACTCCTAGGTATGAAGAGAGAGATATGAAGTACTCATTCCGGGAGAACACACTCCACAAGTACTTGGGAACATGATGCTCAGATGAGGATCACAACAAAAATCCATGGGCTGATTCTGACAACTCAGTCTGAGCTAATCCGCTAAGTAGAGGATCGGTGACTGGGTAAAGTTGGTCACGTCGATACCAAGAACTCTACCTAGGGTTCAAGGAATGAATAGAGGATCTAGATCTACGTCTCATATAGTGGATTCCAACAACTCTATTCAGGAATACCTACTTAAGGGATCATACTCCCGCATATAGGAAATGATACCAAAACCTTCATGGGAAAAACCATCGGTACGAACTCTAAGAAGCTAGTCCAATTCACAGAAGACAAGTGGCTCATGGCATGAAGAAAAGGTTAAACAGCATGTAGTATGGACACACACTGTGTTCCTTGACCCTGGGTACTGCCCGTGTAAATGGCCCATGTCATTCGTTCAAACTATATAAAACCAAACTACACAGCGTGTAGAAAAGCTACACGCTGGGTTCCTTGACCCCGGGAACTTCCCGTGTAAACGGCCCATGCCATTTGGCTTTTTGGGTAGAAATCAACTACATGGCATGTAGAAGAGGTACACGCCGTTTCTGAGCACCTGGTCTCACTCCGTGTACGCTGGCCATGTGCCCTCACACGGTCTCTTCTCGTGTCCGTGTCGCCTGCCCATGTACCAGTACACGAGGTATCCCGTGTATCTGGTCAGGTCTGGCCAGGGAGGGGTATACACATCATGTCCTTGGCCGTGTACCACACCCATGTCCGTGTACTCCCAGAGTACACACCAGGAAGCCCGCCGATGAACACACACTGGGTATCCCATACTACATGTGGTGTAGTCGGGAAATTTCCAGAAGCATCGTCTTTATCCGCACGCCTCGGCTTATCCTCTGGATCTTGATCCAACCGCCCAATCATCACAAAACTCTGGATTTAGGGCTTTCCCACCCCTATGAAACCAATTCCATCTGTTTCGGGCTTCTGATCGGCCTTGAAAATGAATCTCGATCAATGCGCATGAAAAAGATCGAAGAACGAGAACTTCCGAACCACAACGATTTGTCCACCGCCATCGTCTTCACACCTCCGTTAGGTCGTCTCGATATTAGATCTTCGATTTCAGATCATTGCGCCAACAAACGAGCGCGCAACGATCGATTTTCCCCAATAACGAGAAGAACACTCATGAAGAACGCGTCAGAATCGGGAGAGTAAAACACAACAATTGAGAGAGACGAACCTCGATCGATGTTCGTGTCGATCTTGGTTCGTCACTATTAGAAAGTTGAGAAAAAACCAAAAAAACTCAAGAATCAAAAATCCCACGATTCCCGCAAATATCCCATCTCGCAAGAAAGATCGATCCGCAGGCTAATCTATTCGTGGATTAGTCCGCGTTCGTCGTGGAAATCAAAAACGGAGAAGAAAAAATCACAAAAACATCCTACCTGGATTTCTGTGGCATTTTTAGGCGAAGATCTGGTCACCGTGTCATAGTCGTCGCGTCGGGATGTTTCCTCCAGAGCCTCCAGAGCCTCCAAGGGTTCCAGGGTTATGAGGTTTGTAACCCTGGACCCTGTGCAAGCCTTTCTTTAAAACGAAGATATCCACTGCAAAAGATTTAATAGAATCTCGCTGCAGAAATAAAATATTTTAATTGAATAATTTATGACTCTTATGTCCAAAAACTAGATTTCACCACAGACCTGCTCCGGCCGATGTTAGGCCTCACCTAAGGTAAAAACGTTGTTTTGAACGCAATGGTGTCTTCAGATTTCTGATCTGAGAACCCGTTCAGGAGTTATTCCACATTATTAGGAAGACCACATGTGCGAGTTTATTTAATAATTAAATTAAATTCAAACATTTGTTCCGGGATCACCAGTCCTCGGAACTGCACGCCGCCTCAGAGCCGGGTCTCAAATTAATTCCCATATAATATTAAAATAGCACATGGAAAAATACAGGACATTACATTAATAATCTCTTAAAATGTTTCTATATGTTTTCAATAAACACTATGAATTGGTGTATCATTTTAATATATGGTTACAATTTTTAGATATTATTTTAAATTTGAATTATTATTATTTAGAGGAATTAAATTGTTATTATTTTATGCTTAAGAATTACCATTATTTTAGAATATTAAATTTGTGGTCTAAAACAATTATAAATATAAATTTTATATATTTTATATACAATTTATTTATACTTTTATATAATTTAACAGTGTTTCTATTAATTTAATAGCTATTTTAAGAAGCAGTAATTAAATTTCTAATTGATTAACAAACCTTCAAAATATATGGTACACATATACTGGATTTAACATAACCCTGCATAGTTTTAACAATTAATTTTTATGACATATAAAACCCCCATTAAACATTCCAATTTTGAAAAAAAAAATTATATTTTAGTCAAGATAAAAAACAATATAAAAAAATATATTACGATTTTTTATAAAAAACAGAGTTTCAATGATCCTGATATTTTCTATAGGTGTACTGTACTCATTTTTGTTTATTATTTTACTCTATATTTAATTATTAATTTGTTGAGGACTCTCTTGGGTGCATTCTGATGAATTTTGGATGTTTTTTAGGAATTTCAAGAAATTCATGGTTGATCAATTGTTTCTCCAAATCGTGTGTAGACCCCCTAAAAACATTCCCCCCTAAACATAGGGGTCTTCATTATTGGGGAATGTTTTGACAAAATGTGCACCCAACTAATAGTAACTGTGTGCCCCAATTGTGGGGGCATATGGTTATGTCACATTATTTTCAAAATTGTGTTCCCCATATAGGAAATTGTGTACATGGGCTTTTAATCCTACAAAAACATTTTACAAATTCCCAACCCCCCCCCCCCAGTATTAACCCCTATTCACCATCAGTCAACCTTGAACCTATTCTTATGTGTTTTTAATCAACATAGCGGATTACAAGTCTCTTAAAACCCTTTTTGTAGATAATTAGAGATCTAATCAAAGGATCAAATTTTCAGGGGTATGATTCTCCTTCACCAATTGGTTATCTTTCTCACACATGTATCTCATACCCATGAAGAGCGATGAGTCTTCCACCATTTATTATGGGTTATAGCATGGTTTTGTAAGATATTATTCCTTTTTAACTTTATTTTGGGTATTCCCCTACATCTTCCCCACCTTTCAGATCTTGATCGTTAGGCATCTATATGGATAATTTGGTTTTGTGAACATCCATAAATGTCCTTGTGAAAGTAGGTCAAATTTTCAAATCACATTGTATTGATTATAATTGTGTGTATGTAATTGTGAAATTTCAATCTCCAATTTATGAAATCACATCTTGAATTGGATTAACTAATTGTTTTATTAATTAATTGAATCACAGAATTGATAGAATAATCCGGTCATGAGATTGGTCCAACACTTGATTATGAAATTAAGAAATAATGGGATATTAATTTCAATGATCAATGAGTTATTAATTTGACAGCATCTCATAGGGAGTACTGATATGATTGAAATTTTTATAATAGAATTTAAGAAATTGGTTCATTCTTGAATTACGAAATTCCTTAAGAAATAAAAATTTTAACACAGGTATCCACCTTTGGCATGTGTCGATAAGATGAAAAAAATGACTATTTGTAAATTGTAATTTCTTAATAAATTTTTAGAAATCTTTTACCATGTTATGTGATATCACACAGAGGTGTAGCAGCAGGCTCAGACAAGCATGCCCTTACCAAATCACATTTCAACCACTAGAAAATATCAAATACTTTTTGGTTAACCTGGGAAAACAGAGATGGATTTTGAGGATCCATGACATATTCACTTGGGGGATCAAAAACAAGAGAGGAAATGAAACAAATCCGGGTTGAAATAGGGGTTTTGGAGATGTAAACATCCTCCCAAATCCCTGTTATTCTAGGATGGAACAAAGACTTTGAATGCTCATCCAAACCAAAAACATTTCGAACATATTGCCTAAAAATTAAAATAATAGATATCATTTGGAAGGGTAGTGGAAGACTCGTGAATCTCAACCAAATTTTCATAGAGGGGGAATCCCTTTTTCAATAAAAAAATATAGCCCTAACACAAAAGAAATAAGATATTTCCTTCACCGAAATGAAGTCCTTTGGACTAAATAACAGTGAAATTTTCATCATTGGAGTACCCCATAAATAAGTGACGAGGGTCTAGGTTCCTGATGAAAACACGATCTTGAAGGGTCCAAGATTCAATGATGAAATGGGTGAAAATGTCGAGAGATGGGTGTCATTGGCTGAAACAATCTATTGGATATATCACATGGAGAGTAGATGCCTCTGAGAATTCTTGGAGGGAGAGGGGAAGTGTAGGGGTTCTCTCAGCGGATGGATGGACCTTTAGGGATAATCAGAATCTAGGGTAATTCAAGTAGAAGGGATATATCATAAAGTTGAGAGAATCTCGGTGAAGCTATATGATGTTTATGGAGAAGGGGTGAGGTGGTATAGCCATCGCCGCCTCCAAAATGGGAAATTCATCTGTTATGGTTCAATGAGGGAGAACACACGAAGAGGGTCGATTTGTTCTTTTTTGGACTCTAAATGATATCCTTATCCTTATTGTTTAAAAATTCATTGTGTACATAGGTTTTATTATCACATTTGGATTCTATTGATTATAATTATAGTTAAATTTATCCAAAATTTATGGGTATGTGTCATTTTTACACAAAGGTAGGAATCATATACATTCCAAAAAATGTAAAAAAAAATTCATGAACAACCATCTTCAAGGATTATCTTTTTCTATTTTTAGTGAAAAATATCATTAAAACATTTATAATGTCACATAATTAAATAATTATATTTTATTATAGAAATTTTATGCCTTCTAAATAGATAACAATGTAGCATTGAGAAATTATTCCTTCCTCTATAGTTCTAAAGAATATTTTCCTTGTCCATGAGATCATGGAAGCACATGATGGTCTTCATCCTTTTAAATAGTAAGTTCTCAGGTGATTAGAAACTAGATATGTAATCCCTTACCCAATAAAAAATAAAATGTTCATCATATGTTCATATTCTTCTATTCCAATTTCATAAATATATGAATTCATCAATACAACATGGTATTGGGAAGAATTCACATATAAAAAAATAAATTTCTCTCAAATTATATTTCCATAATAAATAAATATATTATTTACACAATATAATTTGAAAAATCCTCTATTTATTCAGATCTATATGTTGTTCCCTTGGTCAATGACTTCCTGAGTTATATCATTATTGATTTCAAATAATAATATCAAATATTCAAATATGAAATCTCTATTAATTTCATTCTACAATAATAGTAATTAATATCTATTTAAATTTAAACTAATACGTGATTAAATAATGTATTTTAATAATAGTTTTGAAATTTAAAGATTTTATTACAACAAAGAATCACGATATTAATCATCAAAAAGAGTGTTTTTAAATATTTCAGTAACTATCCTCAGCTTCTAAATTTACCCTATATCACTATATTATGTTCCATGTGAAACCATAATAAAGTCATTATCCATATTATATAGTTCATAATTCACCATTAAATGTTTCATGAATTATTCTACAAAATTTATATCTCACATTAGGAATTTGAACAATCAATTTCTAAATCTTAGGAATCAATTTATTATTTATCAAGTTCAATTTATGCTTCACATGGAATATCCAGTGTCCACCGTACATTTTCTAGAGTTGTGCTTCTACATTTTACAAAAACCATGAAATTCAAATTTCATAAGGTGTGGTTCACATTAAATTACTTAGTCTCCCCATAGGGTTTTAAAAAAAATTATTCACCTTAGATTTTACCATATAATTAAATCTATAAAACATATAAAAATAATACATGGACATTTTTTTCATTAGTATAATAATCATAGACATCAATAAAATAATCACAGAACCTTTACCTTCCATTCATTGAAGTCTCCATATAACCCAATGAAATTAACAAAATTATCATACATCATTTACAGTTTCTATCTCATGGTTGACAAAAAATACAAATACTTTAAAAATTCCATTGATTACGTAACTTTTCTTAGGATTCAAATCCTAATACATGCCATTATAATTATGTATAAAAAACAACCCCATATACCTATGTTTTATAGTTTGATAAATTGCAAAAAATACATACCAGAAGACATATTACTAAGATAAGACATTAGTTCAAATAAAAAAAATAAATTATTTACAATAAATAACAGTAAAAAATTATAACAAAACACATATCAAATACAAATGAAATAGAATAAAAGGGAGTGGAATTACATTTTTGATTGATCACTTCCAACAAAATGTTTCGAATGATGGATATTTCTATATGATTGATGCATGAATACATTAATATTTGTTTCAATAATAATTCATTAATAGAATTTCATTCTTCTTTTCTGTTAGCTATCTAGTCATATTTTATCTTGTTCCATATTTATAGTGAAATATCTAATGGTTCTATGGTGTTTCATTATTTGTGATATAAAATTTTATTAGTCATGGTATCTTAATTTGATATGTATGTATGTGCTATCAAATAGTTTATTAATTTTTCATCATGAGTGTTAAACCAACATGGAATAAAAAAAATGGAAGGATATATATATATATATATATAATAAATAACATACTACACAACAATAAAGGTATTTTCGCGACACAATATAAATATTTTCTGAAACACTTCAGTAATATCATAATTTATCTCATAGAAATTTTACTAAAATCACATAAACATCAAGGAAAATGATTTTATAAGAATCAATTAATACTTTTTAAGGATCAAATATGAATTCATGATGTCCATTTAAAACATTATAAGGATAAAAACAGTTGTTCATGTGGTTTATTTATGTTCACAATAATTAAATTAAACTTCCTAAGTATCCTTTATTTTTTAATAAGGCTCGTATATTTCATCTTATGGTTCATATAATTCATTTTACTATTCCTTATTATTATTCATAATGTTCATATAATTATATATAAGGTTAATATAATTCTTTATATTGTGTATTCAACATTTATAACGTTTAGTTAAATCTTTATAAGGTACATTTAAATGTTCGTAAGGTTTAATTCTTCACCAAAAATATACTTTTCATGTTTCAAGGTGAAACATTATATGGATTTGCATATGATTCATAAAGATATTTTTATGGAAAAAAATCTAAATATAGGATTTAATAACTCTTTTGGGAATAAATTTAAGGGTAAATTTCATTGAAAATTTACTAAAATATAAATATTTGAAATTTATTAAAACTCAATATAGAAACCAAAATAATTAGATAATAAAAATAATAACATGGAAACCATATTTATTCCAACATCTTTCTCCAAAATAATATAAAATAATAAAATCAAACACGAACAAAACATAGAAAAAACATTTAATAAACATATATATTTTTAATATTTTTAACAATAAAATAGTGGTTTGTAATTTTCAATATAAAAAGAGAATGATATTATATGTATTTGACCTAAAATAATCAAAAATTAAAAACAAAATTATTCTCCAGATCTCAAACTCTATCAATTACTCATTTGTAGTGGATATTATTTGAAAAAAGAATTATTTGATTAACATGAATGTTCAATTTATTAATAAATCATTTCTGATTCTTGGTTAGAAAAAAAATTGGTTGTTGTATTTAGAGGGAGAAATAATTTCAAAAATTATATGTTTGATACACTCAGAACACATAAAATTTCCATAGAATTCAGGAATATACTAGCAGATTTGTAGCATGGTAACACAAGTGGCATGTTAGGTTGACGAAGATTGGTATATGTAATGATCATTTAAATTTTTTTGAAAAACTATAGAGTAATAATTAAAATTTTAGAATGAAATCCTCATATTAATGCCCAAATATACACAAAAATTTACTCTTCCAAAAATTTATCAAATCAAAACATGGAATTGTAGGATAAAATCTTCTTTGTAGTGAAGATATAATTTCTGCATATGTTATGAATGTCCATATAGATAAGTAATTATATTGAATATAAATATATTGTGCTATGATTCTTATATACTTGAAAAAATAATCCAAAAAAATAAATCATAGTGGAATGTAAGTTTATTTCCTTAGTAATATCAAAATCATTTAATTCAAATAATGTTATCTCATGTGTATGTATATCTTCATTCATAGATATCATATATATGATATTCCAATATTCATTATCATTGTATTAAATTACATTAATTTCTTATTTTATTTTGAGCCTCATTCAATATCTTCTCTTTCATCACCATCAATGTGATACATGTATATTATGCAACCAATATTTTCCCAATCACTAAGATCACATGTAATGGCCCGGACCTCTCCGGACCATTCCATTATCAAAAAGGAGGTCACGAAGTGTTCTGGAGGGTAAAATGGACTTTCCCCACACTTTCCATAATTTTGTAAGTACATGCCGTGTAGTGTGAGTAAACGTCGTGTACCACCTTGTCGGGTATACCCTGTGTTGAAGGTCGTGTCCTTGCCGTGTGAAATAAATGGGTACACACCGTGAACCCCAAACTGCACGCCGTGCAGTCCCTCCACACGTATGTGTTACCCTCAAACCATGTGTTGACTAGTCAAAGACCGTGTGCCGTGTCGGAGTCGTGTCCTTGCCGTGTGAAATAAATGAGTACATGAAATGTACCTAAAACTACACGTCGTGTAGTCCCTCCCTGCATATGCATTACCGTCAAACCGTGTGTTGACCAGTCAACGACCGTGTTGAAGGCCGTGTTGGAAGCCGTGTGGTGACCGTGTAAAATGGCTGAGTACACACCGTGGACCATAAAGTACACGCTGTGTACTTTTTTTTCTCACCTATAAAAGGGGGGGGGTCCCCTCATCCTTTCCAAATCACTGCACTCCTCCCCTTTCCTCTGAGCAGAGCTCTCCCAAGAGACTCGAAGGCTCCTTTTTCTTACATAACTTCTTCGTCCGAGCTCCGATTTACGATCCGTCAGCGGCCAAGGGATCGTAATGACGAGGCGGAACTCCTGAGATTAGATACATTGTCTTTCCTTCAGCCTTTCCTTTCTAACGTCCACCTGAGGAGGTTTTTCCAGGAGTCGACATAATTGACAGATGCCGACAGATGTCTTCTAATGTTGATTCGGGGGAGCGTTGTGATCAGAACCTATTGAGGTAGGGATCTTACCTTCGTCTCTTTAAATTGTGCATCATGCGGGGTGGGTGTCCTATTGTTTACGTGAAACACTTTTGAACCTGTTTAATGAAGATAATAACTGGCTTATATAATGTGGTTGGGAAGTTTGTGATTACTGTTACTTTATTTTTATATCCTGTGATATTATGTTGTGAATTGAATAGGCCTATGACTACTGAAAATCACAGTCATTGGGGGCCTTTTATTGCACAATTAAATGTTTACTTATCTTTCTAGACCAATTTTGTGCATGGAAACTTGTGGATTGTGGTAATTGGTTAATCAGGTAAAGTTGGTTGATTAAAATCTGGAACCCTTGTGTGATCACACAGGTTGAACAAAATGGAATAATGAACCTATGGATGTTGGCTTGGTTACGTGGTGTGTGAAAGGTTGGGGGTGAATCCTAGGATGTTACGAATAGGCTGGGCAGTGGGGCTGCGGAAATGCTTTTAAAGGGACAATGATGTGGTGAGCCTTGTTTTGAGATACGGTTGTGGAGATGTGGTGGTTGGCAGCGGGGCTGCAGGGATGGGTTTGAATGTGAACGAACAATGGGTTGTGAGTAATAAATAAAAGTGTAAGAGTTGATGAATAGTGGGTCATGGTAATGGAATGAGATTAAAAATAAATGGGGGCTATTTGGTTGATAAGAAGGGACTTGTTTGTGTTGCTTTTGTTTTTCCTAACTTGATTTGTGGATGGAAGGAATATGTTTTACGAACGATTGATGTGGTTGGTTGTGGATAGTTGCCCAGTAGTTAAGGAACTAATAAACTAATTCTTCTGAAACGTGAAAACCTAAATTGGGTTGGGGTTATTTTTGGTATGCATGCTTCGTAGTAGCAGTGCCAAGGAACGTTCTCAGTTTCTCTATTTAGAATCCATAGGTTGGTCTGATTGTTTGGTGTATATATATAAATATATGTATCATTGTGTTTTATAGCACCCCCCAAATGTTGAGAACATAGTGTAAAACACTCCCATTTCATGTGAGAGGGTGTTTTAACCTTTGTTACTATCTCCTTCCGGGTCCTTCTTCCCTAGGCTGTGATGGCTTGAGGTGACCTTACACCTAAGACCCTTCAGGTAGGTTTCGATTGTGGTGGTTTTTGCCCAAGACTCTTTGGGCCGGATTTACTATTTCCCAAGAATCTTCGGGATGAGGCCCAGGTGTGTGCAGGAAAGATACGTGGTTTTGATGCCCAGTTGGGTGTGGCCAGGATGTGTGGTTTGTGAGGCCTAGGTGTGTGCGGGTGGGATGTGTGGTTTGTGAGGCCCAGGTGTGTGCGGGCAGGATAAGTGGTTGTCAGGCCCAGGTGTGTGCACGCGGTATGTGTGGTTTGTGAGGCCCAGGTGTGTGCGGGTGGGAAGAGTGTGTTAGCGTCAGGACATTTGCCGTTTAGAAGAGCATCTAACTAATGGGAAATGGTGTGGGATGCTAAATACTCTTGTTCTTATACTACTACTACCTGTTGTTATTGTGTTTTAGGTGAGTGTGGCTGGTGAGGTTGGGTGGATATATTTCCTTTCTAGGTTTCTTTTGTTTTTCTCACGGGACATTAAGATGTCTCCCCACTTGTGCATGAGAGATTTAGGATTCCCTACTGAGTATACTTGTATGCTCACCCTACGTTTACTTTCATGTTTCCAAGAGGATTACCAGGGCCGTGCGGGTCCCTACTAGTCGAGACTGTTGGAGTTGTAGTAGTTGTTGTACACTTGTTTCTTTTGGTATTGTACGTTGAGCTTTCTTTTATTTTACCTTATTTCAGAACTATTTAAACATGCATGTGGTATTGGTAAGGGTTTATTTCTATACACTTGTTCTTTTCCTTTTTGGTGGTTGACTTGTCCTATTTCCCGATCTTAAAAACATAAAGGGTATTGCCTCCCATATTCGTAAAACCTCATACCCTTGGTGCTAGTCACCACCTCGGGGCATACTGGAGGTGGAACTTGGGGTAATTATCTCCCTTTCACCATCGCCAGCTCAGGAGGTGAATCTTTGGTGGGAGGGGGTCGTGACATCACACCTCAAATTAACTATAAAATATAACAGAAAAATATTTATATAAATAAAATTTAGATTATTATAAACTACACATTATAGATAGAGTACATCAATAAGTCCTTTTAATGTGTTCAAAGGGTTGTGACATAGTCAACAACTGCTATTCACTCATGCTTAGTACGAATTCCATTGGATGTTCATTTCACCAAACTATTTTTTTGGAAATAATTTTTCATATATCTTCATTACATAGTGAGATGGAAATCATTTCACTAATGGAAAAATCATTCACCTTTTAAGGAGTCAAAAACCCCATCCTAGTCTCCATAATCAAATTGAAATCTCATTCAATTATTTCTTATTTTACAATAGTTATTGAGACGTGTAATTATCTACAACATTCTCTTTGACTTCCATATATAACCTGGAAACCCAATTCATGATCACAACTTATATGATTCTAAAATAACCATGATATTAATCAATAACTCATATTCTTAACTAATGATGGTTTCCTTTAACATAAACTTCCATCTTTAATATTTTATACATTTACCTTCAATGTTTATGTAAATAAATCCACAATGTAAACACAATTTTATTTGAACATAAACCTCATTAAAGAAATTATATATGATGTATACTGAATAAAATCCGAAGAATCATAAATAATTCAATAGAATTATTAATAATATATCAAACAAGTCATCAATACATACAATACACCATGAATGAGATTCATCAATGCATAAATCCATAATTACAAGGGAATATTATGAATATTTTGTAGAACAATTTCTATCCCTTAGTCATGGAATGAGATTAAAAATGAAATCTAATCCTCATATACCGATACTTTGGCCTCCTTTATGATAAAATCACTAATGATTCCACAGATTAATATACCACCATAACACATTTAGTTTAGAATGAAGAAAATGAAAGTGATCAATATAAACACACTAATAGAACTATAAAGTATATCAGTCCCATGAAGAGGTATAATAAATGCCATTCATTGAATTCATTCTCACTCACTTCCTTGGAAAAATTCAATAAACTTTCTCTTTTTACCATTGATTGATCCACTAACACCCATAATCAGACTCTAGGTAACCCATAGACCATTATTTACTATATGTTATTTATTTAAAATTATCCTTTGGATAGGTAAATAAAATAGTATAAATTTACCTTGAAGCTATTTTAATAATCCATAATAATATTTTTTATCCTTAAACAGCTCATCCCATCCCATGGTTTTAGGAAAAATAATAAGATTGGTGAACTTAGATGAATACTTCAAAATAATCGTATTTACCTATTTCAATTCTTGGACTCATACCTATTACTCATCCTGTGATTCTTAGGATAAAATGTATTATAAAAAATGACTGAAACACCCTCCAAATCATATACTTGTGTTTAATTTTTATGAATAAAAATTTCCCACAGACATCCCATCAGTCCTTCAGTATAAAAATAGTCAACATCATTTTATATTCATCATGCCCATCTATCAACTAAAATATAATTTCAATAATATCCACCCATTTCATTGTACCTTATCAACCAGCAAATCTTTTAAAAGTATCATGGTGTTATACCTAATGTTCTAGGGTCATATCCACCTTTTTTCTCTTCTCCTCCATCCATAACCCATCCAAAATATAGAAAAAAGGAAAATGATTCCCAAATAATATTTTCTCATATCATTCCTCTATATTCATAAGAGGATTGATCCATACATAACAATCAAAACACTCTTTCACACATCACTTATGATTAATATTATCTCCCTCATTTCCACTATCATTCCTCTTTATTTCCAAAATATTACAAAAATAAACATAAATTAATAACAAACACCAAATATTTAACTCAAAATATATAATACAAAATATTAATTTCATTCACACATACACTAAATGTTCAATGAAATTAAATAAACAAATTTGAATGATCATTCTTGTCTCATTTATTTTATTTAAATAACTTATAATTCATAATATATTTGTGAACAAATAATAAAATAACCAAATAATAAAATAGATAAATAGATAATTTTTTTTAATTTTATACTAATTTAGATAATAGTCACAAATATATAAACATATACAATATATTTATATGGAATAAATGATGGATAAACATCTTAATAGTTAACCAATATTATGGGGAATTCTATACCCTAAATCATGTATCTTATAAAAAACAAAATCATAACTCATAAAACAGATAAACCCAATCCCATGATCGAAAATGGCTTAGACATATACTATGGATATTTTGTCTTGGAATATGAAAACACTTTTCGTCCACAATTCCTGGCCTCTAACCACTTTTAGGTTATTTTACCCATGTAAATAAAACATTTAATATAAAAAACTATATGATACTATTTTGTTGCAACCTACACCATCTTCTAAATGTTGTTGAGTTTAAACTCTTCATATTCTATAGTTCACTACTTGATCAATAGTCTTCAGTGGACTACTAGATCATAAATGGATAGAAAGTAACACTATGGGTATAAATGTATCACTTTTGGAGTTATTTACCCTCAATCAAATTATTATAAATATAATAAATATTTATTAAATTAATTATCTAATATGTTGGGAAATATATTTATATTTATTCATATAATTCTCTAAAATAATCTCAATAATACTTATTAGGTCATATAACCTGACATGGGAAAAACTATAACCCTTGTATTTGTGTCATTATTCAATACAACTAAAATAACCTAATACAAATAAAAAAATACAACCCATATAATAATTAATCCCCTCCCAAAAACATAAACATGGTCTTATGAAGGAAATCTCTACTACATAGGTTCATTTCTCTTAAATTCATGAAGATGTATGAAATTTATTCATATAGGATAATTATATATAATAAGTAGGATAATAAAATAGGTAGGATTCTACTAGTGACCCCAAAAAATATTTTTGATCCTTACATGTTTATTTTGTATCATTTGATGTCATATGATGAACTAAACATTTAATAATAATACCCATAAATCATATTTGATCACTTTCCTAGACACCTAAAAACATTCATAACATAATTCTACCAATGTTAGGGGATATCCCATTTCTTTTTCAAATAATGTCATATTCAAATACATGATATATCTATTATCTTTTAAAAAAAAATTCTATCCATCATTTATGAAAAACTCATAGCTTATTTAAACACATGGATAAGTTATCATCAAATATAAATTCATCTATTGGGTTAAAAAATGGGCTACTTATCATTGCGACAAAACACATGGTATACCATTAATATTATACTAATATATGTAATTCTTATAATCAAATTACAATATCACAATGTCATAAATTCATATGAAAATTTTCAGAAAACAAAATAATATTTTTTCAACTATATGAGAATATAATTAAAATAAAATAAACCTTTCTGATTCATCTATGATAATTTATCACCAAAGTGATCATATCACTCTCTTTATGGTATATTTTTGTATATAAAATATTTTCTAAACCCCTACTAAAATATCCCAAATTTTGAAATATAATTTCACAAATACTAACTAGATAATTATTTCAAAATCACAAGGCCTAATAATTCTATTCCAGGAATTCAATAAAAATTCATAATTTGTATGATATAAAATAGTAAATTTCATAACATAGTCACAGTTTAACTCTATAAGTATTAATGAGACCATAATTTTATCCTTTATTAATCCTTAATAATTAGTCATAATCATTTATTAACTTCTACAATCTAATATTCTGTAGTTAATAATGTTTAAAATAACTAATCAATTCATATCAACTCATCCATGCATTTACTCTTTAGTTTTGTCTCCATTTCATTTCAATCCAAAAAATCCACATACAAATTCACATATAAAATTATAAAAAATACATATTATATGGACTAATATAATCAAAAAATGTTTATTAACTGTTAAAAATTAACAAAAAAATCATTTTTATATGAAATGGAATCTCAATTCCACTTCAATCACCATATATCAAGAAATTTCACAAACCATAAGGAAGGTCTTCCTGTTAATTTTTTTTTTGTAAAATTAAAAATTACAGAATGTATAACCATAGGTATTTTTATTACCTTATAATTATTATTCTAACTCACTTGATAGATTATAGTTATATCAATAAATGGTAAATATAGATCCAAATAAAATAAGGTTTTTGCTGAGGAATTTGTTCAATTTTAATTTAAATTATTATTCATTGGATACCCAAATGGATGATTTGAAACATAATTACTTTCCTAAAAATGGAAACTCTTATCCCTATTAAAATGGAATTAATACTTCCCACTATGATATAAGTGGATCCCAAAAGACTCACACTACCCAGTAGTCTTCTGGTGGTGTCCAAATGAAAAAAATGCCTCTAGATTGTTAACAATACTCCCCTTGATCTATAATAGGGTATAAGGCTACTTATAAAAGACCTAATCAAATATATTTTTCCTCATAAACTCTAAAATCACATTATTTGTTTCCTAATACTTCAAACATTAATAAAAAATTAAAATGTGAAATTAAATAAATAATTACCAAGAATGATATTACGTTACTATATTTGTTTTTTATAGACATCTATTTTTTATCAACCCATATTTGTAAGTATAGATAATTAATTTTAATTTGTATTATTTTGGTATTATTTAAGAGTTATAGATGTAAAAATATTAATTTTAGTGTAGGGTCGGGTATCTGTTCTAATGAAATAAAATATTTTTGTTTCTAGTGGGGCACCGAGTATCCAATGAATATCAATGCATACCCAAAAACCACTAGGATAGGAACCTTTTGATTTACCATCACCATTGGGTAGATATAGATGTATTACCATGTAACTGATGGCCAATAAATAGTATGTTTTCCCATATTAGGTACTTGGTAGATATCAGGATAAGTTTTTATTACAAATTGAGTTTAATGTTATAATTTTATTATTTAATTAATAAATTAAACCTACCCCCTTATATTTAATCAACTAAATTTCTTGAATCTCTGAGGGATAATCTATTTAAATGACTAAGGTGAAAATTCCATTTATCCTCTTAGATTATTTTACTATTTCATTTCAAAATGAAAAAAGCCTTAATATTGTTTTTTCCTTCAGTTTTATATGTTCTATTTTGATAATCCCAAGTCATCCATTCTATTTTTATAATATTTTTTCTCTATTTATGATTGGTGATTAATCATTCTAATCATTTGGGATAGGCTTTGGAATGAAAATTGATAGTTTACATCTCCACTACTATATAATTTCAATGTGTTATGATTGTATTGGAATGAGATGGTGTGAGTTAATAATGAAAATATTTTTTATTTGTAAATTAATATATTTTATATTTTTCTTATTGATATATATTATTTAGATTAGTGTCTTTTTTTATTCTATGAATCATAAAATATTATGTCATTTAAATTATGATTTTCACAACTTATATTATTATCATTATTGTATCCAAAATTGTGATATTGTCTTCTAGTAAGGTAACTCTATGGTAGATGCATTGGATATTTTCATCTATGAGTCCCTTGATATCATTGATGGATTGTGATATCTATGTCTTTTTTTATTCACATTTTATGGAATCTTATATTTATATTGATTTCCTTAGTGAGGATGCGTATGTGGTTATTTTATAAATTGACCACATTTTATATGTCATTAATTAACTACTATATACATCCAATTTGTTGTTAAATTTTTATATTAACAATTATGAGATAAATGGGTCATTAGTGGAGGTATTCATTATCATATTTTAATATTAGTTCCATAAATTACATTGGATATTTTCATAATTGGTTGGACTATATGATTGGGGATATTTAGAATGATTTAAATGATAGTTAGAAAAATGAAATGAAGGGTAAATAGTGATGAAGGAATAGGGTACCTAACTTTTTGGTATAGGGAACCTACTTGGTTTATAGTAATATAAGATGTTTTTTTGGACCATTTGATTCTTAGTGTCTCTGTACCAAGTACATGGTCGACTACTGAGGAAAAAGCCTTCAATAAATGGTGTTTTCATTTTAATATTAAAATATTAACCCCTAAAAAATAATTGATATGTATTTGATCAAATATAAGTTATTATATCATTCAATTAATTCTATCTAGATCATATCATCCCCTTGAATACAAACCCTCATGAATCCTCGTTTGGATTCTTTCCAAGATTCTGTAGGATTTTATCTTCATTATAGTGTGTCATCACACTTCTCAAATACTCTTCTTTTATTATTGTTTTTTATGATGGTGGGATCATTTACATATAATCATATTCTAGGACTTGATAGATTCTTATTTTTCATCTAGTTTTCTTTAATTTAGTTTCAGTAAAATATGATACTAATGGAATAAAAATTATTATAGTTTTTATCCTATTAGGATCCCTTCTCATATATCGGAATCTTCATAATGACTCATGATATTATATGTTAGGTGGATTCTATTAATTTAGTTGTGAGGTATCAAGTTTCCTAAAACAAGATTATTTTCCAATGTATAGAATATAATGGGTGACCTCATCTCTTTCTCTCATATTGTCACAATGTGGTATCTACATTATCCTTTATTGGAGTATCAGATATCAGGATGTATATTTATATCTAAAAAATATAATAAAAATTGTTTTCTCTATACCCCTAATTGAATTTCTTATCTCTCATCCCTCATGATTATATCAATTGTTTAGTTATACTTACTTTATTACATCATTATATATATATATATATTATAAGTAAAGCCTGATTAAAGTTATCTCACATGTTTTATATTAATTTTTGAAATATTTAGGGACAATAACGTTTATATTAAAATATTAATCTAATTATTAATTGTTTAATTGAAATGATTGCCTCTAAAAATTATACTGTAATTCCTATAATTTAATTTAGTTATAATAATATCATTTCATTATTGGATAATCGGGTTACTGAAAACTATACTATGATACTGGCTACCTGTATAGGCATTGTTATTAAACTATGTATGAGTTACTAAACAGCTTGAATTTATATTCATAAATTTCAATAATAACATATTTCTAATGTATTTTTGTATTATTCCATAATGATTCTGAAAAATATATTTTATATTCATACTATAGGATCATGCTTCCATGATGAATTTTGAATTGATTTTTGACTTAAACCCAATGCATTATATTTTAATTTATTTTTTCATTAAAGAATTTTCTATTTGTATAGGCTTCCATTTTTTTAGTAATGCATATGTATTTTTTCGAAAACAATATGTACTTTATATTCTATTGTAACGCATATATAAAATCAACATGCGAAGATATATACATATATATACAGTTTTATCATAGGATGAAAAGCCTCATCTATAAAAGTTGTACGAATATATATATATATATAATCTTTCCTATGAGAATATGATTTAACATAAAGGTGAGTATGGTATGTATAATTTTTAATCATATTAGAATATTTGTGGACTCATAGGGGTGGATGAAGTTTTTTTGAATGAACAACTCCACCCTGTATAGATAGATTATTCTCCAAGTGCGTTTTATTATAGATACATACATGTGTGTGTGTGTACACATATTACTATAGAGGATTGGTTTAGATAAATATCATTGATGGGAACATCCTTAAAGGTTGATAGGTACACCACATGGATTTTAATCATGGATCAAATCAAGTTCTGATAATTTCTATTGGTTTTATCAGATAAAATTTTAATCATGATATAAATGTTCTTATTTAATAGAGGAGAATGTATAATTCCATAGTTATCATATATTTCAATATATTATTTGTTTATTTTATTATTACCATCCTACTTTGTATTATTTCATTGTACACTTATTTTTATAATTTACTAGTTTGTTCTTGGTGAGGACTTATATGGGGTAATATGTAGTCACGCCCTGTTAATTTTCCATTAGAATTCATGTAGATCGTTTTTTGTGACCTAGTAAAGGTGAAATACCATTATTCATGGATCGAGATATCACAGTAACAATGGATGTTAAATGTGACATATGGAGTTAGGAGGATTACATTTACATGTTTGATAGATAATCTATGTATGGACCTAATGATTATTTATATATTTCTATTAAGGATAGAAGACTCATTGGACTCCCATTTTTTCATTTGGGCCTGTTAGAATCACTCTACAATATGTGTTTTTTTATTTTATTTAGTGTCAATAATTTTTTAAACTTGTTGGATGATTAGATCCATGATGTAATTCACTATATGTTTACATTTCATTCTGGAGTATGTAATGAAAATTTATTATCCAAAACCACTTTTAAGAAATATATATTAATTGTATCATTGGTTACTATATCAGTCATTATAAATAGGCGTGTAAACCCTAGTCAGTTGATTCTATACTTCTATAGGGGAAAACCATCACCAACATTCATTTTTCATAAACTATGGTGTTTAGACTAGCCTCTGGGGATCAAAAGGTGTGTCTTGGGACATATGGTGAACGTTTTAGGGTTTGTTAGGTTTTTAGGTTGGTTCATTATAAAATAGTATTAGATAAACATTGAGGTAACGTGAGTATAAGATCTTAGAGTATCTAGGTGATAGTATAATAAAGACATAGAAATTAATCCTTATATATGCATGGATAAGATAATTATATGGGATGATTTAGTTACTAGCGGATTTCTATGATCATTATGTTATAATTTTGAGTTATTCTGACACCCTTCAGTCTTATGCATCATGTCTAGCATCATTATCTATGTAATACATGAGACCTTACATTATTAGGTAAATAGTATATCTGGAACTATCACATGATGCACACTCTAAGATGCCTTTATTCATAATTATATTTAAAAAAATAACTTCAAAATATTAAATTTTCATTTAAAAAAATAAAAAATGTTTTTGAATTCATAATAATGATTTCAGTTTAAGATATTTTTATATATTTTTATAAAAAATTGGTTTTCGCGAAAAAAATTTGTAAATTAATTAATTATAACTATTAAATTAAATTTATAAAATAGATTTTATATTTATAATCAATATGACTGACTTATGTAATTATTCCAATATTATTTTTATTCACTAAAAATAAATTACATATGATGGATATTAATTTCCATAGTAATAGTAACATGGTTTATTAGGGAATTAATTTGAAATGATTTTTATGATTTTTTATTAAAATAAATTTATAAATATAAATTGGGGTTAAAGACTTTTATTTTCCATAATTTTATAATATATAATTTTCAATAAGCATAGTCATGTCCATGTTTTTTATACTTATATTTTCTCCTAAACTACTTCATTCTGTTTATAATTTTCTCATGGATAATACATGATGTTGAATGCTAGGTTTTGAAGATATTATTTCTTTTAGAATTTTTTAAACTAGTATCCATTGTTAGTGTGAATGCGTTTAATTATTACACCAATAATTGTTTCCATATTATATTAGTTATTTATTGATATTCTTGAATACCTTTAATTTTGGAGTAATAACCATCAACCAATCCATCCTACTATAATCATTAATAAATAAAACATAATACATTTTTTAGTGAAAGAATTTGGATTTATTGATCTATGAATATTTAAATGTAAATATCCAATACTCATGATTATTTTACCTTATTTAGCTTATAAGTATTCTAAATAGTCTTCCATATTTTAAAATATTCTCATTTAAGAGTATCAACACCTATTATATTAGAAAAATCACATGATCCATCATTCTCCACTATATTTTATTAATAGTTTTGTCTCATGTGAAGGATTCACTTATTCTATAACCTGTTTTCTTCTACATTTAATGGCAATAAATTTAAGGAACATCATCAAGAGAGGAATCTACCTATTATTATTTATGGGACAATCCAGGTGGGAGACACAACCAAGGCATATATAATTCTAGAAAGAAGAAGGGGAAGAAGTCTAGGCTAGATTTCGTGAACTATAATTTGAATAAAGGGAAGAAAAACAAAGTGTTAAAGGACTATTTGTTCCTTCTAGACCCGATAGAGACCATGTCATGTAAGAAAACTGAACCAAAAAGGATGGTATTCATTATGGTTGATTATGATAAAGTGTAGGGAAATACTGAAGGAAAGTCTTTTGGCTTGGGTGATCAACTTCTATGTAAGAAAATCAAGGCCTATGATGGCGAAATCATGGTACCAAATATTGAACAAATACCAGATAGTAACAAAATCATATTAGTAGACAATGTGGAAGCTGGAAATATAGAATGTCTGGAGGTTTTCTTACACTATATGGAGTAAATGTTATAATAAACATTTCATATCAATTACTTGAAGTAGGTTATCCACAAAATTTATGATAGGTCTCTAAGTGTTGAATCTAATGAGGAAAAAAGTTACTAGATCACCCAATAAGACTACATCCTGTCATGGGGTTTCATTGAAAGAAATACCACCATAGACGAATTTATCCCGACCTCAGACAAGATGGTGGGTTATTTTGAAGATATTCTCAAGAATGATATGAAAATTCAGTTTTCCACATTGAAGTGGATGCTTTAGAGGGTGATTGACTCAAATATCCTTAGTCTAGTTTATAACAAATTTGTGGGATCTATTTTTTTCTAACACCTTTTCTTTTGAAAAGTGTGGGTTTACGACTTTCTCCTCAAATGTTATTTGGAAAAAAAATTAAACATTTAGGTCATGTCAGGTAAATAATTAATTTGGTCATTCTTCCTTATAGAACAAATATATCATCTCTATATTTAGTAGTTCACCCAATCATTCAAAATTACACAACATATCTAGAATGATATAACAAAATCCTATATAGAAATTTTTTTCTAGGTCCTTCAACAAAGAGTAAATCTATTTTTCTAAGATCCTTTACACCAAGCATATCTTTATGGATCCAATAATTTAGAGTCCTTCATAATTTCCCAATTTTACCTCTCCATACACGTTTTATTTCATTTTGGTGCTAATATTTTTGTAATTTCCCAACACAGGAGCCACTAAAAGGTTCCGCTATATTGTGGATATCATAGCCTCAAACACACCTCCTTGTATGCTAGAGGAAGCTGGCTATAATAAATTCCCTTGGGTGTGTTTGTGGGAGACTGTATCATTATTTTAGAGTGTGAAAAAGTGTTGTAAACATATCTATCAATAGAATATGTATAATATAAATCAAATAAATAAGATAAAAGTTCATATGAATTTGATAATAAATAATCTAAAAGAAATTTCATTTACAATGTGATGATCATCTCATCTAACTACACAAATTAGAAGGCAATACATAGCATGATTAACCCAATAGTACATGTGTAAAAAATAAAAAAAAACCCCAAAATTTAATATCACCAAATAAAATAAATATCCTAGTATAGTCGCACACTCCCCTACTCTATGGAAATGATCCTATAAAGCATCATATAACGGTTAATTTCCTTGGTCCCAAACTTCATCATTTATGTCTATCTTGGTACCCAATGGCATCCCAAACAATGTGGAATATTAAACTCAGTTGGATACCACCAATGGTGTCTATAACATGTTCAGTATGTAAAATATATGTGGAAGAATTGTTAAAAATATCACAAGTGTATTTTTTTTAAGATTTAAGTGTCAAAATGGAAATTTGGTCTTATCTACCATACCATGCCTCCCTATGAACAATAATCATGCTTTTTTAAACTTGGGTAGTAGTAAAGCATATATAGAAGGTGTGATAACATCAAATCTAACAATTCTAATCATATACCAAAACTAAGAAAATAATTAAGCATTGAAAAAATATCCAAAACGGACTCACTGAGTAATAAATTCTATAACATCCATAATAGTATATTCTGTACAGTTTCGAACCATACCCTAAAGGGTCTGATCCAATTCATAGAATGCCCGGGCATCCTACCCAATTCAATTGAACATATGAAAGGCAACTTGGTAATTACTTGTGTGGATTACAAGGATCATGTCCATATATCATGTCCAATGTGAGTCCAATACAACAATATCCAAGCAGTAGAAAGGCCCTTGGATTCCTATATATTTAGGATCCATGGAATATAAATTACCAAGTCATCCTATATTGAATTCAATGTGGATACATGGAGAAGAAATTTTAATGGAAACCAATGGAATCAATATTCAACGAGCTCATAAAAAGAATCCAATTCTATTAACAAGATCAAACACTTCATAAGAAATTTTATTATCATTCACAATTCATTGGGTCATCCAACCCATTTAAATATTTTCCATTTAATCAATTAAACCATTTATACATTGGGTTATCACATTTAAAAGGATAAAAAATCCCACTCTTAATCATATATTTAAATGTTATTCAATTCAATAGGGCTATCATTATCATTGGAAAGCTCGTACACACCTAACAGGGTGGTATAACAAAAGGAAGATACAAGGGCACACCCAATTTTTTTTCCTAGATGGAGCTAGAAACATCCAATGAAAATATCCACTATGATAGAACCCTAAATATGTTCTAAAAAATTTTATCAATAAAATAATTTAATTTTTAGTGTAAAATATGAATGGTTTGGTCTTAGTAACAACTAAATAATTATATATAACTACCAATACATTAGGTAAAATGTATAGACCACTACTATATACTCATGATAGAACACTCATTCAGTATCCACTCCAAATTGGAAGTGGATTGGAATAAATAAGATGAATGGATGATTACCCTATAAATAGGGCATATCACATTGCACTGGAATAACTCTTTTGATATTAAAAAATGAATTATGGAATAAGATGAATTTATAAAAGAAAAGAATGGATCCAAAAAGAAAAATAATGTTTGATTTAGACTCTAAATGGTGGATTTACAACCTAGACTATCATTAGGAATCCATGGAATTTAATGGGAGTGTAAAATCTATCCATGGATAGAGAATAATGAAAATAGGCAAGGAGGGTCCCATTTTGGTTTTTTAAGGAAACAATAGTCCTTTTAACTCAAAACACAGGGTTGTATAGTTTGGAAACATGGTAGGCCAAAATACGCCCCAACCGTGTGCCCTCCTCTGCCTCAAGGGTGAATTTGCATAGTTCATCTTCATGATTTGGGAAAATATTCCCAAACCATGATCCACATCTATGTTAAAATTTATAGGCTCCCTTGCATTGTTGTACATCCCATGATTCATGGTAGCCTTAAATCTTGTGCCCTCCAACTTCCCTCCTTCCTATCCTACATCGGTGTGTGGCACCTAATTCGTGGTATCCCTCAACCATACAGCCCTGGAAAAAGGGATAGACAACATCATAGGGTTTCCTCAATCTATGTGGCTTTGGTATCACATTTTCTACTAATTGTGAATCATATCATTATTTTCCAAAAATATGGACTTAAGACTACGAACAAGCCTTGGACACCCCCAAAGCTCTTTTGATCTCATTAGGAAATCACATTAGGCCAATAAAATAAATAAATGGAAATAAAAAAATTCTAACGTCATAAAAATACCCAAAAACATACAATATTCCCCCTTTAATCAATTCATCCCTGAATTTCCCTTACAAGGGTGGTGAATAATTGTCTGAAAATAACTCTAACCACTAATCATTCATGTTGGCCTCGTTATCCCATGCCTCTTTTTTTAAATGAAATTTATGAGATAGCACATGTACTATAAGAACTTACCATCATTGAAGAGGCTTCATTTTCCTATCAACAATATAAATAGGATGATCCTCAAATGACACATCTTCCTATAGATATACCTCGTCATTATTTTTATTATGATATAGGTCTTAATGATAATGTAATAGCTGATATAGACGAAATAATTCATATATATCTCAGTTACTCTATGGTAACTACAGCCGATAGTTTACCAAAAAAAATTAACAAGAATATCGAACGGGGATAACATATCATGGTGAAAGAATACCATATATCTTAATTATTCGATGTCCCAACCTTTGTGAGAAATGAAAAAGACCCAATCCCCAACATAAAATTATTGAGGTCTTTGGTGGTGGGTGGTGTAATATTTCTTTCTAAACTTTGTACTATTCATCTACTTCTAAATAAACTAGACCTACCTTAAATTCTAATTCACAAGAATTGGTTCGATATGTACTAACTCTCCTAACTCTATCAAGCATAAGGGTTATCATCATGAAATACTATACAAAGACTCATATGGTATTGTCTATATATTCTGCTGATATATATTTTTATAGGAGAAATCAACTTGGGTATATTTCTCTTAAGATCAACCAAAAAAATTTATGAATACTCTAAACAAGTCCTGTAGTACCTCTATAGTGAGTAATTATAGGCGATCAGTCCAAAAGTTATATGTTGTCATTGAAGCACCTGTGTACACAATTTCTTCATCAAACTATGCTAGAATCGATATGTGAACCAGGAATCCTTATCTGATACCATGATCTGAGGAACCCAATGATGATGGACAATCTCATGGGTGTATAGACTTCCATGTTCATCTTATGATAAGGGCTCCCTAATTGAAAGGAAGCACGTGAACATTTTGTGCTTCCCCACAAAAACCTATAAATCATCACCTCCTCAAGGAAACCTATGAGACATGAACACTAAATACATCATAAAAAAATCCCATTTATAATCAGGAAGTGGAAATTTCTGTAAAAGAACAGCAGGTCACTGGTGTAATTCCTTCACCTACTGAAAGGTGGATAACCTAATGACAAAACCATCTACCTCTTGTTTCATACTTGGTCACAAATAATGGTGATGTAAATTACGATACATCTTGGTTACAAAGATATATATTGCCTGATAAGAGGATTGATACTCCTGTATATGTTCCTCATATATGTCTATCAGAACCTAAATGCTACTATGAATATGTATAATTTCACCTCACCAACTGTATAGCCCGGAGGTGGGTCCTGACATACCAATCTATCTTGTAGTACTAGGCCCTCATCATCATATTATTGTTACATCCTAAATATATATATATAAGAGTGGAATTAATCACCAAGGAAAAGATAAAATTATTTCCATGAACTTCCCATAACTCTAATTGAATCTTAGATAATAAGGTCATAATTATCCACTCACTAATTGCGTCTTATACAGCCTGTATCTGAGTCCTCCTCCTTAGTTCATTAGCAACTGCATTCCCATATCGAGGCATATAAGTAGGATCAATGTTTCAAAACTATATTTAATCAACCCATCTTCATTACCTCATTTTCAATTAGTTTAATGTAAATATGTAATTGAATATTTTTCTCTCTGTACACCACAATAATCTTCTATAATAAATAATTACTCCAACTGAAAAAGGAATTACCACTTCGGCCAACTTGATATCGTACATCGAGTAATTACTCTTGTGTGGCCCCAATTAATGAGACCCATACAACATTATTGAATCCTCCTATATCGAAATTGATCCTAACCTAATATATTATGTGTCACAGTATATTTTATATCTCCTGTTTGGATCTAGAAGAATCAATATAGGAACTCATGTTAGTATCCCTTTCATCTCCTGAAAGGTTGTCTAATAGCTATTTGAAAATACCAACACAACACCATTAATAGTTAATCTTGTAATATATTCTTCTATGGGTGATAATTCAAGTATGAAATTCCATTAATATCCAACTATCCCTAATAAACTCTATATATCAAATAAGTTTTTGGGATTCTACTAGGAATCGAAAACTCCCAATTTATCGGGCCCAACTAAAACCCATGAATCTTAGATAATATGAACCAAAATATGAATTGTATCCATTCATAAGTGGTATTTTATGATATTAGAAAGTGATTTCCTCTAAATGTGTTTGAAACAATCTCAATATGATAGGAATAATCATTTGGATTGTGAGAATACAACAAGATATCTACCATGAATACCACCACAATAAAATCTAGATAAGGATGGAAAACTTGGTTCATCAGTGCCTTGAAAACTCCAGGAACATTCATTAGACCAAAATGCATAACCATATACTTATATAGACCATGCGTTTTATGAGAATCTATAAAATTATATCTAAAGTTCTAAAAAATACTTGGTAAAAACCTAAACTCAAGTCAATATTTATGAAAACCATATCATCTCAGATCTATTCAAAGATATCATCAATCCATGACATGGTATACTGGTTCTTAACCATCAAATGGTTCAATTTTAAGTAATCCATACATAGACTACGGGTCTGGTTTTCGATTTTCACAAAAAATACTAGTGACCCCCACTGTGTAGTACTAGGTGGTATAAACCCCTTCCCTTATAAGTCCTATAGTAGTATCTTGATCTACTCTGACTCTATAATATTTATACTATAAGGATAAATGGATACTAGCGTAGATCCTGGAAAAATAACAACAGTGAACTTCACCATTATATCATGAGGTAAATAAGAAGACTAATTCTAGAAAAATCCATTAAATGATCAACCATTAGTGGGAAGTCCTCCTAATGCATTCCCTGATCATCCAGATATAAACTAAAAATATGGGTTTTCATCTTTCCCATCCCATGATGTTCTACTCCAAATCACCGGACCCATACATCCAATTAACCCTTGGGAATAAAAACTCTTCCCAATAGTGATGTGAAGGTCACCCTTCAGCAATAAAAAATGATGTAGAAATGATATGAAAATAGGCAGTCTATCCCATGTATGATGTCAATCCAAGACATGTCAAGGAAGAAAATATTCCATATGATGTGACACCCACCAATATCAAGGGTCACTCCCTACACTGGTGTACATCCTCCACTCAAATCTTCAACAGATTATCAAGAATCATAACTCCATTATAAAACTAAAAAAGGGCCAAATGATCTAAAAAATGGAAAATATATGAATTTATGAGAATCACTTATATTAGAAATTGTATATTATAAAGTATTGGATATTAAGATAATACATGTCACTATAGATGGATCGATCCTATAATACTCAGGTGTAGGATTTAAAAAATATATCAATCTTGAACTGTGGACCTTTGAAAAAATCCAAACTATCTAGAGATGTCAAAATATGATATCATGGTACAACTGGTTATTGGATACCTCATCCATGACCACCACCTCAGTTGGAATGGATGACACTACTCTATTTCTCATCGATACAAAGAGCTATGAATCTGACTCATGAACCTGGAGTCAGAGTTTATCCTCTTACCCTAACTTTTGTAGGAAATTTTCTACAGAATGTTTTCTAAATGGCCCATCCTAATGAATTATTGGGAGAAAACATGGTCTCGATCACATTGGTTCCTTATATTCCCCCACCAACCACACAGATGATATAAGACAACAATACCATCACTGAAAGCATAGATGGTATTCCACTCACAAGTAGCCTCAGAATGATGCTTCCTACTAACATTAGTTGAACCACTATGTTTAGAGGTTGAACTACCCTACATTGTGCACCCAACATCCCTTGAATTCCATTCAGAAATATTTTTCTGATTCATTATCTTAATAATACATTTCAACCGAAACACATTAACATGTGGTCAAATGGTATTCTTGAGACCTTCCTCAATGTGCCACTCCATCGATGAATCATCAGCAAGTTAAATAAAATAAAAAAAATTAATCTATATGGTGCAATTTAAATACTCAATAGTGGTAATCCCTCCTTGATCTAGACACAAAAATCAATATCCATTTCTGCAATCAGGGTCACAAGAAAAATTTAATCATGAAAACTAGATAGTAGATCCCTCCAAACCATATCCCAATGAATATCAACCTGGTTCAAAACAGCCCAACGACTATTTGCTTCTCCTAGAATCATATACATCGCAAGATTCACTATAATCTTATTAAGATTCTATAGACGATCGAAGATGAAAAATATATAATCAAGACTAGCTTAAGAACCTGTGGACCACCATCCCCTAAAAAAGTGGATTGATGTTGCTTCTAGAACACACATGTTAACTCTGATATAGACGAGGTTGGTTGTGGGGCTCACTGAAAGCTCTGCATGAAGTGTAGGAAACCATCATATAACAAGGAATTATTACTTGTATCTGGTATAACCATTGGATCCCAAAGAGGCACTAAAAGTGTATATAATGGTTTCCTGTGGATCAAAACTTCTAGATCATGGTGGTCTCCACCCTCATGGAATATGAATGAAGGCCATCATGTAAGAATGTATCAATAATGCCAGACACACACCTCATAAAGAAATAAGTAGAAACCACATCATTAATATAAATCTGTATGTCGAGTCGAAGAATTCCTATAAACAAGTTACACCCGCCATCCCACTTTTAAATCCTAGAGTAGGAAAAATAAACTGCCATAAAATCTACCATAGACTCTAGCTACTACCCACTCTAAGGCATGTCAAGGTCAAGTTCCTTGTTTTTCACAATTTCAACATCACACAATTTCATATTTATTTTAAAGTTATCTTTTTGTAGTTCAACTATATATGTCACGACTTATGATACATAAGTTCCTTTAAACCTCATGAACCATAATGTGGAATTAACATAATATAGACCATAACATGTTCCAATCCATGTGACCAATGGTTCATGTTCAACATTCCATAATTAACTTCTTAGGGTGTCAATTGTAGGCTATGAATGACAAATGGTTTAGGTTAGGGTGGTCACTCTAAGTAAAAATTATATTTCATAATTATATATATATAATATTTATCAGCCAAAAGGTGTATCACTCATGGGACACATAATAATGGAATTCATTCAATAAATGAATCCTATATAGCATGGAATAGGCATGGAATGTGAATCGTGTAAAGTTCATTAAATGATGAATATAATGGAATACCCATATATCATCTAGTGACAATAAAATCCATAATAAAAAGGTACATAAATCATTAAATGCATCACCCAATGGTAAAATTAAAAAAAATGTAATAAAAAAATCCAAATAAGATCATTTAATATTCTGGTAAATTTGGATTTTTCTTATATATGGGTACTCTACTTCCACGCACTATCACATGACAAAATTTCATTACCACCTAGTCTTATGTATTACACCTAAACATAAGAAAATATTCAAAAAGATCATTGGCACCACTTTATAATATGTCAACCTGGGAGCTACTAAATGGTGCCCCAAGCCGATGGGGTCACATGGACTCAAGCACACCTCACCATAGGCCAGATAATTCTTACTAACATCATGGGTGTATGGTGTGTCTATAAGAATACTATGCCTTAATGTAAGAGTGTAACATAGTGGAGTAAACATATCAATCAATAAGGGAAGAATAATATAAATAAAATCTTAAATCTTAACATCCAAAGGACATAAAAATTTCATATACATTATGATGATCTTGTCATGTCTCTATAAAATAATGTTTTCACTTAATGGCACAAATAACCAATATAGAACATGTATGAAGAGTCCCAAAAAACTCCAAAGGACTATCTATAAATTGCACATAATCCTAGCTCTATATAGTGATACCCGTATCAAAATAAATGATAAAATCAAGCATCGAATAGTGGGGGCTTGACCGAGTCTCTACCTATATCCATGACGTCTCTCCCGATACCCAAAGGTGTCCTAGATATGGTTTGATATAAACCTCAATAGGCCACCACCAATGGTTTCTATACCATGTCTAGTATGTAATATAAGCATAAGTGTAAAGTGTATCGAAGGAATAACAGTGCTGAGAGTAATGTTCCCAAATGATATATTGGTCTTACCTAGCCAATCATGGTTCCATGAATAAAATAATCAATCGCCCATAAATAAGGGAAGTTTTAAACCATAAAAATAATATTTGATACGGTAAAGTCTAACAACTATAATCAAATTCCTATATAGGGGTTATATGTAAGAATAGAAAAATATCCAAAATAGCATCATCATCTAATCAAGTGTATAACATCCATAACATCCTATGTCATGAAATCTACTAATAGGCCTTGAAGTGTTGGATCCAAGGTATAAAAGAAAGATTCATCCTTATCATGTCCGAAGAAAATCCTGATAGAAACTCAATAACAACATGAGTGGAGTCCAATAAGCATATCCACAAAGCATTTCCAGTACATGTCTTTGAAAACATGATCCAAAGGGAAGTAAGTCCCTTAGAATCCTACTGAATAAATAACCAAAGAGTAAAATGATCCAAAGTATCCACTACTATAATCAATATAGAACTCTATAGTAGAAAAATTCATGGTATCTAATGGAATCAGGATCCAAAGATCTCATCCAATTCATCAACCTCTATTCTCAATATCAAGAAATTTATAATCCATTTCATTATCATTAACAATTGATGAGTTTATCCAACCAGTTTCAACATTTACCATTTATGAAATAAAGCTATTTAAACATCATGTTATCACATTTCAGTGTTGGAAAAATCACTCTTCTAATAATTTTTGTAATTCTCATTCAATTAAATAAGGATCCCAAAATCAGGGGAGAGATCACACACACCCAATGGTGAGGTATATCATAATACAGATACAATTGCACACCCCATGGGGGCCATGGTTGGGCCAAATAAGCTACAATGGTGAAAAGGAACTATGTGGAATCCTAAATAGGTTCCAAACAATCATATCAAGAAATTCATTTAATTTTCAGGGGCAATACCGAAAGGCACAGCATGCAACAGAATTACGAAAAACATATAAGATAGTCAAACCATAAGGGAAAAGGTGTAGAGAACCTACTATATACCCATAGTAGAACCCTCAGCCCATATTGAATCCTAAATCATACTGGATTGAAAAAAATAATAAGAACAGAAGATTATCCTCTAAATAATTCATATCATCTTACACTAAACTAACTATATTGATATGAAGAAAAACTAATAATGGAACAAGAAGATTGTATAACATACTCAAATTAATCCAACATGAAAACAATATTCAATTGTGAGTCTGGGTGGTGGAATTACACCCTATAGTGAAATTAGAATTCCATGGAATTAAATTGTAGTTGAAATTCATTCAATAGATAGAGAATAACTAAAATGGTAGTGGATGGTTAAATTTAAGGTCATTAATGAAAAACCTGCCATTTTTTCCTCAAAACACTAGGTCGCACGGTTTTGATACAAGGTTGTCCAAACCATGCACTGACCATGAACCCTTATCGGCCTCAAGGTGGACCTCATATGGTTCATGCACCCAGCGTGGGAGACCATGCTGCACACCTTACTAAATATTACAGGTGCTCCCACCTGGGTGTACGGCACTGGAAGCATGGTTTCTGCAAACCGTGCGGCCTCCATTTTCCCTATATCAAACCCCTCAGGGGTGTTCATGCCATAATTTATGGTTTCTATGAAACCATTCCACATTTTATAGAGGCACAGACCACCTCTCACAGTTTCATCAATCCTTGTGGCTTCGGTGGAAGGATTTCTACTAACCATGTCGTTCTACTACCTTTTCCAAAAAACGGGCCTCCGGTCTACAAAAGACACCCCAATACCCCTAAAAATACTACGATATAATTATGATATCAAATTAGTTAAAAAACAAATATTTAAATTTAAATTAAACAGATATGTACCTTCTAGGAAAACCCAAGATATTGCAATTTTAATTTTTTATGATATGTGAGGAACAACTACTATCTGAAACACATAAATAGATCTTTCTATTCCTCCCGATTTAATATCATCAATATTTTTATTATAATATATTATATTATTCATTTATTACCATTGAAAAACTTCACTTGATTATTACCATGTTTGCTTCTCTCCTTGTTCAATAATTTCCAATGTGTCTTACAAAACTGTGAATCTCTTTTTAGCTTTCTCAGTGTTCATTATGGTTCACATATACTAATTTTATCTTTTTTGAATATCTGAAGAAAATTTAAATTATGCCCTTGGGATATATTAATATTCTTTCTTCCAAAATACTTTACACCAAAATAAATATCTATTAAAACAGTTTAAAAATATTTCAAAAATGGTTTTTTTGTTTTCTTTCTCTCTGAAAACCCTACAATGAATAACACGTACAGTACTCATCGTATTTTTTAACACCAATAGAAACAACTATTATGTGTAAAAATGTCATATTATTTTTCTGGTATGGTAGGATTTCGAAAATATCCAAAATCCACACTCTTTCTATTAGTAGATTCTTAATATATAGAACAAGGAATGAATGATTCATCATTATGATCATACTTCACAATAGTTTTCACTTTTTTAATTTGTTTCACCATTTAGATGTAAATATTGTATTTAGTAGTCATTATAGGTTCATCTATATCAATTAATGGGTTTAATGGATGATAAAAACTAGATTCCATTTTTGGTGTAAGGAGACTTTCTTGACCCTTTCACTTTCATTTCTAAACCATGACATCGTCTTGGTGTTATTAAATTTGTTCAACCATTTCATTCTACCTAGAGGTCAAATCATCTCTCAACACCAACATTTTCAGCATCACTATCATCAGGTTATGGTATATCAATAAAAAAATAAAAATTAATCTTCACTAAGGTCTCTAAAATTTTTAACCTCTCTTGTATTTGACACATCCATGATTTCACCTTAATTATATAACATGTTTTTACTTTTTAAGAACTCCTCGTGTAGTGTTCTCCTGATTTTTTTACACTTTAAGGGTTTCTTAATTTTTTCATCATTATCATCATATTGAAATTTTTTATCCACATAGTAATGATATTTCCTACCTAAAAAAATTAGAATCAAGAAAATATAAGTTTTCCGTTTAATTTTCCATTTCCCCTATTAATTTTATAGGAATGGAATTACATCACTCTATAAACCCAATATTCATCTATGTATTTATTAGAATATTTTTTCTTCATCACATTGAATGGCACCTCATATGATATTTCCTTAACAACAAATTTACTTTTGACATTTCTCATTTAAAACATGATAATTTTACCACAATGGGTTTCCATATATAATTTTTTAGATACTTTTCTCTATCATAAATACCTTCACATTAAAATGTGGTCATTACGTCCTCATGATTCTTTTCACATTTTTATGATCTTCAATATTATCACCCATTACTCTTATATCATTTTCAAGAGAATATGTATGTTGAAAAAATGAATCAATTGTTTTAGTTAGACTCATCCCTAAATCCTCATACATATTCCACAGAACTTGCATCCATTACTCTTGAACATTGGAATCACCATTATAAATAATAAAATGGTATTCCCACATAGAAAGGGGGTTTTATGGGACATTATTGTAAGATAGAAATTATATTCTTGGGAACCCATATATAATTTATTTCTATGGATCCCATATCAAATTCCTTATGTTCTAATTTTGATAAATCACCACATTACATGCTCATTCATATACCATGAATAACCTACATGTTAATGTACATACCTAATTACTTGAATTAGGGTTTCATTTTTTTATTCCAAAACTATAATTTTTTCATTCCAAAATAGATATAAATTTGTTACTAATAACCACTACTAATTCCATGTTTCTAAGAAATTTAGAAAATTTCACCCCCTTAATCAAGAACAGATACCAAATATTGTTCCATTCCAAGTGATATTTACCTTAGAGGGATTGAAGTAATTTATATCCAGTTTAAAACATTATTCCCTATAAAATGAACATGTTATATTAATTTAAGAAGCATATATTTTTATCAATTATTTTCTATCTAAGAGAGATGAAATCAATAAATCATATATATATATATATATATAAATGGATCAACCTAACTAGGTTATCCCAGTGATCATGAAGAGGTGATGTGCCTATAGAACTTAAAAACTACAAAACATTGATTCTATTTTGATTAAATAATAGAGCTTTCACACTGTCCCTAAAAACTCAATATTCACCAATATGAGAAAATCTCACTGCATCTCAGTACACAAGGAACTCACTACACCTTTAAAAACAACCTTCTTAAAAATAGATTTAAATGAAAATATGCCTTGTTTTGTGTATATCTTTTACACAGCCTAATGAAAATACAATGATATGGATTTAATATATTATAATACTTATTTATCAATTTCAATATACCAAAAATCTTAGAAATCTCGTCAATAATAAATCTGTGTAAGTTTTTTATTTAGAAGGAAAAGGAAGACCCAAAAATCCAAAGCAACCAAGACAAGGAGATACCTAGAGAGGCCTAAAGTAATAAAGGAAAAGGGAATCCCCCAAATCGGATTTACCCCCTCTGGTGTCAAACATTACATATTATAAAGGATAATAAGATTGGGACAAGGAATAGTAGTAGATGCATGGTGAGAAGAAACTCAGTTGCCCTCGTGACATGAATGAACTAATTTGGAGTTCTTACCATGCATACCCTTGCACTTTCTTTTGATGTAATAAATCAACCATAGAGTGGATACAACTCCATGTAGGGAATTGTGGAAAATTATTGAATTAGATTCAACCTCTTACATCTCAATCCTCTTCTGGTTACATAACATAATATGATGAAGCATGTCCTTAGATTCTACCTCTATGGAGGAACCATGATTCTGGCAGCCAAAAAAAACTAGTACGACCAAGCCAGCATGGTCATAGATGACGCCACCTCCCTAGAGAACCCATGTATTATAGGATCCATCCATATTGATCACAGGAGCCATGGATGGGTGTACCAGCATACCCATTGTCCACACTTGTTTCCGCTACCATAAGGAATTTTAGGAATAGATTATTTAAGAATTTGGAGGGTAGGAACCTCCTATTAGTTGGAGAAGAGGCTGTCCATATCAAGAAGGAGATTCTTTATTCAGATAATGATGGGTATAACCAAGGCTTGGACTCCCTAATACTTACAACTATTTATTTCCTTCCAAATGCACCTGAATCATTCATGCAGAACAAACATGTGAGCCAACCTCTCTATTACCCTCTAACAAAAACAATGGAACCACCTATCCAAAAAATGGCATATCAGTCATGTTCTAGTCATGGAGGCTGGCTAATTCTCTAAATTACTCCCACACCACATTCTCATATTAAGCCTCAAAGAAAATGTGGGCCACACTCTCCTCCATGTGTGGAATTCAACATGTGTATCTCAAGGCCCGATGGATGCCACAACATTAGATATTGTCATCCATTGGTATAGAAGTATTCCTTATCCTCAGTGTGATAAAGTTATACATCACATGGATTATTTGAGGCCATATAAACAAATTCGAATGATTGTATGCTATAGAAAAGATCTCTAGTGGTGAATCCCTTGTGGAAGATGGATTAAAGACATGTTTGTGCAACATAGAATTGAGTTCCAAGAAAATAAAGGTGTCTTGTGGATCTTCATCCAATATATCCTTGATTAAATGATAAATAAGGCTAGCCACCCTATAGGAGATAGAGTTAACATGGAATCATTGTAAGAAAAGGGTATGACTTGGACAGTTGGGATGAAAAAAGAGATGTCACCCTTCTCGATTATCCACTGTTCAATGGATTAGAGAGCTGTAATCATAGGGGACATCACATACCAAAGAGGGGAATCTTGACCCTCGGTCAAGGGAGGAATACTAAAGTGAGAGTTTTTCATGATGATCCCCCAAAGCATGTGTTATTGAAGAACATCACATGAGAGCATACGATGCATACTTGTAAGGGTATCATTGAGGATTTTGACATTAATTCCACCTTCCCTCGCTGGGCTTTCCACCCTGCGCCAGGATGCCCAATGGTGTTCCCCTACGTTGTTGGATTCCCATATAAACCTGGACAAGATCTTATCAATACATTTAATAATAACATTAGGAACGTTGATGGATGAGAGATTATGAATTGTGGAAGCTTGTAGGAAACTATTAATCAGTGTGATTTGGCCCCTGAAGGATAAGTATCTCTTATTTCCATTGATGATCTGGTCTGTGATTCTGTTGATTAGAAAATCTAAGTACCTAATACAGAGATGACATGAGGATATGGGGGCCCCTTGGTATTCCATTGGGTTGTCTACACTTTTCATGCTGAGGCTCTACTAATCTATAGTGATCTGGCGGGGAATACATCTATTGGAGATGAAAAAAATCTTTTATCCTTTTTGATTACCTAGCCACTCTTCTGGAAATACTCTTCCATAATCTTGTAGAACCCACGGATTTATCTTTTATTCACATTCATTATGATTAATTTATTATTAGTGAACATCATATGGGAGATGTAGGGATACCTCTATCATATAAGGTAAGGAAGGATCCCTTAATTTTTGTTACTCTCATATAGGAGATGACTGAGGACATTCAGAGTGAGAATAAAAGGTCTCAGATAGATGGTATCACCTTGCCTTAGGCCATGAGTGGACTTGAAGAAACCATGGGTCTTCCCCATGTTAGTGACTAGAAACCATGAGGAGCTAAAAAACCTAATCAGGATATCAATGTTCCATATGAAGAATCACATACTTTCCAACACCTTATTAATGAATCCCCACTCGACGTGATCAGAAGATTTCTTCATGTCCAGTTTTACGGTCATGTTAGAGCCATGTTTCTGAAAGTAGTTATCTCGAATCATTTCTTGTTCCAGTCCAATGGAGCCCTAGATAGAGATCCCCTTCACAAAACCATGATTCTCTATATAAATCCACCAAGGAAGATAAAGAGACAACCTGTTGTTGATGATGCTGGTCAGGATCATATAAGGAATGATTCACAGACTCACTCAGCGGTAATTCATACACACATAAAGTTAGTGATTTATGTCTATTTAATTCACATTAATGGACTAAAATCAATAGAAAAAATTATTTTCAAAATAATCCACATTTCCCTATAACGTCTCCAGTACGGTGTGATCACAAATACTAAGATGTTGGTTCCTCTTTCCAATGTTTCACTACAATCGAGTATTCTTTACTTTTTTATAAATGGGTTATTCAAAAAAATCTATGATTTTTATATTATTATTTATGAAATGGATTCCTATGACAATGTAAATTTTTATTTCCATAAACACTTCTCTATGAACTACCCATGATCACACTATGATCTTTTTAATATCCATTAAACTACTAATAGTTTTTTATGTAATCCCATTTGACTATAGTATATAATTCTGTAGGATTTGAGATCACCATATTTTCATTTTGATGAAAAACACACCCTCTATGATTAAATATCCATCTATGACCAGATCTCCTATAATATTATAGGAAATCAAATCACTAGGTCAGCCAAATGTACACCCTCCAAATCTTACAGAGTTTATATGGTGTGGTCATTTCCTATTCAGCACCAATACATTATATTCAGACTTCCATAAAGTAGTCCTCCTTAAAAATCAAGTGATATTGGAAATCATTCAACAAATCCTACATATATTCCAACATTATAGGCATCCATCTATATTATTGTAACCATCGATATTCTACAGACATTGAAATTTGGTTTATTACTTCCAACAATGTAGAGTATTATCTATGGTGTTGAACTATTACACAACCTCGCATTCTATTATATCCCATTACTTTGTGGTATATAATTTGTCTCAAATAGATTTGTTCTATATATATAAATCATACAGATTTTATGAATCTATAAAAAACCTTTATGAATCCCCAATTCACCAAAGGCTTCCTTAACTATTTCATAAAATATAATTGTCCACAAACAAAACAAATGAAAAAATTATAAGGTGTTTGAGCCAATGGGTCATGTATATTCCACATTTATTTCATCCCATTACCTTATGTTTTTATTTATAAATCACTAGTGTTAGTACGTGAAAGACTTTGGTGTGTAATCGTGTTCTCTAAATGCTTAGGTTCTTCAGGTGTCACTTCTACTTTCACCTCGTAAATCATTTTGAAATTGAATGGTTTGGGGATATTTTTATAGTAAAATCCAATACTAGGAAATATATTGTGAGAGGTAACCACCTATAACTACCTATAAAATCTTGGTATGGGTATTGTTGTGAGAGGTTGGGGTCGATGTTGGGTGTGCACAGAGGGGTGCTCGAGGTAGGGTGTCCATGGAATAGAAAAGGAGGAAAGGTGTGAGAGGCTATTTGTAGGTATGGACATGAATAAAAGGAATTATATTCAAGGGTTGAACCTATTTATAGTGAAAAATATGACCATGATACTTAGTTGGATCCTTCCCAGATCCCAAATAGTTTGGAGTTGAAATTGAATTTCATGAAACACCATCATAAAATTTCAACTTCAAACGAACATGATAGTTTATTAGAGTGTCCATTATATCTTAATGACATATAATTTTTAGTCATAGAAAATAATCTACACACATATATATATAACATACCCCTAATAGATGTTTAATGATTCCAAAATAGGATTTTATAGGTTCTGAAAATGTATCTGGATACTAGAGAATCCTTTTCTCCAATAACACCAGCTATAAACTTGCTACTTATAGTTGGATGATCTCGTCACCACATTACGATATTGGGTGATTTATTTTTTGAGTATCAACCCATATATATGTGACAAGTTATGAAACAAATAGATATAATATTGGGGTAATTTTTCTTTATTGTCAAAATACTTCATCTATTACTCAACATAGGTCGTCTAAGCGGGGTAAAAATTATAGTTATCTCTAGAAATTGAAAGAAATTTTTTTTATAAACCACCAAATATATACTAATATTATTGAAAAAAAATTACCATATTATAATAATTATCTCCTTCAAAAATAATTTGGTTCAACGTGTTGTCATGTTCTAGTTGAAGGTAATATATAAGTCATTTTTTGGATCCCTTAATTTTTTATGAATCTTTCTGAATAGATTACTAATCATATTTAGTGTTCTATATAAATAATTATGGAAATATGGGGGGTCTCCAAATATTTATATAGAAATATGGTGTTGATTATATAGATTTTAATGTATATCTCTAGTTATTTTTTTAAATAATGTTAGAATACTTTAGATACTTATAGAGTATGGGAATTAAAATCATGATGATATTTTAATGACACAAATTTTTTGAGGCATTAATTAGCCATTATATCCCTCCCATTGTTTTTTTAATTGTTATAGTCTTAATGATGAGAGTGATTGGTTGTTACTGTGGTATTGGTCCTCATATTTGTAGCTTGGCTACTCGTTTAATTTTATTTTTTCCCTTTTTAGTGTAACATTTAGTTTTATAATATTTGTATGGCTTTATAAAAGATTTTGAAGAAAAGAAATAAAGGGAGAAGGGAAAATTGAATTGTCTGCCTAGTGGCCTCGTACAGGGTACCTACTGGTGGTGTAGTGATACATGTAGTTTTTTTGAACAATCTAGTACTCATTGGAACCGTGTCGGGTACCTGGTTGACACATGGGATGATTCCATTTAGAAAATGGTGTATTATCATTTTATACATAAAATATTAACCCCTGAAACCTAATTATTAAAAATTTAATCTTATCTCAAACATTATACCCTTCCTTTTGAACTCTAAAAATATTATTCTCCCTCTAAACCTAACCCTTCATCAATATTGATTATAATTTCTTCCAAGATATCCTGGGATTAAATCATTAGCGAGGTGTGGGTTTATTATTTACAAATTCCCTTCTTTTATTCTAGAATTTCATGATGATGTGATAAATTACTTATCTCGATATTCTAGTAATTAATAAATAATCTAATTTACTTTTTGATTTTCTTCCATATATCCATGTTGTAGTTGATACCAGTGTATTAAAATAAATTTCTTATCTATTCTATATCCCTTATCCTATATTGTAAATAGATTATAGCCTCATGATTTCCCATTTTATGTTTATCTAGTAATTTTAGTTGTCATAAATCCTGATTCCTCAAGGTCAAGGAATTTCTTTTGTAGATGCTATGGTGGGTGACCCCTTCTGATTCTATTATAATATCATATTGTGGTAACTATAACAAAATTAAATTGACTATGAAATAACTCGGTAATTTTTTATATCAAAAAATTTCAAATAAAATGGTTTTGGAAAAAAAAATTACTGGATTTGGTAATCCCTCAATCCTCTTAATTATGTTAATTTTCTAGTTTCACTATTTTGATTTTATAAATTTATATATTTGTGACACATAAACCATTGTATGAGTTTTAATAAAAGATATATATTGTTATAAATATATATATGGAATTACACATTTTTAATACTTTATTAATGGAATTTTTAAAACCCTATAATTCCATAAAATGTGTTTCCATTTTAATTTTACAATAATCCCATTTATTTCATGGTTAATGAGTGATGAAAGTGTTTTTGGTGACTTGTGGAGGCTCCATGAGTGTTTGGAAGATTAAAATCCTTCATTGTGTGAAAATTGAAAGTTACATCCTATAAAACATGGTTATTACATGGTTAGTGATAAATGTTCACCCAACCCCTATGTAGGGATAAGGCTAGTGCATTATTCCCGTAAATATTGGATTTTCATAAGGAACTGTGAAAAATAAAGAGTAAATTATAGAGGTATTTTTCATGCATATAACATATTTTAAATAAATATATAGCCATATGGTGTAGATTACAATTCATTAAGTAGTTATATTTTCATGGTTAATGCATGGATTACCTAGTCATGTGTCAAACCATGTGAAATGTAGCTTATAAAATAATGGGAACGACATGTTTGGTACACAATTTGGAAAACCATGTGACTTAAAATTTCTAAAATTATCAAGTTTCTCATTAAATCTTAAATTTATTAATCCCTTCATTCCTCTACAACATATGACCAAAAACCCACACATACAATATCCTTCTCACTATTAACTTTAATCAGTTATTTCTCTATTGTTTCTCAGTGTAACTGGTCAAAATTCATTATCATTGTGATCTTGAGTTAAGACTAATAGTTTGTATTAAATCATTCATTGTTTTTTTATTTTCTAGAGATATCACACCATTTAATACCAATTATTATGTTTTTTTCTTTTCTTATTAATTTTATTTAATACTGAATCAGTAGTTGGATTTCATTGAGTTGGCTTCTAAAATTATGAAGTATGTGGTTTTAAACAAATCTATTTATGTCTAAATTTTTATTGAAAGTCTATGATTTGGGGACATGATGATGTACTATGGGGTAAAACATGTTTTATAAAAAAAATTGTATTCCTGATCCTTGAAATTGAACATTCACATAGGCTTTGTGTAGCCTATTATAGATTGTATAACATAATATGGGTTACTAATGAGGTTTTCTTTAACTTTTATAAAAAATTTGTAATTTAATAGGTATATAAAGGGTGTTTTGGATGTAAGAAAATGGTTTTTTTATTATTTTGATGACATGGCCTAGGATCCAATATTCATTTTTATTATTTTATTCCTGATATAATGAAATTAAAAGAGTTTTAAAATGATTTTCCTTTGAAATGTGAATTCCTTGAACAAATTTAATAGAATCTTACATGGGCTCATTGACTTAAAATTCCTTAGTTAGATATCTATTAGAATTTATTGGATTACTAGTGACCATTAATGTATTAGGGGATCCCCATTGGATTCTTCCTTCGGCCTGTTGGCATAAATGGCCTTGGGACATCCCCCTTTGATTCACCTTTATTCCTAGTGACATATAATGCATTGGACATATTCCATGGATTTTATAGTTTTCCCATGTATAGTTAATAATTTGGATACGTTAAATAGATATATTATTGCTTATATTTATTTAAAATTACTTTATTACAATCCTTTTATTCGTCTTTATGTAAATTTATATGATATATTATGATCTGAGAAATATGGAACTCATCGAAGAATGTATGGTCAATATCGGGTGTCACCATCAAACTAAAGATATAGAATGATTAATTTATTTACTTTATCCTTCATTTTATTTGTTACATTATCATACAACATATTCTAAGACTATTTATTCTTATATATGTCATTAGGGGTGTCATGTTGAGTCATTCTCACACATTTCATGGGCCACTGGTATTTGAGTATTATTCATGTTTTTAGGATAAAATAAGGTAATGGAACATCTGATTGATGAATATAAAAACAATTTGGGATTGAACATGTTATATGGGACAATGCTAGACTCATTAATGTTTTTTGGATATTTATTATTTCAAAATATTTTTTTCATTTGAGTTTTAATGTATGTGATTTAGCATCATGGAATCCATTTTTCATCTATTTCAAAATAAAATTTTATCTCCATCATTTTTATATATCATGAACTATATTTTTATTTCCATTTTCATGATTTTTATTTAATACTACATCTATTTTTTGAAATTGGTATTGTTTCTACTGTTATTTCACTATTATATGAGGTTATCGGAACCTCAATATTCCACTATAGACTCTTGTTTCTAGTAAGAATACTTGATAATTTTAGATGGTATTCCTTGTTGGATTTGGTTCCCTAGAACTAAAATATATGTTATTATTATAACATTTATTCAATTTTAAAAAAAAATTAAAATATTACCATATCAAAATATTCTTTTTTTGTGATGTATTATATTGTAATATCGTATGAGTAATATTCACACCAAAAGGTCATAGGTGTTCCCAACATTGATGAGAACCAAGATTTTTCTAGAATTTTTTTTAAAATATATATGTTCTATAGTTGGGTGATATCATTTGACATGAATCACATGATATAAGATATCATGGGTGGAGACTCGTAGTACCTTGAGGAACATTCTCATAGTGTACACCCTTAATAATTTTTAGTTCAAAAATTTATGAGATCGCTTCCCAATAGTAATAAATCCACATTTATATGGTTCAATTTATGATACTATCTATAGATGTGTGTAGTTATCCTTAAAATTTAGAAATATTATTAATGGGTATCATTTGTCTTGCACATTGATGTATCTATAAAAAGCTGTCATGACATGTGATTGTAGTGAAATATGATAGGTAGGGCGTGTCACGTGTGATATTGAAATAATTAATGACATGAGAAAGGATTTTTCCCTTATATTATTAAATATATTTTTATATCTCAATTCCTTTTAAGGAAATTTAATAGCATAAATAAATCCATTTCTCATGTGTTCAATAGGTGGGGTCATTTCTTGAAATCAAATAAAGGTAAATCGATCATATGGGTTGATAACACGAGTATGAAAATATCTTTAATTGATATATAATTATAATGATACTCTATTAAATAGTATTTTTTCATATGGGGTTGTATGTATTTTTAAAAATATGTTAATTATATATAGTAAAATTGGTGTTTTTCTAGATGATAACATTCAACATTGGGAAGCTTTGCCCAATGATGCAAAGAAAAATGATTAAAGTGTCACCAACTAAATGCATCCAGAACCTTAATTCAATATTAAATATTTTACATTTTGAATATATATTACTCCCATATGTGTTTTAATAATTTTTCAAGTTTTCTTTATCAAATATATCCACTCACTAGTTATTCAAGAGAATAATATTGAGTATATTATTTTTAAATTACATATTGTCTATCTAGGGAATATAATATCAATTTATTTATTATACAATAATGTATTGATATTTATTTATTAGATAAATAGATATTATTCAATTCCCAATAACTATTGTAGAGTAATGGTGCATCAAGTTTAATTTTATGATAATAAATAATACATATTATATATAATTTCAGTAAATTCCAAACAATTTATTAAAGAAATAATATTTAATTAATTTTTTGGTTTTTCACAACTCTAAAATAGTTATATTACTATTTCAGGCATGTGGTTTTGTGGGGATTATGTAAATAATAATGGTTCTTGTGAAATAATTATTTTCTAACCCTAACATTATTTAGACCCATTTATATTATTTCTAACCCAAACACTAGCCATTTGTTTTGGTTGTGCATACTGATATCCAATGAATCCTATTAAGCCCTGGAGATATCCACTTGATGAAAAATGTCAGTAATGAACAGTGATCCCAATCTACCCCTATCTCAATTTTATATTGATCATTGAGATTACTTCTTTTAATGTATTCTTCTGTAAATCATAGTCACGCTATGAAAGCATTAAGATATTTCTCACAAGTGTTGGATCGATAGTGGATGATGTAATTACTATATGGGAGGTTTTATGGTAAATGAAATACTTTTATTAGAAATCAATCATATTTTACAAAATAATGATTAATAGTGGGTGTTTTGATCTTTAAATTATGTTAAATAGAAATAAAAATGCATAACACAAATAATTATAGTGCTTCATATCACCATGATACAAGTCCAATCCTCAACCTTCTCTACTCCATTAGAAGATTTTTGACCACTACAAAAAAAACATTTAAAGGTGTGAGAAGCTGTTATAAGCTCTACCTTTTAAAAATACTCATATGGAAAACCTATTCTTTTTACAAGAGACAAAACCAATTCAGTGACTGGAATTTTTGATTTGGAGTCATAACTCGAAAATTTTTTATGGGGTGGAAGAAACAAAAACAATAAATTCATTTTATTGGTAAAAGAATAAACTATACTTTAACAATTTAAAATATATTATAAAAAATATAACACTAATAAAAAATAATACAAATAAAACTAGTATAAAGATAAAATTAAAGTGGGTGATATAATTTGATGGTCTTGATCACAATTGAAAAGGAGTATGGTATAGATAAATTCACTTATAGATATCAGTTGGGATAAAAAAAAATTGTATAAGATCTTTTTCTCTTGTCTAGAAGATCTAACCTTTCATAAGAAGTCAAAAATTCATTTATATTCCATGAATAAGCCTTTGTAGTGTCTGCATTAATCTTTTCTTTTCAATGAAACACAAATGATCAAAAAACTTTTCTTCACCTGGGGGCTTCCTCATCTTATCACTACCATAAAATAGATATAAATATTTAAAAAAATTACATATTTATACGAGTTAAATGATCAATAATAATATTAACATTCATTTATTTCTTAATTTAACTAATTAAAAAATTACAAATATATATTTTAAAAATAATTTATTATAATTTTAGAAATTAGAAAAATTAAAATTGTTCCCATAAACATTCAATAAAAGAATTATTCAAATATTAAAAAAAATAGTGCATAATCTTAATAACATAAAATAATAATTTTTGGAAGAATTTCAATCCAGTTTTTCTTTAAAATGATTATGACAAAGTTATGATAATATTTAATAATTTTATAATATATTGAATTAGTTATAACATTTAAAATAATGTTTTATTAATCACTTTTTCAAAAATGACACAAAAATAGAGTTTCATAATAAAATAAATTTTAGCTAAAAATAAACCTGGTATTATACTAACATTGAAGAAAAAACGCCTCATGGTTCTTATACTCACTCAATGCTCATTTACAATAAGTACGCTTACCTTGTTTGCACAGTCGGTATGATGACCATGTGACCAAAATTTTTATGTGGATGGCCTATTTAACCAATGAAATTTGTTCATGCATTTAGTTAAAAGTATTAACATAAGTTACCCAAAAAATAGAACATAAAAAGATCAATTAAATTTAATTTATATTTTATGTAGTAAAAAATATTTTGGGAAAAATTAAATACTAGGTAACAAACTCTTCATGGTAAGGTATCCTATTGTGTCTCATAGTCATGAAATATGGTAAGTAGTTTCACACATGGTAATTACATCATGGTGAGGAAACATACCATGTCACAGTAAGGATACTTACTGTGTTTCACAAACTATAATTTCAACACATTACGATAGATAAACTTGTGTCGGTGTGTGTCGTGCGGAATGGGGTGTCGTCATGTGCTCAGTCTTCTGAATTGAGGCAATGTTGCTAGTGTCATATTGCATATGAGAATTGTGACGATGCAATGTCACAATTGTTCTGGTTAGTAGTACTCAATCATGGAGTGGCTAAAATGATTTTCCTAGTCATCATTGGACCACAGTCATTAGACGTCGAGGTGTGGCATTATAAGTGTTGTGTGACACTTAAGCATGAAGTAGATGTGGACATGTTGCATCCATTTGTGGATACCATAAGTGGAGAATATAATTGCATACATGGATTTTAGGTTCAAATAAAGATAAGAATTTCCACCGTCATACTAGACAGATAGGTCAAAACCGATGCAGCTGCATGCACATGGTGGACGAGGCATTCTAGAGTTGTTGTGAAGAACATAGTAAATAGTAAAATATTGTACATTGTATATTATATATATAAGTATGAAAAAAAATATTCATAAATATATATACGTACATATGAATATGTGTATATAAATATCAACCATGTATATAAAATAATAAAAATATTCAACAAGTTTTAGAAAATGAAATTTAAAACAAAAATAATAATATTTTATAAACATATGAAAAATAAACTGAATTAGAAAAAAAAACATTCAATAATTATCACATAAGTTACTAATTTAATAAAATTTTAAATAATTATCACGTGTATACATATAATTGGTATAACCATTTTACAAAATAACATGTTTCAAATATTATTATTAATTTGTTAAAGTTTAAAAAATTTGAGATAAAATAAAAGGGATAAAATAATAATTTATCAAAACTATTAAAAAATGAGAAATGATAAAAAAAAATTTAAACCCAGTTTCAAATACTAATAATATCACCATTTTATAAATTTAAAAATATAAAATTATTTAAATTAAAAAAACATTCTCCCCCTTTTTCCAATTTATCATAAATAAAATTCTAAAATAATAAGAGGATCGACATTCCAATAATTATAATTGAAAATAGAATACTAATAATCATTTAGATAAAGTAGAATCGAGATTTAATGTACGAATTAATTTCAATAAACATAAATATTATGCTTTTGGTATACCCATTTCAAATTACATTTTCTCAAATTTGATTGAATCTAATGGTTTCGTGAATATTTTATCCAATGTTTTTTAGTAGGAAAATACTCAAAATAATATCAACATTATTTACATCATCCTTAGAGGTTTCCAAAAAAACTAGTATAATTTGAGTTATCATTGAACACCCATTTCCATAATTCTCTTTCATTCTACATTTGAAATAGGTTATAAATGAAATAATTCAATTTTAGATTTTTTCTATGTTGGTATTATTCTTCGTAGATGATAAAATTTTATAACCAAATACATTATTATTGCTTTTTACATTCATTAACTATATAATTATTTTATATTGTTCTTTACCTATAATAAATATATAAAAATTCCATTTAAGAATGAAAAATTCATGATTCAAAATCATATTATCCTTTTGAATAGTCCCTAAGACTTTATAAACTATAAAATTAGATACGTAAGTTGTATTTATTAATTTCATATTTTCTTACTTCTGGTGTATACATTCATTTAAACATAAATCGAATTATCTAGACCTAAATAAAATTTTCCTTCTTAAAATTTATCATTCACTTCTAGAGTGTTTTCATCATTTTTAGTGTCCTATTATTGTTTTAATTACTTGAAATCATAATTCTCTTTAGATATATCATTATGGGAAATAATAATTTCAATTTATCACCTTCAATTTGTATTTTATCATTTTAAATTATAAACTTTTCGTATAATATTTATGCTAGTGTAAATTTTAATTATCTAATCTCAATAATTTATTTATTCTTCATTTTCTTTAAATAGTCATATAACATTGGAATTCACATAATTTGAATTAAAAACTGAATTAGAATCATTTTCATTTTCATAGATATCATAATGATCAATATTTTCTAAATTTATTAACTGAGTAAAGAGTGAATCATTTACCTAACACTATATATTGATTAAGGAAAGATTCTCTATCTCTTATTCAGTTCTATAGTCACTGCTAGAGTAAGAACTATCTGAGCAGCCCCAACCTCCAAATAAATATTAATTTTCTTTTATTATTTTCTCTTTTACTTTATTTTTATTTTTGGGTTTCTGGATTTATGTCCTTATAATCCATTTCTTCCTTCATTCGTAACATGTTAGTTATGAAACATCATTATTTTTACTGTTATTATGTTTATTATAGTACTTTTTGATCTTTCTCTTGAACTTTTTCATTCCACCTTTTTCATTCATGAACCTAGTAAATTTCATACTAATGTTATTCATATCATTCTCACTATCTAATAAATCATATTTAGAGGCATTATAGGATTCAAAAAAATATATATTAATTCAGAAACATTTAATTTTTATACACCCCTTCAAAAAAAAAATTAGAAAATAATTCAAACTGATATAGAGAGACTATAAATTAATTTAAGGTGTACTCTTTAACATTATTACTCTAATTGATGTCAAAATTCATTGAATTATATATTTTTATAAGATCTCTCAGTAATCTGTCCACATAATATATGTAATCTAAAAATTCTCTAAGAGTACTCAAACCATGTGTAATACTTGTAAACTGATAGAACATCTAGTTTACTAATTCTAAATTTCACATCATGAAGTCCAATTATTCTACTCGTAACATTCCTAGCTTGGTTATGTTGAGATTTTTAGTCCCATATTGACTAACTTGTTGTATTATCTATATATCATGGGCTTTCTTACATGATGTTTCATGGCTCTATACACTTCTAATTATACCATGGTTCAAAATATATTTAAATTTATAATTAAAAACATATTTTACCATGTCATTACATATACGTTTCATTGCATCAAAATTGGGTAACTCAAACTGCTTATCCATTATAGTCCAAGATCCACCCTTAATTGTTTCAAGTAAGCTTTTATTCATTATTTTTAGTAGCCATAATCACATCCATTGAATAATGGGATCTTTTTTGGAATCCACAAATCATTTGTATTCACACCTACCATCTTAAAAAAACATATAATTTTATTCTGTGGACATTTATTTATCAGATATAATATTAGCATAGGGATAAAAATATATAATATAAACAAATAGAGGCTCTTAATATATTTTTAAGTAATAATAACCTTTGATACCAATTTTATAGTATTATATTAAAATATTTAGAGAGGCAAGGTATCCTTTAAGGAAGCCCATTACCTCTAGTTCAAATTTTTCATTTGATAATTATGGAAATAATGACTAGAGGGAGTTAATATTTATTTAAAAACGTTTAATATTAATCAATTAGAGTTTAAAAAAATAAATATAAATAGTGAGTGTTGTTTTCTTGAAATGAAGTGTAGTAGAAATAAAAAGATATAACGTAAATAATTTTATCGGTTTAGATCACCAAGATCATATTCCACTCCACAAACTTCTCTTCTCTTTGAGAATATCTATACCCACTAATAACCTCACATTTAAATGTGTGGTAACCTATTATAGACTCTTCCTCTTACAAATACCAAGAGGCACAACCTAGTATTTTTATAGGAGACTAAACCTAGTTGATAACCTAAGTTTTGATCAAGAGTCAAAATATTGACTTTCTTTTTTTGGTGGAGTAAACATTAAATACATTACTTTATTTTTATTTATAAAATCATAACCCAAACATTAAAAATTAGAAATATAATAAATAAAATATAACATGATGAAAAAAAATAAAAAACCAGAAAAAACATAAAATTAATGAGGATGATGTAGTTCGATGATCTTGATCATAGTTGAATTGGGGGGTTGTAATGGTGACATCAATTCATTATCTTATCAAGAAAAATAGAAGTCATAGAAGAACATTGTCACATATCAAGAAAACAGTCCTTGTCATATGAAATCAAAAAATAATTTAGATTCATATAAGAAGCCTTTTCACTATATTCATTAATCTATTTTAATTAATGGAACACCAATAGTCATATTTGTTTTCATCATGTGGGGGATTATTCATCCTATATATTCCCTGTGATGGTTATACATATTTAAAATAATAAAACACTTCATTACATATTAACATATCATGCGTGGTCGATAATAATATTTATTTGCATTCATTTATACATTAAAATGATTAAATAAATACTAATATATTTGATACAATAAATGAGAGTATTTCAAGTATAAAGAATAATTTAAATTTATCCAATAATTATTAAAATAATAATTAAACTATTAGTAAAAAAATAGAATAAAATAAATAACATAATATTATAATTTTCATATGAATTTAAATAAAAAATTTAGTTTAACATATTATAACAAGGTCATAAAACTATTAAATTACTTTATAAAACATTAAAATATCTTTAAAACATCGTATAAAGTTGTAGAATGTTTTTTACAAAAAAAACAACACTAAAACTGGGCTTTATGATAAAATGAATTTATAATAAAAATAAACCAAGTATTTTACTTATCGTGTAAGATAAAAGCATCATGGTTGGGATTCTCACCATGCATTTGCTTACAATATATATGCTTACCTTGTATACATGGTCGGTATGATAATTGTGTGACATAAATACTCATGTGATCGATCTAATGATTGTGCCAAAATTTTCTAAAGCATTTAGTCAAAAAAAATAACATAGGTTATATAAAAAATTAACAAAAAAATATATATTAAATTTAATGGATATTTTTATGTTGTGAAAAAAAAATATTTATGGTCACATTAAATACTATGGAATAAAATATTCATGATAAGGGAACTTACCATGCATTATTCTCACGACTCACGATAAGCTGTTTCATAGTAAGTGATTAAATCATGGTAGAAAAACATACATTGTCCTGATTAGGATAATTTAAATGTTTCACAAATGGTAATCTTAATGCATTATGGTAGATATGATACTATTGGTTTGTGTCATGGGGAATAGGGTATCATCATGATTTTGGTATGCATAATTAAAAGTGGTTATTCTTGTATCACACTATAGACAATCATTGTGATGATTTAGTCTCCAACTACTGTAGGTGTTTTTCTATCAAGCATAGAGATGAAAAAACGGTGTTGCTGGGTGTCACTAAACCTAGGTCAGTGAATACTGAGTTATTTTACTACCAGTGTTGAGCGATGTGAAAGCATTAAGTAGTTTATGATATTAAAATACCATTCATGTATCCTAGTATAGGGAATATATGGTTTTCCTAGAATTCAATGTTCATATAAAGAGAATTACTTCCTCCATCATGATATATGTAGAGGTCGACACTGAAGTTGGTGCAGGACGTGGCAGAGGAGGTGTTGTCAAGTTGTTACAAAGAAGAGGATAAATAGAAAACTTATATATTATGTTATATATATATATAAGTATGTAGAAAAATGATTTATATATTTATATTGATGAATATATATATAACCATGTATATGTGAAAAAAAATATCAACAAGTAATATAATCTTTATTTTAAAACTAAAAATTAATATACTATAAACATATGAAAAAAAATTAATTTGAATAAAAAATTAAGTTTAATTATCATATGAGTTAATATGATAAGAATAATTTCAATAATTAACTCATGTATACATATAATTCGAATAAAACATTTACAAAATAAAATTTTTGAAATACTATTATTAAAAAATAAGAGATTTAACAATATGAATTTAATTAAATGGGTTGAAAAAGTAATTTACAAAAAATGGTTATTAAAAGATCATTTTTAATTCAAAAAAAATTCAAATACCAACAACTAGAAATAAAATATTCCAATAAAATTTCTCAGAGGTTCAATGCGTACAAATAGATCACCTCATGAGGAAATATGCACTCGATTCCTGATATATAATGATAATAAAACAAAGAGACATCAGATTCGTCAATGAGAAAGAATCTATCCCAAGGTAATTCCTTAATTGATTATATTAATTATAAATCATTATATGAAGATCATGCATTTGGTTATGGTTTTCTAATCTCAATTAATCTTTTATTTAAATCTATTGGCCACTGCATTCTATTTCTTGTAAATCATGGATTAATCATCAATTATGAAAAAATCTAAGTTGGGAATTCTTGGCCATCACTTACATTATTCCCAAATCCTTCATGAGGTATTAGAGCGGTAACAAAAAAAAATATAATTATTTAGATATAAGTGTTTGATTTAGACATTAATCATTAATTTTTCAGTTTTGTTTAATCATTCTATAACTTTAAATCATGATATCTCCTCTCTATTCTCCTTATTCTCCAAAATATAATCAAGAAATTTCTTATTTAGAAATAATGAACATTTGATGAACTCATATGGAGGTTCCAATGAATCTTTATGAATAACATAGAATACATGTTTTGTAGCTCATAGGTAAACATCATGAGCCCATGTTTAATGCACTAGTGCACCTTGTGAATTAATTTTTTGAAGTGTGTAATTATTTCACATGGTTTTTAATTAATACATTCCCTTTATTGAAATATAGATCCTAGTGCATTATTAACTACAATACACAATGTGTGAATTTTGTACCCAATGTGTATTCCATTATTCAAATATGTTCTGTGTTGTTTTACACGACATGTGTAACTGGTAACCATGTAACTTGGTGATCAGATGATGTGTATCCAAGGTACATTCTATGTACTCCATTAATTTACATGGTAGTGTTAAACATAGATTCCCTAGACATGTGTCATGGATATATGGTAATAATTAGACATGACTTGTAGGTACATAGTTCATGTTTTGTATATTGCCATATTAAATGTAATTTAAAATTAATTTTTAATATAGATTAAAACATATATCCAAGGGTTCAATGTTTAATTTATTTTAATCATACCCTCTATATGATTTGTTATATATATATATATAGTATCTAATGTTTCTATAATATTTTGAACTACATTTCTATGTATTTGTTGAATTACTGTGATTATTCTATGCATATTAAAACATAACAAGATATGCAACAGACATGTGTATTTGTTTCATTTATTTTTTTATGAATTATAGAAAATTGAATTATAATACTCATATTATACATGTTTCATTAGTAAAAAGTGTATTAATATCATATACACATGGTATTTTAGATATTTATTCACCATGTTTCTACAGTAGAACAAAGCTTATACTTTGAAAATTTTATGTAAATTATTAAATTTAATGTTAAAAATAATGAATGAGAACATCAAGATATTTTGGATGAGAATTAAGATAGAATAATTTATTAATTTAAAAAATTAATTGATTGAGTAAAGTGTAGTTTATCTAAAATAATAATGATTTGGAATAAATTCTCATTTATTAAATGTGTAATTCATTACATGTGTGTGGATGATCATGAGAACAAAATAAACTTCTGTATGTGATTGGTTTCATTTTATTTTATTATCAACATAAATTAATGGAATGATCTTCATCCCTCCTCTCATAAGTTATGTGAATATGTAACCATTATTTCCTTTAATGTAAACCTCATAAACCAATACTTTGGTTCCCCTCACCTATGTTAAAATAAAATATTTTGTAATGTATGGAACTCCCAGGAGAGTATTTGTGGTTCATGTTTGAATCTGAGGTGAGACCAATCTAAGAGATTCATGGGATGATAGGTGTATGGTTTCAATATAGACCAAGTCTTTATTCATGTTGTCTTTACCCTAGGTTTACAGTTAGTTTTTCATATTCTAGATATACTAAAAATTAAGAAAGGCTCATTATCATACCTCTCTTGTTATTTTATATATATATATAATTCAATTGTTAATTTCATTATAGATGTTTTTTCATGATAACATTAATTAATGAATAAATACTAATTCAATATAGAACTAATATAAATTACATTATTCATAAACATTTTGTAAGGTATGGTTATTCACTTAAATAAAGACAATTATTATTAAAAGTAAAAACATAAATATAAAATAGTAAATTTAGGAAAAAATATAAAAATACCTCAATTATATGTATTAATTTTGTATATTATTCTACTAGTGATGTTAAAAATGAACCACATTTCAATGTGCTTGACTGCCCAAATTTGGCTTGCTTTCAATTATCATGGAATTCTAACTTGATTGTCTAGTCAACATAACATAGTTCATATGATGGGTTGACTTCTAAAGCCGAACATGGTGTAAATGATACGTAAGGGATGATGAAATACAAATAAAGGATTTTAGGATTTTGGAGTCTACTCAATATAACATGTATCATTGTGTTGATGCGTTTGGAAAAATATTTCAACCAGAAATTTTTCAAATGGCTTTTTTGGCCACTGTTAGATTTATGAGAAGGGTAATATGAGTCTTATCCACTAGAATATCCATGAAAATGGATAATCTGAAATAAATGGTGAATGATATTGGGTTTCAATAAATAGTGGGAGATTAATAAATAAAATATTTATTATCAAATTTTATAAATTACGTAATGTAGTAAAATTATGATGATTTTAATTGTTGAAATTCCAATCACATCAGTTCAACCATATCATTGTGATCCATAACTATGAAAGATTACTATATCACTTAAACTAATCTCTATGAATTGGATATATTATTGTTCATTATTATCCACCAAGAAACAAATTTATATGTGATGTAAAATCTCATTCGTGAAGTGACTAACCCTGAAACTAGTGAGGAAAAATTGTTTCTCTGTGTAAACTATTTAAATGATTTCACTCATTTCCAATGTCACAAGTTATCATCCATGTCCAATGAGATTATAATGTAACATGATGATATCTATATTGATCATATTATTTCTCACATTCATTATTTATATCAATAGAAGGCGATATGAGAGATATATGATATCTCTAATGCACCGTTCAAAAGAAAAGATGATGATTCAGTGCTAGATTGGCCTCATATACTTAAAATGATTTGATACATAAATAAATTATATGAATTTTTATTTAAAACCATGGGTGATTTGTGCATATATATTATCCTTTTTTCATTGAAAATTTCATTCAACATCTTCATTGTGAATTAAAACATGAAAAATAGTGAGAAGAGTCCTTTAGAAATTCTTACCCTCATTCTTCAAGTTGACCAGGAAATGGTTTATAAAAACCTTGAAGTCATTATGTTGAACAAGAAAGTAAAGAAGAATGAAACGCGAAACATGACTCACGCTAATTTTAAATATCTGAATAACATTCCTTCTAATAATAATAATATCCCAAGGAAGGAGAAAGAAAAAAATATATACATTATGTTTTCATGTTGAATGTTAGTCCACTAGAAGAAGAATTTCATTTAGATGAAAGGGGAAGATTAAGGTTTTTTAGTTATCAACTATAATATTTATTATCTACACATTGTGTATTATATAATGTTTTTGGTTCACATATATATATATATATAAGAACTAATTACATTTCAAAAATTTCTAGAGGAGTTATGGATCTTCAAGAAGACAATATAACATTACTCGTTTCATTGGATATAGTAGAGAACCACCTTCGATTATTAACAAGAATTGTTTTTGTTTTAAATAAATATTTTTTTGTTCCAAGTTTTACTATTAACATCCTTTATTTTTCTTTCCTTAACATGGGTTGATTTATTTTATAATTTTTAAATAACGAATTCATCTTTTAGAATGAAATCATTTTTTATCGAATGGAACAACTAAATAACAATATTTATGTATTAAGATATAAAAATATGTATCTGAAATATATAAAAAATCTTATTCGCAAAACACATATAACACCCAGTTATGGATTCACCATCCGTGTCACATAAGCGATAAACCTCTAAAAAATCTCCCTCAAGATAGTTGTTTAGACTACTTTGAGATTAGACCACATGAAAGATTTATATAATGAATCTATTTATCTATTAAATGTTATTTTATATATTAAATGTTATGTTCAATGTAATGAATTTATTAAATATAATTATCTGAGACAAGTTTCAATTTTAGAGATATTAATTTTGGTTTTTACTATTTTTTCTTCCCAAAATTGGTTGCACCACAACCTGGTGGATGTCGTTGTTTCCCTAGAATTTGTCGATGTAAAAAAGGTAAGAGAGTAAAAGGCATGGAAAAATTATGTAAAATACATGGCTCTTACTGAATGGTCATGTTATCCATGACTTTGGAGACTCATCACAGTTATAGTACATGTTTTGGTGAGTGAGAAATAATAGAAGTTTTGGGACCATGCTATCTGGAAGTCTATTTCAAGGGATTATTCTAGAACCACTATAACTAAGTCTAGGTTGTGGTGTAGGGTATGGAAATGGTCAGGCCGGCTTGAAAATGATTGAAACCATCATTCACTTTCTTTAATCAAACCCATTTAAAATAGGAAAAACGTAGATCTTATATATGGGGTCCTTAATGAAATTTTAACCTATATATTAACCTTATTAAATGGTTCTTCCCTCCTTCCCTTAATGAATATTTAATATATACGTTTTATAGTTTTACTATAAATGATCATGGATAATAATAGGATTACCTCTTCTTATTTCTTCAAATATAGGTTTTTATAATTGAATCATGTTGATAGAATTTAGGGAGATAGAGGATTTATGTAACTGTTTGAAGAAGTATTCATTTTAGGACCCCAAGAATCGAAATTAAGCAAATTTAGTTCTTTTTGATCAATTATTTCAAATTCCATCTCCTCCAATGATTGAACCAACTCAATGTAGGGGATTTTTTATTGGTATTTAACTTCCCCATTCTTAGTCATTGAGATAAACATGAATTAATTCCTATAAAATTAATTCATAGACTAAATATGTTTTTTTAATAATTTATTTATCTTCCTAGAATTTGGGATTTTATATTTATTCTGCCTTTGAAATTTATTTCATTATGTACCTTCATCATTCTTCATATTCCATAATTATTTTCAAATTAACATCACCCTAATTAGATTCTTTCATATGTGTTATTTTCTTTTCATCATTTCTTCTACATTCTTATCTACTGTATGATTAGATTATTATTAGAATATATCAGGAAAATTATTTGTTGTTGTTCTTGAAGATACATTTAGTCATATATTTTATATGGTTTCAATGTGATGATTGGATATTTGACAGAGGTAAGAAGGTGATCGTGAAAATTTGATGGTGGTGCATCCCATGGTGGTAATATGAGCATGTCTGTCTGGTTGTTTTCCTTTAGGTTGTACAGTGAAGATTTCTTAGATTCATTATATACAATTTATTGTTCTTTCATGTGTTACATTTATTGGATTCATAGAATAAAGTGGTATGGGTGGTGATGTATGGAATATCAAGACATCTGAGAAACTCTATCCTACACGATTTTAGATTTATAGGTGAACATGTCATGTGGATACCTCCATTCAATGATTATGCATTTATGTGAAGAAAGTTACATATGGAAATTTATTTTATCAACATTCCATGTGACTCATTAACTAAATTTATTTTCAGAAAGAATGTGTTCCCTTAAATCATTTCATCTTGAGTGTGTTTTCTTCCATTGCATTCCCATGTCGGTGAATTGGTTATCCCGTCCTTAGTTGAGGATGAATAATACCCTCTATATCCTGGTGATATATAGTGTTTGGTAATAACTCTATATATCACAGGGTGTGATCATCTATATTTTATTCCCTAGGTTGGTTTTGGTATCTCATGACTGATTTCTAGGTTATATGACCCCCTTACTAGAGGATTATTTTTTTAAGTTTAGGTATTCCCCGTAGTCCATATAAATGATCCATTATTTGTGTATATTTCTCCTATAAGTTTTTTTCAGAGATGGAAATATCATTGGAGTGAGTACTCTCATATGAGTCTTTACTTGGATATTTTTTCAAAATACCATGGCTGGCGGTGAGGGAAAACCTCAACTGATACAGGGAGTCTTCCCTTAATAATATCTACGTTTTTATCTTATTTTAAATTTTCATTGTGATTTGGAACGAACTATGACCTTTTTTCATGGTGTTTGGTTTTTTGGGTGATTAAATGTGTATTTATTTAATTACACATGTGTGGGCCATACCCACACCTATCAGGTCTTATGAAGATGATAAACCTTTCAATAGAGTCCTTGGTGGACAAGGATATTTTGAAGATTTGGTATACTAGAAGGGCTGCTGAGGGTTCTAGGAGTTGCATCTTGATTGTAGTATCCATTTATTTAGTAGTTTGTAATCTTCTTATAGTTTTTGTGTGTACATAGTTTTCTTATTTTACTTTTACAAACTCTTTAGTGTACTCTGATGTGTTATTGGTTTTCTTTCATGAATTTATCGTTTAATGATATTTTTTTCTTTATTATACTGTTGTATAGGGATATTTTCATTTGTATGGGTACATTAGGCTAACGCCTCCAATGTGTTTGATATGCCAACTTCGTACTATTATTTATCCCATATATAATTAAAGTTGTAGTTTGTGTGTCACTCTTGAATTACCACTAGCCAGGAAAGCCCTGGTGTGAAGGGTTATGAAAATGTTCTATCAGAAAAGTTTTTTTTAGTATTAGAGTTTGGAGATATTATATTTGTGAGGATTAGTTTTGAAACTTGAGAAACAGTGATAAAATTTCTTGATTTTGGATATTGGGCCAGGGAACCCAGTGATGGAGTGGAGGTCAATGAATCTATTCACCAAAACTATAATAACTTGTTTTTAAACGTGATACATTTAGGCACTGGTCATAGGGAAGAAATTCATACATATATCATATAGAAATAGATTGGGATTTCCAAGTCCTTATTAACTTTTCTCCTCATATATTATCTTTTTAAAAGGGTGTATCTTGAATAATATTGGTATCCTCTGCAGTGATAAGAAGATAGGATTCAATAGTTGGACTTTGATAATAATTGTTTTAGTGGTGAGGCTTCAATCTTTTTACTTGTGTTGTAGGTGGTACCTATAAGTGGATAACGGATATTACCTCCACCCAAAGAATAGTTTGATTCTATAGAATTATTTTTATATAGAACACACAGTCATATAACACTACAATAGTTATATAAATAGATATAGCTAATATTTTAGGGTGATCCAAACCCTTGGGAAATTGAGGAGGGCCTCAAGTCATTAGAGTGCGTTTTCCACCTTATATAGACCCCAAAAAACAATATGTTAATCCTTTAAGGGATACTTATCCATTTACAAAGAGGATAATGGTGGTTTATTATGGTGAAAATCTATTACTAGTTGACCCTCAGCTAGCCAAATGTTGTGTTCCTCTATAGAGAGGAGTTTTATCAAGTGATTTTGTAGTTGGTATACATACATGATCTTTTGGAGCTCTATTAGGGTAGATTATTAGTCTTAGATTTTATGTTGAGGTTCACCAACCGCTTATGGTATTCCATGGAGATGGTTTATTATGGTTACATTAGATAATAGACCATTGAGTGTTGTCTTTTATATGATATATGAGTTCCAGTAGTTTCGATTTGTATCCAGACATATACTAGAGCGATAGAGCATGTCTTGTTTATGGATAGCTACTCAGTGGAGTTAGTGGTGAACAATTATTCTAGTATTGGAAGCCTGGAAGGAGAGACATTAGTATCTGGTATCAAATTACATTCATAGGGATCTAGGTGGGTGAGGAATATAAATGTACTGTCTCATAATAAAGGTTCTACTACTCATGACCCATAGAGATATTCTAGTTAGTTGAGGGAGATTTAGTTATACTTTTTTGATAGGATATTTCATCTCATTTGAGATTTCCTAACCCACTAGGATGAAGATATGGAGTTGGTTTATGGGATACCATGGTTGAGTTAGTGTATTGGGTAGAGGATTCCAATATGTAGTGGGAGTTGAAGAGGGTATAGGGGATCCATAGGAGGTGTAAAATATTATGATATGTTTCTACCACCACCACCCTTGAGTGTTCCACTCCAGGATCATGGTTCTGGTGGTTTGGGACATCAATGATGGTAGTAAGTGGTTTCTTATAACCTAGAGACTCCTTTTATAATATTAGGTATGATATATGACTAATCTACATTATCTATAGTTATGATGGACACATATGTGATCCACCCCTTCCTTTCCACATCACATTATTGAGACTTGGATCTTCTAATGTAGCCTTCTACTCAACAGTTACACATAGAAAATCATACTGTGGGAGATTCAACATTCCCACAATATTTAAAGTATTGTAACGAAACACTTGGAGTGGATATTTTTGTATTGGATCTCTTTATAGATTCAATGGGAAATAATGATTTCATTCTTGGTATGGATTTATTCATTTCATTCCATGGAGATATGGACTATTTTAGATGGATTATGCAGTGAATTTGGGTTGAAAGGATGGGATTTTCCATTATTTGAATGAAGGTAACCTATAAAAGAGGATACAAACATTTTATCATTAGTTATCTAGTATATCCTTTAGACCATTTGATGCAATGATCCATCAGTTTCCTAGAACAGTGGTATATTATGAGGAAGTAATTCCTTACGATGTTATAGGATTACCACCCATTAAGAGGTCCACTTGTATATAGAACCACAATTTAAGGTATAACCCAATATATGTTCTACTGTATCAGTTCTCCCCTAAAAATCAATTATAGATGTAGGTGAAATTGGAGGATCTGTAAAGGAATGGATTCTTTAACTCAGTGTATACCCTTGGGAACCCTTAGTATTGTTATCCAAGATGAAGGATGGGAGCTTCAGGTTATGCATGGATTAAAATCACCTAAATATGGTAACAATTAAGAATAATAATACACTGTTGATAATCAATTATTTCTTCGACATGATAAAAGGGATGAAGTGGTTCTTAACAATTATCCAGGGGTCAGATTATTTTCAACTCTGATTTCGAGAGTATGATATGAAAATATGAATTTTTATTGTTTTCATGGTCATAATAATTGCATGGTGACTTAATTTTATGTCTTTAACACCTAACAAGTGTTCATTAAACTTATAAACCAAATCTTTCAGCCTTTATTAGATCTGTTCATGGTTGCTTTTATATATGGAATCCCCATGTAATCATTATCAAAGATAGAGCTAGTGACACATTTAACGATGTTCATGGGCATACTCCTAGATAAAAAAAATTATAGAAATCTCATGATGTATTAAATCTACTTTAAATAGGTCTACTTCATGGTACATGTAATCTCAGATGTGTGATTGGTAATGGATCTGTCAAAGATAGAGGTGGTGTCATAATTGGAGACACCTAGGTTGGTGATTGGGATATAGATATTCTTTAGGATGGTTGGGTACTATCAGACACGTTTATCTGATTTCCCCAGGGTCACAGAACCTTTGACTTCCTTGACCTAAAATGGGAAACCATTCATATGGTCAAAGAAGTGTCAGCAGACTGTTAAGGGGCTATAAAAGATGTTCAATTTCTCCCCCATGATGAGTCTGTTATATGATGGAGGTTAGTTATTGGATCTATATTATTCCCCAAAAGATATAATAGGATGTGTTCAGATATAGATGTAGACCATGATTTGTTATTGGTCCAAATAGAAAATATTTCATAAGCAGAATTATGTTACCTATGATCTGGAATGGGCAGTCATAGTGTTCACCCTGTAAATTTAGCGAAACTGTCTTATGGGATAGTGGTTTATCATATATTTTTACTACCATAGAATCTAGTAAAAATTCACTTAGAAATTCTTTAACCTAATAGAGAATAGATGGTTGGAGTACCTGAAGGACTATGATTTTCGAAAATTATACACTTATATTAAAGGGAAAGTTGTTGTAGACACTCTCAATAGAAAATCCCATTCATGCTTTATGAGTAATAAAATAAATAATTTTTCATCTTTTTATCTGACCGTTGTGGACAAGGATGGATTATCTTACCTTCAATTGATATTTGTGACCCCACAAATTATTTAGTTCATTAGGAAGGAACAACTTAGAGATGTTTATTGTATGGTATTATATGATAGAATATTAATAGGCTAAGTTCTTAATGGATTTAAACTTGTGGGTAGGGAATTATAATTTTCAAATGTGGTATAATGTTACCTCTCATTATTTTGAAGGATGTTATATGGGAGTTTAATTTCTACCCCTTAGTAGTACATCCTAGAGTAATGATAATGTATGAGGACCATCTGTGTTATTTCTAGTGGCTAGGGATGAATATTATTGTTGATAAGTTTATCTATCAGTGCCTCACATTCTAGAATGTGAATTCCAATAATTTAGTACCAGTAGGGTTTCCCAAACCTATTTAGGTACCAGAATAAATGTTTTATATTACCTCCATGGATATTCTTTTGAAAATTACATATTTATCTCAATGTCATGATGTTTTCTGGGTGATCATAGAATAACTCACCAAATCATCCCACTTCCTATATACCTAATAAGAAAGTTATTGGAATGTTTGGGATGATTTTATGCATACGAGGTAGGATAGATTCATGGATTTTCCTTGTTGATTGTTTCATACATTCATAATCACTTAACAATATGATTTTTGAGAGGGTTTTAGGAGGTTTTGTCACTTTGTTTTAGTTCAACATGGAGTTCCTCACCCGTAATGATGGAAAGGATTACTATACCATTCATGTCCTCGATGAAAATATTCAATATTACATGTTATACTTTGTCTATAAATGATATAAGCATCTACCCTTGGGGATTTTTCACACAATAAAAGCTTCCATTCCACCATTAGAATAGCACCATTATAGGATTTTTATAGGATACCAAGTAGGTCACCAATGTTCTTGGTGGATACAAAATGAATTTGAAAATATAGGCCCAGATTTGGTGAAAATAATGACAGAGAATGTATATGTCATCCATGAGAGGATGAGGAATATCCAAAGACCTTAGAAGACCTATGATGAGGGAAAATAAATGCCTTTAGTGTTCTATGAAGGATAAAATGTAATCCTTTAGGTCTCAAATATAAGAGGAGTATATATATTTGGATGAGGTGTTAAGAAGTATTTGTGGTTCATTGACCTTTTCTTAATGTTGTGTATAGTAGGTGAGGCGAAAAGTTTTTTGTATTTACTACCATAGTTATATCGGGTGCATTAATTATTCTATGTTTCATTGTTTTGGATATATTTAGATAACCAATCAAATGTTATTTACTAGGGAAAGATAAATAATGTTGATAGAGAAAACTTCTCAGAGTACTCAATGGTGATCGAGGATCATCAAGACAAGTTCATTAATGGGTGAGAAATTCCAATGGTGGGAATTTTTGGTAGTTATATAGACTCACAGAGAGATCATTGGAGCTATAAAATGAGATGTGATCCAAATTCTTTCATATGTTTGAGTTTATTTTTTCTTTTTCCGAAAATAATAACTATGGTGGGAAGAATTTAATGAATTTTCCTTCTATTAAGTACTTTGGAAAATTTTAAATGGTATGTTTGATGTAATGAACTAATCCAATACATGTTTCTAAGCCCTGAGATTATTTTTTTAAGATTAATTTTTTTTATTAATTATCTACCCAAAATGGTCATGTAATGTCTTAGAATTTCCATGTATTATTTTTAAATATTATATAGAGTTATTTCAAGGCCAGATCTTTTGATGGTGTGTGATTATGAGTTCCAGAGTGACCGGAATAAATGTTTGAATTAATTTAAACATTTAACAGTGTGCACGAGAAGTCTTCCAGAAAAAATGGAATAACATTCAAATGGGTGCTCGGATTAGAAATCTGAGGGCACCGTTGAATTCAGAGTAGAAACTTTACCATAGGCATGGCCTAACATCAACAAGCGCATGTAATCTGTGGAAGTTAGTTTTTAGACGCTTTAATCAAAATAAAATAAATTAATAATTTATTTTATTTAAATGTTTTCATTTTGTGTGGTGACCATATTCCTCCCTTTTAAATACCTTCTTATAGAAATTTCATAGGTTTAGCCTCATAACACTGTGAATTTAGGGGAATCCTTTTGGAGTCATTGAGGATTTTTTATGAATGACGATGAACGATGATGCGTGTATCATTTCACAGTGAGATCGAATCGCAACGAATGACAGATATCCCTCTTCTTTGATGAAAAAGGTAGAGTTTTGTTATTTAGATTCTTCATTTGCAAGTTTTTTAAACAAAATGGTGAACGTGGACCAACCCACAAATAGTTTGACCCACAGATCATGCGTTCAAGCGAGAATGTTTTTATTGGTTTGTTTTTGGGGATTAATCCATGATGTTGAAATCTGTGAATCGATTTTCTCTATTTAATCCTTCTAACATGAGAAAATCAATTCCATGACAAATAACGTCAGAGGTTCATTCCTCTTTTCTTTTGTGATTTGGATTTCTTCTCCCTCTTTTTACCTCGCGATCATTGTGTTCTTCATGGGGAGATGAACAAAAAATTCTAGAGCATATGTTCTGCGATGAAACTTTCATAATTTGAATATCCGACATTGTGACAACCTAGTGGAGGTACGACGAAAATGTCGGATGATGAATCGGCTCAGATAGGGAGAGACTGTTCCTCGAGCATTCTTCGCGCTGTTGGATCAATGCGCATTTTCAGGACTGATCGGAGGCCCAAAAACAACAGAGACGACATCAGGATGTTGGGGAAACCATACTAGTCATGTTTCATAGAAAAAGGATGGTTAGATCAATGATCAGAGGTCCCCCCAAGGAACGATGGTGGAGGATCGTGATTTTGAGAATTTCTAGAAGTCACGGTGTGTTTCCCGAAGAACAAAGAAGTTAGGTCCAACTAAGTGGTAGTTAGGGTTTTGTGGTTCGTGAAGTAATGAAATGATTTGTACTCCCAAGAACACGATGTGTGGGTCCTTACACGGGACTCATCAAGTATCCTGGGGATACATGGACACAGGGTGGGGTACACAGCCGTGTACTCTACCACACATCCAGATGAGGTTAGATGCATGGGTTACCCCATGTACCAGTCAAATGGTTTGTGACACACGGGGTTGAAGTAGTGTACGGTCACCTGGTCAGCATACAAAGAGTACTCCCTGGATAGAGGAACACAAAATTTCACTCTCTTATATGTCACGTATACCTTCTTATACATGAAAAGCATTAAGACACTGGTCGTTGTACACGTTCAGTACCATGGGTCAGAAGTCACGGTGTGTGACACTTCTACACACCATGTACTTTTCAGTAAATGGCTTGATCTTCATGTCCACTAAATCATGGACATGTTTTGTTTGGGTTAGTGACCTTTTTTCTCATTCCCTTAAAGCTTAGGTATCGTTTCCTTTTTTAGGAGTATAATCCCTTCAGCAGAACATTCCAAGATAGAGTCAGGTATCCCCTTGAGAGGCCCAAAGCGAGATTATTTATTCATTATTGACCCTAGGTTGAGTTAGGTGTCGATGTGACTATCCACATAGGGTGATGATCCTATACGTAAATGTTGAATTTGTATGAGTCGTTGTATCCGCCGAGGCCCTAGTAGTGATCCTCATCTTTGTATCGTGATCATTCCCCACTCAAGAGTGTGTTCTCCCGCAATTTGTGTATCTATCTCTCGTGACGTTTCCTGATGGACAATACTTCGTGGATGAAATTCTTCAGAGCTATCAGACTCATGGAGTAAGTTCTCCCAGATGATTACTTCGTGGAATCTTAAAACTTAATCACTAGAGGGTGTATACGGTTGTGCAACTTGTCTCTAGACAGTGAGTCGGGTGTTTGAGTATATCCGTATTTTTTTTACTCTTCTTATATGTTCATAAGATATATATTGTGTAGAGCTGATTGTACCTTTACGTTGTGTATTGAATTTTGTTTTTAGGGTTCCTCTACTAAGTATTGTTATACTCAACCCTGTTTGGTCTCTATCGTTATGCGTTGTGTGTTGTGCAAACGATCAGCCTTTTGAAGGAGTCAGGGGTGGACCAGGATTGGACTGAGCATTCTGACTTCCCTATAGGCTGAGGAGTTTCTACGGCTACATGCAACAGTCAATGTACTTCTTTGTGTTTAAAGGTTGGACTTTGTAGTTTTCAGACTCTTGTTTTTTTGTGGGCTTATATTCTGGACCCGTTTAATTTCAATACTCTACTATTTGTCGTATATTGTTGGTTGGGATTAGTTGTATGCATGCATTGTGTTACATATCAGCATTTGGGGGCTAGGATATGTGTGCGTGTATATAGGTACATAGGAAATGCCACCCAAGTTAGTAATATGCCTACTCAGTGCTAGTCACCCACCACTGGCCTATTATAGGTGGGATTGGGGAGTCGTGGTGCGTTCCCCACTGGTACGGGCCATGACAGGGCAACACAATGTCTTATTACAAGTCATCATGTCCATGGGGTGCCTTGATGTAAAATGGGAAAGGGTTAGATGTATTGGTCAATCCATGGTTCTTAGTGTAATACCCTTTTGTCTATATCATGGATGACACACTCCGGTCATAGTGAAAAACATTTTGATGGAAAATGTGAAAAATTTTACGACCATGTCATTTGGTAGGCTGGTTTAGTGGAATGATAAATAAACACCATGGGCATGTCTAAATCGTTGTGTATGTCATGGTGATTTTGGGGGTATATATGAAATTTCTGAAATAATCAAACTTTTTCTCATGTTTTATCCATTTCAATGGGAAAATCCATGGATATTAAATGCGGGGTATGGAATTCGATTTTGATCATTTTTTAGTCCCTATTAATTGATTCAACCCATTTTCCCTTGAGGAATCATTTATCCAGACAATTTTTAGGATACTTATGGATGAACCTAGATAAGAATAGGATTCCATATTCTTGTAAAAAAGAGAGTTTTGTTCAATATTATACTAGATATTGATTCTTGGGAGATATATATATGATCTCTTTGGTCAAAGATGAATATATTTGAGGATCCTCGGAGTCTATAGTGCGCATAATGAGTCCTGCTTCAATGCACAAAAAAGTTATCTCTTCCAATTATCAACTCATATTGATGTATGTTGTTTTTTAATATTGTTTAATTTCCATATTCTTGATTATTCAAATGATAATTAATTGATTCCAATGAAATGAATTTTTTATATCAATCATGTTGATTTGTTACCATTTATTTCTCTTCCATGAATTAGTAAATAAACATTTATTATTCCTTTTGAATTTTTTGGTTTATTTATCCTCCTTATTCATATAATTCCATCAATGATGCATAATATATCTTGGCCTATGTTGGATGAATTCCTTTTTGTTTTTTTTATTTTTACGTTGTTCTATGTTTTCCATCAGTGTATGATTGGATGACGACTAAAATATTTACTAGAACCCATTTTTCAGTTCAATTAGAATTATATTTATATAGATTATTTATGAGGGATTGATGTTAATATTGGATACATACATGATTTGTTAAATTTAGGGAAAAAATATTATGGTGTTATATTTTATCGCGGTTCAATGATCTAGTTTATGTAGGTTTTTTTATAGTGGTGTGGTGGCAATTTCAAGGTCATGGTTCATATAATATATCCACATTTGGGCAACAACCCACATTATAAAACAATGTTAATGTGGTGTGGGTGGTGAGAAATTTAATTCCTAAAGTTGTGAGAAAATTCAACCAACATGGTGTGTCATTCGTAAGAGCACACATTATATGAACCCCAACTTTAAATGGTTATCATTTAAAAACAAATGTCTCACAAGTCTATTTTTTATCTAGATCCCTTTTGACTCCTGGATTGTATTTGTTTTAAGTGAGTGTGTGAACCCTTGAAATATTTCATCCTGATTGTGTATTCCTCGTTTTCATTCCAATGAGGGTATAGTAAGGCATCACATCCTAAGTAGAAGTTGAGTGATCCCCTCTATGGGTTGGTGCTAGAAAGAATCACCCATCCCTCATTGTCACTATAGGTGTGATCATCTATCTGTTTTTTCATATGTTGTGTCAGATATCTAATGGATGACACTAAAGGCATGTGATCCTTTTCCTAGAGGATTATTTGGGTTAGGGTCATCTACCATCCATATTCCATAGGGATGATCCATTATCATTGAATTATTTTCTTTTAAGAACCATTATTGTTGACTAGATTTGTGAAGTGAGTTACCTTGGATGATCATTTCCTTTGGGATTCATATATAAAACCTTAAATAATAGTTAGTAATGACCTTACCAGAGACTTTGAGTCTTCCCTTGAGACTATATGGGTTTTTATCTTTTTTTAACTTGGGATTTACTGTTGAATCCATCCATGTTTTTTTTGTTTTTTCAGGTTTTTCTAATATTTATTATTTTACACACCCTTTTAGGGGATATTTCCACACCTATTGTGTGTTATATAGAATACCTACCTTTTTACATATTCCTAGGTGATTAATGATCTGGTGGACCTTATGAAGAACCGGCAGACCGCACACAGTTCTGTAAGTTTCATTTGGATAGTAGTCCCCTATTTTTAGAATGATATACACTTTTTATAGTGATAGAGGAATTGTATTTTTAACCTTTTTCTCATGTCTTAAACTTTGGTGTACAATAATGTGTTATAAATAATTGTGAATACATTTACTATCTCGTTTTTTATCCATTTATATGTTATACTAGTGCCTGGTGAAGTGTGTGTGTGTGTGTGTGTGTGTGTGAAAGTACTTTAGGCTTAAGCCACCCATGTGTGTTATTGTCCAAATGAGCACTAGTTATCATCTCTTGTCCTATTGTTGGTTATATTGTATTGACACTCTTATTTTACACTAGCTATGAGGGCTCCATTAGATAAGTTTGTGATGGATTAAGGCTTTTATTCAAGGTAAAATGAACAAACTACCATTTAGTAGATATAGTTAAAGGCTTATTGATATTATAGTATTATTAGACACTGATGCATACAATCTTTTTCTAGTAGAAGCTACACATATATATTATTTCTTAATATCTTTTATTGATGATTTTATTTGATATGGATATGTCTAATTGATGCGGTATAAGGCTGAAAACATTAAGAAATTCATTGATTTTAAAAATGAACTAGTGAATTAATATGATATGGATCTAAGGAAGCTTTGATCTGATCAAGGTGGTCAGTATTTTAATGATGATTTTATCAGCATTATAAATGAATTTGAAATTTTATATCAACTCACTCTAGATTTTACATCATTTAGAAATGGTGTTTCTAAAATGATGAATCATTCCATTCTGATCATGGTATGGTAAATGATGGGTCATGTGGAACTTCTATTATTATTATGGGGATATACATTATAAACTTCCCTATAAAAACTAATCTATGTACACAATAAATAATAATATTGAATTCCCATTGAATTATGAAGTTGAAAGAAACATTTTTTCATAAACACATATATGTGGATTTGTGGTGTTTGTTAAGGCCATCGCTGGAAAGAAACTGGAACACTAAAGAATGATGTGTTTACTTATAGAATATCACAATGAAACAAATATATATTATCTATATAACCCCATCAAACAATAAAGGAATACTATAAAGATAAGACATCTTTCTTGAGAGGGATCAGATCCTCATTAAGGACAGTGGGAGTAAGATTGATTTCGATGATGTCGATTCTCAAGGTACATAATAGTAATGAAATTGATTATGCAGGTCCCCATAGATGAATTTATCCATTAAAAAATTACAGTGTAGCAGCATTGAAGGGGTAAGAGAACTAGAAACATACTATTTTCATATCATGAAATATGGTGACTTGTTATTAGTTTGCAATGATTAGCTTATCTCATCCAAAGAGGTAGTAAAGAGATTAGAAGCTCCAAGATTGTTTGAATACATGAATTCATAGATAGATTAAAAGTATTTGAAAAACGTTTTGGTTCTATTTTACCCTCAAATTGATGTAAAACCTATTGGGTGAAAATGGGTATTTATGAGTAAATTAAACATGGAATGAGTAAGTACATAGAAGGTACTATTAATGGATAAAGGATTTAAACGGGTTCAAGGAACTAACAATGAAAAAAAATCATTTTTCTAGTTTCCATGTTTATGTATCTTAGATTTATAAATGTTTTATTGCATTACAATGGCTTTGAAATTTTTTAGATGGATTTCAAAATAGATTTAATTAAAGGAATCCTTCGATAATATGTCTATATGACACAACCAGAAGTGTTTATGATCCCAGTTAATTAGAAAATGTTTTAAGACTTATAAATATCTATTTATGGTTTAAATTAATCATTTATGACCTAGAAAATTTCATTTCATGAGCCGATAAATAAATTTTGTTTAATTAAGAAAAACTGTGATCTGTGAATTTACAAGTGGATCAAAGATAGGGTGGTTGTTATCTTAGTTGTATATGTCAGTAACATATTAATTATTAAAAATAAAATAACAATATTAAATTAAATTAATTACATCTTAAACATGTTCATACCCATGAAATAATTATGTGAGTTAGCTTATATTCTAAGGATTACGATCATTCATGATAGATAAAAGAGGCTAATTCAACTAAGTCAAGGATCATTCCTTGACCCGATGTTGAATAGATATAGTATGGAAAATGAAATATAAGATTAGTTCCAATATCACATGTAGAACATATTTCGATGAAAATGTGTCCTCGAGAACAATAACAGATAGATATAATTATTAAGATACCATATACTTCTATAGTAGGATCATTCATGTATTCGATGTTATATACTAGGCTTCATGTTTTATATGTCTTCAGCATTGTAGGTAGATATCAATATGATATTGGTAAAAAGAAATGGTATATTGTTAAGTATATCCTTAAGTATCTAATAATAACTAAGGATATGTTTCTGGGGTATGGAGGAGATGAGGATCTAATCATTAGGGGTTATAGTAATGTTAGAATTCAAAGGGATTAGAATCATGTGATGTAACATTTAGGATATGTATTCAGACTCAATAAAGAAGTTCTTACTAGAATAATTGAATTATGATAGCTATCACTAATTCTATAACATATTCCATGTATTTAGAGTCTTATTATGTATCCAAAGAAACTATATGGATATTCAAATTTTCTTATGATCTTAATGTGGTACTGATTAGTAAAGACCCCATCACATTATATTTTGATAATAATAAATTGGTGCATCTTGAAAAGGATCTATGGACACAAAAATATATATTAAACATACTATTTAAGTATCACCTGATGAGGGATTATTCTTAGCGATGATCTTGTAGTGACAATACTTTCTATAGATGAAAACGTTGTGGACCCCTTTAATAAATCCATCTCCCAATAGAAAAATGAGTATCATGTGAAAGCTACTAGATTGTGGTCGTTAATAGTTGGATATAGTTAAATGTGGGAGTATATTAGTTTTAGTGACATATAAAAAACATCCATTTATATTATTATTACCTATATTCATTATTTTAAATATTAGTAACAATATTATCACATCATTATTTTTCTTCTACATGACATTGTATTTTATAAATCCCCTAGAGTAATTTTAACATTTAATGGCCATAAAATGTCACATCCATGACTTCCTTTAAAGTTATTTTTCATTTAATATGTATTCATTATTTGGGCAGGGGGGTTCCCATGAATTATTGTAGGAAAGGGTGTGTTTTCATGATTTGGTCCAAACTATGATCCCATTTCTTATTTTAAAAACAAATTTTATTTCATTATAGTTCCTTAATTTTATCCAAATTAAACATCCCAATAGGCTTAACCTGGTATATTAAAACCACTATATCCATTTTTATCTCATCAGAATCCATTATCAGGTTGGATTTGGGTTTTTTATTTTGATATTGGGCTTGCCTCTATTCCCATTTACTTCTTTAAATTATTTTATTAATTTTTCAAAATCAAAATCATGTTTTCCTTTGGTTCAGTGATTCCACATACAACTAGAATAAAAAACCAATGTCTCACCCACATTATCAATATTTTCTCTTTGGATCTCATCTCCCTATAGTATTAGTAAAATCATTCTCCTTTATTCTCTAATCTCCCATATTTGTAGAGGTAAAATGTTTCTTTCATAACTCCTTCAATTTTCACTATTTTCCCCCCATTTCATTCCCCACTTGACCAAATAAGACTTATTATAACCTACCTAGTAGTTTTTACTACTTCAAGAATCTACTATTCAGGGGATTATGATTATTTATTCAAGATACCTTTAGTAAGTGGGTTTCCTTCGTTCCTCATCCCATTTTCTTAGGGTTCCTTCCTTAGGCTTAGAGTTTCATCCATGTTTTCATGAAGTTACTAATTTCTTGATGATGGTGTTCATTATTAGGTTTTAACCTTGTGTATTTATGGTGAAATATATTGGATTAGGGCTCGATTTCACTCCCTTGTGGTGTCGTGGTGGTGTGGTTGAAGTTTCACCCAACTCTTTGGTGTTTTGGCACAAATTGTATGTGATTACTTGTGTAATAATTATTTAATGGGTTAGTTTTTATTGATTTATATTTTCATCATGTTTCTACTCGATTTTGTGTGGTTCAAAAATAATATTTGGTATCATTTGTTAGGCAGTTGGTTTTTATGTGGACACTTTGTGAAAAAAATGATTTTTTTTTATATGTATTTAATATTATATCAAGTGGGACAGTTCTATGATTCTTGAAATGATTTTATTAAAATGTTTTAGGGATTCCAGTTCTGGTTTTATGTTATATTGGCATGAATTTGGACTAAATATAGGGGTTTTAGAATGATTTTATGTGTAATAATTGGTTACACTTCTTGGATTTGTTTTTTGAATATTTTAAATGGTTTCTTGATTTATATTAGCGGTGAAATTATGTCTCCAAACTATTTTGGTAGGATTTTACTTCTGAAATGTTCTATTGTAAGGTGAAAGGGATGTTATGTGACTTTTACTTTCTTGTAATGGTTTTATAATATTGTTTATAGGTTTTGTTGAAATGTGAAATATAGGTGAAATGTGTTGTGGACTCTTATGGTCTGACTATGATTTCCAAAATGAATGTGTATGAAAAGGGGGATCATGTGAAATGTGTATAGGATGTTTGGTTGTGTGTGTGTTACTTGGAAGTTTTATTTTCATGTTCAAATTGTATTTCATGGCTGGTGGGACTCATTTGATCACAAGAGGGAAAACTTGGGAATCTAGGTGTGTGATCATGTACTAGTATACTAGTGATCCTATTGGGTTTGGCCCCTATTTCCCATATAATGTTTGAAAATAACACGAACTAAAATATGATGATGGTGTTGGGGGGGACTACTTGGTTAAGGGTATAATCCCTACTAGTGGCTCGTGTACCCATAAATGGATATTTATATAGTTTCATTCACTGAGATACGAGGTACCTAGGACCCACACCGAGTTAGTTCTTAGTGTTGTTTCTCGTTGCTAGTTCTCATTGGTTATCTTATACTTACCATCGACATATGGTATGTTTGGTTGGAAAAAATCATTAGATTTTTCATTCTATTTAAAACTATTGATTTTTTTTAAAGTATCCCACTTGAAAGTAGTTTTTATTTAAAGTTGAATCTTTTTTAAATTGTTACTAGAATTTATTGTTTACAACACTTCCAAGCCTTTTGTATTATAATGATTATCACATTGAATATTTTTTTGGTGGAATCCTACTAGGAATTGGATCATACCCAACATACACCTTTGGGTGTATGTAGAATAGGTTATTTCGTCACTTGTTCGGGTAATGCTTTTAGTACCAATGGTTAGGGTTTCAAGCCGTCCTTCATGATGATGTGTTGTAGAGATGGCTTTAGGGATTTGCCTTTTTCCATGACGAGGTTCTTGGGTTGAGATTTTTGGTTTTTTCATTTTTAATATTCTTTAAACATTTCTTTAAATTGAGTAATTATATTCTAAAATTTATTAGATGATGTTTTGGTTTGAAAAGTCTGGATTTGTTTTATTAGATTTTTTTGTTGTTTTATGTTTATAAACTCAGGTAAATCATTCCCAAATTTTATTTTATGATACTCTACCACTTGTTCCAGCCTATGGGTATTGAGAACACCATTTGTGTCTTTCCACGGAATGGGTTGGGTACCAGTTTTGATGGTGACCAGATCTAGTTCATCACAAAATGGTATTAGAGGAGCCATGTTCACTTTTTATGTCTTGTTATGTAACAACCAAAGATTTTTTGTGTTTTATTCTTTTTAATTTCATTGATGTCTTTTTTTATGAGACACAAAAATTAGCTTGTTCTATACGCAATACCGTATACGCAACACTATTCTTGGCTCGTGTTACACAAAATTTCAAGTTCGTTTGATAGAAGTTATTCTACGCAACATTAAGTGTATATATATATATATTCAATATATAAATGAAATACGGTTCGATTCTATTATACACAAAAATAAAGTAATCTTGCACTACATGCAACCCTGACTTGGCTTGGTTTACATGCAATCTCGGCCTTCCACGATTCTGTGTGTTGTACGCAATACCGAGTTTCACTAAAAACGATATGTTATTAAAATATTATATAAACTAGCCATTATGAATAGTAATACCCTCTTTTTCGAATTTTAATTTTCAAAATGCACTTCATTTTTAGATTTGGAATATCGAAATTAGCATTTCGTGAAATTTTGGAATTTTCTTGAAAACTTTCAATTTTTGATGAATAGTGAAAACACTAGGTTACTATTTAAATACTGACTTTTTATTTAAATAATTATTTATTTTATTTAAATTTATTTTAGGTAAAAATTGATACATAATACATATATAAGATCAATTTAATTCATTATAGTCATTTTATAAAAAAATTTGATATATAAAATTTTTATTGAACCATTCACCGTCTTTTACCTACCTCTTAAGAGCTTTTTGCAAACATACATAAAAATTAATTTTACCACTTCTGTGAGTGGAATTTCAAACATCCGAGAGACACGGTTAATATCAAGGAGTAAAATTTGGTTCAATAAGATAAAAATAATTATTGGTGAATAATAACTTTTTACTTTTATTTACCATGGTTAAAATAAAATAGGTTAATTAAGGGTAAAAAGGATATTATTATCATAACACATGTCCTAATTCTATTTTATAAGTTTAATTTGACCAAAAAAAACCTTAGGAATAAAATATTACCCTTTAGGTCCACTTTTATTAGATTAGGACACTTATTATTATTTTATTTAAAGAAGAGTTAAAACAATTAAAATCAAAGTTTAATAACTAAAACATTTTTAATATAGGGTTATACATAAGATAAATTGGACTATAAATATTAATTAGAAAGATAAAAATATTTCCTACATAATGGTATTTTATTTATAATTTTTTGACATTAAATAATGTAATTTATTTATGACACAATAATGATGCAGTAATTACCTTATTAATGAAATATTAACATAATTGATGTTATAAATACCCAAATAAATGTAATTTGAAACATTTTATAAATTACACTAATTTTATAGTTTAATATGACATGTTATTGCTTATTTAATTAATTTTTTTCGAACTAATCATGCTATAATTATTTTCACAAAAATCTATTACGAAATAGTGTCAAAATTTACATAAATTAGTTTTTAAAACAGATATTATATTATTAATTGATATTCAATTCCTAAAAAACTAAGTTTCGGTAAAATGACATATATAAGGTTTTATGTATTAATAATGAACCACTTGGGGTTCTCTTGTCTTGTTATATTATTTTTATTAACCATATAGTGTAAGAAAATAAGAAGACATGGTAATAGTTAAATTATTTATCTTAGAGTTAAATCTAAATGATAAGGTTTAAATAGTTACCTAAACTTGTCTAAAACCTATTGGTTGAGAGTATTGCGACCCATAACCACCTTATATTCGAAATAAATCAATTTGTAGCTATTATAAACCTAAAATGACTTTATTATAAAATTATATATTAGGTTTTTACTAAGGCGCCCCTATCCTCCCTTATAAAAAGGCACCTCCTCCCTCTTCTTTTTACACAATTCTGAGCATTCAAGCTCAGAAAACCCCTGAAAATTTTCCTTCTCAACTTAAATATAAATATTATAGAGGTTATGGTCTCCTAAATATGCCAAATCTAGTGCCTTAGGAGGAAGCTTAAATGAGGTCTGTCGAAGAAGAGGTAATCTCTTCTACCGATTCTTTCAAGATCATTCTTCTTCAACTTCTTCTTCTTTAGTTGTTTCATTATTATGTAATAACATTAGTATAACTAATATAATTATATGTTATTATAAATATGAAACAACCCAATTTCACATTCTATCTATCATACGGAAAATGAAATCACCGCATGTGCCTACGTACGGAATACCGTCTCCACACCGTGGTGTAATATGTTTTTCCACCACCACCTTACTTGGATGGGTATAATGGTGTAAAGAATAACTATATATATTTATTATAACATCATACTTATTCTGAGATATTATATCTTCTATTCCAATTCAAATCAATAATTATGGGAATCATATCATCCCTCGTGCGTACATACGGATTACCGTCTCTGTGACGCAATGAGATGCATTCTCTATGTTAACCACTCAAGAATGATTATAAAGAATATATAATGAATAATAATGAGATATATGACATGATAAATCTATTAGATTTATGTATATATATATATATATATATATATATTTGTGTGTTTCATATACTTACTTCCATACAAGTAAATAAGGAAAGGAAAATAGCGTTCATACGTACGTACAGCCTACCGTCTCCATGAATGGTGTATTTCATTTCATTTATCTATATATTATATATATATACTGAATATATATGATATATAAATCATTATTTACATTCGGGAAGTAATTAAATCATGATATGTATAATAATAATATCAAGGACAACAAGTCCAAACACGTATGATAAATAAAACGATTTTACCCAAAACGCTGCTTTAAAACGGAATTTACAAAAGAAAGAGTAATATGAAGTCATAAGTGAACCATATATGATATAATAACAATGAATATGATTCTTTAATAATTAAATGACATTATTTAAATCATTATACAGGAGGTTCGGATACGTATGAATCATATCAGACCTAAGGTAAGGGATAATTTTGCAATCTCATTTTTATCTAAGATTGCTTATACGTAAGTATTTACTGGGGTTATATTTTTCATCCATATCCATAAATATATTTTTCATTAAGTGTTTAATATTATTCCATGTATTTTTAAATTCTTGTTTACCCCTTTTTGGATTTTACTTTTTGTTATGGAAGGAATCTTTCTTTTGTTTACCATACGAGGATCTCTTTGACTTTTTCGGGAAAAGTATGAGGAGAATGTTTTTTTAACGTATATGGAATGAACATATTTTTACAGTTTCATAAGGTCCAATTTTCATGAATATTCCTCTACAATATTTCATGACTATTTTGATCAAAATCCTTTTCTTTTAAAATTGCATGGCATTTTGTGAAAAGAAAATAATTTTGAAGAAGAAAGGATATTTTCCTCAAGAATTCATTTCAAGTGTTTTATCAATACCATTTTCCTTATAAGATGAAATTATTTCATATGTGCATGTTTCAATTATAATGTCTCTATGATTTACAAGTTTTAACTTTTCTTATGATGTAATGATATCAATTTTTTTATATGGATTATGTTATGATGGGATGATGTTTATGAAACCCATTTTATTCATTGGGTTATGATGAATTATTTATGTTTATGTTGTGGCACACGTAAGAATGATTTCATTATGAGATGGGTGGGACATATATCTACCTCCAATTCATTGAGTAAGGATTAATATCTCATGAGATAGACATGGCTGGAATCGTAAGTTAATCTGGTTCAGTTATACAGGATTGGAACGGGGAGTGAACTCGATTCAGTAAGGGACTTTGTCCCCTACGATGGTCTTGGAAGCAATACCTTGGCTAATATGGAAATCATATCAAGTTATTATTGATTGTCCATTATTAAATTTTTTATTCCCATGCTATTTTATCATGATTTATGTTCCATTATGATCTATGCCTTACGTAATGTAATGTTTTATTTCATTTCTCATGATTTTGATGTTTAAACATTATGTTAAATTTCTTTTAAGTTTAAATGTATGTGGTTTGTTTTATTTTCTCCATTATTACCCTTACTGAGCATTTCAGATCACCGTTTATATGTTTTCTTTTCCCCAGGATATAAAGAATGTTTTTAGGTAAGAAAACAAAATGAAAAGATCTTTATAGAAGATGTTGAAGATCTTTCACCATGATAAGATGATTATGTCCCGAGTTTCCAAAGACACTAAACTATTATGGTCCTTGAGTGTTTGTTTTTTTTTTATGTTTTAAGTATTCCACAAAAGTAATGTAATGTCCATGTATGTCAAGCTTTGGGTCTCTATAGTTGGTATCAGAGGAAAGGATCAGTCAACCATTGGAAACTAGGATGTGAGAACATTAGTGAGATCCCTAGAGACATTTCTAAGGTATGTCTAGGGATGTCCCTAAGCTTTAGTATAACTATAGGTTATAGTCCTAGAATTATTTTGATGATCATGAATAACCTAGGTTGGACTTAGGGTGTCATGGATTTTTATGAGTATGTGGTTCCTTGTTATTTTAACAGTTTCTTACACCATGGTTTTTGGTTTTAGTCAATGGTAGCAACCAGAAAAAAGTGGGTCAACATTGAATCCAACAGACAAATTGGTGACTATGAGCAATGAAATTGGGTAATTCCTAGAAATAATGATTTTTTGATTATGTTGTATCAGTCATCGCGGTATATGATTAAAAAGGTGAACATTAGTGGTATTCCTAATACATCAAATAAAAGTAAGATTGACTTTTACGCATATTTGTATGGTGAGGAGCCTAGAGAAAGGAAGATTCAGTTTTCTAATGAAGGGAAGAAGAACCATGATGAATACATCAAATGGAGGGGAAGATGTTATCTATGTTGAGAGAAGGGTTATAGAGTGACAGACTATTATGGATTTCAATGTCTTATCTATGGAGAACATGTGCATTACCCAACACAATGCCCTGACCTAATAGGTAACTTCTAAATCAACGAAGGACTTATTCCATGACAATCATTTAAGAGTATGGACTGATGTGTTTATGTATTCGTATTCTAGAATAATGTTTTTGAGTTACTTTTATGGTATATTGTAATATATATGTATTGGTTCGTTATGGTTTTCAATAATTTTATGGTACCAGTAACCCTGAAAAGTGATTGAAATATTTTTGGAAAGAAGATGAAATGAGCATATTGAAGGGATAAAGAGAAAATAATATGTATTATAGTATTCATGATCTCATGAATGATATAAGGAAAAAGTGATATCATGGTTTGAGTATATCGACATTTTGGGATTTTGGTATGTGGAAAGAGTTATCTTTTGACAGCATTCATGTTTTTACTAAGGTTCAATGGATATTCATTTTTGAAGAGAATACATGATTAAGGTATTCACGTGTTTGGAATGTGACCAACAAGATATATCGTATGATATATGAGGATAAATGACAGTATTTACATGATCGGTAGATGAAATTTCTAGTAATTGTTTTCTTTATACTATGAGCATGAACAGAAGTATTTTTGATAAGCCTAATGATTGGAAGGGATTATGTTTGACATAAGATAGTATTATTTAAAGATAGAACTTGTTTTTTGATATTATTTCTGGAATGTTTTAATAGTATAGTTTTAGAAAAAGGACAACCCATAGGATGAGCGACAACCCGTCACGTTGGAAAAGGCTGTGGGAATCAAACCCACAACGGTAGTACGACAGGCCTTTATCGCATACCACTAGCCTACAGGAAGTCCCTGGTTAGTAGAAACTATTTTTATTTTATTAAGAGTTATGATAGGTGAAGTATAAGTCGATTTTAGCAACCATATATGATTACTCTCAAGATAGATGGACTTATGTATATTTAAGAAATTGTGCTAAACTTTTTGCGATAGAAACAAATGGAATGACCTATCATTTTATCGCATGATCTTCTAACACATCACAAATGACACATTCAACTTAATTTCATTATGAGATGGGGTGGAAATTGTTCAAGGCATGAACAACAGTAATATTTTACCAAAATCAAGTAAGGATTTATTTTAATTCAACATTTATTTAGCATTATGGGAATAATCTTGAAAACAAAAAACGTTTTCCTACTACCATCATTCCCGATAAATCATATGGCACCTTAGATCATCACAAATTTATGGCTTTGTGATTGATGGATTTTTCATAGACTTTTTCTCTACCACTCTCCATCAGAACATGATGGTTAGATTTCTATTTCATATCCATATTTCCACCTATGTTCTTCTATGTGGAAACCCAAGGATGAGTTAATTTGGGAAACCGTTAAATTTCATACTTTAGTTTTTTAATGTGATGTTTTGGTATTCCTTTTTAAGGAGTGGGTTTCTATAAAAGAAACTTTCAAGTAGTAAACCATTTATAACCTCGACGAATTTCGAGGTCAAAATTCCTTTTAAGGGGGTTAGAATGTAACAACCTGAGATTTTATGAGTTATATTATTTTTAATTTAAATGATGTATTTTGTTGTATGCGACACCAAAATTATCTTTTTCTATACGCAACACCGTATACGCAACACTATTCTTGTCTCGTGTTACACAAAATTTTGATTTCGTTTGATAGAAGTTAATCTAGGAAACAATGAGTGTGTGTGTGTATATATATATATATATTCAATGTATAAATTAAATATGGTTGGATTCTATTATACACAACAACAAAGGAATCTTTCACTACATGCAACCCTGACTTGGCTTGCTTTACACGCAATCGCGACCTTCCACGATAGCGTGTGTTGTACGTAATATCGAGTTTCACTAAACAACGATATGTTATTAAAATATTATATAAACTAGCCATTATGAATAGTAATACCCACTTTTTGAAATTTTATTTTTTAAAATGGACTTCATTTTTGGATTCGTAATATCGAAATTATCCTAGGGTGAATTTTTTGTATTTTTCTGAAAACTTTCAATTTTTGATGAATAGTGAAAACACTAGGTAACTATATAAAAACCGACTTTTTATTTAAATAATTATTTATTTTATTTAAATTTATTTTAGGTAAAAATAGATATAAAATACCTATATAAGTTTAATGTAATTCATTGGAGTCATTTTATAATAATTTTCGATATATAAAAATTTTATTGAACTTTTCACCGTCTTTTACCTACCTCCTAGGAGCTTTTTGCAAACTTACATAAATCTAAATTTTACCACTTCTATGAGTGTTATTTCGAAAATATGAGAGACCCGGTTAATATCAAGGAGTAAAATGTTGTTCAATAACATAAAAATAATATTTGGTGAATAGGAACTTTTTACTTTTATTTACCATGGTTAAAAGTAAATAGGGTAATTAATCGTAAAAATGATATTATTATCATAAAAAAAGTCCTAATTATATTGGATAAGTTTAATTCTACCAAAAACAACCTTATGAATAAAATATTACCCATTAGGTACACTTGGATTAGATTAGGACACTTATTATTATTTTATTTAAGAAGAGTTAAAAGAGTTAAAATTAAAGTTTAATAACTAAAACATTTTTAATATAGGGTTATACATAAGATAAATTAAGATATAAATATTCATTAGAAAGATAAAAAGATTTCCTAAATAATTGTATTTTATTTATAATTTTTATACCTTAAATAATGTAATTTATTTATGACACAATGATGATGCAGTAATTACCTTATTAATGAAATATTAACATAATTGATGTTATAAATACCCAAATAAATGTAATTTGAGACTTTTTATGAATTACACTAATTTTATAGGTTAATATGACATGTTATTGTTGATTTAGTTAATTTTTTTAGAATTAATAATTCTATAATTATTTTCACAAAAATAAATAACTAAATAGTGTCAAAATTGACATAAAATAGTTTTTAAAAAAAATATTATATTATTAATTGATATTCAATTCCTAAAAAACTATTTTTCAACCAAAGGACTTAGATAAGGTTATATATATTAATAATGAACCAATTGGGGTTCTTTTGTCTTGTTATAGTACGTTTATTAACCATATAGAGTAAGAAAATATGAAGACATGATAAAAGATAAATTATTTAACTTAGAGTTAAATCTAAATGATATGGTTAAAATGGTAACCTAAACATGTATAAAACCAATTGGATGAAATAATTTAGACCCAATCCCACTTTAGCTTCGAAATAAATCAATTTTGAGCTATTATAAACCGAATATGACTTTATTATAAAATAATATTTTATGTTTTTCCTAAGGTGCCCTTCTCCTCTCTTATAAAAAGGAACCTCCTCCCTCTTCTCTTTACACAATTTTGAGCTTTCAAGATCGGAAAAACCCTTCCCATATCCCTTATCAACTTAACTAGAAATATTATAGTGTTTATGGTCTCCTCAAAATGCCATCTCTAGTGCCTTAAGAGGAATCATAAAAGAGGTGCGTCGAAGAAGAGGTAATCTCTTCTTCCGATTCTTTCAAGATCTTTCTTCTTCAAATTCTTATTATTTAGTTGTTTCATTATAAAGTAATTACATCAGTATAAATAATATACTGATATGTTATTATAAATATGAGACAACCCAATTTCACCTTCTATCCGTCCTACGTAAAATTAAATCACCGTACGTGCCTACGTACGGAATACCATCTCCACACCGTGGTGTAATCTATTTTTCTACCACCACCTTACTTGGATGGGTATAATGATGTAAAGAATAACTATATATAGTTCTTATAACATAATAATTATTCTGAGATATTATATCATCCACACTAAATCAATTAAATTATTATTATAACGATATCATTGCTCGTGCGTACGTACGGATTACCGCCTCCACGATGCGATGAGATTCATTCTCCAAGATAACCATTAAAAAATGATTATAAAGTATATATAATGAATAATAATGAAATATATGACATGATAAAGATATGGGATTTATGTATATATGTATATGTTTGTGTCATATACTTACTTCCATTCAAGTCAATAAGGAAAGGAAAACAGCATTCATGCATACGTACGACCTATCGTCTCCATGAACGTTTTATTTCATTTAATTTATCTATCTATTATATATATATATATACTGAATATATATGATATATTAATCATTATTTAAATTCATGAAGTATGTAAATAATGATATATGTAATATTAATATCAAGGACAACAACTCCAAACACATACGATAAATAAAACGATTTTACCCAAAACGCTGCTTTAAAATAGAATTTACAAAAGAACGGGTAATATAAAGTCATAAGTGAACGATATATGATATAATAACAATGAATATGATTCTGTAATAATTAAATGACATTATTTAAATCATTATACATGAGGTTCAGATATGTATGAATCATATCGGACCTCAGGTAACGAATAATTTTTCAATCTCATTTTTATCCGAGATTGCTTATACGTAAGTATTTACTGGGGACATATTTTTCATCCATATCCCTAAAAAATTTCATGAGGTGTTTAATATTCTTCGATGTATGTTTAAAGTAATTTTTACCAGTTTTTTTATTTTACTTTGTGTTATGGAAGGAATCTTTCTTTTGTTTACCATACGAGGATCTTTTTGACATTTTCGGAAAAAGTACGAGGAGAATGTTTTTTTTAATTATACGGAATGAACAGATTTTTACGGTTTCATAACGCCAAAGTTTCATGAATATTCCTCTACAAGATTTCATGACTATTTTGAACAAAATCTTTTTCTTTTAAAATGGCATGGCATTTTTTGAAAAGAAAATGATTTTTGAAAAATAAAGGATATTTTCCTCAATAATTCATTTCAAGGGTTTTGTCAAAATAATTTTCTATATAAGATGACATTATGTCATATGTGTATGTTTCAAGTATAATTTCTCTATGATTTACATGGTTTCACTTTTTTTATGAGGAAATGATATCCATTTTTTTATACGGATTATGTTATGATGGGATCATGTTTATGAAACCCATTTTATTTATTGGGTTATGATGAATGATTTATGTTTATGTTGTGGCACACATAAGAATGATTACATTATGAGATGGGTGGGACTTATATCTCCATACAATGAATTTGGTAATGATTTATATCTCATGAGATAGACATGGATGGAATGGTAAGTTAATCCGATTCAGTGATACAGTACTGGAACGAGGAGTGAACTCGATTAAGTAAGGGACTTTTTCCACTAAGATGGTCTTGGAACCAATTCCTTGTCTACTATGGAAATCATACCATGTTCTAAATGGTTTTCCACAATTACATGTTTTATTCCCATGACATTTTATCTTTATTGATTTTACATTATGATCTATGCCTTACGTACTGCCATGTTTTATTTCATTGCTAGTGATTTTGATGTTTAAACATTATATTCCATTTTTTTAAGTTCAAATGTATATGGTTTGTTTTATTTTATCCATGCTTACCCTTACTGAGAATTTGAGCTCACCCTTTATATGTTTTCTTTTCCCCAGGATATAAACAAATGTTTTAGGTAAGAAAACAAAATGGTAATATCTTTATGGGAGATGTTTAAGATATTTCACCATGATAAGATGATTATGTTCCGAGTTTCCAAAGACACTAAACTATTACGATCCTTGAGTGTTGGTTTTTTGTTATGTATTAATTATTCCACCAAATTAATGTAATTTCCATGTACGTCAAGCTTTGGGTCTCTACATTGGTATAAAAGGAAAGGATTAGTCAACCTTTGGAAACTAGGATGCGAGAACTTTAGTGAGATCCCTAGAGATATTTCTAAGGTATGTCTATGGATGTTCCTAATGTATAGTATAACTATAGGTTACCATCCTAGAATTATTTTGATGATCATGAATAACCTAGGGTGAACCTAAGGTGTCATGGATTTTTATGAGTATGTTGTTCCTTGTTTTTTTAAGGGTTTCTTACACCATGGTTTTTGGTTTTAGTCATTGGAGGGAACCAGAAGGAATTGGGTCAACATTGAATCCAACGGATAAATTGGTGACTATGAGCAACGAAATTGTGTAATTCCTAGAAAGAAAGATTTTGTGATTATGTTGTATCAGAAATCGCGATATATGATTAAAAAGGTGAACATTAGTGGTATTCCTAATTCCTCAAATAAGAGGAAGATGGACTTTTATGCATTTTTGCATGGTGAGGAGCATAAGGAAAGGAAGATTGAGATTTCTCAAGTAGGGAAGAAGAACCATGATGAATAAATCATATGGAGGGGAAGATGTTATCTGTGTGGAGAGAAGGGTTATAGAGTGATAGACTGTTATGGAGTTCAATGTCTTATCTATGGAGAACATGGGCATTACCCAACTCAATGCCATGTCCTAATAGGTTACTCCTAAATCAAGGAAGGACTTATTCCATGAAAATCATTGATGAGGATGGATTGAAGTGTTTATGTATTTGTATTCAAGAATAATTGTAACACCCCAAGATTTCATAGTGTGTTATTTCTTCAAAATAATTCAATAACTTGCACTACACACAACACCTAGTTCAATCACACCATGACTTACAAAAAAAGACATTCAAAAGAGGTTATGAATAGTATTATCTAAATTTTAAACTTTATATAATCCTTATGATTTTAGAATCCATATTATGTGTTTCTTAGATATAATGCAAGAACAAATTCATTTTCAGTATTGCACTTTTATCAACTTTTAATATTGAAACCTTTTTAAATACAATATTTTAAACTTTTTGACTAAATGAGGACATCAAAAATTTAAAATGAAACATCCCAATCTTCCACTGTACGCTTTCTTTGAATAATACAGTAGCGTGTGTTGTACGCAACCTTGAGTTTTAACACACACCACAACCAATCAAACTAGCCGTTATGAATAGTAATACCTACTTTTTAAAATTATATATATTTTATATTTCAAAATGGACTTCATTTTTGGATTCGGAATATCTAATTTAGCCTAAGGCGAAATTTTGGTACTTTTCGGATAACTTTCATATTTTGATGAATAGTGAAAATTACTAAATTTTAATTAAAAACAACTTTTTTAATCAAAATAATTAATAGTGATAAATTATGAATTTTAGTATTTTTAAAGTATATTTAGAATATATTTTTACCATTTAATATAATTTTGGTCATTGGACATAATTTTACAATTAAACCGAACATAAACAAGTGTCAATCTTTTGATAGTTATTATCTCTTAAAAACACGCTTTTTGTTTTGACAGTGGGAATTAATTTTAAATTAATTTCTGCCACTTCTGTGTTTTGAATTTAGGAAAATGGATTCCATATTTGGAATCAGGATGTTCAAATTGTTTAAATAGGTAATTTTTTTTATACATTTTGAATAATTACTGCGGTAAATATTTTATTTACCATGGTTAAGGGTAAATCCGGTAAATAAGGGTTAAAAAATAATATTATAATAACACTAAATTACCCTAAAACGTGTCTTATCCCTATTTGTTGATACAGGGTCGACCATGGACATCTTTGGGTCGATATTGGGACCCCATGGATCCACTTGTAAGTGATAATGACACTTTATTTTAATTAAGTTAAAATGAATACAAAAATGACACAAGCATATATCTTTTAGAAAAACAATTGTTACATAGGGTTATATATGTTGGATTTTAGATTATAAATATTCATTAGAAATATAAAAAGATTTCCTACATAATGATATTTTATTTATAATTTTTAGACATTAAATAATTTATTTTATTTATGACACAATGATGATGCAGTAATTACTATAATAGTAAAAAATTGAAATAATTGATATTATAAATACCAAAATAAATATAATATGAAACATTTAATGAATTAAACTAATTTTATAGGATAATATGATATATTAGGATTGATTTAATTGACTTTGTTCGAAGTAATAAATCTGTTATGAGTTTCACAAAAATCAACTATTGAATACTGTCAAAATTGACATAAAAGAGTTCTTAAAACAAATATTATATTATTAATTGATATTAAATTCCTAAAAATATAAGGTTCGGCCAAAAGACTTATATCATGATATTTTCATCATTAATGGACCACTTGGGGGTCGCTTGGATTTATTTAGTATGTTTATTAACCATATTTTATAAAAATACAAAGAGACATTGTAAAAGTGAAACTAATTAACTTAGAGTTAATAATTAAAGATAAGGTTAATATAAGTACCCAACCCTGTCTAAATTATATTGGTTGAGTGTTTTTCGACCTATAACCACCTTAACGTTTTAATAATCAACTTTGGATCCATTAGAAACCGAATATGAATTTATTATAAATTAATATTTCTAGCTTTTCCGAAGGTTCCCCTCACCCCTCTTATAAAAGGGCACTCCTCCTTCTCATTTCTTCACACCTTCAAAGCCTTTTGGTTCGGCCAAACTCTGCCCAAATACTCTCCCAACTTTCTTCACTACAACCTAGGGGCCTTAGTTTGATCAGAATGCCAACCTAAGGATCCCTTTTGATCAAATCAAAAGGAATAACCCGAAGAAGAGGTAATGATTTCACCACCCTTTTCTAAGTTCATTTCTTCTTCCACTTCTTCTTCCTTTGTTGTTACCATTATAAAATAATAAATCCAGTATCATATATATACTGTGATGTTATTATAAATATGGTACAACCATATTCAGTATTCTATCCACCCTTTGAATAACATGTCACCATACGTGCGTACATACGGCTTACCGTCTCCACGTCGTGGTGTAATTGTTATTCAATATAATATTATTTGGATGGGTATAATAATGATGTGTAACTCATGTAAATAATAAATATAACATGTTAAGGATTCTGTATATATGATATACCATCCATTTATATATTATTTTAATATCAAAAGAATGATATTGTCGCTCGTGCGTACGTACGGACTACCGTCTCCACGAACGCGATGAGATTCATTCTCCATCGTATCCATTCAAGTATAATTATCATTTGATGATTTAAAAAATGATGTTTAAGGACTTGATATAATTCTGGAGATGAATAATATAAAACCTATCCTTTACAAACATGACTTACGTAACAAAACATATAAAAGAAAACAAGTAAGTTAACACCCGAAACAACGATAATACTAAGATATTATTATAAAATCAATATTAAAAGATCATATATGATATCATATTAATGTATATGATTATTGTATAATTTAAAAACAATTATTTCACCATTATACAGGAGGTTAACCTACCCCAACCAAGGAAAAGTACAAGGTAAGGGTTATTTCACAATCTCTTCATTATCCGAGGTTGTTTATATGTAATAATCTACTGGGATATCTTTATCATCCACATCCATGTTTCTTAAAAATGTATTTCAAAACATTTTTATTATTTACTAGAATATTAGTTAAAGTCATTTATACCCTTTTTGACTTTTATAAGTGGTTTATAAAGGAATCTTTCGGTCGTTTTCAAAGCAAGGTCCTTTTTAACCTTTTCGACAGAATTAATACGAATGTTTATGTTATGTTTAAACCATTTCATATGGGAATGAATTGGACGTAATATGTGACGGGTGGAGCCCGCTATAGCTCCTCGATGCATCGGTAGGTCTCATGAGACAAACTAGTGTCTTGTCACAAGGCCTTGACAAAATCTTATTTGTAGTCTTGGCACGATGCCTTGTCTATGTGGTTATGATAGTCTGGCATTATGCATTCCATCATTATGAAAGTGGTTATTGATTTTGCATGTGATTATTCGATTAGTAGAATAACCATGTGAATAAGTAAATGGAATTATTTCATTTTATTTATGCCATAATATGTTAAAAGTTCAAGTTTAAAAGGATTTTGTTTTAATTATACATTGTCTTAAATGTTTATTCTTATTTATGAAAGTTTCCGCTATATTGTTATCCTTACTGGGAATTTGAGCTCACCCCTTTTCTATGTTTTATTTTTCCCAGGAAGTGAAGAAGTAAATTATGAATGACCTGCAGGGATATTATGTGGGGATATGAGTGTGGATTATAGAGACATTATGTTGTTGTAGTAGTTTTTCATTTTATGATGTAATGTAAAACTTATAAATATATCTAGTGTTTCCAAGGCGACTAAACCAGTCGGTCTTTCAAGATTTGATCTTTCTTGTGATCATGCCGATGTTATGTAATAATGCACCGACTCTGGGTAACTAGGGTCGGGGCGTTAAAGTTGGTATCAGAGGAAGTTTAGTACAAACCTTGGAAGCTAGATTTAGATAAACTCTGATTAGAGAACGTAGACCTAAGATGATCTTTGAGGATTAGTATAGAAGAACTTCCTAGAATTTTGGTACTGTAGAGATTTTGTGAGTTTTCCGAGCAATACATCCCTGTCTGGATACGAGCAGGTAGAGGCGGCTCTGGCACAGATGTACCTAGGGGTAAAACCCGAAAACACCGCTTTGAGCATGACTCGAACGGGAACTGGTGCACGACAACGGGCCTTGCTGCACTCTTGGTTACGAAACTCCCGGGGGATATGCTTAGGATAACTCTCGTTTTCTTTACAAATCATTTTGAAGGGATTATGAGTATATACTTCCACAAAGAAAACATTCTTATGATTATGGATTATATCCATAAATAGTTCAATTTATGTTAAGTGTTTTATAAGTATTTTGATTCATAAACAGATCTAGTTTATGCCATTGTTTAGAAATGGCGCCCAGTAGAAGGAATGAGAACTCCAGAAATGCACATGATCCAAAGAGATGGAAGGATCATATCTTTCATGGTCTTAAGTTGGAATTTATAATAGAAATAGTCTCCCATGTATTATCATCATATAAAGAAATAATATCATGTGTTGATAAGATAAGTAAAGAGTTTACTGAGTCCTATGGCTTTGAAGGGAAGCAAGAGAAGAAATGGATGGAAGATAGAAAGATGGATAAAGGGAAAAGGGAAAAGAAGAATTTTCCTATATGTGGTAACTGTGGAAAGAAACACCCTGGAACTTGCCTGAAAGGAATGGGAGTTTTTTATAAGTGTGGAGGAAAAGGGCACAATGTACGTGACTACAAGGGTAAGAAAATGGTTTTAAATGTACAATGCTTCATTTGCAAGGAGTTTGGACACTACGCGAACCTATGTCCCAGTCATCAGACTATGCCGCAAATGATGTTATTGGATAATAATCAAGTTATGATGCTACCACAGATGAAGAGGAATGATTAGAGTTCTTATGTTGATTATGTCAATTGAGTGTTGTATCAACAATGTACTTGTTATAATAATTATGGAGTATATAAGGATTGTACTGTAGTACTATTTCATTAAGGACTTGAGATTGCGTGGATCAAAGAAAAGTGACTCAATAGCAGGATAAATTTTTGGAAAATATATGGTTGAGAGAATGATAAATCATAATATAGTTCTGATACTGAGGTAGTGATTTTGGAATAATATGTGATTGTTTTGGATAAATTATATTGGATATTCTTGACTACCTTGGAACTGATTAATGATTTGTATATTCCATCATTGTTGGGGTTTAAAACATTTTTGGATTAATGAAGCATATCCATCATTCTATATGGAATAAGGGAGCATGAATGTAATCAATAAGGAATATGGTAATACATGATGAATGTATTCATATGCTATTACGGGGTAAAAAGGATCTATATTATGTTTACCTTCCTTATAAATGTTGGACTGTGAGTTTGGACAGAAGTATTTTGGATAGTTCTAGTTTGGATTATTTTGGATTGCCATAAAAGGACAACCCGGAGGTCGGGCGGCAACCCGCCGCGTCCGGGAAGGCTGCGAGACTTGAACCCGCAACTGAATGGCGACAAGGGTGTATCACCTACCACTGGCCCACGAGATGTCCTGGATTAAATAATGTAGTTTTTATTAAAAGATCTTGTAGATGAATTATAAATTCGTTTATTTTGGAACCCTATACGAATAGTGTAAATAGAATTTTTTTTTACATTCTATTATCTTTTAGAGTGAAAGATGAGTTTGTGGTAGAAATTTATTAATGGATAAAACTCTAATTATAAAGTAAGTATATCTCCTTATGATCTTAGCCAATCTCATAAATAAATTCCTCAATATTAAGAAAAGCAACTTAGAACAAAAATGTTTTCCTAGATGGTACCTTAAATCATCCCTAATTTATGGCTTTGGGATTGTTGGCCTTTTCATAGCCATGTTCTCTACCACTCTCCATTAGATAATTGATGGTTAGATTTTTCTTCCATATCCATATTTTCCTACATGGAACCCTAGTATGTGTTATTTTCGGTAATCTTCATACTTTCCACTCTTTGTTTTAAATAGAGGCCTCATTAATTCATTTTTCGATGTGGGATTTCAATTAAGGTATTTTGAAACGTCAAAAATGTGTTATCCCAATACCCTATGTGTTGTTGAACCGATTGTATTTCAAATCATCATATATTGATGAATTTAAGGACCTCAATTTTATACTTGTTTTTGATTGATGACCAGAATCACTACATATAAATATTTACGTTTTTCCTCCAATTATGTGTCTCTAATTTCACCAATGTTCTCCTAATCGAGATCATAATTTGGTGGTGACCCTTTCATTTCTCTTTTCCTCATATTAAGACTAAATTTTAGTAACCCAATTTCCGATGTGGGTTTTCCCACAAATATATTTTCTATTTTCAACCTTTTATTTTCGAAGAACAATTTCAAATTGCGAGGACGCAATTTATTGAAGGAGGGGAGAATGTAACACCCCAAGATTTCATAGTGTGTTATTTCTTCAAAATAATTCAATAACTTGCACTACACGCAACACTGAGTTCAATCACACCATGACTTACAAAAAAAAGCCATTCAAAAGAGGTTATGAATAGTATTATCTAAATTTTAAACTTTATATAATCCTTATAATTTTAGAATCCATATTATGAGTTTCTTAGATATAATGCAAGAACAAATTCATTTTCAGTATTGCACTTTTATCAACTTTTAATATTGAAACCTTTTTAAATACAATATTTTAATCTTTTTGACTAAATGGGGACATCAAAAATTTAAAATGAAACATCCCAAGATTCCACGGTACGCTTTCTTTGAATAATACAGTAGCGTGTGTTGTACGCAACCTTGAATTTTAACACACACCACAACCAATCAAACTAGTCGTTATGAATAGTAATACCTACTTTTTAAAATTATATATATTTTATATTTCAAATTGGACTTCATTTTTGGATTCGGAATATCTAATTTAGCCTAAGGTGAAATTTTGGTACTTTTCGGATAACTTTCATATTTTGATGAATAGTGAAAATTACTAAATTTTAATTAAAAACAACTTTTTTAATCAAAATAATTAATAGTGATAAATTATGAATTTTAGTAGTTTTAAAGTATATTTGGAATATATTTTTACCATTTAATATAATGTTGGTCATTGGACATAATTTTACAATTAAACCGAACATAAACAAGTGTCAATCTTTTGATAGTTATGATCTCTTAAAAACACGCTTTTTGTTTTGACAGCGGGAATTAATTTTAAATTAATTTCTGCCACTTCTGTGTTTTGAATTTAGGAAAATGGATTCCATATTTTGAATCAGGATGTTCAAATTTTGTAAATAGGTAACTTTTATTTTTAGACATTTTGAATAATTACTGCGGTAATTATTTTATTTACCATGGTTAAGGGTAAATCCGGTAAATAAGGGTTAAAAAATAATATTATAATAATACTAAATTACCCTAAAACGTGTCTTAACCCTATTGGTTGATACATGGTCGACCATGGACATCTTTGGGTCGATTTTGGGACCCCATGGATCCACTTGTAAGTGATAATGTCTCTTTATTTTAATTAAGTTAAAATGAATACAAAAATGACACAAGCATATATCTTTTCGCAAACCAATTGTTACATAGGGTTATATATGTTGGATTTTAGATTATAAATATTCATTAGAAAGATAAAACTATTTCCTACATAATGATATTTTATTTATAATTTTTAGACATTAAATAATTTTATTTATTTATGACACAATGACGATGCAGTAATTACTATAATAGTAAAAAATTAAAATAATTGATATTATAAATACCCAAATAAATATAATATGAAACTTTTAATGAATTAAACTAATTTTCTAGGATAATTTGATATATTATGATTGATTTAATTGACTTTGTTCGAAGTAATAAATCTTTTATGAGTTTCACAAAAATCAACTATTGAATAGTGTCAAAATTGACATAAAAGAGTTCTTAAAACAAATATTATATTATTAATTGATATTAAATTCATTAAAATCTAAGGTTCGGCCAAGAGACTTATATCATGATAGGTTCATCATTAATGGACCACTTGGGGGTCGTTTGGATGTATGTAGTAAGTTTATTAACCATATTATATAAAAATACAAAGAGACATTGTAAAAGTGAAACTAATTAACTTAGAGTTAATACTTAAAGATAAGGTTAATATAAGTACCCAAACCTCTCTAAATTCTATTGGTTGAGTGTTTTGAGACCTATACCCACCTTAACCTTTGAATAATCAACTTTATATCCATTAGAAACCGAATATGAATTTATTATAAATTAATATTTCTAGCTTTTCCAAAGGTGCCCCTCACCCCTCTTATAAAAGGGCACTCCTCCTTCTCATTTCTTCACACCTTAAGAGCCTTTTGGTTCGTCCAAACTCTGCCCAAATACTCTCCCAACTTCCCTCACTACAACCTTGGGGCCTTAGTTTGATCAGAAAGCCAACCTAATGAGCCCTTTTGATCAAATCAAAAGGAAGAACCCGAAGAAGAGGTAATGATTTCACCACCCTTTTCTAAGTTCATTTCTTCTTCCACTTCTTCTTCCTTTGTTGTTACCATTCTAAAATAATAAATCCAGTATCATATATATAATGTGATGTTATTATAAATATGGTACAACCATATTCAGTATTCTATCCACCCTTTGAATAACATGTCACCATACGTGCGTACGTACGGCTTACCGTCTCCACGTCGTGGTGTAATTGTTATTCAATATAATATTATTTGGATGGGTATAATAATGATGTGTAACTCATGTAAATAATAAATATAACATGTTAAGGATTCTGTATATATGATATACCATCCATTTATATATTATTTTAATATCAGAAGAATGATATTGTCGCTTGTGCGTACGTACGCACTACCGTCTCCACGAACGCGATGAGATTCATTCTCCATCGTATCCATTCAAGTATAATTATCATTTGATGATTTAAAAAATGATTTTTAAGGACTTGATATCATTATGTATATGAATAATATAAAACCTATCCTTTACAAACATGTCTTACGTAACAAAACATATAAAAGCAAACAATTAAGTTAACACCCGAAACAACGATAATACTAAGATATTATTATCAAATAAATATTAAAAGATCATATATGATATCATATTAATGTATATGATTATTGTATAATTTAATAACAATTATTTCACCATTATACAGGAGGTTAACCTACCCCAACCAAGGAAAAGTACAAGGTAAGGGTTTTTTCACAATCTCTTCCTTATCTGAGGTTGTTTATACGTAATAATCTACTGGGATCTCTTTATCATCCACACCCATGTTTCTTAAAAATGTATTTCGAAACATTTTTACTATTTACTAGAATATGAGTTAAAGTCATTTATACCCTTTTTGACTTTTATAAGTGGTTTATAAAGTAATCTTTCGGTCGTTTTCAAAGCAAGGTCCTTTTTAACCTTTTCGACAGAATTAAGGTAAGAATGTTTTTTTAACTTATACGGCGGGTGAGGCTATTTTCCGCCGTTATAAAATCTTCAAATCTTCCCTTACAAGATTAGAAGAATATTTTCAAAGAAAATGTTTTATTTTATATGTATCTTAAATGATTTCAAAATAAAAGGAGATATTTCTTTAAAAATAATATTGATTTCATCTATGTCAACATCCTTTGATGGATTTTAAGATTATTTGAAGTTGATTTATTATGATACAAAACTTCTATATTGTATTGAAGGTTTTGTGATATGTTTGACTGGGGATGTGCCATTTTTATACCGTTCATAGTTTATGGTGAAATTATTTACATTTCGTATGCTAGTTTTAATACGAATGTTTATGTTATGTTTAGACCTTTTCATATGGGAATGCATTGGACTTAATATGTGACGGGTTGAGCCCGCTATAGCTCCTCGATGCATCGGTAGGTCTCATGAGACAACTAGTGTCTTGGCACAAGGCCTTGACAAAATCTTATTTGTATTCTTGGCACGAGGCCTTGGATATGTGGTTATGATAGTCTGGCATTATGCATTCCATCATTATGAAAGTGGTTATTGATTTTGCATGTGATTATTCAATTAGTAGAATAACCATGTGAATAAGTAAATGGAATTATTTCATTTTACTTATGCCATAATATGTTAAAAGTTCAAGTTTAAAAGGCTTTTGTTTTAATTATACATTGTCTTAAATGTTTATTCTTATTTAGGAAAGTTTCCGCTATATTGTTATCCTTACTGGGAATTTGAGCTCACCCCTTTTCTGTGTTTTATTTTTCCCAGGAAGTGAATAAGTAAATTATGAATGACCTGCAGGGATATTATGTGGGGATATGAGTGTGGATTATAGAGACATTATGTTGTTGTAGTAGTTTTTCATTTTATGATGTAATGTAAAACTTATGAATATATCTAGTGTTTCCAAGGCTACTAAACCAATCGGTCTTTCGAGATTTGATCTTTCTTGTGATCATGCCAATGTTATGTAATAATGCACCGACTCTGGGTAACTAGGGTCGGGGCATTACAGTTGGTATCAGAGGAAGTTTAGTACAAACCTTGGAAGCTAGATTTAGATAAACTCTGATTAGAGCACGTAGACCTAAGATGAACTTTGAGGATTAGTATAGAAGAAATTCCTAGAATTTTGGTATTGTAGAGATTTTGTGACTTTTCCGAGCAATACATCCCTGTCTGGATACGAGCAGGTAGAGGCAGCTCTGGCACAGATGTACCTAGGGGTAAAACCCGAAAACACCGCATTGATCTTGACTCGAACGGGAACTGGTGCACGACAACGGGCCTTGCTGCACTCTTGGTTACGACACTCCCGGGGGGTATGCTTAGGATAACTCTCGTTTTCTTTACAAATCATTTTGAAGGGATTATGAGTATATACTTCCTCAATGAAAACATTCTTATGATTATGGATTATATCAATAAATAGTTCAATTTATGTTAAGTGTTTTATAAGTATTTTGATTCATAAACTGATCTAGTTTATGCCATTGTTTAGAAATGGCGCCTAGTAGAAGGAAGGAGAACTCCAGAAATGCACATGATCCAAAGAGATGGAAGGATCATATCTTTCATGGTCTTAAGCTAGAATTTATAAGAGAAATAGTCTCCCATGTATTATAATCATATGAAGAAATAATATCATGTGTTGATAAGGTAAGTAAAGAGTTTACTAAGTCCTATGGCTTTGAAGGGAAGCAAGAGAAGAAAAGGATGGAAGAGAGAAAGATGGATAAAGGGAAGAGGGAAAAGAAGAATTTTCCCATATGTGGTAACTGTGGAAAGAAACACCCTGGAACTTGCCTGAAAGGAATGGGAGTTTGTTATAAGTGTGGAGGAAAAGGGCACAAAGTACGTGACTGCAAGGGTAAGAAAATGGTTTTAAATGTACAATGCTTCATTTGCAAGGAGTTTGGACACTACGCGAACCTATGTCCCAGTCATCAGACTATGCCGCAAATGATGTTATTGGATAATAATCAAGTTATGATGCTACCACAGATGAAGAGGAATGATTAGAGTTCTTATGTTGATTATGTCAATTGAGTGTTGTATCAACAATGTACTTGTTATAATAATTATGGAGTATATAAGGATTGTACTGCAGTACTATTTCATTAAGGACTTGAAATTGCGTGGATCAAAGAAAAGTGACTCAATAGCAGGATAAATTTTTGGAAAATATATGGTTGAGAGAATGATAAATCATAATATAGTTCTGATACTGAGGTAGTAATTTTGGAATAATATGTGATTGTTTTGGATAAATTATATTGGATATTCTTGACTACATTGGAACTGATTAATGATTTTTATATTCCGTCATTGTTGGGGTTTAAAACATTTTTGGATTAATGAAGTATATCCGTCATTCTATATGGAATAAGGGAGCATGAATGTAATCAATAAGGAATATGGTAATACATGATGAAGGTATTCATATGCTATTACGGGGTAAAAAGGATCTATATTATGTTTACCTTCCTTATAAATGTTGGACTGTGAGTTTGGACAGAAGTATTTTGGATAGTTCTAGTTTGGATTATTTTGGATTACCATAAAAGGACAACCCGGAGGTCGGGTGGCAACCCGTCGCGTCCGGCAAGGCTGCGAGACTTGAACCTGCAACCGAATGGCGAAAATGGTGTATCACCTACCACTGGCCCACGAGATGTCCTGGATTAAATAATGTAGTTTTTATTAAAAGATCTTGTAGATGAATTATAAATTCGTTTATTTTGGAACCCTATACGAATAGTGTAAATAGAATTTTTTTTACATTCTATTATCTTTTAGAGTGAAAGATGAGTTTGTGGTAGAAATTTATTAATGGATAAAACTATAATTATAAAGTAAGTATATATCCTTATGATCTTAGCCAATCTCATAAATAAATTCCTCAATATTAAGAAAAGCAACTTAGAACAAAAATGTTTTCCTAGAAGGTACCTTAAATAATCACTAATTTATGGCTTTGGGATTGTTGGCCTTTTCATAGCCATGTTCTCTACCACTCTCCATCAGATAATTGATGGTTAGATTTTTCTTCCATATCCATATTTTCCTACATGGAACCCTAGTATGTGTTATTTTCGGTAAACTTCATACTTTCCACTCTTTGTTTTAAATAGAGGCCTCATTAATTCATTTTTCGATGTGGGATTTCAACTAAGATATTTTGAAACGTCAAAAATGTGTCATCCCAATACCCTATGTTTTGTTGAACCGATGGTATTTCAAATCATCATAGATTGATGAATTTAATGACCTCAATTTTTTACTTGTTTGTGATTGATGACCACAATCACTACATATAAATACTTACGTTTTCCTACAATTATATGTCTCTAATTGCCACCAATGTTCTCCTAATCGAGATCATAATTTGGTGGTGACCCTTTCATTTCTCTTTTCCTCATATTAAGACTAAATTTTAGTAACCCAATTTCCGATGTGGGTTTTCCCCCAAATATATTTTCAATTTTCAACCGTTTATTTTCGAAAAACAATTTCAAATTGCGAGGACGCAATTTATTGAAGGAGGGGAGAATGTAACACCCCAAGATTTCATAGTGTGTTATTTCTTCAAAATAATTCAATAACATGCACTACACGCAACAACGAGTTCAATCACACCATGACTTACAAAAAAAGCCATTCAAAAGTGTTTATGAATAGTATTATCTAAATTTTAAACTTTATATAATCCTTATAATTTTAGAATCCATATTATAAGTTTCTTAGATATAATGCAAGAACAAATTCATTTTCAGTATTGCACTTTTATCAACATTTAATATTGAAACCTTTTTAAATACAATATTTTAAACTTTTTGACTAAATGGGGACATCAAAAATTTAAAATGAAACATCCCTAGCTTCCACGGTACGCTTTCTTTGAATAATACAGTAGCGTGTGTTGTACGCAACCTTGAGTTTTAACACACACCACAACAAATCAAACTAGTCGTTAGGAATAGTAATTCCTACTTCTTAAAATTATATATATTTTATATTTCAAAATGGACTTCATTTTTGGATTAGGAATATCTAATTTAGCCTAAGGTGAAATTTTGGTACTTTTCGGATAACTTTCATATTTTGATGAATAGTGAAAATTACTAAATTTTAATTAAAAACAACTTTTTTAATCAAAATAATTAATAGTGATAAATTATGAATTTTAGTAGTTTTAAAGTATATTTAAAATTTATTTTTACCATTTAATATAATGTTGGTCATTGGACATAATTTTACAATTAAACCGAACATAAACAAATGTCAATCTTTTGATAGTTATTATCTCTTAAAAACACGCTTTTTGTTTTGACAGTGAGAATTAATTTTAAATTAATTTCTTCCACTTCTGTGTTTTGAATTTAGGAAAATGGATTCCATATTTGGAATCATTATGTTCAAATTTTGTAAATAGGTATCTTTTATTTTTAAACATTTTGAATAATTACTGCGGTAAATATTTTATTTACCCTGGTTAAGGGTAAATCCGGTAAATAAAGGTTAAAAAATAATATTATAATAATACTAAATTACCCTAAAACGCGTCTTAACCCTATTGGTTTATACATGGTCGACCATGGACATCTTTGGGTCGATTTTGGGACCCCATGGATCCAATTGTAAGTGATAATGACACGTTATTTTAATTAAGTTAAAATGAATACAAAAATGACACAAGCATATATCTTTTAGAAAAACAATTGTTACATAGGGTTATATATGTTGGATTTTAGATTATAAATATTCATTAGAAAGAAAAAGATATTTCCTATATAAGTATATTTTATTTATAATTTTTAGACATTAAATAATTTATTTTATTTATGACACTATGATGATGCTGTAATTACTATAATAGTAAAAAATTAAAATAATTGATATTATAAATACCCAAATAAATATATTATGAAACTTTTATTGAATTAAACTAATTTTATAGGATAATATGATATATTAGGATTGCTTTAATTGACTTTTTTAGAAGTAATCAATCTATTATGAGTTTCACAAAAATCAACTATTGAATAGTGTCAAAATTGACATAAAAGAGTTCTTAAAACAAATATTATATTATTAATTGATATTAAATTCCTAAAAATCTAAGGTTCGGCCAAGAGACTTATATCATGATAGGTTCATCATTAAAGTACCACTTGTGGGTCTCTTGGATGTATGTAGTATGTTTATTAACCATATTATATAAAAATACAAAGAGACATTGTAAAAGTGAAACTAATTAACTTAGAGTTAATACTTAAAGATAAGGTTAATATAAGTACCCAAAACTGTCTAAATTCTATTGGTTGAGTGGTTTTCGACCTATACCCACCTTAACCTTTGAATAATCAACTTTGGATCCATTAGAAACCGAATATGAATTTATTATAAATTAATATTTCTAGCTTTTCCAAAGGTTCCCATCACCCCTCTTATAAAAGGGCACTCCTCCTTCTCATTTCTTCACACCTTAAAAGCCTTTTGGTTCAGCCAACCTCTGCCCAAATACTCTCCCAACTTCCCTCACTACAACCTAGGGGCCTTATTTTGATCAGAAAGCCAACCTATGGAGCCCTTTTGATCAAATCAAAAGGAAGAACCCGAAGAAGAGGTAATGATTTCACCACCCTTTTCTAAGTTCATTTCTTCTTCCACTTCTTCTTCCTTTGTTGTTACCATTCTAAAATAATAAATCCAGTATCATATATATATTGTGATGTTATTATAAATATGGTACAACCATATTCAGTATTCTATCCACCCTTTGAATAACATGTCACCATACGTGCGTACGTACGGCTTACCGTCTCCACGTCGTGGTGTAATTGTTATTCAATATAATATTATTTGGATGGGTATAATAATGATGTGTAATTCATGTAAATAATAAATATAACATGTTAAGGATTCTGTATATATAATATACCATCCATTTATATATTATTTTAATATCAAAAGAATGATATTGTCGCTCGTGCGTACGTACGGACTACCGTCTCCACGAACGCGATGAGATTCATTCTCCATCGTATCCATTCAAGTATAATTATCATTTGATGATTTAAAAAATGATGTTTAAGGACTTGATATCATTCTGGATATGAATAATATAAAACCAATCCTTTACAAACATGTCTTACGTAACAAAACATATAAAAGAAAACAAGTAAGTTAACACCCGAAACAACGATAATACTAAGATATTATTATCAAATCAATATTAAAAGATCATATATGATATCATATTAATGTATATGATTATTGTATAATTTAATAACAATTATTTCACCATTATACAGGAGTTTAACCTACCCCAACCAAGGAAAAGTACAAGGTAAGGGTTATTTCACAATCTCTTCATTATCCGAGGTTGTTTATACGTAATAATCTACTGGGATCTCTTTATCATCCACATCCATGTTTCTTAAAAATGTATTTCAAAACATTTTTACTATTTACTAGAATATGAGTTAAAGTCATTTATACCCTTTTTGACTTTTATAAGTGGTTTATAAAGGAATCTTTCAGTCGTTTTCAAAGCAAGGTCCTTTTTAACCTTTTCGACAGAATTAAGGTAAGAATGTTTTTTTTAACTTATACGGAGGGTGCGGCTATTTTCCACTGTTATAAAATCTTCAAAGCTTCCCTTACAAGCTTATAAGAATATTTTCAATGAAAATGTTTTATTTTATATGGATCTTAAATGATTTCAAAATAAAAGGAGATATTTCTTTAAAAAGAATATTGATTTCATCTATGTCAACATCCTTTGATGGATTTTAAGATTATTTGAAGTTGATTTATTATGATACAAAACTTCTATATTGTATTTAAGGTTTTGTGATATGTTTGACTGTGGATGTGCCATTTTTATACCATTCATAGTTTATGGTGAAATTATTTACATTTCGTATGCTAGTTTTAATACGAATGTTTATGTTATGTTTAAACCTTTTCATATGGAAATGCATTGGTCTTAATATGTGAAGGGTGGAGCCCGCTATAGCTCCTCGATGCATCGGTAGGTATCATGAGACAAACTACTGTCTTGGCAAAAGGCCTTGACAAAATCTTATTTGTAGTCTTGGAACGAGGCCTTGGCTATGTGGTTATGATAGTCTGGCATTATGCATTCCATCATTATGAAAGTGGTTATTGATTTTGCATGTGATTATTCGATTAGTAGAATAACCATGTGAATAAGTAAATGGCATTATTTCATTTTATTTATGCCATACTATGTTAAAAGTTCAAGTTTAAAAGGATTTTGTTTTAATTATACATTGTCTTAAATGTTTATTCTTATTTATGAAAGTTTCCGCTATATTGTTATCCTTACTGGGTATTTGAGCTCACCCCTTTTCTATGTTTTATTTTTCCCAGGAAGTGAAGAAGTAAATTATGAATGACCTGCAGGGATATTATGTGGGGATATGAGTGTGTATTATGGAGACATTATGTTGTTGTAGTAGTTTTTCATTTTTTGATGTAATGTAAAACTTATGAATATATCTAGTGTTTCCAAGGCTACTAAACCAATCGGTCTTTCGAGATTTGATCTTTCTTGTGATCATGACAATGTTATGTAATAATGCACCGACTCTGGGTAATTAGGGTCGGGGCGTTACAATAATGTTGTTGAGTTACTTTTATGGTATATTGGAATAACTATGTATTTTTCCGTTGTGGTTTTCAATAATTTTATGATACAAGTAACCATGAAAAGTGATTGAAATATTTTTGGAAAGAATATGAAATGCGCATAATGAAGGGATAAGGATAAAATAATATGTATGATAGTATTCATGAGCTCATGACTGATATAAGGAAAAAGTGATATCATGGTTTGAGTATATCGAAATTTTGGGATTTTGGTATGTGGAAAGAGTTAAATTTTGACAGCATTCATGTTTTCACTAATGTTCAATGGGTATTCATTTTTCAAGAGAATACATGATTAAGGTATTCACATGTTTGGAATGTGACCAACAAGATATATCGTATGATATATGGAGATAAATGACAGCATTTACATTCTTGGTAGATGACATTTCTAGTAATTGTTTTCTTTATACTATGAGCTTGGACAGAAGTATTTTGGATAAGCCTAAATATTTGAATGGATTATTTTGGACATAAGATAGTATTATTTAAAGATAGAACATGTTTTTCAATATTATTTCTGGAATGTTATAATAGTATATATTTAAAAAAGGACAACCCATAGGATGAGCGACAACCCGTCACATCGGACAAGACTGTGGGAATCAAACCCACAACTGAAGTACAACAGGCCTTTATCGCATACCACTAGCCTAAAGGAAGTCCCTGGTTAGTATAAACTAGTTTTATTTTATTAAGCTCTATGATAGATAAAGTATAAGTCCATTTTACCAACCATATAAGATTAATCTCAAGATATATGGACTTATGTATATTTAATATATTGTGCTAATCTTTTGGAGATAAAAACAAATGGAATGACCTATCATTCTATCGCATGATCTTCCAACACTTCACGAATGACAAATTCAACTTCATTTAATTATGATATGAAGTGAAAATTGTTCATGTCACGAACAATGGTGAGATTTTACCAATATCAAGTAAGTATTTCTTTTAATTCCACAATTCTTCAGCATTAGGGGAATGATCTTGAAAACTAATAGTGTTTTCCTAGTACCCTCATACCCGATAAATCATATGGAACCTTAGATCATCACAAATTTATGGCTTTGTGATTGGTGGCTTTTTCATAGACATGTTCTCTGCCACTCTCTATCAGAACTTGATTGTTAGATTTCTCTTCTATATCCATATTTTCACCTATGTTCTTCTATTTGGAAACCCAATGATGAGTTAATTTGGGTAACCATTACATTTCATACTTTAGTTTTTTAAAGTTATGTTTTGGTATTCCTTTTTACGATGTGGGTTTCTATGAAAGAAACTTTCAATTAGTAAACCATTTATAAGCCCGACAAATTTCAAGGGAGAAATTCATTTTAAGGGGGCTAGATTGTAACAACCCGAGATTTTGTGAGTTTTACTCTTTTTAATTTCATTGATGTCTTGTGCTGTACGCGACACCAAAATTAGCTTGTTATATACGTAACATCGTATACGCAACACTATTCTTGGCTCGTGTTACACAAAATTTAAAGTACGTTTGATAGAAGTTTTTCTAAGAAAAATTGATTGTATATATATATATATATTCAATGTACAAATTAAAGATGGTTGGATTCTATTATACACAACAACAAAGTAATATTTCACTACATGGAAACCTAACATGGCTTGCTTTACATAGAATTGTGACCTTCCATGATAGCGTGTGTTGTACGCAATAACGAGTTTCACTAAACAACGATATGTTATTAAAATATTATATAAAAAAAGACATTATGAATAGTAATACCCACTTTTTGAAATTTTATTTTTCAAAATGTACTTCATTTTTGGGTTCATAATATCGAAATTATCCTACGGTTAATTTTTGGTATTTTTCTGAAAACATTCAATTTTTTGATGAAAAGTGAAAATAATGGGTTACTATTTAAAAACTGAATTTTTTTTCAATAATTATATATTTTATATAAATTTATTTGAGGTAAAAATTGATACATAATACCTATATAATTTCAACGTAATTCATTGAAGTCATTTTATAATAATTTTCGATATATAATAATGTTATTGAACTTTTCACCGTCTTTTACCTACCTCCTATGAGCTTTTTTCAAACATACATAAAACATTATTTTACTGCTTCTATGAGTGGAATTTAGAAAATCCGAGAGACACGGTTAATATCAAGGAGTAAAATGTGGTTCAATAAGATAAAAATATTTTATGTTGAATGGTAACTTTTTACTTGTAATTACCACGGTTAAAAGTAAATGGGGTAATTAAGGATAAAAATGATATTATTATCATAACACATGTCCTAATTCTATTGGATAAGTGTAATTTGACCAAAAAACCTTAGGAATAAAATATTACCCTTTAGGTCAACTTGGATTATATTAGGACGCTTATTATTAATTTATTTAAAGAAGAGTTAAAATAGTTAAAATCAATGTTTAATAACTAAAACATTTTTAATATAGGGTTATAGATAGGATAAATTAGACTATAAATATTAATTAGAAATCTAAAAATATATCCTAAATAATGGTATTTTATTTATAATTTTTAGACAATAAATAATTTAATTTATTTATGACACAATGATGATACAATAATTACCTTATTAATGAAATATTAACAGAATTGATGTTATAAATGCCCAAATAAATGTAATTTGAGACTTATTATGAATTACACTAATTTTATATGTTAATATGACATGTTAGTATTTATTTAATTAATTTTTTCTAACTAATCATGCTATAATGATTTTCACATAAATCAATTAACAAATCGTGTCAAAATTGACATAAAATAGTTTTTGAAACAAATATTATATTATTAATTTATATTCAATTCCTAAAAATCTACGTTTCGGCCAAATTACATAGATAAGATTATATATATTAATAATTAACCACTTGTAGTTCTTTTGGCTTTTTATATTATGTTTATTAACCATATAGTATAAGAAAATAAGAAGACACGGTAAAAGTTAAATTATTTAACTTAGAGTTAAATCTAAATGATAAGGTTAAAATAGTAACCTAAACTTGTCTAAAAACTATTTGTTGATAGGATTTAAAGACATCCCCAATTTATATTCTAAATAAATTAATTTTGAGCTATTATAAACCGAATAAGACTTTATTATATAATAATATTTTATGTTTTTCCTAAGGTGCCCCTCTCCTCTCTTATAAAAAGGCACCACCTCCCTCTTCTCTCTACACAATTTTGAGCTTTCAAGCTCAGCCAACCCCTTCCCATTTCCCTTATAATCCTACCTAGAAATATTATATAGTTTCTTGTTTCCTCATAAGACCAACCATAGTGCCTTAAGAGGATGCTTAAAAGAGGTACGTTGAAGAAGAGGTAATCTCTTCTACAGATTATTTCAAGATCTTTTTCTTAAACATATTCTTCTTTAGTTGTTTAATTATAAAGTAATAACATCAGAATAACTAATATACTGATATGTTATTATAAATATGAAACCACCCAATTTCACCTTCTATCCAACCTACGGAAAATGAAATCCTCGAGCACGCCTACGTACGGAATACCATCTCCACACCGTGGTGTATTCTGTTTTTCCACCACCACCTTACTTGGATGGGTATATTGGTGTAAAGAATAAATATATATAGTTATTATAAAATCATACTTATTCTGAGATATTATATCATCCACTCTAATTCAATTCAATAATTATGGGAACGATATCATCCCTCATGCGTATGTACGGATTACCGTCTCCACGACGTGATGAGATTCATTCTCCATGTTAACCATTCAAGAATGATTATAAAGTATATATAATGAATAATAATGAAATATATGACATGATAAAGATACTGTATTTATGTATATATATATATATATATGTCATATACTTACTTCAATTCAAGTCAATAAGGAAAGGAAAACAGCGTTCATGCGTATGTATGACCTACCGTCTCCATGAATGGTGTATTTCATTTCATTTATCTATATTATATATATATATATATGTACTGAATATATCTGATATATAAATAATTATTTAAATTATTGAAGTAAGTAAATAATGATATAGTTAATAATAATATAAAGCACAACAAGTCCAAACACGTACGATAAATAAAATGATTTTACCCAAAACGCTGCTTTAAAATGGAATTTACAAAAGAACGGGTAATATGAAGTCATATGTGAACCATATATGATATAATAACAATGAATATGACTCTGTAGTAAGTCAATGACATTATTTAAATCATTATTCAGGAGTTTCGGATACGTACGAAGCATATCGGACCTAAGGTAAGAGATAATTTTGCAATCTCAATTTTATCCGACATTGCTTATACGTAAGTATTTACAGTGGTTATATTTTTCATCCATATCAATAAAAATGTTTTTCATGAAGTGTTTAATATTCTTCCATGTATTTTTAAATTCAGTTTTTACCCATTTTTGGATTTTACATTGTTTTATGGAAGGAATCTTTCTTTTGTTTACCATATGAGGATCGTTTTGACTTTTTTGGAACAAGTATTAGGAGAATGTTTTTTTTAACTTATACAGAATGAATAGATTTTTACGGTTTCATAATGCCAAATTTTCATGAATATTCCTATACACGATTTCATGACTATTTTGAACAAAATACTTTTATTTTTAAATGGCATGGAATATTGTGAAAAGAAAATTATTTTGAAGAATAAATGATATTTTCCTCAAGAATTCATTTCAAGTGTTTTATAAAAACCATATTCCATATAAGATGACATTATTTTATATGATTATGTTTCAAGTATAATGTATCTATGATTTACATGGTTTCACTTTTCTTATGGTGAAATGATATCCATTTTTTTATATGCATTATGTTATGATGGGATGATGTTTATGAAACCCATTTTATTATTTGGGTTATGATAAATGATTTATGTTTATGTTGTGTCAGACATAAGAATAATTTCATTATGATATGGGTGGGACCTATATCTCCTTCCAATTCATTTGGTAATGATTTATATCTGATGAGATAGACATGGATGGAATGGTAAGTTAATCCGGTTTAGTGATATAGGATTGGAACGAGGAGTGACCTCGATTCAGTAAAGGACTTTATCCACTAAGATGGTCTTAGAAGCAATGCCTTGGATACTATTGAAATCATATCAAGTTCTTAATGATTTTCCATAATTACATTTTTTATTCCCATGCAATTTTATCATTATTGATGTTACATTATGATCTATGCCTTACGTACTACCATGTTTTATTTCATTGCTCAAGATTTTGATGTTTAAACATTATGTTCCATTTTATAATTTCAAATGTATATGGTTTGTTTTATTTTCTCCATGCTTACCCTTACTGAGCATTTGAGCTCACCATTTATATGTTTTCTTTTCCCCATGATATAAAAAAGGTTTTAGGTAAGAAAACAAAAGGGGAAGATCTTTATGAGAGATGTTGAAGATCTTTCACCTTGATAACATGATTATTTTCTAAGTTTCCAATGACACTAAACTATTATGGTCCTTGAGTGTTGGTTTTTTTATGTATAAAGTATTCCTCAAAAGTAATGTAATGTCCATGTACGTCAAGTTTGTGGTCTTTATATGTTATTTGGGGAAGAGTCAGGATAGTCCAAAGTTAGGATTTTCAATTCATGACCACCCAATTATGATTATGGTGTTGTGGTTAGCACACCTCATGATAGTATTCATGTTTCTTGGTGATATCGGGTTTTATCTGAGTCCATTGGTTCTCTAGGTTTGATTATGGATAGGGGAAATGCAAAGGGGGTTGGGATAATGGCCTCAATGAGATCACATAGCCTAGAAATACATCTGTATCAAGGAATATTTCCCTATAACACTGTCTATGATTGTTAAGTGATTGGCATATGGTTGGAAAATCTATTTCCAAGTCAACCATCAAAACTAGTTTCCTCTCGCATTGTCTTAGGTTCTTTAGTTTTGGAATCTTGAAATGTTTGGTTTTAAATAAAAAATTAATTGGTTTTAAGAAGAATATATTTTTTGTGAACTGATTTTCTAAAAAATATGGAATGGTTTGACTTGTGAAATGGTGGAAATAAGTTTTCAAATTTTTTTGAAAGGGATAACGGTGTATTGAAAATCATTTGAAAGTATAAATTACTTCAAAGTGATGTTTGAATATCTACTTGAAATGGAACATTCTAAATTAGTGAAAAACTGATTTGAACGGAATAAAGGGTTTTTAAATTTTAGTTTGGAGCTTATAAATTGATTTTTGATTTGGAAATGACTGAAAATTTGAAAATTTTTATGAATCATTGTATTCTTGTTTTAAAAATAAGAGATGAGTTTTTCAATGAATGGATGTTGATCAAATGGAATTTTTTATAAAACTAGAACTTTTTTGAAAGGGTTTTAGATGTTTTAAATTCAATTTTAATAGCTTGAAATTGACTTTTCATTTGAATTATTTTTCCTTTCCGAAAAATTTTGTATGTTGTAAATTGGGTTTGATTTTGTGGTTAGTGGGTTTGTGAAAAAGTAAGTGTCAGTTGAATGTTTTGGTTTTGAAAAGTGTAATGAATTTTTGTTTTTACATTCAGTATTTCTCTCATAAACCACATGCATGGGGTTATATGGGATGTTGGATATTTAATAGACCGGCTAGATGAGTTCTGGGATGGATATGAGGGGGGTACTCGGTGTAGCGCGGAAACAAGCATGTGTGAGGCCCATGGGGTACCATTGGTGGATACACTAATCTTCAAACTTCTTATTTTAAAATAGATGCTTTTAAATGAAGAATTTATGTCTTGATAACTAGTTTAAAATGGTGTTTCTTATGTGTTTTGGGAAATGTTGATGTTGTTGGCTGTTTTTAGTTCAAGAACCCATCTTGTTTGAATGGTGTTTTTGGTTTTTCTATAATTGGTAAGTTTGGTTGAAGGGATAGTTAGTGATCTCTTTTTAGAAAAGTTCAAGAAGCCTTTACGGTGGTTCCCCTCATGTGTTCAGTTTAGTTTTTGGTGCATTTTTACCAATGGATTAGTATGGCCGGGTCCTTCGGTTCTCTTATTGGATAAGTTATGCCCTCATTAAGAGTTAATGCATGACTGTAGTGTGGCCCATATTTTTTGTTGTTGGAAGATCCTCCAGTTGATCAATATAATAAATCTATTTTTTGTGATTTGGATATTAATTCTACACTCTTTCCTTTCTTGGTTTTTCTGATCCTATTGTAGCGAGGGAGTGCTCGTGGAAGGTTTAAAGGGACCATAGTTTCTTATGTTAACTGATTCGTTGAAGGTGGAAGTATAATGAGGTTATTAGTGTGGATGGTGTCTAATATGGATTCTCGATACTTCATAGTCTCTTCGAATTAGGGGTGCATGTTAAGAAACCATCATATGAAATCTGGTCATGAGGAGCTATTATTTCAAATTGCAATAATTGTGTGTGTTTGGGGAATTAGCATAAGGTATCTTTCCATGTATTGTTTCTATCAGTCTCAAGGGTCATGTTCGGTGATGCCTTGGGATGTTTTTTGCCCATTTGACTATAAATTTTAAGGTTGGGAAATCATCTAAGAGTCTCTGTTTTGTAGGAAGTGTGTATCAAAAATCTCAGCATCCTATGTTTAGAGAAAGGTGTTTCCATATTCCCTTTCCTCCTTCGGCTTTTCATTCATAAAAATAAGGGGTGATGTGTGTGAATATTTTAATCCCTAGTTTCCTTAAAATTTCAGGTTTTGGTAAAGTGAGTTTTGGAGTGTGTTGTGTCTTGGTAAAACCATCTCGGATTGCAGTTTAGTTATTTGTTGCACTGAAAGAAGAAGTTACATTCAGGTATTTCAAAATCCCAACTGTGAGGCCGACAATTCTTCAATAATATGAACTCCGACCATAGTTCATGGAGTGAATATGGATCATAGTTATGGTAAATCATGGGGTCGTTCAATCCTTTGGTCAAAGTCCTATCCTTAGTTTGAAAGATGGAAATAGATTAAACCTGCAATGTCTTTATCCTATTCTAGTAGTTCCCATATAGAGATAGAGTTGGGAGGACGGATTTTCCATGTTTTAGCCTAAGTTCATGTTATTCCATTGGGTTTTATTTTAATTTTTAGAGAAAATGATGAAATTTAGGCCTAGAGGATTGAAGAGAATGGTTTTCACATGTTTAGTAGTAATTGTGTGCCAACCAATGAAACTATGATATAGAAGACAGTAGCTACTGCACGGTCTCTGCACAGTCTTGTGCCTCAGACCATGTAACTATGCAAAACATCCCCTTTAGACAGAATGATCCACATGGTTATCACACGGTTTCACAAACCATGTGAACTAACTGTATGGTAGTGCCAACTCTTTAAATTTTGGGATCTTTTCATGTCGGTCCATGCTAGTAGGTTAATATGGTTGGTTCTTATAGTGTAGAGACCCTCTATGAGTCTCAGGTATGTTATTTTGGAAAAGTATAAATAAATTATACCCCTTATGCTGGGAGTCCATTCCATCCTCTCCTTGTTAGTGTCCCGATTCTATCTCGTAAAAAAGTGAGTTTCCCTTTATGGTGGGGATTCTGTTTATGTCTCCTCGTATCAGAAACATGGTCTTGTCACTAGTGTTGGTCTAGGAGTAGGTAGTCTCATTCGGAGTTATTAAACTGCCAAATTTCACCTTGATTAAACATTGGGATTGGAGTGCGCCCACCGTTTTTCTTGAAGTAACATTGTGGTCACCTCGTTCGTTTTTGTTGTTTGTTCCAGGACTATTGCTTGAGTCTTATTCAAATAGTGTTTGAGGTTTTCTTTGGGGTGTAGTTCGAATATTCTTGATCATATTAGGATGTGTTGTATGTTTTTCTAGGTGATAGTATTCCTTGTTTTATTTACCAATTGGAGGATTTTTTCCCTTTTGGGGGCAAGAGAAACTAGGAAAAGGAGTCCATTTCATGTTTTCAATTGGGTTTGGTTTTTTCTTTTGTCCTTGTTATTGATTTAAAAGGGAGTAATGTTTAATGGTTGGGAGAATTGTCACATCCATGACTTATTTTAAAGGTATTTTTTTTATTACTATTCTTTATTTTTTTCTTGGGGGTTCCTGTGTAGTTTTGAAGGAAAGGATGTGTTTTCATGATTTGGGCCAAATTGTGAGACAATTTCATGTTTTAAAAACAAATTTTGTTTTCTTATAACTCAATAATTTTTCAAAATTTCATACTAATTCCACATCCCAATTAGTATCCCCAAGTATATTAGAACCACCATATCCACTTGGACCTCATATGAATCAATAATCATAAGGCATTTCGGTTTTTTATTAAGGTATTGGGCCTCCCTCTAATCCCATTTCCATCCTTAAATTAGTTTTTTTAATTTTTCAATATCTCAGTCATTATTTACTGTTTTTTAGTGATTCTACCTCCCACTCAAATAAAAAAACCTATGTATCACCCCAATTATCTATTTTCCACTTTAGAGCTCATCTCCCCTACAGATTAGTGAAATCATTCTTAGTTTTTCTCAAATCTCCCAAATTTGAAGATGTAAAATTTTTATTTGTAACTCTTTCAATTTTCATACTTTTCCCCCATTTCAATCCCCACATGACCTACTATGACTTATTAGAGCCTCCCTAATAGTTCTGGTTGCTTCATGATTCAACTATTGGTGGATTTGGGATGATTTCTTCAAGATCCAATAAGTAAGTGGGTTTCCTTCTTTCATGCTTCTATTTGATTAGGGTTTCTTCCTTTTGTTTAGGGTTTCATATATGTTTTCTTTATGTTCCTAATTTCTATAAGCTATGGATCGTACCTAGGATTTAACCTTGTGTCTTTTTGGTGAAATATTGTGGATTAGGGATCGATTTCACTGCCTTGTGGTACGGCGATAGTGTGAATGAAGATTCGCATAATAGTTTGGAGTTTTGGCACAAATGGTAGGTGATTACATGTGTAAGAATTATTTTTTGTGTTAGTTTTTCTGGAATTATATTTTTATCATGGTTCTATTCCATTTTTTTTTTAAAAAAATTATATTTGGTATCATTTTTTAAACGGTTTTTTGAAGTTGCAAAATTGTTCAAATGTAATTGTTTTTCATATGTATTTCATATTGTATCAAGTGTGGGTGTTCTATGATTCATGAAATGGTTTTATTAAACGGTTTTAGGGCTTAAAATTCAGGTTTTATGTTATATTGGCATGCCTTTATACAAAAAATATGGTTTTTATAAGGCTTTTATGTGCAAGACTTGGTTACAATACTTGGAATTGTTCTGTGAAGGTTTAAAATGGTTTCTTGATTTATGAAAGAGGTGAAACTATGTTTCCAAAATGTTTTTGTAGGAGGGTACTTTTGAAATGGTCTATTTTAATGTAAATGGTTGTTATGTTTTGTTTACAAACTTGTTGAGATTTTGTTAAATTGTTTTTAGGATTTGAAGAATTTTGAATTAGAGGTAAAACGTATTGTGGGCTATTTTGGTGTGAGTATGATTTCCAAAATATATTTGAATGAAAATGGGTATCATGTGGCATGGGTATGGTGTTTTTGGTGTCTGTCTGTGTGTGAATTGGAAGTGGTATTTTCATGTGAACATTTTCTTTCATGGCTTGTGGGACTTTTTTTAGCACAATAGGGAAAACCCGTGTATCTAGGTGGGAGGATGTATACTGGTATGCTAGTGATCCCACGGGGTTTGGCCCCTATTTCACATAGAAATTTTGACGATGAAAACACTAACTAAAATATGATGATGATGTTATTGGGGGAACACTAGGTTATGTGTAGGATCCTTAATAGTGGCTCATTTTCCCAAGAATGGATAATTGTATGGTTACTTTCATCAGGATATGAGGTACCTGAGACCCACAATGAGCTAGTGCCTATGGTTGTTTCTCGTTGCTAGTGCTCATTGGTAATCATATACTTACCATTGTCATAGGGTATATTTCACTAGAAAAACTCAGTATATTATTAATTCTATTTAAAAGAGTTTATTTATTTTAATGAAGCCCACTTGAAATATGTTTTTATTTAGAGTTTCATCTTTTAGAAATACTTACTATAATTTCTTGTTTACAAAACATGAATTAATTTTTTCTTATAATGATTATAACATGGAATATATTTGTGGTGTAATTTTACTAGTCTTTGTTTCAAACAATACTTACACATTTGGGTGTAAGTAGAATTGTTTATTTTGTAATGGGTTTGGGGAAATTTTTGTGTGCCAATGGTTTGGGTTTCTAGTGGTCCTTCATGATGTAGTGTTGTGGAGATGGCTTAAGGGAAGTTCCACTTTCCATGAGGAGGTTCCTAGGCTTTCTTTTTTTTGTTTTCATTCTTTGTAATAGTATTTAAACATTGTTTTAAATTGTGTAATTAAATTATAAAATTCAGTAAATGATGATTTGGTTTAAAAATTCCATAATTTTTTTATTGGATTTGTTTGTTGTTTTATGTTTATAAAATTGGGTAAATCATTCCCAAATCTCATTTTATGATACCCAGGAACGTGTTCTAGACCATAGGGATCAGAAACTCTCTTCGGGTCTTGCACGAACTGGATAAAGTGTTGTTTTTTAAGGTGGCTAGATCTGGATCGTTACACAAAAGTTCCCCTCTATGATAAGAACCATGAAGTTCCATTATGATATTATTAAAATATTTATGTTCTATACCAAATTTATATCATTTTATTGGACTGAAATAAAATAGTCTATCTGGGTTAGGGACTCATATGATGTTGAGGCACATTCTACTGGTGAATTCCTTTTGTAAATTCATGTGTATGAAATTATGAGAACAAAACCTGCCAGTAAGAAATAAATATTTATATGGGTCATTACATGATCCTATTTGTGTATGTTTTTATTGATACATAAAACATAAGATTATTATTACTAGATATTGTAAGACATTTTCATTGATGTATTGAGGAATATTATGTCGACATATTTTCATGGTGAAGTAATTTACATTGGGTGCATCATGAGTCATATTTCATTAATGAATAATGAAAGAACGTATTGTTTTCCATATATTTTATAACATAAGCTGATATCAAAGGCCCTTAGATATGAATGAAACATATATAAAAATGAATGTCCCTGGTGTTCTATAGAATGTTTCATTAATGGAAATTAAAATATAGAGACATTTCTTAGATATTTTGGTGACACCAGTATGCAACCATCTTGATTAGAGATATCATGATAATGGTATTCCATTAAATTCTACATGTTTGTATGAAATATCTTGTTATTTTGATATTAAATTCATTATCTATGGGTATCTTGGTTTGTTTCAAGATTATTACCATAGACTTTGAGCAACTCTTCTTATTTCTTCTGAGAAAGAGGCATGAAGGGTTACATACTAATTGTAGCCAACTCCTGAGTTAAATATTAAATATTATTTATTATTTCACATGTTTAATAAATATTTTTTTCTATATTTAGTTCGGTAATTATTCATGTTTTCTTGATCATATATATTCATTCACTAGTTATTTGAATGAATATTTTTGAGCATAATATTTAATAATAATTTATTTGATATCTAGTGAGACTAATATTTATTTATTTATTTGTGAAGAATGTAGTGAATATTAATTATTAAATAAATATTCATTTTTTCAAACAAGGTAAATATTTTGGATGAATGGAAAAATAATTTTAATGGGTTGATGAGAAATAATATATATTAGATTGTATTTGAATAAATTTTCAAAAATGTATTCATGAAATAATATTTCACTACAACATTAGTTTTTTCAATGTAATTAAATATTGGGATTATTATTATGTACTTGGGGTTCTATGGAGATTAATTAAATAATAACTACACTTCTGGAATTATTATCTTCTACAACTAGAACTATTTAAATGCAATTATATTATTTGAAACGCTAAAACTATACATTGGTTTTGGTTGTGCACAATGAAATTCATAGAATCCCCTAAATACCTAGATACATCCTCTCCCAGAATAATCTCAAGAATGTAGTGAAATCCTCCTCCACATCACCTCTCATTTCTATAATTATCAAGAAGAATATATCATTGAATTAATTCTCATTGTGAATAAAGATATGATTTTCAAGCATTAGGATCTTATGCACCAACACTCGTATATTTCTATGGTGTTTATCAAAGGATTTTAGAACATGTGGGGATCACTATTGGAGGGAATCTATACTTGGAGCCTATGATGAAATGTCGGTACAACATTGAGACATTAGATTCAATAATGAAGAATGAATTTATTACAAGTTAATTATTTAACTATATGAATTAATTATAAATCATTATGTAATGATATTAAGTTTGGTTATAGAATTCTCATTTAAATTAATATTTGATTCAATTATATTGGTCATGGCCTTATTTATTGTGTATATATTCAATAAATAATCAATTATTGAAAGAAAAAAATTAGTTGGGAAAACCCTTCTGATGATTCACCATATAATTTTATATCTATTCTTCCCCTTATATTCCTCCCTTGCACAACCAGCATCCCCAACACATCTTCCCCCTCTTCCTCTTTCCTTTTCTTATTTTTTATCCTTTTCTAGTGAAATTAATTATAATTCATTGATATGGATAGTTGATCAAAATAAAATCTATATTTCTTTGATCATTTTTGGTTTTTTTCATTTTCTTGAAATCTCACACCATTTATTCTCTATTTCCAAATAAAATTCTTATTATTTCCATTTGATACTTAAAAAATCATTGGTTTTCAACGAGTAGATTTATAGAATTATAAATTTGGTGGTATTAATGTTTTACCTTAATGGGTTGTAATTTTTATAATTTTTGTGATGTGTGTGAATGATAACGTACCAAGCACTTATCCTATTTTTATAAATAAATGTATTGTAGATATAATAATGGAAATTGAAAATCCCCATTGGATTCAAATATTATGTTAGACTATTTATAAGAGATAATAGACTTCCCATGAGGTTTTCATGACCTTTTAAAATTCAATGGATAATTTTATGGGTGACCTTCGGGGTTCCCTATACTTTAGTAAAAGGTTATGTTTGTTTTTGGGATGTCGGGGCCAAGAATACAATATTTATTTTCATTATGTAATCCCTAAAATAATTTTATTTAAAGAGTTGATAAACGATTTTATTATTATATGTGAATTTATTCGACATGTACCATAACGTTTTAATTGGACCCATTAACATAGAATTCATTAGGGTAATCCCACTTGTGTTTTCATTGATTCATAAATACTTGGAATTACTTGTGGTATCCCCCCTCTATTTAGAATTCGGGCCTATTGACATATAATATCATAGGGACATATTCCTTGGATTCATCTTTATTCCATGTGACTTTGAATGCCTTGGAAATATTTCATGGATTCAAAAGTGATCCAAATTATTATTAATGGCTTTGATAAGGTCCTTAAATGTATGCTTGATTATGTTGAATATGATTTAATTTTAAACAATCAGTGGATTCATCATTGGCCCTATTTATATGATATATTATGGTTAGAGAAATTCAGAACATGACGAGGAGGGTGTGGTTAATCTTAAAAGTCACTATTGACCCAAGGATCAATGATGGTTTATTTATTTATTTATTTCATTCATTTAATTATCAACATCAACATAAACTATAAAATCAGACATTATATTATTATTAACATTGTTTGTGGTGGCCTTTTGAGTTATATTGATACCATTATCTAGTAATTTTGGATTCATGATTGGACTTTACATTCATGGGTAAGAATTAGGACAAGGGCCCTAGGATCGATGAATGATCTATTTTTTATAATATTGAAGATGGGATATGAAATTGGGATGGACTAAAAACCAATTTTGGATATTTTTTTCTTGTATGACTATTTTGTTTTAAATTGTTTTATAGAATATGATTCTCCATCAAGGAATAACATTAATGTATGATTTTATAACATTTTATAACCACTATTTTGATATATCTTTATGTTATGTTATTATCATCATTTTCATGAAGTTTTTTATCACTTCATCTTTTGTATGTTATTGATATTGTTTCGGCTATTATTGTACTACAATATGAGGCTCTAGTCTCCTCATTTTTCAACTACTGACCCTCATTTCTAGTTTTAGGCCTCTTCTGTATGAGGAGGCTGGATTGAGGTCTCCATAAAACTTTATTGTGGGCATTGTTGAGTGGTCTCACCTTTGGGTGTTATAAAGTAGTATCAGAGCCCTTTATTTTTTCTGAATATTATTGGAAAATTAGATAGAGGATAGGGCATTTTAAAAAAAAAGGTATGGAAATCATTACTAATAGTAGCTAAACCTTATATAAAGAAAGTACACATTTCTAGGGATGGAATTTCTATTTTGTTTCCCCTTTTACAATTCACCTATTTCAACTTGAGTGATGAATTTAATTTGTGATTTATGGTTTGGGGGATTTTCACATGTGGATGGAAGGGAATGAGTGCATGTATTCAAAAATATTATTAAGAATATAGGATTCTTCTGTAATTTTCTTAATTTCTTATGATTTTTTAAATTCCTCATTAAATTTAGTTTCTTATTTAAGGTGTTGCAAATAATTTATATGGTGTTTTACCATATGAATTTTTATGGAATCATAACTAGGAGATTATAATGGTTTGGATTTCATGTTACATGATCATTTATCTTGATTATTATAATGTATAAAATAACAAAATCTCCCATTAAAACTTATAAAAAAAACTTCCTTTATAAATTTTATTCAACATTTCATTTAATTAATCATTAATGTAGAAAAAAATAAGTAAAATATAATTTCATGATAATTATTATCACGTATGTATGATGTGATCTATATGTGTATCTAGTGTTAATCATGTGTATGAGTAGTTTGGGATAGTGAGAGTCCATCTGTGATAATAAATACTATGATGTGAGAAATAGATAAAACTGGAAAATTATTCAGATTATCACTTTCCTTAAATTGTGAAATCTAGAACTATTTTATAAACCTGTTTCGAGATATATTTTTTGGAATTGTAAGAAAATACCTCTATGAAAGATTTTTTTTAACCACCAGGGGGAGGAAATGAGAATTACTTAGTGTTAAAAGAGATATATTCTCTTGTAGCACTATGTGAATCTATAGATGTTCATACTAGGTAGATCCTATTATGTGTAGTGGAATCAATAGAGATAGAGGCTCCATGAGTTGTTGTGACATCATATAATCTTATTATAGGGTTCAAGTTGCAATATCGACCTTTTTTCTTAAGAGAGTGTTTTCCGCATGTGATTGATTTTGAGGTAGACTCTGGTAAGATGATATTCATCAATCTCAGTAAAAAATCATAATTTCTTGTAAATATTTTCAAGTATATATTTCAAGGACCACCAAAGTGATGCCTGGATGTATTAATCTTGGAAAACAAACATGTGTGTATGACATGGAAGTATTTTCATAATAGATTTTGGACTATTCCTTTATTGAGACCTTGGGGGAAGACATAGCTATGGATTTTATGCACCTCAACCAGGATTATAGTTTATTGATGGATGATATTACTCATTTTATATATTTTAAATGGTTTTCCTTGTTGCGGATAGGGGATGAGGTGACGGGGTGTGGTGGATTTTGTGGATGGACTTAGGTAGGTCAAATGAGTTTTGGTGAATGATTTTCACTTTCCTGTCCCTTTAGTGGTGGTAAATTAGTCCCTCATTCTTGAGAAGAACCAGAGGGAAGCCTAAGGTTCAGAGAATTCGAATTTAGATATAGAGACATATATGGTTAATCAGGAAGAAGGAACTATCATTTTTATGCATCATTCCAGGAAATAAGTGGGTCAGTTAGTTAGATTGATGGTTTTGTGTTATTCCATTAGTGTTGAATTTTTGGCCATATCTATTGTCACTCTGGCTATCCTACCATAGAGTATCAATATTTTGGGAGAACTAATGAAAATATGGACTTTATCAATGCTAGAAAATGACATTATTAGTTATAGAAAAGTGTTGTTTATCGAAGCGAAGATAAGGGGGTACCTTTTATTAGTGATTAGAATAGCGCTGATAAAGGCCCCTTTTATCAGTGCTAAAAAAGCACTGATAAAATGAGACACTAATCTATGCGAAAAAAATAATTTATAAAAAGGTCCTTTATAAGTTCTTTTTTAGCACTGATAAAATACCCATCTTATCACCGCTTTTTAGCGCTTCTAAAAGTTGAAAAAAATTTAAAATAAGTTCAAAATAAAATACATTGCTTTGTAATCTTTTAACAGCACTTGACCCCCCCCCCCTCATCAGTGTTAGGCAGACCCCCTCCCACTTTTCTTACGCTTCACTTGCCCGCTCATCCCCCACTTGCATGTGTTCCCCTACATCCACCCCAACATGAACATTAGACCTTCTCCCTTTCACTCCTACACCTTTTCCACTAAACTATTTAGTTTTTTTCTTCATTTAATGACATAGATATATATATAGTCATATTTATTTGTATATTAATATTGATTTATATTAATAAAAATATATTTAGTTATATTAATATATATATATATATATATTTATTCATATATTAATATATTTATTTAATTATTTATTATTATATTAAAATATATTTATATTTATTTATATATATATAGTTATATAGTTATATTTATTCCTATATTAATATAGATTCATATTAATATAAATATATTTAGTTATATTAATACATATATATTTATTCATCTATTAATATATAAATATTTATTCATATATTAATATGTATTTATATTTATTTATATATATATAGTTATATTTATTATTATATTAATATAGATTCATATTAATATTAATATATTTAGTTATATTAATACATATATAAATATTGATATATTAGTATATATATATTTATTCATATATTAATATATATTTATTTTTTTTATATATTTTTAGTTATAATTTTTTATCTATATATTTATAGGTATATTAATATATATTTATAACATTAGTTATAAAAACATTTATAAAAAAAATTATGTGTGTTTACAAATAAATAAATAAATATTACATATATATATACCACGCACACACTCACTTAAATATATATATATATATATATATATATATATATGAATAAACACATATATATGTGTATTTGAAAAGACTTCGAATGTTAAAACTACCCTAACTTCTAATCCATAAGTTTGTTTCAACTCAAAAACCATTAAAATCGAAGAAAATGAATCAGTATTCTATATGATATGTGGTACAGGCCTAGCAGACATCTGAATCAAAAGTTTTACCTTTTTTAATGTTAAAAAATCGGGGTATCCAAACAAAAACCACAGTTCGGGAGGCCTTTAGAGACTTTTTGGGAATCAAAAAACGTGACAGAAGGTTCTATTGGGTCACTAGAGTGTAGATCTAATCGTAAGATTTGACATGATATGTTTTAGAGATCAAACTGACACACTGATCAACAGCTATGGTCGTTTGAAGTTTGAGTAACATTTTCATCTTATTTTAGATCTTTTATTAATTTTTTTTATTTTTGGTGTCTTTACATTTTTATTTAATGCTTATTAATCGATGATATTTATAAAATTATTAATTAATAATGTTTTTTAAAATATTTTAAATCCATTTTCACTAAATTTCTTATATATTAAATTTAATAGTCTATTTATACTTATCTAAAACATATTTAAAAAAATATATATTATATTTATATCAATATAAATATACTTATATAACATTATATTTTTTTCATGAAATTTTTTTTGAAATACACACTTTATCAGTGCTAGTAAAACTGTCATTAAAGCCCCCATATCAGCACTACTAAAAAATGCTGACAAATGTCACTTTTAACAGCTCTTTTAATAGTAGTGTTAAAAGTGACCATTATCTACGCTTTTTTAGCACTGAAAAATGCACCCCCATTATCATTTCTATTTTTATTGCTGATAAATGGTGGCGCTGTGGAAACCCAGTTTTTTGGTAGTGGAGGACGGGACAACTGTAAAGTTTCTAAAAGATATTTCATGAGAAAAATTGTGAGATGGTATCTATAATGATTTAGGTTTTCAGAGTTGGGTAATCTATGACATAAATGTCAAGAATCTAGAGTTCGACATGTCATTATTATCTTGGTGGAGCCCATAGTTCCCAGAGGTAATGGATATCGTTGAAATAGGGTACTATAAAAAAAGTGAGTAAGATAGGGAGTCATAACATTAGAAAGGGATAATTATATATCATTCAACCTACCCATATTGATCAAAATGTATAGCCTTCTATAATCTTAGGTATTATTTAGGTAACCTCTACATTAACTTCTATGTAGGTTGATAGTGGAGCTTCATATTCATTAATAAAATATTAGTTCAGTAAGTTCTAGGGACTAGATTTTGTGTACATATATATGGTAATTTCTATTAACAATCTATTTTGAGTGTGATCTAAATGAATTCAAAGTTTTTTTAGTTTCTCCAAATAGGTTTATAGCTGTAGGTTTCACTAGGATCTATTCATATTAGTGATGAATGTTTTTGATTTGATTATCAGAATAGATTAGTTATTATCATACTAAGACCATATTGATTTTTACAATTGATAGGTGTCGTTCACATATCTTATGGGTGGGAGTTATGTTTCTATAGAAGAATGGGTTACCCAGGCAGTTCTCACAAGACCAAATTGCAAAAAGTTAGGATGGATTATAAATTAGCCTTATTTTAACACCTCAATGTTTTTATGAAATATTTTTTTTAAACAATTTATATTCTTCAGTACCTTTCTTTTCTCATAATCGTGAGTTTAAATGAACCTCGAGATACCATTATTATAAAATTATTTATATATCATAGTCATGAAGTTATCAGAAATAATTATAACTATCTTATGAAAAAATAATTGTGAATTCATTAGTTGTCAATTATTTATGAAAAATATTAATCAATTTGATATTTGAATTTTTGATTGAATTAAATTTTGTAATGAAATTAATTATATATGTGTGTGTGTGTGTTATAAACTTAAAAAAATATTTTTTGATATTAATCCAATAGATATTTTAGTTATATGGTATGAATAAAACCCTATTATATGTATAAAACCTATTTTTTAAAAAAAGGTTCATTTTACACCTTTGAATTGAAAACCCCTTTTAATTTTAGAATTTGACACATTAATAATTTTTATATAACAACATAAACATTTTATTTTGAATCAGGGTATAAAAATTTACATTGGGTGGATTTCTAATATTTTTCTGGTAACTTTCATGTTTTGATGAAAAGTAAAAATACATCAAATTTTCATTGAAAATAACTTTTTTCATAAAAATAATTTATATGGTAAAATTATATTATTTAATTCATTCCAATTATAAATAGAATATTTATTTACCATTTAATATAATTTAGGTCATTTGAATTAAATTGACATTAAATTCAGATTTAAAAACATTTCAATCTTTTGTAATATTTTAACTTTTAAAACTCATTTACTCAGTTCAACAAAAGGATTAATTTTAAATTAATTACTAAAACTTATATGTATTTAATTTTTAAAAAATGACTCCGAATTTGGAATAATTGGGTCTAAATTATGATAATATGCTACTTTTATTTTTGGGCATTATGAATAGTAATTATGATAATGATTTTTATTTCCATGGTTAAAGGTAAATCAGGTAATTAAAGGTAAAAATAATATTATAAAATTACCTTAAAACCTGTAAAAATGATATTAGACGACTAAATTAGACCCTTATAATCTATTTTTTGAAATCTAATAACTTAATGTCCACTTACCTATGAATATGACAATAATATAACAAAAAATAATAAATGTGACAAAATATCAGAATCTCATATTATATAAATATTACAATTTTAATATATGTATAAATAAGAGATTATATCAACTATAGATATTAACTAGAAATATAAAATAATTAAATACATTATATAAATTTATTTATAATTTTTAGAGATTAAATTATTACCATTAGTGAAGACACAATAGCGATGTAGAAATTATTTTATTAATAAAAATATCAAATAAATGGATTAAAAAATAATAAAATAAATATCCAATGAAGAAATTATTTCCCTTCAAAAAATTTCTAGGTGACTATGACATATTACCAGAATATTAAATAATTTGATTCAATTTTATCTTCTGGGAGGATTTTATTTAAATTCAAATAAGTGAATAGTGTCAAAATTGACACAACTGCTATATTATAAAAATAAAATTTTATTAAATTATTTAAAAAATATATTTAACATTTTAAAAGTGATAATTATAAAGTCTATAATTTCATAAAATATTCATTTATGATCAATTAACCTCATATAAGTAAATATTTATAACAATTAAATATTTTGAATGTTATTACAATAATTAAAATTAAGTAGAATAACTAAGTGTTAATTAAAATGATAATGCATAAATTTAGATAAAAACTGGTCTAGTATTTATTTTTTGATTATATTACAACCCTATCCCATCTCATCTTCTAAATTGGGCCATTGTTTAGGTTTTTAAATGGGTTTTTATTTTATTATAAATTAATATTTTTGAGGGTTCCAAAATTTCTCCTCGCCTCAATTATAAATGGGAACTCCCTCCCTCAAATCTTTACTTCTTTTTGAGACATAAATATTGAATACACCCTAACCATGTTCTTTATAAACTTCCCTATCAACATTATAGAGGTTCGGGTCTTCTTCAAATATGAACTCTTGTTCTCTAAGAGGAGATTTAGAGGAGGCACGGCGAAGAAGATGTAATATCATTCACTGATTCTTTCAAAATTATTTCTTCTTCTACTTCCACCTCATGAGTTGTTTCATTATAAATTAATTACTCTAATATCACTTATATATTAAGAAGTTATTATGATTATGAACCATCCATATTCCACCTTCTACCCATCCTATGAAAAATAAAATCTCCATGTGTGCGTACGTATGGCTTATCATCTCCACATCGTGGTTTAATCCAATTTTCACAACCACCTTATATAGATGGGTATAATGATGGATTTAATATATATATATATATATATATGACTTATATATATTTATTTTTATTTTAAGATATAATACACCATCCCCTTCAATACCATTCAATAATTAAAGCAACGATATCATCACTCGTGTGTCTGTACAGCTTACCATCTCCACGGTGCGATGTGTTTCGTTCTACATAATCATCATTAAAGAATGATTGTATAAATGAATTGAATGAATAAATATGATATATATTATAATAATACCATGAAATAAATGATATAACTATAACCTAAAAATATTGATAAGAACTTATCCGACAAAACATGCATAAGAACACTTAGCAGTTAATACCTGGATAATGAGTAACAATGAAATGTTATTAATAAACGGATGAAAATATGATCATAAAAGTTATCATAAAAATTAATATGATTCTATAATAAATATTTAATATTATTTAAATTATTATAAATGTGTTTTCGATACATGTGAAGCATATTCGACCTAAGGTAAAGGATATCATTGCAAATCTCATTTTTATCTGAGATTGGTTATTTGTAAGTATTTATCGGTGTATATGTTTGATCCATGTTCATGTTTAATAAATATTTATATAAAAATATTCATTATATAATTCTATAATTTTATCCATTGGTTAATTTTTACAAAATGGTATGAATATAATCTTTTTTCATTTTTGGTATGACGTACTTTTTGACTATTCCAGTAAAAGTACCAGAAGAATGTTTTTTCTAACTTGTATGGCATGAACGGATTTTTACACATGAATAATTGTTTATGTCCTTGAACATTACTCTATAATATTACAATATAATTTTCACATAAAATTATTTCTTATAAAATTAGGTCACATTTTGAGGATGGAAAACGTTTTTGATGAAGAAGTGATATTTTCCTCGGGATTTAATTTCCATTGTTTTATCAAAATTATCTTCCATATACGATGACACTCTTCAAATAGGTTTATATTTATAACATTATTAATACTATGATTTTATTGTGTTTTATTTAGGAAATATATTTTATTATATAAATTATGATGGAATGATGTTTAAGAAACCCTTTTATTTCATGGGTTATGCTATGGTGAATGTTTTTATGTTTTTGTGGCACGTGTAAGAATGGTTTCATTATGAGATGGGTGGGACCTATATCTCTCTCCAATGTATTGTGTAAATATTTTTATCTCAGGAGATAGAAATCACTGGAACAACAAGTAAATTGGTTTCCATAATACAGGGCTAGAATGAGGAATGAACTCAGTTCAGTAATGGACTTTGTCTACTATGATGGTCTTCGTACAGTTCCTTAACTAAAAGAAAATGATTTTCTATGATTATTTTTGAATTAAATGAAATTTCATGTCTACTTTTATGAATATCTGGATTAGATTTCACTTTTATGATTTATCCCATGACATGATATTATGATCTTTTATATGCAAGATAAGATTTTGAAATATTATATTCTTATGATTTTGATTTGATTGATATTTCCATTGTTTACCCTTACTAAGAATTTTAGCTCACCCTTTCCTATGTTCCTTTTCCTCAGGTCATAAACTAGGGTATTAAGTAAGATATGTAAAAAAGGAGTCTACTTATAATAAAATAACTGGGAGACAAATGTGGATGTTTTATGAACTAGTTGTTTATGTTTCCCTGTTTCTAAAGACACAATACCTATATTATTCTAGCATAGTTTTTGTTATGTTATATAAAAAACATTCTTCGATGTTGAAGTAATATATATATGTAAAGTTTGGGTTTTTATAGTTGGTATCAGAGAAAAGGTACAGTTATACTTGGGAAACTAGGATAAGAGAACCTTAGTGAAAACCCTAAGGATATGTCAAAGTATAGGATACAGTCATGTCCTAGTGTTTTACATGTGTTCATGAATAACCAAGGATAAAACCTAAAGTGTCCTAATTTGTCCTTTTATTCTGGAATTATGAGGTTTTATTGTTATTAGTAGTGTTTCTCACACTATGCTTATTAGTATTATTCAATGTCTAGAACCTGAAGGAACTGTGTTAACATTGAATGTGATAGGAAATGAAATGACAGCCCCCTAAGAAACCAGATGTTATAGGAGTTGGAATGAAAAGTATTTTATTCATGCTCACACATAATTCTCAACCATTGAATCATGCAGGACATCCAAAGAAGAAAAAGTGGGAGAAAATTATATTGATTCTTTCATGAGGCAGTGTGTACCTTCATTCAACAATTCTTCTAATCCATTAGTGGCTGAAAAATAGATTAGTGAAAGGGTAAATATATGTGCATATTTTTTGTATTAATTTGTGTAATTAAATGAATAATATTTCCATTTTTGGAAAGATTTAATTTTTTTATGTTTTATGGAAGGAATTGATGAACATATGAAAAAGGAGACAAAATAAGATACATGACATGCCAAAAGATCCTTCACACTGCGAGAAAAGTGAAGTGGTGCGGCACCATATTTTTAAGGCAAAAGTGGAGCTAGATATATAAAGAAAACTGACTAAACTTCGTGTACCTCCAAAACACTTCATGACCATATCAAGTGAAGATGATTAGCATTAAAAAATTCGTGAAGAATATAAACATCATGAACCTCAAGTACACGTCATGTACCTTTAGTACATGATGTGACTGAGGTCAAATAGTAAAAACAGTGTACGAGATTCACACAGGATTCACAGAACGCGGTGGAGGAAAACACAGAGAAGTTCATGTTGTGTACCCTAAGCACATGTCGTGTACATTGTGACATATAGAAAAGAATTAATTGCAGTAGGCCGAGTGATTTGGAAAAACTAACCTATAAATAATGACCTCAGTAGCCTTCCATGAGACATAGAGCCGGGAGGAATCCAATAGATAATCGGAGAAAACTGCATTCAACATTATTTGATTTATTTATTTTCTTTTCTTAGTTTAAAATGTATATCCTCTCCTAAATCATCTCACCTACCCCATACATAGAGGGCTAGTTTCATTTGAGTGATCTGGAAGAGGGGGGGATTGAACTATGTGCGTTCTTGAGTTTGTGTGCTTGAAATTAATAAAATTTAATCTTCTTTCATATTATGGTTTCAATTATTGATTCAATTTTAAATTCCAAATTCATATGTTTTAGGTTTTCATTTTGTTATTATAAATTTCTTTGGTTGATTATCACATCTACCTCCACCCAATTCAAATATGGATATAGTGGAACAAGATCAGGGTTGGGTGGTGAGTGCTCGACAGTATTCAACACGTCTGTATACTTGCATGTGGAATATTGGTTTATTCAGAAACAAAAATTATAAGTTAGGGACTTCTTTAATTAATCAAGAAACCATCTGTAACCCTACAAATAATGGAATGAGGATAGACTAATCTATGTTTTTGGATAATAATATTCTCATCATAACCATCTTACTAAGGGAGAGATATGGCTCAGTAGATAAATCTCTCTCTTATCAGTTAAAGGATGGAAAAGGGATAAATTTTAAAACCATGATATCACAACACTAGGTCTATTCAAACCCAATATAATAATGGTCTTTATCATTTTTTAACACCAATAAATTCAAGATGTTTATTTCTCTCACAATCATTCAAATTAATTAAATCCACTCATTTTCAAAAAACCTACAAAAAGGGAAAACCATTTTTTGTGTGCACTACTCTTTGGATGACTGCCTATGATCAACTGTTATACTATTACTAGGTAATTAAAATATTGTTTTTCCTTTCACCATGATAGGTGTGTGCCAAACATAGCACCGTTGCTAGAAAGGCAGTTCCCAAAACCTCTTTTTTTAAACAAAGTTGAACAACCCATAGTTCAATTACACATTTAAATAAATTTTATCTTGAAATTTAAATAACACTAACAAAATTGAGAAAAAAATAATTTCCAATCCTTTTTTGATGTAATTAACCTCTCATATTCATGCGACACACAATGTGTTCACTCTTAACCTTAGATCATGGTTGACAATACCAACCAAACGATGCATGATCTATGCACACCTCAATTTCCCTTTTAAAATAACCAACTCGTTCCACATACTCCCCAAATTATATTAAATTGTTTGTCAATATGATTCATGTGCTTCCAATATTTCATGGTATTATAGGAGAAGACCCAAACCAGCACATGTAAGACATCAGCATAACATGATCAATTTTCATTCCGAGAGGAGCACCTGAAGATCTATTTCAATGGATTGAATTCCCTTTCTCACATGAAGAATCAACTAAGGAATGGTTGTGAAATATGCAACCTCGGGAGATCAGTGATTGGGAATTTCTAAAAATATGCTTCATTCAAAGATTCTTCCCAACATCTAGGATAACTGTAATAAAAGTAGATATTTATGTTATACATCAATCACCTAGAGAAACCCTATATGAATACTGGGAAAGCTTCAAGAAGCTCTGTGCTAGCTTCCCGCATCATGAAATTGAGTAAAACCAATTCCATGTGTTCATCAACGAAGTTCTTATTGAAAATGGTTGAAAAATTCTTGACGCCTCATTATGGGGAGCATTGATCGAAACATCACCTACAGAAGTTTGTGGCCTAATTGATAAGATTTCACAAAACTCGCAATAATTTTGAACAAGAGTAATGGGAACTAGGGGAAAACATGAGGTAAAAACATATGATTCATTTTCATTGATTGCAACCAAAGTTAATGACCATGAAAGGTTAGTCCGTCAAATAGCAATTACTCAAGAAAATGGACAATAAGATTCTGATCAGTTATGTGGTTTATGTTATTCATTAACTCATTATACTGACTAGTTCCCTTCGATATAAGGGAAAGAATACTATGTTGCGGCCATTCAACCAAGACAATTCCAACAAAATCAACTTCATCAAACCCAATCCCGACAAGGATATGGAAACCATAAAAAACATATGAGATCATTTAATCCTAACCTGCACTCTATTAAACCTCTTTTCAAGTAGCAGTAATACCATAACCCCCCTCTATTCCAACAATCCAATAAATAGTCCTTCCATCAACAACATTCCTTTCATACACCACCATTCCAAAAAAAATACATATAAACAACCATCCACCTGCACACAACCTTTTATGGAAGAGATAAAATCCAAATATGAAGGCATAGAAGATAAGGTTGATAAGATGGAAGAGATAGTGGTATGTCTTGTTGAAAACATGTCCAAAACCCAAGCAATATCCCAGCCCAGACAGTTCCATATCCAAATAATAATGTCAGTACAATCACAACCCATAGTAGGAAGGGGATCAAACCACCAGAATAATGTGAAGAGAATGATTCCAAGTAACTTCATGAAGCTCATCTTGCATAACCAAAATATGTAGCCAACAACAATGAAGAAATATCAAGGTTCAGGAAGGAAATACCAGAATCACCTTTGCAAAAAAATGAGAAAAAGGATATCCCCACATCATTCCCAAATACATTGGTTGAGCCAAATAAGGGAGAAGAATAATTACTTCAACCTGAAATTCATGAAACCTTCCATAAATTGGATCTTATCATCCCACTAATTCAGGAATTCCAACAAATCTATAAATATGAAAACTTTTGGAAGGAGTCTTGAACTAAAATAAGAAGGGTGGACGGAAATGAAACAATAAAATTCTTAATAAGTGTCTCATCATTGGTCACACCATTGATAACCCACAAATTTCCATATCCAGCGAAATTCTCTATTCCCTACACTATCGGTTCATTTAATTTTACGGATGCAATATGTGATCTTAGAGCTTTGATAAATTTGATGTCTCCCTCAATTTTTTCATCTTTACAGATCAAGAAACTAAAACCAACTTGATTTTTGGTACAATTAGAAAATAGATCCACCATTTTCCCTATTCGAGTTGTTAAAGATGTTCTCATGGGGGTGAGAGGATTAATCATTTCAGTGGACTATTATGTCCTTACCATGTAGGATGACCAAGAACTAGCTCAATATCCCATTATCCAAGAGAGACCATTCATAAAAATATTATGTAATACCATTAACGTCCATGAAGGAACACTCACCATAGTTCTTGGAGATAGTACGGTACACTTCAACATTCTTGATATGATGAAAAATCCTTCCAGTAATGACTCACTTTACAAGCTCTCCCATGATGAATGTATTAAACCAATTGAAGACTCATGTATGATTCATGGAATCTTATCAGATCACTTTTCATTTCAATGTTATAATTCCCAATAACCCAAAAATTCTAATCTCTTTCTATAGGACAAGGTGAAATATGAATTTTCAATGATTTGTTAAAATATAGTGAGACTATACTAGAAAACTCATCCTTATAAGTAGGAATCATGAATGCAATATCATCCAGTGAACAACCCCCATGTCAATAAATGAATCCATTCCCATGTGATATGTAGTATGCCTACCTAATGGAAGGAGAGAAATTTTTAGTAATAATTTCTAATAACCATTCTCTTTAAGAAGAAAAAAAACCTCATTGAACTTATAAAATGGAATTTTAATGCTTTAGGATGGAGTTTACGTGACATACCTGGAATTAACCACAAGGTATGCTCTAACAAGATACTTTTAGATAGTGATTCCTGACCAGTTAGACAACCTCATAAAAGACTCAATCCCACTATTATGGATGTCATTAAAAAAGTGAGAGAGAAATTGTTAGTAGCTGACATAATTTACCCAATATCTAATTCTCAGTGGGTCTGTCTAATTCATGTAGTCCCCAAGAAAACTGGACTAACCAATATTAATAATGAATGAAATGAACTAATCCCCATGAAAGTACAAAATAGCTATAATGTGTGAATATATTACAGGAAGCTAAATCAAGATAGTAGAAAAGACCAATTTCCCATTATGTTCATCGATCAGAAGCTTGAAAGGTTAGATTGAAACACTCATTACTTTTTTAGATGGATTCTTAGGATATTTTCAGATACTGATAGCCCCAGAATACTCGGAGAAGACAACATTCACCTATCCATTTGGAAGATTCTCCTACAAAAGGATTCCTTTCAGGATATGCAATTCCCCAGGTACATTTCAACAGTGTATGGTGAGTATTTTTTCAGACCACATTGAGGACTTCTTGGATGTGTTTCTTGATGACTACACAGTTTTAGGAAATTCATTTGATCATTTCTTGGGATATTTTAAAATGGTTTTGAAAACATCCATTGAAAAGAACCATGTCTTAAATTTTGTATAATTTCAATTCATGGTTGAAAAAGGAATAGTGTTGGGGCACATAATTTAACAAAAATGGATTGAGGTTGATAAATCCAAAGATGATGTAATAAATTCATTTCTATATCCAACTTGTGTAAAACATGTTAGATACTTTTTATGGAATGTAGTATTCTACAGAATATTCTTCAAGGATTTAGGTAATATTTCTCTCCCTCTCTCAAATTACTTTTAAAGGATGATAGCTTTAATTTTTATTGTGCATGTAGGGAACCATTTTATGAATTAATGTAAAGGATGATAACACCACCAATAATACAGCCACCCAATTGGGATTACCCTTTCGAGCTACTTTGTGAGGCATCCAACCAAGTGGTGGGAGATGCTCTATCACAGAGAATTGACATCAACATCATGTGATATCATACACATCATGTACCATTGACGAAACACATATAAATTACACAACCAGTGAGAAGGAGCTCCTTGAAATCATTTTTTCACTAAATAAATTCCAATCATATCTTATTAGCACTAAAGATGTTGTTTTTTCTAATCGTGCTGCACATAGGTACTTAATTAAAAAGGTGTATGCTTAACCATGGTTGGTAAGATGGATGATACTCTTACAAGAGTTCAATTTGGAAATAAATGATAATTTGGGGACTAAAAGTCAGTTGTATGGTCATCTGGGTCAACTAACCCACACCATTGAAGCAAAAGTCGCAAACCAGAACCCAATTAGTGATGATCTTCTAGGATAAACACTCTACATATTTAACATTTAAGTACCATGGCATGCCAACATTTTCAAATATTTGGTTACATATCAGGTACCCTCTCATCTAAGCTCTCATAAACAACATAATCATAAATATGAATCAAATTTTACATTTGGGAAGACCCATTTCAATGGAAACTTTTTAATGATAAAATCAATAGAAGATTCTTAACAAGAAGTGAATGGAATTAGTGTTTGAATTATAATATAATCTATCATGTGGAGGCCACATTAGACATCATAGGACTACACAAAAAGTTTTAGAATCTGGACTATATTTTCCCACCAGATTCAGGAATTCATATGAATTTTTTTAAAAATGGAAAAAAAATCAAATTTTCTTTAAATGTATCAAAATGATAAGATATTCCACAAAAACTAATAAGCTTTTGGGAAATTTTTGAAGTATGTGGCATAGATTTCATGTCACCAATACCAATATCATTTGGAAATTCATATAGTATTTTGGTTGTGGACTATGTTTCAAAATGGGTTTAAGCGAAAGAAACCAGAACTGACGATGCCAATGTTTGTGATTTTGCCAGGGCTAACAATTTCTGACGGTTTGGAATGCCACGAGAAATCAATAGCAACTAGAGAACTCATTTCCACAATAGGTAAATGGAATCATTACTGAATAAGTATGTGGTACTTCATAGAATCTCCACCCTATACCATCCCAGAACAAATGTCCAGGTAGAAGTCTCCAATAGAGAAATCACATCCATTATAGAAAAGACTATCAAACCAACAGGAGGGACTAGAGAAAAAGGTTAGACGATACCATATGGGAATACAGAACTACTTATAAGACAACTATAGGGATTATCCCTTATAGATTGATCTATGGAATGATTTTCCACCTACCTGTCGAGTTGGAGTGCAGAGCCTACTGGGCAGTCAGATAGATGAATCTGGAAATTTAGAAAGCTGGGAAAGAATTTAGATTGCAGTCACATGAGCATGATGAAATCAGGAGAGAATATTTTTAAAATTAAATAATCTATAAATAGATCACATGTATGGCCCATGACAAGACAATTCAACCATGAACCTTTAACCGTAGAGATTAAATGCTACTCTACGAATCCAGACATTAACTTATTCCATGTAAACTTCATTACATATGTGAAGCCCCCTTTACTTTTGTTCATATATACCCCTTTGGTGCTGTGGATATTAAAAAAAATGGAGGTGGAAACCTATTCATTATAAATGGAAATAGGCTAAATAAGTTCTATGGAATAATACCTCAAGAACCAGTGGAGGATATCGTACTCCTTCACCTTGATGTCAAATGAAGACCGACAAGTTTGCATAATTTTGTTACACTTTATTAAATGAAGTAAATCCATATTTTTTAGACATATATAAATAAATTACATTTACATGAATTGAATAAACTGTATCAATTAAGTTTTCAGGATGGAATCTTGTATTCTATGATTTTTTTTAAAAAAATTCAGTTTCTTAGTTGAGCCAATGACATTAAACAAAAGTTCTTTTGGAAGGAAGCCCATGTTTCCCCCCATTATCCACTTGTCCTCTCAGTCCTATACCAGGATAATTGAACATGCATGTATGTTATGTTTTTTTATATTAGAGGGTCATTAATGAAAATAATGAAAGCCTAAAAATTTTTGGGTAAATAAAGAACACTCACGATAGGTGGAAATATGGAAAAGAAGCTGTAGTGGAATTACACATTGTGAATATTAGGTACATGTCATGAGTGGGTAAATATGGAATGTACACAGCTAAATTTGAGGCATCCACTTGAAAGGGGAGTAAGAGTTTCAGTTCTATATTATCCAAATTGATTCCCCACATTGTTAGTCTTTTGGAGAATTAATTAGAAAATACATTCCCACACTTGAATTCAGATTTTACTCAACATATCTAGGAGACATAAGTTTCCAAGGATTCTAGTAACGCCATGTTTCTTATTACAATGTCTATAATATTGAATGATTAAAATTAATAATTGTATTATTAAGATTAAGCATGGATATTGAAATGATGACTCGTGATTTGAATAAATTAATTTATTCATGATATTTTCCTACCATCTTCCATACTTTGAATTTCGGAAGTTTGTTGATTTTTTATTATTATTCATTCCATGAGTGATTGTCAAATTTTATATTTCATATTTCTTAAAGGATTTATAAAACAAGTACTTCCAATTTATCTTGAGCATATTTATTTTGGGATCTTGGAACATGTCCCCTTCCAGAACTAGTAATGAATCTTCTCAAAGATATGACTATGCAAAAACATATTTAAAATGAATAAGGAATTAGTTGAAAAGATAATATCTTTTAAGAACAGCTCTACATTAATCCATCATCTTCCCATAGAATCCATGAATTACCTTAATAGTAATGATTCACATTTCAAACTAGTTTTATCCATCCCAACCCTACTCTTGGTATTTTCATGATATTTTAATGTTGAAGTGTAGGGGTGAAGGGAATCATGATTGAAGTGATGTTATACATTGTAAGGAAAAATTTTTGTGGTTCTAATATTAGGTAATGAGAATGGTCATTTGATTCATTCATTATACTATTTATTGTTTTGACCCACTTGAATTAAAAAATTAAAAAAAATTGATAAAAAGATAAATAATTGGAAACAAATTGTGTTGATTTGAGAAAACCGAAATTCACCATTTTCTAGACCGATGATCTTTTGATCATATATAGTTTGGTGATAGATCTGAGGTTCAATATAATCATAACTTTCAAAGAAAATAATCAAATGAAAAATTAAAAAAAATCAAGAGGGTGAAAAAATCATTCATTGTGATTTATTTGATCATGACCTGACTTTGAATTTTTGGAAAGTAGGCGTTTCTAAATTGAAGGGGATAATTTCATTGCACTTATACTTTTGATATCATGCTTTTTACTTACTATATTATCCTCCTCTTAGATCCTTAGTTTTTAATACATGAAATCCAAACAACCTTAATTCTTAGAGTCTTTCGAACCTTTATTACAAGTCCTCATGATTTTATGGGAATTTTTTCTTTACAAAGTAGATAAAGTAGTTATCGACAAGCCTATAGGTAAAGAGTGTTCTCTCTTGATATGAGCATAACACTAATTGAAGTGTATTATGAGAGATGAGTTAAAATATTCTTGTGAGGTAAATCATGACATGGCATGTTTAATAATAATGAATTGAGGTGCATGAATTAATGAAAGGAGAATTTCCATCAATTTTCATAGAGGAAAGGTAAAATACATGAATCAATTATTTCATTGAAAAAGAAGGAATTATGTTTATATTTAATGTGAAATTTGAAACATTTATTTGACATTGAATGTTTTTTTTATTACATTGAAATTTAAATATTGGTAACATTTGAGTCCTTCTAATTCCATGTTGAGATGTTATGCTTGAGGGATAGAATGGTTTAACTATGGTGCTAATTGACAGAGAACATATATGTGCCTATTTTATGTATTAATTTGTGTAATTAAATGAAGAATATTTCCATTTTTGTAATGACTTAATTTATTTTATGTTTTAGGGAATGAATTGATGGAATTATGAAAAATAAGAAAAAAGAGGAGAAATTACCTGCCAAAAGACCCTTCATACTATGAGAGAATTGAAGCAGTGCGGCATTGGATTTTTAAAATATAAGAAAATCTGGAAATACGAAGAAAACTACCTACATGTCATGTACCTTTAGGAGACATTGTGGCCATATCAGGTGAAGCATATCTACACTGAACAATTCATGATGAAGAGACACAACATGAACAATAAGTACAAGCCTTATACCTTCAGTACACAATGTGACTCAAGTAAAACAGTCAAAATAGTGTATGAGATTTGCACAGGATTCATGGAATTAGGATGAGGAAAACACTGAGGTGTACACATCTTGTACCCTATGTACATGTCATGTACATGGTGAAACATAGAAAAGAATTAATTTCAACAGGTATTGGGATTTGGATGAACTAGAAAATAAGTACCGACCACCAGTATCCTTCTAAGAGACACCGAGTTGGGAGGAATCCAAGGGACACTCAAGGATGACTACATTAAACTTTATTTGTTTTATTTCTTTTCTTTTCTAAATTTAAATGTCTCTCCTCACCCGAATAATCTCGCCTACCCCATCCCTGGTGGGGTAGTTTTATTTTAGTGATCAGGAAGAGGGGAGGTTCGACCATTGTGCGTGGTTGAGTTCTAATGCTTTAATTAAATCAAATTCCCTTTTCATTCTTATTATATTTTCATTTCATAATTCAGTTTTAAATTTCGAATGCAATTGTTTAAGGTTTTTTATTCTATTATTTTAAATTTTTTGGTTCAATGATCACATCTTCCTCCACCCAATTCCAATATTTATACGGTGGAACAATATTACTGTAAGGTTGTGAGGCTTGACGGTAGTCAGCACATGTGTATGGTAGAATGTGAATTATTTGTTTATTAGGGAGAAAAAATCCTGGGTTCGGGATGTTTATGAACCCGGTTTTTTCTGCGAAAGACTTTGGATTATTTTTGATGATATTCCAGAGCAGCGCCTTTAGACGGCGTGAGATTCTGAGCCCCAGAGTGGCCGGAATTAAATTTTCAGTGCGTTCACACTGGAAACACAAAATAAATGGGATAACTCCTAAATGGGGTTCCGGATCAGAGATCTGAGTGTGCGGATTGGTCTGGAATGGGTACTTTACTCTAGGGACGACATAAAACCTATCGGTGTGGGATGTTTGGACCCCTCGCTCGCTTTCGGAAGGTTAAACAGATAATTAATTAATTACTCTATTCGTTTAATGGTGAAATGCTTGTATCTCTTAAACGGTGGCTCAGATTGGAAAACTGAGGGCACCGTTGAATTCGGAGCGTGCCATTTACCCTTGGAGGGGTATAAGTTTCGCGGGCGCGGGTCGTTTGTGAAAAATGGCCCCAGGGGCGTTTTCATAATTTGGCAGCCTCGGACGTTCAGTTTTATAACTTTTCAACGGGATATTGGATTAAAATTATGAGACCGTCGTTGAATTCAAAGCGTGGTTTTTGGCCTAGGGGAGGCTAAATCCTGACCCCGTTGGGAGTTTGGGATTAGGCCGACGGGCGGGTGGTTTAGTGATTTCTATTTAAACACTTAACCCACCCCTCCCTCTGTTTCTCCTTCTTCTTTTCCTGGATAGCGGCAGGAGGAAGCTATTCCTCCCTCTCCTCCTCCAGCTCAGGCGAGGTGCGGTGCGGCGGCGGACTCCCCGTGAAGCTTCGGGCATCGCCCAAGAGGTAGGAGTTCGTGTTTTTCTTCGTTTTCATATCTGCAACTCCCTTGGATTGTTTTATTTGCATCGAATCACTATTTTTCTATCGAGCGAAGCCCATAGTTGCGTAGGATTCCATCTGGGGTTTCCGTTTCACTTTTCGGATCAAAATTCCGAGTCCGGGAGTGATCGCAGGGATCCGACAAAGTTCCGGGAGTTTTTTTGGTGTTTTCCCTGCGGGTTTCAGCGGCGGCGGCGGCTTCCCAGCGGCGGCGGAGGCTTCCCAGTGGCAGTCCGGCGGCCTCCCAGGCAGTAGCAGCGGGGTACCGGATTGCGGCAGCGCGGCTCGTTGGCGGCGGGCATAGCCGGTCGGCCGAGCCGAGTTGCCGGCCGGGTGAACCGGGGTTGCGGCGCGCGACCCCGCGAAGGGAACCGAGTCCCGCCATCGGCGGGTCTCCATGTGGACCGAAGACCAGCCACCAGGGGCCGGTCGCCTGGTAGGTGGACCGCGAGACTGCGGCCGGCCCACACGGCCGAACCGCGGACCGGTGCTACAAGCCGGGCCAGGAAGCGTGGCCCAGCCCGAACCGGCCGAACCGGCCGGCCCCGGCCGGTTCGGGAGAAGGGGCTTCGCCCACTTCGATTTTGGACGCCCGCAACGTTTGTTACGGGCGTCCGCTTTGCGAGCCGTCTGTGGCGACGCGGATCCGACACAGAGGCAAATGTTTTGAGATGTTTTTGGGAAGTTTTAATTCCCGAACCGATGGGCCTCGGTGGCGCGACACTTGCATCGTGGGGATTGTCATTTTTCCGGGGGAACTTGTTTTGGACGACGCAGACACATCCGACATCTGTTTTGAGCGCCGTTAGTGGCGTGGGAACCCTGGCACCGAGGCAGATCTTCTTAGGGTGGTTTCAGGCATTGGGGCCAAAGTTGAGGCATGGTCATCACGTCCCGTCTTTTGAGCTGTGTGTAGCTTTTAGCAACTTTTTCCTCGGACGTCCGTTCGGGGCGTGCGAGCAGTCGATGATGGGTGTTTTTCCGAGGGCATCCCGTTGGTACAGTCTGCCCACTGTAATTCTACATGATTTTGCAGGGCCCACGAGGGTCGTTTGGGCATCGATGGTGATTTTCAATCATTATCACCCGGCGACCATTTTGGACAAGTGAATAGTCCATCTTATGTGTTTTTTTGAGAGGATCGCAACGGTGCGATCCGTTCATTGAGTTTCGGGACCAGAATGTGGGTCCCACGTGGCACCGCTCGTGTGCGGTGCACTGGAATGCATCTTTTTCTCCAGATATCCCTTGCACGCAAGTGAGTAGTTCTTTTGATGTGTTTTCTCGAGGGGATCGCAATGGTGCGATGCACCCGATTGTTTTCGGGGCTGCGCCTCGGGATCACGGGACGCCGTTCGGGCGTGAGGCGGTGTTGGTGACTTTTCCGTCGGATATTCGTTGGAGGTGAGTAAGTAGTCGATCTCGCGTGTTTTTTCACAAGGATTACAACGGTGTGATCCGCTTGGTTCTGCGGATCCTCTTACGCGATCTAGTGAATGGTGGAAATGTGAAGGTACCTTAGGGGCGGTTCTTCTTCTGTGGTTGTAGCGGACCCTTGGCATGTGAGCACGCGTACTCCCGTGTGAGTAAAGTAATGATAGAATAGATGTGGTTGTCCGTTCCCCAGTCGTTGAGGCGGCAAGTTGTAAATGTTACATCATGCCTTCATGTTGAAATTGGGTGTCGTGTGCACGATACCCCTTGGGCTGGAGACGTAGTATACTCTGGGAGTATACGAGAGCGGTTGGAGGTATGTGTGGTTTTTACCTAAGGCGTTCGTGCTGTTGGATGGGGTTGACTTGGGGCCACACGTCATGTAGGGCCCATTTGCGTTCCGTGTTCTGCTTTGCGTACTTTGACCTCTCGCGACGTAGAGGGTCCCTCTGTCCTTGTTTGTTTGACTATCAGGATGGAGTGTTTTCCCTGGCTCTGTGCCCGTTTGTTTGACCAGTAGGGTTGAGTGGTCTCCCCCTGGTTTCGTTCTCGATGGATCGGCCAGTAGCGGTGCTAGTGACACCCAGTGATAGAGGAGGTGCTGAAATTCTTTTGGTTGAGTTGATCTGCAGTTGGGTGGTTGCGTGATACCCACTCTGTGTTTGGTTGGCCAGTGTTGTACCCTCCAGTGGATATGGCCAGAGCAGTTCTGAGTTTTACCCTCCAGCGGGGCTGGGCAGTGGGCTACTCATCAGCTTCTAGGGTCTACCCTCCAATAGAGACTGGGCAGTGGGTCACCCGAGACTCTTAGGGTCTACCCTCTAGCAAGGAATGGGCAGTGGGTCACCTGACGCACTTAGGGTCTACCCTCCAGTAGAGACTGGCCAGTGGGTCACCCGACGACCTCTTAGGTTCTGCCCTCCAGCAGTGCTGGGCAGTGGGTCGCCCGTCGTCTAGTTCCAGGTCTAGCCTCCAGCATGGCTGGGCAGTGGGTCGCCTGTCAACTTATTCCAGGTCTACCTTCCAGCAGGGCTGGGCATTGGGTCGCCTGATTATGTATTACGGTCTACCCTCCAGCGGGGCTGGGCAGTGGGTCGTCAGATGATGTATTATGGTTTACCCTCCAATAGGGCTGGGCAGTGGGTCACCCGATATCCTATTATGAATTACCCTCCAGCTGGGCTGGGTAGTGGGACACCTATTGGCATTCCAGACTCAGTCCTTTCTAATAGGATAGTCTGTGGCTTTCCTCCGTGACCACTGGAGGGGGACCCTTGGTTGTACAGGTCGGTGATGGAACTACTTTGACTTTGAGGAGACCTCTCGACAGCAGGGCAGTGACGAGGTGTGGTTTGAATTTCCCTAGAACTCTCAAGAATGAGGGGTACTTTCCCCACCGAGATGCGTTCTTGTAACGCGATCTAAAACCGTGCAGGTGAGTCAGTGCCGCCCAAAGCGGATAGTTCCAAGGTGCGGTGATTGAGCCCCTTGTCTTGCGGTTAGGGGAAGACGTGTGGGATGCTGGGCATCAATGATGGAGTTTACTTCTGGGACTGTCAGATACTCTTCTTGGGCTGAACTACAGGACGAAGATCCCATTATGAGCTTGTTCGGGCTTCTTGTAGAGCATATATATATGTATATACCTTGTTTCTAGTACCCACTTCTTGGGTTTGGTTACTCCCATTCCAGGAGAGGTGAAAAGCACAAGGTATGCCACGTGCTTTCTGTGTCTAGATTCTCATGGTTGGACGAGTCTACTCTCCTACTATAGGTAGTGAAGACTCGACGGGAAGTTCGTCTTCTCACCATTTCTAGATCCTTGTGTCTGGACGAGTCTACATTCTTTCCTCCTGTTGGGTTGAGATGGACTCTTCGCTGCACTCTATATTGTACTTCTATTCTACTCCCTGTTCGATCTACTACTCACCCTTTGGTACCTCTTTTTTTGCTCCCTCGAGCCTTCGGGATATCATACTGAGTATTTTTTTACTCACCCCTACTTGGTCTTTGCCCACACTTGATGTGCCCCTGCAGACGACGGACAGGTGGAGCCTGACTTGAGTGGAGTGTAGGAGCTTGGGATCTTGGACCGCGTGTGGTGGTCATGGCCAGGTTCCAGGTGGGAGACCCGTCAGCTGTTTATTTTTGTTTACCTGTTGCTGGGTTGTGGCACTTTTCATGTTGGGCGCGTGTTTTTTCCCTTTTTCCTTTTCAGCACTTTGCTTGTACTGTTTAGAGGTCGATGCACTTTTGGTGGTTTATATATAGCAGTTGCACTTTACTCTGCTTGTCTTTTCTTTTACTCTGCACTTTTGCATTGAGTGTGCTGCATGTGTGTGTGTACAGGTGCTTAGGAAAAGGTCTCCCGGAGTTTTTGTGCCTTCGGCGCTGGTCTCCAGCCCATGGCTTATGGAGTCGGGCTTGGGGTAGTTGCGGTTCGAGCCCGGGTAGGGTCAGGTCGTGACAAAGTGGTATCATAGGTGGTTCGTTCCTTGGGGCATTGTGTGGACGTCCCTAAAAAGGAATTGGTTGTGATTTAGGGCAACAGTGTTAACGTGTCCCGAGAGCGGCTCTCAGGCTAGGGAGTCCAGTGATGGTGCGGGGGCCGACGTATCCATTCACGAGGACCCTGATAACCCGCTTGTCGACTCGGCATGCTGAGACACTTGTTGCAGGGAAATTTGTTTGCGCATAACATAGGACTAATTCTTTGACTGTCCGTCTTGAGTCAGATCCCCATCAACGTTGTTGTATTGGTATATACATGTATGCTCGTTTGACTGCGACACTCCTTGATAATATTCAGGATGTCTCCGCAAAGACAGCCAGCCCGGATACCAGCTTGGTTCGTGACAATGACCCTATGAGATATTGGGCCACAGTCCAGGACCCATCATGAGAGCCCTTTATCTAGGTGGGCCGGTAGCAGCACCCCCACCTTTTGAGAAGTAGATAGTTTCAGCAGAGTAGGCTGAGCTTGAGTGCAGGTTGAGAACGTTCCATGAGTTCCAGCGGCAGAGACCGCTGAGGTTCAGTGGTGAGCCAGACCCTCAGGCAGTAGAGGCTTGGATCGAGATAGTGGTTCAGCCTTTTCAAGCTTGTGCAGACGCCGGCAGATCTTATGGTGGTTTTGGCAGTCGTCCTTTTCATGGAGCATCTCGGCATTGGTGGATTCTGGTGACTCTGTTTCTTGACGATTCGTCGCTTTCGTGGGGCAACTTTCTGTTGTCGTTTCGTGAGGAGTTTTCCCCTCCTGCTTGCGCTCCGTTCGGATTCAGGATATCCTGCAGTTTTAGCTGGGAGGGATGACGGTGGCCAAGTACACGGCTATTTTTGCAGACCGTGCACGATTTTATCCGTACATGGTCCATGACGATAACCTCCGAGCGTAGAAGTTTGACCAGGGTCTCCGCCGAGAGATTCGTGCTGTCGTAGTACCTGTGAGCATTTTCACAAATGCTAGGGTTCCAGAGCAGGCGTTGGTGACAAAGAGCGTCCTGTCATGTTTTTCAGTTGGTAGTGGTAGTGGGCGTGATGGAGCCGGGACGTCTTCCATAGCAAGAAGGCGCTAGAGGACAGTACCTTGACACAGGTGGCCTTTCCATTGCAGGTTTTGGAGATGTGGTCGTATGCCATTATGGCGAAAAGGCGCAGGGCCTCAGCCGATGATGCCCTTTCGAGAGTGGATCCCGGGCTATGGCCATACACTAAAGTGGCGACAGAGGGAACAAGGGCATCCCATAGAGCGCCGGTGTTATGCATGTGATGGGCGAGATCACTTGGCACGAGACTGCCTGACCCGAGTTAATGGGATCTTCGGGCAGGCAGTAGGCGCACCACCACTGCAGAGGCAGCGCCATGATCAGAGTATTATCCAGAGGGGTAGTGCTAGCAGAGGAGCGGGAGGAGCTAGTAGTGGGGGACGACTTTATGAGATCTCCCCATCACCACTAGGCGGTCCACTTCAGGCTCCGGGAGCTAACGGTTGGGACCAAGGACAGCCGCGAGCTTTGGATGTCTACGATCCTGCAGAGCATGGGATGGTGAGACGTACCCCTTGTGGCTCTTCTACTTTTTTGCAGTAGAATTTTTAGGCTCTGCGTGTGAAATTATTTTCTCTGTGCTCCTTGTTTGAGGTGTTAGCATGGTGACGCAGGGCGTCGGGTGTAACCCAATGTTGGTAAGGAAAAAGGCATGATACTTTTTCCTTTCGTCGATGGTGTTGAATCCTTCACCTTTTTAGCGTGTAAGAGAGCATCGACTGTGGAACCTTGCATGACCAGATATCCTTGGGTGTTTCACCATATGGAAATTCTGAAGGAGGGAATCACCGGGCCTTGTTTTAGGTACGGGCGGTGATTCCAGTCGCGGTATGCTACGTAGAGGTTCGTTCGGGTAGGTGAGCTACCCCCGAGAGCCTTCGGGTCATTTGAGACCGTGTAAAGGGATGGCGAGGTTGTCTACCACCTCACCCTAATCCCAAAGTCTGGAGTGTGTGCACGACATCGGCATGGGGCGACCTCGCATGAATGGATCAATCCTTTGGCTTGTGTGTGGTGACGCAGAGCTATGCGTGGGTTCTTCTGGGTATGGGAAAGCTAGGTGTGGTCTTATTACCCTTTGTTTCTCCCTAGTTTGGCTTTTCGGGGACGAACATCTTGAAGGAGGGAATGATGTAAGAACCCGGTTTTTGCTGTGAAAGACTTTGAAATATTTTTGATGATATTCCAGAGCAGTGCCTTCAGACGGCGTGCGATTCCGAGCCCCGGAGTGGCCGGAATTAAATTTTCAGTGCGTTCACACTAAAAATGCCAAATAAATGGGATAACTCTTAAAATATGTTCCGGATCAGAGATCCGAGTGTACGGATGGGTCTGTAATGGGGTTTTTACCCTAGGAACGACATAAAACTTGTCGGTGTGGGATGTTTGGACCCCTCGCTTGCTTTCGGAAGGTTAAACGGATAATTAATTAATTAGTTTATTCATTTAATGATGAAACGCTAGTATCTATTAAACGGTTGCTCGGATTGGAAAACCGAGGGCACCGTTGAGTTCGGAGCGTGCCGTTTACCCTAGGAGGGGTATAAGTTTCGCGGGCGCGGGCCGTTTGTGAAGAAAGGCCCCAGGGGCGTTTTCGTAATTTTTCAGCCTCAGACGTTCAGTTTGATAACATTTCAACGGGGCCTTGAATTAAAATTCTAAGACCTCTGTTGCGTTCAGAGTGTGGTTTTTGGTCTAGGGGAGGCTAAATCCCGACCTCGTCGGGAGTTTGGGTTCGGGCCGATGGGCGTGTGGTTAAGTGTTTTCTATTTAAACACTTAACCCACCTGTCCCTCTGTTTCTCCTTCTTCTTCGCCGGGATAGCGGCAGGCGGAAGCTCCTCCTCTCTCTCCTCCTCCAGCTCCGGCGAGGCGCGGCATGGCGGCGGACTCCCCGTGAAGCTCTGGGCATCGCCCAAGAGGTAGGAGTTCGTGTTTTTCTTCGTTTTCATATCCGCAACTCTCTTGGATTGTTTTATTTGCATCGAATTGCTGTTTTTCTATCGAGTGAAGCCCGTAGTTGCGTAGGATTTGATCTGGGGTTTATGTCACACTTTTCGGATTAAAATTCCAATCCCGGTGGTGATCGCAGGGATCTGACAAAGTTCCGAGAGTTTTCTTGGTGTTTTCCCAGCGGGTTTCGGTGGCAGTAGTGGCTTCCCAGCAGTGGCGACTTCCCAACGGTTGTGGGGGCTTCCCAGCGGTGGCAGCGGTTTCCCAGGGGTGGTCCGGCGGCTTCCCAGGCGGCGGCAGCGGTGGGGTACCGGACGGCGGCAGCGCGGCTCGTAGGCGGCGGGCGCAGCCGGTCGGCCGAGCGGAGGTGTCGGCCGGGTGAACCGGGGTCGCGGCGCGCGACCCCGCGCAGGGAACCAAGACCCCCCATCGGCGGGTCTCCGTGTGGACCGAAGACTGGCCACTAGTGGCCGGTCGCTAGGTCGGTGGACCGTGGTACAGTGGCTGGCCCGCATGTCCAAACTGCGGACCGACGCTGCAAGCCGGGCCAGCAAGGGCGGCCGGGCCCGGACCGGCCGAACCGGCCACCCCCGGCCGATTCCGCCGAAGGGGGTTCGCCCCCTTCGATTTTGGACGCCCGTAACGTTTGCTACGGGCGTCCGTTTTGTGATCCGTCTACGACAGTGCGGAGATGACGTAGAGACGAACATTTTCAGATGGTTTCAAGAATTTTTAATTCCCGAAACGAGGGTCCTCGGTGGCACGACACGTGCATCGAGGGGATTGTTGTTTTTCCAGAGGAACTTGTTTCGGACGGCGCGGACACATCTGATGTCCATTTTGAGTGACGTTAGTGGCGTGGGAACCCTGGCACTGAGGCGGATCTTCCCAGGGTGGTTTTAGGCATTGGGGCTGAAGTTGAGGCGCGGGCCCCACGGCCCGTCTTTTGAGCTGCGTGCATCTTTTAGCGACTTTTTCCTCGGATGTCCGTTTTGGGTGTGTGAGCAGTAAATGTTGGGTGTTTTTACGAGTAATCACATTGGCGCAGTCTACCCATTGTAATTCAACACGATGGTGCGGGGCCCACGAGGGTCGCTTGGGCGTCGATGGTGATTTTCCATCATTATCACCGGGTGACCGTTTTGGACAAGTGAATAGTCCATCTTGTGTGCTTTTTCAAGAGGGTCGCAATGGTGCAATCCATTCGTTGAGTTTCGAGACCGGGATGCGGGTCCCACGTGGCACCGCTCGTGTGTGGTGCGCCAGAATGCATCTTTTTCTCCGGATATCCATTGCACGCAAGTGAGTAGTGCTTTTGATGTGTTTTCCCGAGAGGATTGCAATGGTGTGATGTGCCCGACTTTTTTCGTGGTTGAGGCTCGGGATCATGGGACGTCGTTCGGGCGTGAGGCGATGTTGGTGACTTTTCCGTCGGATATCTGTTGGAGGCGATTAAGTAGTCGATCTCGCATGTTTTTCCGCGAGGATTACAACGGTGTGATATGTTTTGTTGTGCAGATCCCCTTGCGTGGTCATGTGAAAGGTGGAAATATGAAGGTGCCCTGGGGGTGGTTCTTCTTCTGTTGTTGTAGCATACCCTTGGCGTGTGATCGCACGCACTCCCATGTGAGTGAAGTAATGTTGGAATAGATGTTGTTGTCCATTCCCCAGTCGTTGAGGCGGGAAGTTGGAAATGTTACGTCACGCCTTCGCGTTGACGTTGGGTGTTGTGTGCACGATATCTCGTGGGCTGGAGACTTAGTATACTCTGGGAGTATATGAGAGCGCTTGAAGGTACGTGTGGTTTGTACCTGAGGCGTTCGTGTGCTTGGATGGGGTTGACTTGGGGCCACACCTCGTGTGGGTCCCATGTGCGTGTCGTGTTCTGTTGTGCATACTTTGACCTCTCGCGACATAGAGGGTCCCTCTGTGCTCGTTTTTTTTGAATAGTATGATGGAGTTTTTCCCCGGGCTCTGTTCCCTTTTGTTTAACCAGTGGGGTTGAGTGGTCTTCCCCTGGTTTTGTTCTCGATGGATCGGCCAGTAGCAGTGCTAGTGACACCCAGTGATGGAGCAGGCACTGAACTTATTTTTGGAGAGTTGATTTGGAGTTGGGTGGTTGCGCGATACCCACTCTGTGTTTGGTTGGATAGTGTTGTACCCTCCAGTGGATATGGACAGAGCAGTTCTGAGTTTTACCCCCAGCGGGGCTGGGTAGTGGGTTACTCATCTTCTTCTAGGGTCTACCCTCCAGTAGAGACTGGGCAGTGGGTCACCCGACACTCTTAGGGTCTACCCTCCAGCAGGGACTGGGCATTGGGTCACCCGACACACTTAGGGTCTACCCTCCAGCAGTGACTGGGTAGTGGGTCACCCGACGACCTCTTAGGGTCTACCCTCCAGCACGGCTGGGCAGTGGGTTTCCCATCGTCTAGTTCTAGGTCTACCCTCCAGCACGGCTGGGCAGTGGGTCGCCTGATGATCTATTAAGGTCTACCCTTCAGTGGGGCTGGGCAGTGGGTCGTCGGATGATGTATTATGTTTTACCCTCCAGCAGGGCTGGGCAGTGGGTCACCCAATATCCTATTATGAATTACCCTCCAGAAGGGCTGGGGAGTGGGACACCTTTTTGCATTACAGACTTAGTCCTTTCTACTAGGATAGTCTGTGGCTTTCCTCCATGACCACCGGAGTGGGACCCTTGGTTGTACGGGTCAGTGATGGAACGACTTTGACTTTGAGGAGACCTCTCGACTGTAGGTCAGTGAAGAGGTGTGGTTTGACTTTCCCTAGAACTCTCAAGAATGAGGGGAACTTTCCCCACCGAGACGAGTTCTTGTGACACGATCTAAAACCATGTGGGCGAGTCAGTGCCGCCCAAAGAGGATAGTGTCAAGGTGCGGTGATTGATCCCCTTGGCTTGCGGTTCGCGGCAGACATGTGGGATTCTAGGCATCGATGATGGAGTTTACTTCCGGGACTGTCGGCTACTCTTCTTGGGCCGACCTACGGGATGGAGATCCCCTTATGAGCTTGTTCGGGCTTCTTTTAGAGCATATATATATTTATATACCTTGTTTCCATTACCCACTTCTTGGGTTTGGTTACTCCCCTTCTAGGTGTGGTGAAGACGTGTGGGGTATGCCACGTGCTTTCCTTGTCTAGCTTCTTGTGGTTGGACGAGTCTACTCTTCTGCTATAGGTAGCGAAGACTCAATGTGAAGTTCATCTTTTCACCGTTTCTAGCTCCTTGTGTCTAGATGAGTCTACATTATTTCTTATTGTTGGGTTGAGATGCACTCTTTGTTGCACTCTCTGTTTTACTTCTATTCTACTCCCTGTTCGATCAACTTCTTACCCTTAGGTACCTCTTTTGTTGCTCCCCCGAACCTTCTGGGTATCCTACTGAGTATTTTTATAGTCACCCTTGCTTGGGCTTTTCCCGCACTTGGTGTGCCCATGCAGACGACGGACAGGTGGAGCGTGACTTCAGTGGAGTGTAGGAGCTTGGGAGCTTGGACCGCGTGTGGTGGTCGTGGCCGGGTTCCATGTGGGAGACCCGTTAGCTGTTTCTTTTTGTTTACCTGTTGCCGGTTGTGGCACTTTTCTGGTTGGGCGCGTTTTTTTTTCTTTTTCCTTTTCAGCACTTTTCTTGTACTGTTTAGAGATCGATGCACTTTTAGTGGTTTATATATAGCAGTTTCACTTTAATCTACTTGTCTTTTATTTTACACTGCACTTTTTCATAGAGTGTGCTACGTGTGTGTGTACAGGTGATTAGGCAAAGGCCTCCCTGAGTTGTTGTGCCTTCAGTGCTGGTCGCCATCCCCTGGCCTATGGAGGCGGGCTTGGTGTAGTTGCGGCTCGAGCCCGGGTAGGGTCGGGTCGTGATAGGATTTCTCCAATTAATCAAGAAAAATTCTGCAACCCTATAAAAATTGGAAGGTGGATATTCTAATCAAAGGTTTTGGGTAGGAATATTCCCCTGACAACCATCTTGACAAGGGAGAGAGAGGACTTGGTATAAGAATATCTCTCTTATCAGTTAAAGGAAGTAAAATAGATAAAATTAAAAACAATGATAGCACAACACTTGGTCTAGCCGAACCCAATCCGATCACCACCTATATCATTTCTTAACACCAATAAATCCTAGTTATTTATTTCTTTCAAAATCATTCAAATTTATTTAAACCAATCATTTTCAGAAAACCTAAAAAAAGTGGAAACCTTGTTTTGTGTGCACTACTCTTCAGAAGACTACATAGTATCAAATTATATACTATTCTAAGGTAATTAAAATATTGTTTTTTCATGCCCCATAAAAGGTGTGTGCCAAACATGGTGTCATTTCCGAGGAGGTAGTGGCTCAAAATACCTGTTTTAGAAAAAGAAAATTGAATGAAATGTACTTCAATTATGCATTTAAATAAATTTGATAGTGAAATTGAATGATCACTAACCAAATTGTGAAAAAACAATTTTCAATCCTATTTTGATGAAATTAACCAATCAGATTGATGTGACACTCTCAGTATTCACTCTAAACCCACGATCATGACTGACAATCCCAACCAAACCTTGCATGATTTATGTGAAACTCAATTTATTATTCAAAATAACCAACTCATTAAACCTAATTCCCCAATTGATTTTGAATTTCTTGTCACTATGATTATCTTGCTTCCAAAATTTCAAGGTCTGGCAAGAGAATACCCAAATAGATACATGCAGGAATTTAGCTTCACATGATCAAGCTTTAGGCCAAGAGGAGCACTTGAAGACCATTTTCAATGGATGGAATTCCCCATCTCACTTGAAGGATATGCTAAGGAATTGTTATAGAATCTTTAACCTAGGGAGATTAGCGATTGGGATGATCTGAAAAGATTCTTCATACCAAGATTCTTCCTAACCTCTAGGATAATACAATAAAAAGGGTATTTTGGTCATACATCAATAAATTAGAGAAACTCTCTTCTAATACTGGGAATGATTTAAGAAGCTTTATGCCAAATGCCCACATCAAGAAATAGAGGAACACCAATTCCTTGTGTTCTTCTACTATGTCCTTCTTGACAATGATAAAAATCTACTTGATGCCTCATCAGGGTGATCTCTGATTGACAAGTTACCAGTAGATGTTTGAAGCCTAATTGAGAAGATTTTGCAAAACTCTTCACAATTTGGAACAAGAGGAATGAGAACCAGGGGGATACATAAGGTAAAAACATCTGATTCCTCGGCATTGATTGAAACCAATGTCGATGACCTTGCAATGTTAGTCCGTCAAATAATCATAACTTAAGAAAATGGACAACAGGATTTATCTCATGTATTTGGTTTCATTTATTTTTCCACTCATTATACTGACAAGTGCCCTGAGATATAGGTAACAGAATACTGTATTGCGGCCTTCAACCAAGACAAATCCAATAATATCAAATGCATCAACCCCAATCCCAACAAGGATATGGGAACTATAAATAAAAAATGAGATCATTTAATCCTAACCAAAACCTTGGTCAACCTTCTTACCGGTAAAATAAATTTCCATAACCCCCTTTCATTCCTACAATCTTATAAAAACCCTTCCAACAACAACAATCCTTTTAGCCACCACCATCCCAATGAAAGAAATACAAAAAACCATCCACCATCACACAACCTTCTGTGGAATAGCTACAATCCTTGTATGAGGGCCTAGCAGATAAGGTTGATAAGATGGCATACAAGGTGGGAAGTCTTGTTGAAATCATATCGAAAAACCCAAGCAAGATCCCAACCTATATAGTTCCAAATTTGATGGAGACTGTCCGTACAATCACAACGCATAGCAGGAAGGACCTCACACCACTAGAATAGTGTGAGGAGGATTATTCCAAGGAACCTCCTCATGATCTTCATGTCCAACCAAAATTCGGAGTCAACAAAAAAGTAGAAATAATAAGGTTCGGGAAGGAAAGACCAGAAACACCATTGATAAAAAAACAAATGGAGAAAGATTATATAATTTCACCATTCCCATATTCATTGGTTGATTCAACGAAGGGAGATGAAGAATGGATTCACTGGGGAATTTAGGAAACCTTCTTGAAAGTGGTGACTAACATCCAACTACATGAAGAAATCAGAAAAATCCCTAAATATTCAAAATTTCATAAGGATTTGTGCACTAAAATAAAGAGGCTAGATGGAAATGAAAACCTAAACTTATAAAGAAGAATATCGTCATTTATCAATGCATTTTGTGATCTCAAAGCATCGTTAAATGTGATGCCTCACTCAGTGTTTTCATTTTTGTCGATCAGATAATTAAAACCAACGTGATTAGTTGTACTATTAGTAAACCGGTCCACCTTTTTCCTAGTTGTATTTGTTGAAGATGTGCTCATGGGACTGAGAGGATTAATCTTTCCAGCATACATTTATTTCCTTACTATATAGGATGACCAAGAACCGTCTCAATCTCCCATTATCCTAGGGAGTGAATTCCTAAAAATAGTAAGGAATATCATCAACAACCATGAAGGAACACTCACCATTGATCTTGGAGATAGTATGGTACACTTCAACATTCATGATATGATGACAAATCTTTCCAGCAATCACTCACTTTACGTGATCTCCCTTGATAAAGCTATAGAACCAATAGAAGACTTAGTAATGCTTCATTACATCTTATCAGAGAACTTTTAATTTGAATATTATATTTCCCAAGAACCTGAAAAATCTTATCTCATGTTAAAGGATGAGGTGAAATATTAATTTTTCAATTATTTTTTAAAAGAGTGTAAGATTATACCAGAAAATCCCACCTTATAAGTAGAAAACTAGAATGAAATATCATCCCTTGAACAACCCCCAAGTCTATAACTGAAACCACTAACATGTGATTTGATGTATGCCTACTTAATGTAAGGAGAAAAATTTCTGGTAATGATTAACAATAACATATCTCTTTCACAAGAAAAAAACCTGATTGAACTTTTAAAAAGGAATGTCAATGTTGTTTGATGGATTTTACATGAAATACCTAGAATTAACCCTAATGTATGCTCTCACAAGATATATTTAGAATTTGGTTCATGACAAGTTAGACAACCTCATAGAAGACTCAATACAACCATTATAGATTCCATTAAAAAGGAGATAGAGAAATTGTTAAGTTCCCACATCATCTACCCAATATCCAATTCTCAGTGGGTTAGCCGAATTCATGTAGTCCTGAAGAAATCTGGACTAACCACATTTAAAAATGAATGAAATGAATTGATACCAATGAGAGTAAAAAATAGCTGTCGAGTGTGTATAGACTATAGGAAGCTAAATCAAGTTACTAGAAAAGATCACTTTCTTGTTCCTTTCATTGATCTAATTCTTGAATGGATAGCTGGAATAACTCATTACTATATTTAAGAAGGAATCTTAGGATATTTTAGGATACTGATCTCCCTAAAAGACAATGATAAGAAGACCTTCACCTGTCCTTTTAGAAAATTCTCCTAAAAAGGATTCATTTAGGTCTATGAAATACCCTAGGTACAATTCAACGGTTTATGGTGAGTATTTTCTCAGACCACATTGAGGACTTCATAGAGGTGATTCTTGATGATTTCATAGTTTTTTTAAATTCATTTGATCACAACATGGAAGATTTGGGAAAATAAAATTAAAACATGACTTGAGAAGAACATTGTCTTAAATTTCGAAAAATGTCATTTCATTGTTGAAAAAGGAATAGCGTAATGGAATATAATTTCACAAAAATGGATTGAGGTTGTTAAATTCAAATTTGATGTAATAAATTCTTTTGTATATCCTACTTGTGTAACACATGATAGATCCTTTTTAGGGAATGTGGGTTTTTACATAGATTCACCAAGTATTTCATTAATATTTCTCTCCCTCTCTCAAGATTACTTTTAAAGGATGTTGACATCAATTATGGTTGTGGATGTACGGAACCAGATGACTAATTAATGGAATGGCTAATAACACCACTAATAATTCATCCCCCCAATTGGGAATACCCTTTCTAGATACTTTGTGATGCATCCAACCAAGTGGTGGTAGACTCATTAACACAGAGAATTGATAGCAAGCCTCAAGTTAACTCATATGAATAAAGGTCCATGGATGAAACAAAAATAAATTAAACAACCATTGATAAGGAGTTCCTTGTAGTCATCTTTTCACTAGATAAATTTTGATCATATCTTGTTGGCACTAAATTTGTTTCTTTCTGATCATGAAACACATAGGTACTTAATAAAAAATGAGGATACTGAACCATAGTTTGTGATATTGATACTACTCTTACAAGAGTAAAATTTTAAAATAAAACATAAGAAGGAGACCAAAAATCATGTGGTTGATCATTTAAGTCAACTACCCCACACTGGTGCAGTAGAAATCCCAAAACAAAACATGCATAATGTATTGATTCTTGGCGAAAAACTCAACATCGTCTACGGTGAAGTACCATGGTATTCCAACATTGCCAACTATTTGGTTAAATCTCAGATACCCTCTCATCTAATATCTCATAAAAAACATAAGGTTAAATATGAATCAGGATTTTATGTTTGGGATGACCCATTTCTGTGGAATGTTTGTAATGATCAAATCATAAGAAGATGTTAACCAAGAAGTGCAATGGAATCAGTGTTTGAATTTGGTCATAAACTATCTTATAGTGGCCACTTTGTACCTCAGAGGACTTCCTGAAATGTTATAGAATCTAGACTCTATTCTCCCACCTTATTCAATAATGCTTATTAGTTTTGTAAAAGATGTGAAAAATTCCATTTTTGGTAATGTATCCAAAAGACAAGAAATTCCACAAAAACCAATACCCTTTTGGAAAAATTTTGAATAATTTGACATAGATTTCATGGGACCGTTCCCAATGTCATTTGGAAATTAATATATTCTTTTGGAAATATACTATTTCAAAATAGGTGGAAGAAAAGCAACCAGAACTGGTGATGATGAAGTTGTTTGTCATTGTTTTAGGGCTAACATTTTCTGTAGGTTTGGATTTCAATGTGCAATCATCAGTGACCACAGAACTCATTTCTACAAGAGGAATATGGAATCATTTCTGAATAAGTATGGATTACATTATATAACATCTGCAACATACCATCCCCAAACAAATGGCCAAGAAGAAGTTGCTAATAGAGAAATCAAATCCATATAGAAAAGCTTGTTGAACCCAACATCGAGGACTAGAGACAAAGGTTAGATGATACCTTATGGGTATACATAACAGCTTATTAGACACCTATAGGGATGATCCATTATAGATTGGCCTATGGAAAGAGTTTCCACCTACCTGTGGAGTTGGAGCACAGAACCTACTAGGCGGTCAGATAGATGAATCTGGACCTTGGGAAAGCTGGGAAAGAATAGAGATTACAGGTACATGAGCTAGAGGAAATGAGGAGAGAATATTTTTAAAATTCAATGATCTATAAATACTGGACAAGGAAGGACCACTAAAATATGATTCAACCAATAACCATCAACCCTGGAGATCAAGTGATACTCTACAAATATAGACTTAAGATTATTCCATGTAAACTTTGTTTCAGATGGGTAGTCTCTTTTATTGTTATTCATGTATACCACTTTGGTGTCATACAGATTAAAAAGTAAGGAGGCGGAAACCTCTTCCCTATAAATGGGAAGATGCTTAATAACTTCCATGGGATCATACCTCAAGAACCTGTGGAGGAGATCGCACTCCTTCTCCCAGATTACAAATAAACACCTACCAGGTTGCATCATTCTGTTACACTCGATTAATTGCAGTAACTCCATCATTTTGAAACATATATAAAAACATTCCATTTACATTCCTTGAGGACACTGCATCAATTATTTCTGGGGGAGGGAATCTTTTAGTCCACGATTTTTTAAAAAAATTCATTTTTTAAGTCGATCCAATGACATTAAACAAAAGCGCTTCTTGGAGGCAACACACATTTTCCCCCATTTTCCACTTGATCATATACCAGCATGATTAAACATGAATGCATTTTTATCTATAAGACATGAGTTTATTAGGAATGTAATGATTTAATGTTTTGGATTTAAATGTTAATAATCATGAATCATTAAAATGATGAATTATATTATTATTAAGAAGCAAAGATATTGAAATTATGACTTGTGATTTTAATAAATTAGTTGATTCATGAAATTTCCCTACTATCTTCCACGCTTTTAATTTCTGAAGTTCATTGAATTGTGTTTATTATTCATGCCATGAGTGATTTTTTAATATTATATTTCATATTCCTGATATAATTTATATACCAAGTAAATCCTATTTATCTTGAGTAAATTTCTTGAGTGATATTGGTACATTTAACCTTCCATAACATGTAATGGATCTTGTCGAAGATATGACTATGCGAAAACATCTTTAAAATGATTGAGGCATCTTTTGAAAATCTCTTTTTTCCTTTAAAACCACCTTTCCATTAATACTTAATTAGACCATAGAATCCATGAACAATCTTTATAGTAATGAGCCACATTTCAATCCATTTCTATCTATTCCAACCCTACTCTTGGTTATTTCTTGATATTTTAAAGTTAATGTTTGGGGATAAAGGGAATCATGGTTGAAGAGATGATATAAATTGTAAGGAAAATGTGTGGGGGTTATAATTTTTTGAAATGATAAAGGACATTTGATTCATTCATTTTACACTTTATTGTTTTCCCTTCTTGAATAAAAATGGAAAATAAATGAAAAAAAAGAGGGAAATGGGTTTTGATTTGGGAAAAAATCACCATTTTCCCAACTGAAAATCTTAGGATCATATGTAGTTACGTGATGGATGTGAGGTTTGATCTAATCATAACTTTCGAAAAAAATAAAAAATGAAAATGTAAAAAAATTCTCAAGAGGGTTCTCAAATCATTCATTATGAATTATTTGATAATTACTAGACATTTAATTTTGGGGAAAGTGGGTGTTTCTACATTGAAGTGGAAATTTTCATTTCCCTTTATCTTTTGATATCATGCACTTTAATTAATTGATTATCCTCCTCCTTGAGTCTTAATTTTTAAAACATAAATTCCTACCAACCATAATCCTCATAGTCATTTGAACTTTTATTACATGTCCTCATGATTTTGTGTGCCTTTTTTCTTTACAATGTGGAGAAAGTAGTTCATTTACATGCCTATGGATTAGAATCATGTTCAGAAGATATGAGCATAACTCTACTTGAATTATATCAGGAGATATGAGAGAAACAATTCAAGTGAGTTAGATCATGACATTGTAATTTTAATAGTAATGAATTGAGGATCTTGAATTAATGAAAGCAGAAGATCCATAAATTTTCAAAATGGGAAAAGTAAAATACATAAATCTATTATTTCATTGAAAAATGAGGAATTAAATTGACACTTTACGTGAAATTGGAAAATTTAATATGACATTAGATAATTGTTTGATTTTTATTACTTTGAAATTTGAATTTTTGTAACAGTTGATTCCTATGAATTCCATGTTGAGATCTTATTCTTGATGAAAATAATGGTTAAGTGTGGGAGTAATTGATAGATAAAATTTATGTGTATATTTTACGTATTAATTTTCATAATTAAATGAAGAATCATTCCTTTTTTGAATGATTTAATTTGTTTTATGTGTTATGGAATGAATTGGAGAACTTGTGAAAAAAGAGAAAAAATAGGGGGCATTACATGCAAAAAGACCCTTTGCTTCGTGAGTGAAGTGAAGTGGTGTGACACCAGAATTTCAAGAGAGAATTATAGTAGGAAAAATAAAGAAAACTACTTACACATCGTGTACCTTCAGTACATGTCATGACCATATCAAGTTAATTAGTTCTCCACTTTACATGTCTTCATGAATAGACACATTGTGAACCAAAATTAAACGTTGTGTACCTTCAGTGTATGTTGTGACTAATGTAAAATAGTCAAAACAGTGTATGAGATTCATGCAGGATTCATAGAACACGGCAGAGTAAACCATTGAGAATTACAATTTGTGTACCCCTAAGTACACTCTGTATACATGGTGATGCATAAAAAATAATTAATTGCAGTAGACATCCGGATTTGGAAAAACTAGCCAATAAATATCGACCTCCAGTAGCCTTCCAAGAGACACCGAGTTGGGAGGAAGCCAAGGGACACTCAAGGACAACTGCTTTCAAATTTATTTGTTTAATTTATTTTCATTTATTACTTTAAAATGTCTCTCCTATTCTAAATAATATTTCCTACCCCATCCATAGAGGATTAGTTTCATTTTAGTGATTGGGAAGAGAGGAGGTTGTACCAATGTGTCGGCTTCAGATCTTGTGCATCAAATGAATCAAATTCCTTTTTCTTTTTATTTTGGTTTCAATTCATAGTTCAGTTTTAAATTCTGAAAGATGTTGTGTTATGTTTTGATTTTATTATTATAAATTTTAGTGGTCGATGATCACATATACCTCCCCCAAATTCTAATCTGTATATAGTGTAACAAGCTTAGGGTTGTGTTTTGTGAGATCGACGGTAGTCACCACATGTGTATGCTTGCATGTGGAATATTTTTTTAATTCGAAACGTCAATTCCTGGATAGGGATTTCTCTAATTAATCATGAAACATTCTGAAACCCTACACACATTGGAAATAGGATAGATCAATCTATGGTTTTGGATAGGAAAATTATCATCATAACCATCTGGCCAAGGGAGAGAGAGGACATGGTAGTGAAATCTCTCTCTTATCAGTTAGAGGATGGAAAATGGATAAATTTAGAAACCATGGTATCAGAACATTAGGTCTATCTGAACCCAATCTGATCATCATCGTTATCATTTGTTTACACCAATCAGTTCAAGATGTCTATTTCTCTCAAAATCATTTATATTAATTTAAACCAATAATTTTTAGAAAACCTACAAAAAGTGACAACCTTGTTTTGTGTGCACTCCACTTCAGGATACTACTTAGGATCAACTATTATACTATTATATATAATTAAAATACTATTTTTCCATGCCTCGTGATAGGTGTGTTCCAACCAGTACCACAGAAAATATATTTTCAATTTTACAGTGGTGTGAACAGGATTATATAATCTTATTAGTCTTTCATTTGGAAGGTGAAGATGATCAATGTTGGAATCTTATCAAGAATATGAGACAAATAGAGGAAATTGACTCCATGTAATGGGACTAGTAGAAGAACTTATTTTCCCCCAAGTAAATTCCTTATATTCTCTAAACAAATATGTAGAAGGATTTTCTTGAACTTAATCAAATGTATGAGGAATATATTAGTACCTATAACGAAAATTTTACAATACTAGCATAGTGCACTTCTAGAATTATTATACAACTTGAGAGTAAAATTGATCGGTTCTTTTGTGACTTAAAAACATATCTCAGAAGGGAATTATCCATAAAGGACTTAAATAGATTTGAGGAAATTGTTCGAGGTGCTCTCAACGTTGAGATAGAGATTGGAGTAACCCATCAGCCATATGGGTTTGATAAGAAAATAAAAATGAAATTCAATGGAAAATCTAAAGATCACACTAAAAAATAAGATGTGTTTTCCCTTATGCTCAAAGTGTGGAAAGAAATATGGAGGCAATAGTCTAAAAATGACTAGAAATTATTTTACGTGAGGAAAATAAGGTTAGTGGGAAGCTTAATGCTGAAGTGATAGGGAAAAAAATGTCTAATGATGAGAACAAAGAAAATTCTACACAGAATGAACCTCTTATACAATAATGTTCCATGTGTAAGGAAATGGGTCATTAAGGAAATTGATGCCCTAATGAAAAGGGTTATTGATGATAATCAAAGGAAAAATATCTTAAGTCGAAAGATAAACGAAATTCACATGAAATCACTATCGAGGATGTGGAGTACGATAATGAAGTAGTGAAAGGTACACTTACCATCCACTCTAAAGTTGAAAGTGTTTTATTTGATTCTAGATCCACCCACTCTTCTATTTCTGAAGAATTTCCTAAGGTAATAATCATATATCCTCAACAATTAGATGTTGAGTTAGCTATGACAAATCCTAATAGTGCAACCGTTGCTTCAAAAGTTAATAATTATTGTCTTGATAAAGTTTGTGGGAAAGTGCTTCCTAAAAATCATGTGATCCTTATTATAGTGGAATTTGATGTGATTATTACAGTGGATTACATTTATCTATATGGAGATCATATCAATTTCCATGGAAGGGATGTCACATTCCGTATTCTCAATCAATCTATGGTCATCTATTTATGCAAGGATGAATATAACCATTCAAAAGAAATTTCATCCATATTATGAGTCTTGATTTCTATAAATAAAGGTTATTTATCTCTAATTTTTGGGGACAAACTCACGATTAATAATAAACACATTTCATGAGAGGTTGATGATGTCTTTCTAGAGGAATTTATAGGTCTTCCACCAAATCGTGATGTTGAGTTTTCAATATAACTCATAAATGGTGTTGTGCCTATTTCAATAACACATTATAGAATGGGCCCAATTAATTTCTTGTAATTGGAGAAGAATCTCCAAGAGAATCTTGATAAGGGATTTATATTCCCTAGTGTGTCTCCATGGGGAGCACCTGTTCTGTTTTTTATGAATAAACATGGATCAATGAGACTCTACATTGATTATCGAGAACATAAAAAGATCACTATCAAGAAAAAAAAATCATCTTCCCCATACTGATGACTTATTTGACCATCAATTCAGAGTTGAATACTTTTCCAAGAATGATCTTCCTTCAGCATATCATCAATTAAGGGTCAAAATGAGGATATACCAATGACTACATTATGTACAAGTTATAGACAATATGAATTTATAGTTATGAATTTTGGTCTTACTAATTTTCTTGTTATCTTTATTGATCTAATGAATATAGTATTTAGAGATAATCTTGATTAGTTTTTAGTATTATTTATAGATGATATTCTTATATATTAAAATATCAAGGAAGAACATGAAGATCGCATTTGAATTATACTAAAGGCCATGATAAAAGAGGTTCTTTATGAAAAATTTACCAAGTGTAAATTGTGTCCTCAGAAAGTTTCATTTTTTGGTCTCATAATCTCAAGAGAGGTGATATCTATGGATCCATAAAAAATATAGGTCATTGAAATATGGTCGCAACTAACAAACGGTAACTAAGAACTGGTGTTTTCTTGGTTTGGCAAGATATTATCGACGATTTGTGAAATATTTTTCAAGATTATCTAATCCACTCACCAAGTTGACTTGGAAAGGAGTTATGTTCACATGGATGGAGGAATGTGAAGAGAGTTTCAAAGAGATAAAGTGAATGTTAGCTAGTGCACCTATGCTCAGACTGCTTTTAGTGGAGAAAGTTTTGTGATCTACAGTGATGTGTCCATGAAGGGTATGGGATGTGTTCTCATAAAAAATGATATGGTAATATATTATGCCTCACAACAATTTAAAATTAATTAGAAAAATTACCCAACTCGTGATTTGGAGATAGTTGTTGTAATATTTGAGTTAAAGTTATAGAGGAATTATCTTTAGGGTAAAAGGTGTGATATTTATAATGATCATAAAAATTTGAAGTATATTTGAACTTTAAACCAGATGAAAATGTGCTATATGAGATTGTTGGAGTTCATTAAATATTTCAACTAGTCAATACATTACCACCCTGGGAAAGAGAACAATGTGAAAGATGCTTTTAGTCGAAAACACCATGTTAGCTAATCCATGATGAGGATCATGAAAGATCCAATATTTAATGCTTTTAAATGGATGAAACATGAAATATTAAAGGAAGGGAAGACATATTATATTTCTCAAATTAATTTTCAAAAATATATACATGTTAAGATTAAAAAGGCGTAGAAGGAAGATGTAGAGTTAAAAAAAGAGGGAAATCTTTCAGAATTTGGCCTGGATTGTGATGGAATAATAAGGTTCAGGAATTGTGTTTGTATTATTCCCATAAAATAATTAAAGAAGGATATATTGGATTAGGCTCATAGTTATTTATTCTCTATTCATCCTGGAAGCACAAAGATGTATAGGGACATAAAATAGTATTTCTGGTGGGATGGCTTGAAAATAGATGTTGTCGAATATATCTCTAGATTCTTGGTTTTTCATCAAGTTATGACTGAGAGACAAAGTATAAGGGGTTGTTACAACCATTTCCCATACCAAAAAGTAAATGTGAAAATAGCACTATGGAATTTATTTTTGGACTTCCCAAAACATCGAATTGACATAATGCTATATGGGTTATAGTTGATCGCCTTACGAAGTTAGCACAATTAATTTCTATTGAATATGATTTCTATCGTGATAATCTTGATAGGATATATGTAAATTAAGTGGTATGATTTCATGGAGTACCACTTTTCATTATATCTGATCAGGATCCAAGGTTTATCTCAATGTCTGGAAATGTCTTCACCATGCTGTGGCTACATAGTAAAGTTTCAGTACATCTTATCATCCCTAGACAGATGCTCAGTCTGAGAGGATAATTTAAACTCTAGAAGACATGTTGAGATCTTGATCTATGGATTTAAAAGTTGGTTGTGATTAACACCAACAATTGGTGTCGTTTTCTTATAATAATAGCTTTCACTCCAATATTCAGATGGGTCCTTTTGAAACAATCTATGGAATGAAGCGCATAACTCCAACATGTTGTGATGAAGTTGGGGAAAGGAAGGTTATTTGGTCCTAATCTTGTTGATGAAATGGAAGAAACGGTCAGTTTTATTCAACAAAACATAATATCTTTATAGAGTTGACAAAACAATTATCCTGATAGTAGAAGAAAAAAACATAGAGTTTGAAGTGGGTTATAAGGTGAGACCTAGGTATATCAGTCTTTTTGAAATTATGGATCATGTTGGGAAGGTGGATTATCGATTTTCACTTCCCAAAAATTTCTCTCAAGTTCCTAATGTGTTCTATGTATCTATTCTGAGGAAGTACAGACCCTATCTTTCACATGTACTAATCTCAAAAGTCATACTGCTAGACCATGATCTTTCTTGTGAAGAACAACTGATAGAGATTCTATATTGTAGCAAAAATGTTCTATGAAACAAGACCACTCACATGGTTTATGTTTTATAAAGGAACAACCAATTTAAAAATGCTACATGGGAACTTGAGGATATGATGGGGTATAGGTATCCTCATTTGTTTGTTTCCAAGTGATGAATTTCTAGGGCGAAATTCAGTTTAAGGGTGGTAGAATGTAACACTTGGATGTTTTTATGAAATTTTTTCATTAATTAATTTTTATTATTCGGTAGAATTTTTTTCACACAATATTGAGTTTAAATGAACCGCGAGATGCCATTCTTATAAAATTATTGTTATAGCTAAGTCGTTAGGTTGGCTGGAATAATTATAACTAACATATGAAAAAGCATTGTGAATTCATTGGCTTTCGATTATTTATGAAAAATATAAATCAATTAGATATTTTTATTTTTTAGTGAATTGATTTTGGAAATTAAATTAATGATATATATATTTGTGTGTTATATAATTAATAAAATATATATTTTATATTAATCCAATAGATATTTTAGTCACAGGTTATGAATAAAACCCAATTTTATGTATAAAAAACTATTCTTTAAAAAAGGTTAATTTTACACCTTTGAATGGTGAACCCCTTATAAATTTAGAATTCAAAACATTAATAATTTTTTATATAACCACATAAAATTTTCATTTTGAATTGGGATAAAAAAATATACTTTGGTTGAATTTCTTATATTTTTCTGATAATTTTCATGTCTTGATTAAAAATAAAATGAAACCAAATATTAGTTGATAATAACTTGTTTCATTGAAATAAATGATATGGTAAAATTATATTATTTAATTGATTAAAATTATAAGTAGAATATATTTTTTTCATTTAATATAATGTTTGTCATTGGAATTAAATTAACATTAAATTTAGATGTAAAAACATTTTAATCTTTTGTAATATTTTAACTTTTAAAACTCATTTTCTCATTTCAAAAATGGGACTAATTTAAAATTATTTACTACAATTTCTAGGATTTAAATTTCTAAAAATGGACTACCAATTTGGAATAACATGGTCCAAATTATGTTAATAGACTACTTTTATTTTTTGGAATTATGAATAGTAACTATGATAATTATTTTTACTACGAAGGTTAAAGATAAATCAGGTAATTAAAGTTAAAAATAATATTTTAAAATTATCTTAACTCCTATAAAAATTATATTGGATGTCTAACATAGACCCTTATAATCTATTTTTTGAAATGTAATAACATAATATCACTCACCTATTAATATGACATTAATATAATAAAAACGAATGAATGTGAAAAAAATGTCAGAATAAAATATTATATAAGTATATTAATTTTAATATATATATAAATAGGATACTATATTAACTATAGATATTATATGGAAATGTAAAATAAGTAACTACATTATAGAAATTTATATATAATTTTTATAGATTAAATGATTACCATTAGTGACAACAAAATAGTGATGTAGAAATTATTTTATTAACAGAAATATCAAATAAAATGATTTAAAAATATTAAAATAAATATACTATGAAGAAATTAATTTCCTCCACAACTTTTATAGGTGACTTTGACATGTTAAGAGTATATTAAATATTTTGAATTGAATTTATCTTCTGTGTGAATTTTATTTAATGTCAAATAAATTAATAGTGGCATAATTGATACTATTGATATATTATAAAAATAACATTCTGTTAAATTATTTAAATAAAAATAAAAATATTTAAAGTTTACAAAGTTGTAATTATAAAGTTTAAAATGTCTTAAAATATTCATTTAGGGTCCATTAACCCCATATAAGTAAATATTTATAGCCATTAAATATTTAGAATGTTATTACCATAATTAAAATTAAATTGAATAACTAAGTGTTAATTAAAATGATAGTGCATAAATAGATATAAACACATGTTTAGTATTTATTAGTTGATGATATTACAACACTATCTCATCTCATCTTTAAAATTTGGACATTTTTTAGGTTTTTTAGTGGGGATTTATTTTATTATAAATAAATATTTTTGTGGTTTCCAAAAGATCCCCTCGCCTCAATTATAAAAGGAACTCCCTTACTTTACTATTAAATTCATTTGTATCCATAAATATAAACCATACCATGACCCATTCCTTTATAAAAATCCCTATCAACATTATAGAGGTCTTGGTCTTCTTTAAAGATCAACTCTAGTGTCGGCCTAGTGGACATCCGAATCAAAAGTTGTACCTGTTTGAATGTTAAAAAATCTGGGTATTTCGACTAAATAACCAGTTTTGGAGGCCTTCTAGGCATTTTTGGGACTCAAAATATGTTTCAGAATGTTCCCTTGGGTCACTAGCACATATATCTCATTGCATGCTTTGATTGGATATGCTGTAGAACTAAAATGGACACCTGGATCAAAAGTTATGGTCGTTTGAAGTTTGAGATACATTTTCATATTAGTTTAGATCGTTAAATTTTTTTTTTGTATTTTTTGTTTCTTCAAATTGTTATTATATGATTATTAATCAATGATAATTAGAAAATTATTAATTAATAGTATTTTTTAAAATATCTTAAATCCATTTCACTAATTCTCTTATATATTAAATGTAATAGTCTATTTATACTTATCTAAAACATATTTAAAAAATATATATTATATTTATATCATTATAAATATACTTATTTAGAAATATACTATTTTTCGTGATTTTATTTTGAAATATGCACTTCATCATCGTTAGTAATAAGTTCTGATAAAGCCATGCCGTATCAGCGCTCCTAAAAAAGCACTGATAAAGGGTTCCCCTTTAACATCTCTAAAAAACGCTGGTAAATGTATCTTTTAACAGCGCTTTTTCAGCACTGTTAAAAGTGACTTTTAGCAGCGCTTTTTTAGCACTAATAAAGGTGACCCCATTATCAACTATTTTTTTATCACAGAAAAGCTCTAGCATTGCGGAAACCCAGATTTCTGTTAGTTGAGGATGGGACAACTGTAATGTTTCTAAAATAGATTTCATGAGAAAAATAGTGAGAGGGTATCTACAAAGGTTTAGGATTTAAGAGTTGGGTCAGTTATACCGTAAATTTCAAGCATCTCGAGTTTGATAATTCATTCTAGTCGGGGTGGATCCTACAATTCCTAGACGTAATAGAAATGGTTGTAATTGGGTACTATAAAAAATTGAGTAATATACGGAATCATAACCATGTAATGGGATAATTATATATCATTCAACCTACCCCTATTTTTCATGATTTTTAACCTTTTATAATCTTAAGTATGATTCATGTAACCTCTACATTAACTTCTATGTAGGTTTATAGTGGAGAATCATATTCATTAATAAAATATTTGTTCATAGAGTTCTAGATACTTACATTTGAGTACTTATATATGCTAATTTCTTTTAACAACCCATTTTGAGTGTGATATAAATGGATTCATAGATGTATTAGGTTATAATGAAAGGTTAATAGTTGTAGGTTCCACTTGGATCTCTTCATATTAGTGAGGAATGTTCTTGAGGTGATTATAAGCATGGATTGGCTTTTACCATACTAAGAAAACATTGATTTTTTCCATTGATAGGTGTCTTTCACACCTCATATGGGTGGGAGTTATGTTCCTATAGAAGAATGGGTTACCCAGGTAGTTCACACAAGACCTAATCCTCAATATCTGGTAAGGATTATAAATTAGGATTATTGTAACAACATAATGTTTTTATGAAATATTTTCATTAAAAAAATTTATTCTTCAGTAGATTTCTTTTCACACAATTGTGATTTTAAAAGAACTACAAGATGCCATTATAATAAAATTACAGTTATATCTTAGTCATTAGGTTATCTAGAATAATTATAACTAACTTATGAAAAATAATTTTGAATTCATTGCATATCAATTATTTATGAAAAATATAAATCAAATAGATATTTTTATTTTTTAGTTAATTACTTTTGTTAATAATTTTGATGAAATATATATGTGTTATATACTTAATAAAATATTTTTTTATATTATTCAAATGGATATTTTACTCATATGGTATAAATAAAACCCTTTTTATATTAAAAAAACCTATTTTTTAAAAAGTTTAATTTTACACCTTTGAATGGAAAACCCCTTTAAAATTTAGAATTTGACAAATTAATAATTTTTATATAACAACATAAAAACTTTATTTTGAATCAGGATATAAAATTTTACTTTGCATGAATTTCTAATATTTTTCTAATAACTTATGTTTTGAGGAAACGTAAAAATACCCCAAATTTCAGTCAAAAATTACTTTTATCATTGAAATAATTTATATGGTTAAATAAAATTATATAATTGATTGAAATTATAAATATAAAATATTTTTACCATTTAATATAAGTTAGATCATTAGAATTAAATTGACATTAAATTCAAATGTAAAAGCATTTCAACCTTTTCCAATATTTTAATTTTTAAATTATTTTACACATTTCAAGAATGGGATTAATTTTAAATTCTTTACTACAACTTATGTGTTTTGATTTTTTTAAAACGGACACCAAATTTGGAATAATTGGGTGCAAATTAGGTTAATATTCTACGTTTATTTTTTAGCATTATGAATAGAAACTATGAAAATTATTTTTATTACCATGGTTAAAGTTAAATCTGGTAATTAAAGGTAATAATAATAATATAAAACTATGTAAAACCTATAAAAATCATATTTTATTACTAAAGTATAACCTTATAATCAATTTTTTGAAATGGAATCACTTAATGTGCACTTACATATGAATATGACATGAATATAATAAAAACTATGGAATGTGACAAAATGTCTAAATCTCATTTTATATAAGTATATTAATTATAATATATGTATAAGTAGGATATTATATCGACTCTAGATAGTATTAGGAAATATAAAATAATTAACTACATCATAGAAATTTATTTATAATTTTTATAGATTAAATGATTTCCATTAGGGAAGACACAATAGTGATGTATAACTTATATTATTAATAGAAATATCAAATAAATGGATATAAAATTATTAAAAGAAATAGCCTATGTAGATGTTAATGTCCACCAAAAATTTTACTAGTTGTATATGACATTTCAGGAGTATATTAAATATTTTGGTTTGAATTTAACTTCTGTGTAGATTTTATTTAAAGTAAAATAAATTAACAGTTTCATAACTGACACTATTGATATACTATAAAAATAAAATTTTATTAAAATATTTAAAAATCATACAAATATTTAAAATTTACAAAGTGATAATTAAAAATATCAAAATGTCATTAAATATCCATTTGTGGTCAATTAACACCATATAAGTAATAATATATTACCATTAAATATGTAGAGGTCCCAGTCTTCTTCAAATACCAACTCAAGTACTCTAAGTGGAGATTTACAGGAGGCATGTCAAAGAAGATATCATTTACCAATTCTTTCGATCTTCTTTCTTATTATACTTCCACCTCATATGTTGTCTAATTATAAATTAATAACTATATTATTAACTGTATATTGATATGATATTATGATTATGAGACAACCATATTTCACCTTATACTCATACTATGAAAAAAAATCGCCATGCGTGTGTACGTATGGTTTACCATCTCCATATCGTGGTATAATATGTTTTTCACAGCCACCATTCACGGTTGGGTATAATTATGGAATTAATAAATATATATTATTTATATAAAATTTTATTTATTCTTAGATTATAAACACCATACACTTTAATACCATTCAATAATTATGGGAATGATATCTTAACTCGTGCGTACGTATGGATTACAATCTACATGATGTGATTTGATTAATTCTGCATAATATTCATTAAAGCATGATTATATAAATGAAATAAATGAATAAATATGATACATATTATTCTAATACCATGTGGTAAATGATATAACTATAACCTAAAAATAGTAATAAGAACTTATCCGGAAAAACATGCATAAGAACATAAAGCAGTTAATACCCGAATAACGAAAAACAATGAAACATAATTAAAAACGAATTAAAATATGATAATAAATGTTATCATAAAAATTATTATGATTTCATAACAAATTATTAACATTATTTAAATCATTATACAAGAGTTTTGTATGCATACAAATCTTATCAAACCTAAGGTAAGGGATACCTTTTCCAATATCACTTTTATCCGAGATTGTTTATTTTTAAGTATTTACTGGGTTATATTTATCATCTATGTACATGTTTCATTAATATCTATTTCAAAATATTCATTATATCCTTATACAATTTTACGCATGGGTAAAATTTTACTAAATAGTATGAATTGAATATTTTTTTGTTTTTGGTATGAGGTACTTTTTGACTTTTCTAACAAAAGTAGGAGAAGATTGTTTTTTCTTAACCTGTACGACATGAATATATATTTATGTTTTCAGAATTACTTATTTACATGATGATTTTCCTAAAATATTACAAGGTTTTATTCAATTAAAAATATTTTTTCTAAAATTGTGTCCCATTTTGAGGATGGAAAATATTTTTGAAGAAGAAAAGATATTTTAGTCAGGATTTAATTTCAAGTATTTTCCCAAAATTATTTTTCATCTAAGATGACACTCTTTAACTAGGTTTATATTTCTAACATTGTTATTATTATTATTTTATTTTGTTTTATTTAGTAAATATAAATTTTTATATCAATTATAAGGGAATGATGTGTAAGAAACCCATTTTATTTCATGGGTTATGCTACGGTGAATGTTTTTATGATTTTGTGGAACACATATGAATGGTTTCATTATGATATGAGTGGAACCTATATATCCCTATAATTCATTGGGTAAAGATGTGTATATCATGATATAGAAATTACTAGAACATCGAGTAAATGTGATTTACTAATAAATGGTTGGAATGAATGGTGAACTCGGTTCTATAATAAACTTTTTCTGTTATGATGGTCTCAGCAGTGAGCCTTGACTAATATGAAAAGATTTTCTATGCTTATTCATGTATTCCACAAAATTTTATATCATATGTTATGAATTTTGGGATTACATTTTACTTTTATTATTTATCCCATGACGTGATATTATGAGATTTTATATGAAGGATAATATTTTCAAATTCTATGTTCTTATGATTATGATTTGATTGATATTTTCCTTGTTTCCTATTACTAATCATTTGAGCACACACATTAATATGTTTCTTTTCCCTAGGACATATAAAAGGGTATTAATTAAGATATGTAAAAAATGATTCTAGTTATGAAGAAATAAGAGGGAGACAAATGTTGATGTTTTATAAACTAGTTGTTTCTGTTTCTATGATTCTAAATACACTAAATATATACAGTCCTAACGTGGTTTTTGTTATGTTACGTAATAAATATTCTTAAATTTATATGTAATATCTATTTGTAAATTATGGTTCATTATACTTCTATTATTTTATTATATGTAGTGGATATGTAACATGTAGTCTCTACCCTATTTTTGATCAATTTAACAAGTATTTATTAATGATTTATCAGGGTTACAACCCAAGAGGGAGGGATAGTTTACTATTGATATTATACCAGGTGCATAACTTATTTCTATTCATCTATATAGAATAGATAATATGTATTTATGGTAGTTTAAGGATCTTTTAGAATAATTGGAGGCCATGTATTTTTATAACCAAGTATATCTCTTTGGGTATCTCTAGTCCTTTTTTTCAAGATGGTATATGTTTCTTTGAAGATGTGTGTGGAATATTAAAGGTTGAACTATGTGAAGGTTAGAACCATTATTTATTCTCTTTTATGGAGGTTATTTTTTATCATATTAAGGGAGAACTAGTATTCTATAAGAATAATTTTAGAACATTTTATCATCTGGTGTGGATAATTTGATCAAAAATTCTTTTCACAACCAAGAGGAGTAGGTATGGTCAGTATGAATATCTATTCCTTTAATTTGGTTGGATGAATATAATAATTGGGTTCATTTATTTGATTAATATATTCTCCCACATTCATATATAGACCTTTATTGTTGTTTTTTGTGATAAAATTCTCATATACTCCAAATAAAATAAGGATCACAAGCAATATCATGAGATCATTTTGGGTGTACCTTGGAAGAATCAAATTACTTCCAAACTCTCAAAGATACACTTTTTGATAAACCATGTGCACTGTATGGGGAATATTAGATCTTATGGGGTGTATCAGTACACCCTAATAATGTTAGATAACTTCCTTCTTGGGAGTGTCCCATGAAAATATTTGATATACCTATCATTTTGGGTACAGTCGGTTATTACTGTAGGATTATTCAAGACTCCGCCATTTTGGCAGGGCCAATGAGATGTCGAAAAAATAAGGTGGTGTAGTTTTTATATTATAATACCTGTGAGAGTTATTTTTTGTAGTTAAATAGAATACTCACTAAAATTGTTATCTAAACCTTGCTTAATCCAAATAGGAAGTACAATATATACTATAATGTTTCTTGGATTGGTCTATAAGAGTTCTTGATTCATGATGGTTATGTGGTTTTTTATATGTCCAGGTATATAATTTATTATGATTATAAATACCCTACACGTGAATTTGATGTATAATAAGATTCACATACCCCAATGTGTTGGAGGGATTACTTATTGGGGGAGATATTCTTGTTTTATACTAGCGAAAAATTACTAAAATATATCTTCTCGCAATGAGAGAAAAACATTCGGTGGTAATGGTGGGGTGAGTATCTATTGTCCTTTTATTTTTATGTGGCATTCACCCATGGGATGGGAAATGTGATTTTATATGTGTTTATCTAGAATATGAATACTCGTCTTATCTTGGAGTCTAGCAGTGATAAAAAGATGATTTCCATCTTTCTTGAGATGTATTTGGATGCTCGGGAGTACCAAAATCGAGTGACACTTACTTCCATTCCCATTTAAATTTCACATATTAGTGGGATAAATATGAGGTTTTCATTAGACCTATAGTTTTCATCACTGAGGGGTAGTATATAAGTTGGGAAGATTCCACCAAACTAGACCCTTGATGATGATGAGATTCTTCAAATCCACATTTGTGTCATGGTTACCACATGCATGTGCGAAGAGATGATGAGGAATTAAAATTCTTGGACATTGTTCATATTCATGGGTTTGACTAAAATGTGTAAATACATTCATAGTGAATACTGGTGTACTCGGATAAGGATGGATTTATCAGGTTTTTTATGTTTTTATCTACTAATAATAAGGTGAAGGACAAGTAAAGTTACCTACTGGACTCCTATAGTTTTTACCCCATCCTAATTAAAAATAGGATGATTCCATTATGGACATAAAAATGGGGTTGTCGAGCACACCCTAAAATAATGATGTGGTATGGGTGATCATAGATTGACTAATGAAAGTGGCACATTTATTACTAATTTGAGAGACATTTTTGGTGGTTGAGTTGGGTAATCAATATGATCAAGACATTCTTTGATTTCATGGGATACTGTGATGTATCATTTTAGAGAGTGACACCTAATTTATATCACATTTATTTTAAGGGTTATATAATGTTCTTGGTATGTAGGATCATTTGAGTGCTAATTATCCTCTAAAGAATGATATATTACATGAACTGGTTATTCAGGTTATATAGGACATGTAGAGAGAATGCATACTGTATTTTAGTGGTTTTTGGGAGATCCACTTATCCCCAATGTAGTTATCCAATTATAATAGTTGTCATGATCAACAAAAATCAAACCATTGGGGCCTTATATGGAGGATATTTTCTTTCAACTCAATATTGGTTATAGTATGGTGAGTTAGCTATAGTCATGTTTAGTCTCATGTATATTATGTTAAAGTATATTTAGTGAATTTAGATATTGATTGAAACCCCCAATAGTAATTAGAGTATATTTTTATACCAATGATTTCAATATGTTTTGTTTGAGGTGGGTGAATGTGTATTATTGTGGTTATCACCGAGTTTTGGGAACCATCCAATTTTGAGGCTAGGAAATTATCACCAAGGTACAAAGGGGTTATTTTACATAATGGAGAGGATTGGGATAGTGGAATAACTATTGACTCTCTTGATTAGTTGTAGTGATATTAACGATATATTCCATTAATCATATATTTAACAATATTATAATATTCTATATCACATAATAGAAACGAAATATTTCAATCTTCAAGTTTACGGGTCATTTGAGGTGCAACTGGTTTGTATATAGAATCATAGTGAGAAGACTCGTTATAGAAAGTTGATTCCTCTGGTATGAGTAAATTGGTAGCATGATCATATCCAAGAGTATAAATGGAAGTATGATTTGCATATGATGGATATGTGGCTAGAATTAATTACCAATGAGTCCTAGTGATATTTTGAAGTGAGGATTGAGGATGAACTAGTGAATAGCGGGGATATTATAAAGCCAAATAATTTCTTGAGGTGTGTTTCCTTCATGATTTATGTATGATGAGTGTGTGTATGAGTATTTGGTGAGGTTTAGGGGTATTTTGAGGGGATATAGACCTGAGTGTGAAAATTAGACGTTACAGCTCGGGGAACATAGTTAGATCAAGGTTAGTTTTAATCATACACCCTAAGACTTTATAAGAGAAAGGTTAAAAAAAATTCACATTACCAAGTAGATTTATAGAGGAAATTGTGAAATTCTAATATTTAATTAAATAGGTTTTAGATGTGGTGGGTTCACTGTTTACATAATCATGTATCCAAACCATATAAAGTATGGTTCTTAAAATAGTGGAATTTACATGGATTACCTAACTGTGTTTCCTAACCATGCAAAGCAGGTCTACTAAAATAGTGGGATCTGTATTATTGGCACATAATTTTAGAAACCATACATCCAAGCCATGAAATCATCCCAGTGAAATGAAATTTGAAAAAATACCATTTTTCAAAACAATTTTAAATTCCTTAAGACCATTCATTCATCTCCCTCAGATGAAAAATCTCTCCCACACACCACATACCATCCACCTCTTCCTCTTCAATTTTATATATGATTTCTCCTATATTTCTCAATGGAATTGATCATTCATTATTGATATGGAGAAATTATGGAATGACTAATTATAAATCTTCCATAATTATTGCCTTCTGTAGATATTTATTAATATCATATCATTATAATCTTTTTGGGTTTTTTATCTTCTTTTCTTATTCTCACCAATTGAGTCAGAATCAATGGATAGTTTCTTATTACTTTTTTAAACAATTATAAGGTTGGTGTTATCAATGGAATCCATAAATGTCTCATTATTTTAACAATGTTTGTGATGGTGTTCTTGACATAATTTTATAAATAAATGATATGTATCCATAATCCTTGAAATTAATCTTCCCCAGGGGCCATGAGTATTTTTAGGAATGCTTAAAATGGAACGTTGGCCACACATAAGGTAAGATTGAACTTGAAAACTAAATGTATAATTTAGGGGTGTGCCTAAGGGTTCCCTATACTTGAGTAAATGAATATATATATATTTTATATTAATTACATTCTCTAGCATTTAGTAGTGATGAATATAATTTCATTCCTAAAGTAATTAGATTAACAGTGTTGAAAAATGAATTTCTTGTTAAATATTAATTCCTTGTAAAGGTTCCATGGATTTAGCCTTAGGCTTAATGACTTATAATTCCATGGGTAAAACCCAATTTGATTCATCTTCAAACATAGAGACCTGTAATCCAATGGGGAAGATCCCATTGGATTCGACCTTAGGTCTACGGACATAGAATGCCTTGGGAAAATCCACCTTGGAATGGTATTGATGCCTAGTGACTTTGATTTACATGCTAATGTTTCTTCAGTTTGGCATTATTCCCAAATATTTTTAATTCCTTGGATATACACCTTAGATTCATTCATATCCCTATTGACTAGTAATTCCTTTTAAATACTTGTTATGTTCATCAATAGACATATTTAGATGATATATTTTGATCAAATAACCTCTCACAGGAAAAGGAATTAATGGTTAATCCTTGGTGTCACATTGGAACCTGAGAATCAATTATTTATCATTTGTTTCTATTCTAATTAATTTTATTATGTCCATAATTATTCACTGTATAGTGAGACTATATAAGTTTATGGATATTGTAGGTGGTGTCCTACTAAATCATACTCACACACCACTTAATCCTTTTTTGTTTCCTGAGAAGTCTTCTTGTATGATTGTAATGACTAGGGAAAAGGCCCTATGATCTATGGATGACATTTTATGTTGGGATGAAGCATGTAATGCGGGGCCAAGATGGAATCAAAATTATTTTTTGGATTTTTCCCTTGTCTTGTAGTTTTTATTTCTATCTCAGTTTTGATATATATGATTGTTCATCAGGAAATACATTTTATGTGTATGAAATATTAACATTATATATAAATAATTTTGATATTTCAAGAGTTATGTTATTATATTTATTTTGGTGGTGTATTTTTACCACTACATCTATTGTATGATATTTGTATTATTTCTACTATTATCTCACTCTGATATGAGATTTTTGTATCCACACTATACTACTACAGACCCTCACCACTATTCAACATCCACTAGCATGTGGGGATGTAAACCTAATACCCTTATAAAACATTTTTCAATACACTAATGAGTGGTCTTGGGAAGGGGTGTTACCAAATTATTATGGGTTTAATTTTTCATATTACCAAAAAAACATTCTTATTTACTAAATTTATTGTCTTGTATGTAGGATCGAAATAGTGATGTTGATGCTCAATATACAAGAGGGGGGTGAATTGTATACTTTAAAAATTTCTTTGGATATTTTAATGTTAGTTACAAATTACTATGTTTTCCTTAAGAAAAGGAAAGGTCTAAGTTTAACAATGTTAAACTAAGAAAATTCACAACACCTCTAACACCGAATACAACCATGAAAAGAGATTCCGAAAGTAGGTTCCGGAAATATGGTTCCGGAAATTGAAACTTAATGAAAGATTACAATATGAGATTCTACCTTAAAACGTATAGAATCTAAATGAAACAGAGTACATGTAAGGAAGTATAAGAAATTTATACTTTCCTTATAATACAAAATGTAGCAGAATATAAAAACGTAGTAGAACAACAAATAACAAGATATAAGTCTTTTAACCCAAAGAAAAGGGTATCCAACAACCTTGGATAAAGGTCCCTTGATTTATAATTTCAAGAAAGTCTGTCTTACCCACTCTAGGGTAAGCCCTTGATACGAATATTGGAGTCTCTGTCTTGCTATCCCCGCATGCCCTCAACTTTAAGGTAGTTGGAAACCTCTGTCTTCCTCAGTAAGGAAGCCCCCGAACATCAAGGTAGTCGGCAACCTCTGTCTTCCTATCCCCGGGAGTCCTCGAATGTAATCACCAACATTCGGAGTCGCACGAAGCTTTGAGAGTTAATAAGAGCCTCTCTCTCTAGAAATCACTTCAAGCATGTAATCACATGAGTCGAATATCAGTCATCCTTTCAGCTACGAGCTCTTTCAAATGAGCTCCTATTTATAGGTAAGGTCGTCTCCTTCTCCAACGGTCATATTTTCCTTAAAGATCAGAGGGACCTATACACGTTTCACTTAGACAATGGTTAGTTTATAACAAAATAGACGACATCGTTTTTTAACAAAACAAGTGTAACATAATGTACGACATCGTTTTAAAATCTAACTCAAAAGTTCGGAATGAAAAATTCGGAGTGAAGGTTCGGAGTGTAATAAAAATAATAAAGAGTAGACAGATTATAGCAACGTAAGCAAGATGAATGTTCAGAGACTAACCAAAGATAATTTTCGGAGTCTAAATAAATTTGGATTGTATAAAACAAAGATGATCAGATTCTGTTTAATAGGTGAATTCGGAATGAGAATTCGGAATGAGAATTCGTCATCATAATTCGTTATGAGAATTCATCATCAGAATTCGTAATGAGAATTCTTAATCAAGATTCGTAATGAGAATTCCTCAACATAATTCGTAATGAGAATCTGTTGTTGAACTTCATAAGGATTCGTATCCTGAATCTGGAGTAAAACTGTATCCGGAATTCGGAATGAAACTTTATCACAGTTCTCATTCTGGATTTCGGAGTGAAACTATATCGCAGTTCTTATCCAGAATTCGGATCCTAAAACAGAATACTTCATATCAAAGATTCAAGCAATTCCGAGAAAATTGAAATGAATCTAAATCTTATACTTAAGAAAAATATGAATGAAAAAATGATAAGGATAATTTTTCTTATAAAAGAAATTTTCCTTATAAAAGCAATTTTCCTTATAAAATCAATTTTCCTTATAAAAGAAATTTTTCCTTATAAAAGAAATTTTTCCTTATAGATAAGGTGTTTGTGATTTTCAAAACAAGAAGGAATGGAAAAATCATAAGGAAAACCTTATTGACTCACCAATCTCCCCCTTTTGGAAAGCACAAACATCCTTACGAAAAAGAAATTCTAAGAAGAAAGAAAAACATTAAGGCTTATCTCCCTTTGCTTTGAGGATATTGAGGAATACGACTAACTCCCCCTTAGGCTTTGAAACTCTAAGGATCGTATTCTAGATTTCTGGAGTGACATTTCATTATGAAAAAGAAAATCTTCTTTAATGAAGAACTCCCCCTTAGATAAACTCTTATTAGAGTTCTTTTTCTTAAGTATCTTTTCCTTCTCCCCCTTTGTGATTTTCAAAAAGAATTCGAGGGAATGGAAAAAAATAATAAAGTACCTGAAATATTAGTTACAACAACAAAATAAACGAAAATCACAAATTTCATTTAGTTTGAAATGTCGGAAACAAAAAAAATACAACAAAAGATCGGATCTGTCTATTTTGGATCTTTTTCCTTCGCCATGAGACTCTTAAGAATAGTCTTGATCTTCTTCAAGTCTTTATGATATTCTTCAGCTTGCTTCTCAAGGACCACTATTCTTGCAGATTGAGCTTCAATATTTTCTTCCTGGGCTTGAAGCTTTTCTTCCTGAGCTTTGATCTTTTATTCCTGAGTCTTCAATTTCTCTTGAAACTCAATCCAATGATCTCTTTCAAACTTCCAGTTTTGAGAAACAGAATACAGCTTCCCATTCAGATCTCTGACTTCTTGAATCCGGATGTTCTTTTCATCTGTCAGCTTTTCTTCAAAGGAAGAAGTCAGCTCATTTATCTTCATGTCCTATATCTCAAAGGCATCCTTGACATTGTCTTGAAATTCATCAAATAGCCTCATCTCTTCTACAGTCTTCCTCGATCAGTTTTTCATCCTCTTGCATGATTTTCCATGGGCTTTGTAACCAACAAAGAACGTTTTGAACTGAGCCTCTATTTCAACACACTTGTCCATAACCATAGATACGAAGTCTGATTTATGATTTAAAGCATGTTGGAGCATCTGACATCTTGAGTCAATACTTGAGAAGGTCAGAATGGTTCCCTCCAACTTCTTTAAAGACTGAACAACAAAGTCATGCCCCACCGAAGATGACTCTGAATCCGAGACTCTACATGGAGAATTTTTTTCTTCAACTTGGTCAAGCTTTCTCTTTGAAGAGCTACCAACATCCTTTCTCTTCACCACTACTGAGCTCAGAGTATCAGCAAGAATTTTCTTTCCCTTGTCTTTTTTCGGAATAGAATCCTGCTCTGGAGTTCTCTTTTCACTACCAGAAACATGGACAACATTGTCTCCCTCATCAGCAACTTCCTGAGCACCAACTTCTACGTTTTCCATCTGAGTAACATCATGTAGAAGTTGTTCTTCCTCTCCATGATAAGTTACTTCTTCTTCTCCTCTCTCTTCTTCCATTGCTGGTGTGACTAGCTTCGAAGATTCAGATTCTGATGTTTGGAGCGATAAGTGTTCTGAAGGTGTCCCCTTATAATCATCTACTTGTTTCAACACATCTCTGGTTTCACCACTTCCTTCAGCAACATCTTCTTCTTCTTCCACATGCTCAACCTGCTCACCTTGCTCAACAGGCTTAGCTACTGCCTCTTCCGGAGCAACAAACTCTCTTCCAGGAGTTTTAGGTAGAGATTCCAATGAAAAGGATCTCGAAACAGGAATGTTGGCTGAAACCATCTCATTGAACTTCAACAAAGCCTGAGCTACCTCAGCCTCAGACATCTTCTTCTTAAGCTTCTATTCTTTCGCTTGTTTTTCTAGCTCATCCGTAGTTTTCTCTTTCAAGGCCTTATCCTCTGCAGGGTCCAAGCCAAACTGAGGCTCCCCTTGTACTCACTTCTCATTCATTTCCCTCCATTTAGAAACTACCTAATCTGGGTAAGCTTTCTTCTTCTTTGGTTTTGGAGGTGCGGAATGAACTTCCTTAGACTTGGGATTCTATGATTCTACTTGCACTTCTTTCAACTTTCTCTTCCTTACTGGCCTAGAGGATTCCGGATCAGCAACTTTCGGAACTGTTTCTTGTTGAGCAGGTAGATCAATAAACTGTCCAGACTCCTTGTCAAAGGCTACATCCATTCTTTTGAGTATACCATCACTCACCAGCATAATCTTGCAAACTATTGGCTTAGATTTGCAAGCCTCCTTAAAATACTCAAGGTACCGAACTATTAACTTGGAGAGGATTGATGGATACATTATAATCTAAGCTCTCAGAATCCCTTTCTTCAAATTCTCAAGAGTAATAAGAATGTGCTTCATCAAGTTAAACTTCCTCATATTTATCAGAAAATCTAGAATGTGGTTCTCACTCTTCTTTAAGCTGTCTTTGTCACCCTTCCTCGATACAATAAGACCCTGTACCCATAACTCTAGAATCCGGAAATTTGTAGATAAACTAGCAATCTTCGGATCCTTGTCATCAGCCAGTCCGAGAGTTTCTAAATCTTTTTCCTTGTCGAAGCTACCCTTAGAATCCAGCAACACATGAGAAATAAACTTAGCTTCACCTTCATTATTCAGCCCTACCAAGCTGGATTCCTTGGCATATGAAAGTTTATAAGTCATACCATAAGACTTAAAATACAACTTGTCCCTTACATCTTCCTGAAGAAAAGAAACGGTTTCATAGAACTCTATAAGCAAATCAGAATACACTTCATCTTGGTTCCCGGGTATTGACACCGCAACATCTTCCCAACCATTAAGCTTGATATTCTTGTAAATAAGAGAGTCGTACTTGTTGAAAAATTCCAGATGGACCAGTCTCTCTCTGTATACTTACCACTTCGAAATCGGCTTGGAGGAAGACATGTCTTGTGAAGCTACTTCCACAGACATTCGGATCTGAAGACCTCTGAGAAGTTCGGAACTGAGATAGCTGAAGTTCGGAACAGCCTTAAAATAGAGAGGCAGAGCTTCCGGACGCGAGAGCTTGAAAACCGATGTGGGACAACTATTTGGGTCCTCTTTATATATGCAATGAGATGACGGTTCAACTTCCTCGGTTGATCGAACAGTTGTGATAAGTTGAGATCAGATCTGACGGTCGAAAACCAATTCTCAAGAAAACTTGAATCCAATCTTTTGAGGTTTTTATTAAAACAAATAATTAAGAAAATAATAATCCAAAAACAAAATATAAGAAAATTCCAGCAAGTAAAATATGACTACGAAAACTTGAGTAATGAAATCATACCTTTCAGATTGGCTAAGGAGGATTATTTGTAATTGGTAAAATTCTTACGAAAACTTCGAAAAACAAATTTATTATGAAAAGACAAAATTTAGAAAACTCACTATGAAAAACAGACTCAGTATGGAAAACTCAGTATGAAAAATTTATTACAAAATTTGAAAACGAAAAACTTATTATGGAAGATTCGGTACGAAAATACCGTTATTCAAATACCAGTATGAAAATTCTTCATTCCGGATGTTTTCAATACGAACACATCCATTCCTGAAGTATTCTGTATGAAAATGTCCATTCTGGAAAATTTTAGTTCTGGAAATTCCATTCCGGAATTTTAGTTTTGAAAAGTTTGAAAACAAATTTTGAAAAACTTTGTTAATCTAACAATCAAATGTACTCCCCCTATGAAAAGGAGTTTATTACTATAAGGAGACTTTTTCAACATAAAGTTAATTTAGGAGGATTACCTTATGATTATCATTCCTAACATCTGTTTAATATATTCAAATCTATCATAAGTAAAAGATTTTGTGAAAATATCAGCAAGTTGATCTTGTGTTCCGATAAATTGAGGAATAATATATCCTTCAAGTGTGTGATCCCTAAGAAAGTGATGCCTAATATCTATGTGTTTTGCACGGGAGTGATGTGGAGGGTTCTTACTGAGGGCAATGGCACTTGTGTTATCACACAAAATTTGAGTTTTAGTAAAACTCAAGCCATAGTCTGTGAGTGTGTGTTGCATCCCAAACACTTGAGCACAACAAATTCCAGCTGCTATATATTCTGCTTTAGTAGTGGAGAGTGCTACAGAATATTGATTCTTGCAGGACCAAGAAACTAATGAATCTCCTAAGAAATGACAAGTTCCGGGTGTACTTTTTCTATCCATTCTACATCCACCAAAGTCAGCATCAGAAAAGCTTTTTAGGATAAAATCATTTCCAGAAGTATAAAATAATCCTAGATCCATGGTTCCCTTAAGGTAGCAAAAAATTCATTTTACATCCTTTAAGTGAGATTCCTTAGGATTGGATTGATATCTTGCACATAAGCATACTGAAAACATTATGTCTGGTTGACTAGCTATTAAGTATAGTAGACTTTCTATCATACCTCTAAAAGATGTTTGATCTACTGGTTTCCCTGCTTCATCAAGGTCTAAAGAGTTTGAGGTACCAATGGGAGTACTAATACTTTTTAGTGTTGTCATAACCATACTTTTTAAGAAGATATTTAATATTCTTATGTTGAGATATCTAGGTTTATTCTGGTTTTTGAGAAATTTGAAAACCAAGGAAAAATGTTAACTCACCCATCATACTCATTTCAAACTCATATTTCATTAGACTTGCAAAAGAGTCGGTCAAAGATTGCTGAGTTGAACCAAATATGATGTCATCAACATAAATTTGAATAATCAAATCATTTTTCTTATCTTTCTTTATAAAAAGGGTTGGATCTGCATTTCCCTTGATATAGTTATTTTGATGCAAAAATCCAGTGAGTCTATCAAACCATGCTCGTGGGGCTTGTTTAAGGTCATATAAAGCTTTGGTAAGTCTAAAAACATAATCGGGATGTTTTGTATCTTCAAAGACATGAGGTTGTTCAACAAAAACTTCCTCTTGAACATAACCATTAAGAAAATCACATTTCACATCCATTTGGAAAAGTTTGAAATTAAAGAATGTTGCAAAGGCAAGTAGAATACGGATAGATTCAAGTCTAGCTACTGGAGCATAGGTTTCTTCATAGTCTATTCCCTCTTGATGATTATAGCCTTTAGCAACAAGTCTAGTTTTATTTCTTACTATGACTCCATTTTCATCACATTTATTTCTGAAAACCCATTTGACCCAATTACAGAAGTTTCCTTAGGTCTTTCAACCAAGGTCCTGACTTTATTCCTTTCGAATTCATTTTGTTCATCTTGCATGGCTTTAATCCAATCATCATCACCTAAAGCTTCATCAGTGCTTTTAGGTTCTAATTGGGAATGAAATGCTAGATGTTCTACTTCATTTCTTAAGTAACTTCTAGTCCTTACAGGTTTATTTACATCACCAATGATGCTATCACTGGGATGATTCTTTACGAAACGCCTGATTTGGGTTTTGAAAAGCCTGTTCATCAACATAGGGTAGAAAGTCTTCTGGGGTAAATGTTTCAGGAATATATTTTTGAACATTATCCTTATCAGAAGGTTCTTCAATCAAAGGTTGATAATCAGTTTTTGAAAAAACATCCGAGGATGTAGGCTGAGGTGTTTTAAAAACCAAAGGATCTGACTCATCAAATTTTACATGTACTGTTTCTTCAACAGTATAAGTGTTTTTATTAAAAACTCTATAAGCCTTAGATGTTGTGGAATAACCTAAGAAAATTCCTTCATCAGATTTTGGTGCTTATTTATGTAAGTTATCTTTAGTATTTAAAATGAATACTTTTCAACCAAAAACCTTGAAGTAGGATAGTCTTGGTTTTCTACCATTCCATAACTCATAAGGAGTTTTATTCAGAAAAGGTCTAATCAAAACTCGATTTATAGTATAGAAAGCAGTACTTACAACTTCATCCCAGAAATGTCTAGCTATAGAATATTCACTCAACATGGTTCTAGTTATCTCTTGAAGAATTTTATTTCTTCTTTCAACTACACCATTTTTTTGAGGAGTTCTAGGTGATGAAAAATTTTAAGTAATACCTTTTTTACTACAAAAAGTTTCAAAATCAGAATTTTGAAATTCTCCTCCATGATCACTATGAATAGTTTTCAATGGAAGGTTTTTGTTATTTTTAACTTGATCTCTAAAACTTTTGAAATAAGAAAAAGCTTCAGATTTCTTTGCTAGAAAATAAACCCATGTAAATCTAGTGTAATCATCAACTAAAACAAACACATAGTATTTACCTCCAATACTTCCAGTTTGTGTTGGACCAAAAAGATCCATGTGCACTAACTGTAATGCTTCGGTTGTTGATACTTCAACGATTGATTAAAAACTAGATTTATGTTTCTTACCATATTTACAAGGATCACAAACATTAGAAGAATCAAATCTAAGCTCTGGTAGATCCTTAACTAGTTTCTTCTTAGTGAGTTTACATAAGTTCCTAAGGTTACAGTGACCTAGTCTTCTATGCCATAACCAGGAATGATCTTCCATTTCACTAAGTCAAGGTAAATCTTGGCTTCTAGGATCTTCTAAGTTTAAGGTTTAAACATTATCTTGCCTATTGGCTGAGAGAATAAATTCTTCCTTGGAATTGTGAAGTAAGCACTTATCATTCCTAAAATTCAGAAGGTAACCTTCATCACAAAACTGACTTATGCTAATAAGGTTGTTCTTAAGACCCTTAACAAAAAGAACACATGAAATCAATGTTTTACCAAGAAAAACAATATTACCAATACCAACAATCTCACCCGTATCATTATCTCCGAAAGTTACCTTTCCTCCTTTCGTTTTGATAATATTTTCAAAATAGATTTTATTACCAGTCATGTGCCGGGAACATCCAATATCCATATACCAAGTATTTTTGCTGGTACTCTCTTTATTTTCCTGAAATCAAGAAGAAAATTAGACTTTCGGAATCCAAACTTGTTTGGATCCGAGATTTCCAGACAATAAAATTTTAGGTACCCACATCTTCTTAGAAAAGTAAGCTTTGTGAAATCCTAGATATTGGTTTTTGTTTAAGAAACAATTATTTGCCCAGTGACCACCACATTGACACTTGGTACAAAATGGGGCACTTTGAGGAACAAAATAATTGTTACTGAAAATTGGTTTTGCATGGGTATAGCCAAATCCGGATTTATTTCTTAAAGGTCGTATTTGGGAATACATTTTATAAAAATTTTCCTTACCATGGGTAATGTTTGATAAACACTTCTTTAAGGAAAAAATTTCAGACTTGAGTTTTATAACCAAGTTTTTATCCTCAAAATCATTTGTTTTAGAACTAGAGCTAGGCTCGAAAACATTTTTCTTAGAAATTACTTTTTCTAAATCTTTAGAAAGTTTGTTCTTCTCAGAACTTACTTCCTCAAGATTTTTTGAAATACTATCAAAAATATCATTTTTCTTATCAAGATCTCTAGATAGATATGATATCTCTTTTATAAGAATAGAATTCCTAGAGTTTTCCTTATCGAGTTTTCTATTGAGTTTAGAATTCTCAATCTCAAGAAGTTCAGCAAACCTAGAGACTTCTTCATAAGTAGGTAAAGTATTTTCTTCATCAGAAGAAGATTCTTCATTAGAAGTGTTATAATACATACTATCATTGAAATTTAAAGAAACATTGGTCAATGATTCAGCATTTTGTACCTTAGCCATGAGACAATGATTATCAATAGGTAATCTGGCTATAAGACCAAGATTCTTCTGTCCTGAAGATTCATAATCAGAAGATTCATCTGAAGAGTCACCACCACTGGCACTCCAGGTGTTATTAGCTTTCAAAACCTTCTTAGCTTTGGCTTTATAATATTTCTTTCTATTCCTTTCTGAATGCCTTTCTTTTCGTTCTTTCTTTTTGAGCAAAGGGAAATTTGGTCTAATATGTCCAACTCTCTTGCATTCATAACAAGTAACTTCTCCATCTTTATTATCTTTCCTGTCCTTTTTCTTATACTTAGATTGGAAATTTCTATGGCCAGGTATCTTGTTCATCCTTCGAGAAAGATTTTCTAATTCATTTTCAGATACTTCACTCTCACTAGATTTGGATTTGAAAATAACTTTCTTAGACTTGTATCTGGTTACTCTCTCAGGAGTCTTAGCTTTCATCTGATTTGAAGTTGTTGTAAAATCAATAGTAACATTTCCATTCTTCTTCTTGATGTTTTCAGCATCTCTCTTAATTCTGGTTTCATTTTGTAGAAGAGTTCCAAATAATTCATCAAGAGTAATTTGATTGACCTTTATGTTTTCATCTATAACAGTTCTTTTGGATTCCCACTCATTGGGCATAATATCAATTATCTTATCCACAAGATCTTCATCATCTAAACCTTTCTCTCCCATAGACTGTAAGATATTAACAATGGTTATAAATCTCTATTGAACTTTACAGATTGATTCACCCTAAGGAAAGTTGAATCCATGATATTTAGCTCTAAGCATTGCTCTCCTAGTCTCAATCACTTTAGAAGTTCCAAAGTGTGTAACCTCTAACTTCTTCCAGATAAAATTTTCTGCTTCACAAGAAGAAATTTGGCTATATATATTTCTAGTCATTGAACACAGTAAAGTATTGCGTACCTTATAATTGAGTTGATATTCTTGCTTTTCCTGGTTAGTGAAAGTTCTAACTTCCTTGTCGGGAATTTTATAATCACCAGTAAGCATAATGAAGTTGTCCACTCCAGTATTGATAACGAAAGTTTTCATTCGATCTCTCCAATACTCATAATCATTACCATCAAAGATTGGTGGTCTTGTATGATTTAGGTTATCAATTGAACCCACATTAATTCCTGACATACTAGAACAACCTTTGGCACACAAATTTGTTAGTAGAAAAAGTTCGTAATAACAAAGTTTGGAATGAGAAAGTTCGGAATGGGAAAATTTGGAATGGGAAAATGAGCAAGAAAAACGTATTCATGAGTATAAGTATTTCAGAGACCTCCTCTGATACCAATTGTAGGATCGAAATAGTTATGTAGATGCTCAATATACAAGAGGGGGGTGAATTTTATACTTTAAAAATTCCTTTGGATCTTTTAATGTTAGTTACAAATTACTATGTTTTCCTTAAGAAAAGGAAATGGATAAGTTTAAAAAAGTTAAACTAAACAAATTCACAACACCTCTAACACCGAATGCAACCTTGGAAAGAGATTCTGAAAGTAGGTTCCGGAAATATGGTTCCGGAAATTGAAACTTAATGAAAGATTACAATATGAGATTCTACCTTCAAGCGTATAGAATCTAAATGAAACAGAGTACGAGGAAGTATAAGAAAGTTATACTTTAATTATAATACAAAATGCAGTGGAATATAAACACGTAGTAGAACTACAAGTAAAAATATATAAGTCTTTTAACCTAGAGAGAAGGGTATCCAACAACCATGGATAAAGGTCCCTTGATTTATACTTTCAAGCAAATCTGTCTTACCCACACCAGGGTAAGCCCTCGATACGAAGATCGGAGTCTCTGTCTTGCTATCTCCACAAGACCTCAACTTCAAGGTAGTCGGAAACCTCTGTCTTTCTCAGTAAGGAATCCCTCGAACTTCAAGGTAGTCAGCAACCTATGTATTCCTATCCCCGGAAGTCCTCAAATGTAATTACCAACATTCTGAGTCGCACGATTCTTTGAGAGTTAATAAGAGCCTCTATCCCTAGAAATCACTTCAAGCATGTAATCACATGAGTCGAAGATCAGTCAGCCTTTCAGCTACGATCTCTTTCAAATGAGCTCCTATTTATAGGTAAGGTCTGCTCCTTCTCCAACGGTCATATTTTACTTAAAGATCGGAGGGACCTGTACACGTGTCAATTAGACAATGGTTAGTTTATAACAAAATAGATGACATCTTTTTATAAAAAAACATGTGTAACAGAATGTACGACATCGTTTTAAAATCTAACTCAAAAGTTCGGAATGAAAAATTCAGAGTGAAGGTTCGGAGTGTAAGAAAAATAATAAAGAGTAGACATATTATAACAACGTAAGCAAGATGAATGTTTGGAGACTAACCAAAGATAATTTTCGGAGTCTAAATAAATTTGGAGTCTATAAAACAAAGATGATCAGATTCTATTTAATAGGTGAATTCGGAATGAGCATTCGTAATGTGAATTCGTCATCATAATTCGTTATGATAATTCATCATCAGAATTCGTAATGAGAATTATTCATCAGAATTCATAATGAGAATTCCTCATCAGAATTCGTAATGAGAATTCATTGTCGAACTTCATAAGGATTCGTATCCTGAATCTAGAGTAAAACTGTATCCGGAATTCGGAATAAAACTTTATCACAGTACTCATTCTGGATTTCAGCGTGAAACTTTATCGCAGTTCTTATCCAGAATTCGGATCCTAAAACAGAATACTTCATATCAAAGTTTCAAGCAATTCCGAGAAAATAGAAATGAATCCGAATCTTATACATAAGAAAATATGAATGAAAAAATGATAAGTATAATTTTTCTTATAAAATTAATTTTCCTTATATAAGCAATTTTCCTTATAAAAGCAATTTTCCTTATAAAAGGAATTTTTCCTTATAAAAGCAATTTTTCCTTAAAGATAATGTGTTTTTGATTTTCAAAACAAGAAGGAATGGAAAAGTCATAAGGAAAACCTTATTGACTCGACATTTTAGTGTTGAACGTACAACATAATTAGTGGTTAATAAGTTTATTTAAAATTATACCATTTTAATGGAGAACATGTATGGGTATCGAATTAGACCATGTTAGAGTTACTAAATAGGTAGAATTCTTTTCATAAATTTTCATGACTGGTTCTTCCTAATGTAAAGTTATATTATTCCAATATAATTCTAAACATTTTTTTTGATATGATTACTAATAATATTTTTTCATTGAATAATTTTTGGTAGATTCATGAATTTGATATCATTTATTATTCTTTAATATTTTTTCATTAACATTTCTTCTATTCTTATATGTTTCCATTTCTAGAGTAATGTATATGTATAGCCCCAACATAACTATTTTGTGAATATTCTTAATGGTTTTGGGATCTAGGGGAAGCATTGTGTTGGTACCTGATTTTGGTTTTTTTCAATATTAATGGAAAAATATTTCTAACTATATGAATTCACCTAGATATTTATTAAAAAAGATCATGAAAATTTAAATTACAATTAATTTTGTTATATAAATACATAATATTTGTATTTTTATAGGTAAAATTTATACCACCACACTTGTTGTGTTGTTGGAGTGATGTAAAATGAAAAGAAGGATTTCTGAAGGATTCAAGAGACATTTTCCATGTATCATATTATGATTTTATAGATCTATCATGTACAAAAGATAATAGGATCAAGTGATTAATATCATTTTTTATTCATCACCATACGTATTTTCTTGTTTTCTCTCTTGTTTTTTAAGATGGGGGAATGAGACTATATGTCCTGGGGAAATTCTTTCAAACTTTTTCAACATCTCTTTAAAAAAATTAATATATATTTTATATTATATACTTAGGGATAAATATTTATAACAACATAAATGACCTTATTATATTATATAATCTAATTAATACCCCATGTATAACAAATAATAATATTATTATTATAATTTTTACAATTATTGTGTCACTGTAATTGTGTTGAATATAAGATCATTCCTCAAATAAATATATTAATATTTCTTTAAATGATATTAAATATTTCATTTCCATTATATTATTAAACTCAACCCATATAATCCTATAGAGTTCATCAAACCTTTATTAATGAAATACATTTTTTTGATAAACTAATATAAATATTATATTCAATAAATCATGAAAGTAAATATTTATTTTAATATTTATGTAACTTGAATAAATATTTATTTTACATTATTCCCTAAACTTGTGAATATATAAATGTTATATTCATTACTTTATGAATCAATAAACAAATCATAAAATTCAACTAATATCTTCTAAAATTGGATTTCATGTTATTGAATTTTTATTATTAACTTTTACATGAAAAAATTCAATTCCAAAAAAATAAAGATTAAATTTTTTATTTGAAATTATATACAAGAAAATTTAATAAGATATTGGATACACATAGTGTGAGACAATATAGGACCACTCCTTGATGGGAAATGGGTGGAACATACCTAAAGACTTTGATTAGAGACAAGAAATGCATCAAGGCACCCAGAGATAAAGAATTAAGTATATATATTATTGAGACTTTTATATTAACCTTTCTATATGATACAATTAATTTATAAATGGATATATCATAAAATATTATGTATACAAGGGTCAGCATCTAGTATTCATTCTTTATCATTTTTTTACCTTGTGGAATGAACTAGTATGTAAACTACGATGTTCATATATTTTTTCAGAGAGTTTAATTTCATTCAAAGGGATAGAATTATATTTTTTATTAATATGTAAGGGCAAAATATTTTCATAACCATTAAATTAAATTCATATCACATATTATTCACCTAGAGTTTAACACCTATCTATGAAAATATGTAATCATAATTTTCATCCATATATAAAAAATATTTGATTCATGATACAAATTAGTAATTACCTCATGTATATGGACCAATACACATGTTATTGGATAGAAATATCCATCATTTCATAAATCAATTGGAATTACTTTTGTGGGTATGTTCTCATGACCTCATATAATGGTGATAAATTAGTATAGACTTCATGAGGATAAGTTACAATTCCCATGAGACCCAAACACCTGATATTAAATCATATTCTATTCCATATAATATATATTTATCTAAACTATCGAAAATATTTATTTAATAATATATTCATAACATATCTACATTCACATTATAGAGGGGAATTATTATAACCATTTATTCTGAAATATATTAAAAGAAAATTATCAGATAAATATTAAATAGGGGAAAAATAATTATGTAAAATATATTTATATTATGTTATTTTAAAGTAGAAATATATTTGATTCTAGGAAACCAACTCTAATAGACTCCCACTTTCAATAGATCTAACTAGGAAAATCTACTTTTTATCTCTCGCATGATATCTTGGATTCTACGGAGGTATGGTTATAGTCACTAGGAAAAAATCATTTAACATTTTTTTTATACTACTAACTATTCATTCATCTATTATAAGAATTTTTTTAGATATGATATCCCCATGTATATATTATATTTCTCTATTATAAAAATGAAATCGTGGCTAATACCATGGTAAAATGATAATCATAATATATATTGTGATGATAAATTAATTTTTCATATAATTATAAAATATAGAATAAATATTTAGGTATTTTATAATGATTCCTTTATATTAATAGAGGAGGTATGATACTTGGTAATTGAAGATATGGAAACTATTATCATCTAATTGATTATTGGAAATTGTATGATGTTGGATTTTTTGTCAATGTGTTAGTGATGTATGATTTAGTTTCACTAGAATTTGTATTTATTTATTCAGCCTTATCAGCAAAAAGTGGTAGTTGGTGTTGGAAAATTATGTAATAAAAAACATTAATTTCTTAAATATGTTGGATTGAAATATATCATGAGTATAGAACCCACACCGCATCACCCCATGATTCATCATGGGGAAGACATAAAACATTTGACTCTGTATCATATATTTTCATCCCTTTTTTATTTTAGAATGGATTTAATATGAATTATTTATGAAGGTTTCACTTTAAAAGTGTTTTAGAAAATGAAAATGGAGGATAACATAGGATAATAATGGGAGTAGCCATCATTCCCTTGAGCCAGATGGCTATGGTCAATTTTAGCTAGTGATAAGCAGTGGGGAGGTGTAGCATAGGATAGGTGAAAATTAATTCTAGGTAAATCATTAAAAACCAATTAAAATATATTTTAGTGAATGAGGAGAAGTTTTCATTGTTTGGGTCGATATAATAGGTATTTATTCTAAGTGGATGTCACGTCTCGGTTGATATAGCAGAAGCGTCCTGATGGAATGTTCTATGAAGGAGATCGGTTGATGCAGAAAAAGACACAAGACAGGTGATAATACCATAGGGTTTATAGGAAATGTTTTTAGTAATATTTGTTGTAATACTCCATATAAAATTTGACCACATATCCGGGGTGAAAAGGAGATTTATGACGTCATTGTAGTGTTCAGGTTACTCACACTACTCTGAAGTCGTTACACCGATAAGGGGTTGTGCGTAGAACATGGTGGATTTTATAACCATGTGTTTCATCATAGGAATGAAACATCTTAAATAAAACCATTTACATTATTTTTATAAAAAGGTTCATTTTAAGAAGTTCAAATAAATATTCGTCATGCACATAGGTTCGTGACACCAACATGCAACCAGCTTGATAAAAGATATCATGATAAAGGTATTTTGTTACACAGTGAGTGTTAGTATGTTATAGAATGTTATTTCGATATTAAATTATTTATATTTGGTTCTATTGTTGTGTTTCTAGATTCTAAACATTGAACTTGACTCGACCTTCATATTTCTACTGAGAAAGAGGCATATAGTGATACACGCTAAGTGTATCCAACACCATAGATTAATATTAAATATTGTTCGTTATTCAAAATGCTGAATATATATTTTTATTATATATTGTTAAATGATTATTTATGTTTTATTGATCATTTATATTCATTCACTGGTTATTTTAGATAATATTTGTGAGAATAATATTTAATAAATATTTATTTTTCATCATGTGAATATAAAATTTATATGTTTATTGGTGAATAATATAGTAAATATTATTTACAAAATAAATAGATGTAATACAAGGATATATAAATATTTTCTCTGAATAGAAAACAAAGTTCAAATGTATGATGATAAATAATATATATTAAATACAATTTGAATAAATCTTTATCAATTTATTCAAGAAATAACATTGAATTACTTCATTGGTTTTGTGCATGTCATAATATAATAATAATATTATTATTATTATTTTTATCATGAGGTTTTGGGAGATTAAATAAATAATAACTCTACACATGAAATTATTATCCTCTAAACCTAGATCAATTTAAACCCAAATATATTATTTCTAATCCTAATAGTGGATCTTTTTTTGTAGTGCATAATGACATTGAATAAATCCTCTCAAGTTCTAGAGTGATCTTCTCCAAGAGCGCTCTTAAGAATTGTAATGACCCTACTATTATTACATTATATTTTAAATAATTTTAATCATTATAATCATTAAAACATTACACCACAAGGATCCCAAGTATTAGTGTCTAGGGAAAAATAGGACCAGGCATAACATTTACAACATTTAATATAAAACATTATTTAATTTCGTCTTCTCTAGCTTCTTATTAGCCCTTGTGTTCTCCTTAGTACACATAATCACCTGAGGATATACATCAAAAAATGGCTGAGATAAAACCCCTAAAAGAGGATAATAACATGAGATATATCAACATGGGGTGATAATAATCATTATTATTATAACATATTCATAGGATCACAAACATGATATGAGTAATTAATAAAAGTCTTGAAATGTGGCCATGCATAAAAATGAAAACTTGAGTCTTAGTTGTTAAATACCATGCATAATATTTATAAAATATTGCATAATGTTCATGAATATTTCATGTTAAATCCTTAGATTCATAAGATTACCCAATTAATTGGAATGCTGAATAATTCTAGGTGCATCAGTCACATCATAACATCAACAATGCGCTATATAATTCTGGGTGCACCTGTCACATCATAATTTTAACATTATCATGCATGCCACATAGATCATATATCAATATTTAAATATATAAATCATGGGAAGGAATATTTTTCATTTTATAAGTCATACACTTATAAATTTTGGTTCCCAACTGAATGAGGGAATAACTTACTTGATATAGAAACCATCAAATTTGTGTGATAAGTAAAATGTATGTTTTTGAAAGAAGAGTTCTTTTGGAAAACATTGTGTTTGACATAAACTACATTGAAATAAATTTATATCCCAGAAAATTTAATATAATTATGAATAAATTATTTTTATGCAATAAAAATACGGAAAATGGAGTGAAAGAAGGAAACCCCAAAGAAAGAATGTTAGGTTCGAGGATTCCACTTACGTTGTGTCTGAAATCTTTATTCCCTTAAATGTCATGTATAATCACATTATATAAATTAATAAAGAATTAAATAACCTTTTTATATTTAAATTTATTAATTATTTTTTTATTAAGTTCTTTATGGTTCTTTGGATGATTATAGTGTTTAAATTCATTGTTCTAGAGTGTTCTATTTCTTAGTTTTCATGAATTGTTCACATGTATACATAAATGGAAGTTTGTGTAGAACATGGATAAACATCCATAATTTATATTACATGACATTAATGATATAATATGAGTTTAAATAATATTATAATGAATTTTTTATATATCATGAGGATTAATTACTAGTTAAATTTTAATGATGATCACGTCAGGTTAGTTTGGGCGGTTTTTGGATCACAACGAACAAGATTCATTTTATCATTTAGTACTATGTATTAATGTTGTTTAAAAAACATAAAATTGGTAAAAAAAATAAATACTAAAATTTATTTTTAAATATTTAATTTTTTTTGTGACATCATTGATGGTGTTGAAGGAAAATAGAAGTTCATCTCCCATGATGTAGGTAAATTAACACATCAGGGGCGACGATTTCATTTTTAGAAAAAAATAGAGAGATAGGGAGGAGTGTGAAGAATAATATTAAATTAATATGATATAATACCATATTATCAATCATAATGAAGTTATCATGACATTTGTATAATATAAGATGAGGATAATGGGAGAAAATAAATGAAGTTTGAAGGGAATTTGAAAGAAAAGAGAGAGATAATTTTCTTTTAGAATTCTCCTCTTGAGATCTTTCTCAAGGAACATAGGTTTTGTAATTGGATGATACCAAGATCTCATAGACTTAGGAGAGTGGATAAAGATGTTTTTGGGTATAATTTGGATAAATCTTGAATCCTGAGAGCTTTGAGGAAATGAGGATGTGAGGGTGGTATTTATAATGGAGGGTATGGGTGTTCTCTCAATATTTAATTCATTATTTTATTAATTTCAGTAAAGAAAATAAATAGCAATTATTACATTAATAAATACAGTAAATAGGGGATTTCAGTTCTAAAAATGGAAATTTACCTCATCAATGACTCAAGCATGATGCATAAATTCATTTATTTAGCATATTATGTAAATAATCGAATTTCACTATTCCAAAAAAATTAAACTATTTCAGATAAAATATCAAAAATTCAAACTAACCATTTTTTATGTGTAGAATTAAAAAATGAACTCCATTTTATGAAAATAATTTTCTAAATATGTGTATTTTAATTTTTAATTAAAATCCTAATTTATTTGAAATATACACATATTAAAATTAAAACTGCTTTTCTAACACTTTGATAATTTAATTAAGGTCTCATTAAATTTACATATAATCATAAGACATCAAAATACTTGTTTATGAATACATTTTATGAAAATAAATATTAATTTAAATTATAAATTGATCATTAAATATTCGTGACGTAGAAAAATACCAACACTATAATATAATTATATCATATTATCACTTATAGTACGGATAAATTTTATATATAATATCATTGGTAAGGTTCCTATTTACATGGATGATTTACTATTCATAAGGGTCATATTTATATTTATAAGATTAAAATTACAATTCATAATGGTAAGTTACTATTCACCAAAAATTAAGTTTGTCCTATAAAAATATAAACATCTTACTAATCACAACTGTTTATGTCAGATTTTCAAAATTCAAATCACAAAAGTCGAAAAATTAAATTTAAAGGTCACATAGAATTTAGTATTTCATTAAATAATGATGTGGAATTAACTTTCCTAGTGTGATTTTATGTGATTATACTATATGATATTACTATAAAAATATATAAATTTCATTGATAAAAGTTTGGGTCATTACATTCTTCCCCCATTTTGAATTTTTTCCTTTGAAATTGTGTTTAACATAAACAGGTGACGGTACTTCTCATTCTTCACATCCTATGATTCCCAAGTTTCTTCATCATAATTATGGATCCTTCCAAAACACATTGACATGGTGGGTTTCCTGGTTTATTATAACCTTATTTCTATTATATATAAACTTTACTGGGTACTCCTCAACAGAGAGATCATCTTCTAGTTGTACCACCTCTGAGTTCAGTACATGTGAGGGATCTTGTATGTACTTCCATAGGAGTGATACATGAAACAAATCACAGACTTGATCCATATTCAGTAGATTTTCCATCCAATATTACTTAGCTCTTAGGTCATAAATGATCTCAAATAGGCTAATATACCTTGGGCTTTGCTTCCCTTTCATTCCAAACTGCATGACTCTCTTCCATTTTGATATTCTAAGAAAGACATTATTCCAAGTCCAAACACCAAGTCCCTTCTATGGATATCAGCATAGTCCTTTTGCTGACTCTATGAATATTTGATATGTTTTTGGATGTCTTGAACCTTCTCGATCATCTCTTTTAAAAGATCAGGCCCATGTATCTTTCTTTCTCCAACTTCATCACAACAGGTCGGAGTTCTACATCGCTTTCCATACAGACCTTCATATGGAGCCATCTAAATACTCGATTGGATGTTATTTTAGATTGAGAACTCTGAAAATGGGAGATGTGGGTCCTATAAACCATTTAATTATAAATAAAAGACTCCTAACATATCTTGGAGTATATGAATAGTCTTTTTAGATTGGCCATCAGTTTGGGGGTGATAGGTCGAGCGGAAATTAAATTCAGTTCTCAAGGATTATTTACAACTCTTATAGAATTTATATGTGAACCTTAGTTCAAAATCTGATAAAATCGAGTGTGGAACCCCATGTAGTCTCACCACTTCCTTCACATATATCTTTTCATGTTTTTTAAGCAAGATATCTTACAGAATAGCGATAAGGTGGTCAGTCTTGGTGAGTTGGTCCACCACAACCCATATCTCATTATTTTCTATGGATTTCTTCGGGAGACCTGTTAAAAATTCCATATTCACATTCCCCCATTTCCACATGAGTATAGGGAGTGGTTTCATTATCGATTTGGACTTTTTTGGTTCTGATTAAACTTAATGACATATCATGCACCTTGAGATGTATTCAGCAATCTCCTTCCTCACGTTTCCCCCAGTATTTTCTTGAAGATCACGGTACATCTTGCTGCTACTATGATGGATAGAGAATGGTGAGATACATGAATTATCAAATAAATCCTTCTTTATCCCGTGTGATAAAGGCACAAAAATTATAATTCCAGACAGAATCGCACCATTATCTTTGATATAAAACTCTTATATCCCCCCTTCCATTATTTCATTCACCTTCTTTTGTAACTCTATATCACCCCTTTGTGCCTCCTTAACCTTCTCTTGGATAGATGGTTGTGAAATAATTAGGGAAAGGTAGGATGTATTCTATAGCCTTGAGATTTCCAAATCAATCCATTGCATATACATGAATATAGGGTCTTCTCAATCAACAACATGGATAGAGTAGTTGGTTCTTTTCTACTAGGAGAATTGTCTTTCTTATTCTCATTGCTATGATGATAGTGAATAGAGAAATCATAGTCTTTGATTAACTCTATCCATATCCTTTGATGCATGATGAGATCCTTTTGTGTGAATATATACTTTAGGATCTTGTGGTCTGTATATATGTCACACTTCTCACCATAGAGGTAGTGCCTCTAGATTTTCAAAGTAAAGAATTGTAGCTTCTAGCTCTAGATCATGTATTAAGTAGTTATGCTCTTGTATATTCATATGTCTTGAGGAATAGGCTATCACATTATCATTTTGTATGAGAACGCAACCCAATACTTTCTTTGAAGAATCATTTAAAATCACAAAACAATCTCAACATTTCAGTAATTTGATTACTAGTGCATTGATCAACATTATATTTAGATCCATGAATATTTCCTCAAATTCATCTATCTAGACATAATTTACTCCTTTCCTTGTTAACATATTTATAGGGCTTGAAAATTTTGAGAAATATCTCACACAATGTTGATAGTACTGAAAAAATCCAATAAAACTACATATTTTTGTGGCACTAGATGGTTGGGTCATTCTTAATTCACCATTGTTTTTTAAGGGTCCATAGAAATTCCCCCACCTATGATCAAATGCCCTAAGAACATGAATTTCTTCTTTTAGAAGTCACACTTTCTAAACATGGCATTCAACTTCTCCTTTACCAATGTCTACAACACACTATTTATATATTCATCATGTTCCTTATTGATCATGTATTAGATGATATTGGAATTGATAAAAAACATCAAATTTATCAAGGTAATGAATAGAGACTCAATTCCTCAAATCCATGAAGATTAAAGGGGAATTAGTATATCCGAAGGGCCTCTCCAGAAACATATAATTCCCATACCTTCTATGGAAGGTAGTCTAGTGAATATCTTCCTTAATCAACTTTAGCTGATGATATCTAGAATGAAGATCCACCATTGAGAAGTACTGATATTATTGTAGCTGATCCAACAAGTTTTCAATCCTTGTGAGAGGATACATGTTATTTATGATGATCTTTTTGAGTTATCAATAATCGATACACAGTCTAATTGATCCATCATTCTTCTTTACATAGAGCACTGGTGAACCCCAATGTGATGCAATATGGTGTATGATCCCTTTGTTAAAATTCTCTTATATCTTCTACTTTAACTCCTATAGTTTGATAGGATCCATCCCACAGTGACACCTTGTAATAGGTTTACCTCCAGATATGAGTTATATTAATAACTATATCTCAATATCTAGGGGAAGTATAATTTTCTCTTCATGAAATACATCAATGTATTCCCTCACTAAGGTAATTTCTCCTAGGTGGATAAATTTCTTTGACTCTACAATTTGAGTGAGGTATGCCTCTTCATATGGAATCAACACCCACACCATTGAAATTTTTTTCAAAGGAGATACAAGATCATCCTTGAATTTTTAGAGGATAATTGGATGGTTCAGAATATGAAAAGATATTTCTATTTCCCGATATTTGATATGTGCTCTGTTTAATGAGATCCAATCCATTCCCATTATAGCATCAAATTCCACCAAGGTATGTATCATTATATTTTCAAGAATAATCTTCCCACATAAACTAATAAGAGATTATTCCAACACATTGTTTGAAATTATTTCATCACTTTGTACTTTTATAGATACCTCTACAAAAATGTTTTGTGGCATCGATTTAATAGTTCTAGAAAAATTGAGAGATATAAAAGAATACGTAGAAACATAATAAAATTACACTTTTCCATTATTGAGTGAATTGTAAGTGTACCTTGTATGACTTCATTTTCATGCTCCACATCTGTAGTGGTGATGGAATAATCCTTCTTTTGTTACATTGTCTTTAGTGGATTCTAACACTGATTACCCTCAAGGACATGAGGTCTAGTACATTGTCTTTTATAGTTCCCTTTTGTCCTATGGTTGTATAATTTGACCATGGGTGGTTCTCTCCTTTACTCTACCATATTCTCATGCATTCTCATGTATTTTCGACACTCTTGAGTTTGGTGGACATCTCTCACGCACTTTAAGCATTTCCACATCAATTTGAGGTAGTTACCATGATGTTTCTTCCCACATTTTTGACATGTGGGTGTTTGAGTTTTCTTTCCACTATTCTCATTAGATCCTCTGGTATAAATCTCCATCTTTCGTTTCTTATCACCATAGCCATGGGACCATTATCCAAACTCAATATCCTCTTTGAGAGCACATCGAACAACTTCATCATAACTCCCAGTGTCTCTAATTTCAAGAGCCTTTGAATGTGTGGTTTTAATTCACTAAATAATCTATCAATTTTTCTATCATTTATGATTAAAAAAATTCTGAAGCATGCCTTTCGAGCCTTGTGAAATTTTCTTCGTAGACAGTGATGGATTCCACATCATTCTTCTTTAGATATATGAATTCTATCTTTATATTCATACAAATAGTTCATGGTAAAAAAAATTTAAGAAACATTATCTTAAAGTCTTCACACTCCATATCTTTAATTCCATCTCTCGTCTTGGTGTTCTTAGCCTAATCCCACTATTGGTCGACCCCAACATTGATATGATAAATATCCAAAGTCAGCTTCTCTAACTCGGAAGAGTGAAGTATAGAAATGATATTCTTTATTGATTTGACCCACTGTTCCACAACAAGTGGATCATAAGATCCACTAAACGTCGGTGGTCATTGTCGTAAATAACCCTCGATAGCCAGTTGATCCCTCTTAGGCGATGGAGGAAATTTCTAATTATTCAGGTTATTATTCATAAACAGATAAAACCAGGTATGAATCTCTATGATGTTTTGAAATCCACCTCCCAAATAATTGGTGATTGTATTCATGCAATTAGTACATTTTTTCTTGCATGGGTTGCTATCCTGGTTTCTCCTAGTTCCCACAATTTTCTAAAATAGAAAAGGTTAAAAGGAAACACAAGTCAACAAGTTATGAATAAATAATTTATTACTTTTTGAAATTAACATTAAAATAATATCTTATGGGATATATATGTTTAAAACATATTATTTTGTTTTTACATATACTTATTCTCGTACTATGGTTTTTGATAAGGTTCTCTAATCCTAAATCCCAAATTAACTAAATTGTGCCACTAATACCAACTAATGCGTCCATGATATCATCAAATTAATTTTACATCATTTTAATGATAAAAAAAATAAAAAAAATTACACCATAAGGATTAAAATGTTTAGTTTAATGGGATAACTAGGACCATACATAACTTTTACAACAGACAACATATACATGTCTTTAAATTATTCTTCTCTAGATTCTTATTGTTTGTTGAGTTCTCCTTAGTACACATAATCACCTAAGGATATACATCAAAAGGCGGTGAGATAAAATCACAGTAAGGGGATAAGAACATGAGCCAATTAAACATGGGGTGAGAATAATCATTATCATCATAACATAGTCATATGTTCATTAACCTTGTAGGAAGAGTTAATAAAAAACATGAAATGTGGAAATTTATAAAATTGAAACCTTATGTCTTAGGGATTAACTACAACCTATAGGTTTGAAAAAATATAGTTTCATGTTCATGAATATTTCACTTTAACTCTTGAGATTCATCACATTAAAAAATTCAATGTATCACTGTATAATTTCGTGCACACCCATCACATCATAACATCAATATTCTGCTATATAATTCTGGGTGCACATGTCACATCATAACGATGAAATTATCACACATGCTCATAGAATGAAAAACAAATATTGGAAATAAATAACCCATGGAAATTAATGGGTTTAATTTCATAAATATTACACTCATAAACATTGGGTTCCCAAATTAAAGAGTTAATATCATACTTTATATAAGAACTATCATCATTGAGTGCGAAGTAAAAGGTGTGTATTTGAAAGATTAGTTCTTTTGGAATACAATATATTTTACATGAACTCCATTGGAAAAATTTATATTCTAAAAGTGGTAATATAATGATTAATAAAAATATTTTTATGGAAAAACCATACTAAAAATGGAGTGAAAGGGGGAAAACCTAAAGAAAGAACGTTAGGTTCGATAATTCCTCTTACCTAGTGTCTGAATGATTTCTTGAAATTAATTTTTTATATAATCACATTAGATTATTTAATTATAACTTATAGGACCTTTTATACACATAAAGGATTCATTTTGGTTTCATTAAGTTCTTTTTTGGGCCATTGTACGAGTTATAGACTTTAAATTCATTTTCTGGGAGTGTTCTTTTTCTAACTTTCCATGAATGGTTCACTTATACACATGAATGGAAGTTCATGTTGAACTTGTATAAACATCCAGAATTTCTATTTCATTATATTAATGATATTCTAGGATTTTAAATTATCTTATAATAATTTTTTTATTTACTATGAGGATGAAGAATTAGTTAAAATTTAATGATGATCATTTTAGGTTAGTTTGGGTAGTTTTTGGATCACAACAGACATGTTTTGTTTTATTATTTAGTATTATTTATATTTGTTTTTCCCAGAACATAAAAGGGGTTTGAAAATAAATTTTACAATAATTTCTCTACTATTTAATGTTTTTATTTACATTCATTGGGGTGTTTAAGGAAAATGGAAGTGCATCGCCCATGATGTATGCAAATCAACACATCACGGGCGATGATTTCATTTTTATAAACAATGAGAGAGATAGGAAGGATTATAATGAATAATCTTACATTAACATGATAGAATACCATTATATCAATAACACTATACTTATCATTACATTTTGATAGTATAAGTTTATGATAAGTGAATAAATTAAATTAAATTTAAAGGAATTTGAAAGAAAAGAAAGAGGAAAAATGTCTCTTGAATTCTCCTCTTGAGATCCGCCTTAGGGAACTTATGATTGGAATTTCGATGAGACAAATATATCCTTGATGTGAGGTATGGGATAAGGAAGTGTTTTGGGTGGAATTTGTTCAAGTCTTTAATCTTGAGAGGTGTGAGGAAATGAGTTGTAACGGGTGGTATTTACAGTGGAGGGGAGGGGTGTTTTCTCAATATTTAATTCATTAGTTTACTAATTTTCCTCAAGATAAGAAACAGTGATGATTCCATGACTAAATACAATAATGAGTGCATGTGATTTAAAAACAATGTCCATTTACATTATCCAGGACACAATTATGATGCATAAATTCATTTATTTAGCATATTTTGTAAATTACATAAATTCACTATTCACTAAAAATTGATGTATTTCAGAAAAAATCTCAAATATTCACCCTAACCATTTTTAAAGGTTTATAATTAGAATAGGAAAATAATTTTATGAAAATAATTTTCTAAATATGAGTATTTTAATTTTTAATTAAAATCATAATTTAATTGAAAAATATGAATTTTTAAATAAAAATTGTTTTTCTATCACATTGAAAATTTTATTAAGGTCTCGTTAAATTAAAATTTAATCACAAGACATCATAATACTTTTTATGAAAAAATATTATAAAAATAAATTTTATTTTAATTATTAAATTAATCATTAAATAATCATGACTAACAAAAATGGAAACAGTATAATATGATTATATCATATTGTCACTTATAGTATCGATAAATTTTACTTATACTATCATTGGTAAGGTTTCTATTCACTTGGCCAGTTAACTATTCATAAGGGTCATATTACTATTCATAAGGGAAACATTACTATTTATAATGGTATATTACTATTCCCCAAAAATTTTGTTTGTCCTATCAAACTCCAAACGACATACTGATCACAACCATCCATTTTAGATTTTTGAAATTCAAATCAGAGAAGGATTAAATTGTATTATACTTTGAGATATTACTATAAGAAGGATTAAATGGCATAGATAAAGGTTTGCGTCATTACAAGAATGGAGTTAAATCCTCCTCTATGGCCTCTCGTATGTCTAAAGAGATCATGGAGAGTACATCAATGAAGTGATTCTCATAGATATCATAGATATTCAATTGATGTGTTTGGTTCTTATGCACTACCACTCGGAGATTCATACGTAATTGCTCAGAGGTTCATGGGACATGTGGGGGTCACTAATGGATGTAATATATGCATGGTACTTATGAGGCAATGATAGTATAATGTAGATAAATTATATTCATTAATGAAGAAATAATTCATCAAATGTTAATTCTTTAATTACAAGAATTCATTATAAATCATTATGTAATGATCATGTGTATGGTTATATAATTCTCACCTCAATTTGTATTTGATTCAATTATATTAGACACTACATTCTGTATTCTATAAATATTAAATAAATCATCAATTATAAAAGAACCTATGTTGGAAATTCCCTACTAATGCTTACCCAATAATTTTAAATTCATTAAGACCCTTCTTTCCTCTCCTTTTAAGGACCATCTTCCCCCATACATTGCCCCCCTCTTCTTCATCATTGTTCTTAATGATTTATCATTTTTCTAAAATAAATTATGTATTATTCTTTACAAATGATATTTTTTGGTAATTATAACTATCTTTCTTGTATTATTATGGGCTTTTACCATTTTCTAGAAACCTAACACTATTTATGAACTATTTAGATTTTTTATTATTACTTCCATTTAATCCTAAATCAATGGCTAGTTTTTTATGAGTGGAATTATAAATAACTAAAGTGGGTGGTATTAAATATATCCCTTAACATATAAACATTTTTATAGAGCACCTATTGTATGTTTATTTTATGTTCCATGAACATTAAATAGTCTTATAAATAAATGTTCTGTAGTCATAATTATTGAAACCCATCATTTCCATGGGATTTGAATAGTATTTAGGAGTTTTTATAACAGAACATTGGCAACCCATGTGGTTTTCATGACCTTGTAAAATAAATATCTAATTTAAGGGGTTACTTGAAATAGTTTTATATATAAATTTTTTGTACTCATAATCATTAAAACCAAACATTCCCATGGGAATTGAATTGTATTTTAGAGTGTTTATAACAGAACATTAGAAACCCATGTGGTTTTCATGACCTTGTAAATTAAATTTCTAATTTAAGGGGTGACCCTTGGGGTGCCATAGACTTGAGTAAATGAGTGTATGTGTCTTTTGGAGATGTAGAGGATGTGATCAAGGATACAATACTCATTTTTATTGTAGAGACCTGATGCCTGACATACATTGACATTACATTACTTTTGCAGAATACTTAGTACATAACAAAAACACACACACAAGGACCGTAATAGTTTAGTGTCTTTGGAAACTCGGAATACAATCTTCTAATCATGGTGAAAGATCTTCAACATCTCCCATAAAGATATTCTTTTTTTAAAGCTAAAACCTTTCTTTATATCCTGGGGAAAAGAAAACATAAAAGGATGAGCTCAAATTCTCAGTAAGGGTAAACAAAATAAATATCAATCACATCATTTTCATAAGAACATAACATTTTGGAAATCTTAACCGGAAAAAGAGAGCATAATTTCATAGTAGTGAAATGAAATCCCAATAATCATAACTTAAAACATGAAACATTGTGGAATACACACATAATCATATAGAATCATTTCTTATTAGTAAAGACTCATTACCAAGACTATCTTAGTGGACAAAGTCCATTTCTGAACCGAGTCACCCTCGTTTCAGTCCTGTTTCACTAAACCGGTATAACCTACCATTCCAGCCATGTCTATCTCATGAGATATAAAATCTTTACCCAATGCATTGGAGGGAGATATAGGTCCCACCCATCTCATAATGATACCATTCTTATGTGTGCCACAAAATCATAAATCATACATCATTTCATAACCCATGTAATAAAAATGGGATTCTTAAACATCATGACATCATAAAACAATTCATATAAGATAAAAGAACTCATAAAAATAATTCCATCACAACATAATCAAATCAATATAAGAATAGGGATAGAAATAGAACCCTATATTATCTTAGATGGAAAATAATTTTGATAAAACACTTGAACTCCATTCTTGATGAAAATATCCTTTCTACTTCAAAAACATTTTTCCTTTCTTAAAATGTCATACAATTTTAAACTAAAAGAAGTTGATTAAAAATAAACATGAAAACTTGTAAAGGAAGATTCATGGAAATAATGTTTTAAAAATCCATTAATTTTGTATAAGTTAAAAAAACATTCTTCTCGTACTTTTGTCAGAAAAGTCAAAAAAGTATTTCGTATGAAAAACGACAAAAGATTCCTTTCATATCATTTACTAAAAACTCACCGAAGGGTAAAATTGGATTTAAACAATTATAGGTGAATGGAAATAATATTACATATTGAGGAAACATGGATTTGGATGATAAAATACACCCCAGTAAATGACAAATTATAAACAATCTCGGATAAAAATGAGATTGTGATATTTCCCTTACCTTAGGTCCGATTTGCTTCGTAAGTGTCCAAACCTCCTCTTCTTTGAAGTGAATCTTTGAGATCTCCTTTTAGGGCACTAAAATTGGTCTTTGAGGAAGACCAGAACCTCTAGGATGTTTCTAGGGAAGTGGAGAAGAGAATTTGGTAGGGTTTGGCCGAGCTTGAAGGCTCAAAGTGGTGTGAGGAAGAGAGGGAGGGGGTTCCCTTTTATAATGGAGGAGAGGGGCACCTTTGGAATAACTAAAAATATTATTTTATTATAAAGTCAAGTTTGGTTTTCAATAGCTCCAAATTTAGTTATTTCGAAGATAAGGTGGGTATGGGTCTAAATACTCTCATCCAATAAATTTAGACAAGTTTAGGTCTTTATATTGACCTTATATTTTAGTTTTATTTCTTAGTTAATTAGATTGACATTTACCATGTCACTTTGTATTTTTATATTATATAGTTAATAAACTTACCATATACATCCAAGAGACCCCCAAGTTGTGAATTATTAATATATATAACCTTACATAAGTCATTTGGCCAATCCTTAGATTTTTAGTAATAAAATAACAATTAATAATATAATATTTGTTTTAAAAACTATTTTATGTCAATTTTGACACTATTCAATAGTTGATTTTTTTGAAACTCATAACAGAATGATTACTTCGACCAAATTTAATTAAATCAATCCTAACATGTCATATTAACCTAGAAAATTATTTTAATTCATAAAAAGTCTCAAATTAAACTTATTTAGGTATTTATAATATCAATTATTCTAATTTTTTACTATTATGGTAATTACTCCATCATCATTGTGTCATACATAAATTAAATTATTTAAATTCTAAAAATTAAAAATAAAATACCGTTATGTAGGAAATAGTTTTATCTTTCTAATGAATCTTTATAGTAGAATTTATCTTATGTATAACCCCATATTACAAATTATTTACTTATTAAACTTTGATTTTAACTATTTTAACCCTTCTTTAAATAAATTAATAATAAATGTCCTAATCTAATCCAAGTGGGACTAAATGGTCATATTTTATTTCTAAGGTTGTTTTTTGTTGAATTACACTTGTCCAATAGAATTAGGACATGTGTTATGGTAATAATAATATCATTTTTACCCTTCATTACCCTATTTACTTTTAACCGTGGTAAAAAAAAGTAAAAAGTTACTATTAACCAAAAATTATTTTCATCTCATTGAACCACATTTTAGTCTTTGATATTAACCGTGTCTCTCGGATTTTTTAAATTCCACTCACAGAAGCGGTAAAATTAAGTTTTATGAAAAATTCAGTTTTTTTAACTACCACTTAGTGGTTTCACTATTCATCAAAAAAATGAAAGTTTCCAGAAAAATACCAAAAATTAGACCTAAGCTATATTTGATATTATGAATTCAAAAATGATGTCTATTTTATCAAATTAAAAACATATCAGCTACATTAAATAATTTAAAAATTAATTCCCGTCGTCAAAACAAATAGCGTGATTATAAGAGATAATAACTATCAAAAGATTGACAATTGTTTATAACTGGTTTAAATGTGAAATTACATCCAATGACCAACATTGTATTAAATTGTAAAAATATATTCTAAATATACTTTAAAACCACTCAAATTAATAATTTATCACTATTAATTATTTCGATTAAAAAAGTTGTTTTTAATTATAATTTAGTAATTTTCACTATTCATCAGAATATGAAAGTTATCCGAAAAGTACCAAAATTTCACCCTAAGCTAATTTCGATATTCCGAATCCAAAAATGAATTCCATTTTGAAAAATAAAATTTCAAAAAGTGATTATTACTATTCCTAACATCTAGTTTTAATAATATTTTAATAGCATATCGTTGTTTAGTGAAACTCGGTATTGCGTACTACACACGCTATCGAGGAAGGTCGTGATTGTGTGTAATGCAAGTCAAGTCAAGGATGCCTATTGAGAAAGCTCCTTTTTGAGTAGCGTACAACACAAGACATTAATGAAATTAAAAAGAATATTTTTTTTATAAAATCTCGGGCTGTTACATTTATTATATAATCCCTAGAAAAAATAAATTAAAGGAATTGATAAAGGAATGTAGTATTATGTGTGAATTACATGGACATGTTACATAGATTTAGCATTGGGAACATTGACTTAGAATGCCTTAGAGTAATTCCCCTTAGATTCTACTTGATTCAAAATGACTTGGAATGCCTTGGGGTAACCCCCTAGAATTAGAATATGGGCCTATTAGAATAGAATAAATTAGGGGAATCCCCTAGGATTTGTCATGATTTCTAATGAATATAAATTCCTTGGAAATATTTCATTGATATGAGAGTGAGTGTAAAAAATAATAATTTCATGGATAGGCCCTTAAAATCACCCTTGTGTCTATTGACTATGAATTCATTTTACACAGTTATTAGATTCATCTATGGTCATATTTATATGATATATTATGATTAGAGACATTAAAAAATACCAAGGAATGTTTATTAAACCTCATCTATTACACTGGAATCCAATGATTCATGATGGTTTATTTATTTATTTTTTTATTCATTTTATTATGTGTATCAACATGATCTATAAAATCAGATTTTATATTCCTATAGATGATGGTGGTGGTGGCCTTATGAGTCATGCAAACACATTTCTATATCCATTTCAAGTATATTATTGGATTGTATAGTCATATGTAAGAAAAATAGAAAGTTCCCCTATGTTCGATGAATAACTTGTTTTTGTTGAGATAGAGAATCAGATATGGGATCATGCTAGACTAGAAACCAATTTTGGAATTTTTATCTTTTCTGATAATTTTTAAATTTTTTAGTGAATTTGATTTCCCTCTAGGAATACCTTTTGTATGTATGAATTTTTGAAATTTTATAACCACCATTCTTATAAATCGTTAGTTATGTTATTATCATCATTTTCAGGCAGTTTTTTTATCAATTCATCAATTATATGATATTGATATTATTTTTACTATTATTTTACTATGATATGATGGTGTAGTCTTCTCATTATTCCTCTACTAATACTTATTTCTAATTTTAGGACCCGTGTGTAAAGGAAGGTAGAATTGAGGTCCCCATGACACTCTATTATGGACATTTTTACGTGGCCTATGGTTTTTGTGTTACAAGGTGGTGTCAAAGCCTTTTATTTTTCTTGACCATTTATAAAAATTATACTAGATATAGGAACTTTTCAAAATATGGTATGAATCTCATGGATGGGATTATCTACCTTGTGTATAAGGATAGTATAAATTTTAATGGATGGGATTTCTATATTTGTTTACCCTTTTACTTTTGAACTATTTCACCTTGATTGATGCATTTAATTTTAGATTTATTGTTTATGGGATTTTAACTCTTCGTTGAATGGGAAATATTTTGTGTATTCAAGCATCAAACTAGGAATTATGTGTTCTCATGTAATTTTAATGATTTCCTATTATTAGTTACTTTTTTTATATGGATTCTATTATTTAAAGTGTTAGAAATTATTTATATCGAATTTTACCATATAAATTTATTATGGAATCTAAATTAATTGATTATTATTTTTTTGAAGAATTATTACATGATCATTTATCTTGATTATTATTACGAATCATTAAGTAAATTTCCCATTACAACATATATAATTCTTTCTTCTATAAATTTTAATTAATATTTCATATAATTAAGCATCAAAATTTGAAAAAAAAAATGAAGTAAAATATAATTTCATGATAATGTCGATCACAACTGTTTTATGTGGACTTTATGTGTATCTATTATTTTACATGTGTGTTATTATTTAGGACTACTAATAGTTCCATATAGCACCTTGACCCCATAATCCTAGAGTTGGTTCATTAATTTATTAAATTGGATTGATTACAATGAATACAATCCTGAAGGACCAAATGTTTAGTAATTTTGGAAAAATAGATTACATACATGATACCCATTTTACCTTGGGAAATGAAAAATGAAACATTAAACATAAAATCACAAAAAAAACTAAATCCTTGAAAAGATCATTCAAATATATTTTAATCATTACTTGGGGAATGGTACCAAAATAAGGGTGATCTCAAATTATCATTAATGGTACATACATCAGATGCAATAATTAATCAATAAGAATAATAAATATATAACAGTAAGTAACTGAGAACATTCCATGTATGAGAAAACTGATAAGTAAGTGAGTAAACAATATGAAATTATAAATAACTGAAAACAGATGAAATTTAATCAATAAATTGATAATGATGTTTATCCATAGATTTTTTCATAGTATAAATCCTCTGGATAATAATAACTAAAATAAAGGAAATGATTAAATATTAGACATCGTGTTTCCCAAGAACAAGAAAATATTACTATCATTACCATTGAAGAGTTGGTTTATAACATAATGGGAATAAACTGATTTGGTTTTTCCAACCACAACTCTACTATCAATCCCTTTCACAGGACAATTTAAAATATATTATTTAAAATTGGAAAGGGTTTTTTCACCTATGTTTTTCCCATCAGTATACAGATGCATCTAGGTACATTCATTAATTATTCCCCATCCCATGTGTTTAATTTATAAATAATTTTTCAAATATAAAAAATTCCATTTAAATTCATGAAAAAAGTGTCTTTTCATATATTTGCATCGATTAAAAGATTCTAATTTTCATTATTTCCCCAAGAAAAAAATTACATTTATATTAAAAATTTTATTAAAAAAATATATGGTTTATGAATAAATAATATCCATCATAAAAAATTTATATCAATAATAAATAAAATTTTTAATGAAAAATGATTTTGAAAATGTGATTTTTTTAGATAAAGTTACGAATCAGAAAAGAAAGTGAGATGAAATGATAACTTTTACCAGTGGGTAATTTTCAAGGTGAAACCCCTTTTATAGGATAATTTAAATTAAAACATATAATAACATTAAGATAAACGATTTCAAGATATAATATATCAATATTATCAGTATATAAACCACACAAAATAATTAAGTGGTGAATATGAAATTTATCTCACATATGTAAATAGTGAAATGAAAATCCCTTTCCTTGCATTTTCTTTTCGGTGAACATCCTTTAATATCATTTATAAAGTATTAAAACATGTTAATAACATTAAAAATAACCATAATAATATATATAATATCGTATATTATCTTTTTATATTAGCTTATTACTCTTTTGTGATAATTCTTTCATTATTTTCAGTATCATGCGCCCTAATTTCCATGTTTTTCGAGTTGTATTTGAATTTTATCTTATTATAACTATTAATTAAACTATAATTTGTCCATATAAAGAATTTAAATATTATTGAAATATAATACATATTCATTATATATTTATTTATAAACATCCAAAAAATAGAGATATTAAATTAAATGCATCATCCATGGAGATGGTATGTTGAACAAATGCATGAATGATACTTCTATTGATTTATCGTATAAGATGAGTTAAAATTAAATGATATATTTGTGTGTTATATTTACATTGTAATATTTATTTTATATGTTTCACATATTATTATTAAAATCATCTTTAACATATTCTATGTATAGCATGAACGAATCACATCTCCTTAAGAAGGTGGTGGTCCATATGTCCATAAATGAAGTTATCGCATTTCCAAAAAATGGAGAACCTAAAGGTATGTGTAAAAAAATTATATAAGCATAAATTAATCACAAATATAATTTATATATATATATATTTATATAATTTAAACTATAATTCAATCATTATTCGAACCTTGAATGGTGGTAATGGAAGAATGAATTACAACGGTTCGTGAGGCGGTAGTCCGTCGTACACATGATCGATGATTGTGTATCCCATTTGATAGATGTGAGTGAAAGTGAAGACAAAAACCTTATAATAAAAACATATCATTTGATTTAGGATACTTATGTTATTATATAACCATGATATAAAAATAATTTAATGGGTAAGTAAATGAAACAAAAGTGATTATTGAAGAATGTTACCTCTTATTGGGGTAGATCCTTTTCGTTTATGGTAAAAGACATCCTTGGTTGTATTTATTAACACATTTTGGCTTCTATTATGAGTTTAGGGATGATTAGAGCTTATATGGATTGGGTTTTATGATCCAAATATCTTTAGAGTTGTTAATAAATGGGATGGTGAGCACATTTTTAATGTCGAAGAGTTGTGGCATTCGTGTAAGATTTCAAAAACGAAATTCCATCCAATTTTTTTATGTCATATGGATACAATAATTTATAATATTATATAAAATGGTGTTTAAGTTTCAAATATTTCCATACAATGGATTTTGGAAAAGTTTGTATGTCATTTTTGTCGATAACACTACGGTTTAGTCTCTTTTTAAACTAATTTTTCTCATTTTCACGGTTATTAATTTTAATTACTTTCATTAATATTGTTGGTAAAAAACATAGTTAAACTTATTATAAATTATAAATTATTATGATTAAAAATATTTAATCCATTTTTCCAGATTAAACTCTCATAAGTGGTAGAAATTAATTTGAAATTTATCTCACAAACGAGACGAGAAATCTGGTTTTTAAAGTAAAAATGTTCAAAAGATTATGATGTGTTTATATCCAATTTCAATTTCAAAATGATTACAATGACCTAAATTGGATTAATATATTTAATATTGATATAATTTTAATTTATAACCAATTGAAAATATTATTTATACTTAAAAATAATTTTGATAAAACAATAGTTTTCAACTAAAATTCAATATTGTTTCAGTATTCATCAAAAATGAAACTTCACAGAATAATTCCAAAAATTCACCCTAAGATAATTTTGATTTTCCTTTTTCAAAAATAATGTTTATTTTTAAATTTAAAATTTATAAAATTTTCAAATTTTATATTTGAAAAAGGTACGCCTTTAAAAGGCAACAAAACTGCCTTTATAAAAATATAGATTTATATACATTATATTATGTTTGTTCTTATCTTTTATATATCAAATCTGTTGGATGAATGTAAAAAATATTTGATTGAATAAATAATATATAAATTTAATTATAATAATCTAATAATAGTAATTAAATTCTAATTATTATGATAAAATTCCTTCCTCACATTAAAATAATTTTTTATAAAAAGTATTCATTTATATTAAATTAAGTTCTCCAATCATGTATAACTAATTGGTAACAAATGTATGAAACCATATATTTTTATAATATTTCTAATATTTTTAATATCCACAAATTTAATGTCTAGTTTAAATATTATTATATTAAATAAAAATATTTTAATAGTATATTGGTGTTCGATAGAACTTCGTATCGTATGTAATGAAATCTGTCGAATGAAGTCTTTATTACATTTAATGAAATATGAATCAGTGTTGAATGCAATAAAATTTATAGAGTATATTTATTTAAATATATTGTAATGCATCATGACATTAAATTCTTTTTAGGCTAGGTTTTTCATGTCACACTCACTATTAAATACAATGCTCTTTAGAAATTTGGGGTGTTACATTCTCCACAAACTAATTAAATTTAATCCTCACAATTTAAACTTACTCTCATTAATAGAAGCATTTATATGTGAAAATATTTATTTTAAAAACCCATACTGTAAATATCATTAATTACACATCTTCTGTAACGCCCCGACCGTAGTTGCCTAGAGTCGGTGCATTATTACATAACATTGGCATGATCACAAGAATGATCAAATCTCGAAAGACCGATTGGTTTAGTAGCCTTGGAAAATGCCAGATATATTCATAAGTTTTACATTACATTATAAAATGAAAAACTACTACAACAACATAATGTCTCCATAATCCACACTCATATCCCCATATAATATCCCTGCAGGTCATTCATAATTTACTTCTTCACTTCCTGGGAAAAATAAAACATAGAAAAGGGGTGAGCTCAAATGCCCAGTAAGGATAACAATATAGCGGAAACATTCATAAATAAGAATAAACATTTAAGGCAATGTATAACTAAAACAAAAGCCTTTTAAATATGAACTTTCAACATGGTATGGCATAAATAAAATGAAATAATGCCATTTACTTATTCACATGGATATTCTACTAATCGAATAATCACATGCAAAAATCAATAACCACTTTCATAATGTTGGAATGCATAATTCTAAACCTTAATTTCTTTGTCTAGGCCTCATCCCAAGACCTAGGGGTTACTTCTAACCGGAACCCAACTCGAAGTGCCTCTAATAACCGGACACCAACCCGGAGTGCCTCTAATAACCGGACACCAACCCGGAGTGCCTCTAATAACCGGACACCAACCCGGAGGGCATACTTTTACCAGTCCCTAACCTGGAGGGCTTACTTTAACCAGTCCCCAACCTGGAGGGCTTACTTTTACCAGTCCCCAACCTGGAGGGCTTACTTTTACCGGTCCCCAACCCGGAACATACTTGATTAGCACATTCATCTGAAGAAAAGTTTGAAATATAACATAAACATTCGGATTAAAACTAGCATACGAAATGTCAATAGTTTCACCATAAACTATGAATGGTATAAAATAGCACATCCACAGTCAAAAATATCACAAAACCTTCAATACAATATAGAAGTTTTGTATTATAATAAATCAACTTCAAATAAGCGTAAAATCCATTAAAGGATGTTGACATAGATGAAATCAAAACACTTTTTAGAGAAATATCTCTTTCTATTTTTGAAATCATTTAAGAGCCATATAAAATAAAACATTTTCTTGAAAATATTCTTGTAAGCTTGTAAGGAAAGCTTTGACGATTTTATAACGGCGTAAAATAACCGCACCTGCCGTATAGGTTAAAAAAAACATTCTTACCTCAATTCTGTCGAAAAGGTTAAAAAGGACCTTGTTTTGAAAACGACGGAAAGATTCCTTTATAAACCTCTTATAAAAAGTCAAACAAGGGTATAAATGACTTTAACCCATATTCTTGTAAATAGTAAAAATGTTTTGAAATACATTTTTAAGAAACATGGATGTGGATGATAAAGATATCCCAGTAGATTATTACGTATAAACAACCTCGGATAATGAAGAGATTGTGAAATAACCCTTACCTTGTACTTTTCCTTGGTTGGGGTAGGTTAACCTCCTGTATAATGGTGAAATAATTGTTATTAAATTATACAAGAATCATATATATTAATATGATATCATATATGATCTTTTAACATTGATTTGTTAATAATATCTTAGAATTATCGTTGTTTCGGGTGTTAACTTACTTGTTTTCTTTTATATGTTTTGTTATGTAAGACATGTTTGTAAAGGACAGGTTGTATTTTATTCATATCCATAATGATATCAAGTCCTTAAACATCATTTTTAAATCATCAAATGATAATTATACTTGAATGGATACGATGGAGAATGAATCTCATCGCGTTCGTGGAGACGGTAGTCCGTACGTACGCACGAGCGACAATATCATTCTTTTGATATTATATAAATGGATGGTATATCATATATATACAGAATCATTAACATGTTATATTTATTATTTACATGAGTTACACATCATTATTATACCCATCCACATAATAATATATTGAATAACAATTACACCACGACGTGGAGACGGTAAGCCGTACGTACGCACGTATGGTGACATGTTATTCAAAGGGTTGATAGAATACTGAATATGGTTGTACCATATTTATAATAACATCACAGTATATGTGAGATACTGGAGTTATTATTTTAGGATGGTAAGAACAAAGGAAGAAGAAGTGGAAGAAGAAAGGAACTTAGAAAAGGGTGGTGAAATCATTACCTCTTCTTCGGGTTCTTCCTTTTGATTTGATCAAAAGGGCTCCTTAGGTTGGCTTTCTGATCAAACTAAGGCCTCTAGGTTGTAGTGAGGGATGTTGGGAGAGTATTTGGGCAGAGTTTGGCCGAACCAAAAGGCTTTGAAGGTGTGAAGAAATGAGAAGGAGGAGTGCCCTTTTATAAGAGGGGTGAGGGGCACCTTTGGAAAAGCTAGAAATATTAATTTATATTAAATTCATATTCGGTTTCTAAAGGCTCCAAAGTTGATTATTCAAAGGTTAAGGTGGGGATAGGTCGAAAACCACTCAACCAATAGAATTTAGACAGGTTTGGGTACTTATATTAACCTTATCTTTAAGTATTAACTCTAAGTTAATTAGTTTCACTTTTACAATGTCTCTTTGTATTTTTATATAATATGGTTAATAAACTTACTATATACATCCAAGCGACCCCCAAGTGGTCCATTAATGATGAACCTATCCTGATATAAGTCTCTTGGCCGAACCTTAGATTTTTAGGAATTTAATATCAATTAATAATATAATATTTGTTTTAAGAACTCTTTTATGTCAATTTTGACACTAATCAATAGTTGATTTTTGTGAAACTCATAACAGATTGATTACTTCGAAAAACGTCAATTAAATCAATCCTAATATATCATATTATCCTATAAAATTAGTTTAATTCATTAAAAGTTTCATATTATATTTTTTTGGGTATTTATAATATCAATTATTTTAATTTTTCACTATTATAGTAATTACTGCATCATCATTGTGTCATAAATAAAATAAATTATTTAATGTCTAAAAATTATAAATAAAATATCATTATGTAGGAAATATTTTTATCTTTCCAATGAATATTTATAATCTAAAATCCAACTTATATAACTCTATGTAACAATTGTTTTGCTAAAATATATATGCTTGTGTCATTTTTGTATTCATTTTGACTTAATTAAAATAGTGTCATTATCACTTACAAGTGGATCCATGGGGTCCCCAAATTGACACAAAGATGCCCATGGTCGACCATTTATCAACCAATAGGGTTAAGACACGTTTTGGGGTAATTTAGGATTATTATAATATTATTTTTTTAACCCATATTTACCGGATTTACCCTTAACCATGGTAAATAAAATATTTACCGCAATAATTATTCAAAATGTCTAAAAATAAAAGTTACCTATTTACACAATTTGAACATCCTGATTACAAATATGGAATCCATTTTCCTAAATTCTAAACACAGAAGTGGCAGAAATTAATTTAAAATTAATTCCCGCTGTCAAAACAAAAAGCGTGTTTTTAAGAGATAATAACTATCAAAAGATTGACACTTGTTTATGTTCGGTTTAATTGTAAAATTATGTCCAATGACCAACATTATATTAAATAGTAAAAATATATTCTAAATATACTTTAAAACCACTCAAATTCATAATTTATCACTATTAATTATTTTGATTAAAAAAGTTGTTTTTAATTAAAATTTAGTAATTTTCACTATTCATCAAAATATGAAAGTTATCCAAAAAGTACCAAAATTTCACCTTAGGCTAAATTTGATATTCAGAATCCAAAAATGAATTCCATTTTAAAATATAAAATATATATAACTTCAAAAAGTAGGTATTACTATTCATAACAGCTAGTTTGATTGGTTACGGTGTGTTAGAACTCGAAGTTGCGTACAACACACGCTATTGTTTTATTCAAAGGAAAGCGTACCGTGGAAGCTTGGGATGTTTCATTTTAAATTTTTTGATGTCTCCATTTAGTCAAAAAGTTTAAAATATTGTATTTAAAAAGGTTTCACTATCAAAAGTTGATAAAAGTGCAATACTGAAAATGAATCTGTTCTTGCATTATGACTAAGAAACTCATAATATGGATTCTAAAATTATAAGGATTATATAAAGTTTAAAATTTAGTTAATACTATTCATGACCTATTTTAATGGCTTTTTTTTTGGTAAGTCATGGTGCAATTGAACTCAGTGTTGCGTGTAGTGCAAGTTATTGAATTATTTTGAAGAAATAACACACTGTGAAATCTTGGGGTGTTACATTCTCCCCTCCTTCAATAAATTGCGTCCTCGCAATTTGAAATTGTTCTTCGAAAATAAAAGGTTGAAAGTAGAAAATATATTTGTGGGAAAACCCACATCAGAAATTGGGTTACTAAAATTTAGTCTTAATATGAGGAAAAGAGAAATCAAAGGGTCACCACCAAATTATGATCTCGATTAGGAGAACATTGGTGGAAATTGGAGACATATAATCGGAGGAAAAACGTAAATATTTATAGGTAGTGATTTAGGTCATCAATCACAAACAAGTATAAAATTGAGTTCCTCAAATTCATCAATCTATGATGAATTGAAATACCATCGGTTCAACAAAACATAGGGTATTAGGATAACACATTTTTGACGTTTCAAAATATCCTAGTTGAAATCCCACATCGAAAAATGAATTAATGAGGCCTCTATTTAAAATAAAGAGTCGAAAGTATGAAGATTACCGAAAATAACACATACTAGGGTTCCATGTAGGAAAATATGGATATGGAAGAAAAATCTAACCATCAATTATCTGATGGAGAGTGGTAGAGAACATGGCTATGAAAAGGCCAACAATCCCAAAGCCATAAATTAGTGATGATTTAAGGTACCATCTAGGAAAACATTTTTGTTCTAAGTTGCTTTTCTTAATATTGATGAATTTATTTATGAGATTGGCTAAGATCATAAGGAGATATACTTACTTTATAATTAGAGTTTTATCCATTAATAAATTTCTACCAAAAACTCATCTTTCACTCTAAAAGATAATAGAATGTAAAAAAAATTCTATTTACACTATTCGTATAGGGTTCCAAAATAAACGAATTTATAATTCATCTACAAGATCTTTTAATAAAAACTACATTATTTAATCTAGGACATCTCGTGGGCCAGTGGTAGGTGATACACCCTTGTCGCCCTTCGGTTGCGGGTTCAAGTCTCGCAGCCTTGCCGGACGCGACGGGTTGTCGCCCGACCTCCGGGTTGTCCTTTCATGGCAATCCAAAATAATCCAAACTAGAACTATCCAAAATAATTCTGTCCAAACTCACAGTCTAACATTTATAAGGAAGGTAAACATAATATTGATCCTTTTTACCCCGTAATAGTATATGAATACCTTCATCATGCATTACCATATTCCTTATTGATTACATTCATGCTACCTTATTCCATATAGAATGATGGATATACTTCATTAATCCAAAAATGTTTTAAACCCCAACAATGATGGAATATACAAATCATTAATCAGTTACAAGGTAGTCAAGAATATCCAATATAATTTATCCAAAACAATCACATATTATTCCAAAATCACTACCTCAGTATCAGAACTATATTATGATTTATCATTCTCTAAACCATATATTTTCCAAAAATTTAACCTTCTATTGAGTCACTTTTCTTTGTTCCACACAATCTCAAGTCCTTAATGAAATAGTACTGTAGTACAATCCTTATATACTCCATAATTATTATAACAAGTACATTGTTGATACAACACTCGATTGACATAATCAACATAAGAACTCTAATCATTCCTCTTCATCTGTGGTAGTATCATAACTTGATTATTATCCACTAGCATCATTTGCGGCATAGTCTGATGACTGGGGCATAGGTTCGTGTAGTGTCCAAACTCCTTGCAAATGAAGCATTGTACATTTGAAACCATTTTCTCACCCTTGCAGTCACGTACTTTGTGCCCTTTTCCCCCACACTTATAACAAACTCCCATTCCTTTCAGGCAAGTTCCAGGGTGTTTCTTTCCACAGTTACCACATATGTGAAAATTCTTCTTTTCCCTCTTCCCTTTATCCATCTTTCTTTCTTCCATCCTTTTCTTATCTTGCTTCCCTTAAAAGCCATAGGACTCAGTAAACTCTTTACTTATCTTATCAACACATGATATTATTTCTTCATATGATGATAGTACATGGGAGACTATTTCTCTTATAAATTCTAGCTTCAGACCATGAAAGATATGATCCTTCCTTATCTTTGGATCATGTGCATTTCTGGAGTTCTCATTCCTTCTACTGGGCACCATTTCTAAACAATGGCATACACTAGATCAGTTTATGAATCAAAATACATAATCTCATACTTATAAAACACTTAACATAAATTAAACTATTTATGGATATAATCCATAATCATAAGAATGTTTTCTTTGAGGAAGTATATACTCATAATCCCTTCAAAATGATTTGTAAAGAAAATGAGAGTTATCCTAAGCATATCCCCCGGGAGTGTCGTAACCAAGAGTGCAGCAAGGCCCGTTGTCGTGCACCAGTTCCCGTTCGAGTCTAGCTCAAAGCAGTGTTTTCGGGTTTTACCCCTAGGTACATCTGTGCCAGAGCCGCCTCTACCTGCTCGTATCCAGACAGGGATGTATTGCTTGGAAAACTCACAAAATCTCTACAATACCAAAATTCTAGGAAGTTCTTCTATACTAATCCTCAAAGTTCATCTTAGGTCTACGTGCTCTAATCAGAGTTTATCTAAATCTAGCTTCCAAGGTTTGTACTAAACTTCCTCTGATACCAACTGTAACGCCCCGACCCTAGTTGCCTAGAGTCGGTGCATTATTACATAACATTGGCATGATCACAAGAAAGATCAAATCTCGAAAGACCGATTGGTTTAGTAGCCTTGGAAAATGCCAGATATATTCATAAGTTTTACATTACATTATAAAATGAAAAACTACTACAACAACATAATTTCTCCATAATCCACACTCATATCCCTATATAATATCCCTACAGGTCATTCATAATTTACTTCTTCACTTCCTGGGAAAAATAAAACATAGAAAAGGGGTGAGCTCAAATGCCCAGTAAGGATAACAATATAGCGGAAACATTCATAAATAAGAATAAACATTTAAGGCAATGTATAACTAAAACAAAAGCCTTTTAAATATGAACTTTCAACATGGTATGGCATAAATAAAATGAAATAATGCCATTTACTTATTCACATGGATATTCTACTAATCGAATAATCACATGCAAAAATCAATAACCACTTTCATAATGTTGGAATGCATAATGCTAAACGTTAATTTCTTTGTCTAGGCCTCATCCCAAGACCTAGGGGTTACTTCTAACCGGAACCCAACCCGGAGTGCCTCTAATAACCGGACACCAACCCGGAGTGCCTCTAATAACCGGACACCAACCCGGAGTGCCTCTAATAACCGGACACCAACCCGGAGGGCATACTTTTACCAGTCCCTAACCTGGAGGGCTTACTTTAACCAGTCCCCAACCTGGAGGGCTTACTTTTACCAGTCCCCAACCTGGAGGGCTTACTTTTACCGGTCCCCAACCCGGAACATACTTGTTTAGCACATTCATCTGAAGAAAAGTTTGAAATATAACATAAACATTCGGATTAAAACTAGCATACGAAATGTCAATAGTTTCACCATAAACTATGAATGGTATAAAATAGCACATCCACAGTCAAAAATATCACAAAACCTTCAATACAATATAGAAGTTTTGTATTATAATAAATCAACTTCAAATAAGCGTAAAATCCATTAAAGGATGTTGACATAGATGAAATCAAAACACTTTTTAGAGAAATATCTCTTTCTATTTTTGAAATCATTTAAGAGCCATATAAAATAAAACATTTTCTTGAAAATATTCTTGTAAGCTTGTAAGGAAAGCTTTGACGATTTTATAACGGCGTAAAATAACCGCACCCGCCGTATAAGTTAAAAAAAACATTCTTACCTCAATTCTGTCGAAAAGGTTAAAAAGGACCTTGTTTTGAAAACGACGGAAAGATTCCTTTATAAACCTCTTATAAAAAGTCAAACAAGGGTATAAATGTCTTTAACCCATATTCTTGTAAATAGTAAAAATGTTTTGAAATACATTTTTAAGAAACATGGATGTGGATGATAAAGATATCCCAGTAGATTATTACGTATAAACAACCTCGGATAATGAAGAGATTGTGAAATAACCCTTACCTTGTACTTTTCCTTGGTTGGGGTAGGTTAACCTCCTGTATAATGGTGAAATAATTGTTATTAAATTATACAAGAATCATATATATTAATATGATATCATATATGATCTTTTAACATTGATTTGTTAATAATATCTTAGAATTATCGTTGTTTCGGGTGTTAACTTACTTGTTTTCTTTTATATGTTTTGTTACGTAAGACATGTTTGTAAAGGATAGGTTGTATTTTATTCATATCCAGAATGATATCAAGTCCTTAAACATCATTTTTAAATCATCAAATGATAATTATACTTGAATGGATACGATGGAGAATGAATCTCATCGCGTTCGTGGAGACGGTAGTCCGTACGTACGCACGAGCGACAATATCATTCTTTTGATATTATATAAATGGATGGTATATCATATATATATAGAATCATTAACATGTTATATTTATTATTTACATGAGTTACACATCATTATTATACCCATCCACATAATAATATATTGAATAACAATTACACCACGACGTGGAGACGGTAAGCCGTACGTACGCACGTATGGTGACATGTTATTCAAAGGGTTTATAGAATACTGAATATGGTTGTACCATATTTATAATAACATCACAGTATATGTGAGATACTGGAGTTATTATTTTAGGATGGTAAGAACAAAGGAAGAAGAAGTGGAAGAAGAAAGGAACTTAGAAAAGGGTGGTGAAATCATTACCTCTTCTTCGGGTTCTTCCTTTTGATTTGATCAAAAGGGATCCTTAGGTTGGCTTTCTGATCAAACTAAGGCCTCTAGGTTGTAGTGAGGAATGTTGGGAGAGTATTTGGGCAGAGTTTGGCCGAACCAAAAGGCTTTGAAGGTGTGAAGAAATGAGAAGGAGGAGTGCCCTTTTATAAGAGGGGTGAGGGGCACCTTTGGAAAAGCTAGAAATATTAATTTTTATTAAATTCATATTCGGTTTCTAAAGGCTCCAAAGTTGATTATTCAAAGGTTAAGGTGGGGATAGGTCGAAAACCACTCAACTAATAGAATTTAGACAGGTTTGGGTACTTATATTAACCTTATCTTTAAGTATTAACTCTAAGTTAATTAGTTTCACTTTTACAATGTCTCTTTGTATTTTTATATAATATGGTTAATAAACTTACTATATACATCCAAGCGACCCCCAAGTGCTCCATTAATGATGAACCTATCCTGATATAAGTCTCTTGGCCGAACCTTAGATTTTTAGGAATTTAATATCAATTAATAATATAATATTTGTTTTAAGAACTCTTTTATGTCAATTTTGACACTATTCAATAGTTGATTTTTGTGAAACTCATAACAGATTGATTACTTCGAAAAAAGTCAATTAAATCAATCCTAATATATAATATTATCCTATAAAATTAGTTTAATTCATTAAAAGTTTCATATTATATTTTCTTGGGTATTTATAATATCAATTATTTTAATTTTGCACTATTATAGTAATTACTGCATTATCATTGTGTCATAAATAAAATAAATTATTTAATGTCTAAAAATTATAAATAAAATATGAATTATGTAGGAAATATTTTTATCTTTCCAATGAATATTTATAATCTAAAATCCAACTTATATAACTCTATGTAACAATTGTTTTGCTAAAAGATATATGCTTGTGTCATTTTTGTATTCATTTTGACTTAATTAAAATAAAGTGTCATTACCACTTACAAGTGGATCCATGGGGTCCCCAAATTGACACAAAGATGCCCATGGTCGACCATTTATCAACCAATAGGGTTAAGACACGTTTTAGGGTAATTTAGGATTATTATAATATTATTTTTTTAACCCTTATTTACCGGATTTACCCTTAACCATGGTAAATAAAATATTTACCGCAGTAATTATTCAAAATGTCTAAAAATAAAAGTTACCTATTTACACAATTTGAACATCCTGATTCCAAATATGGAATCCATTTTCCTAAATTATAAACACAGAAGTGGCAGAAATTAATTTAAAATTAATTCCCGCTGTCAAAACAAAAAGCGTGTTTTTAAGAGATAATAACTATCAAAAGATTGACACTTGTTTATGTTCGGTTTAATTGTAAAAGTATGTCCAATGACCAACATTATATTAAATAGTAAAAATATATTCTAAATATACTTTAAAACCACTCAAATTCATAATTTATCACTATTAATTATTTTGATTAAAAAAGTTGTTTTTAATTAAAATTTAGTAATTTTCACTATTCATCAAAATATGAAAGTTATCCAAAAAGTACCAAAATTTCACCTTAGGCTAAATTTGATATTCAGAATCCAAAAATGAAGTCCATTTTAAAATATAAAATATATATAACTTCAAAAAGTAGGTATTACTATTCATAACAGCTAGTTTGATTGGTTACGGTGTGTTAGAACTCGAAGTTGCGTACAACACACGCTATTGTTTTATTCAAAGGAAAGCGTACCGTGGAATCTTGGTATGTTTCATTTTAAATTTTTTGATGTCTCCATTTAGTCAAAAAGTTTAAAATATTGTATTTAAAAAGGTTTCACTATCAAAAGTTGATAAAAGTGCAATACTGAAAATGAATCTGTTCTTGCATTATGACTAAGAAACTCATAATATGGATTCTAAAATTATAAGGATTATATAAAGTTTAAAATTTAGTTAATACTATTCATGACCTCTTTTAATGGCTTTTTTTTGGTAATTCATGGTGCAATTGAACTCAGTGTTGCGTGTAGTGCAAGTTATTGAATTATTTTGAAGAAATAACACACTGTGAAATCTTGGGGTGTTACATCTTCCTAATAAGAAGTAAAATGAAATGGGAATGTGGCCACAAAATAAGGGTTTTGAAATGGAGAAATTTGTGAAAACATGGATATGGAAAATAAATCTTACCAACATTGTTTTGATGTTGAATGATAGAGAACATGTTTCTGATAAAACTATTGAGAAAAAAACCATAACCCAGAGGATTGAATAATGTTCATTGATATCATCAAAAATAATTATAATTGGACAACATTTTTTCCAGATATTTTTTCCTAGATTTGTGTAATTATTTCATTCTCTAAGAACATAAGTAAATACACATACATGATACATTTAAATAAGAAAAAGCATATCCTTTTTCCATTCATTGATCTATTTTTACCTATTTTTATTGCATAGGTTTCATCATATGTTTATGTGATACAATAATCACTTTAATTTCATCCAAAGTTCAAATTAAAAAAATCATAAATGGTTATCCTTATTAACCTTTCAAGTATTATGATCCAAAAAATTAGAATTGGTTCTAAGGTAGTAAGAAGTATGCAATTTAATTTATAAATATAAATCATCTATATATCCAAAAATTATTGTTTCAACATCAAAAACATATAAATGGTTATCTTTCCCTCAACCATGTGTTTTCCAGAAAGGTTTAAATTGGTACTAAATCGCTTTTCCTGGTATCACTCACCATATTCTATTAAATCCTTAATGAGAAATTACTATAGTACAATCCTTATATATTTCCTAATCCATGTGATGAGAAAATCATCAATAAAACACTTTTAAAACATATTTATTAGATCCAAGAATAAAAGCATAATAATCATTAAACTTATGATGTGTTAATAACATATGCCTGACTTTGATCCCCTAGATTCTTCATAAGTATATTCCCTTAACATTGGGGGAATTCATTTGCAGAGTTCCCAATAATCATTTTCGTGTAAGTATTTCACATTGGAATTTTTTATTACCCTTATAATCAAGATTTTTTTATACCTTTATACATAATTATAGAAAAATCACATTCCATTCAATCTAGTACTATGGTGTTTATTTCCAAAATTATCACATGAAAGAAAATACTTCATTCTATTCTTCCCAATATCCATATTTTGATCTATTATCCTCTTATTATTTTTATTCCATTTGAATTGATAATATATATATGATTATTTATCTGTCTTGACAGATCATAAAACTATTTCATCATTTGATGAAACATTTTGGGAGACCATTTCCCTTCGGAGGCTTAGATTAAGCCCTTAAAAAAAGTGATCAATCTTTCACTCCATGTTTGCTAATATAATTTCTATCATACTAAGATATCCTTGTGAGTTTGGATTCATAATCCAAAACACATTATTCTTTATTTTCCTTTTATCTAAGAAAATTTCTTTTTACTCTAATTTTTGATCATGAGGAAAATATTTATCAAAGAATGTATACTTAAAATTTATCAATTCTATGAGTTATATTAAGTCATCCTACCTAGTATTCAAGATCATGGATCAACATTGATCATCATCAACTTTTAGATAATACACCACAAGTATAACCTTTTCCTTTCACCATATTCCAATAATTTAATTGTCTTCTCTAGAGACTTAACCCATTTCATAAATACAATTGGATTAGTAGTCCTAATAAATGATGGGAGATTCTATCACATAAAGCAATACTACATAACAGAATCTCATTGCGGTACATGTCACTCCTTTCAGGTAAGGATATTTTTCATAACCTGATTCAGCAAGCTTAATATATCTATAAATTTATCAGTAACAATACCAACTGTATTGGTTTCATTAGTTGAGAAATCTCTACATTTTATATGATTATTGATCCATTCTTCCTTCTAAACGCTATTTCTAAACAATTTAATATACAATATTAACTCTTAAATTTATTTAATTTGTATACTTCAAAATATAGAATAACAATTTAAATAACTTGAAAAAATATATATATTCATAGCCAACATCATACTCATGAACATGGTATATTTGGTTATATATTCCCTTTAAAATATTTTATAATTATTTTTAAAGAAAATGGTAGTTGTCAAAAGAGTATCCCCTGAGATTGTCATCCCAAGTGTGCAGTAACGCAAGTTTCCATATACCAGGTTACCCTCAAGTCTGGCCTGACACACCTTTTCAGTGTTGTTACCACAAGGAACATCTATTCTAGAACCAAATCCACCTATAATATCCAAATAGTGTTGTATTATTAGGAATACCAACATAATCTATACCTTAACAAAATTATAGTATTTTCTTCTATACATATTATCAAAGACTGCCTTAGGGTTATGTCCCCTAATCTATGTTTTCCTAAATCTAATTTATAAGGTTTTTATTAAACATCCTTTGATAAAAATTATAATTTTCTAACCCCATAATCCCAGAGATGGTGCATTACTTTATTAAATTTTAATTATTACTAGGAATCAAATCCTATAGGACCAAACATTTTTCAGTTTTAGAAAATAGTATAACATACATGATAAACATTTTACATTGGTAAATAAAAAATAAAACATAACACATAAAAAATTGAGTAAACTACATCATTGAAAAATCATTCAAATATCTTTTCTTCATAACGTAGGGATAAAATATAATGGTGAGCACAAATTCTGGGTAAGGATAAGTACAACGAAAGAAATATTGAGAAAATGAGATTAGTTAATGTGGAAATTTCTAAGAACATGACATGTAAAAATAAATAGATAATGAAGTTATTAAACTATATATAAATTTAAATAACTAAGAACAATGTACATCCATTTATTTTTTCATACTAAAAATCCATTGGATAATAAAAAAAATGAAGGAAATACTTAAATATTGGATGTCATGTTTTTCAAGCACATAAAAACATTATCATCTAAACCTTTTTCAAGATGGTTTAAACACAATATGTAAAAACCAATTTGGTTTGTCTTGCCATAAGTCTAATGTCAAGACCTTTCACATGTGTTTTTAAAGGAAACTAGTAACAAATGAGAATCGTTTCTCCGATAGAATTTGTAACATGAGAATACGGATGCATCGAGGGGGTTTCATTAACTTGTTCCCAAAACATGTCATGTATATCCAAATTCTTACTCATATATTGAATAATCAATTTAAATTAATTACAAAATGTTCTTTATCAAATATCCATATCGAGTAAATCACACATATTTATCAATATTTTCCCCCATAAATCAATAACGTTTAAATTAAAGACCACATGTAAAAATGGTATGAAGTTGAGGAATAAATAATATCCATTGTAAAATAATTTGTATATTATAAATAAATATAAATTTCAATGAAAAATGATTATAATAAAATTACTATTTTGAGAGAAATCTAACATTCAGTGAATAAAGAGAGACAACATGATTAATTTTATCTCTCGGTAATTTTCAAGGTAAAGCCCCTTGAAGGAGATAATTCAAATAAAACATTAAGAAACAGGAAGATAAAATCTTTCTTTAAATAATATTTTAAAAAAATTAGAATAAAAACCCCAAAAAATAAGTAAGTGGTGAATATAACATTTATCTCAAAGATGTTAAAAGGGAGATTAAAATCCCACAGATTGCATTTCCTTTTGGGTAAACATCCTTTAAACTCTTTTATAAGGGTGGTAAATGTGTTACTAACTTATACAAGAACTGTATTCATATTTATAATATTATATATTTACTTCTTATAATATCTTATTATCATTTTTCAACAATTATTCATTATTTTCACTATTTTGGGTTTAATTGCCAACTTTTTTAGAAGGTTTTGACTTGTTACTTATTATTCCTATTAATATGAAAATGATTTAATCATATAAATATTCTAAAACAAGATCTAGATATAATATATATTCAGTATATATGTATTTATAACAATCCATAAAATTTGGAGATAGGAATTGAAGTGCACCATTCATGGAGATAGTAGGTCGTACGAATGAATGAACCCTACTTCAATTTATTGGTCATATCGAAAGATTAAAAATCAAATGATATATATATATGTATTATTATAGTATAATATTTAATTCATATATGTGAGATATTATTATTAAAATAATCCTTAATACATTACATTGTGTATCATGAACGAATCACATCGCTTTGAGGAGGTGGTAGTCCACATGACCACAAACGATGTTATCGTATTACCCGAAAATGGAAATCTTAAAGGTATGTGCTATATAAAAATTTCTAGAAGCATAAATAAATAATAAATATCATATATATCATATATATAAATAATAATTCCATTATTATTACAAACATTAAATTTAGTAATGGAATAATGAATGACATCAGTTCGTAACATAGTACTTTACTGTACTCACGAATGATGGTTATGTATCCCATTTGATTGATGTGCGATAAAGTATAGGTCAAAAAAATAGATTAAAAAAATATAAATTTTTTATTATACTTATATTATTATATAATCATTATATCATAATAATAGAGGGGTTGGATAAGTAAATGAAACAAACGTGATCATTGATGAACATTGCATCTTATTGGGGTAACACCTTTTTGTTTATAATAAAAGAAATCCTTGGTTGGATTTTATCCCAAATTTAGGAATATATGTGGATTGTGATGATTTTTTAAGATTATTTTTTATGTATATATATGATAAAAAGGTCTTCATAGTTGTAAATAAATGGGAGGGGTCAGTTAATTTTTTTAGAGGATAGGTGTGGCGTACTTATAAATTTTTAAAAATAGATTTACACAAACGTTTGGTTCATGTAAAGTGGATGAAATAATGAAAAAATTTATAAAATATAGTATAAGTAATATATTTTGAAATAAAATTTATTTTCTTAAATTCTCTATTTCTTTTTGGCCCTTATGTTTGTGGTTTCGTCCCTTGTTAAGTTATTTTTTCACTTAATCCTTGTAATTAAAATTTATTTTATTCACTAATATATTTTATTAGAAACTAATTTGACCAAAATTAGAAATTATAAATTATTATAATTCTAAATATGTTATACATTTTTTAAAATCCTAACCTTAGAAGTTCCATAAATTAATTTCAAATTAATCTCATAGAAAGGACGACAAATTGAGTTTTAAAAGTAAAAATGTTCAGAATTCTGAGATGTGTTTGCATCCAATATTAGTGTAAAATTGATTCAAATGACATAAATTGGATTTATTGTTTTAAAATTAATCTAATTTAACTTTAAAAAAATTAAAATATAATTTATCCTCATAAATAATTTAGATAAAAAGGAATTTTTAATTAAAATTCATTATTTTTCACTATTCATTAAAAAATGAAACTTCACAGAATAATAAAAATATCACTCTAAGATAATTTTGACATTCAGAATTTATAAATAAAGTTTATTTTTGAATATTACATTAATAAAAGTTTCAAAATCTAGATTTATAATTGATGAATCATTAAATTTCATAAAAATGACTTTATAATAATACAGTTTTTTATGTCTGCTATTGGGATTATTATTATCTTATGTCTAGAAATTATGTTGGATGAATACTAAAAAAATTTATCTAATATAAAATATTAAAATTTCAATAAAATAAGACACCAATAGTAATTATTTCCATTTTATTACATTAAAACACCTTCTGTACATAAAAATAAATTTTTAATAAAAACATTGACATTATATTCAATTGGGCACTATATTCATTTATAAATAATTGTTAACCGATGAATTCAACCATATATTTTTATAATTTAGTTAATACTATTCATGACCTCTTATATAATATCTATGTTATATCATATCATATTAAATAATAATATTTTAATAACATGTTTTTGTATGATAAGACTCAGTCTTACATGTAATGTAGTTTATTGAAAAAAGTGGTTCCTACGTGTAATGTAAGATAGATTAGTGATGTATTCATTAAAATATATAGAATAATTTTTTTTAAATATATCATAAAGTCTTGAGACATTATATTTCTTTCTATTTAGGGTGTTTTAGTTCACACATGATATTAAATATGATGTTCTATCATTAGAATTTCATGGTGTTACATTCCTAAGTGATATGAAATCCTATGATGTGAGATATAGATAAAATAGTTAAATTATTCCTATTATCACCTTCCATAAACTGTGAAATCATGAACTATTATATTATTTTGTTTTGAGGAATACATTTAGAATTTTATAAAAAAATCCCCTACGACAGCATCCTGTTAACCACCATGGGTGGTAATGGGGATTCCATAATGGTAATATGGCAAGATCCCCCTGTAGCTCTAGGAGAATATATGGATGATATAATTACTGAGAGCCTATTATGAGTTCTGTATTAAATATAGAGATAGGATATATTAGTATTAATGAAAACATATAATCTTACTATAGGGTTCGAGTTGAAAAATCTTCCTTTTTCATTGAAGAGGGTATTCCTCAGTGGACAACATTGGGGTAGAGTCTAGGAAGATTATTTTCAATAATCTAAACACACCATCAATGTGTATTGTAAATCCATTTAGTTATATGATTCAAGGACCACTTAAGTGGTGGTGGGATGCATAAGTCCATGAAAACAAGCAAGTGGGAATGACGTGGAGGGCTTCCAGAATATGTTTTCGGCTATTTCTTTTATTGATACCTTGAGAGATATAATAGCTAGGGAGTTTATGCACCTCAACCCGGAAGATATGTTAGTTATGTATGATATCTATAATTATATATATTTGATGGGAATTTCTCTAATGTTGACAAGGGGTGGCGTATTTTGGGGACGACCTCAGGTATTTGAAATGTGTGTTGGTGAATGATGTTCAGTTTTTGACCCTCTCATAGGTGGTGAATTAGTCCCTAATTACTATGAGGAACTAGTGGGATGACTAAGGATCTTGGATGATGGATTTAGCTACATGGATTAGCAGTGGGTCATTTGTTATAAGGATAAATTTTTATGGATCCTTTTAGGAAAGCAGTGAGTCGGTATGTGAGTGTGATGGTTTATTGTGAATCCAATACTAAGTCAAGCATGTCCATATCTATTCTCCCTACAACCATCCTACATATAGTATGAATATTATTGGAGGATGGGACACCTAAAAAAGTTTCAACTTGATATTTCATGATAAAACTATGTATAGGGTATCTAACAAAGTTCGTGGTTTTATAGTTGGTTTAGCTATGATGTAGATGGTGAGCATCTGGAGTTCACCATGTCATTCTAGTTGGGGTGGATGACATGGTGTATAAGGGTAGTGTAAAAAATGTGATTATGGTATTGTAGAAAAAGAGATTCATATTGGGAATCCTAACCATTTAAACTAGCTAATTAAATTTCATTCAACTAACCCTTATTGATCAAGATGTTTAGCCTTTTATAATATTAGTAATTCTAAAACTATCCTCAACATTATCTTATATGTTGATTAATACTATATCTTCAAATTAATTTATAAAATTTCAATTCATGGAGGTCTCAGGACTATTTTTTGAGTACTTATATAGGGTAATGTCTATTGAAAATCCATTTTGAGAGAGATCTTAGAGAATTCATAGATGTAGTGGGTGTGCCTGAGGGGTTAGTAGTTATAGTTTTCTCAATGATCTATTCATGTGAGATATTAATGGTTTTTATTTTCTTCTCATGATTAATCGGTTAGTACCATACTAATCCCACATCAACAGTTACCAATAACCACTATCTTCTATATAGCCTAAGGGAGGGATTTTTTCTCATATAGGAGAATGGGTTACCAAGGAAGAACAAAAAGGACATGATGATAGCTGTGAAGGATTATAAATATGAATTTTTGTATTGTATTAGATTATGTGGTAATGTGACATGGAGTCTTCCACTAATTTTGGAATAGTTTAATGATGAGTTTCTTTATGATTTATCAAGTTTTGCTCAAAAGAGAGAGGGAGAGTCTACAATTGACATCATACTTGGAATAGAACCTATAACTATGTAGATATATATAATATCTCATGTAAAGCTAAATAAATATAAGGATATGCTCGATTAATTTTGTGTCTTGGTATTCTTTTGACCAACTTCATCTCCTTGGGGATCTCAAATCATTTTTTCTAAGAAGTCATATAGTTATTTTATGTCTTATATAGACTATAAGAGGATGAACCAAGTTATGGTTAAAAACCAGTATTCACTCCCTTCTATTGGGGACCTTTTTTGTCATTTATAAGTATCCCTAGTATTCCATAAGATTGATTTTAGATCAAGTTATCACATGTTGAGGGTTATTCCATGATAAATTCCCTACACTTACTTTATGAGTATGTATGGTCTGTATGAGTATCTAGTCATGTCATTTGGTCGGATGTATATGCTAATTGTATCTGTGTATTTTATAAATAGTTTCTTCCTCATAAATTTACACACCTTCATGGTTGTTTCTTTTATTAAATTCTAATATACTTAATTTCAATGAAGGAGAACATTTGATATCTGGAGATCATATTCGGTAAAATTTGGGAGAATGAAATTTCTTTCAATCCCTAAAAATTATGTTTTTGATTAACTAAGTGAACATTATATGGAAACTTATACCTGATTTTGAGTATTAGTATAACCTAACATGGTTAGAGAATTTTTTCATGGGATTTTCCTAATAAATTTATTGATATAGCTATCTTTTTGGGAATATCAATTTATTACTAGAGGGTTATCAATGATTTATCTATTATGGAAATTCCAATGAGAGGATAAAATAAAAATGGAGTTTATTTTGTCTAGTATAATACTCATGAGTTTTATTTTTAAGAGTTTAATTTAATTTTGACTAATATTAAAATCTAGACCTTACATGATCCAAATAGGAAGTACAACATGTATTGTGATTTTTTAGGGGTCGGTCTAGAATATTTCTTGATCCATGTTGGTTATGTGGTTGTGTATGAATCTACGAAGCCAAATTTGTATGAATATAATTACCCTATATATGAACTTGAGATATAAGTAGTATTACATACCCCAAGGTGTGGGATACATTACTTATTGGGACATATATATTTGGTGTATACCGACCACAAATTCATGAAATATATCTTCTCGTAATTAGGGGAAAACCTTTATCATTAAAGGTGGGTTGATTATCTATTGTACTTTGATTTTTCTATTACATAAAACCATGGGAAGTTAAATTTTTTTATTGATGTTTAGATCTAGAATATGTGGACTAGAGTGGTATATGAGTTTAATAGTGAGCAGAAGTTGATTTCCCTCTTTGTTGTGATGTATTTGGATGCTCAATATTAGCCGGATCGAGAGACTCTTATAACCTTATTAATTTCTCTTTTACTTATTAGTGGGACAAATATGGTGGGTTTTTTTGACTTGTAGTTTTTTTCCTTGATGTTCAGTATATATTTTGGGGAGATTCCACCACACTAGACCCTTGATGATGCTGAGATTCGTCATAACCACAATAATTTCATGGTTACCACATGCATTTGTGAAGAGATGATGAGGGATTCAAATTTCTAGTAGTGGTTCATATGCCCAGGTTTTACTAAAATGTAACATTACAAGTGTAATAAATATTGGTGTCCTAGGATATAGAATGATTTATCTAGTTTTTTTATGTGGTTCTCTACCTATCAGTAGGTGAAGGCCAACAACTGGTGACCTACTGGTCTCCTATAGTTGTTAACCCTTCCCAATTAAAATTATGATGATTCAATTATTGAATTAAAAATGTGGTTATCTAGGAATTCATTAAACATTGATTTGGTAATGGTGATAATTTATTGAATAATGAAAGTGGCACATTTCTTATTGATCTGAGATACAATTTTAGTTGATGATATTTGTAAGCTCTATAATTGATCCAGGATTTGATATCATGGGATGCCTTGGAGTATCATTTTAGATATGGAAACCTAAAATACATAAAATTTAATGAAATGGTTGTAGATATTTCTTGGTATATCGGTTTATTTGAGTGCTTCCTATCATCCAAAGATAAATATATAGTTTCAGCAAACTATTTAGGTTATAGAGTAAATATTAAGGGAATGCATACTAGATTTTACTGGATTTTTGAGAGATGCATATACCCCATTTAGATTTACAATTATAATACATATAATGAATAAAAAAACATACCATTGGGTACTTATATGGATGATAGTTTCTTTTTATTATTTATTGGTTTGAGTGTGATGAGTAATCTTGGGTTAGATTATGTCTCATGTTAGAGATGTTGGTGTATATTCAGTTTATTTGAATTCGGGAAGTGAGCACCTAATGTAAGTATAGTAAATTTATCGAATGAATATTACAACATTTTAAGTTTGACATGTTTGACTAGGTGTTATTGTGGTTATCCCCATGGTTTGGGAACTATCAGGTTTTGAGGTTTGGAAAGTTGTCACCAAGGTATGTGGGGTTGTTTGAAATCACATAGTGGTTTGTCCTTGTGAAATAACCACTGCCACTCCTAGTACATTTTAGTGATATGAATGATTTATTCCATGCATAATATCTTTGAAAATACTATCCCACTTTATCTGACATAAAATTCAATGAATATTTCAATCATTAACTTGACAGGTCCTTTGAGGAGCAATCGTTTAGTAAAGAGGATCATTGAGAAAAGCCTCTTTAGGGAAAGATGGTTCCTCTAGTATGAATATAGTGGCGGTATGATGATATCCAAGACGATACATGGAAATAAGAGTTGGGTATAATGGATTAGTTGTTCGATTTAATTAACAATTAGGCCCACTGATATTTGGAAGTGAGGATTGAGGATGAATAAGTGTATAGTGGATATATTTTAAAGTCAAAGACATTCCTCATGTTTGTTTTTATTTAAGGGTTTCCCTAGTCTTATTTCATTATTGATTGATGTGTGATAATTGAGTTTATGAGGATATGGGGAGGTTTAGGTATATTTTTGGGGTCCGTAGACCTGAGTGTGTGAATATTATATGTTACAGCTTGGGGCACACGTTTAGATCAAGGTTTGAGATAATCATACACTCATACCGTATTTAAGGGAATAGTTGGAACATTTTCCCCATAACCATGCGAATTGATATAAGAAACTAAGACATGAATATATTGATTTAAAAAGGTGTTATAAATGGTGGGTGCATAGTTTAATTAATCATATTCCCAACCCTTATAATGTATAGTTCTTAGAATATTTGGATTTACATGGATTGAAAAACTGGGCAGTCAAACGATGTAAAGAAATGAAAATTAAATATTGGGACTTTCAATATTGGAACATAGTTTGGAAAACCATATAAAAATACATGATACGTTATTAGTGACATAAAAATTTAAAAATTACCAATTTTATTCATGATTTTGAATTTATTAATACCCTTCATTCCTCTCCCTCGTATGAAAAATATCCCACACACACCATCTACCTCTTTTTAAACCACATTATTTGTGATTTATCTTTCGTTTATCTATGGAATTTGAATAGAATTAATTGAGATAGTGATATTTAATAAATAATAATTGTCTTTATTCAATAATTATTGGTTTCAATTGATATATATTGATCTTGGGTCATTATAACCTTCTTTAGGTTTTCTATCTTCTATTCTTATTCTCACTAATTTATTTAGAATCAATGACTAGTTTTTATTTATTTTCCTTCTACAAGTAGAAGTTGAGTGGTCTTAATGTTATCCCTCAATGTATAATCATTATTATAATTAATTTTATTGTGTTATTAACATAATTTTATAAATAAATGTTGTGTATCCATAATCCTTGGAATCAGAAATTCCCATGGTCCATGGGAATTTTTTTAGAATGATTAGAGAGGAACATTTCCCACACATAATATGTGATTGAATTTTAAAAATAAATGGGTTATTTAAGGGGTGACCTTATGGGTTCCTTGGACTATAGTTAATGACTATGTATGTTTTATGGGATACCTAGTAAATAATATAATATTTAATTATTTATGTTTATAACGTGATACATGAAATAATTAAATTATAGGAGTTGAAAAATGAATTTCCTATTAAATATGAATTATTTAAAAAAAATTATTTAGATTTATCCTTGGGAATAAAGACATATAATATCATGGGGAAATCCCCCTTGAATTAAACTTGATACCTAGAAACTTGGAATGCAATGGGGAATATCCCATTGCATTTGAACTTTGTTATACTGACTTAGAATTCCTTGAGGAGATCCACCTTGTATTGGGATTTATTCCTAGTGACTTGGAATTCCATGGAAATGTTCCATGGGATTGTAATTGTGCCGAAACATTTTTAATTTCCGGTATATGTTCCTTAGAATAATCCTTGATCCTATTGAATATTAATTCCTTGTTCATTCTCATTGCATTCGGCTTTAGACCAATTTAGATTATATATTTTGAATAGAGAATCTCACACAGGGCAAGGCATGTATGTTTAATGTAACACTCCAACTAAGTAATGAATAATTTATTTTCATATCTATGTCAATTTATTAATTATATATTGTTTTAAGAGGCTTAAAATGAGAATAAATCCAATCTTAAGCATAGAATTCTCTAATTTTTTTTAAAAGATTTTTTTACCTCCTTTTGATGGCAAACCATTTTTAAATCAAAATGATGGCAATTTTATAAGATATATTTGTCAAAATAAACTCATTCATTAGAATTAGTGCATTGAAATTAACTTTGGATAAATTTTTGGTATTTTTCTGACAATGTTCATTTTTTAATGAATAGTGAAAAAATACTGCATTTTACTTCAAAATTTATTTTTCATATAATTTAATTATATGGTTATATTATCGTTATAATTTAATTTAAACTATAATTAGAATATATTTTTTACCATTTAATCCTATGGTGGTCATTAGAATCGATTTTACTTTGGAATTGGGCATAAACAAGTGCCAAACTTTTCATAGATAATATTTCAAAAAAACCCGCTATTTGTTTTGACAACGGGAATTAATTTTAAATTAATTATTGCAATTTCTGTGTTTTTAATTTGGTAAAATGGATTCCATATTTTGAATTATAATGTCCTAATTATTTAATTAATACTCTTTTGTTTTTGGACATTATGAATAGTAACACTACTGGAAAAAAGGCCTATACCCACGGTTCAAAACCGTGGGTATAGCCCCCAAAACCGTGGGTATAGGCTATACCCACGGTTTTGGGAACCGTGGGCTGGAACGTCGTCAGTATAGGTCCCCAGCCTATACCCACGGTTTTCCAAAACCGTGGGTATAGGTTTTCTGCCACCGTGTCAACAAAACATTCCCAATTTCCACGGTGTCAATGGCTTTTACCCACGGTTTCAAAACCGTGGGTATAGATCCTAAAATAAAGCTGCAGGCAGGTTTTGATCCCACGACCTCTTCGCTGCAAAGTACCGCGTCTAACCACTACCCTACTATCAATTATGTGTATATATATATTTATATTTAGTTAAATATAGTTATATAAACCGTGGGTATAGATGGATGAACCGTAGGTATAGGGCTCCCGCCAAAAAAAATCTTTCCCGCGGAAAAAACAAATTCCCGCGCACACATGGGAAACCTATACCCACGGTTTTCCTTAAAACCGTGGGGATAGGTACCCCTATACCCACGGTTCTTGAAAACCGTGGGTATAGGTCAATTTGCAAGACCTATCCCCACGGTTTTGGAAAACCGTGGTGATAGACCCCCCTATGCCCACGGTTTTTGAAAACCGTGGGTATAGGTCTTGAAAATTGACCTATACCCACAGTTTTCCAAAACCGTGGGTATAGGGGGTACCTATCCCCACGGTTTTGAGGAAAACCGTGGGGATAGGTCCATTTTCCAGTAGTGTAATGACGGTAATTATCTTTAATTATCGTGAATAATTAGCAATCGGGTAGTTAAGGGTAATAAAATAATATCATAATAAAAAAAATGATGCCAACATGTGTCCTAATGCTACTGTTTGTTTCATGGACGACCATGGGATTCCTTGTGCCAAACATGGGGACCCCATGGAATCACTTTTGGGTGATAGTGACCCTATATCAATTTATTTTTAAAGAAATAAGAATATCACAAAAGTATGTAACACCTAAGTAAAACAATTTTAATTTTGACTACATAAATGATCTCTTATAAAATAAATAGTAATTGGAAAAATAAAAATATTTCCTAAATCATAGTTTTTTTTATAATTTTTATACATTAAATAATGTATATTGTTTATGATACCATGATAATGCAGCGATTACCTCATTAATGAGCGATTTAAAAAAATGAAAAGATAATGTAAAATCTAAGACATACACTTGTCAAAAACCTATTGTATGAGTATATTTCAAACCCTTATCACCTTATCCTCAGAATATATTAATGTGTGACCTTTAAAATCCGAACCTCATTTTAATATAAAGTAACATTTCTTGACTTTCAAAGAGTGCCCCTCCTCCCTCTTATAAAAGACCCCCACCTCTACCTCCTTACCCACACCTCTCAAGCCATTAGCTCGGCCAAGCTCTGCTCATTGTATCTCTACAAATACCTATATTTATCATAGAAGCCTTACCTTAGGAATAAATATTTTCAAGAAACCCTTTTGGTTCAAACCAATAGGAGTTACCCTATTTAAAGGTAATGACTTCACTTGTATTGTTTTATTTTATTTTACTTCTCCAACCCCCTAAACTCTTTTTATTCCTTTATTTTGTAAGAAAACTAGTATCTTCAATATATTATGATGTTTTTATGTGATGGATTCGAGCTACACTTACACACACCTTCATCTAATGTTTAAAGAACATACTGTTTCTGTGGATGACGAATTTATGCCTCATGAAATGATGATTGTTCAATATTCTTTTAACACTTTTCATGGTGGCCATTAAGATTTCACTCTATTTATATATGATATATATTATGTTTATGTTTTCCTTAGGCTTATGTATTTTTCATTTATAGAATACCTTTAGGGTTTCCATTATGGGTAAACGCGATATCTTCATTTTAGGAAGTGTGGACTACCGCCCCCTCAAAGTGATTTGATTCGTTAATGCCATATGTGGGACGTATAAAGGATGGATTTAATGATATTATATATTATATCATATTGGAATTATAATATACCATTATATCATTATGATTTCATTCCATAAAATATGAAATACAAATGAAAGTAGCGTTCATGCGTACGTACGGCTTACCGTCTCCATGAACGGTGCATTTCATTTCTTACCTCTAAATGTTTTGTAATATTATAAATGCATGTATATACTGGATATATATTATATATATGATATATACATCATGAATATAATTCTGGATATAAGGGATATTTTGCCACATGAACAACTTGTAATTACAAGAAGTTTATTTTTGACTCAAGTGCCAAGGGTCGACAAAATGACCATTATTAACTTAAATAATTACATAATGTTCATAACATGGTAATAATTGATATAAAAGGAATAATGAACTTTTAAAAGGTTCTTAATCAAGTATAAATTAACTCTAGTTTATTATTCAGGATATTAAAGAATAACCGAGTCAAGTCGGACACGAGTTATGGGACTTCGTCCCAATCTCCTTTAATTGAGGCATATTTTGTTTTATACACAACATTATTTTATATGGTGTATAATCCACTTTGACTTTTACATTTATTCAAAAGGAATCGTTTTTATGTGAAGCGTTTTACTAAATGAAAAAAGGGAATGTTTTTGTCATACGTATGCGGCGACAATGACTTCTCTGCCGCCGTGACCATTATTTGACTTTCGGGTTCCTCTACAAGCCATAACATTTTTTTAATGAAAAATAATTTCCATATTTTAATTTTATTTTATTTTGGTATTGAAAATGGATTTGATAATGTTTTTATTATGTCAATGTGTTGTATTGATATCTTGTGATTGAAATGTGGAAATGTTATGTTTCATTTATGCATGTTTTATGTGATACGATTACATTATGGTTCATGGGCACTATTTATGAAGATGGGTGGTTTCGTGATAATCTATGGGCGGGTGAGCCCATGATAGTTCTCCAATTCATTGGGTAACGTGAAGGGGTTAAATTCTAATGTTTCTCCAAAGAGATTTAGGGAATATATTTTGATAGGTATTCTAAATGTGACCATGAGGGTTACTCCCTACGTAAGAATGTTATGAATGCCTCAAGTTACATTTATGTCTTATGATTTCTATGATTTATTCTTGATTTGATGAGGTATGTTAAAGTGCTTATGTTTTATTAGTAAAGTATGATTTCATTAATTCTTATGTATACATGGACTAATGTTTTCATTTCGTACTTTTATATCCCTTACTGATATTTTTATGTTCATCCCATGTTTTTGAAATGTTTTTCACAGGTCAAGGGAAAGGTGCATGATGTGATGATAGTGTCAAGGAAGTGTCATGAAAGAATCCATGTTTTGTTTTAAATATGTTTCCTTTGATAGGAAAAGTGAATATTGTCTTTAATGTAACCACCATGTTTAAATGTGGAATGTAATGCATGATTTATGATCTAATTCTATAAAACTCTAAACCTGAAAAGATCCTCAATGTGTATTCCTGAAATAACTCAAGATTAAGTAAGGTTTAAGGCTGGGGCTTATATTTTGTATCAGAGGTTGGTTTAGATAACATTATGAGTTTTAATTATATTAAATTATTATCCAAAAATATATTTTTAATGGTAAATTTGAAATGATATAGCATTTGAAGATTACCATGTTGCTTCATCTATGACATGTTGGTTCAGAATGGTTTTCCGCAAAGGAAACATGGAAGTCATGCTAGGAAGGCATACAGAAGGAAATGACATTCTGAATTAGCATCCTGAGATGGTCGGAATTGGAACTGAATAGTGTGTTGAAGTAATAGCGCAGTTGACTCAAGCGATAAATGGTGGTGGTTTCCATGCACAAGATCAGCCAGATCAACCGTAGAGGAACATGTCAGGGGTGGAACATTTAATGAGGCAACATCCCCCATCATTTAGGGGATCATCTGACCATGTGCTAGCTGAAGGGTGGATTAAAGCACTAGAGAAGATTTTCGATGTCATGGGGTGTTCAGACAATCAAAAGGTTAGTCTTGCAATTTACCGTTTTGAGGGTGAAGAAGATCAGTGGTGGTCGATGGTTAAAAATATCAAGGATGCTGATGAGATTTATGCCCTTGACTGGGATGAATTCAAAGGTGTGTTTCTTGAGAAGTATTTTCCTATGGTTTTTCGACTTAGGATGGAAAAAAATTCATGGAATTGAGGCAAGAGGATGACTAAGTGGCTGTTTATGAAGAAAGGTTCACTTGATTAGCAATGTATGCTCCAAATTTTATCTAAGACCTTGATAGTAAACTCAATAGTTTTTACCCAGGATTAAAGCCAAAATATCAATGGGATTTAGCTTCTCGCGAGTTCAATAGTTATGAAAAGCTTGTTCGATGTGCTAAGAAGGTGGAAATGGAGTTTGTCGATGATCAAGTGTTCTATAACAACCAATAGAAGAAGTGACCGGGGTGGCATGAGAAAGGGAATAATTCTTCAAAAAGTTTTGATGGTAAGAAAACTAAGTTTCCAGTTTGTGATATATGTGGTAAAAGGCATGCTGGGGAATGTCTTCTGAATTCTGGAAAGTGCTGCTAATGTGTTAAGATGGGATATAAGGCTCCTGATTGCACTGGAAAAGATCTGGGTGACAGTAAGACCAAATTGGGTTTATAGTTAGTGAAATGTTTCAACTGCAATGAGATGGTCATTATGCAAACGAGTGTTCGACAAAGAGCTCAAATGATGGGAATCAGTCAGACAACAAGCAGAAAGTTGTGGTGAAATCCTTTGCAACTACTTTAGTAGATGTTGGGCCATCAAATGAAGTTGTATTAGGTACTTTATTTTTTTCAGATTATGCCACTATGTTGTTTGATTCGGGGTCTACACATTCTTTTATCTATGAAAACTTTTCTAGTAAATTAGGAATTCCATCTCAAGAAATGACTCATGAACTTTTGGTAAAAACACCTGTGGGAAATGTTGAGGCAAAAAGAATTTATAACAGTCTTCCTATCTTTATCCGTGGAAAGAACCTACTTGAAAACCTTATTGTTTTACCTCTAGTGGAGTTTGATGTTATCATGGGTATGGATTGGCTCTCTATTTACCATGCTAAGATTACTTATAGAGCTAAAGAAGTTTCTTTTCAGAAATACATTCAGTTTGTGTACAAGAATTAACCCTTACTGTTGATAACATATCAAGAGGCTGAGAAACTTGTAAAATATAGAAATGAATGTTACCCTGTACATATTGTTGAAAACAAAGTAACCTTTCAGATTAATGATGTGCCAGTGGTAAATGAGTATCCTGATGTTTTTCTTGATTAGTTTCCTGGAATAATACTAGATCGTGAGGTTGAATTTACTATTGACTTAGTTCCTTATGCTAAGCCAATTTCAAAACCCCCTTATCGAATGTCTCAAATTAAACTTTTAGAGTGGAAGGAGAAATTGCAAGATTTATTAGAGAAATGTTTCATTTGACCTAGCACATCACCATGGGGTTCTCTTGTCTTATTTGTTAAAAATAAAGATAGTTCTATGAGACTTTGCATTGATTATAGATCCTTGAATAACATAACTGTTAAGAAAAAATATCATTTTCCTCATATCGATGATTTTTTTGATCAGCTCCAGGGAGCTTAGTATTTTTCAAATATTGACCTGAGATTGAGGTACCATCAGTTGAAGGTAAAGGAAGAAGATATTCTGAAGACAACGTTTCGTACAAGATATGGCCATTATGAATTTGTATTAATTCCTTTTGGGCTAACCAATGCACCTTCTGTATTCACGGACCTTATGAATAGAATTTTCCATGAGTTCTTGGATAAGTTTGTGGTTGTTTTCATTGATTATATTTTGGTTCTTTCTAAAAGTAAAGAGGATTATTAGAGTCATTTAAGGGTTATTTTTCAAACATTAAAAGAAAATAAATTGTATGGGAAATTCAGCAAGTGTGAGTTTTGGTTGCAAAAAATTTCTTTCCTCGGTCACATAGTTTCTAAAGATGGAATAACTGTTGATCCTGTAAAAACAATGGTTGTTGAATAATGGCCTATGTAATGGCTCGGACCTCCCTGGTCCATTACTTTGTGAAAATGTGGTGTCGGAGGTGTTCCAGGAGGTCAAGGTGACTTATCCCCCAGCTGCTGCCTACCGGTAGCTCGGTCTACCGGTAGCTGCTGCCTACTGGTAGCCGCCGCTTACCAGTAGCTCGGTCTACCGGTAGCCGCATCCTACCGGTAGCTGGGTTTACCGGTAGCCGCGGCATACTGGTAGCTCAGTATACTGGTAGCCGCAGTCTAGCAGTAGCTCGGCTATCACTTTTCCAAATTTCCAGTTCCGTGAATAGTGTTTCTATCGGTGAGGTTCAGTGAACAGTGTTTCTATCGGTGAGGTTGTATCGGTGGACTTCTATTGGTGAGGTTCAGTGAACAGTGTTTCTATCGGTGAGGTTCTATCGGTGGACTTCTATCGGTGAGGTTCAGTGAACAGTGTTTCTACCGGTGAGGTTCAGTGAACAGTGTTTCCAGACTTCATGAGAGCTACCGATCCCATACTTTTCCAAATTTCACGAATGAACAGTGTTTCCAGAATCCTAAGAGCTATCGATTCCATACTTTTCCAAATTTCACGAATGAACATTGTTTTCAGAATCCTAAGAGCTACTGATTCCATACTTTGCCAAATTTCACAAATGAACAGTGTTTCCAGACTTCATGAGAGCTACCGATCCCATACTTTGCCAAATTTCACGAATGAACAGTGTTTCCAGAATCCTAAGAGCAACCGATTCCATACTTTGCCAAATTTTGAGTATGTGAACAGTGTTTCCATCTTCGTAAATTTGACGTTTTCTTTGACGTAAAATACTTTTAAAACCTTATTTTAAGGACTTTAAGACCGATTCAAAGGCCATAAATTCTATATTAATTATTCCTAAGGCAGGGATGTTTTTTTACTTGGTCAAACCGCGTGGGTTAATGCGATCCGTTTTTAATGGAGAATAAATCGGATCTTAAACCGTCGTCTCTCTAAACTTTTTTAAAAGGAAAGAGATATCATTCTTCGTTGTTCTTCCTCCTGGTTCTCATCTGCAAGACGTTAGAACCTTTCAATCCTTTCTGTAGGAGTTGCACAATCAATCTTTACTCCTAGGATTGGTTCTTCTCTATTTTGGATGCAACCGAGCCGTGTCGATCAATCTTCGATATAAGGTATGTTTTATCATCGTTGCTTCTGGGATCACCTTCTCTAATTCTTCCTTCCATATTACCATGTAATCTCCATGGTTATAATGGGGTTTGGTTGGTTGGGACTTACTGTGGCATCCTTGGGTGGATGCAGTTGTCGCGAGAGAAGGATTGTGGCCCGTTGTGTGGAAAAAGGACGTCAAGAACTTTTCGAGGTAGGGGATTCATGGCTTCTCTAATTGTGTATGTGCAGTCGTAGAATTAGCATGATTTAGTCCTTTGGTTCACAATGAAATTGACCTAATTAAATACTTGAACCGGATTAAAATAATTGGTTGATCGCATGTTGTTGCTTTGTACCGTGATAACGGTTTGCCTCATGTTTTCCTAGATAGAGTGATATCTATGATTTTTCTTTAATTAGTTGCTCGTTCATGATGGAAATTGATAAAGAACGTAAAGCCGGAATTATATGTTAAATAATTGGCATGTTAATGATTCTGTTAATTCAAGATGGATTAAAGAACTATTAGTTCGATGAATTCAAAAGGGTTCTGAGTTACCCGCTTGCTTGTAAGGATGAATGCCCTGTGGTTTGGAGCTCTGAGTGCTCATTTTGTATGAAGGCTGAATGCCTTGTTAAAGGGCCGAGAGCCCATTTTGTGATCTTTGATTTCCTGCTGCTTGTGATTTGATGTGAGCCTGGATGGCTGTTGTGATATGTGGAGGCATGGGGACTTCTGGTTGTGGCAGCGGATGACGCCTAGTGTGGCAAGATGCATCGGTTTATGCATGTGGGTGTCGGGGAGGACACCAAGGATGATGGTATGAGATGAATGGGATGGTTTGATGTTGGTGGTTTGGTTTGGTTGTTTATCTGCTTTACTTTTCCCCACTGCTCAAGGCAGCTGGTCTTTCTTACCCTCTTTTCGAAGGAGGCGAAGACACGCGGGGTATGCCACGTGCTTTCCGTGTTTAGCCTCTCGATGGAGGATGGGTCTATTCTCTTGCTATAGGAGGCAAAGACTCGACAGGTAGTATATCTACTCGCCGTGTTGATCCCCTTTTTGTTTAGTAGCATAGGATGTTTTTCTAGAATGCCTGGGATTATGGAAAAGTAATTTTGAAATGAAAGTTTGTTTAAATGCTGATAATCCACGGGGATGGAGAAACTGGAATTTAATAGTGATGTGAATCCTAAAAAGGAGAAGTTTTGAATGTGTTGCCAATTTAGTTTAATGTGGTAAATTGCTCATGGTTAATTAATGTTTAAAGAATTAATTAACGTACAGTGGAACTGATAAAATGAGAATGGAGTAATCTAATAATGCTCTTCAAATGGTTGTGTGCTTATAGGATACCTAGTCTTAGAAGTAGCAGCCTGGAGTCTGAGAGACGTTAGCTGCAGTTGTGCCTATGACTAGGTAATGCCCCTAGTGTGGTTGTGAGTTATATATATTCTGTACTTTTTTGTGTTTTTATACGCTACTCCACCCTGTCGGTAAGGGCAACTGACACCCCTGGGATTCTGAGCCCTGGGGGGTGTTTTCCCCAACATTCTGATGGGAGGTTGAATGGCTGACTACCCCCTTTGGCATCGCTCTCTTCCCTTGGTAGAACTTTGTGCTGGTAGGAACAGTGGTTAGTTTTACCCATATATGTGTGTAGAAGGCTATAATGGATTGCGGTTATTTCACACACATATATTCTGGATATAGTATCCTATGGACTACTATAGGTGTAACGTGTATAGGCTGTGATGGCTTGAGGATCCTTACTCGGCGTATGGGCTGTGATGGCTTGAGGTATAATACTCGACGTATGGTACACATTATACGAGCTATGGTGGCTCCCGGAAACTACCTGGTTACTTTGGTTGTGAGGATGGTGTGGTGCTTATCCCAGGTTTCTGCGGGCAAGCCTTTGTGGTGCATGTGGTGCAGGATGTGGAGATTAGCCCCGGGTGTCTGCGGGCAAGCCTTTAGAGAGAGATGCACAGGACGTTTGTCGTTGGGGAAAAGCGGCAAACCAGTGGGGAAGTAGTAGCGGGGTACCCTTGATATTCTTTACTACATGCTATATTCTTGTATGTGTTACCTGGTGAGAGTAGCCATGGTGAGGTTGGGAACATAGTATACCTGTTTAGGTAACGAGTTAGTTTCAGTTGTTGTTCACTGGGCTTTAGCATGCTTTCTTTACTTTTGCACGAGAGGATTGGGGAGGATCCTACTGAGTATACTGTTATACTCACCCTATGTATATATAAACTGTTTTTCAGGTCACTTGGAGCAGGTTGGAGGTCAAGCTGGTTACTTCTAGCATGTGGTTGGAGGAGGAGCTGTTCGGGCTTGTGGTCGCTGTCGTTTTACTTTCTTTTGGGTACTTTTAGTTTCCCCCATCAGTTGTAGTACTTTTTCATGACATTTCATATATGTACTTGGTTTCCTTTTATATCTCAGTTCTAAGTTGGAGTTGATTGGAGTCTATTCTATCTCTCTCTTCTGCATGTGTTCTCTTAGAGGGTAATGCCTCTCATTTGTGTGTGTATTATACCCTCGGTACTAGTCGCCAACCCGGGGCCTACTAAAGGCGGGACTCGGGGGTCATTATCTCCCTTCTCACATTGCCGGCCCAGGAGGGGTACACTTTGTGGGGAGGGGGGTCGTGACAGAGTGGTATCAAAGGTCTGGTTGAGGGATAGGATGGAGTTGGGAGTTAGGCACAGGTGAGGATGCATGGGATGGTAGGGCAACGGTGTCATTCATGTTTAGAAAGTGGGGCAAACATTGGAGACCGGCAGAAACATAGGCATTTAGGACCCCCAATGATCTGTTTCACGTACATTTAAGCTTACGATGGGTACTGAACAAAGTGATATCGGTTGCAGGGTAGGGACCTAGGAAAGGATCATGGATCATTATTCATTGTGCTTGTGTTTGAATGGGTAGACCTTGGGATAGGTAACCTAAAATAAATAAAACAAAACAATTAATTAATTAATTTTGAGTCTTCCATATTCCAGGCTTAGGAGCTCTAACAGTTGTTATTTTGCAGGTATGGCTCCAGGTCGACGTCCTGGTCAGGTTTGCGTAGAAGATTCCCATCAGGCTGTTCCAGTAGATCGTTGTTGAGTAGAGGTTGACGACGATGACACTTGGAGGAAGACACATCGAGAGTTTCAGCGCCATAGTCTATAGAAGTATGAGGGATCTGTTTCAGATGCAGTCACAGAAGACTGGTTGGAAGAGATCGAAATAGGATTCAGTTCGATTCATGCTCGGAAGGAACACTGGGTGTCCTTGGTTGTGATGACGCTGTGTGGAGTAGTGAGGCAGTGGTGGTTCTTGTTCCTCGGTGATCATGAGGAGTCAGCAATCTCATGGGAGGAGTTTCGAGATAGGTTTAGAGTCGAGTTTCTTTCGTCGACTACGAAGGTGTCCAGTCGCCAGGAGCTTCTCACCCTTCGACAGGGGAGCTCCAGTGTTCGAGAGTTTGGAATCCGTTTCAGGAACCTTCTACGATATGCTTCAGACCTCTTACCAGATGATGAGGCCAGGGAGAGGCATTTCGAGGAGGCTTTGCATCCAGAGATCCAGCGCCAGGTCACCCCATTTATGCTGAAGACATATCTTGAGGTGCTGGCGAGGGAAGAGGTTGTTGAGAGGACTTTGGCCAGGACTAGATCGTCACGAGAGGGGAATCGTCATGATTCCTCACGAAGCAGAGCTGTGGTCCGGGGTTCCTAGTTTTCAGGACAGAATAGTTTCCGTTCACCTGGGGGTAGGTCCCATCCCTTCCCATCTCGTTTCTTCGGAGGCAGAAACTCTCAGACCTATGCCAAGGGATCAGGCTCTTGTTTTTCTTGTGGTGGTCGTGGTCATTAGCAGTGGGAGTGCCCGACTTTTCAGAGCAGTCATCGTGCACCGGGCGCTCCACTCTAGGTTCCTCCGTTGAGGCAGTTCCAGCCGAGGCAACAACAGCAGGTTTCACTAGTTTTAGATCACCAAAGGGTAGATGGAGTAGGCAGAGGACGGCCCCATGACGCTCCTCATCCTCAGAGAGCAGAGCGCGGCCGTGGTGGTGGTCGTCATCAGGGTCAGAGAGGCCGTGGAGGAGGTCGTGGTCAGCTTCATGCTCTAGCGTTACTAGCCTCAGGCGATCCAGATGTCATTCAAGGTACCCTTTTCTTGTTGTCTACCTTGGTGTATGCCTTGTTTGATTCAGTAGAAACACACTCCTTCATATCACCTACCCTTGTCCATGCTTTGGGACTTGAGGTAGAGAGGCTTCCTGTTCCCATGGCGTTGACTACGCCAGTTGGAGGTCGAGCTGACTTTTTTGAAGTATGTAGAGACTGTGAGCTAGTGTTGGGGCAACACCGCTCTTGGGGAGATTTCCTATGTTTGCGAATACAACCATATGATGTCATACTTGGCATGGATTGGTTGTATTCGGTGTAGGCTGTTGTGGATTGCTACAGGAAGAAGGTCGTTTTCTTTGATGAAGATGGAGAGAAAGTGGTGTTTGTTGGTGAGAGAGATCCTCAGATGAGTCATAAACGAGTTCCATCCTTATCATCCATGATGGCTGGGATGATGCTGAGTTCTTCAGAGGTTCAACAGTTGGCGTTTCCTAGGGTCGTAGAGGAGTACCCTGACGTCTTTCCAGAAGAGGTTGTATCCTTACCCCCTCGATGAGAGATCGAGTTTGGGATCGAGCTACAGCCAGGAGCGTCTCCTATCTCTATGTCTCCGTATAGGATGGACCCTTCTGAGTTACGAGAGCTACGTATTCAGCTCGACGGTCTGTTTCAGTGTGGTTTTGTTTGGCCAAGTGTGTCACCGTGAGGTGCACCAGTTTTGTTTGTGAAAAAGGCAGATGGAAGTTTGCGGTTGTGCGTCGATTATCGTCGGTTAAACAAAGTGACAATAAAGAACCGCTATCCTCTCCCGCGGATTGATGACCTATTCGATCAACTGAAGGGTGCAAGTTGGTTCTCAATGATAGACTTGCGGTCAGGATATCATTAGATGCGTGTAAAGGATGAGGATATCCCGAAGACTTCTTTCCGCTGTCATCATGGGCATTATGAGTTTGTTGTAATGCCATTTGGCGTGACGAATGCTCTAGCTGTTTTCATGGGGTTGATGAATGCTGTTTTCCATGAATTCCTGGACATGTTTGTTGTGGTTTTCATCGAAGACATCCTTGTGTACTCCACATCTGATGAGGAGCATGCAAAGCATCTACGATCCGTTTTGGGAGTTCTTCGCCAACATCAGTTGTTTGGGAATTTGTCCAAGTGTGAGTTCTGGGCTCGAGAAGTTTGTTTCTTGGGAAATGTTGTGTCCCAACAGGGAGTAGCTGGGGATCCTTTGAAGATAGAATTAGTGGTGTCTTGGCCAGCCCCCAAGACCGTTTCAGAGGTGCGATGTTTCCTTGGTCTCGCAGGCTATTATAGGAGGTTTGTAGCTAATTTATCCCGAGTTGCGACTCCTCTGACTTCTTTGACCAGGAAGGATCAAGCGTTCATATGGACTGATCAGTGCCAGACAGCTTTCGAGTATCTAAAGGAGAAGTCGGTAAGTGCTCCAGTCCTTTGTCTTCTAGTGGAGGGAGTCCAGTTTGATGTTTTCTGTGATGTTTCACATCTGGGGCTAGGTTGTGTTCTCATGCAGTAGAGGTCAGTTGTTTCTTATGGGTCTCGGAAGTTGCGTCCCCATGAATGCAACTATGCCACTCATGATCTTGAGTTGGCAGCCGTGGTGTTTGCTCTAAAGTTGTGGAGACATTACCTCATTGGTGAGCACTTTGTGGTTTTCACCGATCATAAGAGTTTGAGGTATGTTTTCTCCCAATGTGACTTGAACTTGAGGCAGCATCGGTGGATGGAGTTCTTGCAGGAATACGACTTTGAAATATCGTATACACCTGGAAAAGGGAATGTTGTAGCTGACACACTAATCCGAAAGATACGTAATGATGTTGTGCATGAATCTGCTGATTCTTGGAGAGTGATGGAAGAGCTATCAGCTTTGCATCTTGATATGGGAGAAGTTGGGGGTAGAGGTTGTCTTTTCCAGATGACGGTGCAGTCATCCCTGATGCAGAAGGTGGAAGAGTCTCAGTTGGGTGACCTAGAGGTGGAAGTTTGGAGAGACAGAGTTGTATGTGGTGAGGCCTCTGATGGTTGGTCGGAGGATGAACAACACCGAGTGTTGTATAATGGCAGACTTTTTGTTCCCTTGGCGATGCGCGAGACGGTTCTCCGAGAGTTCCATAGTTCACCCTTGGCGGTACATCCTGGTGTGACGAAGATGTACCGATCCTTGAGGAGTCAATTTTGGTGGCCTGGGCTGAAGCGTACAGTTGCAGAATGTGTGTCTCGATGTTTAGTCTGCCAGAAGGTGAAGGCTGAACATCGTGTTCCTGGTGGTCTTCTCCAGCACTTAGAGATTCCTCAGTGGAAGTGGGAGGACATCTCAATGGATTTTTTTACAGGTTTACCTCGAGCTCCGGGAGGACATGATGCTATATGGGTGGTAGTGGATCGTTTAACAAAATCATCCCACTTCATAGCGATCAAGGAGTCGAGATCAGTGGAAGTTTTGTCGAGGCAGTATCTAGAGGAGGTGGTGAGACTCCATGGAGTACCTAGGATGGTCATTTCTGATCGAGATCCTCTTTTTACCTCCAGGGTGTGGAGAGGTCTCCAGCATGACTTTGGCTCTCAACTGTGACTTAGCACTGCTTTTCATCCTCAAACGGATGGTCAGACAGAGCGAACCATCCAGACTCTTGAAGAAATGTTGCTCTCTTGTGTTCTTGATTTTGGAGGTTCATGGACGAAGCACTTACCATTGGTAGAGTTCGCTTACAATAATAGTTTCCACTCTACCATCGGTATGGTGCCGTTTGAAGCCTTGTATGGCCGGCCATGCCGTTCTCCGTTGTGTTGGACTGGGGTCGGAGAGTCAGCAATTCTCGGACCAGAACTAGTGCAGAATACAACTAAGATGGTTCAGGTGATTCGTGAGAGGATGAAGACAGCACAGGATCGTCAGAAATCATATGCTGATCAAAGGAGGAGACCGTTAGAGTTTAATGTTGGGGATCATGTGTTTCTGAAGGTGACTCCCCGCCGTGGGCAGCGAAGGTTTGGTCGTGGAAGTAAGCTTTCCCCCCGGTTTGTTGGGCCTTTCAAGGTGTTGTCTCGTGTTGGAGTTGTGGCATATCGAGTAGCACTTCCCCCTCAGATGAGTCGGATACATGATTTTTTCCATGTATCACAGCTCCGTCGTTATCTTCATGATGAATCTCATATTATCGATTGGGGAGAGATCGATATTGACGATGATGCAACCTTCGAGGAGCGACCTGTGGAGATCCAAGACCGCAAGGAGAAGGTGTTGCGTGGGCATTCTATTCCTTTAGTTCGTGTCTTGTGGCGACATGGTGGCATGGAGGAGAGTACCTGGGAGCGTGAGTCACAGATACGTGCTCAGTACCCAGAGTTATTTAATTTTTAACTCTTTTCATGTAATGACGTTTCCTTTATGGTTAGACCTTTCATGTTTTATTTATGTACTTTTTTTGTGTGATGTTATGATTGAATTGTTTGGATATGGATTGTTTGTTTCCATATTCTCAGATGTCGTAGTTTTGTTCCAGCTTTCGAACAACTCATGGTGGTTTTCCCCTGCGAGGTATCTTATGGGGTGGTTGTTCGGACCCCTCTGTTCTTCTGAGTTGGGTTTTAATTCTCGAGGAAGATAATTTTTTGAGAGGCATCTAATGTAATGGCCCGGACCTCCCTGGTCCATTACTTTGTGAAAATGTGGTGTTGGAGGTGTTCCGGGAGGTCAAGGTGACTTATCCCCCAACTGCTGCCTACCAGTAGCTGTTGGCTACCAGTAGCTCGGTCTACCGGTAGCTGCTGCCTACCGGTAGTCGCCGCTTACCGGTAGCTCGGTCTACCGGTAGCCGCATCCTACCGGTAGCTGGGTTTACCGGTAGCCGCGGCGTACTGGTAGCTCGGTATACTGGTAGCCGCAGTCTAGCAGTAGCTCGGCTAACACTTTTCCAAATTTCCAGTTCAGTGAACAGTGTTTCTATCGGTGAGGTTTAGTGAACAGTTTTTCTATCGGTGAGGTTCTATCGGTGGACTTCTATCGGTGAGGTTCAGTGAACAGTGTTTCTATCGGTGAGGTTCAGTGAACAGTGTTTCTATCGGTGAGGTTCTATTGGTGGACTTCTATCGGTGAGGTTCAGTGAACAATGTTTTTATCGGTGAGGTTCAGTGAACAGTGTTTCCAGACTTCATGAGAGCTACCGATCCCATACTTTGCCAAATTTCACGAATGAACAGTGTTTCCAGAATCCTAAGAGCTACCGATTCCATACTTTGCCAAATTTCACGAATGAACAGTTTTTCTAGAATCCTAAGAGCTACCGATTCCATACTTTGCCAAATTTCACGAATGAACAGTGTTTCCAGACTTCATGAGAGCTACCGATCTCATACTTTGCCAAATTTCACGAATGAACACTGTTTCCAGAATCCTAAGAGCTACCGATTCTATACTTTGCCAAATTTTGAGTATGTGAACAGTGTTTCCAGCTTCGTAAATTTGACGTTTTCTTTGACGTGAAATACTTTTAAAAAATTATTTTAAGGACTTTAAGACCGATTCAAAGGCCATAAATTCTATATTAATTATTCCTAAGGCTGGGATGTTTTTTTACTTGGTCAAACCGCGTGGGTTAATGCGATCCATTTTTAATGGAGAATAAATCAGATCTTAAACCGTTGCCTCTCTAAACTTTTTTAAAAGGAACGAGATATCATTCTCCGTTGTTCTTCCTCCTGGTTCACATCTACAAGACGCTAGAACCTTTCAATCCTTTCCGTAGGAGTTTCACAATCAATCTTTACTCCTAGGATTGGTTCTGCACTGTTTTGGATGCGACCGAGCCGTGTCGATCAATCTTCGATATAAGGTATGTTTTATCATCGTTCCTTTGGGGATCACCTTCTCTTGTTCTTCCTTCCATATTACCATGTAATCTCCATGGTTCTAATGGGGTCTGGTTGGTTGGGACTTACTGTGGCATCCTTGGGTGGATGCAGTTGTCGCGAGAGAAGGATTGTGGCCCGTTGTGTGGATAAAGGATGTCAAGAACTCTTCGAGGTAGGGGATTCATGGCTTCTCTAATTGTGTATGTGCAACCGTAGAATTAGCATGATTTAGTCCTTTGTATCACAATGAAATTGACCTAATTAAATACTTGAACCGGATTAAAAGAATTGGTTGATAGCATGTTGTTGCTTTGTACCTTGATAATGGTTTGCCTCATGTTTTCCTAGATAGAGTGATATCTATGATTTTTCTTTAATTAGTTGCTCGTTCATGATGGAAATTGATAAATAACATAAATCCGGAATTATTTGTTAAATAATTGGCATGTTAATGAATCTGTTAATTCAAGATGGATTAAAGAACTATTAGTTCGATGAATTCAAAAGGGTTCTGAGTTACCCGCTTGCTTGTAAGGTTGAATGCCTTGTGGTTTGGAGCTCTGAGTGCTCATTTTGTATGAAGGCTGAATGACTTGTTAAAGGGCCGAGAGCCCATTTTGTGATCTTTGATTTCCTGCTGCTTGTGATTTGATGTGAGCCTGGATGGCTGTTGTGATATGTGGAGTCATGGGGACTTGTGGTTGTGGCAGCAGATGACGCCTAGTGTGGCAAGATGCATCGGTTTATGCATGTGGGTGTCGGGGAGGACACCAAGGATGATGGTATGAGATGAATGTGATGGTTTGATGTTGTTGGTTTGGTTTGGTTGTTTATCTTCATTACTTTTCCCCACTGCTCAATGCAGCTGGTCTTGCTTACCCTCTTTCCGAAGGAGGCGAAGACACGCGGGGTATGCCATGTGCTTTCCGTGTTTAGCCTCTCGATGGAGGATGGGTCTATGCTCTTGCAATAGGCGGCAAAGACTCGACGGGTAGTATATCTACTCGCCGTGTTGAGCCACTTTGTGTTTAGTAGCATAGGATGTTTTTCTAGAATTCCTGGGATTATGGAAAAGTAATTCCGAAATGAAAGTTTGTTTAAATGGTGATAATCCACGGGGATGGAGAAACTGGAATTTAATAGTGATGTGAATCCTAAAAAGGAGCAGTTTTGAATGTGATGCCAATTTAGTTTAATGTGGTAAATTGCTCATGGTTAATTAATGTTTAAAGAATTAATTAACGTACAGTGGAACTGATAAAATGAGAATGGAGTAATCTAATAATGATCTTCAAATGGTTGTGTGCTTATAGGATACCTAGTCTTAGAAGTAGCAGCCTGGAGTCTGAGAGACGTTAGCTGCAGTTGTGCCTATGACTAGGTAATGCCCCTAGTGTGGTTGTGAGTTATATATATTCTGTACTTTTTTGTGTTTTTATATGCTACTCCACCTTGTCGGTAAGGGAAACTGACACCGCTGTAATTCTGAGCCCTGTGGGGGTGTTTTCCCCAACATTCTGATGGGAGGATGAATGGCTGACTACCCCCTTTGGACCCGCTCTCTTCTCTCGGTAGATCTTTGTGCTGGTAGGAACAGTGGTTAGTTTTACCCATATATGTGTGTAGAGGGCTGTAATGGCTTGCGGTTATTTCACACACATATATTCTGGATATAGTATCCTATGGACTACTATAGGTGTAACGTGTATAGGCTGTGATGGCTTGAGGATCCTTACTCGACGTATGGGCTGTGATGGCTTGAGGTATAATACTCGGCGTATGGTAAACGTTATACGAGCTATGGTGGCTCCCGGAAACAACCTGGTTACTTTGGTTGTGAGGATGGTGTGGTGCTTAGCCCAGGTGTCTGTGGGCAAGACTTTGTGGTGCACGTGGTGCAGGTTGTGGAGCTTAGCCCCGTGTGTCTGCGGGCAAGCCTTTAGAGAGAGATGCACAGGACGTATGTCATTGGGGCAAAGTGGCAAACCAGTGGGGAAGTAGTAGCGGGGTACCCTTGATATTCTTTACTACATGCTATATTCTTGTATGTGTTACTTGGTGAGAGTATCCATAATGAGGTTGGGAACTTAGTATACCTGTTTAGGTAACGAGTTAGTTTCACTTGTTGTTCACTGGGCTTTAGCAGGCTTTCTTTACTTTTGCACGAGAGGCTTGGGGAGGATCCTACTGATTATACTGTTATACTCACCCTATGTATATATAAACTTTTTTTCAGGTCACTTGGAGCAGGTTGGAGGTCAAGCTGGTTACTTCTAGAGTGTGGTTGGAGGAGGAGCTGTTCGGTCTTGTGGTCGCTGTCGTTTTACTTTCTTTTGGGTACTTTCATTTTCCCCTTTCAGTTGTAGTACTTTTGCATGACATTTCATATATGTACTTGGTTTCCTTTTATATCTCAGTTATAAGTTGGATTTGATTGGAGTCTATTCTATCTCTCTCTTCTGCATGTGTTCTCTTAGAGGGTAATGCCTCCCATTTGTGTGTGTATTATACCCTCGGTGCTAGTCACCAACCCGGGGCCTACTGGAGGCGGGATTCGGGGGTCACTATCTCCCTTCTCACATTGCCGGCCCAGGAGGGGTACACTTTGTGGGGAGGGGGTCGTGACAGCCTAGACCCACAAATGTAACTATGATTCGTAGTTTTCTTGGTTTAGCAGGCTATTATCGAAGGTTTGTTAGAATTTTTTCATGGTTATCTAGTCCAATGACGAAGCTAACTCAGAAGGGTGTTAAGTTTATATGGAAAAAATAATGTGATGATTGTTTTCTGTAGTTTAAAAGAAGATTGATGAATGCTCCAGTTTTGGCAATACCTTCTAGGAATGGTGAGATTGTTATCTACAGTGATGCTTCATTGAAAAGAATTGGTTGCGTCCTAATGCAGAATGATCAGGTAATTTTTTATGCTTCACATCAGTTGAAAAATCTTGAGGTAAATTACCCTACACATGATTTGGAATTAGCTGTTGTTGTTTTCGCTTTAAAAATTTAGAGGCATCATTTGTATGGTGTAAAGTGAGAAATATATACTGATCATTAAAGTTTAAATTATATATTCAATCAGAAGGAATTGAACATGAGATAGAGGAGATGGCTAGAATAAATTAAGGATTATGATTGTACAATTCAATACCATCCGGGGGAAAAAATAAAGTGGATGATGCTTTGAGTCGAAAAAGTAATGCATCATTAACCATGTTACATTTGGAATGTGATAATTTGGTCAAGGATTTGATGAACTTTGGAATAAAAGTTGTTGGTACAGGATGTTATTCTATTTTGTTTCAGGTATCAGTGAAATCTTCTCTATCAGACAGAATTAAGCAAGCCCAGAAGCAAGACAGTGAGTTGTAGAAAAAGGTAGAGCTGGTTCAGAAGGGTAAGTTGCCTGAATTCAACATTGATAATGATTGTTTTTTGAGATTTGGTAAGAGATTGTGTGTGTCGTGTGATTCACAGTTGAAGAGAGAGTTGTTATGTGAAGCTCATAGTTCTCTATTTTCGGTTCATCCAGGTTGTACTAAGATGTATAGAGATCATCGGGAGTACTACTGGTGGGTTTGAATGAAAAGAGATATTTCTGATTTTACTGTGAAGTGTTTGACTTTTCAACAGGTTAAAGCAGAGTGGCAGTTACAGAAAGCGATGATTCAACCTTTTCCAGTGCCAGAGTGGAAATGGGAGAATATATCCATGGACTTCATTGTGGGATTTCTGAAGACACCTCGAGGTAATAATGAAATCTGGGTTATTGTTGATCGCTTGACTAAATAAGCTCATTTACATGCTATAAGAGATACTTTTTCCCTAGATCAACTTTCTCGTTTGTATCTTAAAAAGATATTATGGTTACACGAAGTTCCCCTCTCCATTGTATCTGATCGTGATCCCATGTTTACTTCTAACTTTTGGAAAGGCCTTCAGAAGTCGTTGGCAACTGAATTAAAATTTAGTACAGCTTTTAATCCTCAATCAGATGGGAAGTCAGAACAAACAATTCAGACTTTGGAGGATATGCTACGTTCTTGTTCGATGGATGATCAGGGAAGTTGGGACCAACATCTTTCTTTGGTTGAGTTTTCTTATAATAACAGTTTTCATTCTAGTACACAGATGACACCATTTGAGGCATTATATGGGAAGCGGTGTCGAACTCCAGATTTTTGGATGAAGTGGGTGAAAGGAAGTTTATGGGACCAGAATTTGTAGATGAGTTTTGTAGAAATACTTTAGCTGATACAGAGACACATGAGAACAGCTCAGAGCAGGACGAAAAGTTATGTGGACAATAGGAGGAAGGATCTCTTTTTTGAAGTAGGTGATCATGTCTTCCACAAATTTTCACCATGGAGAAGTGTGATGCGATTTGGTAAGAAAGGAACGTTGAGTCCAAAGTTCATTGGACCATATGAAATTATATAGAGAGTTGGATCAGTTGCATACCTAGTGTCTTTACCTCCGATTTTATCTCAGGTACACAATGTTTTTTCATGTCTCAATGTTAAGGAAGTACATTCCAGATCCATCGCATGTTTTGAGTCTAGAGGTAGTTCAGTTGGAAGAGAACCTATCTTATGAGGAACCACCTGTTCAGATTCATGACCATAGGGAGCAGGTGTTACGGAATAAGGTGATTCATCAAGTAAAGGTTTTGTGGAAAAACCACATGATTGAAGAGGCAACATAGGAATCTAAAAATGTAATGAGGGATAAATACCCCCACTTATTCGATAAGTAAATAAATTACGGAGACGCAATTTTCTAAAGGGGGAAGGATGTAACATTCCAAGTATGTAATGAATAATATATATTTATATCTATGTCTATTTATGAATTAGATAGTGTTTTAAGAGGATTAAAACGAGAATAAATCCAATCTTAAGCATAGAATTCTCTAATATTTTTAAAATATTATTTTACCTCATTTTGATGGAAAACCATTTTTAAATCAAAATTTTGAAAATTTAATAAGCTCTATTTCTCAAAATAATCTTATTCATTATAATTGGTACACTAAAATTTACTTTGGATAAATTTTTGGTATTTTTCTGAATATGTTCGTTTTTTTAATGAATACTGAAAAAATACTACATTTTACTTCAAAACTACTTTTTCATATAATTTAATTATATGGTTAGATTATATTTATAATTAGATTTAAAGTGTAATTAGAATATATTTTTTACCTTTCAATCCAATGGTGGACATTATAATTGATTTCACTTTGGAATTGGGCATAAACAAGTGCCAAACTTTTCATAGATATTGTTTCAAAAAAACCCGCTATTTGTTTTGACAACAGGAATTATTTTTAAATTAATTATTACAATTTTTGTGTTTGTAATTTGGTAAAATGGATTCCATATTTGGAATCAAAATGTCTAAATTATGTAATTAAGACTCTTTTTTTGTGGACATTATGAATAATAACGACGGTAATTATCATTAATTATCGTGATTAATTAGTAATCGGGTAGTTAAGGGTAATAAAATAATGTAATAATAATAACAAATGACCCCAAAATGTGTCAAAATTCTACTGGTTGGGTCATGGCCGACCATGGGATTCCTTGTGCCAAACATAAGGATCTTATGGAATCAATTTTGGGTGATAGTGACACATTATCATTTTATTTTTAAAGAAACGAGAATATCACAAAAGTATGTAACACCTAAGTAAAAAAAATTTAATTTTGTATACATAAATGATATCTTGTACAAAAAATAGTCATTGGAAATCTAAAAATACTTCCTACATCATAGTATTTTTTTTATAATTTTTATACAATAAATAAATTATATTTATTATGACACCATGATGATGCAGCGATTACCTCATTAATGAACGATTTAAATAAAATGTAAATATAATTTAAATTCTCAGACTTACACTTTTCAAAAACCTATTGTATGAGTATATTTATAACCCTTATCACCTTATCCTAGAAATATATCAATTTGGGTCCTTTAAAATCTGAAACTCATTTTAATATAAAGTAACATTTCTTAACATTCCAAGAGTGCCCCTCCTCCCTCTTATAAAAGGCCCCCACCTCTACCTCCTTACCCACACCTATCAAGCCATTGGATCGGCTAATATATACTCATTTTATCTCTCCAAATACCTCTCTTCATCATATAAGCCTTACCTTAGTCAGAAAGCTCTTCAAGAAACCCTTTTGGTTCAAATCAAGAGGTGTCACCCGATTTAAAGGTAATGTCTTCACTTGTGTTCTTTTGTTTTATTTTTCTTCTACAACCCCCTAAACTCTTTTTATTCTTTTATTTTGTAACAACACCAGTATCTTAAATATAATAGGATGTTGTTATGTGTAGAATTAGAGCTACACTTACACACACCTTCGTCTAATGGTAAAAGAACATACTGTTTCTGTGGATGGCGAATTTCGGCCTCACGAAATGATGATTGTTCAATATTTCTTTAACACCTTTCATGATGGCCATTAATATGTCACTCTATTTATATATGATATATGATATTTTAATTTTTTCTTTATGCTTATGTATTTTTCATTTATGTAATACCTTTATGGTTTCCATTATGGGTAAACGTAATATCTTCATTTTAGGAAGTGCAGACTACCTCCCCTCAAAGTGATTTGATTCGTTAGTGCCATATGTGGGATGTATAAAGGATGGATTTAATGATTTTATATATGAAATCATACTGGAATTATAATATACCTTTATATCATTATGATTTCATTCCATTGAATACGAAATCGAAATGAAAGTAGCATTCATGCGTACGTACGGCTTACCGTCTCCATGAATGGTTCATTTCATTTCGTACCTCTAAATGTTATGTAAAATTATAAATGCATGTATATGCTGGATATATATGATATATATTATATCTACATCGTGAGTATAATTCTGGATATAATGGATATTTTACCACATGAACAAATTTTAATTACAAGAAGTTTATTTTTGACTCAAGTGCCAAGGGTTGACAAAACGACCATTATTAACATAAATAATTACATAATGTTCATAACATGGTAATAATTGATATAAAAGGAATATTGAAATTGAAAAAGTTTCTTAATAAAGTATAAATTAACTCTATTTTATTATTCAAGAGAGTAAAGGATGATCGAGTCAAGTCGGACACGAGGTATTGGACTTCATCTCAATCTCCTTTAATTGAGGCATATTTTGTTTTATACACAACTTTCTTTTATACGGTGTACAAACCCCTTTGAATTTTACTTTTATTCAAAAGGAATATTTTTTATACGAATCATTTTACTAAATGAAAAAAGGGTATGTTTTTGTCGTACGTATGTGGCGACAATGACTTCTCCGCCGCCGTGACCATTATTTGAGTTTTGGCTTCCTCTATAAGCCATAACTTTTTTTAAATGAAAAATAAATACCATGTTTTAATTTTCTTTTATTTTGGTATTGAAAATGGTTTTCCTAATGTTTTTATTATATTTATGTGTTGTATTTATATCTTGTGATTGAAATGTGGAAATTTTATGTTTCTTTTATGCATGTTTTATGTGATACGATTACGTTATGGTTCTTGGGAATTTTTTATGAATATGGGTGGTTACATGATAAACTAAGGGTGGGTGAGCCCGTGATAGCTCTCCAATGCATTGGGTAACATGAAGGGGTTAAACTCTAAGGTTTCTCAGAAGAGATTTAGGGAATATACTTTTATGGGTATTCCAAACGTGACCATGAGGGTTACTCCCTACGTTAGAATGTTATGAATGCCTCAAGTTACCTTTATGTCTTATGATTTCTTTGATTTATTCATGATTTGATGAGGTATGCTATAGTGATTATGTTTTATGAGTAAAGTATGATTTCGTTAATTCTTATGTATACATGGACTAATGTTTTCATTTAGTACTTTTATATCCCTTACTGAGCTTTTTATGCTCATCCAAGTTTTTTGAAATGTTTTTCACAAGTCCAGGGAAAGGTACATGATGTGATTATCGTGTCAAGGAAGTGTCATGAAAGAATCTATGTTTTGTTTTAAATATGTTTCCTTTGATGGGAAAAGTGAATATTGTATTTAATGTAACCACCTTGTTTAAATGTGGAATGTAATGCATGATTTATGATCTAATTCTCCAAAACTCTAAACCTGAAAAGGTCATCAATGTGTATTATTTAAATAACTAAAGATTAAGTAAGGTTTAAGGCTGGGGCCTTATATTTAATCCTTGTTGTCAATTTGGAACTTGAGTGTCATTATGGTTTATTTGTATTTCTCTACAAAATTTCATTATGCGCATTAGTATTCAATTTATTATGATACTAGATATTCTTATAGATAACATTAGTGGTGGCCTTCTGAATCGTATACACACTTGGCCCAAACCTTTTTTGGTATTAGGGAGGACATAATGAATGATGGTAAGAACAAGGGAAAAGGAACAATGATAAATATATAGTAGGTTTTTTTAATGAAGAATTTTATGTGAGGTTTAGCTGGACTCAAGAAGTAATTTTGGTATTTTTCTCTTATCTTGATATTTTTATTTCTTTCTCAGTTTTGATGTATATAAACATCCCTCAGTGAATAAATTTTATGCATATGAATGAATATAATTGTATAAAAATAATATTTTTAAATAATGAGTTTTGTTATTATTATAATTTTTATGATGTATATTTACCACTTCACTTATTGTATGATATTTGTATTATTTCTACTATTATCATACTCTGAAATGAAATTTTTTTTCTCCCCACCATACTACCAATAACCCTCACTACTAGTTATTATACACTTTATTTCATGGATGTACACCTAATTTACTAATCACACACTATTCTATACACTACTGAGTGGTCTCATGTCGTAAAATTAACAAATCATTGCGTGTTTCATTTATTATTTTACCTTGAATCAGGATAATTTAGTTCATTTCATGTCTTGTAGTGTTGAAAGTACCATGTAATTAGTGGATAATCATGTTACGGAAAATTGTACTTTTCTAAGGAATAAAATTTATGCTTATTTTCATTATACCAGGTTACATTTACTAATCATTCATAATTATATTTCATAAATGTTTATGATTTATTCTTCAAAATATAAAGTTATATTGCTCCATTGTGATTCTAAAAATTATATTTATAATGATAACTAATTAATCATGTTTCATTGATCTATTTCAAATATATTTTCAAATTCAAAATTATATATTTTTCTTCCATATTTTTTCTTTAATATTTTATCTATTTTTTGGGTTTCCATTTCTAGAGTAATGTATATGTATTTCCCCAACATCACTTTGTAGTGCATATTCATATGGTTTTGGGGTGCAGGGGAATCATTGGTAAGATAACCAATTTTGATTTTTTTTTCAATATAAAGTAATAAATATTACTAACAAGATTTATGCATCCAGGTATTTCATAAAGATTACCATGGAGATTTATTTTATAATCTATTTATTTATATAATTACATAATACATGGTATTCTTGTTGATGAAATTTATACCACCGCTCTTATTGAGTTGTTTATGTGATGGAAAATAAATAAACATGAAATGATCTAGGAATTTCCACACATGATACATGAATTATAGAATGATTTTATTGATCTATAGGGTGCTATATAGAAGAGGGATATGTGATTAACATCATTTTTTATTGATTACTATAAGAATTACTTGTTTTCTCTCTTGGTTCTTTAGATGGGAGAATGAGACTCAATGGCATGGGGGAATTATTTCCATCAATTTAAATATCTCTATATAAAATGTGATATAAATATTAGATTCTATACATATGATTAAATAAAGATAAATACACCAAGGAACTTATTATAGTATTTACTATACATAATACCCCATGTCAAAATATTAATAATACTGTTATTATGTTGATTATCATCATTATAAAATAGGGAATGTGTTGAATATAATATCATTTCTCATATAAATATATTAATATTTATTTAAATGATATTAAATATATCATTTTTCACTATATTATTAAACTTGACCAATATCCTCACATAGAATTTATCGAATCCTTATTAATGAAATAAAACTGTTTGATAAAAAAAATTAATATTATGTTCACGAAACCTTGAAAGTAAATATTTATTTTTATATTCTTGTAACATGATTAAATATTTATTTTCATTTATTCACTGAACTAGTGAATATATAAAATTTTACATTCATTGGATTAGGAATAAATAAAAAAGTCATAAAAATCAACTAACATATTTTGAAATTTAATTTCAGGTTATTGATTTTTTAGTATTAACTATTAGATGAATAAATAAAATTTTAAAAACTAAATATTAAATTTATTCTTTGAAATTAATTTAAATAAAATTTAATTAGATTTTGGATACAATTAGTGTGATACCTTATTGGACCCTTTCTAGATAGAAAATGCTATAACATACATAAATTCCAAGATCATTGACTAGAAATAAATCAAGGCACCCATATAGAAAAAAGTTATTTTTTAAATTAAAGTGACATTATAATAAATGAAAATCTATGATATAATACATTTATCAACATTATCTCATAATATAGGATTTAAATAGGGGCTATCATCTTATATTCTTGATTTATCATTTTTTTGAATTTCAAAAATGAACTAGTCTATAAAATACCATGTTCATAGATTTTTTTACACCATTTAATTTAAATAAAAAGGGTAGAAATATATTTTTATTCATATGGATGGGGAAAATATATTCTTAACCTTTCAATTAAGGTCATATCACTTATGATTTACCAAACGTATTTGACCTAACAATGAGAATATATCATCACGATTTTCATATATATTTCAAAATAGAAGATTAATGATCCACATTAATAATGACCTCAAGTCTATGGAGAAATAAAGATTTTAGTGTATAGGATTATTCAGTGATACATAAATCATATTTAATTCCTTTTGGTGGGTATGTTACCATGACCTCCTTTCATTTTCATATCTAGGTGTAGACTTTATGAGGATAATATTCAATGATTTTGAGACCCAAACACCATATATTCAATCATCTTATTTTCCTCATAATATTGGTTTACTTAAACTATATGAAATATTTATTAAATAATATTTTCATAACATCTATGCATTATCATTATATAGGGGAACTACTATAACCCTTTACTATAAAAAATATCCCATAGACATTATCACATAAATATTAAGTAGAAGAAAAATAATTATGAGATAACAAATTTATATTCTGTTAATATAAAGTAAGAAGATAGTTGATTCTAGGGAACCAAATCTAACAGAAACCCAATTTGTCTAGATACAAGTACAAAAAAACAACTTTTTAGTTATCATAAGATATCCATGATTCTACATAGTTATGGTTATAATCACCAGGAAAAATAATATAAAATTGTGGTTATACTACTAACTATGAATTAATCACTTTGAAGAAAACATTTTAAGATATTATATCCCCAAGTATATATTTTTTCCTCTAGAGTGAACTTGATATATTGGTATTACCATTACAAAAATATTTTCATAATATATATTGTGATGATACTTTACTTTCTTATTATAATTATAAAATATAGAACAAATTTTTTATATATAATAATGATTCAATTATGTTAATGGATGTGGCATCATACTTGATAATTTTAGATATCAAATCTATTAGATTCCAATTTATGATTAAAAATAGGATGATGTTGGATTTTTTTTCAATAAGTTAATGATGGAATATTTTTTATCACAAGAAGCTAAATTTTTTGAATCAAAACATATAAATAAAAAGGGTTATTTGGAATTGTATATTGAAGGAAAAAATGAATAATGTTTTAATGAAGTTTGATAGAAATATTTCTAGAGGATATAAATCAAACCACATCATTCCATGTTTCATTGTGAGGAAGACATCATATGATTGATTCTGAATCACATAGGTGCATCCCTTTTTATTTTAGAATGGATTTACCATTTATTAGTTATGAACTATTCACTAAAAAAGTTTCTTTGGAAAATGAAAATGGAGGCTAAACAAGGCTAAAAATTATAGAAGAAAATTTTCCCTTGAGTTAGTTGTCCTGGGTCAACTATAGTCAGTGGTAAGTAGTTGAGAGGTGTAGAATACTCCAAGTGAAATGTAATTATAGAAAAATGATTAAAGGACCATTCTAATATATTTTAGGGAAAGAATGGAATTTTTAATTTTATTGGTTAATATAATAATGATTTATTTTATTTTTATGTCATATCTTTGTTGATATAGAACAAGAATCATGAAGGAATGTTTGACGAGGGATAGTGGTTTATGTAGTAAATGCCACAAAAAGGTGACCATGACTTATGGTGTAGAGGAAAAAAATTTAGGTATATTTGGTGTAACATTAATTATGCAATGTGATGACACATAAGGGGTGACAAGGATATTTTCATCATCATTATATTTTATTGGGTACCCACCCTATTATGAAGTCATTACGCAATAAAGGTGTTATGTGTAGAACCTAGGGTACTTTTTAACCACGTGTTTTCACAATAGAGAAGGTTCCATGTCATAATGGAATCCTGGATGAATTAATATTTCTCTTCTAGTTTTGATATACTCATGGTACAAGATCTATCCAACTGCTAGAAGTTTCAATCAACATATTTTCAATGCCGCATCTTATTCCGTGATCAAAGGATATGAAGCAAATTATGACTAAAACATGGGTTTTTTTAAATAGAGATCATCTGTGGGTTTTTTCATTATATATTTTATTGTTAATTACTCCATAAAAGGAGATGAATTTTTAAATTTTCAAGACTTTATTGTGGTAAAGGATTATACGACATTGTCTAGGATTTTTCTAGTTACGGTTGGAATTCAATATTAATGTAAATAAAATAATTCTTGTGGTAGACTAAAATTAATTGTAATGAACTAACTGTATTAAAATATTTATTAACATAGAATAATATAAGTGGATTAGGAAAATTATAATTAATTTAAATCATTAGATTAAGGGTTGGATAGTGATATCTATATAAAAATGCTCCTCACAGTTCTAAAAATAATATGAAATTAGTTGACATTGGAATATCTAAATTTCTAAAAAAATAACAGGGAATACATTAACATATCTATACATGAAAATATATAATAAGATAAATTCCATATCTGAAACAAAAAAATTAATAATAGATTTTTTTTAAATATAAAAGTAGAGTTCTTTCTAGTTTAGATGACTAGAAAGAAGAATGAGATAGATTGTAACTCATTGAATATGTTTCTATAAATGATTATGATGTTTTTCATGATATCTTCTAGAAAGTTGATATTTTTCATAGAGATGTTTATAGATTTCCTATAAAGGAGCATCCAGAATATTCAAGTTGACAATAAATTTCTGATGAAACAAAAACGAAGTGAAATTTTTCATCTTGGCTTGCATAACACAATGGTAATCAATTCCATTTGTAGTGTAAAAGGGAGAGGTTGTTAGAAAGGTGTGATCATATGGTTTAAGTGATCCATATCTTAACACTATAAGGGGTGAATCTTGGTCAGATTGACTAATCAGGAAACCACCATTAGTCGGTGAGGATATTGGATTATAGTGAACCAGTTCATCATCAATCACATTCTCTTTTGATTATCCCATTGAGGTTGAACCAAGTAAAATATTTTTTTCTTGTGTTATTATATTTTTTTATGTTATGTGTGATGGAAATTAAAATGTTGTTTAAGTAGCTGTTGAAATAAATGTTTAAAGTACTAAGGAAAAGTAAATTGTTAATCAGATCAACATCTATACTATAGAAAAAGAGTGACCCAAACAACTATGAATTCAATATAATAATTGGGTAGTAAGATTTTAAGGAAATTTGTTTAAATTGAACCTATTTTCTATACACTGATTCCCCCCTAGGGTATCTATTACATAATTCATTTTTATGGATAAAAAGTTATATCATAGCCAAGATTTAGTTTTTTAGTTTTTTTCCATTAAATTTTTCAGTATGGTTAATGAAGTTTAGTACTATTTTAATCTCACATTATTGTTGAAGTAGTGACATTTGTAACTCAAAAGGGGATTCTATTATTTTATGGAAACAATTTATCTAATTGGATTAAATAATTCCTGATATAATATATGTATATGTTTCATTACATTATAAAATATTGTTTGATGTATTTTTTCAATTTACATTGCATGGATTTTTTTGAAAAAGATTAAATAAATTTGGATATTTATATGTCTAATAAGGAGACAGTAAAGGATTCCCTAAAAGAAGATGTGTTCAAGAAGGTTACTCATGGAACATTTTCTAATGATGTGTAGTTGAATATTGAAGATTTATATTGAAAAGAACCAATGATGAAGGTTAGTGAATACTATCTAATGTAATGTGAAAGAAAGAATAAAAATAAGTGTTTCATTAACATGAAAACATTCATTCAAACTAAGGAAACTTATTATTGTATTATTATTTATTTTATTTCTAAAAATAGTTTTAAATTTTTTTCTAACAGTATTTCAAATGATTTTTGAAATTTAATAAATTCATATTCACCCATGTAAATTTAGAACCTCACAGATCCAAATTATGAGATACAAACTATATCAAATTTCCAATATGGAAGTTATACTTAAAATACTCAAAGAGGGGTCCAATAATTCTAATAAAAGGTGGATAATTGGGAGGTCAGGTGTAGAATTTACAATGAATTTTTTCAATAACTATTCATAGAGAAAAAAAAGTCAAGGAATGGTGGAGGTTTCCTTCGATTTTGACATAATGATTATGGGTTCAAATATGAATGAACAAATTGATTTGGTTAATGAATTGTTAGGAATAATTGTTTATGAATTCTTCATTAATAAATTATTGTTTTCCAATGAATAAAACATATTGAAATCCCATGGTCTACATTATATGGTGGCCTCTCACACCCAACTATTCTTCTACTGTCACTATAATATTTAACTGAAATATACTGCAATGGGGAGTTATAAAATATAGATTCTAAATATATGTTTGTATTTTTAAAATAAAATATAGATGCATGAAAAATATTAAAAACCAGTTAATATTGATAGTAAGAATAAATTAATTTATATTAGGATTTTATAGTGATTATATCATTATTCCTTGAAAAATATTTTTTCTAAATATTTTTTCCAATTTTTAGAAAAACAAAATCACTAATCATCCTCTCGTTTGAAATTTTATTACCTCATTCCCACCCTATGCATGTCGGATAATCTCCTCTACATCATGACTAAAATAATCCACTATCACTATACAAGCAATATTATGCAAAAAAATGAGAGTAATATATATGATCGAAAATAATAACACAATATTAGTGAATGTTGGGTGATCTATTCACCACAAATGGTTTCACCACTATTAAAATTCTATGAATAGAATTAAAAGAATACATTGATGCAAAATGAACTCAAAAAATCACCACCCCACCCACAGAACAAAAAAAATATGAATATAATTGAAATTCCTGACAAAAATGGAGGCTAAAATTGTTAAAACCTTTAAATAAAATTTAGATACATTTTTATTGGAAAGGGTTGGAGATATTAACCTCTAATTAAGACCTCAAAAAGTTTTTCCTGGTTTATATAGTAAATGGTTTAATTTTGGAATTTTTTAATCTAAAATATTATTCATATATTTCTTTAACAAACTCACAAAAACTTTTATGTTATTTGTACAGGTGTATCCTTATTTAATACCAGATCCATAAAGAAAACATTTTTGTCCTATCTAACTATTCATATTCCAATGCTCTATTTTCTAATTCTATGAACATGAAAAATCTATACTATATTATAGAAATAGTTTAATTAATTATTTACCAGCATGCTAGCTATCTTCAAATAAAAGTTCTTCTCTATTTTTTTTTTACTTGGAGTTATAATGGCCTATATTTGATCTTTTTTCAATTTGTGTATATATTTCCAAGGCTAAATTTTTATATTTATTTTGTTATAAAATATTAGAATTTAGCACAGATATTATTTGATAAAATTTATAGAAGTAATCCCATATTCCAAAAAAATCAATTTCATAATTTGGATTAAAATACAAATATTTAGGGCTAAAATAAAAAATGATATAATGATACTCAAAATTCTAAAACATTTCATTTCCCCAATTAAAATAAAATTATTCATAAAACTTAAAAATGTAATAATTACTAATAAAATGATAAATTATTGGGATTATAAAATATAAATATATAATTAAATTTATGAAATTATAAGATTCATTATAAAATTTCTTAAGAAATCAAAAAAAAATATGGCCATAAATAATGATTTAAATGTAATCATCATTCCACTCTAAATTCAACTTCAAGAAAGAAGAATATCTTGAATTGATTCTTGCACATGTTAGAAATAAATTTTTATTCCGCTAAGATAGAATTATAAACAGATCAATGATTTCAAGATAAATATATTCTTTGTAATGTGAAATCTTAAGGGACGGTTACCCTCAATGGAAACCTCGATAAATATATGATGTAGAAATCAAAATATGGGATCTTGAAATAATGGAATGATTATTGAAAAATCAAGATAAAATGAAATTCAAAGGAAGTTATATATGATTTGATAATTATTTGTAAGGTTGTGACATACCATGAGTGAATTTTTAGAATCCCAATGCATTAATAGAATAAGGAAACTTTCTTCACCAACTTCTCAATATAAAGGATAACACGAATGGTATGATTTAAATGATAAATGTTTTAAGTGTTCTAATCCTAGTCTTATTGAATGAAATTATAGTAGTATAAAGGTAAGATAAGACATAATTAAAATCTACATTCATCTTATATACAAAGAATAGGTTTACACAAGAATAAAAAATATTAATCTAGATAACAGTGTATTATTTTATAGGAAAGTATGGGAGATCAATGAAATTTACAAAAAAACCCCATAATGATACACTCATAACATACCTATTATAAAAAAATAAATCAAACATAGAATTTTGGTAGTAAGGATGAAGTTAATCCAGTTGTGATAATTAATGAAGGGAACTGAAAATAACATAATAGAGATAAATAAGTTTGGTGTGGCTCTCATGGAATTTGAGGACAAAATGAAAACATGCTTAAGTGGTCAAACAATAAACATTATAAGGAAAGATTTAATTATGTGTGAAATATTTCTCCAATGGTAGAGGATGTAATATTGATAAATCAGTAGTAAGGAATTAAAAGTGAATTCAATCACAAGGGGTATTTTTGTTGTAATAATGGAACATACTTATCATAGAAAGGTTATGTTCAAGTAAAACCTCTAAGATGAAGTTTTTGAAATTATAATTTCTCAAAGTACTTCCACTTTCATTTAATTAAAGATTAATACCATTGAAAATAATCAGGAAGATAAGAAAATTGATAACATGATTTTATTCCACTCCATCCAACGGCTCGAAGACCGTCAAATTTTTTATTTTAATAAGACCCCCTTTAAGAGAGAAAGGGGGGAACCCAAAAATACTTCATGACATAGGACAATTAACGACATGAATATCTAAGAGATTCAAACCAGACTAACAACATGAAACACCCCACCCCAGTATTTAATCGTGATGAGACTCTCCACCATTGAAAAGTGATTCCACAAGAAAATGTCATGTGTTAAAGCATAGGCCTTATCTGATGGATGACGCCATACCCTCTCAATAACCAAATCCAAAAAACTCTGAAAAGGGGAACCGCTAGCTCTAAAACCTCCTTTGGGCATGCTCCATGTGGTCGAGTCCAGTACTACAACTTCAATTCTTTAATACCAAAAATACACACAATAACAATGAACAAAATAGAACAATGTACATAATAAAAAAACCATTACCTTTCCAGCATTCCAGATGTTGAACTAGTACAATACCAGCCCCATAAAGCCAGTCTCCACCAATCCTATCGTATTGACCACAGCAACCACCCAAAAGACTCACAGACGGCAGATCAAAGTAGTGACACCCACAAAACGGGGAAGAATAGATTGACCCCACTTCTAGGAATTGAACACCATGGAGAATTGGGTGGACCTTGCCGCAATGAACTTTGTGAACCCATACTCTGCCACAGCCGGCCCCGAACCCGCTGCTCCGCCACAGCAAGCCACGAACCCATGAAGCATCAACTTGAGGAAAGTTGAAAAAGTCCCCTCTACCCATGTATTTATATTATGTTAATTTCTTGTAATTATTTTAAGGATTTAGGGGAGATACAATTCTTGGGTAATTTTCATCATAAGATTCAAAGTGATTTCAAGGAATTATTTGAAGTTCCAAGTGATGTAGGAGGTAGTACTAATGATATATAGTCAAAACATAAATATTAATAAATGAGAACAACAAGTGGAATTGGGTAATTAATTTTTATTATAAAATTTGATATCAAAATTTCCATCAATAATTAAGTAGGTAATGTAATAATATGAAGTAGTATGAGTATAAAATACTGTCATGACATATTTATTTTTAATCTAACAGTTGTTTTGTTATTTTATGTTGTCTGAATATTTTTAGGATATCAATATCAGTTAACATTATATGAATTTAATTTAATATTTTGTAGCAAAAAATATATTTTTTAGGGGGCTTGGTGATAAATATAAAAAAAAATTATACTGGTCCACCTAGGAAGTAATCTTAAATGAAATTTTATTAATATGCTTCAATCAAGTAGTATCAACCTATTTTTAATAATTGGTATCATGCTTGATGTCTGGAGCAAAACTATATAGAAAACGTTTGGTATGTATGATACACTATGTGTATTTTTATTCATTAATGGTTTGGATAATGTTTTCCTAAGTCCATAGGAAGAGTTCCTGGGTAAAATTTGAAACCTATGACTGTATGTACTATATGATAGTATTTGAAGTGAAATATAATACTTGGGTTCTATTGACTTTATCATGTTTTCTACATTGATCACTGGATTGGTATGCTTATATGTTATGTTTATATCTAATTATTATGTTTTTTTACGCTCACTAAAATTAAAATAAATTATCCATGGTTTTATAAATATTTCTTGATCTTATGGGAAAAATATGTAATTCAATTAGTGATTAATAAGTGGCGTGTTGTTTACATGAGTGTTTGAAATTTTTGAGCTCTAAATTTATGAATTGTTGAAGTGTTTTCCATAGGGGAACCTCGTATCTCGGAATTTTATACAATGACTATATTGAGTTGGGAAAATATTATTAAACAATTATGCTTCATAAATACAAATTGGTATCATGATAAGTGGTATCGAATGATATCACCAAATAATTTTTCAAAGTGAAAATTATTATTATTTCCTTAATATAAAGATTATATGGGGACCATAATAATAGAGATGAATAATGATACCATTTTTTCCAAGGTAAAATGTCTTTAAATGGCTAAAAATCTATTAATTGTGGAAGGTAAAAAAAATGGATTTGATGTAAAATTGGTAGATAAAAATCATAAGTCTATGTGGAATCCAAAATAAGAGATTATAAGGTATTTTGTTTTCTTGGAGAAGAATTGGATTCGATAATAGAGGTATTTCATGTATTGTGAAAGGTTGTAGATTAATGATAAGAGGTATTTCTTATAAATACATAGTGGGGATTGTTAGCATCCAGTTGAGGATTTGTAATTTGATAGTGTTTTATTTTTTTTCATTGTGTTGAAGATGTAGTATTTTTCATAAAAGAAAAGATATATTTGTTTTGTTGACTCTGAAATCAACAAAAAGTGGTCTTTTGTGTTGAATATTGATGTAACTAAAATGAAAATGGTATGAAAGAAGATAGAGATAAATCTAATAGGGGGAAAAAACATGACACATCACCCTATATAGCTCAATTAGGAAGACATTATAAGGTCTATTAGAAAAAGGGTAGGTTAATTTCTTTTCAAATTTTTGATAGGATGGACCATTTCTTAGTTATACCAGTTGTTCCATGGAATAGTTAGGACATAAGAAATAGGGGTTCATATTAGGCTAGTAATAAGAGTACCTGGATACACATTATGGTAGTTGATCAGGATCAATTACAAGAAATTGTAGGTTTAGAATAGAACAAGCATAAGGTAGGCATGAAGCAATAATAGGAAAAAAGGAAGATTACTAAGATGGTTGATCTTAGGGAAAGAGTTAAATTGGTCGTGGAATAGGTATGTACCATTGAGATTTTATCCTAGTGGATGTCTCTAACACCCCAAAAAAAATTTAGATAGATTCTTTTTAATTTCATTGATGTATTGTGTTTTATGCTAAAGGAATATTACCTTTCACTAAACACAACCCCATATTATCTTGCAATATATTCAACACTATTCTTGTCTTTTGTTACATGCAAGAGATACCTTCCTCGATAGTGTGTGTTGTATGACATACCAAGTTTCACTAAACAATGATATACTATTAAAATATTATTATTTAATGGGTTATAAACTAGATATTATGAATATTATATACCATATTTTGAATTATATATAACATTAACATTGATCTTATGTTTTTTCTATACATGATATAAGAACAAATTCAATTTTTCGAATAAAATAAGCATTTTCCAAAAAAATGCAGTTTTGCCTTCTTTTGATGGCATACCCATTTTAAATCTATTTTTCAACCCCTTAATTTATTCTATTTTAAAAAATAAACATCTCCTCTAGAATATCAATATAAAAATTTATATTTATTGAATTCTTGGTATTTTAATGATAAAATTCATATTTTAATGAATATTGAAAAATAATGCATTTTAATTCAAAAATATCATTTCATCTAATTTATTTATATAGTTGAAATATCATTGAAATTGGTTTTAAAGTGTAATTGTATTATTATTTTATCATTCCATCCAATTTTCGTCTTTTTATTTAATTTCACATTTAAATTGGATAAAAACACATGAAAAACATTTGACAAGTTTTTACTTCTTAAAAACCTGCTTTTTAGTTTTTAACAACGAGAATTAATTTTATATTAATTTCTTCAAATTCTGTATTTTGAATTATGAAAAATGGATTCCATATTTTGAATCAGTGGGTCCAAATTATGTTAAAAGTTTACTTTTATTTTTTGGATATTACGTTTAGTAACTAAGATAATTTTTATTTACCAGAGTTAAAGGTAAATCAGGTAAATTTGGGTAACTAACAATATAATAATGATAATAAAATTACCCAAACATGTGCCCAAATCCTATTGGATGGATTAAAGTCGACCAATATCACCTATGGGTTAGAATTTATTCATTTAATTGACTTTTTCCAATGAAAGTGTTGTAATCATAATTAAAACAAAAGAAGGTGACAACATGTCACTCTCATATATCTTATAAGTATAATAATTTCAATATAGTGATAAACATGATAAAACTTAGAACAGAAAGAGTTTCAAGAAATAAAATGAAATTATCTACATCATGTAAATTTATTTACAATTTTTATAGAATAAATAATTACCATTAATTATGTAATAATAGGGATGTAGATTTTATTTTATTGGTAGAAATATCGAATAAATGGTTATAAAAATATTAAAACAAATATCATATGAACTAATCAATATTATCTAAGAATTTTCTAGGAAAATATTAAATATTAAGAGTATATTAAATAATTTTTTCTAATTTTTATTCTATAGGGATTATATTTAAATTCAAATAAATAAATAGTGTCAAAATTGACACTATTGATATTTTATAGAATTAGCATATTATTAAATTATTTCAAAATCACAAAAATATTTCAAAATTATAAAGTGAAAATTTTATGGTATAAAATGTAATAAAATATTCAATAATGTAAAATTGGCAACACATACGTAAATATTTATAAATATTAAACATTTATAATATTATTACCATAATTAAAAATAAATAGATTAAACAAGGAAAAATCAAAATGATAAGGTTTAAAATAGAATCATAACATGTCTAAATTTTATTTCCTGAGAGGATTTAGACCCAATGTCATCTTATATTTTAAATAATCCACTATTTAAGCATTTTAATTTAAAAATTAATTTATATTAATTTAATAGTTATGGTATTTCTAAAGGTGTACATCCCCTCTCTTACAAAAGGGAAACTCTTCTCCTTTAATCACACCTATAAAGCCCTATTTCTCACCCAATCTCTACCAATTTCCATTCGAAACTTCCCTCACTTCATTATAGAGGACACAATTTGGGATGAAATCTATTCTAGGGAGACCTTTTGTGAAAATAAAAAGAATATACATGAAATAGAGGTAAATGTTTTCCCACCACTTTCAAAATAATTTTCCTCTTCTAATTCGTATTCAACTATTTCTATCCTAATAAAGTAATAAATCTAGTATATAATACATTATGAGATGTTGTTATAATTATTTTATAACCTTATACCTCCTTTTAATCATCCTACAAATAACAATATCACCATGGGTATGTACATACGTCTTACCGTCTCCTCGCTGTGGTGTAATTCTTTATTCAACAATATATAATTTGGATGGGTATAATGATGAGTATAATGGATGAAAATAACTAATATAACATGATAATTATTCTTTATAATTAATATACCATCTGATTCCATATCATTTAACCATTAAGTGAATGATATCATAGTATGTGTGTACGTACATCCTACCATCTCCAAAACGCGATGAGATTCATTATCCATGTTAACCATTCAAGAATGATTATAAAGTATATATAAGATGACTCCTATATTCCGGATCTGAGAAGGATGTGACTGATCCGCCAAAGAGAAGGCAGAGGAAAGATTACTCTTATATGCCTAAGATGATTCCTACTAGGTCCCCTGGATTTCAATATTCTAAGGAGCTTCAATATTTGGAAAAGATAAACCTCAGAAGGAAACATGCCATGATTCTGACACAAGTTGACATCTTAGTGTGGGAGTCGGATACTACGGATGAAGAAATGGATCATGATTATGGAGACGGGTATGATTTCTATGACTTGTAGTTGGTTTTATGGTTTTTAATTCTTCCTTTACTGTTATGTTTGTACTATTTCTTTTATTTTAATAAATAGTCGGAGACCTTGTCTCTGGATGACTTTCCAGGTATATATATCATTTACTTTCTTCAATTCAATTCAATAATGAAATAGAAACAGCGTTCAAGCGTACGTACAGTCTACCGCCTCCATTAACGGTGTATTTCATTTCAATTAACTATCTATTATAGATATTAATTTAATGTATATATATGACATATAAATAATTTTTTACATTTTTGAAGTAATTAAATCATGATCTATGTAATAATATCAAGATTAGCAAGTCAAAACATGTAAGATTATTATTAGCCAAAGTGGTTCTTTAACATCGAATTTGATAAATGAATAGATTATATAAAGTTATAAGTGGTTCATAAATTATATCATAAAATGACTATGATTATGGAATAAGTAAATAACATTATTTATATCAATATACATGAGTTTTTAATACATACAAATCATATCATACATAAGGTAATGGATAATTTTGCAATCTCATTTTTATCTGAGATTGTTTATACGTAAGTATTTATCGGGGTACATTTAGCATCCACGTCCATGTCTCTTAAGTATTAATATTATTTATATTATTATAAAAAAATAAAGTTAATTATACCATTTGGTGATTTTTTTATTAAATGGTATGAAAGTAATATTTCTTCATTATTTGATTTGAGGAACTTTTTGACTTTTCCAAAAAAAATCATGAGGAGATTGTTTTTTTAACTTATACAGTATGAATAGATTCTTATTCTTTCATAACACATTATTTCCATGAAGAATATATTACAATATATCTAGTTTATTTTCTAATAAATTTTTAAAAAAAAATTTCACAGCTTTTTGATAAAAGAAAATATTTTTAAAGAAGAAATTATATTTTCCTCAATAATTATTTTCATGTATTTTATCCAAAATATTTTCCATCTAAGATGTCAAAGGGTAATGTTTCTCTCCCTATTATTACATTTATTTTATTGTGTTTATGATGGGATTATTTTTATGAAATTTTTTTATTTTATATGGATTATGATTGAATGATATTTATGAAACCCATTTTTTGTTCCTTGGGTTATGCTATGATGAATTGTTTTTCTTTTTGTGTCACATGTTAGAATGATTTCATTATGAGATGGGTGGTACCCATATACCCCTACTATGCATTAGTAGAATATTTATATCTCATGAGATAGACATTATTGTAATGGCACATAAATATGGTTTAGTAATACTGGGCTGGAATGACAAGTAAATTTGGTTCTGTAATGCATGGCTGGAATGACAAGTAATTCCGGTTCAGCAACGGAGTTTGTACATTATGATGGTCATATCAGCAGTGCCTTTACTAATATGTAAATCATATTATGTGATTATTTTTTTAATAATTCCATGTTTTATGGAAGTTATATGTTATCATGGTTCGTGTTCATTTATAATTTAGGCCTTATGAACTGCCATGATTTATTTCATGAATCAATATTTTGATATTTAAACATTATGTTTATGTTTTTACATTTTAATGTCTATGGTTAGTTTTATGTTCTCAATATTTACCCTTTATAAGAATTTGAGCTCACCCTTTTTATGTTTTCTTTTCCCCAGATGTAAAGAAAGGTTTTTGGGTAGGAAAAATAATTGGGAAGATCTTTATGGGAGATGTTGAAGATCATTCACCAAGCTAGAAGAAAGTGTTCCAAGATTCCAAATACACTAAACCTATAAGATATTTGTGCATATATTTGTGTATTGTATTAAGTATTTCACAAAATTAATGTAATTTCCAAGTACTTCAAGCATGGTTTGTTAGAGTTGGTATCAAAGTGAATGTTTATTCATCCTTGGAAACTAGGATGCAAAAACATTAGTGAGATCCATAGAGATATTTATATGGTATACCTAGGGATTCCCCTCAGGGTAAATCTAACTATATTTTACAGTCCAAGAATAATGGTAAAAATCATGAATAACCATGTATTAAACCTAATATTTTAGATATTAAAGTTACTACCCCTTTATTATGTTGTTTTCCATGTATTATTGTTTCCTCTCACACTATTTTTCGTGGCTTTTAGACAATGGATAGAATCCGAATGAATAGTGTTAATGATCAATGCACTGGTAAATGCAATGATTTTCCTCTATAGCCACCAAATTTTATGGTAGATGGAATTAAAAATATAATTTTTATACTTACACAAGCTATGAATCATTCTTGACTTCAAAATGTGTAAATAATGGAACAACATTTTATTGAGTCCTTCATAAGGAAACTTCAACCTTCTTTTAGTGGGTCTTCTGATCCACTTGTGTCTAAAAATTGGATCAGCACCATGGAAAATATATTTTACATCCTTTTCTATTTGGAACATGAAAAATTCATTTTGTTTTTTTTTCATTTAGAAGGTGAAGCAGACCAGTGGTGGACTCTATTCAATAATACAAGGCCGCATGATGAAATTGAATCCATTGAATGGGATGAGTTGAAGAACTTATTTTTCCATAAGTACTTAATAAAATGGATGATCAATCTATTGGTCTACAAGAGGAATAATTTACAAGGCTTGTAAGGAATGCTTCTAGTTTTATCATCCAACCAGAAAGTAAATTTGTTTAATTATTTAGTGGATTAAAACCAAGTCCTCAAAGGGTATTTTCTATAGGATACATCAGTAGCTATGAATAAATTGTGGGTTGTTATATTAAGGTAGAAATTAATGTTTATGTTACATATCAATATCATGGTTTTTATAAGAAATGAAAGATAGAGTTTAAGGGAATATCTCAAAACAATAGTAAAAAGAAGAAGAATGTTTCCTTATTCTCAATTTGTTGAAATAAATATGGTGAAGATTGTCTTAAAGGGACTATGAAATTTTTTATTTGTGGAAAATAATTTCATCAAGATGTCATGTGCCGATGTAATGGGAAAAAGGTTTTTAATGATGTGAATAGAGAAAAGACAACAAAGAATGCATTACCCACACTTCAATGATACAAGTGCAAGGAAATGGGTAATTATGATAACCAATTACCTAATCCAAGGGTTAGGGATGATTGTCGATTCCAAAAACCTCTTAAGGCTTAAAAAAGGAAAATGACATGTGATAACTATTGTTGATGTTGATTTTGAAAACAAAGTGGTGGAATGATTATGTGTTTATGTAATGGGATTCAAAAATAGTGTTTTTCAATATCTTTTATAGTATTATGGAATACTAGAATATCGATGTATTTTTCCATTGGGGTTTCCAATAAGGATATGCTACCGATAACCATGGAAATGATTGAAATATTTTTTGAAAGCAAATGATATGAGCATAAATAATGGATAAGGATATAATGAGATGCTTGATAATATTAATGACCATGTCAATGATATAAGCACAATGTGAAATCATAGTTTGAGTATATAGAATTTTTAAAAAATTTATTGTGTGGAAAGAGTTTATATTGACAGAATGCATGTTTTCACTATGGTTTTATGGTAATTCATGTTATTATCATATTTCAAGAGAATACATGAATAAGATATTCCCATGTTTGGAATGAAACAATAAATAACTATCTTATGATATATGGGAGAAAAATTTTATGTTGATTTAGTTCACCTATTTGTAATGTTTTATATATTTTTTTGAAGGATTGTAATGTTACACATTTATGGATAGTATAAATTATAATCTAGCTAATGTTTGTTATATTAATGTATTATCTCACAATACGTGGCCTTATTCATATTTGATTACCTATGCTAACCTTTTTGTTGAGACAGATGGAATGACCTATCATTCTATCACATAATCTACTAACACTTCAAGAATGGAAAATTCAACTTTATTTATTTAAATAATCGATGAAGTGGAAATTGTTCAAAGCATGAGGAATAGTGATATTGTACCAAAATCATGTATTTATTCTCATGAAAAAATCTTCAATATTAGGAAAAGGATCATGAAAACCAAAAAAGTTATCATAGTACCTTCTTATCCAATGAATCAGATGGTCCCTTAAATCATCAGAGATTTATGTCTTTATGGAAATTAACTTTCTCCAAACCCTATTCACTATCACTATCCATTAGAACATGATGGTTATGTTTTTCTTCCATATCCATGTTTTCACTTCCCACCTATGTTCTCCTATGTGGAAACCCATTGATGAGTTATATTGGGTAACCGTTATGTTTCTAACATTCCTTTTTAAAATGATGTTTTATTATTCCTTTTTATGATGTGGGGTTATATGGAAGAAAAATTCAAATTGTAAACCTTTTATAACCCCGATAAATTTTGTCACGAACCAACCTGGGTCGACCCTGAACCGGTCACTCGAGCCAGCCCGCGACATGGACCGAAGGGAATTCCAGATCTCCACGGGCTGGCAACCAGTGTCGGGCATCAAAATTTAACTATTGGGAATGATTTGGCCTACGGAAAAAAGATAAACAGATAAACAAACAGACAACAAAGATAAGAACTAGCAGTGGAAAGACAAAAAGAAGTCGAACATGCATCCTCGTGACCTCCTAGGTCACCACCCAACTCAAAACCACGTTTCCCCAACACTGAGCAGCTGAACCAGAAACTTGTACAAGAAACTGAACCTGCAATTGGAAAGATATAATAGGCGTGAGCACTGAGATGCTCAGTAGGGATGCCAAGAATAAACCACTGAATCCAACAATTCTCTTTTCCAAAACAGTCCACTGACACAAGTTTTAAATACAGATATGAAAGTAAGGTTTTCACATTTTAAAATATGCAACATTCTTTTCTCATTTAAAACACAACACATGCTACACACCATTTCCAAAATCATTTTCCATTTTATAGATGAAATCCAAAGAAGAAAAATACCAAAGATGGGCTAGAGTGAAATAAGTAAAAGTGACACTGAAAATAAACCAATACAACGAAAAGTAAACAAACAATGTAAATAATTCAGCAACAATGGGTGATCCTAAACATCCTTAGAAGACCCCTGGACATACTCAGTTTCGGAACCACCTATCGGTGTATGGTGAAGCTCCTAAGTCTATAACCAACTGGCCGCCCTAACTGACCAATCTAGTGGCAAAGCCCGCCGGGCCTAACAATGAATCCAGGGGGTACCAACCCGTCTAATCGGGGTTGATCAGCAACCGTCACTCGATCATCTAAAAGATGCTCAGGAACCCATGGTGGTTATAATAACACTGTGTAAGTAGGAAGGCCCTCGCACGCGTGACTCATATCACCGCACTTTCCTACCATAAACACGGATGCTTCCTATGCGTTCTCCCATAAAGGGTTACCCTAGATATGAGCGCCCCATATATTTATATATAAGAATACATGTCAAACATACAAAGTACCAACCGGGCCGTCACATCATTCGGTTATCAAAACCACTTTATTAAGCACTTGGAGTTGTAAATCGGACCTCTAGTTTTACATAATCAATGCCTTTATGAAAACATTTCAAAATCTCATCCAAAACAAACCTAAACACCAATTTTGTATTTAAAGAGCCAAATAGGCCATTAGGTTCCAAGTTTCAAGGAATTGCAATAAAAGTCTTGAATGATACCATATTCAATTTGTAAAAACAAACCCAAGAGTTACCTTACCCCACGCACTCGACAGAATATATACACCAAAAGCCAAATGAGCATATACGCATGGATTTCTTTTCAAACCACTTTAAAGACCATAAAATGAGACCCACATAATTTAGAAGACAAGATCCGCTTATAAACCAAGAATTTGAGAAAAATACCAATTCAAAGAGATGCGAAATCATTTCTTCAAAAGCATTAAGTTCCATGAAAACAACCAACATAGGACAAACAAGTTTCATAAAATGTTTCTACAAGCAAACACCACTCAAAACGTCCAACAGTAACATTTGCAGATAAAGGAAGTTAGTTCCAACCAAGTTGGCAAGGTATAAAAATGTGCATAAATAAAGAAGCATCCAAAAATCCATTTTTGATCAAACCTTTCAACCATAAAACATATTCATAAGTTAACTATAATAAAATAGAGGTGTGAAACATAATCTAATATTTAATTAAGAGAACACAATAATCAATGGATTAGAACTGGGGGCAAGGGCATGGAAACACCACAACATAACTAAGGAACTATTTAGAAGCAGTTTTTAACACTTTTAACCATCAAATAAACACCACAATGAATAAAATATTAGGATGATAAGGGTGCGAATAAAATTTATAAATTAAATGAAAAAAATCAAGTGCCTATGGAATGCTTCATAAAAAGAGAAGAGATGGAAATGCCTACCTCAATGAAGAATCGGGTCATGTCGAACACTTTGGAACTTGACAGAAAAGGCGGCGACCACTCGAAATCATCCTGCACTCGCACACACATACCAATATATATATACATATATCCTTAATACAATGCATTTATCCCTCGCACCATGAGGTAATACGTACTTGGAGGACATATATATTATATATATATACATACCTTAGGTGTATGTGTGTGTGTCCATGGTCGTTGACCATACATTCACTATAACAAAAGATATCCAAAATAATAAGGAGGTAAGGACCAACGCATGACTGAATGTACCAAGGAATCACAAAAAAAACTAAATTCACACATCATAACACACAATCAAAAGCATCCAAAAATATTTATATCCAAAACCCACCCTGATCCATTTTAAAAGCCAATAAATCCGCCTCAAAGAACATAAAAAAATCACACCATAAAAATCACTATTACTTCACAACAGATCCTAAATTGGAACTCAACCATTTTAACAAAATAATTATAAAAGAAAACAACACACGAATCATCCAATATCACCATTAAAGAACAATTAACATTTAACCACACACAATTAGCATAAACAGCATAAGCATAAACCAGAAAATACTTTAAAAGCTATTTTTGGAATAATTTTCTATCCCAAAAACACAACCATAAGTTAACCAAAGTAATAATAGTGGTGAGAAACATGTCAAAACAATAATTAGATCCGCAAAATATTATATAGATTGAAATGGAATGGGAGGAGATAAATAAATCTACCTCGGAGGCGTGCGAACCCAACCACGCATCAATAAAAGGGAGAAAAGCATTTCGCGGACCCGTCACACACCCTAAATACTGAGAAAAACATGCGAAATAAAATACAAACTATATTAGAGTGTTATTTATTTCAGAATAACACCAAAAATAAAAATAAAAAATAAAAAAATGGAAGAGAACAACCATAATAGGGTGCGGGGTCACGGCCGGGAGGAGGGCCAGCCGGGAGGTTGAGCCGGATGGAGACGGAGGCCGAAGCTGGACAGGGAGGCAGGCGGCCTTGCGTCGGTGCGGGGGAGGGGCGAGGGAGAGGTGGAGTGGCACTGTGGGAGGGCGACAGGGTGGGACGGTGGTGGGTGAGGGTGACGGGGAGGGTTGGTGTGAGCCGGCGGAGCAGTGCAACTAGACAGGGGGGTGCGTGTGGTGGCGCCGACGGGAAGGAGGGGAGGAGGCTCGGCAGATGCGGTGGCAGCCGGAGGAGAGGGGGCTGGCCGAAGGTTCAAGTGGGAGGGGGAAGGTTTGGCATCGTGAAACCAGGAGGAGGAAGGGGGTTGTTCCGTGATCGGAAGAAGAAGGGGGGTTGCGGTGTAGGGTTAGGGTTTTTAAAAAAAAGAAATTACAATAAAAAAATATAAAATACTAATATTAATAATAATAAAACTAGTAAATATTAATAAAACAAATAATTATTATTGTTTCTTATACATTTAATTTTAAGTAATATTAATTATAATAATAATATCAATGTTACAATAATAATAATGGAAATAATATTAATAGAAAAATAATAAAAATAAAATTGATAACAATAAAAGAAATTAATAACAACTTAATGTTAATAAAATGATAATTTTATTGCATTTCATTTTACAAAATAAGTATATTTATAACAATTAAATAATAACAGTATTATTACGAAATTAAATAATAATAATATTACCACTTGCGCAAACATATTCTCATTTTTATAATTTAAACATTAACCTTGTTTTATCGATATAAAATTTTATTTAGTTTTTTTAATTGACTTAATTTATTTATTTAATTTATTATATCTTTGAAGTGTCGCGCCACCGTGCATTCACTAGGACAAGATGCACGGTCATCGCTAATGCTGCGGTGAACGTACTCCGACCCAAGACCAACCAAAAACATCGAACATATAAAATTTCTAACTGGATCCCGACTAAACCTCACCCAAATTATGTGGGACCGAGTAAATAAGAAAAATAGAATAAAACAAACCAACGTCCGAGGTCGAGTGTGACAATTCTTCCCACCACAGACACTTTCTGCCCCCAGAAAGTCACTAAGTCAAAAGTTAGCATATCTCGAGTCCATGCCCAGGCAAAACCAGAAGAAACTGAGATGCTCATGGTGACCATTACCCACATAAGTCACACCCAACCAACTCGAGTACAATCATTGTCCGAGGTTGAGGGGAGAACACAGGAGGGTTCTCCACACCACATAAATTTACTAACACGGAAACCTTGAAACTCGAACACACCACCCCAGGGGGGGCAACGCGGGAACTCCCCAAACTAAACTCATCCCACATTCTCAATGCTAACAGAACAACCCCACCAATAGAATTTATAACTATTCTGGGAAAAAAACTGGCACACTGAGACACTGGGAAGGAGGAATCCCCTACCAAACTCAAACACAATATATGAAACCCCACGGAGAGGCGTCCAACCTAATAAAGAACCCAGAAACAACACCCATTAATTTCACAGAACCAAACATCCCCGTAACGTATGCAGCTGAGACCATACTCAAAATCAGAACATGTTTTCTTATCCCTAACCCCAACCCCCTTCAAGGAATTCAAATGATTTAGAATTTTCACCAATAGTAGATGAGGTTGCTTGGATTGCGGTAGAAATAGATCATCGCGCGACCACAACAATGATGATCTTATAATGACGACAAGAATAGAACAAGAAAACATTGGATATTTCCCTTCAGAAAGCTGAAAACACAATCCAAAGCGAGGTTCTACACTCCCTCAGAGACTCCTGACTGTGTTCGAGCTTCACCCTGAGAACTGTGGTTGGGGCTCTTATGGTTAAAGCATCCCCTGCCTCAGATTCGGGCATTTGCATTCTCTAGTCCCCAACTCCTTCCTCACGAGCGACACTTCTTCCAGAACTCTCACTGGTGGCCCGAACAGCCGCACGATAACAAGACTTCGGAGGTATGCGACAAGGCGGATTAGAATGCCTAAAACGATCACACTAGTGGCATGTGAGAGAACGGTCCAATAAACTGGGAGTCGGTACAAATGAAGATCCTTTCCAGACAGGGAATATTCATAAGAGACGACTCCAACCAACTACACCTGAGACTCTAGCGACGATGAGACATTCCACCTTTACTCGTCCGGAACTGAACCCTCAAATCACTCTGGGATGGTACGAACCTTAACTACCCTAGGAGTTCCCAACAACCCAAAGACACACTATTTTTCAGAACTATACAACTACCTCTAACAGAATTCAGTTACCTCGAAAAGCAAGAAACACAAAAAAAGGAACTGAGAACTTGGAATAACTTATTAACAACTTTTTGGGGGATTTCTAGGCAGCATATTCATGACAACATGAAAAACACCATCTAAACCGGCATCAAGCCAAAACCCAATCTAAGAAACAATATAATCCAAGGGGAAATAGGACCATAAGCCAAAAATATACAAACCTAAGCAAAAATCGCTTTCTGAAACCGTTATTTCTTCAAAATTTTAAAACTCACCTATGTCACCTTATGAACCGTCACATGTGCGTTCATTAAATCTTTCTCACATCATCCGCAAACAAGTGCCCCCACGCACTCTCCGTGCATACCCATGCACGTGTGACCCTCCATAAAGAGTACCAAGGTTCAAACACTTATTTTCCTTACCAAATCCAAACACATAACAAGTTTTTTTTTCCAAACCGATACACTTTCTCTTTAAAAAAACCCACTTTACTAGATTCAAAAACAATTTGGAAGAAATCCCTTTTTTCATTTTGAAAAAACTTACATTTTTAACACACGCTCGCATTAACTGAGTTCGAAATGAAACACAACCAACTATAAACCGTCAGAATGACGAACTAGTATTTGTACCTAACCTGGCGACATGGTGGTGAGTCATGCCCCAAGTAAGGTATAACACTAAGAGGACCTCAAATCGAGCACTTGGACTCCACATGGGTCACCACCTCATGTTATTCCGCAACATGAACCTATTTTCCCCTATTTTCATCCCTCAATCCAAAGCAACAAAAGGCAAAAGACTCAAATCCCGAACTACCCCTGGTAACTCAGGTCTCGTCATGAGCGGTGGTGATCAGGCACCGACCCGTAACTCACATACTGAGCCCCGAAAGTATTAATCTCCTTCTACTAGACACCCCAAATAACAAAGGCCCCTCTGATACCATTTTGTCAGGAACCAACCTAGGTCGACCCTGAACCGGTCACCCAAGCTGGCCAACGATATGGCCCGAAGGGCCTTCCCGATCCCCACGGGCTGGCAACCAGTTCTGGGCATCAAAATTTAACTGTTGGGAATGATTTGGCCCAAAAAAAAAGATAAACAGATGAAAAAATAGATGAAAAAGATAAGAACAGGCAGAGGAAAGATAAAAAAGTCGAACATACCTCCTTGTGACCTCCTAGGTCACCACCCGAGTCAAAACCACGCTGCCCCAACACTAAGCAGGTGAACTAGAAAATTGTATGAGAAACTGAATCTGCAACTGGGAAGATATAATAGGTGTGAGCACTAAGATGCTCAGTAGGGATTCCAAGAATAAACCACTGAATCCAAAAATTCTCCTTTCCAAAACAGTACACTGACACAAGTTTGAAATACATATATGAATGTAAGGTTTTCACATCTTAAAATATGCAACATGTTTTTCTCATTTAAAACCCAACACATGCTACACACCATTTCCAAAATCATTTTCCATTTTATAGATGAAATCCAAAACAGAAAAATACCAAAGATGGGCTAGATTGAAACAAGTAAAAGTAACACTGAAAATAAACCAATGCAATGAAAAGTAACCAAACACTGTAAATAATTCAGCAACCATGGGTGATCCTAAACATCTTTAGAAGACCCCTGGATGTACTCAGTTTTGGAACCACCTGCCGGCGTCTGGTGAAGCTCTTAAGTCTATAACCAACTAGACGCCCTAACTGACCAATCCAGTGGCAAATCCCGCCAATCCTAAAAATGAATCCAGGGGTACCAACCCGTCTAATCGGGGTTGATCAGCAACCGTCACTCGATCATCTAAAAGATACCCATGAACCCATGGTGGTTATAATAACACTATGTAAGTAGGAAGGACCTCGCACGCATGACTTATCTCACCGCACTTGCCTTCCCAAAACACAGACGCTTCCTATGCATTCGCCCATAAAGGGTCACCCTAGATAAGAGCACCCGATATATTTATATATAATAATACATGTCAAACATAAAAAGTGCCAACCGAGTTGTCACATCATTCGGTTATCAAAACCACTTTATTAAACCCTTGGAGCTGTAAATTGGACCACTACTTTTACATAATCAATGCCTTTATGAAAACATTAAAAAATCTCATCCAAAACAACACTAAACACCACTTTTTTATTTAAAGATCCAAATGGGCCTTTAGGTTCCCAGTTTCAAGGCATTGCAATAAAATTCTTAAATGATACCATATTGAAATTGTAAAAACAAACCCAAGTGTTACCTTACCCCACACACTCGACAGAATATATACACCAAAAGCCAAACTGGCATATACGCATGGATTTCTTTTCAAACCACATTAAAGGACCATACAAAGAGACCCACATCATTTAGAAGACAAGAACCGCTTATAAACAAAGAATTTGAGAAAAATACCAATTCAAAGAGACGCGAAATCATTTCTTCAAGAGCATTAAGTTCCATGAAAACAACCAACGTAGGACGAACAAGTTTCATAAAATGGTTTTACGAGAAAACACCACTCAAAACGTCCAACAGTACCATTTTTAGATAAAGGTAGTTAATTCCAACCAAGTTGGCAAGTTATAAAAATGTGCATAAATAAAGAAGCATCCAAAAATCCATTTTTGATCAAAACTTTCAACTAGAAAACATGGTCATAAGATAACTATAAACCAAATAGAGGTGTGAAACATAATCTAAGATTTAATTAAGTGAACACAACATTAAATGGAATAAAACTGGGAGCAAGGTCATGGAAACACCAACACATAACTAAGGAACTATTTCAAAGCAGTTGTTAACACTTTTAACCATCAAATAAACACCACAATGAATAAACTATCAGGATGATAAGGGTGTGAATAATATTTATAAATTAAATGAAAACATTCAAGTGCCTTTGGAATACTTTATAAAAAGATAAAAGATGGAAAACCCTACCTCAAGGAAGAACCGAGTCATGTCGAACACTTTGTAACTTTACAAAAAAGGCGGAGACCACTCAAAATCGGCCCGCAATCACACGCACATACCAATATATATATACATATATCCATAATCCAAAGCATGTATCCCCCACGCCATGAGGGGATGCTTACTTGGAGGACATATATATTATATATATATATATACATACCTTAGGTGTATGCATGTGCATCCATGGTCGTTGACCATACATTCACTATAACAAAAGATATCAAAAATAATAAGGAGATAAGGACCAACGCATGACTGAAAGTACCAAGGACTCACAAAAAAACTAAATTCACACGTCATAGCACACAATAAAAATCTACCAAAAATATTTATATCCAAAACACACCCTGATACGTTTTAGACGCCATTTAATCATCCTCAAAGAACTTAAAAAAATCACGCCATAAAAATCACTATTACTTCACAACAGAGTCTAAATTGCAACTCAACCATTTTAGAAAAATAATTATAAATTAAAACAACACACAAATCATCCAACTTCACCATTAAAGAGCAATTAACATTTAACCACACACAATTAGCATAAACAGTATAAGCATAAACAAGAAAACACTTCAAAAGCTATTTTTGGAAAAAATTTCTATCGCAAAAACACAACCATAAGTTAAACAAAGTAATAATAGTGGTTCAAAACATTCCAAAATAATAATTAGATCCACCAAACAATATATAGATTGAATTGGAATTGGAAGAGATGAATAAATCTACCTCGGAGGCGTGCGAACACAACCATGCATCAACAAAAGGGAGAAATGAATTTTGTGGACCAATCGCACACCCTAAATATTGAGCAAAACATGAGAAATAAAAGACACACTGTATTAGAGTGTTATTGATTTCAGAATAACACCAAAAATAAAAATAAAAAATAAAAAAAGGAAGAGAACAACCGCAAGGGGGGTGCGGGGTCACGGCCGGGAGGAGGGCGAGCTGGGAGGTTGAGCCGGATGGAGACATAGGCCGAAGCTGGATAGGGAGGTAGGAGGCCTTGGCGCTGGTGTGGGGGAGGGGTGAGCAAGAGGTGGAGCGGCACTGTGGGAGGGTAACGGGGAGGGCTGGCGCTGGGTGAGGGCGACAGGGAGGGTTAGTGCGAGCCGGCAGCATAGAGCGACTGGACAGGGGGGGTGCATGGGGCGGCGCCGACGGGAAGGAGGGGAGGCCGCTCGGCAGATGCGGCGGCAGCTGGAGGAGAGGGGGTCGGCCAGAGGCTCAAGCAGGAGGGGGAAGGGTTGGCATCTTGTAACTAGGAGGGGGAAGGGGGTTGTTCCGCGATCAGGAGAAGAAGGGGGGGTTGCGGGGTAGGGTTAGGGTTTTTAAAAAAAATAACAATAAAAAATATAAAATACTTATACTAATAACAATAAAACTAGTAAATATTAATAAAACAAATAATGATTATCATTTCTTATCCATTTCATTTTAAGTAATAATAATAATAATAATATCAATGATACAATAATAATAATGGTAATAATATTAATAGAAAAATGATAAAAATAACATTGATAACAACAAAAGAAATTAATAACAACTTAATGTTAATAAAATGATAATTTTATTGCATTTCATTTTAAATAATAATTATATTTATAATAATTTAATAATAACAGTATTATTACCAAATTAAATAATAATAATATTACCACTTGCGCAAACATATTCTCATAATTATAATTTAAACATCAACCTTGTTTTAGCGATATAAAATTTTATTTAGTTTTTTTTAATTGACATAATTTATTTATTTAATTTATTATTTATTTGAAGTATCGTGCCACCACGCATTCACCAGGACCAGACGCACGGTGACCACTAATAGTGTGGTGACCATACTCCAACCCAAGACCAACCAAAATCATCGAAATTAGAAAATTTCTAACCAGATACCAACTAAACCTCACACAAATGGTTTGGGACCGAGTAAATAAGAAAAATAGAATAAAAAACCGGCTTTCAAGGTTGGGGTGTGTCAAATTTTGAGGGAGAAATTAATTTTAAGGGGGGTATAATGTAACACCGTTTGATTTTATGAGATATATTATTTTTAATTTCTTTGAAGTCATGTGTTCTAGGATACATCAATATTAGATTTCTCTATAAATAACACTATATTATTATGAATTATACTCAACCTAATTCTTGTATTGTGTTATATGTAAGAGTGACCTTCTTCGATAGGTTGCATTGTACATCATACCGAGTTTCAATAAATAATGATATATTATTAAAATGTAATTATTTAATGGTAAATAGACTAGAATTTATGAATATTATTAACCACATTTTTAATTTTATATAAAATTAACATTCATATTATTTATTTTCTAGACATGATATAATAAAAAATTCATTTTTCATATAAAAGAATTATTTTCCAAAAAATAATGCATTTTTGCCTCCTTTTTATGGTGCACCTATTTTAAATCTAGTATTTAACACTTTTATATATTCTATTTGAAAAAATTAAACTTTTTATTTGGAATCATAAATTAAAAAACGTTCTTTTTTTGAGTGTTTTGTATTTTCTGACAAAATTAGTATTTTATTGATTAGTGAAAAATTCTACATATTAATGCAAAACTGTTTTTCATTTAATTTATTTAGATTGTAAGAATATATTTTTAAATGGTTTTAAAGTGTAATTGGATTAATTTTTTATCATTTAATCATAATTTGGTCATTGTAATTAATTTCACATTTAAATTGGACATAAACACATGACAATCTTTTGATAAGTTTTTACTTCTTAAAACCCCACTTTTTTGTTTTTGACAACGGGAATTAATTTTAAATTAATTTCTTAAAATTATGTGATTATATTTTTGAAAAATTTACTCCATATTTGAAATTAGTGTGTCTAAATTATGTTAATAGGTAATCTGTTTTTTGAAAGTATGAATAGTAACTACGGTAATTTTTATTTACCATACTTAAAGATAAATCGGGTAAATTAGGGTGACTAACAATATGATAAAGATAATAAAAATTAACCTAACCCCTAAAAATTATATTGGATGAATTAAAGTTGAAAAATATCACTTTTTCTGAATTAATTCATTTAATTGACTTTTTCTTCATGAATTTGATATAATAATAATTAAAACAAAAGAATGTGACAATATGTCACTCTTATAAATCTTATAAGTGTAATAATTTTAATATTATGATAAACATGATAAAAAGTTGAAAATAAATATTTTAAAGAATGATAATGAAATTATCTACATCATGTGAATTTATTTAGAATTTTTAGATATTAAATCATTACCATTAACGATGACACCATAGTCTTGTAGAATTTATTTTATTGATAGAAATATAAAATAAATGGTTTTAAAATTTTTAAAATAAATATTATATAATATAATTAATGTTATCCATTAATTTTCTAGGTTAATATGAATAGTTTTGAGTGTATTAAATATTTTTTTCTAATTTAACTTCTTTTTTTATTTTATTTAAAGTTAATTAAATGAATAGTTTTAAAATTGACACTATGGATATTTTATAAAAATAACATATTATTAAATTATTTAAAAATCATAAAAAAATTATAAAGTGAATCTTTTATGGTCTAAAATTTCATAAAATATCCTATTATGGAAAATTTACAACACATATGTAAATATTTATAATTATTTAATATATAGAATGATATTACCCAAATTAAAATTAAATAAACTAATTAAGGATAAATCAAAATGATAAGGATTAAAATAAAATAAAAATATGTCAAAATTTTATTTGTTGAAAGGATTTAGACCCAACCACATTTTATCTTCGAAATAATCCACTTTTGAGAATTTTAATTGAAATTAATTATTATTAATTTAATAGTTTTGGTATTTAAAAAGGTGCCCCTCCCCTCTCTTATAAAAGAGAACATATACTTCTCCTCTAATCACACCTATAATGTCATTTTTTTCAGAAAACACCTACCCATTTCCTCTATAAAATTCTTTAACTTCATCCTAGAGGACAAACTTAGGGATGAAAACCATCCTAGGGATACATTTTGTGCAAATCAAAATGAGATACTCGAAATATAGGTTATTGTTTTAACACCTATTTCAAAACTCTTTTCTTATTCTACTTCATATTCATATGTTGTTATCATAATAGAGAAGTAAATCAAGTATATTATATATTCATAGATGTTATTAAAATTATGGTACAACCTTTTACCTCTTTTTATCAATCTTACGAATAATAATATCGCCATATCTGTGTACGTACGACATACCGTCTCCACATCGTGGTGTAATTTTTTATTCAACAATACGTAATTTGGATGGGTATAATAATAAGTATAATGGATGTAAATAAAGAATATAAAATTATAATTATTCTTTATAATTAACATAATATCCAATTCTATTCCATTTAACCATTAACTGAATGATATTACCGCTCATGCATACGTACTGCCTACCGTCTCTATGACGTGATGAGATTAATTCTCCATGTTAACCATTCAAGAATTATTATAAAGTATATATAATAACTTTTCATGAAATATATGACCCAATAATTCCACTATATTTATATATATATATATATATATATGTATATGTCATTTACAAGCCTCTATTCAATTCAAAAGAGAAATGAAAATAGCATTCAAGCGTACGTACGGCCTACCCTCTCCAAAAATGGTGTATTTAATTTCATTTATGTATCTATAAAATATATATACATATATACAGAAAATATATGATATATAAATCATGTTTTACATTTTATATGTTCTTAAATCATGGTGTAAGTAATAAGATCATGAATAATAAGTCAAAACATATAAGATAAATATTACCCAAAACATTGCATTAACGTGGAATTGATAATTGAACATGTAATATAAAGTCATAAGTGGATAAAAAATGATATCATAAAAATTACTATGATTCTGTAATAAGTCAATAACATTATTTAAATCATTTTACAAGAAGTTCGGATATGTATAAAGCATATCATACAAATTTTAAGGGATAATTATCCAAACTCATTTTTAACCAAGATTGTTTATACGTAAGTATTTACTGAGGTACATTTATCATTCACATAAATGTTTCCTAAGTATTTAATATTATTTTAATTCTTATACAATTTTTTAAAGTTAATTTTACACTTTGGTGAATTTTTTATAAAACGATATGAAAGGAATATTTTGTTGTTATTCAATTTCTGGTTCTTTTGGACTTTTCCGTAAAAAACTTGAGGAGATTGTTTTTTATCTTATAAGGAATGAATGGATTCTTACACATTAATGACACCATATTTACATGAGAATTATATTATAATATTTCATGTGTATTTTCAATTAATTTATTTTCTTTTAAAATTGAATGGATTTTTTAGAAGTAGAAAAAATTGAATAAGAAAGGATATTTTCCTCAAGAATTAATTTCAAGTATATTATTAATATTATTTTCCATATAAGATTTAAAAGGGTTATGTTTCCATCCCTATTATTAATTTTATTTAATTGTTTTTATAATGGGATTATTTTTATGAAATCCATTTATTTAATATGGATTATGATGGAATAAAGTTTAAGAAACCCATATTTGGTTCCTTGGATTATGTTATGATGAATGGTATATGTTTTTGTGGAACATGAATGAATGATTTCATTATGAGATGGGTGGGACCTATATCTCCCTCCAATGAATTGGGTAAAGATTTTTATATCATGAGATAAACATGACTGGAATGGAAAGTAAAACTGGTTTAGTAATACAGGGTTGGAATGACAAGTAAATCTAGTTCAGTAATACAATGTTGGAACAACAAGTGAACCCAGATCAGAAATGGACTTTGTCCACCATGATGGTCTTGGCAGCAATGTCCTGGCTATGATGGAAATTATATTTTGTGCTTATTTTTTTCCACAAATCCATGTTTTATGTCAATTATATGTTATCATGGTTTGTGTTCATTTATGATTTATTCCTTATGAACTGCTAAGATTTATTTTATAACACAAGATTTTGATATTTAAACATTATGTTCATGTTTTTACATTATAATTTTAATGATTGGTTTTATGTTCCCAATGTTTACACTTATTGATAATTTTATCTCACCCTTTTATGATTTCATTCTCATAGGATATAAAGAAAGTTTTTTACGATGAAAACTAATGGGAAATATCTTTATTGGAGATGTCGAATATATTTCACCAAGCTATAAGAATGTGTTTCGAGTTTCCAAAGACTCTTATCTAATATGATCTTTTGGCGTATATTTTTGTAATGTATTTATTATTATAAAAAAGTAATGTAATGTATATGTACATAAATATTTGGTAGTTAGAATATCACATCTTGGTTAATATATAAAAAAGTTTAATATAGGTTTGTTTGATGTGGGATACCGACTGATATAAGACTTGCCTCAAGGAATTTCGACACACCAGAGTGAGAGGATTGATTTTTCTAGGAATGTTTAGAATCACATATTGTGTGACCTGAAGCCAATAAATAGGGATGAATATCCTTTTTTAGCATCATTTTACTCTTTAGGCTACCCGTACTATAGTGGGGGAATTTCCCTATAAAGGGATTGGTCTTGTAACTTTTTTGGATTTTGTTAACGAGTGTTTCATTGAAATAAAAGGTTCAACATTTCAGAGGAATCTTGGATGAATTAATGTGGAATTTTCATTGAAAATATCCTCACATTGGAAGTTCTTTCCATGCCATAATATTTTTTGATAAAATTAAAAGCCACATAGTAGTGTAATGTACTATTCCGCATCTAGTTGACTGACCAAAAGAGATTTAATAATTCATTAATAGAATATGGGTGCATTAAAATAAAATATCATATGTGGGTTTTTTTGATCTGGTCATTAAATATTCTCTATGCCAAAAAAATAATACCATGTTTTTTATTCTCTAATGTTGAGATAGACTGCGCCCTAGTAGTGGATTCTATGTCAAGTTTAATGAATTTTTTAGTTATAGATGGAATTATATATTATTGTAAATGAATGATTTTTAGGCTATTGACTCAACATAGTTTTTACATAAATACCACATGAAAATATGTGGAATACTTGGGATGATCTTAGTGGATTGGGAAGGGGATAATTAATCATAAAAATTAGATTAATTTTTTAATGAATATATCTATATTAAACATCTTCTGCATGTTCTAAAGAAGCATAAAAAATTATTGAAAATTCTTATATTTGAATTTAATAGAATAAAAAGAGGAGAGGACACATTAGAATATATAAAATAGAAAATAGCGTAAAATAGATGTTCCATATCGAAAAATAAAATGAAGAAGAATTCAATTAATATTGTAAATCAATGTACAGAGTAATCTGGATTATATTACTAGAAAGAATGGGTATATAAGTTTGAACTCATTAAATACTTTTCCAAATAAGAATATAAATTTCAATATAATATCACATGGAAATAATGTTACTTTAAGTAAATGATCATATCATTCCTGTGAACTATCATCTAAGATATCAAAGGCACCAATATAAATTCATCGAAAAAATTTAGTGAAACTATTGATTTTTGTTAGTATTTAAGAGTGGTAATACTTTCTTATAATAGTGATAAAGGGAGGGAAAGTGTGAGATAAGTTGTCATAGGGTGGTATTTTTTCCGAACTGAACATTATAAGGGGAGTTACCCCAAATATAAGTACCCTTTACTGAACCCACCATTAATCAGTGGGGCATGTGGATTCTGGTATAGACACACATTTTCAATCAGACGCTCTATGGATTATCTTATTATGGTTGAACATAGTAAAATACTTCTATCTTGTGTACTCATAATCGTTTATATTCTTCATGATGAAAACTTTATAATTGGGTAAGAAACTTTTGAACTAACTAATTAAAGGGATACAAGAAAGTTATGCTTTAATCGTATCAATATCTAAAAAATAGATGAGGAGTGAATAAAATAAATATGAGGTCAAAATCATTATATTGAAGTGATATTTTAATAATAAAAAAATAGAAATGGAAATATTTTTCATACCGTGATTCACCCACTCCCCCCCCCCTCTCGGGATATCGCTCACCTAAGTCCCTTATGAGACTACCAAACACTGCAGGAGTCAATAAGATTATCTTACTCATTTCTTAAGCCTCACTATAATACTCGATAAAATTTTCTATAGGAAGAAAATTTTTTGTCCCATTGATAACTAGAATTCCCACTTCTCGATATACCATGAACTAACCCTTCGACTACATCAAGTACTATTGGATAGTTCATAGTGTTTCATTATTTCATTTTCTTGGTTATGTTTTATATTTTCCCACCATGATTTATACATAAATAAATATAAAATATCATAACATATAATGGAATACATTTTAGAACACTTTGAATAATAATATGTATTTCTACAATTCATCTTAATCACCTTTTTATAACACTTCATCTTCGAGACATTTATTCCATGTGACATGGGTAACCATTTTCTATTGAATTGTTCTATATTATTCTTTTCAATACCCTATAAATATATATATTATAACCTATTTTAATATATCCATATATCAATATTAGTGGATATTATTCATTATAAATTAGGTCAAAACATTAAATCATTTATTAGAGAAATAATTTTCAACTTATTTTTATGTACCTATATGACTAATATTTTTATCATATTTTATCAATATATTTTTTTCATCTAAATCCATTACACTCCCAATAATATATTATAAAATCGTGTAAACATTGATCACATTATTCAATACTTGATCTCACCCATAAATGAATCCATTTAGATTTTATATAATAATCAAGGTGACTACTATGAAAACTTAAATAAAAAAATTGATTGTATCATTTTTATCAGAGAAAATGGTACCTTGATGTTAATTTACTGAACGATCTAAAACCTTTACCATCCAATCAAGAATTATAGTTAATCTCTTTTACCATGAATTTATTTCTCTGTATTTAATACTGAATTAGTCTCAGGGGGTCTTAAATAAATTGGATATATGACTAAAATGAATACTTGATATTAGTACATAGAATCCATTTTATGAATTCATATAAACAATAAAACGGTATCCCATTCTCATTTACTACATCCCTATAAGATAATTATTAATTATCTTCAATGAATAATATCTCACCCAACTCTATGATTATTAAACCATTTATATTTATTTTTCAATTTCATGTGTAGTTTCTATCTCTAGAAAAACTCCTCAAACTATGCCTTGTGTAATTTATATTACTATTACAACTCATGCACATCTTGATCCATTAATTCATTCAATAATTTATTTCTCCAACAATATCAAATAGAGATGTTCCTCTCTATATAGAATCATAGTCATTTACTGGAATCATACTAATAAATTATATGGTTTGTAATATCCATAGTAACATACAATAATTATCTAAGGCACACTATGTATTTTTAGTAATGCATGATTGTTTCATAAATAAGACAAAGAAAATGTTTTACATCAAAATCGTATCAGTTTTTAAAATGATAGAATTAATTAAAATTAGAAATTATATGATATCCATTATTCATTATAGTTGGTATATAGTTAATTGTTGACACTATTATTTATAAATCATGACTCGATTAGAATGATGAATGATTTAAAAGATGTATCTAAATCTTACTCGGTATTATTTATACTAGTTTTATCACTATAGTGTGTATAAAGAAATGTGATTTTAGGAATTGTTACAATCTATTTTCTAATGACCAATGAATTATTGGTTAATCTATTCTCTATCTAAACTTACCAAAGTGTCTTTTTATTCATACAAAGATCATCACTTAATTCCCATAAATATCTTTGATAAGTATCATGATGTAAATGATTTTACCTATAACTTCAACATAGAATAGTTCATATAAATATTTCTGAAAATATTATCGAAATTTTGTAGTTATATTAACATTGTGTGTCAAAATTGATTCTTTTACCTAAAATACTACGAGTAATCATGTAAAATTCCAACGAGTTTTAACACCAAAGATTCAAAACAAAATTTCTGGTATATCCTTGTCATTTACGTACAACATGAATTCAATAATAATTATCTTTACATAATTATGTATTTTTGAGTATAATATTATTTATATTCATCTTTAATTTATGATATTGAAAATTGTTTATTCAATTATAATTAAACTAGTAATTAAGTGCGGTATACCATAAAAATTTTCATACCATAAATTAAATAATTTCACTTCGTCTCAAAAACCTGACACTAACATATAGTTTTTTAAAACCCAATACAAAATAGTAGTTTTCAAGTACAAGAATTATTCCATAAGAAAATATTCAAGTTGTAATATTTTCTTAGTTAATTTTGGTGTCAATCCCCATCAATAACTTGATCATTAAAAGTACACTCATAATAAGTTTAGTTTTTTTTGTTACTATACTTATAATAAAATATGTCAGTCACATATTATATAAAAAATACAGGATGGGAAATTGGAATATTACATACAATGATGAATATACCTG